>CM053146.1:39218930-40570180 GCA_028571685.1 Heterohyrax brucei | reverse complement strand
ATCTTTAAATTTCCCTTATCAACTAGGTTAACCCAACATCATTTAAATATGTGCAAATGCCTGTTTTCCCACACACAGGAAGCTAGGCATTCGTATCCACCTGGCTATCTCTTATTTCCCTCACTACAATTTTTTTCTTCCTGTCATTTAATAACCAAATACAGTTCTGTCACTAAAACCCTGTCACTCCACTAACGCTACTTTCTTAGCATCATTTGAATGTGCTGACTTCTTGTTAGAACCTTTTTTTTTTCCCACGCATTGTGTGATACTACCTTTTTCCTGTTATTTCCCCAGCCTTTCTGGCTACTTCTTAGTCTCCTTCATGAACTCTTCATTTATTCATTTCTTAAACGTTGGACACTGTTATTTCCTGCATTTGAAGTTGCTAACTATTCCGCTGATTCCCAAATGGGCACCAGTGGTTCAGAGCGTAGCCTGTGCGTGAGCCATGTTTGTCCTTTGTCTTGCTACCCAGAACCATTTGGTTGTCTTACTAGTGCCTCAAATAAAATGTGTATTATTTCTCCTGAGCCTCTTCCCTCTCACTGTGAACCCTTTTTATCGAAAAAAGCCAACTTCCACCAAATGGACTAAACCAAGAACTGAGCAGCGTGCACTCTCCTTTTCTGTCTCACCTAATTTGTCGTCAGGTCCTGAGGATTCTGTCTTCTAAAAATCTCTCAAATGTGGGCACTCTAAAGCAGTTACTTGCAGCTCTTTTCTGGATTACCATAACCACATCTTCGAATTGATTTCTTTCTTCTAGTCCTACCTTTTATCTTCTATTCTCACTCCCAGGTTTTCACACTGAAGCTAGTTCTACCTTTCTAAAATTCTATTCACTTCCTAAGATCAAGTCTATTTTTTCCAAAGGTTATACACATATATCTGAGGATTATCAATTAAGTTTGTGAACTCACACTAGAAAAAAGTGCTGCGTACCTCATTGCTGAGTGTCACTGTGGTCACTTTTGAAGTATGCCCCCTGAGAAGCTATGCACTGATGCCAGCACCTAGTCCACACTTCAAAGCAATTTGTGAACTCTTTTTCTGGAATGGCCATCAGAGCTGTCGTCATATTACTCTTGGCATCCTGACTGTCATCAAAATATCTTTCTTTCAATATTTCTTTTATCTTTGGGTAAAGAAAAAGTCATTAAGGGCCAGATTTTGTGGATTGGGAGAGTGTTCCAATACAGTTATTTATTTACTGGCCAAAAACTCCTTCTCAAACAACTATACAACTAAGTTCGTGAACTTGTCACCTTGCCACTGTGGCAATGCCATTCCAGAAATAGCTCCAAGATTGCTTTGAAGGGTGGACTGGGAACTGGTATCAGTCAGTTCCAACCATGTGTGATATAGAGTAGAACTGCTCTGTAGGATTTTCTTGGTTGTAATTTTTACAGAAGCAGACTGCCAGGCCTTTCTGCTCAACACAGATGGTTGAGTTTGAACCACCAACTTTTTGGTTAGTAGTTAAATGCATGCCTTTTGCAACATCCAGGCTTGAACCCTTCCCTGCAGGAAGTGAATTGTCAGAATGTTGTAGCAAATCAAAACTCAGTGTAACAAATCTTTATTTGACCTCTAAAAGACAAGACCCATTATTCTCTCCAAAGTTCACAGGATGCGTCTTTGTAGGTCTTCTCTTGACTTGCAAGAACAACTACCACCACTCTCTAATACCATACTCTAATGGAAATACTGATTTGTAAATATGTAACACTTTCAAATCGGTCAAATCCAGTCCACATGGCAATCATATAGCTTATCTGACTTATGAGCTTTAGCTAGATAGTGTAATACTCTGAGAACACCCTTATTGTTTTGTTCCTAAATCCTCAAGTTTCTTTGTATTATTCTTAAACATACTCTTCTTGAATGTATGAGAACATAGAGGTTCATGGAAGTTAACTGATTTGTTCAAAGCAAGACAAGATTCCACATTACCTACCTTACTCCCTAGTCATTGTGGTATCTACTATTTATCACTATATCTCATGACATATAATCAAAACATGCTAATATTGGGGATACTTTCATAGATTAGATACAATTAGCAGTTTTAAGTTAAAGTACTTCTGTATTACTAATTTTGTGTCCGTTTGTAAAAAGAAAAAATTAAGTATAGAAAAAACAGTGGTCTGTAACACAATACCTTTGTGAGCAGTGGAGAAGTTGTATGATATAGCCAGGTTTTGCAGCTTTTGTACATCAGATTGTTTGTGAATTATTGTTAATAAGCAAATAACAAACAAATAAATAATAACTTCCTCTTTGTTACTCTCGTTGTCAGTCCAGTTCCTCAGTATTCCAGATTTTAGCTCATTAGCTAGAAAGTCTAAAGGAAAGTATCTTTTCTTGCCAGAACAACATGCTTTGTAAAAATAATATTAACATTCTTTAACGTTTAAATTTCTTTATTCTCAGTATTGTAAAAATAATGTGGAATAGAAAAAAATTATTTCAATTTGAGAATAAAGAAATTCTTCCTCCTGCTATCCCATCAATATTCTTCAGAGAATATGAGATACCTGAGGATACTATCAAGGTGGTTTGAAAGGTAGAGGCATTCCACAAATACTAATGAAAAAGAAATGGAGCAGTCCTTCCTCCTAATGTTGGGTAGGAATCACGGAGTGCTGTAAAAATTTAGCATGCTCAGATGTTGATAAAGTATTTGGCAGTTAGAGTTCATGGAGAGGCACGTCAGAAGAAAGGCCTGACCATCTACTCCCCAAACATCAGCTACTGAAAATTCCATAGAACAAAATTCTGTTCTAATAGACATGTGGCTGTTGGGAGCTGGAATCAGGTCAGCAACAGCTGGTAGTGTGGTGCAAAACAAAGAAAAAGAAAGAAAGAAAAGAATCAAGAAATGGCAGACACTGCATACTAAGGGTGAGATAAATATGCATCCTAGTGACTGGCATGAATTCTGATGAGTCACTCTCTCTCCTCTGTCCCTCTCTCATTATAATTTAAAGGAGGAAATATATGTAGAGCTGATGAGTTTCTTTGCAATAATTCCCTTTGCAAACTACATGTCTGGGTGTGTGATGGAGAAGACGACTGTGGAGACAACTCTGATGAAGCTCCTGACATGTGTGGTATGCATTTCACATGGCGCTCTAGACTGTACTTTCTCCTCCTGATGTAATGCACTGATGTGAATTGGTGAAGTGGTGAGAAGAATGACAAATCCTATAATGTTGGGTTTAGCTGGATAAAATATAACCGCAGACACTGCTTTTGCTCAACATTTCATAACTTTGCAGAGAATAGACTATAAATATGAATGTGCACATTGTGAACACTATTCAAAATACAGATTATGATCTGTTTGGGATCATTTAGAGCCACTGCCCTTTAAAATGAATGTAATCATAACAACACTTCCTGGCTTTCATCAAATTGATGACTTATGTTTAAAATGTGAGATTCTTTCACATATAAGTACATGGAAAAATGTAAACAATGAAAGCTCGTAGTGTTAACAGGCACCCTCTTTTAAGAGTGTTCAGAGAAGAGACACATGTAAGTCATACATGGTAGGCAGAAAAATGAAGTTAGGAGTGACCCAACATTTCAACATGAAAATGTTGACAATAGTTATTGCTTCTCCAAGTTCTAGTTACTCTTGGCTGGTATTTGATAGGAATATTCTTATGAAACCAACAAATATAAATGCACAAGTTCTAATTACCAAAATACATATTTTTGGTATTTTCATAAATATTTTCACCCCTCTTCATTCTTCTTATCTAGTTTTAGGAAGAAAGCTTTTTTTTTTTTTTTGCCTGTTATTGATAAGAAGATACTAGCACTTTGAGTATATTTACATAAGACATCAGTTGACTTTAAAATAAAAAAGCATATCATGAATGTGTTTATTCAAAAGTTTTTGTTCTATTTCATGCACCAAGTTAAAGTAGAATTTCTTGATGGATAATGACTTTTTCTACTGACAATATAGTGAAAATGAAGACAATACAAAAAAAAAAAAAAAACCAAGGTGGCAGCTCTATTTTAAAAGGATTTAAAACTAGAAATAGTCAAAGTCCTGGGAGAGTTTTTCCTGTAGGTACAACTGTTGAGATACAACTAAATTTCATTTTCAATTCTTATACACAGTCTTACAAAATGGACTCTAGAGAATCACAAAATCATGAGACAATATTGCTTCTGAATCAAATGACATCAAAAATACATGTGAGTCTATCAACTAAAATAATTAAAAAAAAAAAAAAAAAAAAAAAAAACTTGCTGCAGCCCTCGAGGTCAGAGTAGAACTCACTTGTAGAGTTTCCAAGGAGCACCCAGTGGATTTGAACTGCCAACCTTTTGGTTAGTAGATGTAGCACTTTAAGCACTACGCCATCAGGGTTTCCAAAATAATTTTAGAACTTACTATTTGGATAAACTATGTATTTATTTTTCCTATTCTCTATCATTCTTTACCAGAAAACTAGTGAATGGAACAGGAGCTGTTTCGTGACTAATTACCATTGTAAATTTATAGATTCAGATTCCCAGTATCATGTCCAAGGTCAAGAGATTCTTTGTACCATTCTAAACATTACAGCTGGCAACTCTTAAAATCCAGCTTAATTTTCTGAACTTTTTGTATTGCTTTCAGTCATCAGTATCACTACTGAGTATAAGTAGTATGTGCCAAAGACTGTATGAAGAAACTGGGATAAAAAAATGAACAGCAACATTTTGTTGACAAAAGACCTCTTATTTAGCTTGGAGAAAATAACCATAAATTGCATACATTGGATTTCAAGCAATGATAGTATTGAATAAAGTGCATACAGCAAGGCAGAGAAATATAACTTGAATTCTCTCTGGAAGAGTAACCAGAAAGCAACAGATTTTAAAGATATATACTGAAAAGCACCCCAGGCGCAATGAGCAGCCTAGGAAAAATATAATTTATTCACTGAATAAATATTTGTGAAGTCAGATAATGTGGTTAGTTCTGGTGGTATAACAACAATAACAAATAATAAGGAAAATAGATGAGGACCTAGACAGAGATCACAGTGCTTATGACCTAGGGAAGAATGGATACTAATCATCACAAAAGTACACAAATACAAACTGGCATGTGCTGTGTACAAGAAGTATGAGTAAGATACTAGAGTCTACAACAGTGAGTTCAATCTTAGGTTGTGAGACTTAGCACTTTATTTAGAAATATAAGAGAAATATAGGTGTCAAAGAAGTGAATGAGATTGAGGAGGAGGGAAGTACAGACTGTCACAGGCAGAGAAAACAATGTGTGTTTTGCCCTGAGGCAGGGCAGAACATGGCTTACTGGAGGAACCAAAAGAACTACCTGCTCAGACAATGGAAAGTGAAATAGATACTGGTTTAAGATGAAACTCAAAAGCTAGTAGAGATAGCTGGAACCTTGTGAGTCTTTACATGGGTTTTGGCATTTAGCTCAAAGGCAATGCTGTATCATTTAAGGGGATGAGGCACGTGATCATATTTTACAAATCTTAGACAGTAGGTGTGGAAATCAGTTAAGAATGTATTCTAATTCTCAAGGCAAACCGTGCGTATAACTTGCATTAGGATGACCAGCCCATGATGACAAAAAGCAGACAGAATTTAAGGTGATTTAAAAGGCAAAAAGAAAGAAAAGAAAGAACAAAAGAGTAGACACTTAAGGGGTGATGAAGAGGCAATTGTGAAATGTATGTTATATTGACGGGTATATAGGACGAGGAACAAATTTACACCTAATATTAGGACACTGGGTTAGGACACTTTTGAGGAGATAAGTAGAGATTTTAAACAGGCGCTAGAAGTTCAGTCCTAGTGCTTAAAGGGAAGAACTGGTCCAAGGATGTACACTTGGAATCACCATAAAACATGGTGATAGATACTGAAGAATTAGACAGGATTATGCTCAGAGGGAGAAAAGTGAAAACAAGAAGAGAATTTTATTATACTGTTTATTGAAGGACACCAACATCTAAAAGAATACCAGCTGGCAGAAGAAACTTAGAACAAGTAGGATTACAAAGAAAGAGAGAATAAGGAAGAAAGAAAACAAGAGAAAAAGGATTGTAACAAAAAAAAGATTAAGTTGTTCCTGGTGACTCAGGGGAAAATTAGATCCCGAACATTTGGATAAGTTACTTTTAGATAGGAGTAGGGGCCCCTTCTCTAGTATGAAAAAACAAAATGAGAGGAAAAGAATCTATCTAGTGAAGATAGATGTACTAGTATTTAATAAGATATTAAGAGATTTCCCATGTTTTATTTCTACATTTTTTGTGTGTGTAGTAGGAAACATGATCATACAGAGTATAAGAGGCTGATTGTTGTAAGGAGATTGGAAAAAAAATGCAGATTTGAATCATCATTGTATAGAGTAGGTGAGTGACATGACCATATGTATATATTTGTATACATGGTTTTCAAGTAACATTGAGGGCCCATCTGACATTATTACCATTCACATGTGGTGGTGCCGATTGGCCTTCTCATGTGTTCAATTGCAGTATTCCCAGTTCCTTACTTGTAGACACTGAGATAATCAATGACTCAATATATCTAAATTTGAGGTTTATTGGATGATTTTGATAAAAAATTAAAAATAAGGCAGGGGTGGGGGCCAGATAATGGTGGTTATGGAAACAGAATGTTTCCAAAAGAGTGTTTAGAACAGTGTCCAATGTATAATGAGAAAAACTTAACCAAACTCCCTGTAGTCAAGTGGGTTCCAACTTGTAGCCAACCTATAGGACAGAATAGAGCTGCCTCCATAGGGTTTTCAAGGAATAGCTCATGAATTTGAACTCCCGACCTTTTGGTTAGCATCCAAGTTCATAAATATATATTGAATAAGTTAATGCAAATATGGAACACTGAATCTAATACCAATAGGCAGAGAAGTAAAGAAAAAATCATTGATGAATAAAGAGATGTTAGACGTATCAACAGGCTAGAATATTTAGATGTATCTACAGACTGGAGTATCAGTTAAGACTGATGAAAGTCCATGATGAGACTGTTGGAGTTAAACATTTGCAAGACTGGAGATTGTTGCCAGTATTTGTACATTAAATTAGTGGTTTGAGAATGAAGAAATTTTAGGGAAAACTAAATTCAGAACACAACCATGTTAGTACCTTTAGCTGCAAGCAACAGATTGTCATTTACTGAATTTGGAAAGGAAATTTATCAAAATTGACCAGTGCCCACAAACTTCTAGTAGAGTGTCTAGCTTAGGTGGAGTAGAAAAAAAGGATATTAGGTATGAAAACTCAGATTGCTAAGATGACAAGTTATGAGTTAGTTTGCCTGTATAGATACTGAAGTTGCTTTTTAAGATGCTGAAATGAATCGGGATGAAGAGCAGACACTATGAGGATATATGCCATAGTCCTTAATGGGTTGGGAAGGAAGTGTTGTTTACAGTGTTGATGGGATAACAACAGTGAGAAAGGGACATAATCAAATGTCTCTAAAAAAGAATTCTTTTGTTTTAGTGTCTTTGTTTTAAAAATAGAATATGAAAATATGGTAGTGAAATTCTTAAAGCTATAATAGGAAAAGACTATTTCTTCAAACATGAGATTTAACAAATTAAGAGATACTACTAAAAAAATCAGATGGAGAAGGAGTGTACTTGAAGAAAGATTCAGATTTCAAGTCAAACAAGAAGATGGAAGCAAGAGGAATATGGGATATTTAATGAGCTGTAAGGAAGTGACATTGCTAGAATATCGTGATAAAGAAAGGATGAATCTGTACAAGTAGCAAGGACCAGATAAGAATTAGCCTATTGTTCCATGCGTACTCTCCCATGCTTAGTGTCACTGAGTCCATTCTAACTCACAGAGACCATGGAGGACAGAGCAGAACTGCTCCATAGGATTTTCAACAAGTGGCTTTTGCATTCAGACTCTATTAGCAGACAAATGTTTCACCATTTTCCCAATAAAGCCCCATGCAGAAATTTAAATTTTATTCTGAAGCTGCTGCAGAACTATAGAAGAGACAATCAAATTACTGTGTTAGGTCAGTTGTTCTGTTGGCATCGTAGAAGCTCTGTCTGACAGTGTGAGTCTTACTGGAGACATTTGAGATTCTACTGCGGACATTGCTCAGAAATGGAGAGTTAACCTATTGTAATTCTGTTTTGTGAAGAAGGAGAGGGCAGGGTAAGTTTGGGGAGAACATTAACAGAACTTAGTGACTAATTAGGGTTGAAAGTAAACTGGATGGAAGACGTTATAATGGTTCCTAGATTTCTGACTGTGATGTGCCACTAACTGAATTATGGAAAAAAAAAAAAAAAAAAAAAAAAACTCTTGGTTGCGGAGGAAAGGGGCCCAAGATGGATGAAAAGAACTGAACTTTGAGCTATTTGAATTTGAAATTCTCAAGGGGATGTTCTATAATCAATTGGGAGATGCTAAAACTAGATAGAAAAATTGAAAGGCTCTGGGTAAATGAGAATATCTAAGGAGGAATCTCAAGAATAAGAACATAAGGTGACCAAGAACAGAGCTCTGGGGAATTTCACATATAAGAATAAAGACTCATTAGAGATGTTTCCTACTTTAGGGATGAGAGCCTTCAGAGTGGATAGAGATGGAAGTGACAGTTATAAACCCCCTGGTGGCTATTATTGCCTTCACTTTCATATACATGCACACACACAATCACACACAATGAATAAAGTCTTGTATGCTCTCAAATATGTATCTGTACATTTTTTTGTAGAGACAAAGAGGAAGAAACATAACTAGGGTATCACTCAGATACACTTTTGTTTTTACTAAATGGCCTCTTTTATTTGGGGTCTGTAACATACGCTTGTTTAAGCTCTATGCTGTGTGAAATTGCTCTTTCAGATAGCTAAGTGCCCTACTATGTTGCTTAAATTGTAGGCATAAATTAATTTAATATACCAAGTGAAGTCCACTAAGGTATTTGAAAATAAGACCATGAAGTTTGACTTTTTTGTTACTTAAAATTCTCCACTGTGTAGATTTTCTGTACTTAATATAAATAACTATGATCTCAGGATTCTATTATTACATTTTTTTGATATCCACATGTAGTAATATTTTACAACAAAATAAGTTTTTAACAACTAGCTTACACATTTGTAAAGGAAAGAAGAAAAGGAAGACAGAAGAAGGATAGTTTTAAACCTTCAAAAATATACAGGGGTTGTCTGAGGGACACTTTGCTGGAGTGGAGTTGATTGGATGAGGAGGGCCAGACCTTGGTCTAAGGTCATGGGAAGTTCCAAAAAATGGGGAAGCGTGTTGTCACATGGGGGAAGGGAGGCAGGGCAGCCAAAATAGAACAGAAATGAAAGTTCTAGGTGTTATATGGTAATATCACACAGGCAGTAAAATTGTTATTAATTCACAATAAAAAAAATCACAAAAAAGGGATAATTTGTCGTAAGTAAGTGCACTCAAAGGAATGACTTTGGTTTTTCTTTTTTTTTTTTCAGTCACATTTCTCTGCCCACCCACAAGACCTCACAGATGCAGAAATAACAGAATATGCCTACAGCTTGAGAAAATATGTAATGGGATTGATGACTGTGGGGACAACTCAGATGAAAATCACTGTGGTGGTAAATCTAATCATTCTGTAGCAATTGATTCAGTGATACAGTAGGATAAAGCAGTAACTTTAGCTTGTAATAAGTATGTTCTGTGTAGTATGTCTGAGAACATTTCTCTCAGACTTTTCATCTTCTGACAATCAGCTAACTTGTTATTTGTATAGTGAAGATGTACAGCTCTGTCCAGTGTCCCTAACCAAATCCATTGCCATTGATGCTGATTCCTAGTGACCCTACAGGACAGGGCAGCACTGTCCTATGGAATATCCCAGGACTGACTAGTGGATTCGGATCGCTAGCCTTTCAGTCAGCAGCCAGACTCTTAACCACTACACTACCAAGGCTCTCTGGAACCCCTATTAGCCTATAAACCTTAGTTGATGATCAGGGTTTTATTTGAGAAAGCCATGTATAGATTACAGAAACAATACAGTGATTTAGCAGTGTTCACTCTTAACCTAGCAACTCTCTGAGGAAAGAGAGGTTATATAGATTATTTATTTACACTTACAGTACCTTTTGTATGATTCTGAAATTCAAGAAGATCTTAAAACCAAAGGCTTTACATAAGTATGTAGCAAACTGATGACACCACTTGAACTGAATTGATTTGAGGTGATTTATACAAATTTTACAAAATTTAACTTAGGATGAACATGCAAATATTTTCCTATGAGAATTGGATGTGTAAAAAAAACCTGAATCCAGTCTATATTTGGCTTCAAGGGTTTCAAATAAAAGATTGTAGACCCACGCTAGCCATGGCATTTAGTAACATATCTTGAAAATACTGGGTATTTTATGTGATCAATATGTGCATATACTTTGAAGGACTAATCATTTTATCTACTGACCCTTTAGATAAACTTACGTATAAAGCAAAACCTTGTAAAAAAGATGAGTTTGCTTGCAGTAATAAAAAATGCATTCCCATGGACCTCCAGTGTGATCGACTTGATGATTGTGGAGACGGTTCAGATGAACAAGGCTGCAGAATAAGTGAGTTTTTATTGTTGTTGCTGTTACTGTTGTTAAACAAAATGCAATGACACACAAGCACAGTTTCTGCTTAAACATTACTAAACTTTTATTGTTATTATTACTATTATTGTGTGGAAAGATTGCTCTTCAAAACTTACTTAAATTGTATTCCACTCTCTCTTTTTTTTAAGCGTTTGGGAAAACAGTCTTAGAATATCATTTCCTTTCAGAAATAACAAGGTGGAAAGGTTGATTTGACAAGGAATACCCTTGTTATAAAGAGTCCTGGTAGTAGAAGAGTCAGTGCTAGGCTGATAAGAGAAAAGGTCAGTGGTTCAAACCCAGCAGCTACTTCATGGGAAAAAAATGTGGCAGCCTGCTTCTGTAAAGATTGATTACCTTAAAATAGTGTTGGGCAATTATACTCAGTCTAATAAGGTCACCACAAGTCAGAGTTGACTCAACAGCAACAGATTTTTTTTTTTTTTTTAACCCTGTTAGAACTAAAGTTAAAAACCCAATACCCACATGCAGACTCTGAAGTCAGGAAAAATCAAGCAAGTAAACAAACACAGAAAACTGTATCTCTTTATTTTATAAAATACAAATTTAGTAGTTTTGAATTATAACCCAAGTCCACTTCTCTGAAGTAGATTCTGACTCTGCCCTTACAGGAGAGTGGAACTACCTAAAGGGGTTTCCAAGACTGTAAGTCTTTAATGAAGCAGATACTACATCTTTCTACACAGAGTGGCTGGTGGGCTCAAGTCATGGACTTCTGGTTAGCCGACAGGCACTTAACCACTTGGTTGAATAATACACAGATTTGCTTGAATGATAATATTTGATTGAGTGATGGTAAGCGTCTTAGTGAGTTATGCAGTGCTTTCAATTTAATTTATTTTTGAATTACTCTTAGCATATTATTTTTTCAGTTAGAGTTCTGTGATTCTTGATGAATTCTAGGATTTTAGTTGTTAATAATTTTGTGTTTAGGTAATTCTTAATGTTTGATGTTCTATATTAAAAAAAAATACTTGAATTTATGACCATCCGTTCAGATTGCTTAAAAATATCACAAACAACTTGGTATTTTAGGGATTTTATTTATTTACTCATTTTTCATGTGTATTTCTTCATCTGAGTGATGAAGCAGTTCCCACCAGGATATGACCATATATGTCTCAACCATGATATCATTCTAGCTGCGTCTTTCAATTAAGTACAAACTATTGAAAAGTCATTTGGGAATAATGATTGTAACTCCAGTGCTAAAGTTATTGTGTTTCTCAATAATTAGATTTAAGTAAATTAGAGTAAATGTATTGTTATGCTCATCTCATTTATTTGCACTCCCAAATCTTTTTTTCCAGATAGCATAGACAGAAATAAAACTGTCACTATCACCCCCAAAATTACACATACACCATAGCCCATCCCAACGATGTTGCAACCCATGACATTAGCAGCACATTAAACGTTCAAATGTTGTTCCTCACATGTGTGTCCAGGCTCAAATAGTTTCAGAACCACTGGAGTAATGTAGTCGTGCCTTTTATTGAGTCTATGGATAGTATAGTGCACGTTAGAAATAAACACAGCTCTAAGAAGATTCTAGTACCTATTCTATTCTTGGAAAAGGATGTGGTAATCATACATGGTACCATTAAAAATAATGGCTTGTCAGTGAAAGCATTGACTCTTGACTTCCTGTTAGAAATTAGAGTAGCTCAATGACAGCTGTAAGTATCAGCCATTGACAGCTTTGACTAAACGATATTAAATGTAAATTAATTCATTTTATCTGGTTCTGTAGCTCTATGAGAAATGAAAGCTTATATGGAAAGTAGAACAATCTTCTACATTCAAGGAAAGTTATCTAAGGAATAATAAACATCATTTTCAAATTTAAAATAAAGCAAACTCTCACTTCAGGAATTAGAATTATATTAGTTATCATCATATTTTTAAATCTTAGCTCCAACTGAATATACCTGTGAAGATAATGTGAATCCATGTGGAGATGATGCATATTGCAATCAAATAAAAACATCTGTTTTCTGTCGCTGTAAGCCTGGATTTCAGAGAAACATGAAAAACAGACAGTGTGAAGGTATAGTATATTTTCTCAACAGCTTGCTCTTAAATCTTTGGGTTATAAAAGACTCCCAAAGCTGCTAAACTGCAAGATGACAGGGGATTGATTTTCATCAAAATGGTGTGTATCTATGGGATACCATTTTACTTAGGAGAGTAAATGTCTCTGGGGTCAAGAGCTTGTTTATTTGTACTGCTAAGCTAACCATCACTAAGGCTTCAAAGACTTTTATATAGTAAATTCAGACCTGCAGGAATTTCAATTGTACTGTAACAATTCTGTTTTGAAATGCAAGTAAAGAAATTGCTGGTTCAAGAACTACTGGAGAATTATACTTACTTTATGAAAAAACAGGCTCGTGGTGCTTCATTTCTCTTGAGTTGTGGCATTTTGCTGGATTGCTCTGGGCAATTCACATTTAGACAATTGTGGTCTTTTATCCTGATATCATGTCTTAAATAGTGTTTTAAATTTTCAAGCTTAAATTCAAAGACTAGACCTGAAAAAAATCTGTTAATTGAGATCATTCAAAGTCTGAGCATATAGGACAGCCGGAGTCTCATAGTAAGTTGTAAGTAAATATAATTTAAATCAGGATTTTAAGTATGGAGTCAAAAAATACAGACCCATGTACATTTTCTGCGAATGTCTCCACTGGAACTGATATTTATGATCACCTATTATTCTGGTTGAAGTCCTTGGGTGGTATAAACAGTTAATGTCCTTGGATGCTATCTGAAAGGTTGATGGTTCCAGTCTATCCAGAGGATACACACAAAAAAACACACTTTGTGATCTACTTCCAAAACATTAGTCATTGAAAATCCAGAGTACTGTTATGCTCTGACACACATGAGGTCTCCAAAAGTTGGAATCAACTTGATAGAAACTGGTTTGATTTTATTTATGATGACTACACCAAACCCATATTGTCTAAACCTGCCTTCTCTAGGGTAAATTGAAGTGCTAAAATGTTTTCATCTGCCAGATTCTTTCTACATTGTCTCTTTATGATATTCCTTGGTAAAGAAATATGGTTTTCTATTTTCAATCAAAATGGAATTATTATAATAAATTGATTATACTCATTTCAAAGTGCAGCCATATCACATTTAAGTATATGCTGAGTTATGCATTTGTTTGAATTATTCATGACATTTTATTTCTCCATTAACGTGAACACTGAAAGGTGACACTATGAACCTTCTCTATTTTAATAGTAAACAAAAAACAAATTGTTTCTCAAGATTACAGTTATTTCTTCTTTCCTAGGCAATTTCTACCAGTTATATGTAGCCTAACACATGTGTACACACAGAGGCACACATGCAAACAGAAAAACTGTCAAAAATTTTAATTTCAAATCATTGATTTATTAATATTTTTGGTTAGTAGTGATCTCTGTTTCCTTTCTATGTTTATTTAATTTAGAAACTTTATTCTCAAGAATTTTTATAATTTAAATTTTATTTCATGGCAAATGCAACCTATAAGCACACTTCATTTTAAATGGCTATGAATGCATTATTTTTATATACTTTATTGTGCAGGTACATAACTTCTGATCTCAAGTAAAAGTTGCATCTATACTTAGTAAATGAAGCTTTTCATGATAAGGAAATCATTTTCAAATTAGTGTGGAGGAGGTATAAAGCATTACTTGCACTTTATACTTCAACTCATTTGAATTTGGTTGTGTGCTTCATTCATGTACTTCAAAAAAAAGCGTAAGAAGTTGAAATTTGATGTTGAAGTCCAAACTCATCAACTGGAATACATAAATCAAAGAAAAATCAAAGACAATAGCAGAAAAGAAGTCAGAAGGATTGAGAGTTACTGGGTACCAGACACTGTTCTAGGCACTACACATTAGTGAAACTCCTCCATTCCCTTGAAAAGCTCATGATGCAGAAATTATTGTAACGATGAGGAGAAAAGGGCAGTTCTAGCCCATAAGGGAACTTTCGGAGGAGCTGAGATTGTATCAAATCATGCAGACTTTTGTTTATTTTGATCCTATACATAAAGAGAAACCATGGTAACATAAAACTACCTGTTGAGATCTAATACTCATTACTACATCTGGTAACCAAAATTTGGCAGTTCAAATCCATCAGGCCCTCCTTAGAAATTCTCCAGGGCAGCTCCACTCTATCCTATAGGGTCTCTATGAGTTGGAATCGACTTGATGGCAGTGGGTTTGGTTTGGTTAGTTTACTCACTGCCCTTGAGTTGATTCTGACTATAGAGACCTTGTAGTAGAATTGCCCCATAGGTACTGCAAACAGTGGCTGATGGATTTGAACTGCCAAACTTTTGGTTAGCAGCTGAATACAACCACTGTGCCACCAGGCCTCTGTTGAGAGTTATAGGTGCCTAATAAATCGGAAAACTTTGTTACAATACTCTCTAATGGCTAAGTGCTGATAATAGATATTTATTAGTGTTTCACAATGTTGATTAAGTAACAATATAAATTAAAAACAAGTAAAAATTAATTAAAGGCAAGTTTTCTATTTACCTTTACTCTTCATTCAGACACAGAAATGACTTGTGAGAATGTTTATGTTCTCTTTGGGAAAGATATCGTATTAAAAACAGCAGAATCAGAAAGCTTTTTTAAATCTTGACACTGTTATTTCCAATTGTCAATTGAGCTCTTGAAAGAATGTTGGATGTGAACAAAAGATAATTATTATTACTGTCCTTACACTTATATTCTCCATCCCAAGGAGCAATGGATTTATCTGACAACCTTATTACATAATTAGTGCAAATTTGGGTGATAAGATAAGCCCTGATGGTGTAATAGCTAAGAGCTGGGCTGCTAACTGAGAGACTGGCAGTTTGCATTTACCCAGCAGCTTCATGTGAGAAAGATGCGGCTATCTGCTCCCATTAAGCTAGCAGCCTAGACAATCCTATGAGGCAGTTCTCCTGTCACAAGGGGTTGGCATGAGTCAAATACGGTAGTATCGGCATCTAGCGACAACAACAACATGGGTGATAAAGGGGATAGATTGAAAAAAGTGCTAATTGAGAGAAGACGTAGAGAAACAGCGAGAAGGTAGTATGTTAGCCGTCCAGTGTTACTTTAACAGAAATACCACACGTGGATGGCTTTTATAAAGAAAAAAATTATTTTCTCACAGAAAGGCAGGCTACACGTCCAAACGAGGGCCTCAGCTCCACAAAAGTCCTTCTGTGTTGACTTTGGAGGAAGGTTCTTATGGTCCATCTTCCCCCAGGCTGGGAGCTTCCGAGGATCAGGACCCCAGGTCCTTTCCAAAGGTTGCTCTCTGCTCCCAGCACCGCTTTTTCGGTGGCATGAGGTCCCTAAATCTCTCTGCTAACTTCTTTCTATTAAAAATCAAGAAATTAGCTCAAGGCACAACACAATCTTACACTTAAGAGTCCACACTCCAACACAACTGGCACCCTGTCCTCCCTTGTTAACATCGTACAAGCAGGGTTTACATTTTATATTAACATCACACAGTACCAAGAATCATGGCCTCATCAAATAGCTACACGTACATTGCTTGGGAGCGCATCCAATTCATGACACAGAATTCAACAGAATCACTTGACCTCAGTCGTGACCCTGTAGAAGTTGCTGAAGTCAGAGACTTGTCAATTCACAGAATATTACCTTTTGCTTGTGATTCATATATGTTTATTTATATAGAGACTTTCAGGCTCTTAAAAAATCGACATAGCCTCAATGCAGCCCTTTTTGTTACATAGTCATTTCGCATACAAAATTGGACAATTAAGTTCTCAAACTCTCATCCTAGAAAAAGGGCTAACATAGCTCCTTGCTGAATATTGCTACGATCAACTTCAAAGTACTCCCTTTCATAAGCTATGTACCAATGTGAGCTCCTAGTCTAAACTTCAAAGCACTTGTTCTAGGATAAATTGATAAATTTAATTGTCAGAACTTGTATATAAAGGCAGAAGTGTGTTAGAGGTACATTTATATCTTCATTATCTGTCAGGCACTGTGAAAAGTACTGGAAATAAATAATAAGGAAATGAGAAGTTCTGGCTTCAAGGACTGACAGTCAAATACAGAGATGAATGTATGGCCATGTATCTATTATACAGCATGAGAATCCTCTATGAGGAAAACACTAAGAAAGCAGAAAATAGAGAAACTAAGGAGATAGTTACTGCTGCCTGCTAGTCCAAGAAAGCAAAGCAGGAATTATTTCAGGTACACGTTGAAAGATGAATAGAGATTCTCTGGAATGGATGGCAAGGACATCAAAAAACAATGAAATAACACATGACATGTGCAAGGGTGTAGCAGTAGGTAATCAGAAGAAGCAAGCTTTAAAAAAGAAAGCTTCAGGAGGAGTTTATTTGGGTGAATAAAAATACCACAAAAAAATTGAAATGAGTATTTTAATGTATTAAGTAGAGTAACAAGCAGTTCACAATTGATGAATTATTATAAAAAAATTGTAGAAGAAATTTATCATGGCCTAAATACATTATACAAAGCCCCAGTGCCCTAGTGATCAAAAACTTGACTGCTAACCAAAAAGTCATCAATTCAAATCCACTGGCTGCTCCTTGCAACTGTCCCTATGAAGCAGTTCTACCCTGTCATACAGGATTGCTCTGAATTGGAATCAACTTGCCAGTAATGGATTTGATTTGGTATTTGGAAAATGCATCGCACAACGAGTCAGAAACTTCAAAGTGTGAGAAGATAATGAAAGAAATAGTAACAGTAAATTGAAGAAATTTTAATATATTGGCTTCTTAGAAGTGTGAAGCCAAAGCCGAAAGGAATGGAAATACTCAATCGGGGATAATAACAGTATTTGCAATTCTTTCTTTTCCAGACCTTAATGAATGCTTGGTGTTTGGAACATGTTCCCACCAATGTATTAATATGGAAGGATCATATAAATGTGTGTGTGACCAGAATTTTGAAGAAAGAAATAACACCTGCATAGCAAGAGGTAGGGTTCTGGCCATCATTATAAAAGCTTCTGCAGTTTCTCTTTAAACTGCTTATGGAAAAATAAAATCATATATTGCATTTTTAGCAATAGCTTCATTCCTGATCTTATAAATCTCTTTTGCAATGCTGATTAATTAATTTGGCCAGTTAGGTAACATTAATTAATCTACTCTGAGTTGGTTTCTAGTAATGACTCTCCACTCATGCTTACTATTAAAATCACTTTGTGTTTGAATTTTTTGAAAGGGTAAAAGTTTAAAACTTTGTGTGATAAAATAAGAAGTACTTTTTAGAGTCTTCTCTAGTGTATATGGAGACCTAGTGGTACAGTGGTTAAGCACTCAGCTGCTAACCAAAAGATCAACAGTTTGAAGACACCAGCTGCTCCATGGAAACTCTATGGGGCTGTTTTACTCTGTCCCATGTGGTCACTATGAGTCAGAGTAGAGTTGACAGCAGTGTGTTTTTAATTCTAGCATATTTGAAAAATTATTAAGCCAATGAGATGCAAATAAAAAGTTGAAGGTTAATTTTGTAATGAAAATGTGATGTTAAGTAATGACTTTAATGGTTTTAAAAGAAAACGGTGTTTTCAAACTCAGACCTCCTTCACAACAAATATGTATGTATACATATCACATACATGAGAAGTGAACTTTTTCAACATGGATAAAATGTTCTATGATCTTACTAAAACAACATTGTAACCTTTGTTAGCTGTAGAATATGATTGTCCCTTGTTAATCAGATAGTGTTAATACAAGAAATAAACACTAAGGTATAGCAGATTTCATACGAGCTGTGGAGTCAGATGTACTTATATTTGAATCTCAGCATTACTACTATCTAGATTTGGGAGAACTTTTTAAACTCACTGTGCCTCAGTTTCTTATCTGTGAGATAAGAAATTCCCACGGTTATTGTGAAAAGTGGAGATAAATTGTGAAAGACTTAAGACAGTGTCTGCCATAGCGGATGGTCTCTTACGTGATAGCTATTAAGGCCGGAAACCAAAAACCCAAACCCACTGCTGTCGAGTAGATTCTGACTCATAGTGACCCTGTAGGGTGGAGTAGAACCACCTCCACAGAGTTCCCAGGGTGTGCCTGGTGGCTTCAGACTGCCAACATTTTGGGCGGCAGCTGTAGCCCTTATCCAGTACACCACCAAGGTTTCTGTTATTAAGACCACAGAGTAAAAAATGTACTTTTTGTTTTTTTTTAATTTGGAGGGTATTATGTAGATACTATAATTTGTCCTTAAGAATTCCAAGTTTCATTAATATTTTTAAGATAGAATATTACTTTTTATTAATATGGAAAGGACTTCAATGTTATGACATCCGTACGTTTGGATACAGAATTCGACTTACTAGAGTTTTGATGATGATATTACAATGTTTTAATGTATTGCATTCAGGTCTCTTGTTACAATACAGATAAAATAGTGTTTAAGGTATATGGATACTGGAGAAAGTAGACTCAGCCTATGTTAATTTTTATTTCTTAGATTATTGTAATGACCACTAATGAGCATAAAATAAATATTCAGAAACGTGTGAAACTTAGTGTGTACGCAATTCAGTACCTAGATGCTGACTATTAGAATGGAGTATGATTGCCACTTGCTAAATAATAAAACCTCTTCATAGAAAGGGTGTCTTCTACAAATACCTAATTTTGTAGCCATAAGATAAACTCTGCACTAGAAAAATCAGAATCAGAAACTAGCAATGTTTAGGTAAATGTAAGAATTCCTAAGTCGTGAATAATAAAGACAACAATCAAGTTGGTTGCATTTTCTTGAGCACAAGAATGTATAAGAACAAAAGCAAAAATAATTTGAAAGTATTTTGATTGCCTTTATGTTGGTTGAAATTTACTTTATTTTTGTATTTCATTATAATAATCTCCAGGCTCTGAAGATCAAGTTCTCTACATTGCTAATGACACTGATATCCTGGGTTTTATATATCCATTCAACTACAGTGGTGATCATCAACAAATTTCTCATATTGAACATAATTCAAGGATAACAGGGATGGATGTATATTATCAAAGAGATATGATTATTTGGAGTACTCAGTTTAATCCAGGCGGAATTTTCTACAAGAGAATCCATGGCAGAGAAAAGAGGCAAGCAAACAGTGGCCTGATTGTAAGTAAACAACGTTGGTAGTTGTTGTTGCTTACTTTTTTAAATCTCCTGTAATACCTGACCATTAAATTATCACCATAACCAATCACTCCCCAGTCTTCTCATATAGAAAGAAAACTTTTTCCAATTTGCATTCTGTAACTGCATGTAATTTATTTTAATTGCATGATATTATTTTTCTTTTAATGCAATATTTGTAGTTTATAAGAATGGTAATGAATAATGGGGAAAATTTCTAAAATATTTCATATTTTATAGTGCTTTCCAATGTTATGAACACAGGCCTCTTTCATCACAAGATGAAATTGAGAATCTTCACTTTATTTTCAGATTAGAATGTAAACTGTCAAAATATGCACAGGAAATTGTTTCATTTGTAATAGTACTAGAAATGTACTTCTCTCCTAGGGCGAGAGATCAACTCAATAGTGTAACCATTTGTTTTGACTGCTGATAACTGTAATTCAGGGACCATCCACAACAGAGCAATATTGTTTGCTGGTATATGATAGACATGTTGATTATCGTGGTTATTTCTTTTAAGAACAATGAACTAGAACATTTGTTTAGATGTTTTTGTTCTAGAATATCCTTTTTTGTTTTAGAATATGTCAAGTTATTCTGCACTGTATGTTTTGAAATAATCTAGGAGAAAAATGACATATAAATATTTATTTTATGAAACCTGATTCATTCCCTGCTGCCCAAAAGTCAGGTGCTAGCATAGCAGGATGCTGATCAAGTGTTGTATTTGCATAGTATCAGTGTTACCTATCCAGAAGCCCACACTACCTTTTGTTTCCAGTTTCAGCTTCTATAACGATTGTTGTTCCTTGAATATTATTGGATACAGGCCTCAAACGTATTTTAATTTTATCTGTAGTAGATAGAAGTAAGTGATCTTAAAAGAGCCAAGCCAAGAAAAGAAACAACATTATAAATTCAGATTTAGATTAAATTAGCTGTAAGGAAATTTCTACTGAAGTATGTATACCAGAGTCATTTCATCAACAGTTCTGCCTTCCAAAGACAGGTTAAATTATAACTTTACTTCTATCAACAACAGTTCAAAGCCTGAGTCAAGATCACCAGCAGTTCACTCTCTTCTTCACTCACATGTAAATATCCACTTGTCTGTCAGATCAAAAGGCTGACTCAGAGCACTGGTTAGCTTTACCTTCCTTTGTATTTCAAACAGAAGTCAACTTTGCACAAACATTGCTCCCATGCATTTCAGTTGTTAATTAAGTGATAAAGAATATATACTCTGTAGTTATATTTCTTGGGTTTGAATCTTGTCCTCGCCCTTCCCAGTCTTTTAGTGCCTGTGCATTTACTTTACTCTCTTTTTTTAGTTGAGGTTTTTTTTAGCTCTACCTTATTAGATTATCTGAAAATTAGTTTTCTCTTGGCACATTGCTGTTATCTGTTTGCTGAGCAATTCTGACTCATTCGAACCAAATCCATTGCCTTTGACCCATTGCCACTGAGTCAATTCCAACTTACAGTGACTCTATAGTTTAGAGTAGAACTGCCCCACAGAGTTTCTAAGGAGTTCCTGGCAGATTGAACTGCTGACCTTTTCGTTAGGAGCTGTAGCACTTAACCACTGTGTCACCAGAGTTTCCATGACTCTGTCTAACAGAGTAGAACAGCCCCACAGGCTTGTCTAGACTACAGTCTTTATGGGAACAGATCACCAGTTCTTTTCTTCTGTGGAGCCTGGGTGGGTTCCAATAGCCAACCTATCTGTTAACAGCTGAGAGCTCAACAGCTGCATCACTAGGGCTCCTTTCTTGTCGCGTAGTGTTAAGTGATAACGGTAACAGTGATGGTGTTGATTATATTGATGGCCTTGTCCAGCAAGTTTTCTTCTCTGTCTGGCATGTACTCACATTGAATTATTCACCATTTATTCCTGTCTTGATTATTGAATGCCACGGTTCTTAGAAATGCTCATGTGTCTTTAATTAACGTCTACACAACATTTTTGGTAGAGAAGTTTTTTAGTAGACATGATTTGTTTTTCCATAGTTTTGCTCTTGAAGTGACTGCTAATATACAACCAAGGTCATCCAGTCAACAGATTGCAATGTATGTCAGAAGCTGAATTCCATTTTGAAAACTGGTTTATAAAGTTTACATACACAAATGTATGCCTATATGTGTGTATGCATTTTATATATTTTTATCCATAATTCTTTCTTAATATGTTATGAGATTTTTTTTTTTTTAACCACGGGTAAATCTATTGATTAGCTTTCTTCTAAAGGAAATAAAGCTTAATTTACTCATTTAGTGGTAGTGATGACTTGTAGACTTTTCTGGGTTTTTTTGTTTGTGTTTTTTCTCTCTTTTCTTGCCCTAACCCATGTCAGGCAGCATTCATAAGAAAGAAAAGTAGGTAATGATAGGAATGTATTCTTGACCAAGGGACTCTAGCCAAACGTTTAAAACTTCTGAGCTGTATGGCTTAGCATCATACTCTAAATCACCAAATAAATATTCTAAACCTCCATATAAATCCGTATCAATATATTATAAATATATTCATTCACATCACTTCATTGTTGCACTGGTAAAGTTATTTCTTTTATTATCAATTTTGCTTACTAATTTTTGAAGTCCTGAGATGTTAAAGACAGAATAAGTTCATTCTTATCACCTTACTTGAATGAAAAATGTGAGCTCTAGAGTGATTATGTAATTTATCCATCATTATACAGCTGTACTGTGGCAAAGCTTAGACTTGACGTTAGGAGACATACACTTCTCTGAGTTTCTGCTTCCTCATCTGAAAACAAATACAATGCTGAACTAGATGAGTTCTAAAGTCTCTCCCAGATAACATATACATATATATGTTACCAAAAAGATGTCTGCATTGTATATGTTTATCCAGCTATTACTGGGACAATTTGTCCTTGTTTCTCTGCAATCAACTCAGTTTATGTCTGAAAGTTTGCGCACTAACCATAAGACATATGTTGTCATGTAAAACATAACAACTGCCAGATAGCAAGCCATTAACTTAACGAATATGCAGTCTACTTTGTCTTGTAAGTTTTGAGACAAAAATTAAATAATACTGACCAGGGATTTCCCCACCATTGAAAAATGAAAATGAAATTATCAAGGCTGATTATGTAATATTGATTCCTATATCTTAATAATACTCATAGGAGAAAAAAGATAAACAAATCAGATAATGCATCCTTTAGCTACAATGGATGAAATGAGTCATGAAATGTAAACAGATCAAATGGAAGAATTTAGTTACATAATACGATGTCTGAAGAGCAGATTCACAAACATCTACTATACTGGAACATTTCCAACCCTGTAAAGGGTAGGAAATACATTATATTAGAAGAAAAATATACCTAGGAAGCTAGGTCTACCCCAGAGAGAGACAGTCTCATTTTCTTTTTGTCTGAAAACTGTGAGTGGAATATACTTCTGTAATCTGTGGAAAATGTTTGGAATTCTAATTATGATTGCAAATTTAAATTTAGAATGCAGAGTAAGTTCGTACAGTTAGAAATGCTTATGATTTTATACTCCTCTGGGCTATACAAAATTGATGAACTTTTTTTCCTTTAAGAAATTAAATAATTTAAAACTTTAAAGAATGACATGATTCAATCTATATGTAAAGCATAATGAGATTTCTAAATTTGAATTTCAGTAGTCAGAATAGAATACGATAGCATTATGCAACAATTGTACAAACCTTCTGGGAATTTATCATTTCTGGTATGAAAAGCTGTACAGAAAAATACCTAATGACAAACACTAGAAAGTAGGTCAACACTTAGAAAAATGCAAATGATTTTAAAAACACAGATCAGATTTTTACCATTAAAGAACTAACTATTCCTGAACAAAACAGGTAGTTCGTCTCGACCAACATGATCTTCAGATGTGAATATAAAATATCATTTTTGACATTTTCTTTATTATAAAAAGGGAGCATTTGAGATGAGCATGCTTATGATTTTTTTCCTTATTAGTCATCTTTTTCTTTGATTAGACCATATTTTTCTGAAAAAAATTTAACAAAATATTTAATTAATTTATCCTTAATAAGTTCCAATTTGTAATTGCAGTTCCAGCTATAACTCTCACACCAATGCAGGTGTCTGTGTATATCATACACAGAGATACAAGCTTTGTTTTAGAGATTCTGTGTACCAGTAAAAATTTACTTTGTTCTCTGTCCCATAAGATCACCGTGAGTCAAAATCAACTTTGAAGCAGTGAGTTGCTTTGGGTAGTTTCTTGTAACTCTAAGCTGAAACACACTTTACCTACTTAGCAAGAGTACTTCTTAAACCATCTGAGTTCATTCATACCAGTTAATAACTACTAACATGCATTAACGATTGCACTGGACAAGCTTAAAATTCTCAGATCTTTACATTATTAAAAGCTTGATTGCTGTTGACTGCATAAGATAGCCATTCAATAATATATACTGATTACAAGTAATTGCTTCTGTAACAGCTGTAATCAATAGTCAAAATTTTGCTGAATTAATTTTATAATACTGTAATGCAGATATGATTCTGTAGTTAGTGGTGCTTAGAAACTTATTGATCACCCTTTATGATATTACAAAATGAGCCAGAAAAGGCTTATGTGTTCATACAGAAAGCTTTATTTAAAGCCTTCTGCATAATAGGTAGGGTGCTATGTGCTTGGGATACAAAAATTATAATATGAACAGTATCCATTCTCTCACTGAATATACTTTGGAGAAGAAAAACAAAGTCAAATAAACTCATAAATAAATAAATATAAAAAATTCTGATTTTGATAGGTGTGAGTCAAATTAATACTAAAATGAAAAGAAAACTCAAACATAGTATGTGCTTTTCTGGATGCAGTCATCAGTAAAGACCTGTTTGAACAGATGAGATGTGAATGGAGATTTAAGATATGAGAAGGAAAAAATGTTATCATATTTATATCTAAGTCAACAATTTTGCTTCTTAAGCAGAGAAGAAATTTGGTGGAAAGAAGCCTCAAAAAAGGGAAGTATTATGGTGATTCAAGTTAGATATCATTATAGCTTAGAATATTGCAGTCAAAATGAAGATAGAAATCTTTAATATATATTCTAGAAGTATAACAAAAAATTGGAAATAAATTGAATGTGGAAAATTGGGACAGGAAGGTCTCAAAGCTGATACATGTATTTTCAGATTACACCAAGTTGATAGACACTGAGAAGGTTAGATTGTGGGTTCATTTGTGTCATGTTATGCCTGAGATGACTGAAAGAGACACAAATATAAATATTAAGGAGACAATGGTATAATCTTGATCTCTGAGGTAGTGATAAAACTGAAGAAATATTAGCACATAGGACCTATGTGAAACCACGAGGCCAGATTCTACTACCAAAAAGAGAGTAGAAGGAAAGTAAAAAAGGACTAGAACTAAGCTCTGGAACAGTACAAAAAATATTCCAAAGAGTAACAAATACATTAGAATGGAACAAGACAATGTAGAGACATAGGGCCTGCCAGCCAAGCCAAGTGCCGTCAGAGGAGACTATTTTGAAAAAGATGAGGCAAGATCTTCAGTATAGTGCTAAAAGATCAAATAAATTAGAACAAATCAAACCCAATCCAACTCAATCTCATTGAGTCAATTCCAACTCATAGAAACCCTATAATACAGAGTAGAGCTACAGGGTTTCTGAGGCAGTGATTCTGGTGGATCCAAACTGCTTTTTAGTTGTTGTTGTTAGTAGATGAGCATTTAACCACTACACAATCATAACTCCCAAATGAGGACAAAACCTGTTGTAGTCTTGTAGATTCTGACTCATAGTGACCCTATAGGACAGAGTATAACTGCTCCATAGAGTTTCCAAGGAACTGCTACTAGATTCAATCTACTGTCCTTTGGGTTAGCAGCAATAGTGTTTAACCAGTATACCACTAGAGCTCCAAATGAGGACAGATATTACATTTAACAACAGAGATACTTTAAGGATCTTGCCAAAAGCTTTTGGTATATGGTTATCAACTGAGAGAGAGAATACTACCTTATCACCAACATATCATTCCAAATCCAGGAAATAATTGATAATGTCAGGAAAAATAATTGATAGTCACAACTACAGGAGGTAAAGGAGGGTGCTAATGACATCTAGCAGACAGAAGAAAAGAATGTTGCAAAACTGTCTACAATACATAGGATAGCCTTCCACAACACAGTTATCCCACCCACTAAGGTATCAATAGTGCTGGGGCTGAGAAGCCTTGCTCTACAATTTTAACAGTATCAGCCCAGCCAGTTCACCTTTAGTAGACTACTTGGTTTGTTACATATTTTTTTTAAAGCTTTGAAAGCACTCTTTATGATGATGATGATGATGATGATTGAGTGAAAATGTATATTCCCACATACATTTACATGACCACCTATATGCAACTCCCATATCTCTCCCTGCCTGGTGACAGCACACTCTTCCTCTCCGCTCCATACATGTCTTATCCTCCCAACAATCTCCTATCCACTCCTCTCCACCCACTCAACTCCTCCAGTAAGAGATTAGCAGGATGACATGATACAGATGCATAGAACCATAAAGTACACACATGATATGGTCACTCTGTGTCGCCAAGTCCAATTCATTCTTGTCTGAAGAGTTGACCTCCATTATAATTTATGGACCGGGCAGCATTAGGGCCAAGGGCCATGTTTCCAGGTGAACTCCAAGGCCCCTGGACCATCAATTGTGGTCTTTCAGTGGAGATCTCAGGGTGTACCCCTTTTTATTCTTGCATTGCCAGTGAGACTCTACCTCATGAGCTCCATCATGGCTATCACTGGTGGTGGCTGGACACCATCCAGTCACAATTCCTGCAGTTCCCCACTCACGTGGGGCTCTCTGCCTTCTGGGTTCTCTTTTCCCCATGTTGCTTTGTTCATTAGTGATCATCCTTTCTTGCTGAGTTGGGACCATTTGCTGTAACCTCAGATGGCAGCTTGGCAGTTTAAAGGTCCCAGACACCACTCACCGATGTAGGATGCAGAAGGCTATCTTAGCAAAAATCTAGTTGTCCCAATTTGGCCTTGATTTCTCCTGAGAGCATGGTGCTTGCAATATTGGGTCAAGACTGGAGGAGTAACCATGTTATATTGAAGTCCAAACCCAGTGCCGTCCAGTCAATTCTGACTCATAGCGACCCTATGGAAGTCAAGTTAATATATATCTTTTCTAATGTGTGCTGTCACAGTTTTTGCCCAACCAAATTTCTATCAACTGTGCAATCTAAATCTTGCCCCCCTTGCCCTCACTCCCTCCACACCCTTGCAGCATCAAAGAGTCTTTTCTTCAATACATGAGTCTATTTTTAAGTTCTTATCATAGTGGTCTCATACAATGTTTGTCCTTTTGTCACTGACTACTTTCATTCAGCACAATGTCCTCCAATTGAAAGCAGGTTACGAGATGTTTCCTGAAATCATCGCTGTTCTTTATCATTGCATAGTGTTCCATTGAGTATATTGAGCATAGTTTACCTATCCATTCCTCTGTTGCTGGGCATCTGGATGATTCTATCATTTTGCTATTGTGGATCGTGCTGCAATAAACATTAGTGAGCATGTATCAGTTGGTGTGAATGGCTTTGATTCTGTAGGATACATTCTGAGCTGTGGAATTACTGGGTCAAATGGTATATGTAGATCCAGCTTTTTAAGGAAGCGCCAGATTGTTTTCCAAAGAGTTTACACCAATTTGCAACGCCACAAATAATGTAGGAGAGTTCCAGTTTCTCCACAGCCTCTCCAGCATTTGTTGTTTTGTGTTTTTTTGGATCATGGCCAAGCTTGTTGGGGTGAGATGGTATTTCATTGTAGTTTCGTTTCAATTTCTTTAATAGCTAATGATCGCGAGCATGTCCGCATGTGGTTTTTGGCTGCCTCAATCTGAACTTTAGAGAAGTGTCTGTACATCTCCTTTGCTGGTCTCTTAATTGGATGATTTATCTTTTTCTTATTGATATTTTATAGAACCTTAGAGACTATGGAGATCAGGCGTTAGTTGGATATATAGTTGCCAAATTTTTGTTCCCGTTCTGTAGGTGGCCTTTCAATTCTAAATAAAGTCTTTGGATGAGAAAAGGTGTTTGATTCTTAGTAGCTCCCATTTATCTGTTTTCTCTTCTGTTGCTTGTGGGTTGTTTGACATATTTTGAAGTCTGTCTGTGTTGTGTATGAAAGCTTCCATTGTTGTTCCTACTTCATTGTTTTAGATTTGATATTTGGTGTTTTATCCAGATTGAGTTGTTTTTTGTATAAGGTGTAAGATACGGGTCTTGCTTTAATTTAGTGCAGATGGATATCCAATTTTGCCAGCACCATTTGTTGAAGAGATTGTTTTTACCCCAGCTTAATGACTTAGGGCCTTTGTTGAATATCAACTGTTTACAAGAAGATGGTGTAATCTCTGAGGTTTCAATTCTGTTCCATTGAGCTATCTGTCTCTTTTTGTCCCAGAACCAGGCTATTGTAACTACTGTGGCAGTGTAACAGGTTCTAAAGTCGGGTAGTGAAAGGCCTCCCAGTGTGTTCGTCTTCTTCAGCAGTGCTTTACTTTTCTGGGGATTCTTTCCTTTCCAAACAAAGTTGGTGAATTGTTTCTCCATCTCATTAAAAAAAAAAAAAGTCACTGGAATTCGTACTGGAATTGCATTATGTAAGTAGATTGCTTCAAGTAAAGTAGACATTTTTACAACGTTAAATCTTGCTGTCCATGAGCAGGGTAGATTTATCCATTTATGTAAGTCTCTTTTAGTTCTTGTAATAAAGTGTTGTAGTTCTCCTTGTAAAGGTCTGTTATTTCTCTGGTTAGATTTATTCTAGATACTTTATCTTCTTAGGGGCTAGAGTAAATGTTACTGATTTGGTGATTTCTTCCTTAATAATCTCATTGTTGTTATAATGGAACCCTACTGATTTACATACATTTATCTTGTATCCTGAGACTTTGCTGAACTCTTTCCATCAGTTTGAGTAGTTTCTTTATGAATTCTTTGGGATTCTCTGTGTATACAATCATATCATTTGCAAATAGGGAAATTTTGACTTCTTTGCTGATGCAGATGCCTTTTATTTCTTGATCTTGTCTAATTACTCTGGATAGAACTTCTAGCACAATGTTGAATAGGAGAGGTGAGAGTGGGCATCCTTGTCTAGTTTCTGTTCTCAGGGGAATTGTTTTAGTCTCTCTCCATTCAGGATAACTTAGGCAGTTGCCTTTGTATAAATGACCCTTATTGCATTGAGGAATTTGCTGTCTATTCCTATTTGGCTGAGAATTTTTAGCATGAATAGGTGTTGGACTTCATCAAATGCCTTTTCGGTATCAATTGACAAAATCAGGTTATTCTTGTCTTTTATGTTATTTATGTGGTTGATCACATTCATTGTTTTTCTGATGTTGAACCAGCCTTGCATCCCTGGTATGAATCTAACTTGGTCATGATGGATTATTTTGTTGGATGTTGTTTTAGTCAGTTAGTGCCGCTCTAACTGAAATACCAGAGAGTGGATGGCTTTAACAAAGGAAGGTTTATTCTTACACAGTCCAGTAGGTTTTAAGTCCATATTCAGGGTAATTACACAGTCTGGTAGGTTGCAAGTCCATATTCAGGGTATCTGCTCCAGGGGAAGGCTTTCCACTTGTTGGCTCTGGAGAAAAGTCCGGTATTGCATCAGTCTTTGTCCAGGGAGCATCCTGGCACAGGAACCTCAGGTCTGAAGGACAAGATCTTCTCCTGGTGCTGCTTTCTTGATGGTAACGAGGCTCCCGATTCTCCTTGTTTCTTTTTTCCTTTTTATCTCTTGCAGGCTGAAAGCATTAAGGGTGGGGCAAGCCATACTCCAGGGAAACTCCCCCTACAGAAGAGCAAGGAAGTAATCCTATGCAGGAATTTACAGCCCCACCCTAATCCTTTAACATACAGTTTAGTGAAACCACAAAAAGGAGGACAGTCCCAAGATACTGGGAACCATATCCCAGCCAAGTGGCTACACATATTTTTGGAGGGACACAATTCAACCCATGACAGATATGTTGTTGTATTCTAATGGCAAGAAATTTGTTGCAGATTTTTGCATGTAGGTGCAAGAATGATATCGGTCTGTATTTCTTCTTTTTTGTTGGGTCTTTCCCTGGCTTTGGTACCAAGGTTATGCTAGCTTCATAGAATGAATTTGGGAGTATTCCATCCCTTTCTATACTGTGAAGTAGTTTCAGTAATATTGGAGCTTTCTGTCAGCAGCTCAGTCACACTACTCTCTGTGTTCTCAGTTGTCTCACCCTGTTCAGGAATTCATTAATTAATTAATTGATTGTATATTGTTCCTCTTAATAGAGTCCACAAGTTTCTTAATGCTTCTTCATCTTTCTTCTTTCTTTTTTCTGATTTCTCCTCATAGATGCCGGAGTCAATAGTTCTGCCTTCCAAGTCAGAAAGTCTATTTTCCATTTGTTCCATTCTGTTTTCTTGGCTTTAAATTGAAGTTTCTATGTCTTTGATTTTGTTCTTGATTTGTTGAATTTCGGAGTACTGGTGTTTGATCACATCAAACAGTTTGCTTAATTTTTCATTTTGCTCTGCTGCATCTTGTGTAAGATGTAAGAGGGCTCTCTATATAATCCTTTTATGTTCACCTTCTTGATAGTTTCAGAAAGGTTTCTTGGTCTAGGAATTTTTTGGTTGATTCTTTTGGGAGCCTTCTGAAGCCATGGGTGATTTCTTGGTTATGCTTTTATCCAGAGTTTTTTGCTTTTGGAGCATCATAAGGGTCAATAGAGGCTGGGAGAGATGCTATGAGGATCGATCACAGTTATTTCTCTAGACTATCTTAAAATGAAAAGTAAAAGGTATCCGAGAACTTCCAAAGTCAGTCAGGTTTTCAGGTGTACAGGTCCCTCTTCCCAGACGGCAAACTAAGCACCTCTATATCCAACCCCAGATGTTATAAACTAGTTCAAACTACAGAAAGGCTACTTCCCTACTGGCCTCTGCTGCCGGCCCCAGCTGTAGGTGACACTGTGTAAAATACTGCTTTTCTGTCAGAAAAGTGCTGTCTTCTGTGCGGGCACTGCCTCCCAGCCTAGGAATTAGGTCCAACTGAGGCTCGCCATGAGTTGGATCCAACTCGATGGCACTTGGCTAGCTGGCGAGGCCTCTGTATGGATATGTCTTCCTCCCAGTGAAACAAGATAGTGTCCCTCAGAAGCTTCCCACCTGCCTCCCTTCAGGCTGTTGAATGACAGAGGTGGAAAAAGAGGCCAAGGATGCTGAGATGCACAGAGCCCAAAACCAGACTCTCAAATTATGGCAATCCCATGCACTGTGTGTGAGATTAGCTGCTAGTCAAGTCCCAGCTCTGCCCACCAGCTAAGACAGAGAAAAAAAAAAGTTAAAATGGCAAGTTAGCTTCTGTCCGTGAAAGCCAGCACTCACCAATAGCAAGGCATTATAAAAGAGAGAAGGTTTTCTGTTCAGTGGTATGAAAGCCAAATTAACAGCCCTATGCCATGTTCTAGTGCTCACTAGCTGTCCAGAAGGCTCCATTTAATTATCAGTTCAGGTCTTGGTTTCCAGAATGATTTAGAGAGACATGTGTTTAGTCTGCCATCTTGACTCTGCCTCCTTGTTACGTATATTTTGTTTGTTTGTTTGTTTAAATGACTTTAAAATATAAAAAGTTTCCAAGGTAAATCATGAGCAGTTATTATTTTATTGATGGTAGAAACTCTTGGTTTCCTGTTCTTCTCAGTCTGCTATGCCAGGTCCTTCTCTCTTAATATTGGGATGCTCCTGAGCTCACATGTTGGTCTTCCCCAACTGTCCAGTTTCTTAATGATTTTGTATGGCTTCATGGTTTGGCATCCATATACATGTTAACAGTTACATAACTTGCATCAGCCTCTGCACAGCTGCTCACTTTACTTTTTCATTCAGACATCTTATAAAATCCCAGAGTGACATGCAGAAATATAAACTTCTTTTGTGATCCTCAAAATCTTCTGTGTGCATCTCTTTTCATGGTAACTCCATTTTTCCTTCACTGAAGACCAAAATCTTGGACGATGCATTGACTCATCTCATACTCTGATAACCTACAATCATACATTCTGTTAAATGGCTTGACAAAACATGTCTAGAATAGTGGTTTTTCTTCACTTTTACTCCTGTACCTAGCTTTGAATCACTATTGTCATTCCTCTGGTCCACTGTATTAACCTCCAAACTGGTCTCTTTCCTTCCCCTCTCACCTACCTGCAGTGTGTCCTCAATGCAGCAGCCAGAATGCTGTTTCTAAAATATGCACATGATCACATCATACTGCTACTCAGTATATCCACTTGTCCACACTATAACAAAGTCCTCACAGTTTCTTACAAAACCTTGCACTATCTGGTCATCTCAGAGTTCTCTGACTTCACCTCTTCTTACCTCTCTATTACTAACTCTTATCCAAGGATTCTGGCTCCCACGCTATTTCTAAAACTCATCAGTTATCTACCAATCTACAGCTCATCTGAAGTGTTCCTTTTACTTGTGTTGTTCATTTGCCAGCTCTTCTGCATGTCTCAATCCCTCAACTTTAAATCTTTGTTCAGATGTCACCTTCTAAGGAACCTATTTGCAATTATAACCAGGAGCCCCACTTCCGCCTTAAGATCTTCAATGTCTTGTACATTTAAAAAAAAAAAAAGGTACTTATCAACCAGTCATGCATTTTGTCGTATATTATACTTATTATTTATTATATGTCTCGCTGTAAATAAATTTCAAGAAAGCACATGCATTTATTGTGCTTGGTCACTGCTGTATGCTCTCCATTTGAAACAGTGATTGTCACATTGTTGGTATTATTTGCCATCGAGTTGTATCTAACTCATAGTGATCCCATGTGGGTAGAGTAGAACTACTCCACAAGGTGTTCAAGTCTGTTACTTTTTGGAAACGGATCACTATGTCTGTCACCAAGGCAGCTCTGGGTGTTTCAAACTACCAAGCTTTCAGCTAGCAATGCATGTCTAACTGCTTGCGCCACTTAGGAACTTTGTGCCTGTGACATAGTAGGTACATAATTAAATTAAAATAGTTGAAGCAGTGAATTATTTGAAAATCTTTGGTATGCATGGGATATACATAAACATAAAATGTTAATTATCTGTTGTATAGTAAGGACAATCAATGCTGTTTAATAATTATGGTCTTTTAATTTTAAAATTGATATTTGAACATATGGTTCATATAAAATAATACATACACATGCATCATAAGAAGCAAACATCTTCCTTTAACTGTTACTTTAAAACCTGCACCTCTCTTAATGTCATCATTATGCTATGTGACATAATAAAATACATTTTTCTGTAAATTTATGTACTCGATCACTTGTAGCCTTTTAACAGTCTTATTGAAGTATAAAAAACAAGCACTAACTTGCACATATTCATATACAGAACATATAAAATTTGAAGAATTTTGACAACTGTATACTTGTGGAACTACCACAAGAGTCAAGGTAATTAACAAATCTTTGACTCCTAAAATGTTTCCTGTAATGGTCCTTGGTAATGATTACTTTCACCCTCTCCATTTCCCCTTCCCAGGCAACCATTGATCTATTTCCTGCCATTATAAATTAGTTATAAATTACAAATTAATATTTTATAGAATTTTATGCACATTTAATTTTTTATTTTATCTGGCCTCTTTCTTTTAGTGTAATGATTGTGAGATAGATCCATGTGGTACTTGGCTGGTTAAATAGGAATTGTTATATTTTCTGTAAGGAATAATAAGGCATTGAAAGACTAGCTCCTTTTAATGTCTCCAGCAATACAGTAATATGTAAAACTCAGTGTTTTCCATGCATGCACACACATACACACACACACATATATACTCACAACCTGAATGAACCGGTGGATAAGAGGCACTGAGTTATAAAACACCAGTTTGGAGGGGCAGGTATACTTATACACATCTGCCACATACATTGAAAATTTCTTTTCATCTGTGGGTTGTTTACCCAACCCATCCTGGAGTTACACTGTGAATGTTTGTTTCTCTAGCTCTTTCTTTTCTATGTATCATTGTCTTAGCACGTTTCTGATAGCTATATGATTTATTAGTTAAAGTCAACTTCTGTTTATCTTTATAAGGCATGAATGCAAAACAAATGTATATAAATAAAGACATTGGGAAGGAAATATAAATAAATGTTACATATTGGACATAAGAACTAGGGCCCCAGTGACAGCATCAAGCTGAAGAGTGAATGTCCCACTAAATCAAGGATGACAGCTCTGCTATTCTGGAAATTTGGCCTGATATTGATATGTTACCTTATATATTGTTATTTTTCAAGGGGAAGAAAAAAGCTTGGCTTTTAAAGTAATATCTTCTAAATTTCGAAAGTTCAAATGTACTTAAAACTATGCATGTTGTTGTGTGCTGTCACGTCTATTCCCACTCACGATAACCCTGATAGAGTTTTCCTAGGCTGTAAATCTTTACTAGATCAGATTGCCTGCAGAGTGACTGTTGGGTATGAACCACGGATCTTTTTCATGCTTAAGCCTAATGCTTAATAACTGAGTTGAACACAAATACCTCTCAGCCTATAATTTTATAATAATCTTGGCTTTCAGGTAACTTTGAATACCTGTCATAACATGGTTTGTCCTGGCTACTTAAAATTCTCAGAGAGTACATTGTTTCCTTATTTCCAGATCATTCAGTTTGGGTGAGGATGTCAATGCTGCTTCTGTTAACTTCAGCAAAATCTTCACCTACTGATGACTAGAAGTTCACATATTTTAGGCTATATCAGATGTAGTCTTACTCTGAATAGATAATGTTTAAATTCTTACATAATTTGGTAATTAGAAGCTAAAAATATTGATCGCATACTTCACAGTCTTTATTTTAGGCCATATAATTAAAGACAGAAAACATAATAAGGTTAAGTTTTAAGAAAAGGGCTTCTGATTCCAACTTTAATGTGTTTCCTAGTCTACCTTTGTTTATATGATAGTATTTTGAGTCAGGCTATATGAGCGTGTGTATGTGAGTGTGTATGCGTGTCTGCGTGTCTGTGTGGACATACGACAGAGAACAGATATGTGTTAAGACTGAACACTTAAAAAATAGAAACAAATTGATAGTCAAGATCACCTATGATATTGAATCTGTAATCCAAAGACAAATTTTGGTCTTTTTCAGATGTTCTCTGAGGATTGTATACATTTACTTAGCTTAATTATCCTTTAGTAGAGAGTTTGTTCCAAGTTGCTGTGGTCCTAATATCAATCACAATAGCCTTAAAATTATGTGAAAGAAAACAACGATTTGTAACTACAAGCCAACAGTTTCATCATCGATGTAGTTCTACATATTCTAACTCTAAATATGTCTTTCCTTGGTTCTTTTTCAAATTTGCCATTGTTAGATGAGTGCTTTTTTTTTCCATAACATTAATATGCCAATAAAATTGAGTAATATTTAAAGCATATATAGTCATTATTCTATTTCCATTTCCTGGTTTATGGGAATTTAATCTGATTTATACTTTGTGGACCAAAAATATAAGTGGATTTTTATTACTGTATACACACACACAAATTCTTGAAAATAGCTTTACTTCATTGTTTTAATAACATTACATTAAGAGATAATTAGCATTGATAAAAGTGAATGGACTTTTTCATCCTCAGATTACAAAGATGAAAAAAATTACAAACAAGTAAAATACATGTCATCACCTCACATTATTTTCCTGTTGTGTTTTCTCATTTTGACTTCAGTACATTTCCAACAGCAGAAATTTTGCCACAGAAAAGACAGCATTTGCTTGGCTGTCTGGAACTCCTCTTTATATTTTTTTCTCTTTTCTTGATTTAAAACAAATATCTCAAATGACTTGTCTGGTTAGTTTACTAAAGCTGGAATTGCTGCAGATAGGCTGTTATCTGCAGCTGTAAAAAACTGGTAATTTAAAGGAATAACTTTTGATTTTGTTATAATCAATCTGTCAATTTTTCTGACTTACGGGTCTCATTCATTTGACAACAAGCCATAACGGCAAACTGGTTAAGTGTACAACTGTTAACCAAAAGCTCCTCCCTGGGAGAAAGAAGTGGCAGGCAGTTTCAGTAAAGATCATCACCTTAGAAACCACATGGGACAGTTGTACTCTATCCTATAGGGCCACCATAAATCAAAATTTACTCAATGGCAATGAGTTTCATTTTCATAATGTATCTACAAAAGGAAATATGCCAAAAATTTGGTCTGTAAATATGTCTGTGTATTTAGAAAACTTATTAGGCAAGAAATCCTCTGCTAGAGAAAGCAATTGAAATGTATCTTCTACTCTGTGTGCAATATGAGCAATGGCTTTGTTGTCAGGGTAACCACATGCTCCTACAGTTTCCAAACATTTCATTAGTGCTTCTAGTTCACTGGCCTATCTTTCTAGTGAAGCTAGCCAAGCAAGAAAGTGAATGCTTTGTATTTTATTAATTTTTCCAATCTAATGTGTTTGTTTCATTCTACTTTAGCATCTTTGGTGCATGTGGCTTAGCTTTCCTATTTCTGTTTTCTCAAGTCAATTATCTATTTCCATTCCCATAGCATATTTTCTTCCTTTTTTTTTTTTTTTTGGTTTCCCACTTACTACATTTACGTTATTGATTTTGAACCCTTGCCCATACGTTGCCTCTTCATAATATCAAGATCCAGCAGACTGTCCGCCTTTCTTTCTCCAGCCAACAACCTTTCAATGTAAGAGTCCTTTCATATGTCTTATATTATTATCAATCTTGGTCGTTTTGTAAAAACGGATTATATTCTCTCCTAAAAGTTACTGCCTTAAATACCTCATGGGGCAGTTCTACTCTGTCATATATGGTGGCTGTGAGCTCAAATCAACTTGATGGCACATGGCAACAAAAACAACAATGGAATTGACTGCTAAAGTTGATTTTCTAATTTGAGCATAGGTTACTTCAGAATAGAATGAAGTTGTTGCCTCCTGTTCTCCTCCTCCTTCCTTCTCCTCCTTGCTCCTCTTCCTTTTGTTCTTGTATGATTGATTCCACATTGCAAATCAATGAAAACTCAGTAAGTTGTAAGTTCTTCAGAATGGACACCTCTTCACTGGGCTTCCATTATTTTCAGACAATCATTTGCTATTGATGGTAACATAGCTTCAGGTTGAATTAATTTTGTGGTGCCCATGCTTTACTCCATATTTTAACTACTTTAGTTATTACTGGAATGAGATCAAGAAATCTTGCATCCAAGAACCAGAAAATAAATATCTAGGATTAAGGGAAATCTTGGTGGTATAGTGATTAAGAGCTGTAGCTGCTAACCAAAATGTAAGCAGTTTGAACCCACCAGGATCCTCTTGGAAAATGAATAGGGCAGTTCTATTCTGTCCTATAGGGTAGCTATGAGTCAGAATCAGCTCAATGGTATTGGATTTGGTTGGTTTTGGTATAGCTCATAGGTATTTTGTGGAACACAAACATTAAGTTTTACTCCTTCTGAAGTCCTTATTCTTTACCCTATAAGTGGGACTTAAGTTTGATTTATCTTTCTAAAATTGACCATTGCTAGAATCTTCACCAGTTTGCTTACCCAAAAAAGTGCCACTGGATCTAACTTCTGAACATACGAATTTGAATTAGGAATTAGGATTCTTAATGTTCCGTTGGCCAAGTTTAGAGGCATAGAATGGAGATAGTATCAGACGTTTTTGAGGCTGAGTTATATAAAATGAAAATCCTAAATTCACAGAGTGAAACTTTGTATGAAATATGTCATATATTGACAGAAATATCATTAAAATAGAAAATCATGTATATATTTACATCTGATAAAGTGAAATAGGTATTTTTCTGTGCTGATGGTAGACAACTTTGATCATATTTTTCGAATGCTAAACATTTGCTCTACTAGTGTTGGAAAATGATAAATGTGTTCTGACAGTCGTTACTCAGCTTGTAATGGTGATTTTTGCCAGTGTTTGTCATGTTTATGAATTTATGACTCACATTGGCATGCACATAACTTTTGGTGATGTACTTGCTTTTAAATGTTACATAAATGGTGCTAAATTGGGGTGGGGGAACTCACAGACAGTGTAAATAACACTGGAGTGTTTGCAAATGGTTTTGTGGCTTGGACAGGACAGATCTTTGTATTCTTCCCATCAGTGAATATTATTTATCAGGCATTTCTAGAGCACTCTGTGTTGCAGAGTGTTTTACATTTAACTTCAGTAAATCCTGAAATATTGTTGGATAGATAAATAGTATTGAATGTATGATAGTATTGTTGGAAAAATGGATAAGTAGAGCTCAGGAAATAGACTTGTCCATTACCTTTAAGTTGATTCTGACTAACAGCACTCTTAAAGGACAGAGTGGACTGCCCCACAGGATTCCCAAGATTGCAAATCTTTACAGAAGCAAACTTCTGCATCTTTTCCCACAGAGGTCCTGTATGGGTTCAAACCACCAACCATTTGGTTGTCAACCAAGCATTTAACTACTGTGCCACCAGGGTTCCTTTGAGGAAATAAAAAGTCATTGCCATTAAGTTGATTCCAACTTGAAGTGACCCTATAGAATGGAGTAGAATTGCCCCACAGGGATTCCAAGGAACAGCTGTTAGATTTGAACTCCCAGTTTCTTGGTTAGCAGACAAGCTCTTAACCTCTGTGCCACCTGGGCTCCTTTGATTTAAAAATCAGAAAATTATTAGTACAGAGACAGATATTTATAAATATGTTGTATTTAAACATTTTTTTGAGAAACAGAGTACTATAACATTCTGTATAACATGTTGTATTTAAACTTTTTTTGGAAACAGAGTGTTATAAAATTTTGTTATCTCAATTTTAAAGCCAATAGGTGAAAATACTGATAACAAAATCTTTAGAAATTGTCTATGGTTTCTGAGTTGTATTTCTCTTTTTTGTGACATCAATAATCACCTAGCAGACAATGACTGGCAATTCCTGTTACTTGGCATCCCTTCTTCTTTATGAAATGATTAGTGACTTCTCCTTTAACCCAAGTTCACTGCTTGGGAAAATTTACTGACCATCAAACTATGCAAGACACTATCATGTATTGCAAACACATGTTTCCACTGGTTGCTTAGTCCTAATGATGCTTTTACATATCAACCACAAGTCTAGTTATAATCACTTTCAAATAACTACTACTATTCTTTACATAATGTCTCTGGGAATCTCTTCTCGTTTTTGTTTGTATACAATAAAGCTGACCGTGTTAAATTAATTGATATGCTATTTCTGCTCAAGGTGATCAAATTAATTGAAGGACATAGAGCTTATATTATTTTCCTTGCTGTCCATCTTCAGTGAACATTCTTAATTCTATCTCAGAAAAATTCATTAAAAATGTATGTTAAACAGAAAATCCTCACAGATATAATATGAATGGAAGACACTATGATTCTTCTCAAAAAAATTGTTTAAATGCAAAATATTTCTAAATATCTCTATCTGTACTAATAATTTTATGATTTTTAAATCAAATTATATATGGTGAAAATGCAGAACAACCTGGAGTTTCTTACATTGATGAAGAGATTGTATGTTTGTACAAACTCTGAATAAAAGCTCTACCTGTACACTAAAACACAAGTACATCATAAATCCAACCAGTCTAACTAGTTTTTGATGAGTCAGTACCAACATATAGTGACCCCATGTGTGTCAGAATAGAATTGTGCTTTCTAGGGCTTTCAATGGCCAATTTGCAGAAGTAGAACACCAAGACTCTCTTCCAAGGCACCTCTGAGTAGATTCAAATGACTGATATTTCAGTTAACAGCTGAGCATGTTACCTGTTTACGCCACTCAGGTGCTCCTTTTCCTGGGTACATTTCTGACAGAAATGAATGTGTATAACTATAAAAAAAGATATGTACAAGAATGCTGATGACTTTGATTGTAATGTACAAAACTAAAGCTAAGCCAAGTGACATCTAAAATGGTAAACGAGTTGTAGAATTTTCATATGGTGAACAGAACAATAAAAACTATTGACAAAAGATGTAAAACAATGCAGAAGAATTCACAGCCATGATGCTGAAAGAAAAAAGTCAAGCATAGAAGGTTATGATTTATTTAAATAGATGTGTTTAAGCTAATCTAGGGATGTCATAATTATGGATGCTCTCAAGGAGGAATTGATTGGGAAAAGTCACAGGAGATTCTTATGGAGTGTTGTAAATAGGCAGATTATCTAACATTTGCACTTGTGTATGTCATTGAGGTAGTGAAAATCATATGAAATTTTTCACTATGAATTGGTGAGTAAGCACAAAAAAGTCCATGCTTCCCTTGCATATTGGATCATCCACTCCTGTCCAAAAACCAAAAAAAAAAAAAAAAAAAACCAAACCCACTGCCATCAAGTTGATTCTAGCTCATAGTGACCTTATTGGCTAGAGTAACACTGCCCCATAGAGTTTCCAAGAAGCATGTGGTAGATTTGAACTGCCAACTTTTATGGATAGTAGCTGTAGCTTTTAACCAGTATACCACCACAGTTTCCCTGCAGGTTTTTACGAAGTCTGTGTGACACGTAACACCTAAGTGTACATAATATTTCTTCTATCGAACATCAATGCATGCATACAGAAAACTCCATTAATTTGCTTTTGAAAATACTGTGTTTTCTTCTTTTGCTTTCTTTCAGTGTCCTGAATTTAAAAGACCAAGGGATATTGCTGTTGATTGGGTTGCTGGAAATATTTACTGGACAGATCATTCAAGAATGCATTGGTTCAGTTACTACACCACGCACTGGACCAGTCTCAGGTACTCTGTCAACGTAGGGCAGTTGAATGGTCCCAACTGCACCAGACTTTTAACTAATATGGCTGGAGAACCCTATGCTATTGCTGTAAATCCTAAAAGAAGGTAGGTTGTATATTTATATTTTTATATGACTATCTCTCCATAGTCTGTAGTTTTTTTCATTTAATGAGATATTCAAAATACAGTATATCCACACTTCTGAAAATCCTGTATTTTTCCTTCTGTATAAAAGCATGACCTTTTCACTTGAAATGGTGGCTCAATTTTTTTTTCTAGAAAGATTGCTACAATATACAGTCTGTGCGTGTGTACCAATATTACAATATAATGAAACTGATGTGAAGGAAATAAAACTGTTTTAATCTACAAGTGAATTTTCAAAATGATAAACATAACATTAAATATTAAATGTAGAATATTGATAATTTAGGTTGTTTGTAATAATAAACAATGAAAGTGTATCTACCATATTTTTAGGCAAAGAATGCAGGCCTTTTATGTTTGTTTGCCAACTTGTCTCTCTCTCCATGAGGTATTTTTGTATGTGTGCTATGTATTCATTTTACGATAACATGTAAAAATAAAATCAATATTGAGCATTGTACAAAAATACCTTGCAGGAGTTGATTTGCAAACAAGTGTGGAAGGTATAGATTATCTGAATAAAATATGGTATGAATAATTTGATTCAAAGACTTCCTTTTTTTTTGCTCAACGATGTGAACCTGTAAGCAATATTCAGAAAGTCAATACAGGTAAAAAACCTAATCATCCATAAAGTTGTAAAATGGGTCATTAGATCCTAAGTTTTAAGAAATTGAAAACATTATTTACTTATACTTATGCAATATTTTGTTTTTTAAATGAGAGAATGATTTCTTGTTAAGTATGTAGTTACTTCTCTATCAAAAAAGGCATCATTTTGATGTGACATCCAAAATTAACTCCTCTGTCACAAAAGGAGTGATAGTATCACATGATAGAAATATTTTTATTCTGAAATTTTAATGGAATTTCAAAAGAATACCAAATAATAAGATACTGTTTATCTTATGAAAAAATATCAAACCAAACCTGGTGCCATCAAGCCAACTTAGAGTGACCTTACAGGACAGAGCTGAGCTGGCCCGTAGGGTTTCCAAGGAGAAGTTGGTGGCTTCAAACTGCCAACGTTTTGGTTAGCAATTGAGCTCTTACCCACTGTACTACAGGGGCTTTTATCAGGAAATAGTTGTCAAAATTTCCTATGAATTTAAATTCGTATAGAAATTTCCTATAGAATTTAAATGTCAATTTCTGGGACCCTCTGTTAAAGGTTCTCTGGCATGATTTGAATGCACATGGTGTTGAGAGACACTGTTTTGGAACAGACTCAATTTGTAACAGTACAATCAACAGCCTAACCTCTTGAACTCCTCTCCAGGATGATGTACTGGACTGTCATTGGGGACCACTCCCACATAGAAGAAGCAGCCATGGATGGTACTCGGAGAAGAATTTTAGTACAGAAGAATTTACAGAGACCCACAGGTATGATGTGTTCCTGATACACTCGAAAATGAAGTGAAACATGACGAGATTATTAGTATCACAGTTTCTTTTTCCTTGTATTTTTGGCAATATACTCATCTCTACAATCACCAAAATAGTGTATAGTATGTTTTTAGAAGTTATTAATATTTCATGTTGTATTTTGTTAACTTGCAAGTCAGGTCCTTGCCATGCTGTTAGCTTTATTATGCAGTATTATTTGAAAATTGCTTACATCGAAAGGCTATGAGCAGTATTTTACATGCTGAAATTTTGACAGTTTATAGCAATGTATAAGATTGTTTTTACAAGCATGTGTTAATGATAGGATAGATGGCATTATTCCTGCAACATGAGACAAAGAGGTGGGAAAATACAAGCAACGTTTGTGAAAAACACATTTCCTGATTCTGTATCTTGTCATTTACAGCTTGATTTAATCTAACTTCAACCTCCCTCCCAGTCTGGTCACCTAAGCTACTGCTCTGTACCCTCCAAACTGCTTAGGAGTTTAAGACTTTTCTTTTCTATATCTCCGTATTCATTCTGCCATACCACGCTCTTCCCAGGTCTCCCATCTAGAATGCTTTCCTAACTTTTTTGTCTTCCTAGCTGAATCTTACACAGCATTTACCATGCAACTTTAGCTGTTTTTCCTCAATAATAAAGCATTTTCAGACTCTAGCACCCTCAACCCCACATCTTTTTCAGAAAGCACACATTTTTTAAGGACATTTTCTCTAACAATCATACTTCTTTTGTAGTTTAAAAATTATTTATATTTTGCACCTATATTCTTAATAACTTTTAATGTGCTTGTGTCTTCTTCAACTAGATTGTTTTTACTCCTTTGGAATTTAGTTCAATTCCATGAATGTGTCATCATTTAGTTATTTATTTTAAAAAATGGCCATTGAATACCTAGCATGTGCTGGAGACTATCCCAGAGGCTAAAGAACTAAGTTCCTATCCTTGTTAAACAAGTTCCAGCATTCATAAAATATTCCTTCTTATGGGGAATAGAATATATACTTACATATAATGTCAGATATTTATAGTTACTATATAACCCACTGCCATTTTATCAATCCTGTAGTGACCCTATAGACAGAGTATAATTGCCTCATGGGGTTTCCAAGGAATGCCTGGTGGATTTCAGCTGCTGACCTTTTGGCTAGCAGACACACTCTTAACCACTTTGCTACCAGGTCCAATGCTATATATATCAAAACCAAAGCCATTGCTGTCGAGTTGATTCCAACTCATAGTGACCCTATAGGTCAGAGCAGAACTGCCCCATAGAGTTTCCAAGGAGCATCTGGTGGATTTGAACTGCTGACCTGTTGATTAGCAGATGTAACACTTAACCGCTATGCCACCAGGGGAGGGAATGTAATAAGGATGGGCATGTCTGTGCCCTCTCATGCATAGTGGGCATATGCTGAGTCTCCTACTCAGCTACTGTGCTCTAAAATTTTCTGCCAAATTTGTGGGGTGGGCTCTCAGAAGCCATTTATCAATCATTCAACCTGTATTTGTTGTGTGCACATTATGTCCCAGGCATCAGTCCAGGTGTTTGAAATGTAACAGTGAACACTGCTCTAGCCCTCTGGTGCTCATGTTCCGGCACAGACCAGTGGGCTAAATGGGAATACATGAGTACATTTAAAAAGTAAACTGGGAAGCAGGTTACCTTGGTTTGGGCTGTGCAGAAAAGAGCAAAAGCAGAGCAGGTGAAAAGACGGGGAATGGAGGAGAGGCAGATTGCAGTATAACATTATGTCCCTAGAGTAGTCCTTTTAAGAAGGTAGCAGCTGAAAGCACATTGCATGGTCCTGTCCCTAAACTGGAAACTGTGGTGCTACATCTGTTAACCAAAAGGTCAGCAGTTCAAATCTGCCTGAAAATCCTGTGGAGCACTTCTACTCTGTCCTAAAGGGTTGCTATGAGTCAGAGTCAACTCAACTGCAATGAGTTTGGTCTCTTAACTCTTGGTTAATTAATATTCCAAGTGTGGAACGTGGAGCCAAGCCAGGCTAATCAAGTAGAGGTCTCTCAAAGTAGGTGAAAATAAAATTGGAAGTACTGATAAATATTTACAAATTTTCTTTGCACTCTCCTTTAAAGAACAAACAGACCCATACCACTTCTTCTGAGTCGATTCCACTCACAGCAACCCTCTAGGACAAAGGAGAGCTATCGTGTATGGTTCCCAATCTGTAATATCTACACAAACCAACTGCAGCATCCTCATCTGTGGAATGCCTGCTGGGTTAGAACTGGCAGCCTTTCCGTTGTCAGCCAGTGACTTTAACCACTGCCACATCAGGGTTTCTTTAGGACCCTCCTCAGAAACCAAACCCAACCCATCACTGTCTCGTCAATTCCAACTGATAGTGACCCTTTTATCATCTCTTAAATCAAGAATATGGTACTTTATGCTTGCCGATTATTACTACCTTAAAAACTTGTAGTTCTTTTAACATGCAATGTATTTCCTTTTCTCTGATTTTGAAGACACCGAAGTCTTAATGTATTGCCATCGTGAAATCTTCTACCTTAAGAATCGTATCAGTTTCTCAACAGATGCTGTTTTGCCTATTTTGTTTTCTCATAATGACCTTATAGGACATATAACATATAACTTTTGAAGTTACAGTGGAAATAGCAGAAAAATCCTAGAAAATTTCAGAGCCCAACAACACTGAAATATAGGTTATTGAAAATAATAGTGATTTTGGTATTGTGGGAGATATTAAGAAAATAACTATATATTTACCGCCATTATCATGCATCACTAAAATTCAGTGATCCTGTGTCTTTATCGTTTGTAAGTCTTCTAAACTGTGATTCTGTTATCCTTTGTTATAACACATAAGCCATTTTATTTTTCTGTTCTTGTCCTGACTTGGTCCCAGATATTCAATGCTTTCAGTTCTGATAAGAATCAGTGCCTTGAGCTTTGATTTTTTTCTTTCTTGTTTTTTGGGGGTTTATTATTGGTTCTTTTTTATTATTAAAGGAAGTAAAGGAGAAATAATACTTTAAAGATAGAAACAATTTTTATTTCATATAAACTTGACTCCATCTCTATAATGGGCAAAGTTGGTTGATTTCTTTATTACCGTTTCAATTTAAAAGACTATCCTTTTTATTAAAAGGCTTAAGGAAAAATCAAACTCATTGATTTTTGGATCTTTTGGAATATAAATCCCATTCATCTAAAACTTTGTTATATAAATTTTATCTAGATATAATTCTATTCAGTAGCATGATATATGACCAGAGCTGATAAAGACAGCTATGTTTTAGACCAACATAAACCAGAGATGTAATGACATTTGGATAACTATTACTGCTGCTGTATCTGAATAAGCAATATTTTTAGCTAACTTGGTCTAGATATCCACTTTACAATTAGAAAATGTCATGTATTTTCATGTAAAGATCAGTTTTGTTGGGGATAAGTTTTTGTTTTTATCTGTCTCTTTATTCTACTACATTAATAAAAGAAAGTACAGTGCTTTCAATTCTTAGACAACTACTTTGATACATAAAGGCAGCAGCAGAAAACTGTATTATTTGATGGTTTGTGTTGTCTATATACATGAAGAAACAAAAGCACAACTGCTAATATGACTCTAAGTAGCAAACAAATACTGTAAAATACAGATGAGCCAGTTCTTTCAATTGTTAAAGCATTTCTCAGAAGTTGCTTGAGTATAAAATATCTTTATATTATTGTTGAAGAACAGTATTTATATTAAGTTTAATTATGTAGAGGCTATATCTATGTACTTAACTGAAGAACTGTTATGATTTTTACCACATTTTTTTTTTTTTTGGTTTGATTGTTAAATCATGGATAATATAATTAGCACAAACTTAAAAAAATCTTGCATTCAGGTTCCTGCCACTGAGGTGCATTTCAGTTGTTTTCTGAAGGTTCTAATTGAGAGAGCTCTTTAATGTTCTGAAGTCAAAGGCAATTTGCTTGCATTGTACTTTCCAATTACATAATAGTTCTTCTGGTCCCAAGTCGATGTAGTCACCCACTCATGTGGGTCTGTCTGTCTTCTGGATTGTCTTTACCCCATGTCATTTTGGTCCTCAGTGAGCATCTGTTCCTGCTGAGTTGGGACCATTTGCTGTGCCCTCGGATGGCAGCTTGGCAGCTGTTAAGACCCCAGATGCCACTCACCAATGTGGAGTGCAGAGAGCCCTCTTAGCAAAACGCTAGTTGTGCCATTTGGCCTCGATTTCACCTAAGAGCATGGTCCCCTGCCCATGCCCCAGCTACTCTGTCCTTGCAATATTGGTTTAAGATGGAAGGAGTATTCAAGTTATGTTGAAGTCCACTTAATATTGTTCTTGTTTCTAATGAGGACCAAAATCACATGGGGAAAAGACAACCCAAAAGATAGAGAGACCCACGTGAGTGGATGCCTACATTGACTTGAGACCAGAAGAACTGGGTGGTGCCTGGCCACCACCAAGGATAGCCACGATGAAGCTCACTAAGTTGAGTCTCACTGGCAACACAAGTATAAAAAGGGGTGCACCCTGAGTTCTCCACTAAAAGACCTCAATTGATGGTCCAGCAGTTTGAGGGGTCCCCTGGGAGCATGGCCCCTGGTCCTGATGCTACCCTTGCCCATAAATCATGATGAAGGTCCACTCTTCAGACATGAATGGATTGGACTTGGCAATTTAGAATGACCATATACTGGATGCACTTTATGGTTCTGTGCATCTATAGGATATCATCCTGTTGACCTCTGGCTGAAGGAAGGAGAGTTGGTAGAGAGGAGGGGAAAGGAGGCTGTTGGGAGGATGAGACATGTATGAAGCAGAAAGGAATAGTGTGCTGTTACTGGGCTGGGAGAGCAGTCGAAGCTGCACATAGGTGGGCATGTAAATTTATATGGGAATGTACATTTTCACTCAGTCATAATAAAAAAAAATGTAACAGGACCCCTTCTGGTGTAAATGGTTAAGTGCTCAGCTGCTGCTAACTGAAGAGGTTGATATTTCATACTTTCCTAGTGGCTTCACGAGAAAAGGACCTGGCTGTTTTCTTCCAAAGACATTATCATTGTTGTGCTAGATGCCACTACGGTGGTTCCAACTTAGGGGTTCCTATGAGCTAAGGAATCTGTGGGAGACAGTTGTACTCCACATAAGGTCACCATGAGTCAGAATCTACTGGGACTAGATGGCACCTAAAAATAACAACCATCTAAATCACTAAAATTAACATATACTTGATGAAAATTTATTATCAAATAGCTTTGTACTTCTATGGTGAGGGAAGATCTACTTTACTTCCTAAGATACCCTTTATCCTAAAAATGTTTTGATAATAATATTTTGGCTGACAGCCAATAAAATACATTCAATTAAATATTTTAAAACATTAAGTAAATAAATAAAGAACCTTAAAAAATCATTTTAGAAGGTAAAATGGAGACTACTGATAATTTATTGTTACTAATAGCAATGATGGTAATGAATACAAGCAATCTCAGAGCAAATTAATGATCAGAATGAAAAATATATGTACCACTAGAACCTTAATTAAGTAATTTACTATTCATTCTTCCTTACTCTAATCATCAGTCTTTAGTTAATTTCAAGTTCAGCATGTATACATGTATCTGACAACACCATAGGCCAACTAGAACAACAAAAACAACAAAAAGACCAAACCCAGTTTTGTCCCGTCCCAGCAGCCCTGCTGCACAGGGTGAAACACTTGCGTATTAACTGAAAACAAGTTCAGCAAACCAACGCCATACAACAACAAAAACAATGATCCCATATAGGTGAAAGTAACTTATGATTAATGCCTGAACCTTTATATTTTAATAACTGCACTTTCATGGCAGGATTAAGAAGATTCCTAATCTACACTGCAATACTCTAAATAATGTAAGATAAATGATATTAGTAATGAATTCATCTTGTGTATACCGTAGAATGGAAACTCTGGTGGCATAGTGCTTAAGGGTTATGTCTGCTAAGCAAAAGGCCAAAAGTTTAAATCTGCCAGATACTTCTTGGAAACTCTATGGGGCAGTTCTACTCTGTTCTGTAGGGTCACTACAGGTTAGAATAAACTTGACAGTAGTGGGTTTCATTTTATTTTTATACTGTAGAATGAAGATAAAAATTAAAATATAGAGAAGTCCAGTATTAAAATGCCATTGCCTCATAGAAATTCTGTGCAACACAGGAGAACTACATTGCATGGTTTCCAAGTCTATGGTCTTTACAAAAGCAGACAATTGACTGATGTATTTAAACCTCCACCTTTTTAGCAGCTGATCACTTAATGTCTGTGTCACCAAAGATCCTTGATACAAAATAGCCATAAAAAGAAAAGTATACATGTGACACAACATTACTAGCCAGCAGCAAAAGTTCAAGCACTTATTAATAAATATCAAAGGCTACAGTGCTCAGTGTGGATTACACCTCAACATAAAGCAAAAATTCCTAGAACTGGACCAATAAACAATATCATGAGATACAGAGAAAACACACTGTCAAATATTTCATTTTACTTGTATCTACAGTTGGTGCTTGTGAAAGCTGCAGTCAGGAAATCAAATGATTTCCTTGAGCAAATCTGGTCTGAAGACCTCTTTAATATATTGAAAAGAAAGGATGTCAGTTTGAGGATTTAGTTGTGTCTGATCCAAACCATGGTATTTTTGTTCATCTCATATCCATGCAAAATCTGGACAATAAATATGGAAGACAGAAAAATTAACACATTTGAATTATGGTGTCAGTGAAGAATATTGGCTATAACACCAGCTGCCAGAAGAACTAAGTCTGTCTTGGAAGAAGTACAGCCAGAGTGCTCCTTGGAAATAAAGAAGGCAGCACTTTATCTTGTGTACTTTGGACATATTATCAGGAGGAACCAGTCCCTGGAGAAGAACATCATCTTTGGTGAGGTACAGGGTCAACAAAAAAGAGGAAGACCTTATATAAGACAGAGAGACACAGTGGCTACAAGTATGGGCTCAAACATAGCAAAGATTGTCAGGATGGTGCAAGATGAGGCAGTGTTTTCTTTCTGTTGTACATAGAGCCATTGTGAGCCAGCACCTGCGTAGGGCGTCTAACAACATAACAGTGTATGGAAAGGAAATGTAATTAATAAAATGGTCTTCTATGGAAAGGAAGATTTTTATTGTAGCTTATTAGATAAAATCCATGTAATCTCTGTAAGTATGTTTGAGCATATAAGTATGTTTGAGTGACAACTGAGTTATTTCAAGTTTTCTTATTTCTACAGTTCCCTGATGTACATTGGCAGCCATTTCTATGACACTGGTAGAAAAATGCCATCCATTAACCCAAAAAACAAAGCCAGTCCCATCAAGTTGACAGAGTAAAACTGTTTCAGAAGAGTTTCCAAGGAGTAAATTTGAACTGCCACTCTTTTGGTTAGCAGACATAGCACTTAACCACTATGTCACCAGAGTTTCCAGTGCCATCCATACAGCTGTGTTAAGAAGCAGAACATAAATTTAAATTAATTTCAACTTGGTTTTTATTATTTGTCCATGTGTGTTGATTTTGCAGGTCTGGCTGTGGATCAGTTTAGTGAACGCATCTATTGGGCTGATTTTGAGCTCTCTGTTATTGGCAGTGTTCTGTATGATGGCTCCAGTGCAGTGATCTCTGTCAGCAGCAAACAAGGTTTGTGAAGTGTTTTCATTTTCAAATATTATTGGGAGTATTAAATTATAGCACATGAATATAAGCATAGACACCTTTTGGATTTTCTCCAAATTTTCCTTTCAACTTGTAGCTCTTACTGTGGATGAGAATTTCCATTCCTATTTGCATAACAAAGAGACCAGGACAGAAGACCTTCTTGTCTCTAGGACAGATAAGGTCCATTGCTGTCCAGACTCATGAAATAATTTTATTCTCCTGCTTTTGTGGGTATGGTACTGAAACCACATCACATACAACTAGTCAAGGTTAATACTTGTGAAAATTAAGTTTTATTTTGAATTATATTGATACAAAGCAGGACATTAGTTGTATATCATAAAATAATGTAGGAAAAATCACCATTATTGTATGTAATTATTCAGTTTGGAGACTTCCCTAACTGATTAGGTTTCTGGGTGATGTGTCCTGTATTTTATTCTAAAATATAAAGTTAGTGGTTTTGTTCTTCTAAACCAATAGATTCTCTCAGTATTTCTTGTAGTTGGTTTGGTTTTTACAAATTCTGAGTTTCTGTTTATCTGTGAATGTCTTAATTCATTTTCATATTTGAAAGACAGTTTTGAAGGATGTATAATTCTTGGTTGGAAGTTCTTCAAGGCTTTGAATACATCATAGCCACTGTTTCGGTGTCAGCATTGTTTCTGCTGAGAAATCCAACAAAAGCCTATAGAATTTCCCTCTAAATGTTTAGCTTTGATTTGAGTCTTGCTGCCTTCAAGGGTTTCTGCTTATGTTTCATTTTGTTAAGCTTGATTATAATGTCTTGGAATCTTTCTTTTGAGATCTATATTGAGTGGCATTTGATATGCATCTTGGATATCTATATTCTCTTCTTTCCTAATTTCTGGCAAGTTTTCTCTCAGCAGCTCAGCAACAATACTCTCTGTGTTCTCAGGTGTCTTGCCCTGTTCAGGAACTTCAATTAATCATAGACTGTTCCTCTTAATAGAGTGTTGCACGCTTCCTAATGCTTCTTTGTTTTTCTTGTTTCTTTTTTTCTGATTTCTCCTCATAGATGCTGGAGTCAGTAGTTCTGTCTTCCAAGTCAAAAAGTCTCTTTTCCAGTTGTTCCATTCTGTTTTCTTGGCTTTGAATTGAAGTTTTTATCCCTTTGATTTTGTTCTTGATCTGTTGGATTTCAGAGTACTGGTGTTCCATCAGATCACACAGCTTGCTTAATTTTTCATTATGCTCTGTTGCATTTTGTATAAGGTCTAGGAGGGCTCTATATAGTTCTTTCGTGTTTACCTACTGATAGTTTCAGAAAGGTTTCTTTGTCTGTGAAGTTCTCTGGTTGGTTCTTTTGGGGACCTTCTGAAGCCATGGGTTATTTTTGTTTATGCTTTTCTCCAGAGTTTGTTGCTTCTGGGGCATCACGTGAGTCAATAGAGGCTAGGAGAGATGCTGTTAGGATGGACTGCAGTTGTTACTCTAGGCCATCTTAAAATTAAAGGAAAAAAGATATCTGACCACTTCCAAAGTCAGTCAGGTTTTAGGCTTACAAGTCCCTCTTCCCTGCTGGGAAAGTAAGCACCTCTATATTCAACCCCAGGTGTTATAAACTAGTTCGAAATACAGAAAGGCTGCGGCACTGCTGGCCTTGCTGTTGGGCCCCAGCCATAGGAGACACTGTGTAGAATACTGCTTTGCTGCTGGAAAAGCTCTCTCATCCAGGTAGGTGCTGCCTCCGAGCCCAGGAATTAGGTCTAGCTGAGGCCTCCATATGGGTACTTCTGCCTACCAGTGGAACAAGATGACATCTCACACAAGCTCCCCACCTGCCCCTGCAAAGGTCAGTCAATGGTGGAGGCAGAAAGAGAGGCCAAAGGCTCCAAGACACATAGTCCAAAGCTGGGATCTCAAGATATGGCAGTCTGCCAGTCAATCCCACCAGTAGTGTGTCCGAGACCAGTTGCCAGTCAAGTCCCAAGTCTGCCTACCTGTCAAGACAGTAAAAAAAAAGTTAAAATGGTGAGTTACACTCTGTCCTTGAAGCCAGAGTGGGGGTCAGTGAAAGAGAGAAAGCTTTCTACTCAGTGGCATAAAGTCCAAATTAACAGCCCTATGCCGTGTCCTAAAGCTGACTAGGTATCCAGAAGTCTCCATTTAAGTATCAGTTCAGGTCTTGGTTTCTGGAGGGATTTAGGGAGACTAGTGTTTAGTCTGCCATCTTGACTCCACCCCCACTATTATTGTATGTAATTATAAGGATGTCCTCACCATGTGAAAGACAGTGAATAAAGTTGACAATTTGCCTCTACACTGGTAACTTTGGAATATGGTGGGGCCCTTCTTTTGTGTACCATTTTTGCACCAGCCTTTCTGTTTGCTTCCTCTTTTTTTCTCTCTCCTGTTTTCACATAATACTTGCTTGATGCAGTTATTTCTACTGAATCTAATTTTTCCCTCTTTGTTTTCCCCTACTTCCTTATTCACAATAGACTAATAGTAGTGTGCACTTGAAAGTTTTATTTTCATACTTATTTATTTAATGTAACTTTGCTTTTTGTTGAAAAAGATAATGTGTCATTTTCATTGTGCCTTCACCTAAAGTGTATGTATTTGTGTATCACTCTTTGTAGATGATAGTAATTCCAAATACCTGTGATTAAGTACAATATAGTTGAAATGTTTCCATTTGACGGTAAATTTTATTATATGAAGAAACACTGATGAAAAATATATAAACTAAAAGGCATTTTATCTTTTGCAGATTGTAGATAATTATTTAAGTATAATTTCATCACATTTGTCACCAAAAGTGAGATTATTTTAATCTAACTTTTAATGCCAAAAGTTAGATTAACTGCTCCTTTTTAAGATTCCTTCTTTTTTTTAATTGTGATCAAGTGACAGTTACAAATCGACTTGACGGCACTTGGCTGGCTGCTTTATCTACAGCTCCTTCTGATGTCCTTGTTCTCCTTTTCATTCTATATATATCATATCCTCTTAACAATCTCCTGTTCCCTGCTCTCCTCTCTCTCTCCCTTATAGGAAGAGGCCAGTAGGACAGCATCCTATAGATGCGTAGAATCACAAATTGCACACACCATATGGTTACATTATGTCCCAAGTCCATCCCATTCCTGTCCAAATAGTTGATCTCAGTAATGTTTTCTGGTTCACAAGCAGAGGTGTAGAGGCCATGCTCCAAGGGAATCCCCAGCCTCCAGACCATCAGTTGCAGTCTTTTAGAGGAGTTCTTGAGGTATACCACTCTATTTCTCACATTGCCACTGAGATTTGACATCGTGTGCTTCTTCAAGGCTGTTGTTGGTGGCCAGATTTTGAACTAAGCTGTGTATTAAAGCTTCTATTTTTGACCCTATTTTTTTCTTCTGTGATCTTTATTGTTTTCAGTTTGATATTTACTTAGTTTTTGTATAAGCTGTAAGATATGGGTTTTGTTTCAATTTCCTGTTAATAGATACCCAAATTTGCCAGCATCATTTGTTAAAGAGACTGTTTTTACCCCAGTTTAACATCTTAGGGCCTTTGTCAAATATCAACTGTTTATAAGAGAATGGTGGCATCTCTGGGGTCTTAACTCTGTTCCATTGGTCTGTGTGTCTCTTTTTGTACCAGTATCAGGATATTTTGACTACTGTGGCAGGGTAATAGTTTCTAAGGTTGGGTAGTATGAAGCCTCCCACGGTGTTCCTGCTTTTCAGTAATGTATTCCTTATCCGAGGTTTCTTCCCTCCCAAACAAAGTTGATTTGTTTCTTCATCTCATTAAAAAAATGTCACTGGAATTTGGAATGAGATTGCACTGTATATGTAGATGGCCTTGCATAAAATAGCCGTTTTTACAATTTTACGAGTCTTCCTATCCATGAGCAGGGTAGGTTTCTCTGTTTATATAAGTGTCTCTTGTTTTCTTGCAGTAAGGTCTTGTAGTTCTCTTTGTATAAATCTCTTTTTTCTCTAGTTAGATTTATTCCTAGCTTTTTTATCTTCTTGAGGGCTGTAATAAGTGATATCGATTTGGTGATTTCTTCTTTGATGATCGCCATGAGTCGGATCTGACTCAACGGCACTTGGCTTGGCTTGTTGGTATAAAGGAATTCTACTGATTGATGTATGTTTGTCTTATACTGCAAAACTTAGCTGAACTCTCCTATTAGTCTCAGTAGTTTACTTATAGATTTCTTAGAATTCTTTGCGTATACAATCATGTCATAAGGAGATTTTTACTTCTTTTTTGCCAATGCAGATGCTTTTTAAATTTTGTCTTGTCAAATTGCTCCAACCAGAACTTCTAGTACAATGTTGAATAGAAGTGGTAAGAGTGGGCATCCTTGTTTAGTTCCCATTCTCAAGGGGAATTCTTTCAGTCTTTCTCCATTCACGATGTTGTAGGTGGCTGGCTTTGCATAGATGCCCTGTATTATGTTGAGGAATTTGCTGTCTGTTCCTATTTTGCTGAGAGTTTTTAGCACAAATGGGTGTTGGGCTTTGTCAAATGCCTTTTCTGCACCAATTGACAAAATTGGTCAATTCTTATCTGTTGTTTATGTGGTTGATCACATTAACTTTTTTTTTTTTTTTATGTTGACTCAGTCTTGCATCCCTGGTATGAATCCAACTTGATCATGATGAATTAGTTTTTTGATATGTTGTTGAATTCTACCGACAAGGATTTTGTTGAAGTTTTTCACATCCAGGTTCATGAGTGATACTGGTCTGTAATTTCATTTTTGGGAGATATTTCCCTGGCTTTGGTACAAGATTATTCTGGCTTAATAGAGTGTATCAGAGAGTATTCCATCCTTTTCAGTAGTATTGGAGTTAACTCTTCTCTAAAAGTTTGGTAGAATTCTCTAGTGAAGCCATCTAGGCCAAGACTTTCTTTGATTGGTAGTTTATGGATGATATTTTATTTATTATCATTGAATGAAAATATACATTCCCATATAAATTTGTATGCCTACCTATATGCAGCTCCCACTGCTTTCCCTGCCCAGTGACAGCACACTCTTCCTCTTTGCTCCATACATGTCTTATCCCCCCAACAATATCCTATCCCCTCCTCTCGACCCACTCCCCTGCCGCAAGTAAGAGGTCAGCAGGATGACATCCTATAGATACATAGAACCGTTAAATACACACATGATATAGTCACTCCGTGTCACCATGTACAATGAATTACTGTCTGAAGAGTTGACCTCCATTACGATTTCTGGACAGGGGCAGCATCAGGGCCTGGGGCCATGCTCCCAGGGGAACTCCAAGATCCATAGACCATCAGTTGTCAACTTTTGGTGGAGATCTCAGTGTGCACCCCTTTTTATTCTTGTGTTGCCAGTGAGACTCAACTTTGTGAGCTCCATCATGGCTACCACTGGTGGTAGCCTGGCACTATCTGGTTCTTCTCGTCACAAGTTGATTTAGTTACCCATTCATGTGTGTCTCTCTGTCTTCTGGGTTCTGTTTCCCCCATGCCATTTTAGTCCTTGGTGATCACCGGTTCCTGCTAAGTTGGGACCATTTGCTGTACACTCAGATAGCAACTTGGAAGTTTTTAAGACCCCAGACGCCACTCACCAATGTAGGGTGCAGAGGACTCTCTTAGCAAAATGCTAGTTGTGCCAATTGTCCTCAATTTCCCCTGAGAGCATGGTCCCTGGCCCCCAGCCCCAACTACTCTGTCCTTGCAATATTGGGTTAAGATGGGAGGAGTAATCATGTTATGTTGAACTCTAGTTAATATTGATCTTCCTTCTAATGTGTGCTGTCACAGGTTCCACTCAATCAAATTCTATCAACTATGTAATCTAGGCAGTCCCTCCATCCCCCACTCCCTCCCCACCCTTCAGCTATCAAAGAGTCTTTTCTTCTATGCATAAGTCTGTTTTTAAGTTCTTATCATAGAGATCTCATACAATATTTGTCTTTTGTCGCTGACTACTTTCACTCAGCATAATGTCCTCCAGTTGAAACCAGGTTTCCTAAAATCATCATTGTTCTTTATTATTGCATAGTGTTCCACTGAGTATATATACCTCTGTTGTTGGGCATCTGGGTTGATTCCATCTTTTTGCTATTGTGGACTGTGCTGCAGTAAACGTTTGTGTGCATGTATCAGTTGGTGTGAATGGCCTTGATTCTATAGGATATATTCTGAGCAGTGGAATTACTGGGTAAAATGATATATCTGTATTTGATGGCTTTTTTAATCATTTTCTTTCTGATGAGTTTATTAAATTGTCCTACTTCTCCTTGTGTTAATTCTAGTTGGTGATATTATTCTAGAAATTTGTCCATTTCCTCTGAGTTTTCAAATATGTTAGAGTATGGTCTTTCATATTCTATTATGATACTTTCGATTTTACTTGGGTCTGTTGTGACATCTCCCATCTCATTTCTTATTCAGCTTATTTGTTTGTTCTCCTGTTTTTCTTCTGTAAGTTTAGCCAATGCTTTATCAATTTTTGTTGATCTTTTCTAAGCTTTTGGTTTTGTTCATTTTTTCAATTGTTCTTCTATTCTCTAATTCCTTTAGTTCTGCTCTAATATTTATTATCTGTTTTCTTCTGATGCCTGAGGGGTTCCTCTGTTGTTCTTTTTCTACTTGTTCAAGCTGTAGGTTTAATTCTTTGCTTTGGGCCTTTTCTTCCTTCTGGATCCATGCATTTATAGATATAACCTGACCTTGGAGCACTGCTTTGTCTGTATCCCATAGATTTTGGTAGAATGTGTTCACATTCTCATTTGATTCCTTAAATTTCTTTATTTCCTCCTTGATTTCTTCTATACCTCATGGTTTTTGAGCAAGATGTTGTTCAATTTCCATGAGTTCCAATTTCTATCTATTTTTTTCCCCATTGATTTCTACTGTTATAGTGTTACAGTCCAAGTAGGTGCTTTGTAATAATTCAGTGGTTTGGATTTTGTTGAGATTTGCTTTATGTCCTAACACATAGTCTATTCTGGAAAATGTGTCATGTGCATTGGAGAAGAAACTGTACTTATCTGTTGGTAGATATAAAAAATTCTGTATATGTCGACAATGTCTAGTTGGTTAATTGGCATAGTAAGTTCTACTGAGCTTTTTTATGAATGATCTTTTCATTATTCAAAGTGTATTGTTGAAGTCTTCAACTATTATTGTGGAGTGATGTATCTGGTTTTTCAATGCATCAGTGTGTTTTTGATGTATTTAGGTGCACTGGTATTGAGTTCATAAATATGTAATATTGTTAAGTCCTGCTTTTGTATATCAAACCTTTCAGCAATAAATAATGACCATCCCTGTCCATGGTGGCAGATTTTACATTAAAATCTATTTTATGTGAGATTAATATTGCCACACCTGCTCTTCTTTGTATATTGTTAGCATGGTATGTATTATTACATCTTTTAATTTTCAGTTTATTCATATCCTTAAGTCTAAAGTGTACTTCTTGTAAGGAACATGTAGACAGGTCATGTCTTTTGAACCAGAATGTCATTGTTGTCTCTTTATTGAAGCATTCAATCTGTTCTCATTCAAAGTAAGTATTGATAGGCATGGGTTCTGTGCTGTCATTTTGATGTATTTATTTTTGTATTTGTGTTTTCTATGTTGTTCTTAATTTTCTTTTCTGAGTAATTCTTCTTTATGGGTTGACTTTTCACCATGTATTACATTTCTTGTTTATATGTGTGGTATTGTTATTGTGCCTTGGGGCTACGCCTATGATCCCACTTGCTATTCTAAGTTTAAATCCAATTTTAACTTTTGCGTATGTTTTTAACTTCCTCTCCATCTGAAAGGACTGTAACTACTGAAGTATATCCCTCTTTTTAATGTGACAGTGTCATAGATTTCATGATGTGATCAGTAGTTTACCTCTTTTAGTACTGTAGCTTTAATTGAGTTTTGTGACTTCCCTAACTGAGTAGGTTTCTGGATATTGTCTTGCATTAGATCCTTAATGGTTTTGTTTTTCTAAGCAAAGAATTTCTTTCAATATTTCTTGTAGTTTTCTAAGCTTCTGTTTATCTGTGAATGTCTTAATTTCATCTTCATAATTGAGAGACAGTTTTGCAGGATATATAATTCTTGGTTGGGAGATTTTCTCCTTCAAAGGTTGAATGTGTCACCCCACTGCCTCTATGCCAACACTGTTTCTGCCAAGAAGTCAGATGAAAGCCTACAGGGCTTTCCTCTGAATGTTAGTTTTGCTTTGAGCCTCGCTACCTTTAAGAGAATCTGTTTGTGTTTCATTTTATTTAGCTTGATTATAATATCTTTTGCAGTCTTTCTTTTGGGGTCTAGTTTTGGTGGTGTTCAATACATGTCTTAGATATCTACATTCTCTTCTTTCATAATTTCAGGGAAGTTTTCTGTCAGCTACTCAACAACAATACTCTCTTTTCAGCTCTCCCTCCCTGTTCAGGAACTCTAATTAAATGTAGATTTTTCCTCTTAGTAGAGTCCCACATGTTGCTTAATGTTTCTTAATGTTTCTTATTTCTTTGCTCTGATTCCTCCTCATAAATATTGGTGTCCATTACACTGTCTTCAAGGTCACTACTTCTGACTTCCATCTCCTCAATTCTGCTCTTTTGGCTTTGGATTGAATTGTCTAATTCTGTCATTTTGTTATTGATCTTCTGGATTTCAGATTGTTGATTTTCTATCATTTCAAAAAGCTTATTTAATTTTTATTTTACTCTGCTGCATTTTGTGTAATGCCTAGGAGGGCTTTACATATAATTCTTTTGTTCTCAACCTCTGATAGTTTCAGAAAGCCTTCTTCATCTGGGAAGTTTTTGATTCTTTATTTTGGGAGTTTTCTGGAGCCATGCTGGGCTGTTTCTTTACATGGTTAGAAATGGATTGTTGTCTTCAGGCCATCTAGAGGCTGTTCAGTTTTTCTGGTGTTATCTCACCAGGAGCTGTGAAATACTTCTGAGAAGTGAGATAGTCACCAGCTGCCTCTGTGTAATCTAGTGGCTGTCCCAGTGGACTCCTTGGCATGGCAGGCTCTGCTTTCTATCTGACAAAGACAGTGCCCTACTTATGGAGTCACTTGTGGGCCATCAACTGATGTGGATCAGTAAAAGCTGGAATAGATGCCACTGGGTCACTCAGAAATTATTTCTCCAGACAGCCTTATTTTCAAAATGTAGGGGCTATCTGACAGCTGCCCAAATCAGTTAGGCCATCAGGTGTGGCAGGCCCTATCTTCTGGCTGACAACAGAAACACCTCTTGGGTCATCCCCAGATGTTCTGATGTAGTTCAAAGTAGGGAGGGGTTACAGTCTTTTGCCATCCTCAGCCAGTCCCTATCCATAAGTTAACACTGTGGTAAATACAGCCTTTCTGCTGGAAAAGCACTTTCCAGAGTGGCACTGCTTCTCTGCTTGGGAATTATTGCCTGCTGAGTCCTCTGGTTGGGTGACTCCACCTCCAAGCTGTCCAAGAAGGCATCTCAGATGAGCTGCCCTTCCCAGATTCTGTGAAACAACAGAATCTATGGTAGAGCTCAGGAAAAAAGAGAGTAGGGGCAATGATGCCCTTAGGCAGGAGTCAGGCTTTAAAAATGCAGGTATTCCATGCACTGTCTCTCCCCTGCATTATATGCTGTTTTCTTTAGCAGTGTGGTTCTGGCTGGCTTGTGCTGGCTCATACCATCCCTGGCCTCCTGAATAACCAAAAAAGAAAAAAAAAAGCATCAGTACCTGGGATCTACCCAAGCACTGAGCCAGCAAGAACAGGATTCAGTGTACGATGCCTCATCAGAGAGAGGTAGTTTCCCATTTAGTGGTATGTAGTTTAATCTGACAACGCTATGGCATATCTTAGTGCTCCCTGGGTGGTGTCCAGAATGTTCCATTCAATAATTAATGCAGGCCTTAGTTTTCAAAGGGAACTGAGAAGACAGGTGTCTAGTCTGCCATATTGGCTTCACCACTGCTTAAAATTTATTAAAATAGTAGTTATAGAATGTGAAAAAATATGATCACTATTATTTTTAGTCAAACTACTTACATGCATTTTTGCCAACTTGCCAGTTTGCTTTGTTTATTACATTTCCAAAACAGATAATAGTGATTTCAAGTATCTTCTAGGAGTTATTTTTTAAAAGCAACTCATGATAGCTTGATAAACCTGTCATGCAGACTATCTAGTTTGATCATTAATTCAATCCAGAACACATACTGAGAATTTGGGAACTATCTATTTCTGTGCTGTGGATGTGATTGACCTGCAGGCTTTTGGCTGTGTACTGCACAGAACAGAAAATTACTCTCCATATACTGTATTTTATGCAAGTAACACACATAGAAGGTGGATGTAGTACTAAGCTCCCAGGAAATGCTTTGTGTTGATGAAGATGAGTAGAATGATAATGCATTTTTTTAATGTTCAAAGATGTTTAGTGTCCCACATATTTCTGTTGTATATTAATTGATCCAAACAACTTGACAGCTAAAATTAAAAAAAAAAAAAAATCCAATTCTGATTTTTTTTTTTTAAAGAGTCATAACAGGGTATTTTTGTGTGATCATGGTTAAATGTAGATAATTGTCTTAAGTCTAAGTATATACATTGTTAGTTTTGTAACCAATTCTTTTTCAAATTCTAGGCTTGTTACATCCACATAGGATTGATGTCTTTGAAGATTATATATATGGAGCAGGACCTAAAAATGGTGTATTTCGAGTTCAAAAATTTGGCCATGGTTCAGTAGAATACCTAGCTTTAGATGTTGATAAAACAAAAGGTGCTTTAATATCTCATCGCTATAAACAAGTAGACTGTAAGTATATTTTACAAGGTTGTATCTATATTTAAATATTCTTCCCTATAACTCTTAAAAGATAGCCAGCCAAGTACCGTCGAGTCGGATATAATTAAAATATCTCCACTCTGTTAGCATGTTAACCTCAGTGGGTTAAGCTTCAATTTCATAATCACCAGCCTTTGCAATTTATTAAAGTAAGACTTAGGTAATAAAGAGTTTCATTTCTACCATATCAATAAATTGTTGATATTTGACTATGTTTTTAGAATTACATAGATATATAAAGTCTCATTCTGTTTATCTAAAGTGCTTAAAATCTGTGACTCTATAGTCAAAACAAGAAAGACAATCCATCATTGGCCATTCTTGTTATTTTTGCTGATAACCAGGTAACCATCAGCATAAACATTTCATCCTTAATTGCATTCAAGTGGAGCTTTTCCTAGGAGTTGTGATTTCTCCTTTTTTTTTTTTTTTTGAATGAATTACTATTGTTAGTCACCTTCAAAGAAAGAAATAAGTAAATAAGGTCATGTTCTTGAATATGTGTTTCAAACATTATCATTCAAAGATATTAAAGCACAAAGTTCATAGACATATATATATATATCTGGGATTCTAATGATCTGATCTTTATGTGTGAGTTCACTTTCACAAAAATCTTCAATGTTTATTTATAGCCCACTTGGTTGTGTAGTAGTTAAGTAATCGGCAGCTAACTGACACCAATTCAAAGCCTTCAGCTGTTCCAAGGAAGAAATATGTGATGCTTGGCTTCCATGAAAATTTACACCTTTAGAAACTCTTTAGGGCTGTTCTCTATTTTATATGGTTGCAATAAGTTGGAATATACTCTATGGCCATAGGTTTAGTTTATGGTAAATAAAAAGTGATTTTGCCTAATTTGATGCAATAATCTAGAAAAACATGTTGATATTTATCCAAATCAGTTTTTTACAAAGGTTAAAATACATTCCCTAAATATTTTCTCATATTCTGTTCAAATGTTTGATGCTCTTTACCATTGATTTGACATAATGGTTCCAAGGGTGATACACATTCAAGTTATTTATTTTTGGATTTCCTCTCCTCTTGTCCTAGTTACCTTTAGTTTACTTCCATCAAACTTGAATGACTTCTCTTAAAATTTTACACGTGAAAAGAATGAAACTGAGTATTTCTCAGTCTCCACCCTATTTGCATACCAATGAAACTAACCCCTTTAGTTCCCAAAGCATTTTTCCTACAAAGTGGTTAGAAAAATGTCAGCTTTTGAATCAGACAGAAATCATCCTGTGACAGGTTTTTAATGGATTATTATTTCTCCTGATTTTACAAAGAAACTTAATTTATTTATACTCCAATATAGACTTTTTTTCCAGAAGTAGTCCAAGTCAGAGTTTTCGATACTTTACCCCTAAAGGATACTGAGAAGCAATGAACTATTGGAATATTCCCTCTCATCTTCTACTTCTGGATGATTCATATTAATATACGTTATCAAATATTGCTACTTTGATTAAAAAATAAGTACTCTCCTGAATATAATAGGCAGTTGAATAGTTATTCTTACAGAAAGAAAGCCATTTTCATAGTCAGCAGCTACCTAGTTACCATTTCTGTTCCATTCTGAGGAGATAATCCCTACTTCTACCCAGCGGGCTTAAGGACAACAACTCTGATGGTGGAGGAGGCTGATTGGATAGAAACTGAGACAACTGTAAGAGTGACACATATTTACAAATACGCATGAACTCTTGGTAGAAAATTGTATTAAAAGTGAATTTTTAGGGGAAAAATCATGTTTTTTGTTTTTTGTACTGACAAATATATACAGATTTTAAGGCTCTGTAAGTACCATAGGGGTGTTGTTTCCATCCCTGAGAACACTGTCTTAAACCTAAGATGAAGGTTAGATTGCCTAGAACCTCAGTGGGTTTTACTTTTAATCACAGCCCAAGCTGTACTTTGGAAACTTAAACCAACTTTCTTGCCAAAAAGCTAGTAGTCACAAGGAAGAGCAACAAACTACAGATCTGAACAGTTTCTTTTCTGTTATTAAAAAAAAAAAAAAAAAAAAATGTTGCCTTTAAGTCAGTTTCAACTCACAGTGACACTAGAGGGCAAAGAACTGCCTCCATGTGGTTTCTAAGCAGCATCTGGTGGATTCAAACTACCAGCATTTTGGTTAGCAGCTATAGTCTTGATCACTACCCTGACAGGGTTTCCTTTCTGTTACGAGAATTATGTACTAAAGCAAATTTACTAGTGATGATGATTAGGGAATAACTGATCTCCACCTGTGAAAGAGAACAGTAACAGTGGGTTGAGTACTCCCGGAAGAAATTTGATACGACTTGTTTTCAGTGTTGCTCACTCATCATTTCACCTTATTGAATTTTATGTTTTTGAAACTTACTGTGTCTATACTGATGCATTTTTTGTTTGTTTTGTTTTGTTTTGTTTTAATCAGTACCGAATCCATGCTTGGATTTAGCTTGTGAATTCCTCTGTTTGCTGAATCCTTCTGGGGCCACTTGTGTATGCCCAGAGGGAAAATATTTGATTAATGGCACCTGCAATGATGACAGCCTGTTAGGTAGGTATATTTTGTTTTTCTGAAAATAGTGAACTAATTCTGACTTTAAATTTCTACAACTATTGAAACTGAACAAAATTATATGCAGAATCACCAATTTAGCTTTCTTGGTACCAGTGACTCTTGAGCCGTTTGGGTAAATGATTAATCTCTTGCAATCAAAGACTTCATTCTGTGTTTGTTCAAAAAGCAGTACTGAACATTTAACAGGCATTTAACAATAGGTTTAGGATTTTTTGATGTCATGCACAATACCGGAAGATATTTTATTGCATCAGAGAAGATAACAATCTTTTGAGGAATAACATTTTACTATTGGTTTGAATCAAACTGAAAAAGCTAGATATTTGCTCAGCAAGTTTATACTGAACATCTGTGTACTAAACACTTACTTAGAAACTGAGAACATCACAGTAAGCACAACACACAAAATGCCTGTACTCTTACACATCATTCATGGAGTTTAGACTTCAGAAGCTAATGACTGGAGCAAAAAATCAAAAAACTGAAATGTCATTTCAAATGCTAGTAAGTGCTAAGTAATATATTTTGAAGGCTCATGAGGAAATCATAACTCCAAGTGTCGTGGATTGAACTATGTCCCCCCAAAAATGTATGTGTTGATTTGAATTGGTTTGGTGTTCCAACATGGTGCCCTTCCTCTCATGTGTTGTGAATCCTGCCTCTGTGATATTAATGATGGAGAATGGTTTGCAGTTGTGTTAGTGAGGCAGGACCCAAGCTACAAGCTTGCGGAATATAAGGGAGAGAAGTAAGCTGAGGAAGTTGGGAACCTCACACCACCGAGAGAGAAGCACCGAGAGCAGAGCACATCCTTTGGACCCGAGGTTCCTGTGCCGAGATGCTCTCACTGGATGTGGACTTAACCTACCGGACTGTGATAAATTCTCCTACTGAATGGACTTACAATTTGTAAATGGATTTGTGGCTTACCGGACTGAGACAATAAAAACTTCTCTACATGAAACCTTCCACTCGTGGTATTTTCCATTAGAGCAGTACCAAGTGACTAAGACAGCAAGTGTGCTATATTTCCCATTTAATGCTTTCAAAAATGCCAAGTAGTTATGCTGTAATCATGCCTACTTTCATGGATAGGAAAACTGAAGCATGGAAAAGCTAATGTAATTGTCTCAAGGTACTTATTAAGTGGTGGTACTCATACCCTACAATGAGTATCCTCTTAACCATGACATACAACTCTGTGCCCTGTATCACCTATAGTACTGATTTCCAGAGTCACTGAGAAGACTAAAAATAACATACATAAACTGCCTAGTGCAATGTATGTACATAAAACCAAACCCACTGCTGTCGATATGATTCTGATTCACAGCAACCCTATAGGACAGAGTAGAGCTTGCCATAGAGTTTCCAAGGAGTGCCAGGAGGATTCATAACTGTTGACTTACTGGTTAGCAGCCTCAGCACTTATCCACTATGCCACCAGGGTTTCCAATGTACATGTGTGCTCTAAAATGTATGTCATCAGCAATAGATAAGAAGATGAATCAAATTTTTTATGCATTAATTCAAAGAATTGTGCAGTTTTATGCATGCAGTGAAATAGATTGAGAGTGAAGTAGCTTTATTTCAAAATCTTAAACTAGAGGTTTCAGTTTTACAACCTCAACTCAACTTGAAAGACACAGTTTTAGAAACTTCCTCAAAGGTCACTTTTAATTTAAAAGAAAACTTTACATTTAACTACTCATTGTTAAAAATATATATTCTCAATGGCTTCTTTGCTCATGAGCCTTAGTAATAGATAGCTTGGACCTTTTCAGTTAGGGACATAAATAAGTGGATTTCAGAGATATTGATTGGTGTAGGTAAAAGACAATTAGTTTTCCTGACATTAATATTTGATATAACCACTTTTTTGGCTCTTTATAATTACTTGCCTTTCTCTAGCTGCTATTGTTAAATGATGAGCACACTGAATATTTTTAATCTTCATGTAAGGCATTTGAAATTCAAATGTTACTCATTCTTGGGAAAGTGTTCACCAGCTATTGCCTATAGTTGATTATAATTGCTGGAGCTAGGCTACTGGAAAGTGATTTAATTATTGACAAAAGCAGCCTGCTTTTTCATTACTGAACAATTACTGTCATTTTTGGAAGAATGTAACTGCTTTCTTTCATCAGTCAGGGTTTTACTTTTAACTTCCTGATGCATAATGAGACATGGTATAGAAATGCTGTGCTCCAGCATGTAGATTTATACTGAACTTCTAGAGGTTGAAATGAATCCATCCTTCAGAAACTTAACTATGTTCATAAAGCTTAAGTATTTGTTTTTGCTGTTGATATTCACAGGCTCTATTACGATATTTCTAGTTGAATGTATTAGAAATGTTTTGTTAATTTTTAAATTACACAAGCATAGTTCAACTCTAGATCTAACCTCTGTATTCAACTGTTTGCTGGAAATTTCCACTTGCATTTGAATGGGTGTCTCCAATTTAATATGCTCAGAACTAAATCACCCCTCAAGTTTCTGCTGCCCATGGTCTCCCCCTTCATTGTCAGTGTCGGAAACTGAAGAAGGATCTTCAGTTTTCTTTGTCTCTTTTATACAACATCAGTGTGAGTTTTGCTTACCAACTACCTTTAGAAAACAACCACATTTATTCATTCTGCGTTATTTTAGACCGTCTTCTTCTGCAGCCTAGATTATTTAAACACTTTTCTAAAAGTCTCTCTGCTTTCATTCTATCACCTAATGGTATATTTATCTTTCTATTTTATAACTCTTCAAAAATTCCAGATTCTTTTTGGAGAAAAGTCCAAAATTCAAAGGTCTGACTTGACACTGATATGTCTTCACATTCAATCATTTCTCTTCACTTCTTTCTTTCACATTATCTGATTAAATCTTGACTATAGCATTTAATTAATGCCTACCTTGTGGCCTTCACTGATCTTAATCCATTTGAGCTGTACTATCAGCGTGCATTTTGAACAAAAATGTTACTTGGTTGTTTTACCTTAAAAATATGTGCATAATTTGCCTTCTAAAATTTAATGGTACTACCTTAAAGATTCAGCCCTCAGTTTTTCACCTTTTTCCAGTCACCTGATATTGCCAGATCCAGGCTAGAAATCAGATTCTTAATTAATGCATGTGTATGTCTAGCATATGCATATTACTTAATATAGAATTTTATAGTTTTTATTTTATTTTATTTAATATTCACAACAAATCTCTGAGTTCAGGTGTACATTTGGTCTATTTTAAAGATGAGGTTTCTAAGGCTCAGGTAAGTTAATTTGTATGCATAATGAATAATAGAACCAGAACCTGCAAAGAAGTCTCATTAAGTCAACTGTTGTCTTCTTTATCTTATATACTGTTTCATAAAAAAGTCCTTGATATTGCAAATGCAAATTTTAGTAATGACAACCCAAAGGCTAGCTACTTGGCAAAATATTGGAAACATTGCTTGGCAATATGTCAAATCTCAGAATTATGTGGCGAGATTGAAGGAGTCCTGGTGGTATCGTGGTTAAAGTGCTCAGAGGCTAACCCTAAGTTTGGCAGCTCCAACCCGCAGCCACTCTATGGGAAAAAGATGCAGCAGTCTACTTTCATAAACATTTGCAGCCCTGGAAACCCTATGAGACAGTTCTCTGTCTTGGAGAGAGGGCATTTGTTTTTTTGGGTGTGGCAGATAGTAATAGAAATAATAAATGAATCATTGCATCATTTGAAGTCACTGAGTCTCAATTGGATGTTTCTGTGATCATTAGAATGATGTATTCAATCTTCTGCTATGTAGAGACCAATGAATGTGAATAAGCAATATAGGCTTGTTAATTTTACCTAAATCCACTGTATGATACAGATACAGTTTAGGCAGGGGCATATTTCTTTTCATCCTACTCTAAGTAAAGCAGAATTTCTAATGAAGCAAGGCCACATCAACACACATAGCAGAATAACCTGGTAAAGAAAAGTTTCCAAATTAATCTTTATCATAAAATAGTCTCATCAGATTGCAAAAAATGATTTTGTTGCTTCAAGGAGTAATCATAATTTCTTATTCTCAGACAAAATGTCACTAAATAGACAGGTCATGCACAATCATTTAGAACAAATGTTACATATGGAAATGTTTGTGAATCTGTTCTCTCACCATCTTGTACCAAGTCTAAATGACTGTTAGTTTGAGGGAGTCGTTATCTATTGTTAATAAAGAATGGCATCAAAGAATATCTCTTTAATTTTCCTTTGCAGTGAATACACTTATATGTTAAAAATATGTTATTTCAATTTTATTGAATATTAACTGCTTCTAAAATTAGGCCATATTTAGTTTGACGGCACTTGGCTTTTGGCTATATTGACTTATTCAACCTTCTAATGAAGAACATGCTAATCTGTACACATCCTTTCAAACCAGATGATTCATGCAAATTAACTTGTGAAAATGGAGGAAGATGCATTTTAAATGAGAAGGGTGACTTGAGATGTCACTGTTGGCCTAGTTACTCTGGAGACAGATGTGAAGTCAACCACTGCAGCAACTACTGCCAAAATGGAGGAACTTGTCTACCATCCACTTTGGGTAAATATTTGAACATCACTGTGTATTCAGATCATGTGCGTTTCTCTTTTATGTACAAAGTATAAGAAAATGTTTAATATTACAAATACAATTTCTGGTAACTCACGAAAATGAAGAACATGTTAACACAAACTAAATTTAACAGTTAATTCAATATGACCAATGACATTTGTTCTAATTCAGCATATCAAAGTTAAAGTCACAAAATTTAAATAAGAATGAACATGTATCTTGGGACAGGGCTGACTGCTTATAGGTATGCCAACCATGGCTCAAAATGATTAAGTAGAACTAGTTTTCCAAACCTAATGTGGTTGAATTCCTGTTCTCTGTTCTTTTTTGAACAACTACTTTGTCTGATGCTAAAAATCAGTTGTTATTGAAAACTAGGCTAATTTTAAACATAAATAAACTGTACTGCTACATAACACCTCATTCCCACTGGGAATTTTAACTATTCTGTTGGAATTTCTATGTACTACACAATGTGCTTTGAAAACATTGAGTTACTACCTGTTGGGTGACAGTTGAAATTTTCATTAATGAATGAGATAGCCGTGCTCTCCAAACATGTTTTCTACCAGCACCTAAGAAAATATTGAAATATATTTTCTTACTGACTTCTGTTAAAGTTAAAACATGTTCTCATGGGGAACAAACAACCCCAGTGCATAATAAAAATATAATTTGCAAATTTCAAAATTCAGTGCATTGGACATTATGTGACTGTTAGAGTGCAATCTATGTGCATTTAATTCTTCTATGATCTTTATATTCCCTAGCCAAGCCAGCCAAGTGCCATCGAGTTGGATCTGACTCATGGCAACCCTACATGGTTAATTTCTATCTTCCTAGAAGTTCTCACTGCTTCTACTACTACTGCTGTTGTTTCAAGTATTTAGCATAAGGCTAACCAAAAAAGCTACATAAAGACACTTTTTGATGGAGTTCAGAAAAATCAAACTGTTTCTGATTTGCATTCTAATAGCAAAATTAAAGCTCTTTTGTTTATAAATGTTTTTCACTTAGGATTAATTGATAAAGTATTCCAACTGATTAATGGAAACCCTGGCATAGTGGTTAAGTACTATGGCTGCTACCCAAAGTGTTAACAGTTCAAATCCACCAGGGTCCCCTTGGAAATTCTATGGGGCAGAACTGCTCTTTTCCAAAAGTTCACTGTGAGTCAGAATCAAATCAATAGCAACAGTTTTGGATTTTGGTTTTTAAAGTAGCTAGTAGCATTCTGAAAAAAAAAAAAAATTAGTTGACTAGTAAAAAAGGCACTGAGACTCTAAGTACATATTTTTATTCTACTCTGTGAAAAACAGTTAATACACTGAAGTAAACTGTATTTGTAAAGGAAACGTTGTAGCACTGGCTTCTTTAATGAATATACAGAAGGAATTCATGTTGGATGAGTTCATACTTATCACGTTAAATGGATATGGCCTGTAATTGTATTTTAGTAATATGAAAAATATTTCTTTTACAGAAGAAATTTTCCTCAGACCAAATGAGTTGTCTAGAGTTTTAATTATTTAGCATTCTCATTAAGATTATGTAAATCATTGGATTGTAACCAGGTCATTTACTTTTATTTAATTTTGGAAACATTTAGGCAGACAAAACAGTTTGATAAAAGGGCCCTGAAGGCGCAGTGGTTAAAGCACACAACTGCTAACTGAAAGCAGTTGTAACCTATCAGCTGTTCCACGAGAGAGAGATGCGGCAGTCTGCTTCCGTCAAGATTCACAGCCTTAGAAGCATTACGGGACAGTTCTGCTGTACCTTATAAGGTCACTATGAGTCAGAATTGACTTGATGGCAGTGGATTCAGTTTGGCTAAACAATTTTTCATTTCAAAACCACAGCTATATATTCAACCCAAAATGGATCCACAGAGATAAATCATCATAAAACATTGAATATCGCTGCCCTGTTAATGGATTTTGAACTATACATGCATACAGCATAGCTTGTAATGTTTTGTTCAAATCATTTCTCAAACTTTCTTGCATTCTTAAAATCTATATCAAATTTTAATCTATATCAAATTCTATATCAAATTGTATCTATGCATCAAGGTTACTAGGCCCAGCTCTACATAGATAATATGTTCAGGAAAAAAGTATATTTTAGATTAGTGATATAAATATAAATACATCCTTGTATAAATTCATCCTGAGAAATGACTGTATGTTTGTCTTACTGAATCTAAAATTAACAATAATCTAATAGTCAATTAAATTATTAAGAAGACATTTTTCACTTTTAAAAATTTGGTTTTATGGGGTCATTGTTTAGTGTTACAAACTGCTGAACTTTATTATCTCCACACAAATGTTAATTTGTGAAACAAATCCCAGAGCAAAAATCATGAATTCATTCGTTGTTGGTTTACTTACAGTTAAGCCTTTTGGAAAATTCCTGTGTGGACACTATATAACCAGGTTTGGGGAAGCTTTAATTAAAATTTATAAGTTTATGACAGTTGCACAGAACTATACAAAGAAAATATCACCAGTTAATTAAAAGCTCATATCTGAGATGTATAATTAAAATTTTGAACATAAGAGTTTTTCCTCATTCAGTCAACTTTCTGTAAGTAATGAGCAATAAAAAAAGACACATATGAGGTCTATGGTCATATGGAAACCCTAGTGGCATAGGAATTAAGTGCTGTGGCTGCTTACCAAAAAGTTAGCAGTTTGAATCTAGGATGTGCTCCTTGGAAACTCTGTAGAGCAGTTCTATTCTGTCCTATGGGGTTGCTATGAATTACAATTGGTTCAACAGCCGTGGATTATGATCATATAAGAAGACACTATGAAATGAAATATTTTGGTGTATTTATTATGCCAACAAGAGTCCATGTAATTTATTTATATCACCTACTCCTAAGAGGATATGTTTATGATACAGTTTGCCTTGAACAAGTGAATATAAAGTCAAAGTAGAGTAAAATATTTTCTTGTGTCGTTCTATTATAGAAAATAGAGAATAATTTATAGGGAAAATTGTAATGCACCTCAGATATCATTGAGATATGTACAATTAACAGCTAAATTAACAATTAATTTCTAGCTCTGAGTATTTATTCTCTATGGAATATTCATATTGTTTGATGTTTCCTTGGACTTACAAGCCTGTTCTTTAGACTTTTCCAGTTCACATCAAAATGAATCAGTATTGTTTACACAGTTGATTGGAGAGAAACAAGAAAGAGGTTGGTAAATTTAGGATGAGTTTAATGTATTTATCCAAGTAGTTCTACTCCTAAAGTTTGGTGATATTCAGAAGGGAAGACATATATGAAGTTTGAAAATACATAAGGCAGCATTGTCTCAACAAAGAAGTGTCAGTGCAACTTTAAATAGTAAGCAGTGCATTTGTCTTGAACTATTGAAATGAATACCATAGGAAGAAGGAGGAATTTCTCATTGTAGTTCTCTCTGCCAATAGACGGACAAGTATAATCAGAAATCAAGTAACAATAATTAATATTATTGACAGAATCATACCAGTTAATGTATACTATTAAGTATCAGGCACTAATCTCTGTTCTTGAATTCTCCAAGCAAACCTATGAGACAATGAAAGTAGGATTCTTTCTTAAAATTCTGCTACCACCTTCATGAGTTACAGTTAGTGATTCATTTGGGTCATATGGTAAGCATAACACTAAACTATTTAGGCTTATGAGAAAGCAGAAAACTTAGTATGAGCTCTCTAGGTTAACAACAGAAGGCTCGAGTTAGTTGTTTTCAGAAAAAAGACAAAAAACTTTCAGTCTCATTTCCACAATATCTGCTGAAAATGAACTTGCTAGAAGTATGGATCATGACCTATAATTTGAAACATGCCAGAATATATTAAGTAGCAAGTTTTGAGGAAGCTAGATAAAGCCCATAGTTCATCCTTTTCTTTGTCAGGCTTTGCTGAATAGTTCTCTGTAATCTTGGTGATAGTTACGACAGCTCAACAGCTATAGTCAACTTGCTAAAATTATGTATAAATTGGCATTCACATTCAGTCCAGGAAAACATTGTATTTAGTGAAAAAATAGAATGTCAAATCTCCATATCAAAGAGACTGCAGTTGTTTAAAGCATTCGGAACTTTTATCACCTGAATCAAAAAGTCAGAAATGAAGACAGATTTTGCAAAAGGGAGTAGTCCTACAGGCAAGAGGTCAAGAGATAGACTTTGTGATTGCCATCTCATGACTAAGTTAGTGGTGATGTAGTGATCTGTTTCTCAATTGTTTATTTCTGTGTAAAGAATGTGGCTTCATCCAAATAATGTTAGTGAAGACTTTTTGATAGCATTTCCATAGAACACTAAATGTAAACATTTGTAAATATGCTTTTGAATTTGAGTTTAAATGTCAATTAAGTACTACTGTTACCCAGACTCACTGTGTTTCTTAGACTATTAGACACATAAAACTACTTATACACGTGACATCTTTACCATGGGCCAAAATTTAAGAGTATCAGACTGACTGAACCAGTAACAAACTTGACAGTATGAATTCAAACAAAGTACTTAATAAGACACCCTACAAATGATGTCAGTAGCAGATACTGACCTCAGGAAAACAACAAACATTGTCACTGCTTCACAGAGGTACAGCTGAAGTTCTTTCATGGCAACCAACCAACCATTTTCAGCATTGTGAATGCACTGGGGAAAAACAAAATCATAATGTATTGTCCAGCAGTGAGCAGAGATACTATTTTGCCAGTTTTAATACCAAACAATACTGATTAAGTCACACCGATGAACAGTAATTTTATAATCAGTGTAAAAATGTTTTATTGAATGAATTTAGCTTAAAAGACACGTATCAGATATTGAAACACGAGACAACTTTGTACTATCCCAATGAATATATATTGCTTTTGGTAAAACAGAGGTTGGGAGTGACTGATATACTACCTGACAAAAAGCTGCTTAGTAGAACATAGACAAATTACACTCTAGAATTACTGGCAAATAGACAGCTATTGCTTGACTGAATATAACTAGAACATTTTGTGAATTTTACAACTGTTTTTATAGCTACTGCTATTTTTTGAATTATTGGCAAACATCAAAAACCCTGTGATATTTCTTAGGTATGTGTTTTCATTAACTTACTGCTGCTTTAACAGAAATAGCACAAGTATGTGGCTTTAAAGAACAGAATTTATTTTCACACAATTTAGGAAGCTTGAAGTCCAAAGTAAGAGGAAGGCTCTTTCTCTGTTGGCTCTGTGGGAAAACATTTGTCTCTTTCAGCTTTTGTTCTTCAAGTCCTTTAAGATTTCCAGGTGCCATCAATCTTCTGTCTCTTTTGTACTAGACTCTGTGCCCAATCAGCTCTTTTTAAAATGCCAAAAGCGATTAGGCTTTTGAGACACACCTTATACCTCTACAGTCTCATCAACACACAAAGAAAATTCTGTTTACAAATGGGATCACCTCCAGAGGTATAAAGGTTAGAATTCCAACACATATTTGAGGGAGACAAAATTCAGTTCATCACAACACAGTGTTTGATTTAATTCTTATCACTATATATGTATATATTGGTGTATATTGTGGCATTTTGGGATGTGATATAGAATGCTTATATAATAAGGCTAAAATTTGAGAATTGAGATCATTTTAAACTCAGTACTTTTAGACATCACCAAAAATGAGCCAAGCCAAGCCAAGTGCCGTCGAAAAATGAGCAGTATCATGTTTTCTGTTCGTATCAGAGAGGGAGTTGACTATTACATAAAGGTGACAGATAGTTAAATATGTTCATTTATATACAGTTGAACTGCAATAAAATTATATAAGTTAGTATTAACAGAGACTAATGGTCAACCTATATATTTACTTATCCTGAAAAGTGAAAGAAAATATTCTATTGGTATTGCCAAATGCAGTTTAAAATATGTTATTTTTAACTATTATACATGGGTTCACGGTGGCCATGTTATATTCATAGGATTAAAAATATAACATCAGAATTTCAGATGGAGCTGAAACGCATACGCACTCAGTCAAGTAAAATAATACCTTATGCATTCATGACTTGTCTAATGATAATTTAAAAAGGTATATATTCTTAGCTATATATTCTTGAGTGACTGCTATGTGGCAGGCAGTGTGGCACACGTTTTACTCTTTCAGCACTATTGCCACATTTTACAGAAATAGAAACTGAAAGAAAGTCTAGATATCCAAAGCCATACACTTAATAAATACCAAACCTGACACCAAAATCATGATTAATAATAGTAACCACTGCACCAAACTTACTGTTTCTATTAAATACTAAATTTAGATTGTTCAACAAACGGATGCAACATTCACGACACTCATCTATGCCAAGAAACTTGAAAGACAGCTACCTGGCTAGCCAACAGGAGGAGACCCACATATGTGCCCACTGCAAAGAAAGATAATACAACAGAATGCAGGAATTATTGAACAGTATCACTAATATCATATGCAACTCAAATTTTGCTGAGCCAAGCCAAGTTAAGTCAAAAATGATTGCAACAGTACATTAACAAAGAATTGCCAGAAATTCCAGTTGGATTCAGAAGGGACACAGAAAGCAAGATATTATTGTTGATGTTAGTTGGCTATTGGTGAAAGCAGAGGGCACCAGAATGATGGTTTCCTATGTTTCATTGAATATGCAAAGGCATTTGATTATATGGATCATAACAAATTGCTGATACCATTGCAAAGAATGGAAGTTTCAGGACACTTAATTGTGATCTTGTGGAATCTGTACACAGATCAAGAGGCAGTCATTTGACCATAAGAGAATGAAGGGGTACTGCATGGTTTAACATCTAGAAAGGCGTGTGTCAGGGTTGTAGCCTTTAACCATACTTAATCTATATGCTGAACAAATAGTCCAAGAAGCTGAAAAACTCAGCAGCAGGATTGGGGAAGACTCATTAACAATCTGCTTTATGCAGATGACACAACCTTTCTTGCTAAAAGTGAGGAGGATTTGAAGCACTGTAAAAGATCAAAAACAACAGCACTCAGGATGGATTACATCTTAACATAAAAAAGAAAAAAAGCCTGACAAATGGACCAACTGGACCAATTAGCATCGTTATGATACAAAGAGAAGACACGAGAATTGCCATTACAAGTTCACAAATTCATTCTAGAAAAAGTGCTACAAGCCTCATTGCTGAAGATCACTAGGATCACCGTTGAAGCACTCTCCTTGGTAAGCCCCTCACCAATGGTGCTCCTAGACCACCCTTCAAAGCAATTTTGGAATCTTTTTCTGGAATGGCCTTCAGAGCTGTCATCATATTACACTCAATATTTTGAATGTCATCAAAATGTCTTCCTTTCTGTGTTTCCTTTATCTTCAGGTAAAGAAAAAAGTCACTAGGGACTAGATCAGGTGAGTAGGGAGGGTGGTCCAACAGTTATTTCTTTACTGGCTAAAATCTTCCTCACAGACAACTAGACTATTAAATTCTCAGATTTGCCACTCTGCCACCATGTGCCATGGCCATTTCAGAAAGAGTTCCAAAATTTCTTTGAAGAATGGACTAGGCCCTGGCCTCAGTGCATAGTTTCCCGAGGAGAGTACTCTGAAGGTGCTCCTAGTGATATTGCATCAATGAGGTATGTAGCACTTAGAACAATTATGTTCTCGGACTTAATTGTCAGACCACATACTGAAGTTGTTGAGTATTTCCATTTGCTTATATCTACAATCAACACCCATGGAAGCAGCAGTCAGGAAATTGAAAGAATTATTGCACAGGGCAAATCTGCTGCAAAATTCCACTTTAAAAGTATTGAAAAGCAAAGGCACCACTTGGGTACCATGGTGGTTAAAACTGTGTATCATTTAAACAGTGATGCTATAACAAAAATCACTAATTATGTATAATCAAATATCAACATTAATAAATGCACATTGACATAAAGATGGTATTGTTCCTAACAAAAATGTCATTTTTGTCTCTTTGTAAGTATCTCTGACAACTCAGTTCTTCTATGAAGAGAAACGACATAAATAAACAAAATTAGGCTCCATTTATCATACACATGTGTCTAGCAATGCACTGTGTTAATAAATAATGTATAGTGTCAAACCTGAATATGGTGTAGATCTTACAACTAGGAAAACTTCCTGTCTAGTGAAAACATAATATATACCATTATCTTAGCTATCTAGAGCCACTATAACAAAATGGCACATATTGGGAGTTTTAACAAGTAGGAATTTGTTTTTTCTATTTAGGAGGCTAGAAGTATGAAATCAGGCTGCTAGCTCTAGAGGAAAGTTTTCTTTATCTGGTGATTCTGAAGGAGATTTTTGTCATTGTTTGCTCCTGGGTAATCATCATATGGCTTGGCATCTCTCTTTGTGTCTCTGCTTCTAGCCTGAATATGATCTTTTTTGCATCTTGAAAGAGATTGACTCAGATATACCCCACTGCCACTGAGTCAGTTGTGACCAACAGGGACTCTATAGGCAGAATAGAAAAGAGTTTCCAAGGAGTAGCTGGTAGATTTGAACTACTGACCTTTTGGTTAGCAGCCACAACACTTAACTACTATACAACAAGGTCTTCTCACCCTACACTAATCCTGCCTCATTAACAAAGGCAACCAATCTCAAATGGGATTATAAATACAGACACAGATACTAGGATCTAAAACACATTTTAGGAGAAATACAATTAAACCTATAGCAGCCACAGGGGATAAGATTTTTGAAAAGTTTCGGTTTAGGGGTGGGAGAAGTTGATGGACTTACTGAGTCAACAGGGATTTTTACAAAGACACATAGACCAAGAAGCAAAACATTCAGGTCTGAAGTTTAGGAAGAGAATGAAACTAGAGTCAGAAGCTGGTAGATAGGAATTCAGGTAGAGAAATAATTATTGATGCCACTGAATTGAATATACAACTGTAAAGGAATTTGGGAGAATGTATTTCAGCAGACAGAAAGAGAAGCAGTAAAGGCAACAGTAAAAGGACAGTTAGCAAAAGATATATCAACAATGTCAGTGTCTTAGAAGCCAAGTGGAAAGAGAATTGCAAAGTGTTGTAAATCTTATAAAATTTGATAAGAATGGTGATTAAGAACAAATCAATGGATTCCATTATTAGGAAATTAGAGACAAGCTTTAAAAGAGTCACATACTGATAAATATCATATGATCTCTTTTATAAGAAGACAAGAATAGATATATATGCAGACATTAATGTTCAGCCCTGATTATCAGGGAAAGGGAGATCAATCTCTAGGTCGCGTAAAACCAACAAACCAAGCCCAGTGCTGCAGGTACTTACAGGTGGCTACGTATGTGTGCACAGACAGATGTATATATTCCAACATATATGCACACATATATATTCATAGAAGACATGGTTGCAGATATTTCAAGCATAATCAAATACCTTACAAGACTGAATTTCTGGGTTTGAAGGCCTAGGACCTTAATCTCATGGGACAACTTAGTCCATTGACATAGTACAGTTGGCACAGTTTATGTTCTGCATCCTGCTGATGAGTAGCATTTCTGATCTTGAAAGCGTGGCAAACTTCCAGTTGAGATCCAACAACTGATCTCCACTCACTAGGAGCAAAAGAGAAAGAAGAGAATAAACAAGTCTGTAGAGCTAATAGTCTACGCTAGCCAAAATGTCATCTACCCAGAGTGCAGAACTCTATTATGCTACTACGACTACTGTTACAACCACTGCTACTGACCACTGTGATAAGGGCCACAAAAGACGAAGCCTGATAGAACGGGAGAAAAATGTGAAACATAACTCAAATTCTTAAAAAGCTCAGAATTACTGAACTAGTTGAGATTAGAGGACTGTCTGAGTCTGTCACCCTCAGATACTTGTTCAACATTGAACCAGCTCTATCCTTTGAGGTCACCTGTTAGATAAACAGATTGCCACACAAAATAAAGGGTATTACCTGTGAATATAGTGTTCTTTTAGGAAACCATATATATGAGACCTAAATGTTAACAGTTACTCTTAAAGGGGAGATGATACGGAGGCAGGGAAACAAGAATACTGGAAATGGAACAACCAGAAGGCAACTAAAAAGAATGTTGGCACATTCTGAAAATGGAACTAATGTCTTTGAACAATTTGTGTGGAAATTATCAAATGAGAGCCAAATTCACTGTATAAATTTACACTGAAAGCACAAGAGTATTATTTAGAAATACAGATCAGTACATTCGAAAAAAGCAAAATGCATAAATCTACAATAAAGGGAATACCACATATTTATCTATGAGTTCTTAACTTTTACCACGAGGCAATCAGAACTGATTTCTAGGAGCAACAGATACATATTTTAATATCTACCTCTCTCCTGAGAGCACAGGGAGAAGTAATAGATTGAAACATTATTTTACATTTTATGCATTTAAAAAAAAAAAAAAAAACCTGTAACTCCAATGTAGGATTATAATGCTACTTTATGATTAGTTTACTTTGTCGTTCATACACACACACACATATGTATGTAGAACTGGAAACAGTGTGTGTAAATTTCTTTTGAAGAAGCTCGAGGCTCTACTAAAATTTGAAGTAGATTTACTTGGCAAATAGTAGATTTGGACTTTTGTTTTTTTCTGTCTCTCTCCATTTTCTTCTCCTTTATAAAGATTAGTTAAACTTATTTAGAAGCCAAATAGGCAGGCAGTACTCATGCCTCAAAAGGACAATATCTGAACATGTCGGTGCCTGATTGCACAGTGGTTAAGTGCTAGAGGTGCTAAATGAAAAGCTTGGCTGTATGAATCCATCAGACCTTCCTTGAAAACTCTATGGAGCAGTTCTACTCTACCCTGTAGGGTTACTGTGAGTCAAAATTGACTTGGTGGCTATGTGTTTGATTTGTTGTTGTCACTGTAGGCTTCTAGAGTACACTTGATGGAGAATTCCTCCTCTACTCCATCAGTGCTGCAAAAATAAATTCAAATTTAATTGTAACTTAAATAAATAATGGAGATAACATGAGTAATTTAATGACATTTTCAGAGCAATTTGTTTAAAATACCACAGTGCTTTTGTAGACACACCACTTAGGCCTCTAAATGGTGGATGTCATTCAGTAGCAATAATAATAATCAGAACTAAAATGTAATTCAGTGCTTTCTATGGGCCGGTAGTATCAGAAATGATTTGCACACCCTATCTCAGTTATTCTACATGATCCTACACAACCTGATGAGGTAGGTATTATTATTTTCCCCGTTTTACAGGCAAAGAAAGAAGCATAAAGGTGATTCTTGCCTACAGTCCCACAGCCAGTAATTGGAATAGGTAGATCTAGACAGTCAGACAGCTTCCACTCTTAACTCTGGAGCTAAGGATGCTGCCTATAGACTAAACTGATTAGAGCCAGGAAAGTGTTCCTCCTCCTTCTTCCTCAGGTTAATTGATGCTCTTTCTGATGGAAGCACCTTTGCAGGCTGTCAACTCCCCATCCCCCTGGAGGCATGCTGCTATAAGTCTGTAGCTTAGGCATCATGACAGTATTGTTTCCTTTCAAATATCGAAGTCAAATTGTGCTACCTAAAAAATCTTTATGGAAGAATCCAATGCAACTTGTTAGTGAGTGCCCAAAGAGCCCATTTTAAAATTCTGCAGCAGATGGTTCATTTCCTGACAGCAAACAAAAGCTCTGCTGTATCACCACACACTTTCAAGTTAGATAATATTCCCCTGAATATGAAGATTTCCACTTGTCAAGAAGAAATCTTCTCTTCAAAGAAAGAGAATGAAGAGCTTTCTGAAAATAATTCAGCTGAAATCTAAGTGATGTGAAGCATATGCTTGTTAGGAGACAACCTGGTCACTCTGCCCTACTTTCAAAACAACTGTAAATGAGATGAAATCATACTGTCATTTCTCTGAATGGCTGAGTGGGAGGAATTTTCAAGTATCTCAGCAGACTGTGTTTGTATCTTTCAAAATTCTTCCATTTTACCTTTTTTTCTAACCTTTAATTAAAAAAAGGAAAAACACCAGAAAATAACATAGAAAAACATGAATCTACAGTGTTTAATTTCTGTCTCTACATGACATTTTCTCCAGTTGTTCTAGCATGTTTTGATTTCCCTGTATTTTCTGCACTTTAGTTCATATACTGGCACCAGAAGCTATTGAATCGATTCCAACTCGTGACAACCCCATGTGTGTCCCAGTGGAACTGTGCTGTGCCTCTGTAGTGTTTCAATGACTTTTTTTTTTTTTTTGGAAGCAAATCACCAAGGCTATTCTTAAGTGTCTCTGGATGGACTCAAACCTGCCACCTTTTTGTTAGCTGCAACAATGGGCTTAAGGATGAAAATGATTGTGAACACGGTACAAGACCGAGCAGTGTTGCGTTCTGTTTTGCACGGCGTTGCTGTGAGTCGGAACCGACTCAATGGCACCTAATAACAACAGCAGTAGACTATGTTAATCATTTGCCACACAAAAGGACTTAAGTTTCACATCTAGCTCTTGCTTGTGTGTCCTATTTCTCTGTAAGTCATTCATAGCCTTTCATTAAAGTGTGACGCCACGTGTTCGGGGCTTTTGTTTTTCCCAGTAACTATATTCCAACAATTATTTCACTTATCTTCCTCATCATCCACCGCTGTTTCTTTTCTTATTTGTCTGTGTAGTTTTCACCCTTTAAGTTTCCAGTGAAGATACTTTGTTTTCATGTATGTAACAACCAGAAAAATCATTACTGTTATAAGAACACTAGCTAAAAGTTATTAAATCATTTTCTGACAACAGAAAATACGAGGCTACTCCGCTTTTAATTTATATAAAATCAACTTTTTCCTACAATTTATTAATAAGTTAGCCACCAAAGTAACTTGTATAAATGACAATTTTAAAGCAATGCTATTCACGACAAAAATACGTATTACTTTCTTCATTTAGAGTAACAGTTTTTAGCATACACTTCGTATGTAGAACTGTCCCTTTGCAAAGTACAATAAAATGTTACGGTTTTTAAATGACACTGAGTCACTTCTGACTCATAGTGACCCAGCCTATAACAGAACGCGACCATTCTGAGTCCTGCACAGTCCTTGTAACAGTGGTTATGCTTGAGCCCACTTAAGTGTCTCCGGATGGACTCAAACCTGCCACCGTTTTGTTGGCTGCAGCAATGGGCTTAAGGAAGAAAACGATTGTGAACACGGTGCAAAACCGATCAGTGTTGCATTCTGTTTTGCACTGCGTCTCTCCATCTCACTGAGGAGTAAACGTGTAGGGCCCACTTTAAGATAAAAATCAGAGCCTGAATTTGTTCCTTCTCCTGAAAATATAGTTAGGTTTTATTTGAAGGGATCATATTCACTTAATATGATAATCCTTTACAAAAGAAAGGAGTAGAGAGAGAGAGAGAGGGAGGGAGGGAGGAAAAGAGGAAAGGAAAGAAGGAAAGAAAAAGAGAGAGAAAGAAAAAAAGAAAGAGTCTCTCAATATACAGTCTATATTTGGTAGAAGATAATCATGTCCAAGATAAGACAACCGAGTTGCAATTTCATTCTAGAAAAAGTGCTACATATCTCAATTCTGAGTATCACCACCATCAGCTTGGAAGTACTCCCTTGGGGAGCTTTGCACCAATGGCGGCATGTAGTCCACCTTTCAAAGCGATTTGTAACTCTTTCTGGAATGGCCATCAGAGCCGTTGTCGTATTGCCCTTGATGTTCTGAATGTCATCAAAATGTCTTTCTTCCAATATTTCCTTTATTTTAAGGAAAATAGAAAAGTTATTGGGGGCCAGATCAGGTGAGCAGGGAGGGTGTTCCAGCACAGTGTTGGTTTATTGGCTAAAATCTTCCTTACAGACAACATTAAGTTAACGAACTTGTCACTGAGCCTCCATGTACAATGGCCATATCAGAAAAAGTTCCAAAATTGCTTTGAAAGGTGGACCAGACATTGGCAGGGGGGCATAGCTTCCCAAAGAGAGTACTTCGAAGGTGACCGTAGTAATATTGAGCAATGAGTTATGGAACACCTAGAACAATTAAGTTTGCGGACTTAATTATGTTGGACCTCACGTATAACCTTTTCGTGCGTTGAGTCTTAGGGAGCCTTCCTTTTACGCATTTCTCTGATCATTCTAATCATGCCTCTGTGCCTACAAAGGTGAGAGAAGAGATGTTGTGGACATTGCCTAATGCTAGTCACTAGCACCATTTTCTAAGTCCTAATTAACGGAGATCTATTACCTTCTTTCTTTTTCTTTTTTATGTTCTTCTTTATATTTTTTAAAAACCACTAACCCTCATTCTTTCTCCCATTCAAATAACTATTTCATTTTTTTGAATGATCTTCTTTTCTTCTGCAGAGCTTACTCCTTATACCTTTGTCTACTTTGTCTTTGATTGACTAGGCAGTGAGAGAGAAATATGCCTGATGTAATTGTTAACTGTGTTATGTTCAAAACACCTTAAAGTATGTTTTGATGTAATGTTGGTCCCACAGAGCAAGTAGAGAAAAATCTTCAAAGATGATCTCTCAGATTTTGGCTTCTTTACATGAAACTTCCAAGTGATTTACATGAACTGCAAGTGACTGCCCTAACATAAATAAAAATATAAAAGTGAGATCACTGGGACTTTGTAAGCACTGATGTATTAAATAATGTGTAGAGTGGGATCTGACTCAATGGCACTTGGCTTGGCTGGCATTTAAATAAACAACTCCTTATGTTAATAGAATGTTATCATTATAGACAACATGCACACTTTAAACTTATTAAAATATTTACTAATAATTGGTTTAAGGTCATGGGTTACGTAGATATAGCAGTGGTTGGACAGTGGTTGGCACATGACGGTGGACCACTGGGAAATACAATTGTTAATATTTTTTTATTCTAATGGGCAGTAGAGTCTACAATACCCTGTATGAGTAGAACCAAAACAATTGGGAAAACAAAACAGATGTGCAAAAGAAGCACAAAGAATAATACAAGCTTTCAACACGAGTATGTATGTCTAATTACTCATAAAATTATCAATCATTTTATTTCATGTGAACCTTAAGTTCTAATACAGACACTGTTGGATATATGGGGAAAATGAGACCCAAAGATCTCATATTACTACACAAGATTCTAGGTTAAATGGTAGACAAACCTTGATGGTAATTCCAGCTTCCTGATTTTTACCTAGTGATGTTTCCATGAATATAAATCATTTCAGTGTATTAATTTCTATTCTTATTACCTATTTCATTTTTCTAAAAGGGAGACCCACTTGCAGCTGTGCACAGGGATTCACTGGGCCGAACTGTGGTAAAACCGTCTGTGAGGACTTTTGTCAGAACGGAGGAAGCTGTGGTGTGACCCCTGGGAACCAGCCTTACTGCCTCTGCCAGCCTGAGCACACTGGAGACAGATGCCAGTACTGTAAGTGAGAGCTGCAGTAAATCAAGTTTTATCCTATTTTTAGCCACTATCTATTTTTCAGTCCAATCTCGTTGTTATCTCAACTCAGTGATTCTTTATGTTATTCTTTTTTTTCTCTTACTTTCTTCCTTCCCTAGATTCCATGGTCCATCATTACAATCAGAGTCTTGTATATACCCTCAACTGTTCGACTCTATTTTGCTTTTATTGTACTTTCCTGGAAAATCATAACCATGGCTAAATCGAAGCCTCTTTCCTCCCTGAACTGGTACCCTCACTGATGAATGCAACAACACTGTTTTTCCTCGTGTAATTAAGAATTCCGTGCTACGTTTACTCTTCACTGTGTATTCATATATTGAATTTTTCTTTACTCATGGACATATCACTGTGTCTCCTGTTTCAAGGATTTCCCCTCTGTCCTTTTTAGAAAAAAAAAAAAAAAACTTTTCCTATACTCACTTCTCTCCCTCATCTTTAAATACTAGACAACTCTGTCCTCATGTAGTCAATATGCTACTTGAGCACATGATTTCTGAACAAGACTGCATATCAGAGTTACCTCAGTGCTTTTACAAAACATAGTTTCCCTGTCACCTCCATAGATTCTAATACCACTAGACTGTTATATTGTTTATAGCTTTCCAGATATTTCAGATACACAGCTAAGGCAGAGACTCACTGCTATATGCTTTAACCTAATTGCTCAGTTTTTCAGACTTCCCAATACTAATGGTTCTGTTTGCATCTTTCCAACAGAACTTATCCCATGACATGCAGGATTTTTATACCTAATTTCTTTTCTGATGGAAACTCTGATGACATAGTGGTTGAGAACTATAACTGCTGTTTTAGTTATCTAGCACGGCTATGACAGAAATACCACAAGTGGATGACTTTAAAAAGAGAAAATTTATTCTTTTTACAGTCCAATAGGCTACAAGTCCAAATTCAGGGCTTCAGCTCCCGGGGAAGTCTTTCTCTATTGGCTCTGGAGGAAGGTCCTTTTCATCAATTCTTCCCTGGACTTGTAGCATCTGAAGTACATGACCAGTGATTCTTTCACTGTTCTCCTCACTGTTTCTTGGTGGTATGAGGTCCCTAACTCTCTGTTTGCTTTTCTTTCCTTTATATCACAGAAGACTGCCTCAGGGCACAATATAATCTTATACATTGAATCCTGCCCAACACAACTGCCACCACTCTTCCTCATTAACATCACAGAGGCAGGGTTTGCAAACATCATAGAATAATAGGAATTATGGTGTAGACAAATGGCTGCACGCAATTACTGGGGACACAATTCAGTCTATGACAGCTTCTAACCAAAATGTCGGCAGTTCAAATCCACCAGATGCTCCTTAGAAACCCTATGGAGCAGTTCTACCCCATCCTATAGGGTTGCTATGAGTTGTAATTGACTTTGTGTCAGTAGATTTATTTATTTATTTCCTATGTGACATCTTGAGTTTGCTTTAAATTAGCCTGATTTTAATACTCAAAAATACCTCCACCATATTCTTTCCCATATTTATAAAGGAAAACATTCACCGTTCAAAAAAAAAACTCAGTCTTTTTTTTTTTTTTTTCACTCCTTTCTGTCATATTCCACATCATTCTCATTTTACCTTTAAAATATACTTGGAACTTAAATACTTACCACTTCTATTCTCACCATCTTCATCCAAGATACCTGCATTTTTTGCTTGGATTTTTCAAATTAAACTTAGTGCTTCAGCATTATGTCCTTGGAGTATTCTCAAAGAAGAGTTAAAATGACATTTTATTGTCATTATTATTCTTAAGGGGAAAAAATGATTTTATCACCAATGAAATTATTTTCTTTCTGTGTTATAAATTTCTGTGATAGTTATTTTTGCATTAATTCTCTTATTTAATCGTACAAATGTAATCTCATTTTGCAGAAATAGGCCAAGAAGAGTAAACCCCCAAACCAAACCCACTGCCAATGAGTTGATTCTGATTCATAGCAACCCTATATGACAGAGTAAAGCTGCACCATAGAGTTTCTAAGAAGTACCTAGTGGATTCCAGCTGCTGATATTTGGTTAGCAGACATAGCACTTAATTATTGTGCCACCAGGATTGAATAGATAGCTTGAATCTGCTCCTCAATGCAGTCAAAAAAAAAAAAAAAGAAAGAGAGAGAAAAATATTGCTGTAGATTCAATTCTGATTCATAGTGACCCTGTAGGACAGAATAGAACTACTGCATAGAGTTTCAAAAGAACATCTGTTGAATTTGAACTGAAGCACATAACTACTATGCCATCAGGGTTTCCAGATGACTTAAATAGCCTCCTCAATATCACAGAGCAATTGAAAGAGCAAAAATTCAAACACAGGCACCTTGCTTCCAGTGCCCGTACCGTTGTAACTACATGGCTTGGTATCACTGAGCACCTTACAGAGATGGACTCCAGACAAGATTAGAAGTGAATGGAACAGCACGGAATCAAGCTGTGTGCACTGGTTTGGAATCAAGAATATTGCCAAATATGTTATCTCTAATGTTGTAGGGGATCCACTTCCTCTGTAACAATGAGACAAATTCAAGTTCAAATTAGTGTTCTCATTTGCAAGTATTCATTCTGCTTATGTTAGGTCAACTGCTTCTTGATGTGCCAACACCCTAAGCAAAAGCCCATTTTCACAAGGTATGACCAAAGAAACTCTTAAGTGACACAGGGCATCAGAGTTTATCTGACAGACTCAATCTGGTTATATGCATGTTCCCTCATCCATTCATTACTTCTGGCATTGTTATATCTGCTTTATTGTATCCCTCGTTTTAACATAGCATAGCAAGTAACCATAATTTCCAACTACTAACTTAAGGGGTTCTTTCATTTCTGCTCCACCATGCTCACAACTCTGGATTTGTTAATGGTAAACAATGGCCAACACCAAATACTTTACTGTGTAATGAAACACTTACGAGAAACTGTTTTTGTAGCTGTTATTCTAATCAAACCACACAGATCACTGTTCCCCCGTATAAAAGTCAACTTTTTACCATTCTTATTTTTTCATGCTATTTTTTCTTATCTGGAATATGTTTTATTTCAATTTCTTCTTACCCTTATCTCTCGCCACCAAATCCTATCTATCTCTCTGTGTCTAAACACTATTTTCTTTTTGAAATTGTTCACATTCTGTTTAGTGGAAATTAATCTATTCCTCATGAAATTTCAATTCATTGTTGATTTTTGTCTCTTTTGACTATGATCACTTTCTACCTGGTGTTTTTGTGAATTGTGCACATCCCTCATACCACACAGGACTTCTTTGAGGTGGCATTTCTTGTATAAGAAAATGAATAATCACACAGATGAATAAATGAACGAAAGTAATTTGGATGTGTGTCAACATACAAAAAGTTAAATGAATGTACAAAGACTACATTTAATCAATTTTCAACCACATGACATCTTTGTATGATTTATCTAGAGCTAGTAAATCTTTTGTTGTTGCTCTCAATTTGTTTATATCATAGGACATGTTTTCTTTCATTCTTTTTTAATTACAGCATCAACGTTCCTGATTCTTTTTGAAGATATACATATTATGGAAGCCCTAGCGGTGTAGTAGTTAAGAGTTATGGCTACTGATTGAAAGGTTGGCAGTTTGAGACCACCAGGCACCCCTTGGAAATCCTACGGGGCAGTTCTACTTTGTCCTATAGGGTTCTTATGAGAAGGAGTTGACTTGGCAGTAATGAGTTTGCTTATGTATGTATGGAAACACACACGCACACGCATACTGTATGTGGCCATCAGTGTAGCAATTTGGATTCTTAGAAAGACTAAATTCAGTTAGTTTGTATTTTAATCGGCAGCTTAATAGAATCACAGTTTGAGGTAGCCTGATGCTTTATAAAAGATTGTGTTATAATTTTATTATAGCTATTAGCAGCCAAGGCATTTCCCACCTTTTTACTGCAGAGTACTTATTAAAATTAACCAATTAATCCTTAGACAGGGGTTAAATAACTTGCTCGAGGTCCTGAAGTAGTAAAATTATACTCAGAATTGGACCCTGGGAGTTGTTGATCAAGATGTCAACAAACATTCCTTAGGGCACAGTGATGCTGTCATTTTGTAGTATAACCAGTCTGTGGACAGTGTCATTAAGATGATAAATCCAACAGACGACAAATTGTAATAAATTTAGGATATATTTGTTGTGAGTTGGCAAGGTTCAGTAGGTCTGGTGTTCTGTCAAAATTGTATCTTGCATATACAAAAATCTCCTCTCTCTGAAGGAACAGCAGAATGGTTCATTACAGTACCTAATTAAAGGTCCCTTAGTGGGAGGTAAAACATTAGTTCTTTGTTGTGCTGAGTAAAAACATTTCACAACTCAAATGGCAATATAAAATCTTGAGGTCTGAAATGTAAATTCATTTTAACAGCAGCAGCCCAGGGAGAAGAGACAGAGATAAATAACGGCACAAATAAAACTAGGCATTCCTTAACTAAGTCATTCATGAACAAACATACCTGGATTACATGCTATTCTGGAGCAAGAATTTGTAGTGTAAGTCAAAAAAAAATAAATAAGCACAGCAACCAAGTGTTAAGTGTGAGGTCAAGAACATCTGAGATTATCTCTAATTAGGTGTTAATAATATTAAAATGAAAGAGCCAGTGAGGAAACATGGAACATATTTCAAAGAACCAGGTATTCAAATTAAGTAGTGAACTGCTGGTCTTCTCACTGATGTTTTCAAAGTCCTATCTTTGGGGACCCATTATAACTTCAATCAGAACTCAGCTTCTTAGAAGTAAACCTCATCTGTCACTCCCACTGCTTCCAGTAGATTCAGACATTTAACAGTGTCTCAGGTTTATATAGGTAGACGTTCTTGTCAGTTATCCAAAGATACGTATTCTCACGGGTATTAGAACCAGAGTTTATCAAGTAACTAATGGAATGGTTATGAACTGTAGATGGAAGCCTACAATCTATGACAACCTGATGAGATTGCTTTTACCATTTGTCTCTTAGAGTAGCTTTATTCATTCATTCAGTCAGTTAGTGAACATGTGTTGGTATCTTCAATGAGCATATCACTGTATTAGGCTTTGAGGATACAGTGGTGTCAAAGACATTTCCTGCCCTCAAAGAACTGAAGTGCAGTGAAACACAGAGATTGCCACAACCCACGGAAAATACAGAGTTCGGTTTATGGGGATAGGTGAGATTTCCTGAAGAATGTGACATCTAAACTGAGACAAGAAGAAAGAGAAGCTAAGTAATTTAAGAGAGAAAGCATGTAAGAACCAACATGTGTTAAGGCGCAGAATGGAAAGAATTTTGATTTTCATGTTTTATGTTTCTCTTTGATTTTCCTGGGGCAAGGCTGGCAAGAAAACTAACATTCACTGAATATGGACAGAGTTCTACATGTGCCATACAAAGACCTTACCTTGAAGATGAAGCTGCACCTAACCCAAGTCATGGTATTTGTCATAGATGGAATTGTGTCACCCCCAAAATACGTGTAGCCGTGTGGCTGGGCAGTGATTCCTCGTATCTTGTGACTGTCCTCCATTTTGTGGTTTTCCTATGCTATATATGTTAAAGGATTAGGTGGGGCTGTAGATCCCTTCAGAAGATCACCTCCCTACTCCACTGTAAAGGGAGTTTAAGCAATCTGAGAACCGGGAACCTCACACCATCAAGAAAGCAACACCAGGAGAAGAGCACGTCCTTCAGACCTGAGGTTCCTGTGCCAAGATGCTCCCTAGACAGAGACTGATATAATACCAGACTTTCCTCCAGAGCCAACAAGGGGAAAACCTTCTCCTGGAGTAGACATTCTTAATTCTGACTCGTAGCCTACTGGACTGTTTAAGAATAAACTTTCCTTTGTTAAAACCATTCACTCTGGTATTTCTGTTAGAGCAGTCCTAGCTGACAAAAACAGTATTTTCTTTTTTTCTTTTTGTTGAGGTTTTGTGTTATCTTGTAGATTAGAGAGACTAGACATCAGCTGGAAGCATGGCAGCCAAAACTTATCTCACACTCCTTAAGTAGTCTTTTTACACTTAAGTTGAAGAATTTGGATGAACGTAAGTGTTTGATTTTAAGAGTTCCTATTTGTCTATTTTCAGTTCTGGGGCATGGGGGTTATTGTTGATTTTTTTATAGGCTGTTAGTGCCATGGATTAGGGCTTCTGTTGTCTTAAAATTTTTTTCTTCCAAGACCCTCATTGTTTTAACATTTTATATTTAGGTCTTTGAGCCATTCTGAGTTAGTTTTTGTGCATGGTAAGAGATAAGGATCTTGTTTTATTTGTTGGCAGATGGACATAAAGTTATGTCAATGCCATTTGTTGAGAAGACTGTCCTTTCCTCAGTTTATGGGGTTTAGGCCTTTATCTAGTATGAGTTGTTCTTAGGTAGACGATGTTATATTTGGATTCTCAGTTCTAGTCTACGGATCTGTATGTCTGTTTATGTGTCACTAGTAGGTGGTCTTGACTACTGTGGGGGTGAAACTGGTTTTAAGATCAAGTAACATGTAGCCTCTCACTGTTTTCTTTCTTCAGTCATTTTTTACCTATTTACAGCTTCCTCCCTTTCCGTATGAAGTTGATGATTTGTTTCTCCATCTCATTAAAGAATGTCACTGGGATTTGTGTTGGAAGTGCATTGTATGTATAGATTGCTTTGAGTAGTATAGTCATTTTCACTATGTTGAATCTTACTACCCAAGAGCAAAGTAGATTTCGTCACTTACATAAGCCACTTTTAGTTTCTTGCAGAAGGGTCTTGTAGTTTTATTTGTGTAGGTCTTTTATATCTCTAGTCAGATTTATTTCTAGGTAGCCATGGTATTTTCAGTCACAACATACGTATGTGAAAGCTAGAGAATGAATAGGGAAGATAAGAAGAATTGATGCCTTTGAGTTGTGGTATTGGAGAAGAATCTTAAATTCACCATGGACTGCCAAAAGAACAAACAGATCTGCTCTGTAAGAAGTACAACCAAAGTGTTCCTTGGAAGGAAGGATGACAAGACTGTGTCCTACATACTTAGGATATGTTGTCAAGAGAGATGAATCCCTGAAGCAGGACAGCATGCTTGGTAACATAGAGGGTCGGCAAAAAAAGAGGAAGAACCTTGAGATAGGAGTCTTGTTCACAGAGGCCGCAACAATGGGCTTAAGCATAAAAATAATTGTGGGTATGACTCAGGACTGGGCAATGTTTTGTCTGATCTCGTAAGGTTGCTATGAGTCTAAACTGACTTGATGGGACCTAATAACAACAATCTCAGCATTTTATCTGATATGAATTAGATAAATGCTCACATCACCCTGTCAGTACTAGGGGGCCTACATTAATGATCAGGAAAATGAAACAGAATCTTTCTAGCTATTCAAGTGGTAGGAAGCGCAATCAGAATGAGTCTAGTAGACCAAGAATGGATTGTCACTTGGAAGATGAAATTTTCAATCAGAACTAACCATTTCCTAAGCATTCAAGTACTCCACAGTCTTCAGACATTGACATCCAGAATGGCAAAGCGTTTTGAATCCTTTATTCTTGATTGGTCCGCAGTCTTATTCTTTTTGTGAGAACGTAAATGCTGCCTTCCTTTAGCCCCTTATACCTCTTCAACTCATTCCTATATAAACCCTTTCTTTCAGCTTTGAAAACCAATTTATTATTTTCAAGATATATCCTCTGTAACTATTTGTATCTCTTTTACTTTATAAGCAAGTTTCCCATTGTATAAGCTTTTCTAATCCCCCCTCTTTCTCTTTGTAACTCCCCTTTTTTCTAAATCGTTTAGTACTTTTCCTTGGAATTTCTCACACTATATCTTCCGTTGTCTTGACCATTTATTCCATTAGAACACAAAACAGCCAAAAGTGTTTTGCATTTGCATATCTTATCAGTCTGGGGATTTAACTCAGTGCCTGTAGTTTAGTAGATGGTGAACAGGTTTGTGGGGGAATGTAAAACAAAGTATATAGATCCTGTTTCCAACCTAACCTGAAAGCCCTGGTGGCATAGTGGCTGAAATCTATGTCTGCTAACCAAGTTTGACAGTTCGAATCTGTCCTGCACTCCTTAGAAACTCTATGGAGAAGTTCTACTCTGTTCTGTAGAGTCAGTATAGGTCAGAATCAACTCGGCAGCAGTGGATTTGTGTTGGGGACCACCAGTAGCAGCTTTTTTTTTGTTTGTTTTTCATGAGTTTTCACTGAAAAGCAAAGGACAGAGCTTTGCACCATCTTTCTTCAGCAGCTCTTTAAAGTCTCAAATCTACAAAACACTGTGTGCTTGTGTTACTGGTTTGAAAGAAATAGTAGTGTAAAATAGAATTCATTTTGACCTAATGGGTGTAAAATAGATGCATTCCTCCTTCTGTGTGGCTATGATAGAGAATAGTGAGTTAATAGTAGTATAATGAATACAGTTTAGCTGTTCTTTTCTTTAAGATGATTTAGATACAGTTGTTAGGGTTAGAAAAAAGTGCATGTACATTTCATATTGAATGTATTTTAGGCTGTATTGTGAAACAAGAATTACTAAAAACAGACTTACACTGTAATATCACAGCTTCAATGGAAAGAAATAGAAAATTTTGGTGAATGTACTTGTTTATTCCTCATAGAAAATATGTAAAAAAAAATATTTTACTAGAAACTGAGGTAGATTTTTTCCACAAACATATAGTATGCCACATATGAGTCAAAATACTTCTTCTGATTATGACAATTAGTTTACTCAACAGCCATTGAACACATCAATATCACTCTTTTTTCTAAAACTGGAGGAAAAAATTGTTGAAGATGCATGTTTTTCATCAGTTTTGGTGAATAGAAAACCAAATAGCGTTTCTTTTCAGATGACATGTCAGAAAAGGCTATAAGCTACAGTTAAATTGCCGAAGATCAGAGATTGGAAATGTTTTTTTTATTTCAGTGTCATACGGCAGAACAGTTATTTTAATTTACATTATTACATTTCAAAGTCCAACATCATGTCTACATTTTTATCTCATACCGCAACTTTCCCTTGGAATAATATTTAAGAATGTTTGGTAGTTATGGTTGCTAGCATAGCAACAACTTTTTTCCGTGCCAGCTACACAGATCTTGATTTGGAGACAACTTTAATCTCATGATACTCTAGAAACAGCGTTGCAGCCCACAGACTTGGCAAGATGAATGGTTTGATCTTCTACTTTCATCCTGCATTAACAAAATAGACAGATTTCTACTCTTCTAAACTAAGGAAGAGTTAATATATAACATGAAAGACAATTAAAGACAGCCCTAAAAAGACTTAAAGATTGAAAATGATGTCATACAATTAATGGTTATTAGTTGTCTAAAATATCATTTGCGCTATGAATAAACTAAACAAGCCCGGATGAGAACGCTCAAAAAATAAAGTTAAAAAAAAAAAATGCAAGGCATTGTGTGAATAGAAGCAGTGATTGTGATTCTGTTGTGTTTGATATTAAGTAAACTACATGGATTCAAAAATAATTATCTGCAAACAGAAATGCGTGTTTGAAAACCATATGATACATAAATCATGCACAGACACACAGATTAAACAAAAATATTTACTTGAGGTTTACATCAAACAAAGCAAATTGTTTCTAGTTGAATCGCTGTATAAACCTCATTTTAAAGGAATTAATTCAAATGTAAATTTAAGAGAAATTTTTAAAAAACTAGTTTATATCAAATTTAGAATGTCTACTGACCTGTTATAGAAACAAACTACAAAATAGGAGTATTTAAAAGCTTTAAAGGTAAAATAAAATTGCAACTTTATAATTAATATAACTTTCCTCTTTAACTATTGAAGATTTCATTATAAAAGGCTATTATTACTCTATTGTATACAAAGATATATATAATGGTGAAAACATTTTAAATTTGTTCTGATTATTAGTAGAATGGTAAGAGAGATGAGAGTTTAGTGTACCATAGTTAGCTTTCAAGAAAAAAGAATCCTAAGATTTTAAAGGTACAGCTTCTGAGTCACTTGACACAAAAGGCCAAGGAAGGAGAAAAGATTTACCCAATGGTTATGTAACCTACCAAAGAAAGAAGATCAGATCTTTGCCTAAACAAAGAATATTCATAACATTGTTTATTTTGTCAGCTTCACTGTCTTGAATGCAAAGGATTAGGTAACATAAATTTGATTTTCAAGATGGGTAAATTTTAAAATCCATTCAATTTTCTGACAAATGAAAAAAATATTACAAGGAACAAAGTTCCTTTTTCATTCTTTAAGTGCTCAGTTATATTAAAATAAACTATTAGGAAAAATATGGCCTATATTAGGAAAAATGCCCATTTGTTAGGTACTTCCCAAAGAATCCAATATTCATTAAGTGTGGGCCATCCTGATACATAGAAAATTGTTTGGTTCAGAATGTCATCAGAAAGCTAATTCAAAGGTCAAACAGTTAAATTTGACCTTTTAGACCAACTCGGTAACTATATGACCTAGTTTTCAAATTGATGAAATGATTTGCAATTTATCTATTAGAGAACTCAGAAAATCTATGTCATGGTGACATGAGGGGAAGCTTTCCTTAAGAATCAGTTGATAGAAGTAACCCAGTACAATCACAGAAGCAAACAAATTGGAGTGGATAAAGCTGCATAATGACTGATGCCTTATTTAACTGTCTAGTCTCACATTCACCAGAGACCAGGGGCTAAGGTCTCTTCCATGTTAACTCCAGATCATGAAGAACTGCAATTAACCCGGAATTTTTTAACTCCAGATTTCAACGCTCCTTAAAACTAGGTTTCTAATCTTTATAGGATTCTTTGTCCAGACAGAAAATATGCATTAAAAATATATATTATTTCAGGGAGTTTCTGGAGCTTCCTTGGATGTGCATTCTGAGTTCACTTTCTGTGAATCTATTACACAGAAGTCCAAATTTGAGGAACAGATACTAGATTCTAATGATAATGAAATGGAATGAAAACATTTTTCCAGCATCACTGAAACCTATCAGAGGTAGATATTTGTGAATTATCAAATACTAGTCTACAAATTTGGATTTTCAAATTACTTTTTCCATCAGTTACAAAATGATTTGTACTAAATCTACAACAAAACGAGCTACTAATTGTAATCATGTATGTTTCAGAGTTGAGAATTTAAAGTGAGGTAGTCAATAAAATTGATTGTAAATTGCAAAATCAGATGCGAATGCTTTTTTTAATTTTCATCTTTGTAGGTTTTTGACTATGTTTTGTAATATATATATTTAAGTTAATACAAACATTTAGATAATTCATAATTTATTCACTAGAAGTTAAAACATTCATCACATGGCATTCCTTGATATGGTGTTAGAGGCTTCCTTTTATAATTTTTTATATGATCCATGAATTTACAATGGAATTCTTTATTGAGTCACATCAACATAGGTAGATTTAGACTGTTGTAGAAAACAGTTACTTGGATATGTTTATTTCCACACACGGTTAGACTATAACCACAATATGAAATACATTCACAAGCATTAGTCCATTTCTGGGGACTTGGCAGGTTCTAGTTTTCATTCACATAGCAGACTGAAGCAGGTATACTGAGCGTCTGCACCATGAAGTCACCATACACACCAGGCCCCTGTTACTGGAGATTGATGACATCTTTCTTTGTTTCTCTTCTGATTTTCCTCTTCCATCTGCCTCCTACTTCTGTCTCTCTGAATGCAAATGTACACATCCTGGAAAACTTAGTTTCAGGACTGGGGAAATCAGGCCTTTTATTGATTCCATATTATTTCTGCCTTCTTAGGTGTCAGACCTGACAAGGAGCATTGTTCATTCACTGATTCTACAAATATTAACAGAACATCTAATTTATACCAGACTCCAAGACATGAGATTCAGTCATAAGTAAAACCGAAAACTTACAGCAGATTTTATTATTTGTAAATAATAGGCAAACATATTATGTGTCAAGCAATGAGAAGCAAGCTGACCAAAAATAAAGTAAGGTGTGTGAGAAACTATCTACAGTCATGCATCACTCCACATCTGCAATACATTCAGCTAAATAAGACCTTCTGTGATTTCAGTGTTATATGGACATCATATCATACACAGACAATCTCCAGGTTACCACAGTGTGATGACGTGGGACATTCCTTGCCACCTTACAACAACAGTTTTCATAATGCTCTCATCTGGGATGATCTTTCACGTGATTATATACTCTCCAGTTTCCTTTAGCTTGCATTTCTCCAAGGAACCCTTTCCAGATTTCAAAAAAATGTTATATCTTTGTGTTCTGTAATACCCTTTTTAAAATTAATTTCAAATACTGGCTAACTAAAATTAGTTATTATCTTAGTTATGTTTCTCTAAAACATAACTATACATGTATTTATAAATAATTTATAATTGTTTAATAGACATAAAGACATAGGTATTTGTATGTATATTTATATATAAATTTATGTATTTATAAATAAGTACATAAAACAAGAGCTACTTTATTTTAAGGAATGGCTCACAAGTTTGTGGGCAACTGGCAAGTCCATAACTTGCATGCCGGGTAGCAGGCTGTAAATTCCCTCACTCTTTTAGCCCTAAATCTATAGATAAGGAGATGGGAAGAGTACAAAGTAAGGCCATTCTTGCAAAATGCTTATTTATAGATAGCCTGTAGGTAGAATATATACTCTCTTTTTGGTCTTAAGACCCTGGCCTGACTGGATGATTTCTACCCACATTATAGACACTTATCTACTTAATCTAAGGCCCACTGTGGGGCAGCTAGAGAGAAATTCTGGTGGCGTAATGGGTTAAGTCAGCACTTGGCTTGGCAATGGGTTAAGTGCTACTTCTGCTTACAAGAGGGTCAAGAGTCCAAATCTGCCAGGCACTCCTTGGAAATTGTATGAGGTAGTTCTTCTCTGACCTCTAGGATCGCTATGGGCTGGACCCAACTCCAAGGCAGTGGGCTTTTTGGGGAATGAGGTTGCTATGAGTCAGCATCAACTTGACGGTAAGGTGTTTGGTTTGGGTTTGGGGTGGAAACCCCAGTGTCACAGTGCTGTGGCTGATAACTAAAGGTTGACAGTTTGAGTCTGCTGAGTCCTCTTTGGAAACTCTATGGGACAGGTCTACTCTGTCCATAGGGTTGCTAAGAATCAGAAGCAACTTGACAGCAATGAGTTTGGGTTTGGGTTTGGATTTGGTTTTAATCACATATACTAACTTCATTTATAACAGCCTCTGGAGTAGTGTTTAACTAAGGAGCTAGGAACCATAGCATAGCCAAGCTGACACATCAAATGAACTGTCACAGTTGTTTTTTTTTTTAAGTGTGTTATTCTGGAAGTTCTCATTCGAGTACAAACCTCCTGCAGACAAGACTTCATAAACACAATAGATGTTAATAAAGGTTTGTAATCTCAAATTAATGAAACCTTAACACTCAAAGTCCTCAGAGAGAAGTTAGTACCTAAATGTAGTAAGTAACTTATTTATGATCACAGAGATATCACTTGTATTTTCACTATTCATTTTTTAAGCTTTCATATCCTTATTCATTTCTTTGGTACTCAAACCTCACTAGATTTACTATATTTAACTCACATCTGCAACTGAGCTTGCTCAGAAGTCTCAAATAGCTCTCTCTCTCTCTCTCTCTCTCTCTCTCTCTCTCTCTACATATATATATATAAATTGCTGGCAAGTTGAATACAACTCACAGCCACCTAATAGGATAGAGTAGGACTGCCGCATACAGTTTCCAAGGAAGCCTGGTGGATTCAAACTATCAGCCTCTTGGTTAGCAGCTGTACTACCCTTGATGTCCTGAATAGCATCAAAATATCTTCCTTTCACTGTTTCCTTTATCTTAAAGTAAAGAAAAAAGTCACTGGGGGCCAGATCAGGTGAATAGGGAGGGTGTTTCAATACATTTATTTATTTACTGGCTAAAAGCTCCCTCACAGACAATTAAGCAATTAAGTTTGTGAACTTGCCGCTGTGCCACCATGCCAATGGCAATTCCAGAAAGCATTCCAAATTGCTTTGAAGTATGGACTAGGAACTGGCTTCAGCGCATAGCTTCCCAAGGGGAGTACTTAGAACAAGATCATAGTGATATACAGCAATGAGATATGTAACACTTAGAACAATTAAGTTTGTTGACTTAATTGTTGGACCTCGTATATACATATGTATGTATGATATTTGAAAAGTTGTGTCATGTTATGTGAGTTAATTTTCAACTGTACAAAATTATTGATACTGTCATGTTAATATGCATTTTGCAACAGCAGTCTGTGAGAAGTGTAAATTCTGATACTTTAAGACTGTTATCTGACAGGTCAACCACTCAAATTTTTTATAATTTTACTTTCTGAATTTTTCATTCTTCTACTCAGGCATTTAGAGATGGTACAGTTCATTTAAGATGGGCCTTGTTCTGTTAAATAGTTTAATCTTTTCTATAAAAATATCTGGCTTAAATTGCTGTCTCTAGGAATAAATTAGAAAATGCTAATTTTCTTAGACGTACTTTGCTGATGAAAATGTGTAATTTCCCATCAGAGTCTTGTATAGCTTCACCCTGGTGGTGGTTGTTATTGCTGTTGTGAGGGGCCATCGTGTCATTTCTAACTCATAACTAATCTACGTCAAAACTGACACTGCCTGGTCCTACACCTTCGTCCCTTCATGGCTGTGTTTGAGCCCCTTGTTGCAGCCACTCTATCAATTCGTATCCTTGACTGCTTTCTTTTTTCCTCACCTTCTACTTTGCCAAGCATGACGTCCTTCTCTAGGAATTCGTTTCTCCTGGTAACATGTGCAAAGTACTTGAGAGGAAGTGTTGCCACCCTTGCTTCTGAGGAGCATTCTGGCTATGCTGCTAACAGGACAGATTCGTTCATTCTCCTGACAGTCCATGGTGTATTCAATATTCTTGCCATCACAATAATTCAGAGGCATCAGGTCTCCTTTGATCTCCCTTATTCGTTTTTTTCTCTAGTGAACATTTAATTTGCATACCTGAATTCGACGTTGGCCTACTTTATTAAACTCAATTTTGAAGTTGCAAGATACATTTAGGTTTATGCAATAAACTTAATTATTAAAATATCTTAGACTGCTTAAGACTTGAGGAATGTGAAAAAAATACATTCTTACAATTCTTATGCCTGGTTTCCTAATTTCCAACTAAATCATTCAGAGACGGTAAGTCATAACATTCTAAGCAAATTTGCATGAATTACTTCATCTCTCTTACTTCTAAACCATGTGGAATCAAAAACTGGCTCTTGCTTGATGTTTGCATCTCTAGAGAAGACAAAACTACCATTCCTCCATTAACACATTTAAGAATCTCAGAGCTGTTCCAGCAAGCGTCCCAAATGCTTTCATCCTGAGATAGGTGTAGATGCATGGTAAAGCTGCAGGTGTATTTTACCTTGTGATTTCTTGGCTGTTAATTTGGTTTCTTATTTTTCTGGAGTGACCCAAGTTTGATCCTGCCTGATGATTGTTAGATCATTTAGGAGATTGTTGATATTTAGGGGATTATTTCAAGTGTGAAAATACAGTGCTATAAACCAATTATTAATGCACAGAGAGAGCAAATATATAACTTGGGTTCAAACAGGGAGGCTTGAGGAAGCCACCTGAAATGTCAATTTTCGGACGAGTAGTTGGAGCACTTGCTTGTGTTCTAGTGCTCTGCTGTTAGAGATTGTGGTGGCATCAGGCAGAAGCTCCAAGGACTGCTGGAGGGCCCTTGAACATTCTGGCTGATCATTAGACCCCTCCCCCATATCCATTTTTAAATACACTTAAAGGAAAGAAAGCATCAGACATTTTCAGGATTATTTTCTAGACTTTTCAGAGCAAATGAACAAATTATCAAACTAAGAATTCATTTTCTTAATTCACGTTATTTGGGGTTGAATTTGAATTCTTCTGCTTATTGGTGTGGCTTTGGGCAAATGCAACTTGGTTAACCTCTCTGAGCCTTAAAATAAGGTTGGTATCATCTAATGCATGAGTCTAGAGTGTTACAGCACCTGACTTACAGCTGTCACCTAAAAATGAGCATTTACTATCATCATAATCAGTGTGCCATCATTTTACTTAAAAAGGTTCTTCTTGTCATTTGGTTTTATTAAAGACACTGTGGTGGGGCTATCATGGCAATATTTCACAGTTTGGAATAACCATAGGTATGATTTAGTGTAGAGTTCTAGTGGTACAGTGGTTAAGAGCTCAGGCTGCTAACCAAAAGGCTGTCAGTTTGAATCTAGCAAGTGCCCCTTGGAAATCCTGCAGAGGCAGTCTACTCTGTCATAAGGGGTCACTCTGAGCTGGAATCGCTCCAAGACAATGGGCTTCTTTGATGATTTAGTATAATTAGTCATTTCAAAGATATCCAAAGAATTTAATCAAATAGCTCAAATGAAGTCATGCTGTTAGCCAAAGAAGGAACAGACACAGACTTCAATTTCCTCATATTCTTGATAGTGCTGTTTTAAGACCTATCCTGACACAAATGTTCATTAAAAACTCATAAAATATCACTGTTGTCTGTCCTGGAAATTCTTCAACATTTCACAGCTCTATAGAAACAGCTGTAAACCGCCCTGCAGGGAAGAATATTAGCAGATTTCATGGCGCTTCCTTAAAAAAATGGATATCGATATACCATTTGACCCAGTAATTCCACTACTTGGAATATATCCTACAGAATCAAGGCCTTTCACACCAACGGACACATGCACCAGAATGTTTACCGCAGCACAGTCCACGAAAGCAAAAAGATGGAATCAACCCAGATGCCCAACAATAGAAGAATGGATAGGTAAACTGGTACATATACTCAATGGAGCACTACGCAATGATAAAGAATAACGACGATTCCAGGAAACATCTCCTAACCTGGTTTCCACTGGAAGACATTATGTTGAGTGAAAGTAGTCAGCGACAAAGGGACAAATACTTTATGAGACCTCTACGATAAGATCTCAAAAACAGACTTGTGTATAGAAGAAAAGACTCTTTGACAGCTGCAAGGGAGGGAAGCGAGGGAGGATGAGGGAGGGAGGGTTTAGTTTCGATAGTTACTAGAAATCTAGTTGGGAGAAAGCGGTGATAGCACACATTACAAACAAGAACAACATTAAGTGCACTTCAGCATAACTTGAGGACTCCTTCCATCTTAACTCAATACTGCAAGGATAGAGTAGCTGGGGCGGGGGGCAGGGGACCATGCTCTTAGGCGAATTCCAGACCAATTGGCACAATTAGTGTTTTGCTAAGAGAGCTCTCTGCACCCCACATTGGTGAGTGGCATCTGGGATCTTAAAAGCTACCAAGCTGCCATCTGAGGACACAGCAAATGGTCCCAAATCAGCAGGAACGGATGCTCACCGAGGACCAAAATGGCATGCGGTAAAGACAACCAAGAAGACAGAGAGACCCACAAGAGTGGGTGCCTACATCAACTTGGGACCGGAAGAACCGAATGGCGCCCAGCCACCACCAGTGATAGCCACGATGGAGCTCACAGAGAGGAGTCTCACTGGCAACACAAGAATAAAAAGGGGTGCATCATGAGATCTCCACTAAAAGACCTCAATTGATGGTCCAGCGGTTTTGGGGTTCCTCTGAGAGCATGGCCTCCAGCCCTGATGCTACCATTTCCCATAAATTATAACAAAGGTCCACTCTTTGGACAGGAATGGATTGGACTTGGCAATGCAGAGTGACCACATATTGGAAGCACTTTATGGTTCTATACATCTGTAGGATATCATCTTGCTGACCTCTGGCTGGAAGAAGGGGAGTGGATGGAGAGGAGGGGAAAGGAGGTTGTTGGGAGGATGAGACATGTATGGAGCAGAGAGGAATAGTGTGCAGTCACTGGACAGGGAGAGCAGTGGAAGCTGCATATAGGTGGGCATGTAAATTTATACGTGAATGTACATTTTCACTCAGTTATGTTAAATAAAAATAAAAAAATTAAAAAACAGAATATTAGCAGATTTCATAGAATGAAATACAGACACAATGACGTTATAATGAAGCAGGAATTTTTGTTGCATTAAGACTGGAGCCTTGCTTGTATAATGTTTGGCTGTGTGCACTGTAGGCTTTGTAAAAATCACCTAAACCTACATTTAATTATTTTTTGTGAAGTCCTAAATTACTAAAACCTCATAAATTATGGCTCTTATAGGGAATTTACAGAACTTAATTTTTAAAGACCACATCAAAATTCAGTGAAATAGAACAATCAGCGTGTATGCATGTAATGGTGTATTTCAATTGCCCCTGCATCACTGTGCTCTACTACCAGTTAAAAAGGCTCCCTCATGTCAACACTAGTCTTGCTTGAGTATTCTCACCCTCGTTTAGTTGGTATGTTTTTAATTTGTCTTTCTTGTCATTAAATAAATTTCACACTTCACTAATGCTAACAACGTAAGTAGCCTAGTTACAAATTTGAGTTAATAATTAAATAGTCTTGGCAATTACTTTTCACTAGCAAGAAATGTTTGGGAAAGAAGTCAAACAGTGAATGTTTGAAAAAGCCCTGGTTGTGTAACAATTAGACAGTTGGCTGCTAACCTAATTCACCAACCACACCATAGGCAAAAGATGTAGCAATCTGCTTCTTTAAAGATTTCCCATGGGACAGTTCTACTCTGTCCTAGAAAGTCAGTGTATGAGTCAGAAGTGACTAGAAGGTAGTGGAATGAACATTCATAAATGTGTTTATATATATACATAAATGTGTCTGTATACATGTATATATACACACACGTGTCTCTACATGCATACATTCGTATGCAATGTGTTCAGATGGTAGAAAAAGACTGCAAGATGGAATATTTCCTTTTATTTTTAGTTGCTTGAAAAGGGAAGATAGAGAAAAAGAGAGGCAGAGTGCAAATGTGATCTCCTTTGTGAATTATTTCATTTCTGTTGTAGAAAATAGCCATTCACTTATTCTGTAGTTACTTGTTACCTAATTACCATATGAATACTCAGTAATTATATATTCATCTTTGTCTTTCAGATTACTTGATTGTGTTTGATGCTACCATGCAGTTCTTACTGCAATTAGCATACAGAGGTTATAACAAATTTTGTATTGTGAGTAAAAAGCATTATGACATAATTTCATGGTAATCTCTACTTTCTTAGCACAGATTAATTACATGTCATTATTGCTTATTCTTATCATATACAGAACATCTCAATTGTTATGTCATTCAGGCTAGTAAAATGCTCAAAACTTATGAGATGAAAAATTCGATAGGAAAGATGCATTCTCTTTGTTGGTAGCAACGCGTTGGGCTTTTGTCACACTGTTCATTGAGATCAATTTTGTTTCTTTTTTCCTTCTTGTCTTAACCTTACAATTAAGGTCAAGCAGTTGTTCAGCTGAGTCCCGGTTGCCTGTCTTAGGTTTCTGGGTTCTTACCATAGTTTCCAGTCTTCAGTTTGGCACATGCATGTTCTCAGCAACTCAACTATTACTGAGTCACCGTCACCATTCTGCTGTCTTAGTCACATTATTTATTTTATTCAAACGGAGATCAACCATGTGGTTCCGCTAGTTTTCACCTTCGTCAATTCAAATTGTTCTCCTGAACACCTGACTGACATCCAGCTAGACTCTCCTGCTTTGTATTCTATTTTCAATAGTTTCTCTACTTGCTTTACTCGTACGGAAAAATTGATTTACTTTATTTTTCTTCTAACCTGCCTGCTTTCAAACTATGTTTTGTGTTTCAGTGCCCTGAACTATTAAGAAAAATTTAAAAACTGAAAAAAAAAGTGCCTTGTTTCAGAAAATAGAAGACAGTGTTTTTACTGATCAGTTTGTTGTTAACCAACCATCAATATTAATAATCCTTTTTGTTGTTTGGAGGTGGTATCTGACTCGAGGACACTTGACTGTTACGTTGTGTACTTAGATAAATTTATAGCTTTATATTTAGTAACATTTCATTTAACCAATGTTGAAATATGAAAAGGAAAAGCTGAAGGCTGTAAAACTTTTGCAAAAGGTAAGGTCATACATAACTGATTTTCATCGTGATAAACATGTCATTAAAGAAAAGATCAATATGTTTTATTTAAGAAAATGTGCATCTATCTTTTAGAAAAACTGCTGTCAAAATGTGTTTACAGCAATTTTGTATGCTTAAAAAGGTAACCCCCATGTAATAACATTTTTCCGTGCCATGGGATAGGAAAAATGTCCCTGCAGTGACTGCTAAGCAGTCCTGTCCACATAAGCTCTTATTAAGTCAGAAACAACGCCCTTAGAACCAAAATGAACAGTTGCATTCCAAAGAAGCCTTCTCATACACTATTCTTCTTCATACTTGCTAAATTAGTAAACCAATTTTCACTCAGCTTTGAAGTGCTAATAGAATACTCCTTTTAATAGATAAATAGCTCAAGCAATACTTAGAATTTAAATATGAGTGTGCAGTAATTATTTGAGTGTATACAGAGAGGTGACATTGATGAAAATACACCATCTATTTATGCATTTTTATGTAGACATTTGTAATTAAAAATGGATTATAGCTGAGAAGAGGAAACAGAAAATACAGTGGTATTTGCATTAGTTATTAACCATTGCTGTTACAGTGCTGAGATAATCACAAAGAACCTGGGCTTTTGTTATATTTCCCCATAAAGAAATACGTAATACTGTTGGACGACTCACATTCTTTCTGAACTTACACATAATACCATGATAAAACTTAATAGAATTCTTGAAAGAACTGCTTTTTTCTAATTAACAAATACTGGATGCACATGTGGTGGCATCAGTGTCAGATTTTGAGGTGTTTTATTAAGTTATGATCTCCTTTCTCTTGTGTTCAGGAGTCTTAGAATTGGAATTGAGTCAAAAGGAATGCATTTCAGAGAAAAGTAAAGAAGAACAAGGAAAGGGGACAAAAAAGAAAAAGCAGGAACACAACTATTAAGTAGGAATTTAAAGGGTTATGCCCTAGAATTCAAACAGGGGTGCAGGGATGGGAAACAGTTCAGTCAAACCTATAACTTGGCATTTTTCACATACTTCAATTCTTACGTTTAATAAAAGCAAGGTCAAGAGATTTTCGCAGAAAAGCATGGAGAAGCAACTCGGCCAGGTTTGTAGTCTATCTAGGAAGCAACATTCTGCCACTGTACTCAGTGCAGAGTGCTGTACGTGTGAACTAGGAAAAATGTAATGTGTTTTCATTTGACTGTCTGTAGAGAAATGGTTCTGAGCCTAAAATTACTTCTGCCTATTTTAGAAGAAAAAAAGTAGCTTGATGTAATAGCATGCAATTTAGAATAATTTATTAAAGTGTAAATTTTAATATCTGCTTATTTCAAAATTTTCTCTTAAGGCAACATTTCTTTAACATTCTTTGGATTCCATTTTTATGCCATAAGACCAATCAACTGCACTGGATAATGTGCGTCAGACATTTGAAATGAAAGAATAATATTGAAATCAGTGAAGGGTAGAAAATTTTCTTTAAAGCTTAAAAAAGTAGACCACGAATTACTTTTAAAAATAGAATCAGTAAAAAGAAAATACTATTTAGCATAGTTAGCGAAATAAACCAGGATTTTTAAAATATTTTAGTTGTAGTATATATGCTTTTAGTTTAAAAACAAATGAACAAACAACAGCAAAAAAAGTTTAAAATCCTACACATACAGTCCAATAACTCATCACCAGGCATACACACTAGTGTAAAGCAACATTCAGGACAAAAGAAAATATTACCATCACTGTAAACATACTGCTGCTGAGTCAATTCTGACTCATAGGGACCCTATAGACAGATTAGAACTGCCCCATAGAGTTTCCAAGGAGTGCTTAGCAGATTTGAACTGCTGACCTTTTGGTTAGCAGACAGCACTTAACCACTATACCACCATCACTGTTCATGCCCCCTAACATTCTGTCATTATCCTGTAGCTTCTCTCAAAGATAATGCTTTTTTTTTTTTTTTTTTAATTTATTCATTGTGATGGAGTGAAAGCATAAACTCCAGTTTAAATTTGCATGCCTGCCTATGTGCAGCTCCTACTGCTCTCCTTGCCTGGTGACAGCATAGTCCTGCTTTCTGTTCTATACAAGTCATATCCTCTTTAACAGTCTCCTATCCGCTCTTCTCTACCCTCTCCACTCCCCTCTAGTAAGAGGCCAGTTAGATGACACCCTATGGATGCATAGAACCATAAAGTGCACACATGATATGGTCACTCTGTGTCTCTATGTCCTGTCAGAGGAGTTGACTTCAGTAGTGATTTATGATCAGGGGAAGTGTCAGGTCTAGGGGCCATGCTCCCAGTGGTCTTTTAGTGGAGTTCTCAGGGTGCACTTCTTCTTATTCTCATATTGCCACTGGGCCTCAACTTTGTGTGCCCCATCACGGCTATCACTGGAGGTGGCTGGGCACCACCTTATTCTTCTGGCCACATGTTGATGTAGTCACCTATTCACATGGGGTTTTCTGTCTTCTGAATCCTCTTTCGCTCATGTCGTTTTTGTCCTTGGTGACCATCTGTTCCTGCTGAGTTGGGACCATTTGTTATACCTCGAATGGCAGCTTGCCGGCTTTTAAGACCCCAGACACCACTCAACATTACGGGATGGAGAAGACTCGCTTCGCAATAGGCTAGTTATATCAATTGACCTCAATGTCCTATGAGAGCATGGTCCCTGGACTCCCACCCCTATTACTCTGTCCCTGCTATATTGGGTTAAGTCTGGAAGAGTTGTCAGATTATGTTGAGGTCTAGTTAAATTGATCTTCTTTCTAATGTGTGCTGTCACCAATTTCACCCAGCCAGATTTCTGTCAATGATCTAATCTATAACCAGCCCTGTCCCTCCCTCCCTCCTCTCCCTTGCAGCCATCAGAGTCTTTTCTTCTGTACATGAGTCTATTTTCAAATCCTTGTAGTTTGGGTCTCATACAATACTTGTGTCATACAGTACTTGTGTCACTGACTAATTTCACTCAACATAATGTCTTCCAATTGAAAACAGGTTATGAGATGCTTCCTAAAATCATCATTGTCCTGTATCATTGCATACTGTTCCATTGAGTATATATACCATAGTTTATTTATCCATTCATCTGTTATTGGGCATCTGGGTTGATTCCATATTTTTGCTATTGTGCATGTATCTGTTCATGTGACTGCCCTTGCATCTGTAGGATATATGTCAAGCAGTGGGATTACTGGGTCAAATGGTATGTCTATTTCCAGCTTTTGAAGGAAGCACCAGACTGCTTTCCAAAGAGGTTGTACCATGTTTTCAATTCCACCAGCAGTGTAGGAGAATTCTAATTTCTCCACTGCCTCTCCAGTATGTGTTGTTTTGTGTTTTTTAGATTATGGCCAACCTTTTTGGGGTGAGATGATATCTCATCATTGTTTTGATTTGAATTTCTTTAGTAGCTAATGATTGTAAGCATTTCCGCATGTAACGTTTGGCTGCCCAGATGTCTTCTTTAGAGAAGTGTCTGTCCATCTCCTTCACCCATCACTATAATTCTTTCTTGACTTCTAAAGCTATACATTAGTATTGTCTTTTAAACTGTATATGCATCAAATAAATGTAATGTAAATACATATATATAAGCACATACACCTACACACATACCTACACATACGTATACATATACATGTACACAGACAGATTATGTCCGGCTTTTTCTTTTAGAATTATTTTTGAGATTTATTCATGTTGCTTATAGTTTTAGCATGTTAATTTTTCTGTGAAATGCAGATTGTATCAATAGAGATTACATTATAAAGATTACATTACATTACATTATTAACTGTGGACCACAGTTTATCCATGCTTCTTGTGATATATATTAGGATAATATATTTATTTATTATATGTAATTTCTAAAAGGGCTACTGCGCATATTCTTGCACATATTTTTTTTAATTGTGTTTTAGGTGAATGTTTACAGAGACTTTTCTCATTAAAAAATTAATACATCTATTGTTTGTGACACTGACTGCCAAACTTCAGATATGTCAACACTCCCTCTTCTTGACCTTTGGTTCCTTTTTTCCATTCATCCATCTTTCCTATCTCCTCTTGCCTCCTCATCCTGGCCCCTAGACTGTTACGCACATTTTGTCCCATGTACATAGTGTTGTTTATGGGCTTGTCTAATCTTTGTCTGAAGGGTGAAACTCAGAAGTGGCCTCAGTACTGAGTTAAAAGGATATCTAGAATCCATGCTCTTGGAGTTTCTCCAGTTTCTGTCAGAACACCAGATCTGGTCTTCTGTGAGTTAGAACTTGGCTCTGCATTTTTCTCCTGCTCTATCTGGGACCCTCTGTCACGTTCTCTGTGAGATCAGTTGGTAGTGGTAGCTATGCCCCATGTGGTTGCTTGCACATGATTTTGGTGCATCAAAAACATGTGGTTTTTTGGTGCATAGTTTTCTTTTTGCTACACATTAACAGTAGAAATGGTAAGTCATTGTGCATATGTGTGTTCAAATTCAGTAGACGTTGTCTAACTTCCAAATTAATTGTAGCAATTTGCAGTCTCGCTAGCAGCTCATGATGATTTCTGCTGTTTTTTGTTTGATTTTGGATGTTGATTTTTTTGGGTGTATACTGATATTTCATTGAGATGTTAATTTGCATGTCCTTGATTATTATTCTTTTGTTACTTTTTCACATCTTTTTAATCTCAATCTAAAACAATTATATTCTATGCTTAAATTTCAACTTTGCTTATAATTATGTATTTTAGATAAGGTTTTAACCTTGCCCTTTAGTCCTTAAGATGTGTGTGAACTATTTTATGATTGCAGTGTGTTATTGAGCAACTCGCAACCTTAGACCACCAGCCATCCACCCATTTTTATTTTACTCATTTTGTCTGTCTGTTTGTTGGTTTCTGGTGTTCTGGATCTTCTCAGAAGTATGGCTATTAAAATCAAATGGTTCACAATTGTAACATCTTAGTTCATATAAAGCTTCTTATGTTAGTCAAGAAACAAGCTTTTTCTTTCTAAGTAGATCCATTTATAACATCTAGATTATAAAATCTCTCTGTCAAGTAACAAAATTCTCTCCAAGTTGTCATTTCCTACATCCCACCCCATGTTTCTAAAATAACAGTTCTTCAACTAGTCCCATGGGAATCACCTGGGCTTTACACAATAGCTATCACTTAGAATCTAGGGGTAGGCACCAAAGAAAGATATTAAAATGAATTGTCAGTCATGGCAACATCTGAAGAAGAACATGGTAAGAAGATCTTGGAGAGATGTATCAGCTGACTTCTATACTCTGTCAGAAGGTTGAACCAAGAATAAAGAATGAACTTTGAATGATGCCATTGGGGGCAATATTAAGAGAGTGCTCTGTCATTAGTGACATTATGGATTGCATTGTGTTTCCCAAAATTATATGTTGTCAAACTTAACCTCTGCACCTGTGGTTACAGATCCACTTGGGAATGGGGCATTTTTGCTATGTCAACAAGACAGGACTAGTGTGGAATGTGCCATGAATCAGTCTCTTTTGATACATGTAAGAAATCAAACACGCAAGCAAGAAAAACAGAGACTGGGGGAAGAGATGCCAAGTCACATGAAGATCACCCGGAACAAGAAGCTGAAATGAAACAAGGACTTTTCCTTCAGAGTCAAGAGAGAGAAAGACTTCCCTTAGAGCCAGCATCATGCATTTAGACTTCTAGCCTCCTAACTATGAGAAAATAGCCTTCTGTTTGTTTAAGCTATCCACTTGTGATACTTCAGTTATAACAGCGCTAGATGACTGAGGCAGAATTTGGTACCAAGAAGTAGGCGGGGCGGGGGGGGGGGTTTGTTCCTAGTCTAACAAATATCTAAAATGTGATTTTGGAATTAGATAATGGGTGGAGGCTAGAAGAGTTTTAAGGTGCCTAATAGTAAAAACCTAGATTTTCTTAATAAGACTGTTGGCACAATTATGAACATGAAAGGAAATTCTAGTAAAGGCTTAAACACAAGCGAGAAAAGCTATAGAAGTAGTCTCTATTATCTTAGAGAATACATATGGTATTAGCAATAGAATGTCGATAAAAATATGCATGCTAATTGTGCTCCTGGTGAGCTTTTAGAAGAAAATGATGAACATTGATTGGACAATGAAGGAAGGGCCGTGCTTTTTGTAAAGTGGCAAAGACCTAATCTAAACTATGTGCAACTGTTTAGCAGAAGGTAGAACTTGTAAGCAATGATTCATGATTTCTTCTTGCCATCTACAGTAAAACACAAATGGAAAGAGATAAACTTAAAAACAAATTGTGCAAAGTGCAACCAGAACTAAAAGGTTTAGAAAATTCTGTTGTACCAACTAAGGACACATGTCCTAGTATGTTTACCAAGGACATAGCTGTACAATCTTTTGCTAAGAAGATTAAGGGTGTGACTGGTGGATCTAAATGACTGCTGCATCAGAAAATCCAACACATTAGAATAAAGGGGATAGAGAAACATAGAAAGGGAAGAAATATCCTTGCCTCTGGGAGTTCTACATTCAGGAAAGTCATGCAGGAGCTATATCTGTCAACAAAACGAAAGGGCTATCCTGGAAGCAGCTTGGATATCTGCAGAACTAACAGAAAGAATACAGAAAGTAGAGCTGTCTCAGTTTCAAGGGGTGGGGCCAGAGGCATAACTAAGACTAGTAGGTGAGGTGCGCATTCTGTGTACCAATCGAGGAAGGACACTAAGGAGCAGTTTCTAATTACCGTGACAGTTGGAATCACCACCTGTGGGAGATCATTCAGTAGTTTAAGACTGATTGCCATGCAAGTCATTTTCCATACATAGATCCCTGAGCAGGGCAAGGCTCTTCTCGTTCTCAAACGGTGGGTCAACAGCCTCCTGGGCTTCAAAGCATAGGGTCTTCTCCAGCAGGGTTCTGCAGTGTGCAGCTAACTGTTCGAGAGCTCTAGGGGATGGGGCCATTGCCTGAAGCTGAGGGGGAGTGCTACAATATCCAAGGATGGAAGCACATGGCCAGCCAAGCCAAGAAGGTGGAGATGTCATGCAGATGGACTAGGAGATAGGGTTTCGAGGTGGGGGAGGGGAAGCTCGAGGTGGAGTTGTCATTCCAAGGGACTTCTAATGCAGAGCTGAATGAAACTCAGGGCCAAAGTTCCTCTACCAAAGTTCAGAGAGCACTGCCAGTTGCAGAGCCTGGTAGGTGGGCCATTAACTAGAGTCTCAGAGAACAGAAAATTATTTTCAACCCTTCAGAGCTGTCATGGATTGAATTGTGTTCCCCCCAAAAAAAATGTGTGCGGAAATTTGGTTAGGCTATGATTCCTAGTGTTGTGTGATGTTCCTGTATATTGTAAGTCCCACTTCTGTGATGTTAGTAAGAGTGGATGGGCAGCAGTTGTGTTAGTGGGGCAGGACTTGTATTGTACCTAGAGGCAATCTCTTGAAATAGAAAGAAGCTAGCAGGGAGATTTGGGGGACCTCATATTATGAAGAAGCAGTGCTTGGAACAGAGCCTGTCCTTTGTAAGGTACCTGAGCCCCAGAAGCTTACAACCCATGGATAGATTGATAACAAGGACTTTCATCAGAGTCAACTGAGAAAGCCTTCCCCTGCAGCTGATGACCTGAATTTGGACTTGTAGCATATTAGACTATAGCAGAATGAAATTTAAAGCCATCCACTTGTGGTATTTCTGTTACAGCAACACTAGATGACTAAGACAAAAGATAATGTAATTTGTGCTTCTGGGTTTTGGACTTTGTTGGTGTCTGTTGTGTATTCTTTCCCTAAAATTTTTCCCATTTGTAATGGAAATGTACACCTTAAGCCTGTTCCATCACTGTACTTTGGAAGCAAATAGCATCTAGATTTCACAGGTTGACAAATGAAGAGGAATTTTGCCCCAGAATGTATTTTGAACTTGGAATTGATTTATAACTTTGGGAATGATGTGATTGGGTTTAATGTGTTTTGTACATGAAAAGGACATAGGTTTTTGGAGGCCAAAGGTTGGAATGCTATGGATTAATTGTGTCCATCCCAGATATGCGTTGCAAATCTTAACCTCTATGCTTGTGGTTATAATCCCGTTTGGGAGTGGGTTGTATTTGTTATGTTATTGATACAAGATTAGTGTTAAGTGTGTTTTGAGCTAATCTTTCTTGAGGTATAGAAGAAATGAAACAAGAAAGGGAGAGAAGCAAAGATTAGGAAAGAGAGATACCAAGCTACAGGAAGCTCATCCAGGGGCAGAAGCTCAAAAGAGATGAAGGAAGCTTCAGAGTTTACAGAGAAAGAAACCCTTCCCCTAGAGCCAGCAGCCTGATTTGGGACTTTTAGCATCTGATTTGTGAGAAATACATTTCGATTTGTTAAAACTACCCCTGTGGTATTTGTGTTACAAAAGCATTAGACAAATAAGACAGGAGATATCTAGAAAACTTCCTAATGAAGGTTGTTCTTTAGAGTTTTCTGCATGTAACATGAGCTGGGCTAAGTGATTCCATCAGCTGCTGCTAATACACACTCCATAAATAAAAACTGAATTTGTGTTGTACTTGCCAAGCCTAGAATTACTACAGCAGCAGTGACAAGATATTAACACTAACTTTAATTTTTAGGTCTTCAAGTCTTTAATGCTTTGAAAGCACTACTTTCCTTAAATACAGACAAAACCCGTATAAATAGACTTAAGCATTGAATCACAACCAGGGTTCTTGGCATAAAGCAACAGTAAGCATAAGAATGCTTGAAACGAATTTCTGTAAATGTGAAGCAAATCTGTCAATAAACTTAATTTCTGTTTGATTTAATAAAGGACTAGCTAAATATACAAACATGAAAATTATAGATTAGATGAACATTTTCTCATTCACTATAATTGTGATACAGCATGTTAAAGTTTGCAAATTGTGATTTTTTTCTTAGCTAATATTATTATTGTTTCCCAGTTAGATGGATAAAAGGAAATTGTAACTATTAAACACAAAGTTTAAAATCAATTTAACAATTTTTTTTTTTTTTTACTTAAGATTATTGCTATTATGGATTACTATTACTATTATGGATTTCTGTATTTCAAACCTGGTAAATCATAAATATATTCAAACATGAAAACACATACAGACTTGTGTATTTTGCAAAAGACTGAAGCAGAATATCTAATTCCAACATTTGAGTGGTTATTGTATTATTAAATGATCTTTAATTGACTGTGCTTGGCTGGCTTGGCTATTTAGTGCTAATGTTCAAGAGGTATGGAAATACTTGAGAGAAGTCTCCCCTTGTAGTTTGGAAAAAGTAAGAAATATCTTTCAAAGTAAGGATTTCAGATGACTGGGAAGATTTTCTCTGACCTACGTGGAAGGTAGACTCTTACCTTGGAGGGTAAATAGATGATAGCCTACGCTGCTGCTAGAGCTTCCCACCTGGGATGGATTAGCTCGCCTCCTCATCTGCCTTCTACTTGAATATCCATGAAGAACAAACCAACTGTCTGCTTGCCTACCGAGGAGTTTGGAAATACATAGGCCTGTCCTGGAACCCTGGTGGCATAGTAATTAAGTGCTAACTAAAAAATCAACAGCTGGAATCCACCTGACATTCCTTGATGGGACAGCTCTACTCGGCCCTATAGGGTCACTATGAGTTGAAATCAACTCAAGGGCAATGGGTTTTGAGTTGGATCTTGGTACCTGGACAGAGAGTCTTTTTTTAACTGCTTCAAGGGCTGGTACAGAAGTAGGAGTCCCTCACTCGGGGCATACTACTATGCATACTATGGATGAAAAGAGAAGAGGGGAGACACAACCATAAGTGACATTTAAATAAATTTCAAAGTATTTTAAACCAATGGTAATATTTTTCATTAAGAGGAAAGCTAAAGAACAATTTTAACTTGAGTTTTGAAGTTTAGAACCAAAAGAGTTTATTGGCTAACATTATGGAAAATTAATGGATTTCCTCTTCACCAGATAAAATGATGCCTAACTCGGATCTGACCCAGCGGCCCTTGGCTGGCTGGCTAACTCAGGCAAAAAGAAGAATCAATAGCATAATTAGATAAATTTAGTTAAATTCATTTACAAGCTGCTTTTTAAAATTTGTATACCTATAGATAGACTATTTTTTAATAGTTAAGGAAATGGTAACCTTTATTACACTGAAAGTGAAACATCTTGTAATTTCATTTTTCTGTGTTAATTCTTCCTAGATGTGTGTCATCATTATTGTGTGAATTCTGAATCATGTACCATACAGGATGATGGAAGCGTTGACTGTGTCTGTCCAACACGCTATGAAGGACCAAAATGTGAGGTTGACAAATGTATTAGATGTCATGGGGGACAGTGCATTGTAACTAAAGAAAGTGAAGATATATTTTGCAAGTAAGTGGACATATGGCTTAATTTACTAAAGCATTTAAATTCAAAAGAACATAGCTTTTCAGTTATAAACTGTGAAAACAGTGTCAATTATTTTGGTTCTAAAACTTTGATAGGGTGACCATTGCTTTTTTTTAAAAAAAAAAAAAAAGCTAGTGATAATGTTCAATTTACTTTGATTAAGCTTGAATTTGCACAGTACCTATTAGGTATATTGGGGGACCGTTGAAATTCATCATGTAATGAAATTGGCAGATTATCCCCTATGTGGAATATTCCTAATAAAAATTAAGAAATAGGAAATACAGCATAGTTTAAAACAAACAAACAAAAATATTCAATATTTTCAAATTAGGAGAGTTCAGGCTTTCAATTATACAATCACTATTAACAGTGAGCATGTTTTCTTTCTTTCATGGTTAAAAGGTCATCCTTTCAGGAGAGAGCAAAGATCTGGGATGGGAAACAAGCTTTAATTTTCTTTTTCTTTTAATTTGACACTGAACGTTATGGTCTAGAGGAACTAGAAGGAATAATGTTTTCTGGGAAGAAACAGCAACAGAAATGCCCAAATTTGACTTTGGTTACATTGTCCTTTTACCGTTTGGCTGTAAGATTAAGTGACTGAGAAGCAGCAGAACATCTCCACTAAAGGGAAATGCCATTCAGTTTCCATCATTAAACAAGTTTATGCCATAGGGGATAGAGATCAATCCTCACTCTGAACTTCTTTTAGCAACCTTATAAAAGAAGAGTTTATAAAGAGCTGGACTCTATCACTTGCCTTGCTTCAGAATGTGATAAATGAGTATATGAGCTAGAAAGGAGAGCTGGGAAAACTTCCTGGTCCAGCTTTCCCTGAGCTCACACTGACAGGGTGCCAGCACTGAGTTACATTGCTCTGTCAAACAAAGCCCCATAAAATTTTATTACAGATGGCATCAATGCTTTTTTTTTCTTTTTTATTTACTGTTAATTTAGAATTTATTCTAAATATGATATGTTTTATTGTGATGAATGGCATTACTCAGATCTTTAAATTGGGTCGTTTGAAAGTACATTATTATTTTAAGGAAAGCAACTGAAAATATGACTAACATATAAATATGTGTCATTGGTAAGTGCCTAAAAACAAAGCACATTTTTATGTATGCTACCGAAATTATGCTTGCTCATTAAGCTCATTAGTTCTTTGTGACGAACTTTAATGTGACAGAACTTTATTTCAATTAGTGGGCATGTGCATTTGTCTTCATGTGCATTACAATTTACCAGGGCTGAGAATCTTCCTTCCAGTCCTATTCCACTCACACAGGGGATCATGGACTGAAATCGAGGAAAGGTCATAATCAGCTGTTTTCTACACAGTTTAGGTTGGAAAATATCCTACTGAGTCACAAACTCTGTCCCCTTTAAAAAGGAAAAGTCCTTATGTAAGAAATGAAGGGGAAGACAGCCAGGGACCTTCATACTACCTTCTGTGAAGTGAGAAATGACTTTTCCTGCATAGAAGCAACAGATCTCTATAACCTCTCAGGTCCTTCATGATAGTTCTTGTCTTCTAGAACATAATTCTGAAAAAAAGAATACACATACCAGTGCCAGTTTGTTGAGTTGATAACAACTCATGGGAACCTATATATATCAGAGTTAAACTGTGTTCCAGTGGATGATTTTTCAGGAATACATTGCAGGCCTTTCTTCCAAGTTTCCTCTGAGTAGACTTGAATCTCCAACTTTTTGATAACTTCCTAGTGCATTAACCATCTGCGTGAATCACAGACTTCAAAGTACATATGCAAGACATTATTGTCAAGTTGATGCCCCCTCATTGCAACCCTATAGAACAGAGTAGAACTGCTCCATAGCATTTCCCAGAAGCGGTTAGCAGTCAAACTCTTAACCACTGAACCTGTATGGATAATTAGTAATTGCTAACAATGAGTAGCTGATAAACTTTAAAAATAATGATGCAATTATATCCGCTTTATCAGATAAGCTATGCAACATTTAAAAGTGCCGACACCGACAGAATTCTTTGAGTATTCTTAAAACATTAATTAAAATTAGGGTTCATTGCTATTATACTCTCTATCTTAGAATTACAGGGGTGTTTACAGTGATGTAAAAATGTCTCTTTAGTAAGTAAAGAGCAACTATTTAAAGCAAAATTACTACAGTGTTACGATAAATCATTGTTTATTTAATTATGAAAATCAAGCCACCATGTATATTTGCAATTGCAGCTAGGTTTCTAATACACACCATATGAGCCGTCAACTAGAATAGGTACTCTGTCAAGTAAGATGAGTATAGTCTTTAAAACATAGCTAATTGTATATTCTTCTCTCCTCTAGAAAGCTAAGGAAATACTGATGAAGAAAATCTTCATCATAATTTTGAATACGCTAAGTAATACCCCTGATATACCAATTGTTATGGAAGCTTTTTGTGTGTACTGAAGAACTAGTAATTAACTTTGAGAAAGTGATGTATCACATGTATCATCTGTGTATGTGTACAGCACACTCCTTTCAAAAGAAAATTACTGTGAAACATTACATTAAAATTATACACAGTTCTTTTTGATGTGCTACAATGATTTATATAATTCATACTTCACATTTGAAGGAACTACAAACTTCTATCTTTGATTTAATGTTCAAACAAAACCTTCAAAGGCAAAAGAGGCAGTACCTTACATAACTTTGAGTAGAATTTTGAAAGCAGTCAACAATTAAAATTTATGTTTACCTCTTAAAAACTGATATCTAGTATATAGTCATACTATATACTACATATACTATATACTACCACTGCTAACCACAAGGTCGGCAGTTCAAATCCACCAGGTGCCCCTTGCATACTCTGGGGGTCAGTTCTACCCTGGCCCCTAGGGTTGCCATGAGTCGGATCCGACTCGGCGGCACTTGGCTTTTGTGGAAATGCCTTTAATGTGTAATGAGCCAATTTTACCTTTTGACTTTGTTTCTTTGATGGAATAAGAAACAGCGTAACTCTCTACTTAACTCTGCTGAGTATGTACTGCTTGCACTGGAGGACAAGAAAAATTTCTTGAGATCCTTTTATCACGACAGGCAAGAATTCCACTGAATGCTTCCTACCTGACTCACTTTGCATCTGTATTAGGATGCCTCTGTAGGAATTCACAGGTAGTGCAAAATGTTAAGCAGCGAGCTACTAAAGGAAAGCTTGGTAGTTCCAACCTGCCAAGAGGCACCTCTGAAGAAAAGCCTGATGAATTGCCTCCAAAGGATCACAGCTCTGAAAACCCTACGGAGCACAGCTCCACTCTGTCACATACGGAGTCGCTAGGAGCCACGGCCTGCTTACTTGCAGCTAGCAACATAGGTTACAAAGGCTATGACTTTCTCTGTTAAATCTTTAAAACTCTAGACTGGCCCACCTTTTCGCATCTCATGTATAGTTTATTCATTGTTCCTATTTATCTAAAAAAATAAATGTGTATTTAAAGCCTGTTTTAAAAGATGTCTTCAAATTAAATACCCTAGAGGAGTTATAAATATCTCAGTGCATGTTCAGCATCCCTACCTCTCAATAAAGTCAAATAAATATGCACAGATTAAATTTATCATAGAATGGACAGTTATTCTCGGGTGTTTTACCTATCAATGAGAATTATTCTATGATGAATATATTACCATAGACATTCATCTTGATGATGATCTTAATGATCAATCAGTGGTATTTCAGACTGATTTCTCTGTCAAGGTTATGTCCAGATTTATTGTGAGATCATTGATTGCTTTATCCCGCCTAGCACCAACATGATCACATGATCGTCTGGCATGATCTGTTGTAATTTCTGTTTGTGCTGAGACTTATTCTATTTTCATTTCTCCCATAAAGGAATGATTTCAATAATTTGGAATATTAATCCCTGTTTCTCTTTTCCTCCAACACTTTTCACTGTACAATCTGATAGTAGTTTTATTTATTTGTTGATTTACTAAACATTGCAAGTCATAAATGTATACTTTTTCTATCATTATTAAAATCACTGTTGCCATTGTAGCAGTAGTCTTACTGTTTATTCTTATCTGAGACATGTACTGTGGCTGTAAGTTAAAATAAATTCAATGGGTTTTTAAAGAGAAAGCCAAGTGCCGTCGAGTCGGATCCGACTCAAAACCCATCACAATACTTTATTGTTGTACAACATATGGTTGTAGAGTGGTTAAGAGCTAAGTCTGCAAACCAAAAGGGTGGTGGTTCAAATTGGCCAGGCACTTTTTTGGAAACTCTATGAGAGTAGTTCTACTTTGTCCTGTAGGATTGCTAACAGTTGTCCTCCAAAATTACTTTTGCTTAGTTGTTACAATGAAGTGCACTTTTAGTTCTTTTCTATTAGAATAAAAGGAGTTGGATGTCAATTACAATATGTATTTAAAGAGAAACAGTGGGATAAAAGACTACAGAGTAATTCTACACTTTGTTACAAAATGTAGAGTCTAAGATTCACAGCATTTCTTTAGACTAGATTCGGTATTTTAGAAGGCATAGCTGGGTATTTGCTTTCATAGTATTTGGTCATGTGGTTTATTATTCATACTAAACCCTAGTTATATGAAAAGGGGAAAAGATACTGATGCTAATGTCTTCCTTTGGTGTAGTGAGATGTTAAGATGTATTTTTTCACACATGTATCTGCCCACATTAAATTTTTATATTAAGTAAAGGAATAGAAAATTTGAAAATTACAAGAAAGATCTCATGTCATCGTTCTGCTTGGAGGGAAAAAAAACTTTGCCCCAGCAAGTGTGTCTTCCTTGAAAACATGCTTTTAGCCAGCCATTCTATTACTCCTTTATGATGAATACTTTCATCTGCAGTTTTGTGTCAGCTTTCAACATAATGATGCCGGTAACAATGGGAATATTTTTTCTCTTTGTTGCTGCAGCTGCACCAATGGAAAAATTGCTTCTAGCTGTCAGTTGTGTGACGGCTTCTGTTACAACGGTGGCACATGCCAGCTAGATCCTGAGACAAATGTCCCTGTGTGTTTGTAAGTATCAGTAACATTATGGACATTTCATGACATGACTGTGTATGTACTTGGAATCCTCTGTCTGTTGCTTACAATTAATAATTTGTTTTGAAATGATGTTTCATGGACATTTCTGATCAAGTATCGTCCCTTCATTGGTTCATGTGCTACAGAATCTCCTCCATCAATTTGCTAATGATTTCATGAGGAAGAACATATTCAATTCTTAGCACCATATCCATTTCAAACATCCATAGACATTGGATTTGGAAATGTCCTTATTTCACTGCCTTTGTTGAGATATTTAAAATCCAGACATAATTATATTTTAATGAATATTTTGATATTTAAGATCATTCTTTTTCAAAGAATTTAAGACATCTTTTCAAACCTTAATGCTACTTGTATGAGGCTTAGCATGTTGTACTGTGTAAAACAGTTAAGCTCCTGGCTCCTTTAACATATGTTAGCTCGAATCTGGGCTTCTGAAACACCTGGAGAAATTTACTGGGCATTCACTGCTGCCAAGACCATCTGGAATCTCATCATTAACCTGTCTCAATGCCCTGATTGTCTAAAACTGGCAATTTGAGATAAAATCTTTCACCTTGTGTGGTCACAATTTTGCATTTTCTTTTTTCTTTTTTTTTTTGTTAACTGTTCAATCTAAAAGAAGACATTTTATATGATATAAATTTGTATCCTCTTACCCACCTTTTAAGAGTAGAGTATAATGAATGTGTTTGAGAAAGAAGGAGCATACCTGTGAATTTCTTTTAGATTTGTATTCATGTTACCATTTCTATACAAAATAAATTTAAGACATTTGCGAGAAAAAGCAAAAACAAAAAAAGTCAGACGCTTTATTTAGCTGTATTTTACTGAAATTCTGCAGATGCTCTGTGGGGTTTAAAAGTCAGCGCTGTGACCAGAAAGCCAATCCTTGTGATCACTACTGTCAGAATGAGGGGATTTGCACTTTAACTGCGTTTAATGAGCCGAGATGCAAGTAGGTTTAACCTTCCGCTTACCACTGCGCTTTGTGTGACATCATTTCAGGCCACAGTTCATTGGCTCAAATCATGAACATTCATATGCATTTCCCAATGTATATTTAATCTTGGGGCTCATCTGTGTCATACACACTTAACCTTTGCTGTGCTCACCAACAAACGAGTGCACCACAGGCTGCTAGAATACCTAGAAATACAATCAAGGACACAAAAAAGCTCGTGGAGCTGTCTAATAGAAATACATTTGCTAACAGTGTAGCTTTTAATTAGAGAAGTGAAGAACCAGGTGTTTTTAGACTTTAGTACCGTGCAACAGTGATGATTTCTGTTTAGTAACTGAGTTTCCAACTCTAGCAGATGGAAAAAACACATTAGTTTCCCCAGTTTCATTGAACATCATCTTTATTATCTTAATAAATATAATTTATTTGTAGAGAAAATAGACAAAGGCTAAAAATAAATAAGGAAGGAAATTTTAGTGCTTAATACTATGAAATTTTTTTTTCCTGATTTATTTTATTGTTGTTTTAAATATCCATGAAAAAAATAAAGTCCAATTCTCTAGGAAATTTCAGTAACCACTTATGGGGTAATGGCCAATATTTGTCACAATGGAAATTATATTTGCTTTGTGCATTTGAGATTTAGATGTGCATCATATCTGGCATCCTCTTTAATACTCAGTAGCATAATGAGCAGCCCTGACTGGCATCTAATAATAGCCTACTGGTGGTCTTCTCAGAGTGCTTAGCAATCATTCAAAATCAAAATTGTCTTAAAATTCAGATATTTCAAAACCTCCTATTTGGTTCATACTATTCTGTTTTGTTATGCAACCAAATATTATTCTTTAAGCTTAAAAATTAAGAAAAATAAAAGTCATGCAGGAAAAAAATTAACTTATTTTTCCTGGAATATATTTGAATGTGTTAGACCAATTTTCCCATGTAAATGAATCCAGAAATACCTCTTTCAATATTATGCTATAAAAGGTATATAAAACGATTCAGTACATGTTGCAATTAAAGGTAAAAAGAAAAGGAGGAAAGTCACTTCCATCGGATTTCTGCCTGGCATTCACAGTAATTCTTTTGGTAATTGTGCAAATATTTAGAAAACTCTGAAAGGATGCTAGAACCGAGACATGTGAAAATGAATGAAATTTAACCCCCACTAATTAAGAACCTAGAGCTTGTTTGGTGTCATAGTCAAGCATTTGGGTTGATAACTGAAAAAGACTGGCTGTTTGAGCCCACCAGCCATTCCCTGGAAACCCTATAAGGAAGTTCTATTGGTACCCATAGGGTCTCTATGAGTGGGAATTGACTCAATGGCAATGAGTTTGGCTTTTTTGTCAGTTGGTTGGTTGGTTGGTTTATGTAGAAGCTATGGGGTCACTATGAGTTGAAATCAACTCAATGGCAATGAGTTGGGGAGGTTTTGTTGTTTTTGCCTGGTGTTAAGGAGCTTTCTAATTATAACATAAGTCTGAATAGACGGGTGCAGAGTAGACAGTAGATTCTCAGCAGGGCAAGTGGAGCATTACAAATGGGAGATGACATACTGTGGAAGACTTCATACAATAATTGATGTAACAGCCTGTCAATTCAGTAAAGTCAGGAAGAGCATTCCCAAAAGAAAGGGTAACATAAGCAAAGACGTGGACACAAAACTTACCGGTCTTTTGGGGAACTATGAGTGGGTTAACATAGCTAGAAAGTAAATGACTGTAGACCTGGGATGGGGAGTCTGAGAAAACAAAACCGGAAAGGTAAACTGGAACTGGGCTCATACCAATGTGAAGGGATTACTCAGAAACCTGCAATTGTCAAGTAGCCCAAGAGATCTGAAGCAGAGGCCTGAGCTAAAGGAGCTTGATTTTGAAGACGGTACCTGTTAGCCTGTAGAGGAAGTGCTGGAGATCAGTGACAGGACCCAACATCAAAAGATTTGATGTAATTCCAGGGAAACAGTGGTGAGAACTGGGACCTAAGCAGTGCCGACAGAGGGCAGAACAGTGAGGGCTGTATATGCATAGATATTTTACATCTAGTAAATTTAGGGTGATCCCAAGCCAAAGTTTGATGGAGATATGTTTTAAGTTAATTTGAAGGACATTGGTGATGCCTATTCTGAGGAACAGGCTTCATTTATTTCATCATGCCTCACTGTTCTCTGGAAAAATACGTGCAACATGCATGCACAACTCCATTTCTCATAAACTAGTCTCAAAGTCATTATGTATCCTTAATGTTACAATAAAAATTATAGTATCGTAATAAAAATATTTCTTCAGCATAGCAGCCCATAAAAATGTTCTCTTATATTTTTTGTTGTTTTTGAACTCTTACTAAGAGTAAAAATACTCACAGGTGATAATCAGTCAATCTTATAAACACAGCTGGCAAATATTTATTACAGAGAATTACAGCAAATACAATTGACTTTTGCATATCTATGTCTCTATCTCTGTCTGCATTTGGCTTTATGAGAATTTTATCTGTGCTTGGTTTCTACTCCCTAAAATTTATCCTGATAGAAGCAGGATTTACTATACTTTCCAAATAACTTATGTCATAAAAAAGGTACATCAAATCAAAATACCCTTGGTCATAAAGTTGATACTGGCTTATAGAGATACTATAGGACAGAGAAGAATTGCCCTATAGGGTTTTCAAGGAGCACCTGGGGGATTTCAACTGCCTATCTTTTTGGTTAGCAGCTGAACTCTTAACCACTATGACAGCAAGGTTTTTCAAAGAGCAAAAAAGCAGTAACTATCTTATCATGCATTCATTCGTTCACAATACATTTACTGAGAACTGGTAATGAGTAAATTTGAAAGTAGAATTAATAACAGGAAGTACTGCTTTAGTAAATGCTTTTCCACAAGCACTGTGTGTTAATTACTTAACACAATTTAGGAGTTCTCTAACTTAATGTATCTAATAACATACTGATGATTTGGCAGTATTGTTATGCTCATTTCACAGATGATGAAACTGAGGCCACCCAACTAAGAAGTGATAGATGCCTAGGACTCAAATCATGCCTGTTTGATTCTGAATTCCCTGCCCAGTTTATAATTCTTGTGTTGTACCGGTCTTTCTGTGCTACAGTAACTCCTGTATAGTGTTTGCTTTTGAAGACCTTAAAATTCATTTTGGGTAGAAAACAGCTTTTAAGGAAATTAAAATTACTGTGTGGTAACTGTTACGATAAAAATATGATCAAAATAGTATGGAGAAACCATGAAAAAGAGATGAGTTAATGATTCCTAGTGGAGTGGGAAGGCTTTATATATGAAGTGGTAGTTTCACTGCACTTTAAATAAACAAGAAGGAAATTTACAGAGGATAAATGGCTATAAACTTTTCTAGACAAATGGAGTGACACAACAAAAAAAAGAGGAATGAGTGTGAAAGATGAATATTGTTGAGAATATCTTTTTTTTATCAGGTGCCATTGAGTGAATTTTGACTCATAGCAGCTCTATGTACAGTGAAACATTCTACACAGCAATGCTGCATGGACACAATCTTTGTGATGTTTAAGCCTATCATTGCCACCACTGCGTGAATTCGTCTCAGTGAGATTCTCTCTTTTTTTTTTTTTGGCTGACCTTCTACTTTACTAAACATGATGTCCTTCTCAAGTGACTGGTACCTCCTGATACCCAAAAAAGCCCACTTCCATCAAGTCCATTTCAACTCGTAGTGACCCTGTAGGACAGAGGTAGACCTGTCCCATAGAGTCTCCAAGTGGGGCCTGACGGATTTGAACTATTAATCTTTTGTCCAATGTACATGAGACAAAGTTTCACCATTCTTGCTCCTAAGGAGCCTTCTGGCTGTGTGTCTTCCAAATCAGGTTTCATCATTCTTCTGGCACTCCATAATGTATTAAATATTCTTCCACAACACCATAATTAAAAGGCATTGATTCTTCCTTAGTCTCCCCTATTCACTGTCCAGCTTTCTCATGTATATAAAGACATTGAAAGTACCATGTCTCGGGTCAGGCATTCCTTGGTCCTCTAAGTGATATCTTCACTTTTTAGCACTTTAGAGCTACTTTGCAGCAGCTCAATGCAGTAAATCATGTGATTTCTTGACTGCTGGTTCCATGGATCCAAGTAATGTGAAATCATTGACAGTGTCAAACTTTTCTTCATTTATCATGATCTTGCTGATTAGTTCAGTTGTGAGGGCCTTTATTTTATTTTTTCATGTTGAGATATAAACCACACTAAAGACTATACCTTTTTATCTTCATCAATAAGTGCTTCAAGTCCTCTTCACTTTCAGCAAGGAAGGTTGTGTCATGCATATAGCCCGTTGTTGTTGAATCTTCTCCAGTTCTGATCCTATTTCTTCTTCATACAGTCTACTCAGATTATTTGCTCTGAGAATAAATATGGTATAAGGAAACCCTGGTTGCACAATGGTTAAGTCCTACAGCTACTAATCAAAAGGTCGGCAGTTCAAATTCACCATAGGCTCTGAAAATCTATGGGGCAGTTTGTTCTGCCCTATATGTTCACTGTGAGTCGGAATTGACTCAACAGTACTATGTTTGGGTTTTGGTTGAAGGATACAACTGTAATGCACCTTTCCTGATTTAAACCCTGCAATATTTCCTTGTTCTATTCCAACAAGAACAATGAAATATTCTAGAATTCCCATTCTTTGCAATGTTATTCATAATGTGTTATGATTCATATAGTCAAATATCTTTGTATAGTCAACAAAACACAGGGAAACATTTTTCTTGTAGTCTCCGTTTTCAGCCAAGGTTCATCTGACATCAGCAGTGATTTCGCTTGTTCCACATTCTCTTCTGAATTTGGCTTGAATTTCTGGCAGTTCCCTGTCAATGTACTGCTGCAACTTCTTTTGAATGATCTTCAGCGAAATTTTACTTGTGTGTGAAATTAATGATGCTACTGGATAATTACCCAGTTCTATTGTATTATCTTTCTTTGGAACAGGCATAAATATGGATCTATATAGCTGTCATTCAAATTTCTTGACATGGATAAGTGAATACTTCTCATATTGTATTCCATCATTTCTCGGAGACTTGGTGTTTGATAGAGCTTTTAACACAGAATGGACTTCTTCATTACTGTTGGTTTTGAATCACATAGTACTTCCTGAGATAGTTAAACTTTGACAAATTTTTTTTGGCATAGTGGTTCTGTGTATTCCTTTCATCATCTTTTGATTCCTCCTGAGACATTCAATATTTTGACCATAGCATCCTTCAGAATTGCAACTTCAGGCTTGAATTTTTTCTTTAGTTGTTTTAACTTGAGAAATGTCAAATGTGTTCTTCCCTTTTGGTTTTCTAACTTCAGGTCTTTGAAAATTTTGTTATAATATTTTACTTTGTGCTCTTGTGCTTGCCTTTATAATCATCTGTTCACCTGCCCTATTTCGTCATGTCTTCCTATTGCTTTAGCTGCTCTACATTTAAGAACAAGTTTTCAATTTCTTCAGCTTCAGTGTGAACTTCTGTATGAGCAATTCATGGTCTGTTCCACAGTAGACTCCTGACCACCTTGTTCTAAGTGATGATGTTGAATTCTTCAATGTCTTTACACAAGTGTAGCCACTTCGGTTCCTGTATATTACATCTGTTGAGGTCCATGTGTAAATTGTCATTTATGTTGTTGGAGACAAGGTATTTACAGTGAATATGTCATTGATTTTGCAATATTCTGTCATGTGATCTTCATAGTTTCTATCACCAAGGCCATGTTTTCCAACTACTGATCCACTTTTGTTTCATTTCCACATTTCAATCATCAGTAACTCTCAATGCATGTTGATTGCATATGTGACCAATTTCAGACTGTGGAAGTTTGAGTATGGCATGAGTGTTTAGTACATAAATTTGAATAACAGTCATATTAGATGGTTTTCCTTGTAGACATATGAATACTGTTTTATCACTGACATCATTGTACTTCAGGATATGTCTTGAAATGGTCTTTTTAATAAGGAATGTAACGTCATTTCTCTTCAATTTTCATTACCAGCACAGTAGTCCATATGTTGGTTTGATTCTGAATGGACAGCTCCAGCCTATTTCAGCTCACTAAGACCTGGAATATTGATCTTTAAGTATTCCATTTCATTTTTGATATCTCCCAATTTTCCTTGATTCATTTTTCTTGCATTCTCTGTTCTGATTACTACTGAATGTTTACAGCGGTTTCTTCTCATTTTGAGTCATGCCGCATCACTAGCTGTCAGTTATGTGACGGCTTCTGTTACAACGGTGGCACATGCCAGCTAGATCCTGAGACAAATGTCCCTGTGTGTTTGTAAGTATCAGTAACATTATGGACATTTCATGACACGACTGTGTATGTACTTGGAATCCTCTGTCTGTTGCTTACAATTAATAATTTGTTTTGAAATGATGTTTCATGGACATTTCTGATCAAGTATCGTCCCTTCATTGGTTCATGTGCTACAGAATCTCCTCCATCAATTTGCTAATGATTTCATGAGGAAGAACATATTCAATTCTTAGCACCATATCCATTTCAAACATCCATAGACATTGGATTTGGAAATGTCCTTATTTCACTGCCTTTGTTGAGATATTTAAAATCAACTTTTACCCCATTTGTGTCATTAAAGTTGACTATACTTTGAGAAGGTAATTCTTACCCAACCGTATTTTCAGTGCCTTCCAATTTGAGGGCTCATCTTCTGGCACTATATTAAACAATTTTGCGCTAAAATTCATAAGGTTTTCACTAGCCAGTTTGTCAAAAGTGGACCACCACATTCTTCTTAACCTGCATTAGTCTGGAAGCTCTGCTGAAAACTGTCTATGATGGGTGACCCCACTGTCACCTGAAATATCAGTGGTATACCTCTCAGGATCCTTGTAATATGCAAGCCACCACAGTACAACAAACCGATAGATTAGTTGTTGAAGATAGAATATAGGATATGTGGTGTGATAAAGGAGAGAAGACTGAAATTGTGAGGCACATTTTATATCACGATACATGAGTGGATTTTTAAAAAACAACATAAAGAACAAAACTGAAACCTAGGAGGTACCAAAGTTTTGATACTATGTGAAAGAGATTTCAACAAAAGTAAATGAAGAAATAACAGTTGAAGAAGATTTATCAAAAAGCAGTATTTTCTAAGTCAAAGGTGGAGCCTATCAAAGAATATCAATTTCAGGCAGATTAAAGTAGCTAAGTGTTATAGCTGGCACATTGGATTTTTAAATAAATGGTGACTGTGAGAGATGTTTAAATGCCTCACACAGACAGAAACCAGGCTATAGTTTGTTAACTAAAAGGTGAAAAAAATGTAGATTTGGTTTCTAATGATTTGCCTGAATTCAAAGGGAGGTAGAAGCTAGGAAAATACATGTATATATATATATATATATATATATATATTTGTATACATATATATATACACACTGAATAAACAGTTTCCTTGAATATATATATAAACAGGAAACTGTTTATTCAGTGTATATTAGTATTTTTGTGTTTAGTGCTTCTGTTTTGCTTCCTAGTTTGTTATGTAGTGCCTAAGGACTTAAAAGCTTGAAACCAACCAGATAAGGCAAAACAATTACCATGCATTCACCGGGAGCAACAGAAGAAGTGGGAGAGTTAGAAATAGGAGGACGATATGGAATGTGTGGCTGTTGGTCTCTGTGAACAAATAACTGCCTTCTTCATCATGAGGCCAGAAGAACTGAGTAGTGCCTGGCTACCAGTACTGAACATCTTAAACTATAGAAGGAACCTGATCAAAAGGGGATAAATGTAGAACAGACTTTCAAATTTTCATGGACTAATCACTTTATGGAACCGTGAAACCTGGGTAAACCTCTGAAAGTATTGCCCTGAGATAAACTTTCAACATTAAACCAAAAATATCTACTGAAGTCTTCTTAAAAAACAAACAAAAAGTTAAACTTAACTAGTAATAAAATCTGCCTTGAGCATTGTGCTCTTTTTTGATCTGTCTATATGGGACCAAATTGACAACAGCAACTCAAAAGATTAGATAGGAACCTTAGGGTGTAATGAGTTTATGTTAAGGGTGGATGAAGAAATCAGGAAATGAGAGTGAGAATGGCTGTACAACACAAAGAATATAAACAACGGCATTGAATTATATATGTAGAAATTGTTGAATTGATGTGTTTATTCTCAGTCATAACAACAACAAAAGAGTGGAGATGGTTCATAAATTTAATGCTCATTTCTTAGGGATGGAATTTCGAAAATCTTAGACTTTTTCCTAGTTTTACCTAAGATTTTTAAAATCCATTAGATATTAAAATTTAAGGAAGTTTTAAAGTCTATGATCTTGTACAATACAAAATTAGTCCTGCTAAGGAATATTTAAGCCCCCAAGAGACCATGTTGGTGGTCAGTTCTCTGTAAGAGGGGACGTTTCTTTGGAAACAGATTTTGACTTGATCTTGCAGTTAGCAGTGGTCGTGAAACTTAAATGAAAAGTGTAGTATGCTCTATTTTTACCTATAAGTATTATAAGAAACAAACTGGCTTGATTACAGCTTAGGATCCAGACTTATAATTGGATTTTATTTCCAAATCCTGGTGGTGTAACATAAACCCTGGTTACATAATGATTAAATGCTACAGCTCACAACCGAGAAATGTCAGCAATTGAAAGCCACCAGACAATCCTTGGAAACTCTTACAGAGAAGTTGTACTCTGTCCTGTAAGTCACGGGCTATGAGAATCATCTTGATGACAATGAGTTCAATTTACTTTTTTAATGTAACACTTTGTCTTATGTTTTTATTTTAGGTAACTTGATTTGAACAATTGCTGAAGTTTTCTTTGGTCTTTTAAACTTAATTCTTATCCTGAATAAGCAGCTCAGGGCTGAGTCTTGACAGTGTTGTTAAAGATTATCAGAGGTTTGCAAACTTCATATATATATATTTTTTAATCAGATGTTTTCCTCACAGTATGAATTCTGCTGAGGAAATGATCACAGTTCCCTATACCCTTAAAGACAACTAAGTCAGTACTTTCTCCAGTTGGACAAACTTTTATAGAGAATATACTAAGACCATAGAAAAGCTAAAGCTTCAAGGCTAGGAAAAAAGAACTCCTCAAAGCCAGTACTATATACATTTTCCTTATTGTATTATTTTACTTTAGATGTTTATTTTATTATATTATTTAATATAATATATATTTTTATTTTTATTTAAAAAATATTTTAGATTTTCTTTTTTCCTGTTCTAGATTTTTAGAGCTGTGGTAACAAAATGTCATAAACTAGATGACTTAAAATAATAGAAATTTATTTTTTCACAGTTCTGGGGAATGGTAGTCCCAATTCAGGGTGTCAGCCAAGCTGTGATTTCTTCATGAGGTTCTAGGAGAAGATCCTTCCTGGTAGCCCTAGTCTCACGTGCTTTGGACCAATCCTCAGTAAATGACTTCATGCATGGCAAAGTCAGCAAAAAAGACGAATGTCCTCAACAAGACGGACTGATTGACACAGTTGATACAAAAATGGGCTCAAATGTAGCAATGATTGTAAGAATTGGCACAGGACTGGGCAGTATTTTGTACCATACTGGTTCACTATAATATACACACATATTATTGGTACATTCATCAATTCTTCTTCAATTCTTCTTCTTCATTGTGTAGATTCTAAATGGATAGATAGGTAGCTAGAAAGTCAGACAGACAGATAGATACAAATGCATGCATACGTAGAAGATATAGATAGATAAAGCAAAATTTGTGAAAAAAGCTGTATAAGACAGAAACCTGTCAGAGAAGGAAAAGGCAACTATTTTCCACTAAATACAGGGTTACAGAAAAGTGGTGACTATGCCTTGTCAAAGGGAGAAAAATTTCAAGATTCAAAAAACAAGACAGTCCCATGATGTTCCAGCTTTCACAGGCTTCATTGTATGTACTTTTATATATCTAATTCTAGATATATAGATATAAACACACTCATATTTGTGTATGTCTCTGTACATTTATATACATGTGTTGTGGTGTGGATCTGTAATTTTACAAATTTGGATTGTAATGTATGTATTTATATATATGTGTGGAAGTATATGTATGTATGTACATACATGTATATATGAGTGTGGTGTGTGTTTTATATGAAATATATATATACATATATGTGTGTGTATATATATATGCCAGAATTGTATATATTATCTTAACTTTTTGATTTATGCTTTTTGTATTATCCCTGTGAGTTCTTTATTTATCTGCTTTATTAATTTATAAAGAAAATATAATGTTAGGTTTATTTTATGTTAAAATAAAACAGAATCTTTTACATTAAAAAGTCAAGCTGTTTTACATAAATTCACATGAATCATAGTGTTATCTTTTGACTTTTCATTAAGGTGAGGATTTTACCACATTTCATTTCTTCACTCTTTTATGAAAAAAAAATTTTTTTTTATATTCACTTATAGCTTGTCATTTAAAAATGAGTGCTGATGAAAATAATTTTGGATATTAGAATTCAACATTTTGGAATGCTATATTTAAATCGTGTCTATATTTACCACTGTACAAACTTCCTTAGTCTCAGTTTATTGATTTTCACTCAATTCACTTAGCAAATATGAACATATATTTTTCTTTTCCCAGATGAACAAATAGGTGCAAAATATGCTAAATCATAACAAATCTGAAAATGTCTATTACTTTCCCATGTGAACGACCACTTTACTACCATTAGCTGTTGGGCGTCACAAAAACTGTACTTTGTTGAAGATGTTTTTCTGCTTGGAATTTGGCATTGTAGAGTGATCTCAGACCAGTATTATCCTAACTTATTTATGGGAAATTTGATGATGTTGTTTCTACTAATTTCCTTATTAGTTCAAAATGATAAAGAGTACATACAATCACATTTTCCTTGTGCTTTGCTAACCATATCCACGAACATGAAGTGTCCTCATGTGTTTTTCACATTGTTTTGTTCTTAAGTTTCCGCTACTACTTTAAAAAAAAAATTGTCTTTAATTTACATTCAAGATTCCAAAACTTTGCTAAAAGCAAATGTAGCAAGTAGTTTTTATAGCTATGATTTGTGTTTATGTTTTTATAACAGGTTTTTCTCTTTATCTTGTAATACATGCAGTTGTTTTTCCATACACCTCATACTGAGCTTTTAATTACCTAATTTATTCCTAAAAGAAGTGAGCCATCCAGATCTAATGACTAAATGGCTTGACGAGTGTGTTAACTTTACTCTTCTCCTCTGTTTATCTGAGGGTGATTAATTCATTTTCCATGCCTACCTCTGTAATACTGGTTCTTCTAGGTTTCAGACCTCATCCCTATTATCTGGGGGGAGAAAAAGTTCATCTGAATAGTTCTGTTTTTGAAAAAAAGCTTGTACTTTCTGGTTTCTTAGAAAAAATGCTAGCAAAACATCTTCTGTTTCAGTCTCCCCACTGTTACTTGTGTGTGGTACTCATCCCAAGATGCGTGGTACCTGTGAAAATGTTTTCTGCTCTTTTTTCAGAGTTAAAGTAAATAGATCTCTACTGGCTTGCTCTCATAATACAAACGTCTTTCATTTCTTTAACTTTAAGAACACCAGTGTATGTGTTTTCGCTTGTGTGTGGAAGGAGGGAAAAATGTTATAACTGAGATACACGGCCATTTTTTTGAATTGTGAGATTCAGAAATTGTATGAATTTCCATTGTTATGAATTAAATGTGCCCTGATGGCAAATTAGTCAGCTAAAGTGTTCAGCTGGTAACTGAGAAGTCAGGTTCAAATCCAACAGCCCACCTAGGGAAAAAGAGGTAGCAGTTGACTTCCATTTGGATCCTTGTTGTTACAGACCATGGAGTCAGTCGGGAATCATAGCAACCTGTGTACAACACTGTCCAGTCCTGAACCTGTCTCATAATCCTTGCTGTGTTTGAGCCTATTGTTGTAGACATAGTGTCAACACATCTCATTTAGGGTCTTCCTCTTTTTTGATGACCCTCTACTGAGAATGTTGTCTTTCTCCAGGGACTGGTTTCTGCTGATAATGTGTCCAAAGTATCTGAGGTATAAGGCTTCCCATTCTCACTTCTGAGAAGCATTCTGTCTGTACTTCTTTCAAGATCAATTTGATCATTCTTCCAGCAGTCCATCACATACTCAATACTCTTTGCCAACATCATAATTGAAAGGGATTCAGTTTTCTTCAATCTTCCTTTTCCATTCACCTTTCTCTTGCATACCAGACAGCTGAAAATACCATGGCTTGGATCAGACACATCTTAGTCCTCAAGATTGCATCTTTGACATTTAACACTTTAAAGACATCTCTTGCAACAGATTTGCCCAGTGCATTACACCATTGATCTCTTGACTGCTACTTCTCTGGCCATTGAAGTGGATCCAAGTAAAATAAGATTACTGATGACTCTCATATATTCTCCATTCATCATGTTGCTTTTATTCGTCTAGATTTTTGTTTTATGTACAACAGAAGTCTAACATATGAGGTTTGTTTCATTTTGAGATATCGATATTGAATACTATAATCTTTGGTCTTCATCATTAAGTGCTTTAAGTTCTCTTTATTTTCAGCAAGCGAAGTTGTGTCATCTCCATTTTGAAAGTCATCAATTTGTCTTCCACCAATCTTGGTGCCATGTTCATCTTCCTGTACTCTAGTACCTCATATTATTTGATTAGCATACAAAGTGGGAAAGTATGGTGAACAGCTACAACCCTGGTACATAGATTTCCTAATTTTAAACCACACAGTATCCCCTATTTCTGTTTGAATCTCTGCCTCTTGGTCTATATATAGGTTCCCCATGAGCACAATTAAATATTCATGTATATATGTGTGTGCACATATGTATGCATATACACACACGTATGATCATTTTACTCTATCATACAAAGTCGCTGTGAGTTGGGATGGACCAGATCGCACGCAACAACTATACATGCTGTCAAATTACATCATTATAGAAATGTTAAATTACATTATTACATAATTGCTAAGCCACTGACAATCACGGCCCAGTCAACTTGGCATGTAACCTTAATTAACACAACCAGCATTAATTCTTGGCTCACACTGAGGCATTTATTACTCCAAAATAGTTGGATAGTAGGCTTTTTAATATAGTTGTAAATTAAAAATTTTGATAAGGAGATACTCTGTGGTGAGAAGTACGTGTGTGTGTGTGTGTGTGTGCTTGCATGCATAATATACCAAGCCTGTTTCCATCAATGCCAATTCATAATTACCCTATAGGACAGAGTAGAAATACCCCATAGTGTTTCCAAGAAGCACCTGGTGAATTCAAAAGGCCAACTTTTTGGATAGCAGCCATATCTCTTAACCACTCTGCCAGCAGGTTTTCCGTATACACACACATACACACATACACATATACCTACATATCTATCTATGCTCAGATAGATATGTATATAAAAATTGCTTATTTAGTTTTTTTAAAAAAAGTTACTTCAGACTCCTGAGATCGCTATGTGATTTTAAAATACCACTCTTCTGTGCATGTGCATATGGACATACAGTTTTTATGTGGCACTCAGTCACTTGCAATCCATAGTGACCTTATATAACAGAGTAGAACTACCTCGTAGTGTTTCCTAGGGTGAGCTCTTTATGGAAGCAGGTCACCAGTCCTTTCCCCCAACAGAACCATCTACTTTTCAATTATTGGCCGAATGCTTAACCATTGTAACAAAAGGGCTCCATATATATATGTGTGTGTATGTATATATGTATGTATGTATATACATATGTATATACATGTCTACCTGTAATTTATAAGTACATCCATAGGAAAGCCCTAAAGAAACACATCAAAATTGTAACAGTGATCATGTGTTATTGATGGAGTTTTGGTTATACAAACATTTGAAAAAAATTATAGTTCATATACTGTCCAAAATCAGAAGCAGTCATTTTTAAAATATTTGAATCTTCTGATAAAAAAAGAAATAAAAAGATTTACTCTGATATTTCACTGCATCTGAAATCATGTCAATTCCAATACCATGACTTTCAAAATGTTAGTATCAAAAAACTCCAAGACATTTCTCACATATCCCCACTTCCAGCCCATAGTAAGAACAATTCCCCAGGTGGTGGAAAACAAGACAGCACTGTTGGTTTTCATGTTCTAGTTCTTTATGTCAAGAAAAAGCTAAAAATATCTTGCTGTGAATGTCTTCTCTCTCATTCCTTTTTTTTTATTTATGTTCTTGTTGGTTAGATTTATAAGGCCAACTGTCTTTTTGTTTTTTACCCTTTTCTTCTTGAAAAAATGGGTCTCCATGAAATCATATGATTTTTATTCTCTTGTGTGTGTGTATTTACATTTCTCATATTACACTACAATATTGCATATTTTATGGCTAGAATTAACCTTTCAGCTCCCTGTGGCCTTTAGACATCAAACATTTCTACAAAACTTCCCTGGGAATATTGCTTGTTCTACTCCACAGCCCCTTTTATATGTCTGTTTTTCTCCAGAAAAATGTAAATTCCATCAAGAAAGATGAATGTCTTATTTATCTACTTAGCCCCTCAAAGCTAGCATGTATTCTGCATAGAATATGTATTTAATTAACATCAACTGAAAAAGTTAAATCTTGGCTCCTTTATTACACTGTAAGTCATGAGGCCTGTATCTTGATCATCTTCCTCTTATCAGCTCATCTTACATCTTCAATAAATTCCTAAGGAATGTGATGAAAAAAGTGAAAAGTGTGTCATTTTTAAATTATTTTTTTATTCTCTTCCTCATCTTCATAATATATTTGAAAACTACTTTAGTACTTTCCTGAGGTTTCTGGAACGCAGGTAAATTTTTCTCTCTACATAAAGAACCAGGTAGGTCTAATATGCCATTCTAAATTGTTAGGAAAACTTTCTGTTTATTTTGTTCCCTCCTCTCTTAGCCTTTTGTTTGTTCTATTGTTGTCTGTTGGCCAGTTGTTTTTACTCTGACATTTGCACTCAATAATGAAGGGAGAAGAAGATAGTAAGGTATAGATCTTACCTCTAAGGTTCTACAAGTCTGTTTCAGGAAAACAGATGAATCCATAAGGAATGCGGTTGGCAATTTAGGGATTTGAGTGATGTCAGGATAAATGATGATTGTAAAGGAGTATTGGATAATATTGCCAATGTTTTGGTTAGTAGCCAAGTTCTTAATCATTGTGCTACCAGGGCTCTATTGTTATCTAAGCTGAAGCCACTGCCCTTGAGTCGATTCTGACTCATAGTGATCTTACAGGTCAGAGTAGAACTGCTCCATAGTTTCCAAGGAGTCAGGCCATAAATCTGATATGAAAGAGGTGTTATCAAAACTATGCTATAAGAAAGCAGTTCTGTTGTCGTAGTGCATAACTTTGTGTCCTGAATAAGCTACTGATTGGCCATGTGACACAAGGCAATTTGTTTTTTGTTTTTTTTTTTCCTCTTTGTGTTCTCTTTCATAATTTATTAGAGAAATATCTACCCCATTAGATCTTTTTCGTATTAAGTAATATAATTTGTGTAAATAGAATTGTATCTGCAATCTAGAAATCCTTTTTTAAAAAAGTAAATTTGTAAAGAAATTATAATCAAGGAGATACAAATGATCAGAAAATGGACTAATACTGGCTTCTTGAAACCTATAGATGAAAAATATAGATTAAAAAAATGGTGGTGAAAAGAAACAAAAACTTGGCATAACTGAAAGTTAGTATCACAATAACAACAGTTAATAAAAGTGGCTGAGAAGGTAACCAGAGCAGTAAGTAAAGCCCAGGCTCAAGTCCTGTTTAGGAAAACCACTGAAAAAAGGGGCAAGATTTCTGCCCTCAATTACCTTAGAAAACACATGCAGAAACTAGCTTCAAAAACAACTTTAATGTAGATTTTAAAAAATGCAAAAGGATGCAAGCCAAGCCAAGCCAAGTGCCGTCGAGTCAAAGTGAATATTTAAGTACCAAAGGGACATACGTTAAGAGAGTGGTCTGAATTAGGCATTTCATCACTTTCTTTGGTTTTGTGATTGCTCCAATCTAATGAGTTTATTTTCCAAGTCCTCAGGGTGAAAAGTATGTAAGAAAACTTACAAGTAATAGAGAAAACTTGGTTAAGGCTTTTGGGAAGAAGATAATGAGTTCTGTTTCTGTCACAAATTTTAAAAAGGTAGGCATTATTTGTCTATAATACAAAAGCTAATTAAAGGCTTGATTTCTCAACATATTGATTTTGCAAAAAGAAGGCTACAGGCTTTTCTCTTGAATGCTGCTTGAAATCCGGCTCTGTGAAACACCTCCACATGGACAAGTGGCCTGGTGGCACTGTAGGTGAATATTTGAGCAAGCTGTCATTCAAGCAAGCTGTCATGAGTGATTTCAGACAAAACACAACTTCCAGAGAGGGTAATGAGCAATTCAGCTTTAACTCTCTGTGTTGCCTATGTTTTAAGAGCCAGGTCATTGCATATCCCTGATTTGTTTATTCTGCCCGTTGGTATATTTTCAAAGCACAAAACATGAAATATGCATGTCTTTTGGAGTAGCAAAGGCCAAGAACACCTGTCACGTCAATATCTATCTTTTATGATCCCCAGTATCAAGTTGTAACGTGTTCTAGCTTTTGTCATACTAGTTGTGTCATGGGGCAAAAGAATGTAGATATCACATTCCTCTATATCGGTATAAAGCCCAGTTTATGTTTTGAGAGGACAAGTGGCACTGTGTAGTAAACAACAATTATTACACAGTTTTATGTGGGGAATCTATTGTTATGGCATTTTAATAGATTCATATTGTTTGTCTTTGGTTTCGGGATATGTGCTTGACCTTTAATATGGTCAGTAGACGAGAACAACTAAATAAATCAAACACAACACAACCAACTATTATATTCATGTCTGTAATTGTTACTTCTTCCAAAATTTAAATTATTTGCCTCTCTTAGTTTGCTTTCTCTAGATTTTGCTGCTATAATGAACAGTCTCGGATCTTAGGGACCTATAAAAACATCCTTTTGTTTTTTGCTCATATTCCATTCTGAAACAAATCAAGAAAACAAGAAAGATCTACACTTTAGTTTATACCTGAGTCGGATCCAATTCAACAGCCCTTGGCTGACCCCTTACAAACTTTGGGTAATTCCAAGAAGATTTGACTTTTCTGATTTAACCAGAACATTAGTGAAAAAGTAAAAAAAGTTAGATAAAACATTTCTTACATTAATATCATTTAGGAAAATATTGTATTTCTCCTTTTTTAGACTGTGAGAGTAGTAGAAGAAAGTTATCACATTAAAGGAGAAAAGAAGCCTAAGTGTAATATCTCTTCCATTGGAAATGCAATTACAAATCAAATGTCATATACAGTCTTTAAATTTAGCATTCACAACATTATTTATTATCAGAGATAGACAAATGTAGCTAAACAAGTTTGACATACATTGTGTTATTTATTTTCCTAAGATATTTAGAGTATTTTTTACTTTTACGGTATTCGCTCTGCCTTGACCAATTACTTTTGGACCAATTTTTTTTGGTCATGAAAAGAAAATAGAAATTTCTTAGTTTTCTGGATCCTGGGACAGGAAATGAAGTGACATGAAATGGCATACAACTGACACTGTCTCACTGGAATGTCATCACTTAATTTTGTATATGAATTTAATGAGTAAATAAAGAATGGAAGGAGGAAAAGAAGGAAAATAACTGCTTGTTCTTGTGGTTCTTAGGGATTCCAGCGGTTTGCATTCAACTGTCATCTAATGGTTGGCAGTTCAAACCCAACCAGAGTACTCTAGAAGAAAAACCTGATGATCAACTTTCATTAAAATTATAACCAAAGATATCCTATGAACAGTTCTCCTTTATAACACATGGGGTTGCCATGAGTCAGAATTAATGGAGGGAAACTGACAGCAATGTGATTCTTACATTTAACCAAAAAAAAAAAAAATTGCCGCTATCACAAAAAACTCGTATAATAAAATTAAGAAAAAAAACAATGCCATCAAGTCGATTCTGACTCACAGCCACTCTCCAAGTCAGAACTGCTTCATAGAACTTCCAAGGAGCATCTGCTATATTGGAACTGCCAATCTTTTTGGTTAGCAGCTATAGCACTTCACCGTTACTCCACCAGTGTTTCCGTATCAACTCACAGCAACCTGATAAAACAGAATGGAACCACTTCATCAGATTTACCGAAGCTGTAAATCTTTGTGAAAATAGACTGCTGTGTCTTTCTCCCATGAAGCAGGTGGTTGGCCTAAACTGATGGCCTTTCAGGACATAAATTCCCTTCCGTGAGAAATGGGTGGTAACTAGATAAATCATGTTGTTATTCACAGTGTTATACACACTTTGCAGAATAGGGTCTCGTGCATGTTTATGGCACTACTAAATATGCCTGTGCATTAATCGGTGTTCAGCCATCCCTCTTCCATCCATTCATTCATTTTGTTGAGCATCAAGCATATATTGATTGTCCAAACATATATTTTGACCCTGTGTCACACAATGTTCAAGAAATGAAGACATATAAAATTGAACAATATTTAATTTCAACAAATTAGGCTAGTATAGCCCCAGGCAGATTAATATTTAAATGTTTGTAATTGCATATGTAAGCAGATAAATACAAAAATAGAACATATCACATATATGATTTTATGTTGATCATATATATATACAGACAGACACACACAGATATTTATATATATATATACACATTGGTCCAAGTAGATTTATCATGTAAAATACTACATAATACTTTATAAAATTTTAAACTTATTGAAGACAGTTGTTTCAACTTCCTGAATAAATATCAGACAATTACCAACATTAATCTACTCACCTTGATCTAAGAAAATAATGACACTCAGATTAGAAATATGTTAACAGACATCTTTTACATAAAATTTCACATTTGTGTCTGAAACATGTTTCTGTAACTATACGAATAGATCTAGTGAGTGTATTCTGACTGAGATTTGTTAATTTCAGCGAATCTTCTTCCTTTTGTCAGCTTCTTCCACGGCTTCTTTTTTTTTTTTTTTAAGTAATATAATTTTTAAAAAATCTGTTGAACATGCAAGTCCTATATTTTGAGAAAGGCTGAAAGGTAGTAATTGAGAAGCTGAAATGGGTAAGAGTTTCAAAGTCCCTTTATCAATTATAAATTGTTTGGTACTGGAAAGCTTTGATGGTGTCTTTTGGTGGATACATGAGGGCCATCAGGAAATCTTATAAGCAGAACAAGAGCTATGCTGAAACGCCAGAGAGAAAATAGTCACTTGTGTATCACATTCATTTTCCAATGATTCAGATCGTAAATTTTGCAGGTTATTTACGTCAATGTTTCTTCAGCACTTGTGTTGCAATGGTAAGCAAATTAAATGTTTTAGAGAATTAGATGTTATATGCTCACTTTACGTAAACATCCACACATTCAAAAGCCTTGCAAAAACACCTCCTATTATTCTACCAATGACCAAATTTTACAGGGTGAATGTACCTTGAACAACACTTAATAACTGCAGTTGGATGTATCTGACATCCTAATCATAATTTTTGTTTCTGGTCTTACCACCTATATTAATGCTAGGAAGTAGGAAGGGACTTTATTGGAACTGTATAGAAAAAGCCTTTAGTTTTACTCATATTTTGTGCTAAAACTTAATGTATTCAGTTAGCAAACTATTTTATCTGCCCAGCACTCCACACTGAGTTAAACTGAGGTTCCCCCACGGTTTTATTTTGACTTTGCGTTCCTTACCAATTTTGCAATTGGCCTTTTATTTTGTCAGTGTGTAGATACAACTTCCCACTGGCCTTACAACATACATTCAGTTTTTCTTCCCCCCTTAGCCACAGAATTGTAAGTACTGCTTCTAATGTAATAGCCTACTTTTATGTCTTCAATTACATCCACCATAGTACTTAATACTAATTTTATGATTGTTCCTTTTCCCTTTCAGTTGATGCATGTAATGTATTCAGTTAAGTAGAAATAGTCTACTTAAAAAAGAATGTATATCGTACGACTTTCAGATTTGCTCTCAATAGTATTTCCTAGAGAATATCTAGATGATACGTGTTTTCCATTACTAGAAACCTCACTTTTTAAATATATTTATTCAATCATTTCGCACTTCAGTAGCCCTTTCTGCTCAAATGGCATGTACAGAATTTTATGTTTGAATGTTCCTAACTTACAGTGTGCCCAAACTTAACAAACTTCTAAGGATAATTTCTTGGCAAACTAGATTTCATCTTTTCTCATATCTCTCTACCTGCTTCTTAAAATAAATCACATAAAACAATCTGTTATATCAGTTCTATTCTTCCATAGCCACCTCTTTGGGTGAAACTTTTCATTAGTTTTTACTTTTTTGTGAAAAAAAAGCTGTTCAATTTATTGAACATCTCATTATTTCTTGACTTAATTACATTTTAACACTTCTCAGAAATCAAGAACTCTTTCTGACTAAATTTTATTATAATATGAAGGTAATGTTGTTTTCTGCCTATAGAAATACAGAATTCTTGGAACTGAATTCATTACCACGAAGTTGATTTTGACTCATAGTGGCTCTATAGCAACACTGTAGTGCAGAATAGCACTCCCCGGGATGTCCAAGGCTGTGTTCTTTACGAAAGCCAAGTGCCACATCTTTCTCTCATGGAGTGGCTGGTCACTTTTCACTGCTGATCTTTTAGTTAGCAGTCAAATGCTCAGCCACTACACCACCAGAGTTCCTCTACTTAACAACTACTTAATGTAATATTTTAAAATTAAGCACTACAGCATATTACTATAGAGTTGAATCAAGCATATTTGTTACAACAAACATAAATTTAAGACACTATATTTGGCTCTTCAAAGTAAACAAAGCAAAGTAATACCTAGCTATTGCTACATAGGAAGTTACAGTCAAGTTCTGATTAAAAATAAATAAATAACTTGAAATAATAGTACAAGACAGCTTAAAATATACCAAATGAGTGGAAAATGAGCACATTGTTAAGGAAATACAAAATTGTATTAACTACACCATGATAAGGATTTTATTTACTGTTTCCACATTTTAGATAGGTTCATAACAGTTGGATCTTTAAAGAAATGATAGCTAAATTGACAGTGGCTTGGAAGCACTACTCAAATGTTAAGTTGACATCAAGAAGGACAGTAATATACTTCAATAACATTTCCCTAACTACTTCTGCCATGGACTGACCACAGGTTAAGACAACGTGGCAATTCTTACAAAGCAAACAAGAAAAAAAAAAAAAAGGAATTACATGTATTTGTTCAGGTCGTATTTTGACATTTTTATTAAATTCCCGATCATCCCCTGGACATAAGAGAGTGAGAAACAGAATTTATGATTACTCCTGCACTGTCTTGAAAGGATTATGGTATTGTCAAAGAAAAATAAAATTGTGACTTCACATGTTATTTTCACCACTTACTGAGTCTAAGTCTTTGGGCAAATTATTTGAATGTTTGCTATCTCATTTGCATACCACAGATACTATTTTTACATGAAAGTATTTTTCATGTTGTATGGCACAAGAGCAGCAAATGATTGAAACATGCAAAACTACAAAAATAGAAAATTGGGGTTAGGATAATTTAAAGTGTGTTACAAAAATTAAGCACGATGGCATGTACTTAAACCTTTTTTTATCTAAGGTTGTGAAACAATAAATCCAAAAGTGATTTAAAGTACCACTGTCCCTGATGCTATAGTCTTTTCTGTATTTCGCAGTGCTACTGTCTGCATGGGTGAGGTCATGAAGTGTACAGGGACACAGAATGTAGAAAGCTTCAAAATAGCTAATGTCGTGTAAATGCAGTAACGTACATAGTAATAATGAGTAAAATTCACAGAATGAATCACAATAACCCTTTTGCAATTGACATTTTAATTTTTCCACTTTGCTATGTGGAAATACTATTGCTGAACTCTGATTCGCAAAATATTGTGGTAGTTTTCACTAGTTAATGAATGAGATTTTTAGAGCACTTGCACATGCCTGACACCATACAGAACTTTCCAATGGCTTCTTTGATACCTTTGTGTCATTTTCCTTTTTTTCTCTGTGAAGAAAGAAAAGAGTATATTAAAAGATTTTTCTTTCTGAATGTCTCCATCCTATGGTTAGTGAGATCAGCCTAGCATATATATATAAGTATATATATATAGTATATATACATGTAATGTGTATGCATATGTATATATGTGTTTGTGTATGTGTGTGTGTAACAGGAGAAATTGAATTTCAAATAGTTGTAAAGTTCACTTTTGAATTTTACTTTGATCATGAAAGTCCTATTACCTTTCATTTTGGTGAAAAAAGGGAGCAGCTAATAATCTGATGATTTTATTTTGAAATAGTCCCCAAATGAGTAACTCTAGGCCACATTTCTACAAAATGAAAGTTGCAGTACATGTAAGCAGATCACTGTTAAAGTGAAAAACAGTACCTAAGATGTTAACCCACTGTCACTGCTTTATACATGATTTCAATTATTTTTATAAAATCACTACTTATTCAGAGCTATGATTATTTTTGTCAGCCTAATTATATATCTTATATCTGTGCTGTTAAATGTAGTGACTATCCTCTGTTTACAAAACCTTATTTTAATACCTTAAAAGTGTTTATCATACTTTTTGGTAATATTGGCTGCTATTGTGCTTTTCTCAAGGATATGCCCCTATAATACAGACAATTTTTATTCAAACAGTATATGTTGATGCTACTGTATTTACATACATAAAGCTTGGCTTCTGCATTTGTTTGCTGATTATACTCTCCCCTCACAAAGTGTTTTATCAAGTATGGTATGATGAATGTTTTCACAGCAACATGTGGAAAAGTGCTGGCATGGTGGCATTTGTGAAGGTATCTCACAGGGAAGAGGGCAGAGCTAGAAAGCAAACACAGAGGGCATACATTATTTGCTTAAAAATACAATATGCAATAATTGCAAGGAATGATAAGGGTGTGATAAATTAACTAACCATGAGTTTCATATAGTAACATGCAGATAAGAATTAGTTACAAAAATATGAACCCAGTTAGTTTGCCAGACATTATGTGCAGAGCTTAAACCTACATGATTTTATTTAATAATCAGGACAACCATAAGGGTCATGTATACTATTATTTTGATTACACACACACGCACACACCCACACACAGAGAAAGAGGTGAATAGTACTAGGTAAAAGAACAGTCTAGTGGGAATATAATAATATTTTCCTTAAATATTTTTTAAAGTATGATTTGGAATTTGTTCACATCAGACTTATTAAAATGCAGATTACTTCATTTTAATTACAATTACAGATTACAGGCTCCTTCATAAAAATCCCTGGTGTGTGTCCCCAGAATCTGAACTTTTCACAGACTCATCAGTTTGGTAACCATTTCTGGTAGTCTAGAACATAAAGAAAAAGTGTCAAAAATATGCTACAATGAAGAGTACTTTATACATATAGCTAAAACATAAATGTAAGAATGAGGTAGAGAAGAAAGTATAGCAGTCAATAGCTTTTATTTTCAACATCAGTGACCTAGGAGAGAGCGGAGAGAAGTCATATAATGTTAAATCAATAATTCTTTACTAGGAAAGTCATGACTGACTGCATGACTGCTGCAAACTCTTCTAGGAACAATATCACAGTGATTAAGAAACAAAGATAAGTGGTTTTACAAAAAATAAATATGAATTTATCTATCTACCTACCTATCTAGCTCTCTAGTTATCTATGTGCCCATTCTTTCCTGATTCAGTTAAATTTTAGGAGTGTTTGAAAAGTTAAATAAAGGAAAGTTAGTAGAGTGAGCAACACATAAGTTGAGGTTGGTTTTCTCTGTTATAAATTTAAGGAAATTGGAAAACATCTGGAGGATAACTTATAAAGGAATGATACACATATATTTGTAATAGTGAGTGAAGAAAAAGAAAATAAAACGACTGGGAGGGCCTCATAGCATTAACTTGAAAATAACTTTCTGATGAGAAAATACTAGGGAACAGTGAATTTCAAAAGTACAGATCAAAGATGACCAAGTCATGGACTATGGATTTCACTTGAGGAATAATGAAAAAGAGACAGATGCTACAGATATTATAGTTAGACAATTATGCAAATCATTCACTGGGAAATTGAACAGGAATTCCCCATAATCTGTATGCTTTCCAAAATTTGGTGTTAAATGGTTTTGGTCTTTGTAGTCTACTCAGAGTATAAAGATTTATGAATTTCTATAAAGATGGTAAAAATACTCAGTCCTCAATCAACCAATGGAAGAAGAGCTTGTGGAGCAATAAATGCCTTAACTAGTAATTTTGTAAGGTAGGCAACAGGAATAATGATTTCCTTTTGATTTGATATCTCAGAAAACATTATTTCTTAATACTGGAACAAATGTAGAACACTGGAACACATTTTACTTTATCTTAAGCCATGTAACACTAGGGGAAAATTGCAAGGTGATCATCAATTAAGACGAATAACTTAAAATTAGTTATTCTCCAACACAGGCTTTGGAAGTTGTTTCCAGTATTCAATCAGTGACATATTCCCTAGAGATTATAAAATAAAAAACATGGTCCCATAGTTTTAAAGAGAAGACCTTTATAACCGTTAGAAGTGCCTTATTTTATTTATCATTAACACTAGGTTCCCAGCCATAAATAATTAAGAAAATTCATATTGCTGACAAATACTACCTGCCTACTCAAATAAACCCAGACTTTGGAATCAGAATCACATTATTCTTATTATTTTTGTTTAAAAATTTCGCTCTGATTTCCTTGAGCTCTAAAGACATACTTCTCATAACTTCCTAAAATATTTAAAGTACATGATGTGGATATCGGAACACAATCCGGTCAACTAGCATTTAATTTTCCAATTTCTGAATAGTCTCATTTTCTCACTTCCAAACATCTCAGTATAGTGATGAGCCACACAGGTTTTCATCTTTAGGAACATACAAAGCGTATCTCAGATTATTTCTCTCTTGTAAGACGAACACTGACATTTATTTTTAATCAAAAAAGATCATGTAAACAGCAAAGTTTACTATTTTTAATTCAATCATTCAGTATAATTACACAGATTTAGCACATAGGTATCAGTTACCTGATGAAATTACTAATCAATCATTATTAGTTCTTTCATGACATGTATACAACTTTTTGAGTGTTCAATAGCAGTGCCATTGAGTTGAATCTAACTCATAGTGACCCTGTAGACAGATTAGAACTGCCCCATAGAGTTTCCAAGGAATGGCTGGTAGATTTGAACTGCTGACTTTTGGTTAACAGCCATAGCATGTAGCCACTAAACCACCAGGGCTTTCTTTGAGTGCTCAGCCAGGGAAATTTGACAAACCAATAGCTATGTGAAATAAGAAGGACTCAGCAATTATCTGAATTCAATCTAAGGACATGTTAACAAAATGTTCCTAAAGATCTTATTTTGAATTCTCTGTGGAGTCTGTCCAGAATTAGAATCTGATGATTTGGAACAGTCTTTTAGATCACTCACCTACAAAACCACTGTTGAGGGCAAAAGCAAACACAAAGAGACGGATTTTTAGAAATCAGTGACTTTATTTTTCTTTCAGTTTGTTTTAATCACTTGCAGACGTGCTCATTCTGCTAGCTTACTTTGGTAACGGAGACAGATTCGTGAACCAGGCCTTACCATTTACTTCCATATCTGTTTGTTGCTTTGCTTTTTATTTATTTATCAAAATGATCTACTTTTAGTATTGTGTATAGTAAGTGTGATGCACAGAGAATGATATAAAATGCAGGCTTATTATTAGGAGAAATGCAAACAAAATGCTGGGATAATGCATGCATGGTGACCTGAATCGCAAAACAAATAATGATATTAACTTTCATTTAAATCATGCTCCATGCTCATAGTTTTAAATGTATCATTATAAATCAGATAACTGTATTCTTTAATAATAACATTGTTACTGTCATCTGTGCAGAAGTTAATGTAATGTAAACTGTTTGTGTTCATGATTTGAATTTATCTGTAATGATGATTTCATGAGAATTTGCCTGTGTTGTAGGACAGCCAATACTGTCTTCATGGATATCACAAATAATTGACATCGCATCATAAAAATCTAGTTCAAAAAACAGTTTTAGCTGTTCGTGAGGAATGAAAATTGGCAGAGACCTTGAAATTGAAGTTATTTAGTTTGGGCCACTGTGTTTAAAAAGATCCAGTTGGAATGGCTATGGACATATTTGTTTTTCCCCCGTTGTGTGCATCTCTTCTTGATATTATGGTATATGACAGTCATTTAAACTGAATTAAATTAGATTGTCTCTCTGTGGACTTTCGTGGACAGATGCACAGAAAATGTCTTGTGTTAGCCAATAAACACTGTTCAAACACAGCTAAAACCATTCCAGCATTTATTTTGATACAACCAGCTGATTATATGGTTGTGACTTATGTTTAACAAATGAATTTTAATCTTATCTTTTATTCTAATAATCCACTAGACTTCTCATATGGGATCATCATACAGAGATGGGAGTAATACAACTTCTCCCAACAAAACGTGGGCAAATTCTCCTGATTTTCATGGTAATGAAAATGGGATTTAAAATACAACACTGTATTTCTCTGTCTGTGATTAGCAGAGTAAGCAATCCACAACTTAAACTATAACACTAGTGGTCATTTTTTCTTTTGTAGCTAGTTTCCCTAGATGTTTAGAACTATCAGAAAAAGAAAAAAAAAAAATCTTAGTAAGGGCATTCCTTAACATGGAAACTCCATCTTTACGTAGTAACTTGTAATTTTGAATACTTCTCAATTTAATTCCCAATTTTTAATCTATATTATGATATTGTTATAAAATAGGTCAGTTTCAAAATTTAACATAGAATAAAGAAAAATGACTATAAACCAAAAGCCAAACGCATTGTTACTGAGTTGATTCCAGCTCATAGCAACTCTACAGAGCAGAGTAGAATAACTCCCGGAGGTTTTCAAGGAGTGCCTGGTAGGTTTGAGTTGTCAAGCTTTCTGTCCCCAGCCAAATTTCTAAACACTACCCTAAATCTGAAGATGTGTTTCAACAAGTGAAGCCCAGTTGAAGTGACCCTCAAAATTAGGAGAAACTTCTACATAATGTTTAGGAATCAGTTTATGACATGGCATACTCCTTTTTAAAATGTTCTTGAGCTAATGTTTTAACAGATCGTGTGTTTAATTGTTCACTGATTTTTTTTGTTTGTTTGTGTTAATCTTTCTAGATGCTCCACCAACTGGTCAGGCACACAGTGCGAAAGACCAGCCCCGAAGAGCAGTAAGTCTGATCATATCAGCACAAGTGAGTTTTTCAGATAAACATCTTGGGTGGTCTATATAGATTTCCTTTTGAAGCTATTATCAAAAAGATGAGTCTTTGAAAATCTTATCTGTGGAAGTTTGCAAAAGGAACATTATAATTCAAGTGTTTTTGAAACTTACAGCATGGAGTTCTCATTTAGTGAAAGGGTCTGCCATTTATATGCTTTTTCAAGCCATGAGAGCACATCACAAACTTTGACAGTTTTCAGAAATGAACATCTGCAAACCTAGCATAATCTTTTCTTAGGAAAGCTATGTCAGCTACAAAGGCTGCAGGTATGACAACGGGTGTAAGAATGCTTCAGGAGGAAAAAGATAAGTGATAACATCATGCTTTAATTAGAACAAATGTGTTTCAGTGTGTTGCGGGAAAGGGCAGAAAAATGAAGAGACTTGATGAGGCTAGACTTAGAGATCTGAAATCACAAGCAATTCTTAATTTTGATTATTATTGATTTATTGCTCAGTTGTCTTTAAAATACTCGTTTTAAAGTTGAGTTCAACATTTTAAGATATTTTATTGTGTAAATACAGTCTTAAGTCCCTAATAAGAAAATCTGTTACTAACCTTATTGTGTGTGTATGGATGGGCATTTTCTGACAACTTTAAATGATTTATAAATATCTTCAACATAAAGGTATGAAATACAGTTTGTCAGTTAACTCCTGTTGTCATTAATTTTACTATAACTGGAGAACTTTTGAAAAATCTGTAGTATCTATTAAATAGCTAAATCCATTCTTAAAGACAAAAGGATAAAATTGAGAGACAATAGATAGTTGTTGCTTGATTATTGTTTATCTTAATGATTTTGTCCTACTTCTTTGCTATAGGAGAGAAAGTTTTCCTAAAAACGAAGGTCACACCACATTAGTGTTTGTGGGACAAAGGGAAAAACAAAAACTCCCAAAGATTAAGAGTGAAGCATTTCTGTACCTTGTGGGCAGGTTCCTAGAGTCAGCTGATCTATTTGTTGTTCCATCCCTACAAGTTCCTACTGCATAGTTTGAAACAGTGTGAAATACTCCAAGTATCATTGATCAGAATGTCTACATTTCTCATAATTTGAATTGATAAGCATGAACATCTTTGAAAAAATGGCAGACATGTTCAAAGTAAACAGGCTAGTTGTAAATATATGAATTTGGAAAGGTGAGGCAGTGATGTTTATCATGGAGCATTTGGGTAGGGCCTTAGAATGTGTGTGCTGAATTTCAGAAAGGGAAAAAAGAAAGCATTAGGGAAACTAGAGGCACATAATAGTGAGACTAGGGCAGGAAGATTTTGTAAACTGGTTTAAAAAAGTGAGTAGGAATAGCAAAATATATCTTTGCTGATTTGATACTATAAATGAGAAGAAAAAAACACCTTTTATCCCCTTTTGCTAGTATCTAGTATCTAAGGCTCAAACTAGTATTACTAGTAATAATTATTGAAGCATGCTAATTTACATTTGGTATAGTGAGTTGTTTGGGAAACTCAACTATCATCAAGAACTTTTCTTTTTTTGGGGGGGGACCAACTTGTGGAATACAATGAGTTTATAAATTAGGAATTGTGGTGATAGATTCTATAGTCTTTCTTTCATAGAAATTTCTCAGTTATCTCAGATAAATAAGACACATAGCTTCTTAGTGAGTCAAAATCACTTTTAAATATTGATGAAACCAAAACCACACCCACTGCTGTTGAGTTGATTCTGACTCATAGCGACTATACAGGACAGAGTAGAACTGTCCCATAGAGTTTCCAAGGAGCACCTACCTGGCAGATTTGAACTGCTGATTTTTTGGTTAGCAGACATAGTACTTAACCACTATGCCACCAGGGCTTCTAAAATTAAGGAACAAAGGAGAATGAAACTGCTTTTAAATTTCCAGATGTTAAGGTTCATTCACAAAAGGAAAGTTTGGTTTTCAGAAAATGGTTTGGAGCAGGAGTACTGTAGAAGTTTTATGGGTGGGGGTTCTCCTCTAGTGTTCATGGGCAATAATCTCCCTTATAAGAACATGCCTGTAATTACAGACAAAACCAAAAAAAAAAAAAAAAAAAGGAAACCTCCTACTGCCATTAAGTCTATTTTATTCACAGTGACTCCACAGACAGAGTAGAACTGCCTCATAGAGTTTCCTAGGAGAAGCTGGTGGACTTGAACTGCTGACCTTCTGGTTAGCAGCCACAGCACTTAACCACTATACCACCAGAGGTTCCAGATACACACAACAATTCTAAAACATGGATTGAACATTATATGGGAGGAGTTGTAGTAGCTGTAACCTTTTTTTTGAAGATTCTTAGTCTCTCTCCAATCAATGATTTAAAGTCATTTAATGGAAATTTCAGTGCACATCGACAGGGCAATTATCTATGTGTCACATTATTTCAGACTCGAGCAAAGTTGACTATCAATGAGTCTGTTGAAACTCCAGCTCATAGAGATCCTATATGACACGGTAGAACTGTCCTATAGGTTTTCCAAGAAGCGACTGGTGAATTCGAACTGCTGACTTCTTGGTTTACAGCGAAGCTCTCTAGTACCACCAGGACTCCGATGACTGTATTAGAAGGTACAAAGTATCAGACATTCATGCGCAGAGAAGGTTGCCTCACAGATACTAACAGGAAGAGAAGACAAGTTCAACTGACCCTTTTTGAAGTAAAAGAATTGTTTTGAATGGCTGTCAAACATTGCCTAAACTTGAGCGTAAGTCATCTGCCCAATGAGAAAGACAAGTACTTTAAAATGTTTTTCTTCAAATCTTCGTTCCCACTGAAGGTAAAGGAAGTATTTCATCATCATCAGACCTTGTCCTAATCAAGAGTATACTGCCTGTGTGTGCCTAATTATGGTCAATTTTTACGGAGATTTACCTTTCTAATTCATGCACAGTTTTCTTACTGATTTCTGACTAGGGATACTGATACTTTCTAGCCTTGGCAGTTTAAAGTAGCTAAACGTCAGCCTGTGAAATTAGGCTCATCCATTATCTCAGGGATTTCTGCTTGAGCTCCACTTGAAGAAGCTAGATCGAACCGTACTGAAGATATTTGGAAGAATTGAAAGCTCAGGATGGCAAAATACTCACTACATGCTCCAATTTTAAATTTACACGAGCTGTTAGGAGAATCTCTATTGGTCATGAATAAGACTATTCATAAAGCTAAGGAGAAAAAACATCCTTAGCATTCGTGTGGCAGTATTACAGAGATGCTCTATTTTACTGTCCTGACAACAGACACGGGACACCTGTTGGGTCACCACCCACTCTCTATTTCCTTTTTTCCTTCTTGACTGTTATCTTGTTTATACCATCATGTTTTCACATATACACACACACACAAACACAAACACATGCATCCCTAATTCTATGATACCGATCAAAACCAAACCCACTGCTGTCTGGTTGATTCTCATGCATACAGACCATATAGGACAGAGTAGAATTGCCTCATAGGATTCCAAGAAGCAGCTGTTGGATTTGACTACCAACCTTTTGGTTAGTAATCAAGCTCTTGACCACTGTACCACCAGGGCTCTGATTATATGATACCAGGAATCATAAATTTTCAAATAACCAAGGATAATAGCAGAGTGGATGGACAAGAGAACTCAGATTTAGAGAAATATGAAGTTTGAAGACTGCTTCTGAGACTTCCTCACATTGCTTCCTTGCACTAGACACTTAACCTCCCTGAGTCTCTCTGAGGAAAACACAAAGTTCATCACAAACACTATTATATACTTTAATATACTTCGTATTTTTCACTCAACAAATTTCTACTGAGCCTCTCTTGAATATCAGGTAATGTGCTAGACCTGGGAGATAGGCTCGTGGACAAGACGGAGATCTCCCTTCTCATGAAGAGGAGGTTCTAACATTAAACAAGGAAGCAAACAAATAAACTGATTATAATGATAAATTGTTAAAAAGTGCAAAATAGACGTGTGCATAAGTGTCATGGGGACATAAATTTTTAATTATTTAATAAACACGTATCTTCACTTTCTATATAATAGGCACAATTGTCTTGATAGGCAGTGACGATATTAATGATGATACTCCTTTTATAGAAAAGCAAACACATAAATACAAGTTACTTGCCCAAGAACAGTCTGCTGTAAATAGCTGAAGTGGGCTTTGAACAGATGCAGTGGAGCTCTTGAGGTGTAGTAGGTAAGAGGTTCACTGCTTACCGTAAGTTCAGTCGTTCAGGTGCACTAGGTGTTCCTTGGAAACTGTACGGGGCAGTTCTGTTTGAGCCAGTAGGGTCACTATGAATTGGAACTGTCTTGATGGCAACAGGTTTTTTACGCCTCTTTAGAGTATTTCATGTCAACTCCTTGGCTGTGCTACCTCTCCCATGGAAAGTGTCTCTTCAAATAACAATTTGATAGTACAGTTCTTCCTTTGAACAGCAAAGTGTTGCATAATGAAGCTTCAAAACATTACGGAGACAGATTTGCTCTGTTTCGTACAAGTAAGTTGTTGAGACATGTCCTTTACTCTTATAAGTCCAGAGTATAATTGAAATCAGTTTATAAAAATTCATCCATAATGTACTTTTTAAAAAATCAACTGCAAGAAACCTTGATTCTTATGGGTTTCAGTACAATATTTACTGCTATAGGTACTGCTTGGAAAATAATTAGCTATTTTTCTAAATATTTCTATTTGTGGTTATCAGTGGTTTTTATCAACGTAAAATAATTTACCAAAAAGCTAACAACTAACTTGCATAACTGCTTATTCTGCATTTACACCAAGCATCACTATAATTACCTTGACTGACTGCATAAACATATCAAGAACTTTAGGTTTTCAAACACATTGTTGTGGAATTGGAAATGATTTTTTTAAAAAAAGATTCTTTGTTGTCTAGCATGTGTAATCATAAGTTTCAACCTTATGGGAATGAAATAAAATATGTAGAACAAATGAAATCTACTTTTCTAAATTATTTGTAATTTCATTGAGGGAAACATGTTTTTGTATACCTTAAAAGGAGTATTGTTGGGTGTTTTTGAAGACACATACCCCAGGAGAAAATAAATCAAATAAGTGAGGTAGTAATAATATTTATAAAGCAGTAATAAATGAGTTGAAGTAATGGTTTATGACATAACAAAGATGTTCTCTTGTATCTAACTTTTGTGAATAAATTTTAATTACCATCTAAGGTGCCAAATTCTCTACCCACATTCATTATGAATAGATAATTAATTCATGTAAAATAATTTTCTTTCTTACAATCAAGGAAGAGATACCATATCAAACTCACTAAGTTGTGTAGTCCAGGTAATAACATGAAAAAAAAAATAATAATTTTAACATTTTGGAAGCTGGCTAAAGTTAATCTGTAATTTTTTTTTTTTTTTTTTTTTTTTTTTTGGTCTTCTTGGATATAAGATAAAGTTATTTTTCTATTTTAGACAAATTATTTTTTTAATTTCACACTTGAAACTATGAGGTGACCTCATACACAAAATTTCTTTCATAATGACTTTGAAATTTTTGAGTGATTTCTAATGCTGGCCTATCTCGTCTGGCTGGAGCCATCTGCACAGAACCATGTTTCTTTAATACAAGTAGGTACTCACACTGCCTGTGACTTGAAATCAACCTGACCACAACAGGTTTAGTTTTTGGTTATCAGTTACTGGGCCTAATGTTATCTTCAACTTACATTCCTGTAGTTTTACACACACGTACATCTGCTGAGAAAACAGCCATTGATTTTAGTAATTCTTACTTTCAGTTGTAAACCTTTCAAGGTTCACATATTAAAGTTTTAATAGTTTGGGGGTTGTTTTCTTCTTTGCTTAGCCAGTGATTAAACTGACTTGACTGAATCAGCCAAAAGTTTATATAAACAAAGCCTTTTTGTCTCTCACGGTCACAAAATATTCATTTACTAGAACAGGCAGCATTAATTCCTTAATCCAACAACCAAATGAAATCCGATGTCTATTCTGGTTCACAGTCACAACCTCATAAAAGACACCTTAGCTAACTACACCCATATGGTTCCCACGGCCATAAATCTTTACGGAGGCAGATTGTCACAACTTTCTCTGGAGAAACCCTTGGTGGATTTGAGTTACTGACATTTCTTTTAGCAATTGAACCTTTGGCACCTCTAAACAGTGTGCCATCAGTGCTTTTTTAGTCTCTTAATCCCATCCCACTGCCACTGAGTCGAATCCAACTCATAGCACCCCTGCAGGTCAGAGTAGAACTGCCCCATAGAGTTTCCAAGGAGTGCCTGGCAGATTTGAACTGTTGACCTTTTGGTAAGCAGATGTAGCTCTTAACCCGCAATGGTAGCACGGTTTCCTAGTTGCTTAATAGACCTTCTGAATAATCTCCTGTCTTCAGGATTTCAGGCATTCAATTTTCTTCCCACCATCATTGACTTAGGCTAAAAAAGTCAGTGTTGTCTAATGATCCTTACTCTCTGCAACACTACAGAATACAGTAGACTTGCCCCCTAGGACTTACAAAACTGTAAATCTTTATGGAAGCAGACTGCTACATCTTTCTCCCACAGTGATGTATAATTCTAGGTATATCCTCACATGAGTCTTGTTATCAGCAAAGGGATGTTTTAGTCTCTACTTCCTTGGCAAAAAAAAAAAAAAAAAGTCTGATCCTCCTTTCTGCCAACTCAGGCATAGAGCCAAAGATCTCTTCAGCTTTGCCTCTCTTGTGTGCTCGTGTACCTTAAAACTAAGGCCTTGTTTCTGTGACCACTCTTGAAGATGTACTCCATTAATGACAAAGCCTAAGACTATTCTTATATATATGAAACAAGGACAAAACAGACATCTGAAGCATAGCCAAGCCCTCAAAATAAGTTTTGCTTATTTGGAGTTAAGACTTAAGAAAGAGGTTCCCCTCTTCCTCTCTTTTATTTAATCAAGTTAACATCCCTGTGTGATAGTTCTTTTTGTCCTTGTTTCCTTGGAGAAGAGCATGAGCCTGAAAGAGTTTAAGTAACTTACCCAAGGTCACCTTGCAAGCAAGTCAAGAAATCCATCTGTAGGTCTGTGAATTCCACCTCGTGGTCCCTGGTTTGTGGCAAACCCTGTATAACAGAAGCAAACATTGCCTGGTCCTGTGCAATCTTCGCTATTTTTAATCCATTTAAGTCCATTCTTGTGACTGTAATGTCAATTTGTCTCACTGAGGTTACAAGGTTTTGGTGATCCTCCTCTACTTCGCTATGTTTAGGCTTATATCCCTCCACGTCCAAAAAGAATGCCCCCTCCTTTTTTTTTGACAGATTGTCATATATATTTACAGCCAGGAAATATTCATAGCTAAGATTTAAAAGCTAAGGGTGGGAATATGGCAAGTGAAACTATCCAAATGTGTATTTGATCACAGTTGATTTATGTGTAGTCCCAGCTTGTACAAGGAATAGTGCTTCATAACTACAAGTAAATACGTTAATGTAGGAAGGAACCAGGAGGCTGAGACCAACAGAGAAGCCAGCATCTCTAGCTCAAGGTATTTTAAACTCAATACATAAAATGCTAAGGAAATATTTCCAGTAGATCAAGTACATAGCAGGAGAATGATTTTTGTTTAGTAACATAAGAATATAGGCATCTGGACTAACCTTTATCTTTACTTTGTCACGCGTTCCATGATTTGTGGTAATAAAACATTCATTTGCACTTATTTTGTTTATGTTATGACTTAACCTCTTCATTGTATTTATGTGTCCCTCTCTGTATTTGTTTTTCAGGAAGCATCGCCATAATAGTGCCTCTTGTGCTCTTGGTGACTTTGATAACCACCTTAGTAATTGGTTTAGTGCTTTGTAAAAGAAAAAGAAGGTAAAACTCAATATTCTAAGCTAACAGTAAATAAATCACAAAAAATAGTTGTAGAAAAAGTTTTATCTTTTCTTGAAACATGATTTAATGATCCCAATTACAAAGACCTATTATAAAATCATTTTACCCCTCTATTTTACACTAAATGACTGTAATTTAGACAACCTTCCCACTATGTGATATTGATAGAATGGCTGCACTGATTCTTTTTTAACGTAACTAACAAGGGATCCGACTCGGAGGCACTGTTTTTTTTTTTTTTTTTTTTTTTAACAAGGGATCCTATTAATTAACATTTCAATAGAATGTTATAAGTGTAGCTCTCTCTTCTTGAAATAATAATGGTCTTCGAGGAGCATCTTATTATCATAGTGGATATGATAAGTAATTTCAATAATGTCACAATGAATATGTGCATGTATATCATCAATTGTGCATTAAGGTCGAAACTTGTACATATGCTTTGTGAATGTAATTACCATTGTTTCAGTGTGTATTGATATTCAGTTGTAAAGAACCACACTGAGTGGGTTGTGTGTGGAGTTACTTTTGTCCAGGAACCAAAAGAACTTGTAAAACATAGTTTTTGAATTATATAAAACAGGAATCTAGTAATATAAACTGGGGACTGAAAATAATCTGCCACAAAATTCGTTTTTCACTATTTTGTTAGGGATGGCTCTCAGAAATGAACAAAAAAAGTACTATTTAGAAAGATAACTGAATAATGAATAATTAATTTCCATTAGTGTATTTCCTATTCAGCATGACTGTATTTCAAATATTGTTCTTATTGTTAAGCTTAAATTAAGAAAATTGCTAATCAAATTAAGACATTTTTAACCCTGTGTGATTTGATCAGTGTGATTTATTCAGTTTATTTCAAATGCATCTTATTTATAAACTTTCCATTTGCCATGTGAAAATCAGACATTAAATTTAAAAAAAATTACAGTTTCGTATATTTGATTTGTTTATGACGTGTGATTTAGACCTATCACACTTATATCAATTTCATCTTTTCCAGGACAAAAACGATTAGAAGGCAACCCATTATCAACGGAGGAATAAATGTGGAAATTGGCAATCCGTCATATAACATGTATGAGGTGGATCATGACCACAGTGATGGAGGCCTTTTGGATCCTAGTTTTATGATAGATCCAACAAAGGTATGTTTCTCACAGTGATAGACAAAAAGTAATAACATTCTTTAGCCATGCCTCCAATATATGATTCAAAATTTCATCATAGTTTCCTTTTATCTGGAGTATTGTGATGCAGTGGTTAAAAATTCGGGTGCTAACTAAAAGGTCCACAGTTCAAATCTACCAGCTGTCCTTGGAAGCTCTATGGGGCAGTTCTGCTCTATCCTGGAGCATCAGTATGAGTGGAAACGAACTTGAACACTACCAGTTTGGTTTAGTTTTTGGTTTACTTTCTATCCAAAGATAATCTTAAGGATTTTAGGACATACAGAGTGTTACTGACTATGTGAAAGACCAAAATCAAATCAAATTATGGGCCCCATTCGCCTAACACATGGAAGTTAATATAACATGTTTTAGAAACACACATGTGTTATACATTCACTTAGATTGCAAACACGTAGTTTGCTTAAAATACTCTTACTCTAAAGTGTAGTATTACCATATCTAAATATACAATCTAGTGTAAAAATGTTGGCTGATTTATTTTTAAACAGTAAAAAAGAGCAAAGTTTTTCATTGTCTAAGTACTTTATTTTTTATAGCACTTTTACAGCATTTTTTTAACTGAAGAAATGACCTTAGGTTTGTGTTTAATCTTATTGCTTTTTGAAAACATTATTCTTTCTGCTATAACATTCTTTCTATTAATGTGAAACATGTCACGGATATGCATAGCATAAGAATCCACAATATCTTTAGAGTCTCTGACAGGTCTTACTGTATGCTCAGGGTGGCACAATTTATGAAAAATACATAAATGATACAATTACCAAGATAAACTAAATCTTAAATGTTCACTTCACTGAATTACCTGAACATTTTGCATGATGATTTTAGAATTACTTCTCTCTAAAATTAGAAGGTGAATTCACCATTAGAAAATAGTTTTTCTGTAGCTTACTTATTCATTTACTAATACTTTGCCCCAAATGTACCATCATACTACAAATAATCACAACGGCTGATATGTATCCATGGAGTATTGCTCTCATAGCAACAACTGCTCCTGAATGAGTTGACCATGATCCCATGCATTCACTCTAGTTCTGAATCCATGATTTTACTTTCTGAGTCTGAAATTGATCTATCACTGGTCAACTATTTGTATGAGAAGAAATCAATCATTATTTAATGTACAAATCAGAACACACTGAAATGATATTTTCCTAATTAGTAGGTGATTGTATAGTTACTATTAATTTTTGATTCATTAACTACCTCCTACATCTAAAATTGTTAGTAAAATAAAATTTGATAATCCTAGTTTCCATATGCCCTACTCGAAATTGAAAGATTCTATGTTGTTTGATAGTTTGTGATACAGACAGACATTTAAAAAAATGTATTTTTCAAATTCTTTTCATTTGTCTTGTGGATAGAATATAGTAAGCACAATTATAAAGTAAACTGATGCAGATATTCTTTATGTACTTGTCATAAAGAAAAGACATTATTCCTAATATTTTTATCTTTCAGTGATAGAGTTAAGCCAATTGCTGAATCCAGTGAATATGGTATTTCATACTTATTTAAAAATCTTTCTATTCTTATTTTGAAAAAGAAAAAATAATGCTTCAGTGCCTTGAAATACATTTTCATTTACTTAGCACATAATACACAAGAAGAATTTATTTATTTACCTATTGACTAACCGAAAGTACCTGAAATGTGACTTCAAATGCTGATTCTAACCAGCTCCTGATATCTGATAAATGTAATATGTATTGTTGGCAAAAAAAATAATACATAAAAATACAGCTATTCCCAATAATGTATAAACCAAAAATAAATAAATAAATAAATAACCTTGTTGTTAAGTCAATTCTGACTCCTAGTGACCCTATAGGACAGTGTAGAACTATCCCATGGTTTCCAAAAATGTCTCGGGGATTCCAACTGCAGATCTTTTGGTTAGCAGCCGTAGTTCTCAACCTCTACACCACACAGGGTTTTCTGATAAGGTATAGATTCTTCAGAGACAAAGAGGATGACTTGGAAGCAACTTGAATGGTCAAGTGTATTTCATATGCACTCTGTTATAGTGATTTAGTAAATGTGTCATGAGACTGAATATAAATTGCATTAAGTCTAAAGGAGCTTTTTGTAAACAAATAATTTTCGTTGTTTCAAATGGATGAAATTTCTAATAGAATGTTACCTTTAAAATAAAGAGTAGTTAGTGAAATTAATGGAATTGATTTGGCTATAGAGACAAGCACAAAATTATTAAAAGAGTTCAGATAAAGGTAATTAGTATTTTCCTGATTTTACCCCAAATCTGTCACAATCCTTACTTGGGTTGTTATCAATATTTTCTGAATGAAACTTTGTGGAGGAGAATGAAGATGCAGTATTGACTTTATTTTGTGTTAAAAATAATTTGCTGAGGTTCTTGCTTTACTCTCAAATGTGGTTATTCAGTGATAAAGTGGTTAGTTTTTTTTAGTATATGTATGATGTATACATGATGTTTAATATGAATATATTCATACTAATCAAATTTTTGACTTGCTTTATTATTATTATTAACCACCTATAAATCCAAAGCTACAGATATAAATGTATCAGACTTGTTAATTATGCCTTTGACCCAAGTACAGTTACTTATTGCCCTTGCATGAAACACAGTAAACCAGTACAGTTATCAATTAGCATATCTTACAGTACAGTCTCATTTCCAAAAACTCAGATAAGTTTATTTTGATGTACCAAATCAAAAATTTGAGTTTTTTTCCCCATAAGACTGTAGAGTGGTGACGAATCTTTCTTTAATTAGAAGGACTCAGATAATGGAGTGTCTAGAACAGGCCGTTGTCAGCATTGTCCAAAGTAATGAAATCTTAATTGGAGGCGGCTGAAACGCTTTTCACAGAACTCTGAGCAAAGATATTATTTCTTTGTGGAGGATAAAATTGAATAAGCACAAATGAATGGAAGGTTTTAGGGACATAGCATGTTTTTTGGTAAGAAGAATAGAATAGAAATGTCCACCTGTGAGACAAAAACCCATCGTTAGCATTTCTTCTGTTTTTCTGAAGTCATTAAAGCTAACATGAACACATGATTCATGCCACAGAGCTAAGGGTGTTTCTTAATGTGATTTTTATGCTTTATAATGGTTTATGTCAATGAAAAATTATTCCAGGATATTAAATAAGGAACTGAACTACTCTGTTTATGTACAGGCCAGATATGTAGGGAGAGGATCCAGTGCTTTCAAGCTCCCCCCAACAGCACCGCCCATCTACCTAAACTCTGATTTGAAAGGACCATTAACTGCTGCGGTAAGAGGAGAGCATTCGTTATTTCGTGTTCATTCCATGACAGAGCCCCTTAGAATCAAAGGCTGATGACTAGCCTTAGATGGAGATGTGTTTATAAAGGAATGTTTAATCAACAAGATATTTCAAAATAACGTTATATTTGGAAGCTTCTATTACTCGACTATCAATGCTTACATCAGATTATATGTAAAACATCTTTTCATTTTAGATGAGTCATTAGGTAGAAATATTCCTTCTATCGATTGGAAAATGCTGACATTCAATGTGCAGTACTTACTCTTTTTAGAAAGGACAACTCTAGCCAAAAGCTTAAGCCGAATGACTTAGACTTATGGTTGTTTGCATACATTTCTATTAAGGTGGGTTATTTACAACATATGTATTTGATATACATTTCATTAATAATAAACTTTACAATGTGGCATCATACAGGGAAATTAGAAAATATCTAATCAAGCCAGTTTTAAATATGAAAATTAAGTAACTGGGGTTCTCAGACAGTTCTACTTTGTCCTATAAAGTCACCATGAGCCAGAGTTGCCTCAAAGACAAACATTTATTTTGGGGGGTCGGGAGTTAGTCCACAGAAGATTACTGGTCTGAAGTTGCATAGTTTGTTGTAGGTAGAAAAAGGATTCCTGGGACTGACCTTTTTCTACCTTATGCCACTTTTTCACCAACTATTTTTCATTCTCTTCTGTTCACTTGTCTCATTTGTATGACTAAAAATTTACAGTGTTTCTTTGGTGTAAATAAAATTTTATATACCACTCTAGAAAGAAAATAAAACAGAAGATAATATATCTCAGGGAGGTTAATCCACAATCAGTGACATGATAAGTATTGCATATGCTTTTCTGGAAGAGGTCACCCCTGTTTCCCAATTTTCCTTTAAAAATGCAGTATACATCCATAAAACTTCACATGACTGTATTCTGCACAATTCTGTGGAATGAATTTAAAAAGTTTCAAATAATAAGTATGCATCAGTTGTTTGAAGGCAAAATATTATTTGTCTAAAAGGCTACTCCAGCAGTGCAAGGTAGTTCATTTTTTTTTCTAAAATCTGCTTGTTTTTAAACTCATATTGAAAAATTATAAGCACCAAGCAATTAGACGACTTTCTGTAAACATACCAACATGCCAATGACAGGCTTGAAATAAGTGTAAAAATATGCTGACTGAAATTATGAGAATGTTATTTAAGTGTTTATGCTTTTAAATAGACTCTCAGTAAGTACAGCTTCCAAAAAGATTTCTCAAGTTATATCAGAGGACATCTCAAGTGCACAAGTTATTTGAAAAACATACAATTATGTTCTCATCTAATGTCATGCTAGAGTCTACTAAAGCTTTTCAACATAGTATTTAATTTGCACTTAAACATATACCACTTAGTAAATGAATAACATAGAAGTGTTCTCATTATTGAGATATACGCATCCCAGAAAATAACTAATTAGTATGTTAGCCAAGCCAAAGGATGCTAATAACATTAAATGTATTTCTTTTGTCTCCTCCAGCCGACAAATTACTCCAATCCAGTGTATGCAAAATTATACATGGATGGGCAAAACTGTCGAAACTCCCTAGGAAGTGTTGATGAAAGGAAAGAACTGCTTCCAAAGAAAATAGAAATTGGAATAAGAGAGACGGTGGCCTAATTGGCAACACCTTTTATATGCTGTATAAATGTATAAAATATAAGGATTACTTTTGTATGTTCCAACAGTATTATACTTGTTTGGACATCAGCATTACCTCTTTCTTTCTTTCATTCTTTTTTTTCCACTCCCTGGTTAATTGTTCTCTGTTTTCTTTTTTTTTCTTTTTTTGCCCCTGCTGATGACGATTGACCATTTGTATGGTATTTTTATGAAAAAGAGCTGCACTACAGTACAATTTACAACAATGCTGCTGATAGGACACACCTTTGAATGTGTTAATATTAAAAACAACATATTCCTTTGTAGTGTGAATATGAGCAATCTATTTTATATGAACTTTTTCAGTTCTACTTAACACAGAGGATCTTTGCACTTTTTCATCATATAGTCTGGAAGCTGCAGGATAATGTCATCTTGTTTTTCTGCTTAAGTTGATGGAGGAAGGTTTGAATGGTCAACTCTTCTTTGTGCCCGTCAAAACTGATTCAAACTCTGCTGAAAATATGTAGCCCACACAAGTTCAGCATCACCTGCTTTGAACTTAGCCTTAGATTGCCAAGTGATAGAGAAAATTTTTGAGGAAAACCTTAATATATATATATATATTTAAAATTAATAATTTGCATGAACAGATAGCTACACTTTCCAAAATTTTAGTGGGCTCTGTGTGATATGCCAAATATATACTCCCTATAACCAATAACTGTATTTAGTGGTGGTGGTTGTTGCTAGATGCCATCGACTCACTGCAACCCTAAGGACAACAGAACGAAACCCTGTACGATCCTGTGCCATTCGTATTTAGTGGTCGAACACAGCCAAACTGCCCCCCAAAGTAGAAAGAACGCACTTGCTATGGGGTAAGACCTTTTGTGCTCCCTCAGCCCTGGGGCAATAGCAAGCCTAAGACACAAGAGGTCGTTCTTTGGGTCCTCATGTCTTAAGGATTTCTTCCCAGTCACATGTACTTTGTGGAAGATTAACACAACCCCTTACTGCACTGGACACTAAAGTACAATACATAAGCACACAAATTGATGACAGTTTCAATTATACAAGGTTATTCTCTTTGTTAAGTCAAAAGGAAGAGGCAAAATAGCAGTTCTGGTATAGAGTGATTGGTAAATGTTTTCAAGATGCAGTATGACTAACTCACTGTTTGCCCTATCCAAAATATATTCCAAAATAACCTTCTGGTTGTTGTAGAACAATTTCCTGACTGTAATCAAAGGTGGAGGGTGTGTTGTACCGGTTACTCTGGTACTCTGGTTCCTTTAGGTTATGCAAAACGTACCCACACTGCTCACATTTTTTTCCCCCTCAAATTTTGGTTGAAAAAAGTACGATTTATCTAAGCTGTATAAAAAGAAAAGGATAGCATTTTTATACAAATATCTTTAAAGGCACAAAAGATTTATTCACAAGGTATGGAGGGCTTTTTTGTTCCTCTAATAGACATGACTGACTTTTAGCTGTCATAATGTATTAACCTAACAGATGAAATATGTTTGTGGTTGCTCTTTATCCCTTTGTACAAGCACTAAAAAAAAAAAAGTAAAAAAACCTGCTGTTTTATAAAGAGATTTTTTTGTTGTACTCTGTGCATGCATACTACCTATTTCTAAACTTTGCCATATTGAGGCCTTTATAAACTATTGATTTATGTAATACTAGTGCAATTTTGCTTGAACAATGTTATGCATATCATAAAATTTTTCAGGTTCTTGTTTAAGTACATTTTTTAAATTGAACAGTATTTTTCATTTTGGTTATAATAGTCATTTTGCCTATGTTTCTACAATGAAGTGTTAAATACTTTATAAAAATTGTTGACTGACTTATTTAAATGAAATTCTACATATTTAAATTCTCGTGTTGGGTAGTTTTTAAAAATATCAAGTGCCTCTCCTTATGGAGTGTAAATATTCTAGAAACCTGAGTAGTGAACATGAGGGAGAATTTTGCTATTTTGTTAGAACACACATTCCAGAGGATGGATTTCACTGAACAGATTTTAAAATACAACTGAAAGGGCATTGTCTCTTGTCTTTAAGAAGAAACACTGTCCTAACTTTTTACTTACTCTTACCTTAATATGTTCATCACAGACTTCATATTCAAATAGAAAGTTATATACACACACTACTATGACAACTTTTGAAATAAGCCAAAGCTTTTCCTGCTCCTTCTCATTCTCAGAAATTATACTCTGGAAACCTCAAATTCCATTAGATGCTATTTAGACATTATTTTGTAACTGGAGCAGCTGTTGTGAAAACTACTTAGAGCATCAGCCTAAACCAAAAAAAAAAAACAAAACAAAAAAAAAAAAACACTGCCATTGAGTCTGGTCTGACTCATAGCAACCCTGTAGAGCAGAGTAGAACTGCCCAGTAGAATTTCCAAGGGGCATTTGTTGGATTTGAACTGTTGATCTTTTGGTTAGCAGATACAGCAATTAACCCAGTATGCCATAGACTGCAAATGTGAGTTCTGATTAGTTTAGATGTCTTTGTGTTATATCTAAAGGGGTTCCTTTTTGAAAGAAACAGAGGACACTTAGTATAGTTTTATGAAATGTTACCAGCATAAACATCTAACAAATCATAGTAATATAAAACTCACTAACATTGGGTCTGGTATTGAAGATCTATTGTCATTAAGGCACTGGTGAATGACAGTCAGAGCTCAGGATCATTTGTTTTTCCACTTGGGCCTTGTTTTCATGGCATCTCTGTTGATGTAAATGGTTAAACTTGGCAGCTAAGGGAGAGGTTGGAGGTTCCAGTCTGCCCAAAGACTCCTTGAAAGAGTAGTCTAGATCTCCATTTCTAGAAAATCAGGCACTGAAAACTCTGTAATACAGTTCTATTACAACACACACGGAATGACCATGAGTTGGAGTTGACACTACAGCAGTTGTTTTGTGGTTTTATCTTCATGGCCTTTGTTTACTCATTAGGGTTCACCTCTGATGCTGATACGTGGAAGTCCACGTTAGAGCTTGTAGCCTTTCTGGTTGCAGTTACTTTTCACTTGGGAACCCTAGTGGCATAGTAGGTAAGTGCTACTGCTGCTAAGCAGAAGGTTGGCAGTTCAAATCTGCTAGGTGCTCCTTGGAAACTCGACAGGGCAAGTCTGTTCTGTCCTATAGGGTCACTGTGAGGCGGTGTAGACCGAGTGGCACTGGGTTTGGGTTTGGTTTTTTGATTTTATTTTTTCACTTGATCTTTACAAGATAAGGATTGTTTTTACAACACGCAAATGTAACTCATTCCATTCCATAGCAAATTATAATCCAATTTTCTGTTGCAAAAATCTCATGTAAACGTGAGAAATTCAAGAGCATAACTTCCATGGCGGCAATCCTTTCTAAAGGCCATCAACAAAATGTTTCCTATAATACTTTTTGAGCTTTGAAAGAAGACATTTTATAATAATGGGTGTCATTTGGCAAACAGCTTTACCCGAATGTCTTTTGAGCTAGAACAAACTTTCTCATCTGTGGCAATTTTGATGGTGTGGGCCAAATAATTCTTTGTTATGGCAGGCTACCCTTAACATGGTAAGATGTTTAGCAGGATCCCTAGTCTTTATCAATTAGACTGTTTGCAGTTTCTCTTCCTTTCGCATCACCTCACATGGTAACAACTAAAATGTAGACAAGGCATTACCAAATGACTGCCAGGGAGCAAAATTGCTCCCACTAAGCACTGCTGATTACATTCTGTTCTCTATCATTAAATTAATCTCAGTTGGAATAACTGAGCCCAAGAAGGTGCCTCCTCAAAAAAAATCACAGCATTCCAAAAGTTGGATTTTAATTCTTTAATTCTTTGTATTAGTTAATTGCCTATGTAATTTTAAAAATAATGAGTAAGGAAACAAAGCTTCATTTAGAAACTCAAACAATTTGGGGTAAATTGAATCATTTTCATTTATGTGTGTTTTGGTAGCATAGTGGTTAAGTGCTACGCCAGCCAAGCCAAGTGCCATCGAGTCAGATCTGACTCATTTACTTAGTTTGGATTATATATAACTCCACAAATTATTTCCTTACTATACTCTGCGTTTGAGAAAAACAACAAAGCAGTAAAAAGCATCAAAAGATGGTTTATTTTTCATTTTTTCTACCAAATCTATTGCTAACACAAAGTTAAGAAAGTTAGTGTATCCAGAAAGCAGTCAATGGGTAATATAAAATGAAACAATTTTATTTAGGAAAAACATTTAATTTTTTTAATTTTTATTTTTATTTAACATAACTGAGTGAAAATGTACATTCACATATACATTTACATGCCACCCTATATGCAGCTTCCACTGCTCTCCCTGTCTGGTGACCGCACACTATTCCTCTCTGCTCCATACATGTCTCATCCTCCCAACAGGGAAAAACATTTAATTTTTGATGTGATTTAACCAGTTGCCCAGGAACATACCCTTTACACCAATTATTCTAAACCAAAAAGCATAATTCGGTGTCATTGACTTTATTCTGACTCATAGCAACCTTATGGACAGAGTAGAACTGCCCCATAGAGTTTCCAAGGAGCACCTGCTGGATTTGAATGACAGACCTTTTGGTTATCAGAAGTAGCATGTAACCACTACACCGCCAGGGTTTCCACAACTATTGTAGCTTTTCAAAATATAAGAAAATATGATAATGTAAACCTATCCTAATCATGTAACTAATCTAAATAGATAAAAACTTTTTCACACACAGGCTAAACTGGGAAATACAGATAAGAGTAAAATTCAGGAGTGTGAGACACTACTGTTCTGGATGTGGAACCAGAGATATAACTGCTGAGGACAGATAGATCTTGGCTGAAAGCAAAGAATACCAGAAAGATGTTTACCTGTGTTTTAACTGACTATGCAGAGGCATTTGAGTTTGTGGATCATAATAGATTATGGATAATATTGCAAAGAATGGAAATTCAGGAAACTTAATTGTACTCATGCAAAACCTATACATATGAAGACTTTCAATTAAGTTTGTGAATTCATCCTGGAAGAAGTGCTGCATACCGTATTGATAAATATCATCACAGCCAACTTCAGAGTACTCCCTTTGGGAAGCTATACACTGATGCCGGTGACTAGTCCACCCTTCAAAGCAATTTTGGAAATCTTTTTCTAGAATGGCCATCAGAGCTGTTGTTGTATTACCTCTGATGTCCTGAATGTCAACCAAATGTCTGCCTTTCAATATCTCCTTTATCTTAAGGTAAAGAAAAACGTCATTGGGGGCCTGATCAGGTGAGTGTGTAGGGTGTTAAAATACAGTTATTTGTTTACAGACAACTACATAGTTAAGTTCACTACCTTGCCAGTATGCCACCACGTACAGTGGCCATTCCAGAAAGAGTTCCAAAATTGCTCTGAAGGGAGGACAAGGTGCTGGCCTTGCCCCAACCTTCCCAAGGGGAGCACTTTGAAGGTGACTGTAGTGATATTCAGCAACTTGAAACAATTAAGTTTGCGGATTCAGCTGTCAAACCTTGTCTATCAGGAGGCAGTCACTGAACAAACCAAGATGATACCGCATTGTTTAAAATCAGGAAAGATGTGTGTCAGGGTTGTATCTATTCACTAAATGTGTGCAATCTGTATGCTGAGCACATAATCTGAGAAGCTCATTTGTACAAAGCAGAACATGGTATTAAGATTGGAAGAAAACTTATCAACAACCTGCAGTACGCCGACGACATAGCTTTGCTTGCTGAAAATGAAGACGACTCGAGGTGCTAACTGATGAAGATCAGAGAATACAGCCCTCAGAATGGATGACATAGCAACACAAAGCAAACAACAATCCTCAGCTGGATCAATGAGCAACATCATGATAAACAAGGAAAATATTGACTTTGTTAAGGATTTTATTTTACTTGATCCACCATCAACAACCAGGAAATCTCCTTAATGTTTTAAAAAGCAAAGATGTCACTTTAAAGAGTAAGATGCATGTAGGTCAGCATGCAAATTTATATGGGAATGTAGATTTTCATTTAATAAAAAATAAAATAGTAAGATGCATCTGACCCAAGCCATGAAATTTTCAATTGCCTCATATACGTATGAAACCTGGACAATAAATAAGGAAGACCACAGGAGAATAGACATCTTCGAATTGCAGCTTTGTCGGGGAACACTACGTACACGATAGACTGACTGGGAACAAATCTTTCTTGGAAAAACAGAATCAAAATTCTTCTTGAAATCCAGGATGATGAGACTTTGTATCACGTACCTTGGACATGTTATCAGGAGAGACCATTCCCTAGAGAAGGATATCACGCTTGGTAAAGTATGAAAAAGTGAAAAAGAAGACCCTCAGTGAGATGGTTTGACACATCTGCCATGATGGGCTGAAACATAGCAATAAAAGCGAGACTGGCCCAGAACTGGGCAGTGCTTCCTTCTGTTTTACATGCGGTCACTACAGGTCAGAACTGACTCAACGGCCATCTAGTGCCGCTTTGACAAAAACACCACACGTAGACGGCTTTAGAAAGAGAAATTGTAGTTGTTACAGTCCTGTAGGCTGGAAGTCCTGATTTAGTGTGTCTGCTTCAGGGGAAGGCTTTTTCTGCCGGCTCTGGAGGAAGGTCCTTGTCATCAACCATCCCCTGGACTGGAAGATTCTGAGGCACAGGGACCCCGGTCCTTTCCAGAGGATGCACTAAGCTTCTGGCAGTTTCTTGGTGGTACGAGGTCCCCAGATCTCAGCTTGCCTCCCTTTCTTTTACATCCCAAGAGGCGGCCCCAAGCCGCAATACAATCCCACACATTAAGTCCTTCCCCACCAACTCAACTTCAAGGCATCCACCCTCATTAATATCGCAGAGGCAGGATTTACAACAGGAAGGACATCACACAATTCCAGGAATCATAACCTAGGCAAATCACTACAGATTTTGCGGGGAACTCAATTCAATTCAAGATAGGCACCTAACAACAACGGCAACAAGATACTTTCGAAAACATTATGTGGAATTTAACTGATGAACTACAACATTCTTCACTGCAGACTGTTAAAAAAGAAGTCCCTGTGTGGCACAAATAGTTAGGTGTTTGACTGTTGACACAAAGGTTGGTGGCTTCATCTTCCCAGAGCATCTCGGGAAAAAGACCTGCCAGTCTGCTTCCAAAACCTCACAGACACGAAGACTCTGGGAATGCAGTTCTACTCAAACACGTGAGGTTGTTTGTAAATCAGAAAGTGACTCCAAGGCAGATGGTAGTGTTAAACGTTAAGTAGAAAATGATTGGAGAGTGAGATTTACAGTTAGAGTAACCTCCATTTCTGTTGTCTGCGAGTGGCATTTATGGGTATGGAAATATATATATCTATATACATGCTCATGCTATCGTGCACACACACACACACACACACACACAGACCTACACACTGGCTTTCTCAGCTGATTAGACTTTCACAAATCATTACTTGCATCTATGCTGTTGTTCTGGTTAGTTTCTATCAGCCAAGCCAAGCCAAGTGTCGTCGAGTTGGATCAAGTCAGTTATAATTCATGGCAACCCCATATGTAGTGTAGAACTGCTCCGTAAGTTTTACAAGGTTGTGATCTTTTGAAAGCAGATCACTAATACTTGTGTCTGAAGCTCCTCTGGGTAGGTTTAAACTACCAATCTTTCCACTTGTATTTTAGCATTTAACTATTTGCACCACCCAGGAAACCCCCACTAGTTTGTTATTTCTTATTATACCTAAAAACCCACTGCCGTTGAGTTGGGTCAGACTGATAGCGCCCCTAGAGGTCAGAGTAGAACTGCCCCACATAGCTTCCAAGGAGCACCTAGCGTGTTTAAACCGCCGATCTTTTGGTCAGAAAACCTAACACTTAACCTGCTACACCATACTTCCCTCCATTGGCTTCTCCACTTCCTCTCTACTTAGCAAAACTACAGGCGGGTCAATAGTCCGTTATCTTCCACTATTTTATCCTGTATTACTTCCTTTTAATAATAAAAATACTATGTTGTAGTTTTATAACACATACAATAATTGCCATTAAGTTGAATAAAAAAGGAGAAAGCCAGTTATCATTTATAGTATTTTCTTCACTTGTTTGGGGATCTTGCTGAAATTTCTTTCTTTCTTTTTGAATTCTGCTATAAAAATATAGCTTTATAATATTAAATATTTGGTTTTATGTTTTGTGCTTTTATTAGTTTAGTTTTCATTCAATTTATTTGTTTGTAATTAATTTTACTTTCGTCCTATAGTTTGAAATTATTTCATTTTTTTCTAGCCGTAAATATTTTCACCTTAAAAAACAAATACTCTAGCAATGAAACCTACAATTTAAAAACAAAAATACATCTTTTGTTTCCTTCTTCTTAAGATAAAGAATTTAACATCATTAGCTTCCTCTGTTACTATCCCCAGGCGCTCCTTGGAAACTCTGTGGAGCAGTTCTACTCTGACCTCTAGGGTCGCTATGACTTGGACATGATTCAACGGCAGAGGGTTTGGGTTTTTTTATTACTACCCACCTTCATAGTCTTTGTTTATATAATTTGTCGTTTGATTTAGGGGGGGAAAAAGAAAGTTTCACATGTATAGGAGGCTTTAATGGTGTAGTGCACATATGTGTGTGTACATACATACATGTATACATACATACATGTGAATATACGTATATGTAAGCTTGTCTTCTCACCACCAACTTTTTGAACACTGAGCAATTTTCACATTGAATCTTTCTCTTTTTGAAATTTGTCACTTCTCTTACTACATGATTCCACATTTCTTTGTTTTCATGGTGGCTTTATTTTTCTGGTGCATTTTTAATCAAAAATATTTATCAAAAGTATGTACGTGTGGTATACTTACTGAGCTTTTGTTAGATGCCAGTGCTCTTCTATAACCTTCATAAGCAAATGTCAAGTTGGCTGCATGTACATTTCTGTGGTCATATCTTTTCCTTGCAAAACGAGGTAAAACTTCTCTCAGTGATTTCTGTCATTCAGTGCGGTTAAGAACAAGTGTGAGACCGAGCAGTTTTTTTTTTTTTTTTAACTTTCTGTATATTTCTTTACAACCTTATTCAATGTTGAAAAATAAGACGAAGCACCTAATTATAATGAAAATACTTTGCCAAATACATAGATATCTTATCATTAATTTTGTATGCATACTGCAATCTGTTTTAAACTGAGATTAGTTTTCTTCAAGACTGTGCTTATTACTTGTATCCAAGCTGTTTTCTTTTAACATGCAGAAACACCTGTCTTAGTTTTTTGCCTTACCATATGTAACGTCTTAATCATGTTTGCTGTTGTTCTTCTTCTTATTCTTCATTTTTAAGGAAATTTTCAAAAAGTTTCTGGAAGTTGTCATCTACCATCAAATCTTTCCCTATAAAGCTCATTTGTCTTCTGTTCTGTGTGTGCAAGACACTGTGTATGCACGTGCCTCGGTGATGAATCCAATTGTGTTCCTTCAGTCTTTCCATATCACACTCCTCTTCGTTTTCAGCTTAGTTTTTTGCGTTTGTTTGTTTTCTACTTACTGTAGATTTTCCTCATCGTTTCTTCAGAGATGTTATAGTATCTTTTTCTTAATTACAGTACTAACCTTTTTTTTTCAAAATTTCTCTTTTTGCAATAATTCCGTAAAAGGAATATTCTCATTTTCGTGCCCTATAGATTTGTTTTTTGTTTTCCAAGCAATATCAATTTGTTCTGTCACAATTGTCTGGGTTAAAAGTCCCTAATCAAGACAATGGCAGGGCTAAACTCCTTCTAAAGGCTCTAAGGAAGCCTTCTTCTTTGCCTTGTCTTGCCTTGGTGACCGCCAGCAATCCTGTGCTTTCCTTGCTTACGGCTGCGTTACTTCACACTGCCTGCATCTTCACATGGTCGTCTTTCCTCTGTGCATTTGGAATTTTTAAAAAATGTAATCCGTGGCGTTTTGTTTCTTGTCCTAAAAAATTTCATTTATTAACACTTAATTACAGAGAAAACCGCCTAGCCAGAGTGCTGTGTCGAAGATAGGGTGTATAATATTTATTTACCTCCCTTTTCTGCCCATTTCATCCTTTTTTGCAATCTTTGTCAGGAATATAATTCCTGATCCATTTCTATCCCATATATCCTCATGAGTCTCTGCTAGAATCTGTTTTGATTATTCCGTTCTCTTATCCATTTATCCTTATTTGTTTAAACAGAGAAGGGCATATACTCTCTAATGATCCTGGATGGTGGCCTTCAGTGCCTCCTATAATCTGTACCCACTTCCACTCTCAAAAATCTCTTCTTTAGTTGTAGTTTAACTCTTCCACAAATTCAAGAGGATGGTCCTGGTCTTACTCACAGCTTTACAGACCTTTTCTTTCTTGAAAACAGTCTCAGGTATTTGCCCTATTTCTATGGCAAATGTTTATTTCCTGGGGCCCATGTTCACTTTCTAAAGAAACACACACTCTTAGATCATGGGACGTACCCTGCCCACCTCAAGAAGCACTAACTCATCAGTGGAAAGATGATACGCATATTCATTTCGTAATGCAAATTACAGCACTTTGCATTTTCTAATGGGAGAAAGAGGAGAACGCAGTAGTTGGAGGATCTAAGTTGTTTTTTTCTACTATGTAGAAACTCAGTTTTGTCAGTGAAAGTACAGATAGACTATCAAAGGTTTTTTGTACTCTGACTTTAAAAAAAAATACTTTATGCTCTAAGTGAAAGTTTACAACCCAAGTAAATTTGCCATGTAAAACTTTGTGCACACATCTCTATGAAACTCTAACTGCTCTCCCTATCCTGTGACAACACACTCCTTCTTTCCACTCTGTGCCTCCCGTACCCATTCAGCCAACTCCAATCCTATTTCACCCACTCATCTCACCACTGGACAGGAGCTGCTCAGACAGTCTCATGTATGTATTCAAGGCAAGAAGCACATATTTCACCAGCATAATTCTATGCCTTATAGTCCAGTCCAATCTTTGTCCGGAGAGTTGGCTTTGGTACTGGTTTCAGCTGTGAGCTAACAGTACATCCAGGAGCCGTGTCCTTAGGTGGACCCTCCAGGGTGTTGGATCATTAAATCTGGTCTTTAATACAAAGTCTGGCAGTTAAGTCCACGAACTTAATTGCTCTAAGTGCTTTATACCTCATTGCCGAAAATCACTACCACCACCTTTGAAGGACTCTCCTTGGGAAGCTGTGCACCAACAACCAGTCCCTAGTCCACCCTTGAAAGCAATTTTGGAACTTTTTCTGGAATGGGCATTGGGCACTGTGGCAAGGTCATGAACTTAAATGTATAGTTGTCTATGAAGGAGTTTTCAGCCAGTAAACAAATAACTGCATTGGAACATTCCCCCTACTCACCTCATCCGGCCACCAGTGACTTTTTCTTTACCCAAATATAAAGGAAATACTGAAAGGAAGACATTTTGATGACATTCAGGACATCAAGGGTAATACGATGACAGCTCTGATGCTCATTCCAGAAAAAGAGTTCCAAACTTGATTTGAAGGGTGAATTAGGCGCTGGTGTCGGTGCATAGCTTCCCAAGAGGAGTACTTCAAAGACAACTGCAGTGATATTCAGCAATGACAGAGGTAGCACTTTTTCTGGGATGAGTTTGCAAACTTCATTTGCAGTTCTCACAGAGATCTAGATCTGCACCTTCTCTTTTCTCCTGCTACATTAGGGACTCAATCTTGTGTTCCCTGTCAGGGCAGTTGTTGCTGGTTACTGAGCACCATCTATTCTTCTGGTCTCATGCTGGTGCAGTCTCCAAATCTTACGGCACCTTCTGTCTCCTGGTCTCCTGTTTTCCTCATGTCTTTGATGTCCTTTGTTCTGCCCTGCTCCAGGTGCTTTGGGACAGCTGAGCAGATGGCAAACTGTTAGCTTTTAAGACTCCATATGCTACCCACCAAAAAGGGATGCAGAATACTTTATTAAAACAAAAAAAATTACTTATGCCAGTTGAGATAGCTGTCCTCTGAAACTATGGTCCCCACACCCCTGACCCTGCTACACAGACCTTTGAAATGTTGAATTATATTTGGGAAACTTCTTAGATTCTGGTGTAACCCGGAAGTATTAATCTCCATTTTACTGCAGGCTGCCACTTCCTGCACTAAAACTCAATTCTTGTCTACTACATAATCTATGCATATCACTCTGAGGCCCTCGCCTCCCTTGTAACCATCAAAGATTATTTTCTTTTGTGCTTTTTATTTATTTATTTATTTATTGAGTCCTTATAAGAGTGGCTGCATACAATATTTGTCCTTTTGGAAGTGACTAATTTTACTCAACATGTTGTTGTTGTTGTTAGGTGCTATAAAGTCACTTCTGACTCATAGCAACCGTATGCACAACAGAACACAACAGCGCCCAGTACTGCACCATCGTTGAAGGCATTGTATCAGTGGCTTAAGCCCATCGTTGCAGTCACTGTGTCAGTCCATCTAGTTGAGGATCTTCCTCTTTGCCCTGACCCTCAGCTCTACCAAGCACAATATCCTTCTCCAGGGATTGATCTCTCCCGACAACATATCCAAAATATGTAAAATGCAGTCTCGCCATCTTTATTTCCAAGCAGCAGTCTGGTTATACTTCTTCCAGGGCAGTTTGTTTTTTTTTTTTGGCAGTTCTTTTGGCATTTCTTGGTACACTCAATATTCTTCTCCAACACCAGAATCCAAAGGCATCAGTTCTTTTTCTGCCTTCCTTATTCATTGTCCAGCTTTGAAATGCATGCACTGCTATTGAAAATACCATGGCTTGGGTACGGCACACCTTAGTCTTCAAGGTGACAGCCTTACTTTTCACTACTGTAAAGAGGTCCCTTGCAGCAGATTTTCACAATGCAATATGTCTTTCAGTTTCCTGACAGCTGCTTCCATGGGCATTGATTGTGGACTCAAGCAAAATGAAATCCTTGACGACTTCAGTCCTTTTCCCATTTATCATGATGTTGCCTACTGTTTCGCTTTTGAGGAATTTTGTTTTCTTAATGTTGAAATAAAATCCATACTGAAAACTATGGTCTTTGATCTTCTTCAGTAAGCACTTCAAATCTTCTTCAGTTCCAGCAAGGAAGGTGGTGTTATCTGCATAACACAGGTCGTCAATGAGTCTTCCTCTAAACCCGAGGCCTTTCTCTTCTTTATATAGTCCAGCATCATGTATTATTTTCTGAGCATACAGATTGGAAAGGCATGGTGAAAAGATACAAGCCTAACACACACCTTTCGTAACCTTAAACCATGCAATGTCCCGTTGTTCTCTTCACATGACTGCCTCTTGATACATGTACAGATTCCTTAAGAGCACAATTAAGTTATCTGGAATTCCCATTCTACACAATGTTAGCCATAATTTGTTATTCCACATGGTCAAATGCCTTTGCATAGTCAATAAAGCAAAGGTAAACATCTCTCTAGTATTCTTTCCTTTCTGCCAAGATTCATCTGACATCAGCAAGGCTATCCCCGGTTCCACGTCCTTGTCTGCAGGGTCACTCGTGGTGGACAAGTTTCAGCTGAGCTTCCAGACTAAGACGGATTGGGAAGAAGGGCCCAGCAGTCTACTTCTAAAAAGAATTAGCCAGAGAAAAACTTATGAATAACAGTGGAAAATTGTCACTTAGCATAGTGTCTTCCCAGTGACTCCATGTAATCAGATATTTTCCGAGATCATCATTATTCTTTCATTTTATAGTATTCTATTGTGTGACTGTATCATAGTTTGCCCATTCATATTTCAGTGAGCACTTAGGTTGATTCCATCTCGTTTCTGTTGCGGACAATGCTGTAACAAACATTGGTGAGCCTATATCTATTCATGTGATAGCCCTTAGGTTGCTAGGACATATTCCACACAGTGGGATTCCTAGATCATACGGTATTTCTATTTCTAGTTTTTAATACTGTGCCCAATTGATTTGCAAAGTATGTGTACCATTTTAAATCCCTGCCAGCTACGTAGAAGAGTTCATTCCAGTCTCTCAACAACCTCTCCAACATTTATTGCTTTATGTTTTTTGGGATGAATGCCAGCCTTGTTGGGGTGAGATGGTACCTCATCGTTGTTTTGATTTTGATTTCTCTAATGACGAATCATAGTGAACATTTCCTCATGTATCTGTTAACTGCCTGGATGTCTTCTTGGGTCAAGTTTCTGTTCATATCTTTTGCCCACTTTTATAAATTGGATTATTTGTCTTGTTGAAGTTTTGCTCTACCTTGTATATGGAGATGAGACCGATCAGATTCCTGGTTGCCAAAAATTCTTTCCCAGTCTGTAGGCAGTATTCTTATTCTTTTGGATAGTCTTTAGATGAGCATAAGTGTTTGATTTTTAAGAGTTCTCATTTATCTATGTTCTCTTTGAGTATTTGTGCATTGTTAGCAATATACTGTAGTCTGTTTCTGCCATGTGTTAGCGTTCCCAGAGTTGTTCTATTTTTTCTTCCATGATCTTGTTTATTTAGTTTACATTTAGGTCTTTGATTACTTTTGAATTAGTATTTGTACACGCTTTCAGGTATGGGTCTTATTTCCTTTCTTTTCTTTTTCTTTTTTATTTTTGCAGATGAATATTCATTTTTGCTAACACCATCAGTTGAAGAGGATCTTTTTTTTTTTTCTTTTCCCAGTTCACAGACTTTGGTCCTTTGTCAAATATCATCTGCTCATAGGCTGATGGAATTTCTGCTCTGTTCTAATCTGTTTTTGTACAAGTACCAGGCTGCTTCAACTACTGTGGCAATGTAATAGATTCTAAAGTCAGATAATGTGAGGCTTCTCACATTTTCCTTCTTCTGTAATGTTTTATCATCCAAAGCATCTTCCACTTCTGTGTGAAGTTGTGATTTGTTTCTCAGTCTCATTAAAAAATGACATTGGAATTTGTATTGGAATTGCATTGTATGTTTTCATAGTATTAAGTGTTCCTACACATCAGCAATGTAGGTTTATACACTTACATAGGTCTCTTTTAGTAGTGTCTTTTAATTTTCTTTGTATAGGTCTTTCATATCTCTGGTTAGATTAACTCCTCAGTATTTTGTCTTCTTGTGGGGGTTGTAAATAGTATTGATTTGGTGATTTCCTCTTTGATTGTTTCTTAGTTGATATAAAGGGATCCAAGTGGTTTTTGTATATTTATCTTATAAAGTGATTCTTTGCTCAACTTTTCTATTAGTTCCAATAATTTTTTTTTTTTTTTTTTGGATGGAGTCTTTGGAATTTTCTGTGTAGAAAATCATATCATTTGCAAATAGAGATACTTTTATTTCTTCCTTACCAGTTTGGATGCCTTTGTTTCCTTGTCTTGTCTGATTGTTCTTGTTGGGACCTGAAACACAATGTTGAATTAAAATGGTGACAGTGGTCACCCTTATCTGGTTCCTGTTCTCAAGGGAATGATTTCAGACTCTCCCCATTTAGGATGATGTTGGCTGTTGACTTAGAATGCCTGCCAGCCAGCCAGCCAAGTGGTTGACTTAGAATAGATGCCCCTTATTATGCTGAAGAATTTTACTTCTGTTCCTATTCTGCTGAGAGTTTTTAACACAAATGGGTACTGGACTTTGTCAAATGCCTTTTCTGCATCAATTAATAAAGTCAAGTGATTATTATCTTTTGTTTCATTTATGTGGCTGACTATATTGTTTTTCTAATATCAAACTATCCCCGAAACCTTGGTCAAAGTGAATTGTTTTTTGATATGTGGATGAATTCTATTGGCTAGAATTTTGTTGGGGATTTTTAAATCTAAGTCATAAGAGATATTGGTCTTTAATTTTCCTTTTTTGTGCTATTTTTACCCAGTTTTGGTATTAGGGTTATGCTGGCTTCATAGAAAGAATTTAGGAGTGTTCTACCTTTTTGTGTGCTGTGATTTACTTTTAGTAATAATAGTGTTAATTCTTCTTTGAAAGTTTGGTGAAATTCTCCAGTGAAGCCTTCTGGGTCAGGAATTTTCAGTTGAGAATATTTCAATCTCTTCTTTTATGGTTGGTTTATTAAGTTGTTCTACTTTTATTTCTGTTAGTTTTGCTAGGTAGAGTGTTTCTAGAAATTTGCCCATTTCCTCTAGGTTTTAAAATTTATTATATAGCACAATTTTCCTTAATATTTTGATTCCTTTAATTTCATTTGGTTCTGTTGTGATATTGCCTATCTCATTTCTTATTTGAATTATCTGCTTCCTCTATTGTTTTTCTTTGTTGCCCAGGGCTGTCGAGTTGGGTCTGACTCATGGCAACCCTACAGGCCAGAGTAGAACTGCCCCATAGAATATCCAAGGAGCACCTGGTGAATTTGAACTGCAGACCTTTTGGTTAGCAGTGGTAGCACGTAACCCACTACACCACCAGGTTTCTTTCGTTATTGAGTCTGGCCAATATTTTATTGATTTTATCATTGTTTTCAAGAAACCAGCTTTAGTTATTGTTAACCCTTTCAATTATTTTACTATTTTCTAATTCATCTAGTTCTGGTCTCATTTTTATTATATATATATAATATGTATATTATATATACATGTACATTATTATTAATATGTATATTATATATATAATATATGTATATATTTGTGGTACTTGATGGTTCTTTTTCTTCCTCTCTTTCTACTTGTTTGAGTTGTAGGTTAATTCTTTCATGTGGGTTCTTTCTTCTTTTTTGAATGGGTGCATTAATTGAGATAAATTGACTTCTGAACGCTGCTTTTCCTGTGTCCCATAGATTTTTGTAGGATGTGTTTTAATTCTCATCTGATTCTATGAATTTGTTTATTCCACATTCTTCATTTCTTCTATAATCCAGATGTTTTTGACCAAGTAGCTGTTTAGTTTCTGTGCATTTAATTTTTTATCTTTCTTTTTCTGCTATTGATTTTGATTTTTATGACATAATGGTCTGAAAAGATGCTTTGCAATGTTTCAGTGATTTTGCTTTTGTTAAGACCGACTTTATGTGGTCTAGTCTGGAGAATGTTCCATGTGCATTGCAAAAGAAAATATACTTGCCTCTTTGGGGGTGGTGTTCTATATATGTCTTTAAGGTAGAGGTAGTTGACTGTGGCATTTAGATCCGCTATGTCGTAATGTGATTTAATTATATGTCTTGGTGTCTTTCTTTTGAGGTCTATCTTGTGTGGATTTTGATGAGCATCTTGGATAGATACCTTCTTGTCCTTCATGATATCAAGGGATTTTTCTGTCAGCATATCTTCAACAATTTTCTCTTCATTTTCTGTGTTCCACCCCACACACCAGTTTCTGGTGCTCAACTCATTAACGAATTACTCCTCTTGATAGAGGCCCACATGACCCTTAGTGAAACTTCACTTTATCAAAATTCTTTAAATGATTTTTCCTCAAATATGCTGGTGTCAGTTGCTTTATCTTCAGTGTCACTAATTCTGCATTCTGTGGCCTAAAACTTACTTCTTTATCTTTCTATTGCATTGTCTAATTCTGTAATTGTAATGTTAATCTGATGAATTTCAGATTATTGTTCCTCAACTAGTTCTTGTAATTTGTTTTATTTCTCATTATACACCATTGTATTTCGCCGAATCACCTTCTTAATGTCTTGAAGAGCTCTAAACGTTACTTTTTTGTATACTGCCTCCAATAATACAGAAATCTTCTTTGTTTAAAAAATTTTCTGATTCTTTGTTTTGGGAGGTTTCTGAAGCCATGATGGTCTGCTTCTTTAAACAGTTTGAAATTGATTGCGATCTTTGAGCTATTAGAAAATTTTTGTAGTTTATGTATTTTGGGTTACTGTGTTCATGTGTGTGTGTGTGCGTGTGCGTGTGTGTGTGTGTGTGTGTGTGTATGTTTAATTTAGTCTGGTCATTTGACTTGCTTGACTGTTGGAGCCTTAGAAATTCCAATGCCCTGTCATCAGGTGGTTAAACTTGTAAGCATGCTGAGAGTGGTAGGGTGGGTTTCCAGCTCAGGGGAGCCAACAGACCTTGTTGTCTTCCCTTCACCTTGTTTTGGTCTCCAAGTCTAAGAGAATAGCTGAAGGCCCCCACATAAAATGCCCCATTTATGACCCAGGTAGAATATCAGAGTTTAGCTCCCATTGCACAGCAGAGAAGACAGGGGGAAGAGCTGAGTAAAGGAAGGGAAATCAGCATGTAAGAAAAATTTAAATCCAGGAGTTTGTAAGTACTTAGCTTATGATGCTCAGGTGAAAGTCCTCTGTGATTCTATAGGTACAGCCATCCAAACTTCAGCATATTTGCTAAGAAAGATGCACTGTGTAACTGTTCTATATAGCCGTTCTCAACTGTGCTGCATCTACACTTGGCTGGCTAAAGAGGGTCCCTCTGTAGAGTGTGGATTAAACTCTGGCATAAGTAGTTGCTTCTGGACCTTCTCTACTCTCCCTGTCATCTGTTCCAATTTTTCAGCTTTTTGCTGGAATTTTCAAAGTTCCTAAAATGTTCTGTATAATTCATTCAGTTGTTTTTCTGGTTCTTTGTTGTTAAAAGGATCACAGAACACATGTAGCTACTCTATCTTCTTAGACTCTGCAAGTACTGGTTTGTTTTTTAATTAGTATGTTTTGCCTAAAACTTCTCAGTGGTTTGTCTATCACAGAGTTAACAATACTTTTAGGGCTTCCAAAATACCTTCTTCTATTAAATTAGAAATTGCCAAGTCAAAGACTTTTTGTCAGTTACCTCTCAAATTGCTATTTTCTTCCTTAACTATTACTATCACTTTTGCAATATCTAGTAGTATTGTGTCCTCTCTAGTATGCAAGACTGATTCTTTTAAAAAACAGAAAATCAAGTAAAGCTATAACTGCAGGTAATGATCTCTGGTTGTGCAGTGGTTAAAGCATTCAACTGTTAACAGGAAGGACAATGGTTCAAAAATATGAGCAGCCCTGTGGGAGACAAATGTGGCAGCTTGTTTCCATAGAGATTTACAACTTTGGAAATCCTACAGGGTTGTTATGAGTTGGAATTGATTGAATGGCAGTGGGCAGTGGTATAATTCCAGGTACAAGGCAAAGTATAGAACAAAAAATAGTGATCAGAATGGGTTTTTCCTACATGCTTTCATTTTAAATACTTGAATCCCAAATCATCTGAGTTACAGTTATTCAGAATACTGCCTTAATTATCAATTTCACTTTTACTATATAAAATTTTCCAATCCTGAATTAATTTGTCCTTTATTTTTCATATGATTTATGTTGAAGTTAAACTGAGGTACTACCATTGCCTACAGTTTGTGCTCCAGTCTGCTGAATTTTTTTTTAATAATACATTTTTATTCACCTTAAAGATCATAACTAAGAACATGAATCTTTTTGGATATTTACTTTATCATCATTATTACTTGGAGCACCATGCCTGAACATTCATATAAATGTTCTTTTTTGTCCTAAATTAGAATATAAAATGAACTTTGAGTTCCATGCTTGTAAGTGGTGGTATATAAATATTTGAAATAAATGTCTTCAATAGACTCTGCAAGACACAATCCTGACCCTTGACTCCCAATTAATTAGTCCAAAGAAAGAAAGTCTAGACAAACAACCTCCCTATTCAGTGATGGCTAATTAAAACACATACCCTCTAGAAGTTACTTGACTCTCAACTATAATTAAATACGCAAGGCTGTCAGACAGTGCAAGCAGAAAGCTGAAAGAAATCTTCCCTTATTAGAGTGAGTATATCAAGTACGGTTTTGGGTAGAAAAGAAGGCTTTCACATACCATAGCTATTTGTGTTATTCATTGACTGTTTCCAAAGGGCAAAGCAATGATAATGCCACTGCTGACGGTAGTATCCTATCAGCTTTGGTGGACTCAACGTTAAAACCTAGTGAACCATTAAAATTGTAGACACCATCAAATATCAACTAGGACCGCTTTAATGGTGTCAGGTTAACTTTTTCATAACGTTATTGATTCACTGAAAATGAAGAAATTTATGTTATCAGCAAGCACTTCCAACTGAGTTATCTGAATGAGTAGCTTACAACTCATACAACTCTGAAAAAGAATAATTAATAAGATACCTGAATTGTGTCCTCCATTTTTAATGAATTCTTCTTCAATATTTTGTCAAAATAATTGTTCTATCTCTACTTCAGTTATTGTCCTTTTAAAGAAGAATGTGCCTTTTTGCGTAGATGACTGCATTTTTTATAAATTCCAAGCTAGACTGTTTCCTCTTAGTGTGTAGTGTGTTCCTCTTCTTCAGCAGTGCTCTGTTTATCTGGGGTTTCGTCCCCTTCCGAACAAAGTTGGTGATTTGTTTCTCCATCTCATTGAAAAATGTCACTGGAATTTCTATTGGGATTATATTGTATATGTAGATCGCTTTGGGTAAAATAGACATGTTCACAATTTTAAGTCTTCCTATCCAGCCTTTGTTTTTAATTCTATTTATATTAAGAGCCCTGGTGACACAAGGATTAATAGCTTGGCTGATGACCAAAATAATGGCAGTTCAAATCCACCAGCCACTCCTTGGAGACCCTGTGGGGCAGTTGTACTCTGTCGTATGGGGTTACTATGAGCAAAAATTGACAGCAATGTTTTTTTGTTTGTTTCTATGTTTCTTTGCCTTAAGGTTGCCATGAGTTGGATCTGACTCGATGGCACTTGGCTAGCTTGGCTGTCTATATGAGAAGAACCCCTGTGGCACAGCAGTTTAGCCTTCAGTCACTAACTGAAACATCAGTAGTTTCAACTCGTCAGCTGCTTTGTGAGAGAAAGATGTAGCTGTCTGCTTCTGAAAATATCACAGCCTTGGAGGCCCTACTGGCAGCTCTATTCTGCCCTATAGGGTCACTATGCATCAGAATTCCATCGATAGAAACATTTTCTGTTGTTGTTTATTTACATATGTGGAATGAATCCTAAATTGGTTATATCTTTTTGCATATTGTGTTAATGTTGAATATTATTTACTAACATGTAATGTAAACAAATTTAGAATCGATTTCTCACACCTAGGATTTGGGATTAAATCAAGGATGTAAAATTGTCAATAAGTTCAATGATTCTTTGAATTATTTAGGGTGCTTCTGAGGATATTATGAGACTGCCTTTCATCAACAAAGCATAGCAGGTGTTAGTCCATAAAATCAACCCAGCTGAACCCCAGCCCAAACTGTCATCCCACAAAGTCGTGTTTGTGGCATTAAGCAATAAGTTATAAGATGGCTTGTCATGTAGAAAAGCTCACAGATACACCCAACAATGTCCAAATGTTTTAAATGAGGTCATTAGTTTCATAATCCTCCCAATCCCAATGAGTTCAGGGAGTGCCTGAACTGTTGCACCCCCTGGTGCTACTGGCACCAGTGATGAGAGAGTGTACAGGACAGGAAATATGATCCTTTTTCCTTTCTGTCCGCTGGATTAATAATTAGACATTTTTTATTCCTTTTTATTTAATGTTATTCTGACTAGACAATTTAATCAACATATGTGGATATGTTTTCTTACATCCTCTAATTCTCTAAGCAGTTTGTAATTCTCAGTTTTCATTTAGTTTAGGGACATAGGGTACACCAACTCAGTTAACACATTCTTCTTTCCACTAGCTATGATGCTGTTCTGTCTAAAAGTTAACAGTTATTTTAGCTAGTATCATGAAAGAAGACAAAGCTTTCTGTCTTATAGGAACTAAAGGTGGCCAGTAATTACTTCATAGACATAAAAGGAGTGTAACATTATACAGAGAACACAGAAAGATTTTCTCTAGGGGGTAAATTAGAGAAAAATATTTGAGACTCAGGGAATTCTTTCAGCCCAGAGAGACAATTGCATGTGGGATTACCATGAGCCATGGCTGACTGGCAGTAACTAACAACACCCAACACAACCAGACAAGGAGGAGCACATTAGAAATACAGAGGCCGGTTTGTAGAAATTGAAAGATAGTGTAGGAATCTGAGAACGGAATGCCTCCAGTGCCAGTTTGAATTTGAACGTGATTTCATGGAAAATGGAGGATTCATAGATGTTTTGAACAAGAAAATGATGCAAATAGATTTGGTCTTTTTAAAGCTGAACCATGTAACACATACAAAATGGACTTTAGAAGTTGGAGATGGAATGATCTATTACAGTGGTTCGATTAATAGTTACTGGACTAGAATAATGGCAAAATGATTAAGACAATCTGAAGGGCTCCTTGAGTGACTGGATGTAGAGTTTTGGTGACTGTGTAAGTTTAAGCTTTGGTTCTGATACAGTAGAATATTTAAGACAGAACTAGTAAAGATCGTTTGCAAGGGTAACTCTTAGCTAAGTTTTGGAAATTTTGTCTGTCAAATAGTGACAAGAAGATGGTTTAAATCTCAGGAGATACTGGAATTTATAAAAGCTATATACATAATTACTAGCCATTTTAAGGGAGATTGAAATTATTTGAAAAAGTGTATTAGACAGAACTTTGGGAAAGGTTATAAAAAGTAAAAAGTAGCACCTATCTTTGCAAAATACATCTTGCAACTCTGAATTTTGATTTGTTAGCTTTTTGTTTTGTTTTTGGAAAGATATCAAAGAAGAAAAGCCGTCTAGAAGGAAGTATGAAAACATGACACATTTAAAACTGAACATCTGCATGCCACAGAAATAAAAGTGAGAGAAAAATTTGTCAAATGTTTCTTTTAGCTCAGGATTTATTATGAGGTGTTTGCAAATTATCTCTCCAATTTTGAATATAAATTATAGAATAACTAATGAACACTTATTACTGTGTGGTTTGTGTCATTTTATAATTTGAATCTTGGAGCTTATTAACTTTATTTTCTTATAGAAGTTGATTCAAAGGGAAAAATAGTTACCAAAAAACTAAATGTCATATATAAAAAGTATATTCTGTGTTTTGCATAGAGGTGAGCTGATGATGAATACACAGAAATTGGCTAGTCTTTAAAATTCTTTGATACTGTATAACATTGTTGAAGATACATACATTTACACATCCATGTACTTTTGTAAGAATCTATACTTATTGCCAACAAATAAACTTATAGAAAAACTTCATTGGGACTGAAAGCAAAGTGGAATAAAAATGTGAAGGAAAAAAATAACATTTTCTTGCACTTTTTAAATACACAATTAAAGCCAAATCGTTTGGAGGAAACAAATCACAGGATGACGTATGCTGTTCAGTTACATAAGCAAACCAGAGTGAAGTGTCAAGCTAGGGAAAAAAGAAAATAGTGCCTAAGTGTACTGGTTATGACAAGAATTTGATGAATATGAATATATTCTTACTATTAAATCTTAGATTTCTTATTCATTGACCTAGAAAATGTTACAATGAGAGCTTCCAGGCAGAATGTGCTTAGTTGGAGAGGAAAGCATCTGACCAGCCTTCAGAACTCTGACCTAGAATGAGTAGAGATTAGAGATACTTATTTCATGTTATATCTTGAAAGAATAAAATATAAATGTATACAAAGTTGTTTTTTGTTTTTTGTTTTTTTTAAAAAAAAAGGAAGAAGAAGAAGAAAGCAGGTTTCTATCAAAGAGGACATACCTTACTTTCAGACACATGACCAAATGTCTGTGGTATTCATGTGGTATCTAATTAGTTTTTTAAAATTAGTATTTGGGATTTATTTATTTATACAGTTATTTATTGAATAGACACTCTAAGATTCACTGCATTTATAACAAGGAAAGAATACTGATATGTTCCCTGTCCTTAAGAAATGAGCAGTAGACAAGCAAAACAAACAAACAAAACAGACAATTCAAATATGTGATAAGGCAAAAGCTTATGTTGTAACTTTGATTGGGCTTTGTGACTTCCCTAGCTGAGTAGGATTCTAGATGCTGTGTCCCGCGTTGCCTACTTAAGTATATGCTTGATGTTTTCACTTTTCTAAGCAAAGAACTTTTTTCATAATTTCTTGTAGTTTGGTTTGGTTTTCACAACGTCTCTGAGCTTCTGTTTATCTGTAAATATCTTAATTTGATCTTCAAATTTTAGAAGCATTTTTGCGGGATATACAATTGTTGGTTAGAAGTTTTTCTCCTTCAAGACTTTGAATGTGTCATCCCACTATCTTCTTGACAACATCACTTCTGACATGAAATCAGATGAAAATGTACAGGGCTTCCCTCTGATTTTAGTTTTGCTTTAAGCCTTGCTGCCTTTAAGTGCCTCTGTTTATGTTTCATTTTATTATGCTTGATTATAATATGTCTTGGTGTCTTTCTTTTTGTGTCTAGTATTTGCGTTGTTCAGTACATGCATTCAATACATATATATGTATATTCTCTTTCATAATTTCAGGGAAGTTTTCTGTCAGTAACTCTACAGTACTCTGTATTTTCAGCTATCCCACTCTGTTCAGGAACTCCAATTATTCATAGATTATTCATCTTAATAGAGTCCCACATGTTTCATATTGTTTTTTTCATTTTTCTTATTTCTTTTCTCTGATTTCTCCTCATAAATGCTTGTGTCAACTACTCTGTCCACAAGCTCACTAACTCTGGCTTCCATTTCCTCAATTCTACCCTTTTGGCTTAGGATTGAATTGTCTAATTCTGTAATTTTATTATAGATTTGCTGGATTTCTGATTGTTGATGTTCCATCAGTTCAAATAGCTATCTTAATTTTCCATTTTGTTCTGTTGAATTTTGCTTGATCTCTAGGACAGCTCTCTATACAATTCTTTTGTATTTGACCTCTGATAGTTTCAGAAAGGCTTCTTCATCTGGGAAGTTTTTTTTTATTATTTTGGGAGTTTTCCAAAGCCATGGTGAACTGTCTTTAACTGATTAGCACTATTTTTTGTTGCCTATTCTCCATCTAGAAGCTGTTTGGTTTCTCAAGTGTTATCTGAACAGGAGCTGAGGCATAGTACTAAGAGGTGATTTGGTCACCAGCCACCTCTGTGTGCTCTAGTGTCCCCAGGTGGACTCTCTGGGGTGGCAGGCTCTGCCTTCTCCCTGGCAGAGATGATACCCTACTTGTGGATTCATTGGGTGTCCATCATCCAATGAATGATGTGGATCAGTGAAGAGTGGAGCAGATGCTGCCACACTGTTCAACGGGCTGTTCTCCAGGTGGTCTTATTTTAAAAACGCACTTTACTGCTAAGCAAGGAGCTGCCCAACAGCTTCCCAAATCAGTCAGGCCCTCAGGTATGGCAGTCCATGCTTTCCAGCTGACAGCAAAGACACCTCATAGACTTTCCCCAGATGCAGTGATGTGGCTCAAAGTCGAGTTGGGTTTCTGCCTAACTGCTGTCCTCTGCCCACACCCATACCTCTAGACACCACCATCCTGACAGCTTTTCTGCTGTAGAAGCACTTTTCAAATGAATCTGTATTGGTTACTCTGCCTCCCAGCTAATCAAGAAGGCATCTTACCCTAACTACCCTGCCTGCTGTGAAACAGCAGATTCTACAGTGCAACTCAGAAACCAGATTGTGGATGGGCAGTTGTGCCCTCAGTCAGCAACTGGGCTGTTAAAATGTGGCTATCCCACTCACAGTCTCTCTGTTTCACCGTATGCTGTTTATTTAAGCAATGAAGTTCAGTGTATTAGCTAGCTTATGCCCAGTCCCCACCTCCCAGACAACAAAGAAGGCATCAGTACCTGTGGTCCTCCCGAATGGTGAGTCAGCAGAGGCAGGGCTCAGCATGCCACTAGCCTGTATTACACAAACATAGTTTCCCCAGTAGTAGTGACTAGCCCAATCTGACAAACCTATGCCAGATCCTAGAGCTCCCTAGATGTCCCTGCTACTCCATTCAATTATCATTCAAGGTCTTAGTTCTCAGAGGGAATTAAGGAGACATGTGTCTTATCTGCCATCCTGGCCCTGCCCCCTCTCTTTTTCTTTTTAGATAACAGCTGAAACTTTAAAAATATTTGAATGATGAGTGAGAGAGGTCACAATAATAGATATTTTTAGGGTTTTTCATTGTCCATGGAGGCTTGCTTTGTCATAGAATTTTATTGTTTTTATTATAAATGCTCCAGATATATTACGCTTTTCATTTGATTATTGGGCCCAAAACATGTATTTAATTAATCTTGGTGAGTCCATTATTCTGCAAAGTCAGATAGACATTATACATTTTCTTGGAAATAAATTTTTTTCTCAGTTAAAAAATTTGACAAACCTGTAAGGAAACATTATCAATGCCCAAAGTGGGCATTGATTAACTTATGTAAACATGTTGCTGACCTAGGCCAATGACTTTATTCAGAATAAAACATACTTCTTAAAAAAATAACACATATTTCATTTAATCAATAGTCTTATGATTTAAAACTTAACAGGTAACATTATCCTAAAAATGCGACTAAGCTATTTGATAATAATCAGAGAATCTGACAGACATATTCTGCATTTCTATTTCCTAACATGAGTAAATGAATACATTAACTAGCAAATGTTAATGATCACTCACAATAAATAGAATTCACCGATAAAATCAGAATTAAAAGATCATTAATATTGGTGACAAAAAGCACAAAACTATGGAAATAAGTTTCAATAGCCTAATTTTTTCATTCTGTCTTCTCAAAATTAGACATGTATCTCGTGATGCAAGTAAATGTAGAAAGTAATTTTAGTGGCGTATAGGAAAGCACTACATTCTTTGTGTTTATATTAAGAAAGAAAGAAGTTTGGAATTTCAGCCACAAATACTGGTTTTAGTCTGATGGAAAATTTCTGAGCCTACTCAATGACAGTACCCCAGCTTTCAGTTGATCCTGTATCAAATGTCATACAGAACATATCCCAAACTACTAGCCAAGCCAGCCAAGTGCCATCGATTGCTTCAATTTTAGCTGAAATTTGCCTTTGGTTTAGGATGGTGTGGTATAATTTTTCTAATTTTCTTTGTTTCTCTCTGTGTGTCTCACTTTTTCAATGTCTATCTGTTTATTTTTGCTGGTGTGTGATTTTTCAATTCTCTCGACTAATTTGTTGACTCCATTCATTAGACCAGAATTGCCTATCCCATATGGATGTATCACATTGTACTATGTCAAGTTTCTCAAACATACTGTCCAGTTTTATGGAGTCCTTGCTAGTTCCTTGTGATTAAGCTCTGGTTGACTCTCATTGCTGACAATTTCCCATGGTGCACTTGCAGGGTAAAGATTTAAGCCATCAACAAGGCTGCCAAAGTTTACTAGACTCAGAAAGGTGGTACAGCTACTTAGTACCATCCAACTTTCTGTAGGACTAACCTCCTCTTAGCAGGATGCATTCCCATTGATATCTGCAGATAGTATTTGTCATTTTGCTGAACTTTCTATGTATGTATACCTTACTGAGAGAGTGTGTCATCATAAGACAGATACTTTCTCTTCCTCATCCCTGGCAATCAAAGGACAGGAATAGGACCAATTAGATGTCACCATTTGGAATTGTCTGTGGGAGAATGATTCACAGCAGCAGAAAAGCAAAACAAAACAAACAAAAACAAAAACAAACAAAAAACCCCATATATTTTGGGTGGTGGAATTATAGGCAGTGCTTCTCATAACATTACCAGGGTTCAGGGTATGGATCTTGCAGCATTCTAACCGGACTCTAACCATAGAGTGATTTGACTGTAGTTCAAATGTCTCTGCTTCATTTGTAATTAACTGTTCTACAAAGACTGATTCTCCAGTCTCCCTTCCAACTTTGTGAACCTTTTGTATCCATCCAAATAAGTCATTTTTGGATGATATTAATTCAAAACAGATTTTATCTCTTGTAACCCAGAATGTTGAAACCTGTATGTTACAAATTCGTAGTGAAGTTTCATTCATTTGGTAAAATCTTCAAGAACTCACCTGCTTCAGTACAGGAAAGAGTAAATGAATGGGTAAATGTTATAAAAAACTTGGTACCCAAACACATATATAGATGTCCTGAGGTATGACAATGGTTAGCATACAATTTTTATGTCTTTGTGCTAGGTGCTGTTACTATTTAAATTTGTTGAGATAAAATGAAGTGGGTAAAAAAATATATATAATTTTTATTTGGATCAAAATGTATTTCCGTACATCAGTTTTGCTTGAAATGTGAAAACTGTGGTGGGCGCCTAGTATGGGAGTGAAGAATTAGAATGAACGCCTTTTCTTCCCCTTAATAGAGAAGAGTTTGAGTTGGAACAACTCCACTTTTATTCTCCAATATTAAGGACTGTTCCACTGTACATACCAAAACACTTTAGTAAACAGTACCTTCTGTTCATATGCTGCAGTCCTTCTTGCTTTGGAAAATTTTGCCTTCACCCCTCTTATAGGAGATACATGAAGTATATGCAAATATGCTGTTTGTCTGATATTTAAATGCTAAATATGGAGAAAGACTCAAGAAACATCCCCAAAAACAAATGCTGTTGTGTGGAAACATTATAGTGATTGTGAGCAGAAGCTACATTTCACAATGTTGGAGAAGGCAATTTTTTACTTGTATATACAGCTTGCTAAATTGAATCTTCTTGATCCGCCCCTTGCTACTCCTGTGAGGCTGGTTAAAAACTTCACATCTTCAACAATCTTCTGTCTGTTGCTGCCCAGCCCAGTGCTGTCGAGTCGGTTGCTATGTTCTCTATACTTCTCTATGAACTTGGGACAGAAAGTTACACTAAAGGATGAGGCATTAGAGGTCATCTATTTGCCTGGATCATGGACAGGGTACCATAGTGGCTCCTGTTCCTCCTTTACGGAGTTATGACCAACCACTTGAGCCACTGTGTGCCTGCAATGAGAAAATACATTGAGGGCTTAGCAGTTTCTTAGTGGATTGCCTTCTAAATTCAGTAAATACTTACTGAACATCTACATGCTTCAGGAACTAGTCCTATTGTTATGAATACCACATTGAACAAAACACATTTTCCTCCTCTGTGTTCTCATTCCATCATCTGTCTGTCATTTTGTCATACTGTGGTGGCTTGCATGTTGCTATAATGCTGGAATAAACATCACCTGTATTTTTTTATTATGATTAAGTGAAAATATACAATGCAAATCAACTCTGCACACCCTCCTATCTGAAGCTCCATCTGCTCTCCCCACCCTGTGAAAGTACACTACCTCTTTTCACTCTATACTTCTAATATCCTCTTAATGATCACCCGTCCCCTCCTCTCCACCTTTTTCTCTCCCATTTAGAAAGAAATCAGTAAGACAGCCTCCTACAATTTTACAAAACAATAAAGTACACACACCATGTGGTCTCACTGTGTCCCTGAGTCCAGTCCATTGTCATCTGAAGAGTTGACCTCAGTACTGGATTCAGGTCAGGGTAAGTATCAAGTCTAGCAGCCATGCTCCCAGGGAACCCTCCAGGTTGTAGGACCATCAGTTCTGGGCTTTTAGAAAAGGTCTTGAACTGCACACCTCTTTTTCATGTGTTGCCTCAGGGACTCTATATTGTGTTCCCCATCACAGCTGCCTTTATTGGTATCCAGGCAACATATCTCATTCTTCTTGTCTCATGCTGACACAGCCTGCCATTCATATGGGTCCTTCTGCCTCCTAGGCTCATTTTACCTCACATCTTTAACATTCTCAGTCATCACCTGTTCCACATGGGTTGGGACCATTTGCTGTTCCTCAGATGGTAGCTTACTGGATTTTAAGACCTAAGATGCCAAACACCAGTGTGAGGTACAGAAGACTCTCTTGATGTCCCCTGAAAATGCTTCTCCTTTTGCAGCTGAGTGATTTCACTTGGTATAGCATTTACTAATTGAAACCTGGTTATGAGATGCTTCCTAAAATTATCACTGTTCTTCACCATTACATCATGTTCCACTGTGTATATGTACCATAGTTGTTTATCCATTCATCTGTTGATGGGCACCTAAGTTGATTCCATCTTTTCGCTATTGTGGACTTTGGTGCAATGAACATTCATGTGCATGTATCTCTTAGTGTGACAACCTTCATTTGTGTAGGATATATTGCAAGCAATGGTACTGCTGCGTCATATGGTATTTCTATTTCTAGCTTTTTAAAGAAGCTCCAGACTGCTTTCCAAAGAGGTTTACCATTTTGCATGAGAGTTCCAATCTCTCCAGAACCTCTCCAGAATTTATTTTGTGTTTTTTGGATTATTGTCAACCTTGCTGGGGAGAGATGGTATCTCATTGCAGTTTTGATTTGGATTTCTCTAATAGCTAATAATCATGAGTATTTCCTCACATATCTCTTGGCTGCCTGGGTATTTTCTTTGGTGAAGTGTCTGTCTATCTCATTTGCCGATTGCTTAATTGTGTTATTTACTTTTATCTTGCTGATGTTTTGCAGTGCTTTGTAGATTATGTCAATCAGACATCAGTCCGACATTTAGTTGCCAAATATGTTTTCTCCTCATTCCACAGTTAGTATTTTAACTCTCTTGATAAAGTTTTTGGATGAACATAAATGTTTGATTTTTTTAGTAGTTATCATTTATCTAGATTCTCTTCTGTTGTTCATGCTTTGTTTCTCAGAATTTGAAGTCTATCTCAGAATTAGAACTTCCCTTGTTGACTCTTTTTTTTCTTGTATGATCTTTATTGTTTTAGATTTGACATTCAGGCCTTTGAGCTACTTTGAGTTACTTTTCATGTAAGGTGTGAGCTATGGGTCTTCTCTCAGTTTTTTTACAGATCAGTGTCCAATTTTGTCAACACCATTTGCTAAAGAGACTGTTTTTATTACAGTTTACAACCTTTCAGCCTTTGTTGAATATCAGCTGTTCATAAGAGAATGGTGACATTTGTCAGTTCTCTATTCTAGTCCATTGGCCTGTATGTCTCTTTTTGTACCAGTACCAGGCTGTTTTGACTACTGTGGCAGAGTAGTAGTCTCTAAAGATGAGTAGGTGAGGCCTCCCACTGTGTTCCTCTTCTTCAGTAGCACTTTACTTATCCAGGGTTTCTCCCCTTTCCGAACAAAGTCCATGGTTTGTTTCTCCATCTCATTAAAAAATGACACTGGAATTATTATTGATACTGTATTGTATATGTAGATCACTTTGGGTACAATACACATTTTCACAATGTTAAGTCTTTCTATCCATGAACAGGTAGATTTCTCTACTCATGTAAGTCTCTTTTGATTTCTTGCAGTAGGGTCTTGTAATTTTCTCTATACCGAACTTTATTTCTCTGGTCAGATTTATTCCTAGATATTTTATCTTCTTGGGGGCTATAGTAAATGATACTGATTTGGTGATTTCCTCTTGATGATACTTTGATGTAAAGAAATCTTAGTGATTTACTTATGTTTATCTTATATCTTGATACTTTGCTGAACTCATATTAGTTCCAGTAGGTTATTTCAGGATTACTTAGGGTTCTCTGTGTACATGATCATATAGAGATATTTTTACTACTTCTTCACTGACGTGGATGTGGATGCCCTTTATTTCTTCATCTTATGTGATTGCTCTGGCCAAGACCTCTAGCACAATGTTGAATAGTAGTGGTGACAGTGAACATGCTGGTCTAGCTTCTGTTCTCAGGGGGATTTCTTTCAGTCTCTCTCCATTCAGGATAATGTAGGTGGTTATCTTTGCATAGATGCCTCTTATTGCATTGAGATACTTCCTCTCTATTCTTATTTTACTGAGAGTTTTTAACATGAATAGGTGTTGGACTTCATCACATGCCTTTTCTGCAACAATTGACAAAATCAGGTGACTCTTACCCTTTGTGTTATTCATGTAGTTGATCACATTAATTGTTCTATTGCTGAATCCATCCTGCATCCCTGGTATGAATCCAATTTGCTCATTATGAATTACTTTTTGACATGTGGTTGAATTGTATTTTGTTGAAGATTTTTGCATCTAGGTTCATGAATGATACTGGTCTGTAATTTTCTTTTTTCTTTTCTTTCTTTTTTGAATCTTTCCCTGGCTTTGGTATCAGGGTCATGCTGACTTCATAGAATGCATTTGACAGTGTTCTGTCCTTTTCTATGCTGTGAGGTAGCCTCAGTAGTACTGAAATTAACTCCTCTCTCAAAGTTTTATAGAATTCTCTAGTCAAGCCATCTGATTAGAACCATTTGGTTGGTAGTATGTTGATTACTTTTTCAACATCTTCTTTTGTGAAGGATTTATTTAGTTCCACTTCTTGCGATAACTTTGGTAGGTGATGTGAATTTAGAAATTTGTTGATTTCTTCTAGGATTTCAAATCTGTTATAGTACAGTTTTTCATAGTATTCTATTACGATGCTTTTGAATTCGTGAGGCCTGTTGTGAAGTCTCCTGTCTCATTTCTTATTCAGATTATTTTCTCCTCTGTTTTGCTTTTGTAAGTTTAGCCAGTGGTTTATCAATTTGATTGATGGTTTCAACAATACCAGATTTAAGCTTTGTCAATTCCTTCAATTGTCCCTCTATTCTCTAACTCATTTAATTCTGCTCTAATTTTTATTACGTGATTTCTTCTGGTGCCCAAGAGGCTCTTTGGTTGTTCCCCTTCTGCTTGTTCAAGCGTTAGGGTTAATTCTTTGGTTTGGGTCCTTTCTTTATTTTAGATGTATGCATTCATAGAAATAAATTGACCTCTGAGCACTCCTTTTGCTCTATCACATAGGTTCTGGTAGGATGTGTTTCCTTTTCATTTGATTTTATAAATTTCTTGCTTTCATCCTTAATTTCTTCTACAACCCATGGCTTTTTGACCAAGATGTTGTTCAGATTCCATGAGTTCAAATTTCTATGTATGTTTTTGTTCCTCCTGCTATTGATTCCTACTCTTATGGTTTTATGGTCTGAAAAGATGCTTTGCAATAATTAGATGGTTTGGGTTTTGTTGAGACTTGCTTTATGACCTAATACATTGTCTATTCTGGAGAATATTTCACGTGCATTGGAAAAGAAGGTGTTTTTATCTGTTGTTGCATGAAAAGTTCTGTATATGTTGATGTGGTCTAGTTAATTGACTGTCAAAATGAAATCTTTGGTACCTTTATTGAGTTTGTTTTCTGCATCATCTATCCATTACTGAAAGTGGGGTGTTGAAGTCTCCTACGATTATTGTGCAGTGATCTATCTCATTTTTCATTGTTGCCAGTGTTTGTTCAATGTGTTTAGATGCTCTGGCATTGGGTGCATAAATATTTAATAATGTTATATCCTACTTATGTATTGAACTTTTAAGCAATAAATAGTGACCACCTTTGTCCATGATGTTGGATTATACATTAAAGTCTCTTTTATCTGAGATTAGTATTGCTACTCCTGCTCTTCTTTGCATGCTGTTAGCTTGCTATATATTTTTTGATCCTTTTTTTATTAGGCTTAATTACAATATGCCTTGGTGTCTTTCTTCTGGGGTCTACCTTTTGTGGTGTTCTGTAAATGTCTTGAATATCTATATTCTCTTCTTTCATGATGTCAACAAATTTTCTGTCAGCAATTCTTCAACTATTATCTCTGCCTTTTCTGTTATACCATCCTGTTGAGGATTCCAATTATTCATACATTATTCCTCTTTACAGAGTGCCACATACTTCTTAATGCTTCTTCATTTTTCTTGTTTCTTTTATCTGATTTCTCTCCATAATTCCTGGCATCAGTCACTTTATCTTCAATCACAATAATTCTGCTTCCATTTCATCAACCTGCTCTTTTGGCTTTGAATATAATTGTGTAACTCTGTGGTTTTATTGTTGATTTGCTGGATTTCAGATCATTAATGTTCTAGCAGTTTACATAACAGGAAAAAAAAAAAACAACAACACTACTGTCGAGTCAGATCTGATACATAGCAAACTTAGAGGTCAGAGCAGAACTTCCCCATAGAGTTTCCAAGGAGTGCCTGGTGGATTTGAACTGCTAATTTTTTGGTTAGCAAATGTAGCACTTAATCCACTATGTCAACAGGATTTCCTAGCAGTTCATATAAGTTACTTAATTTTTCATTTTGTTCTGCTGCACTTTGTTTAATCTCTAGAAAAGCTGTATATATGTTATTCTTTTGTGTGCTACCTCTGATAATTTCAGAAGGACTTCTTAACCAGGAAATTTTTTTTTTGATTCTTTATTTTGATAGTTTTCTGGAGCCATGGTTGTCTGCTTCTTTAAATCATTCGATATTGATTGTTGTCTTTGCACCATTAAAAAGCTGTTCAATCTTCTTGCTGTTACACTGAGGAGAGCTGTGGCAAAGCTCTAAGAAGGGAGTAAGGGCACAGCTAGACTTGGTCACCAGCCACCACTCTAGGTGCAGCTGACTTACGGGCAGCTCTTCTGATAATAAAGGTACTGTCAAGCCCCATGACACTGCTCAGCCTGGAGGTTGGCCCCAGCTGGGTCCTCAGGGCTGTCAGGCACTGCTTACTAGCAGATAAAGGTTGCTAGCTGCTTGAGCTGACTCTCTGACTTCATGTCAGTTGAGACTGGCATAGCTCAAGGAAAGAAGGAGATAAGGATGCCTCCACAATCAGCTGTCAGGGACTGCTGCATTCTATGGATGTACTTATCTTAGTAATTGTTTTTCCACTAAGAGAGGTGCTATCCAGTGTCAGACAAAAACAGCCAGGACCTTAGGGGCAGCAGGCCTCACCTCATGGTTGGCAAAATGACAGCCTACTTATGGAGTCCTTTGAGGGCTGTCAGCAGACGCTATGATGTGGCTCAGGGAGAAGACATGAAAATAGCAGTCACATTCAGCTGCCAGTCACCACTGGGTTGTCCAGATGCTTTTATCTTAAAAACTTCTTTTCTACTAAGAGAGACATTGACCATCAGTGACCGACAGCAGCTGGGCTCATGGGTGGCAGGCCCCGCCTTCTGGCTCACAAAGATGGAACCCTGACTTTGGAGTCTCTTGGGGTCCATCACCAAACACGATGATGTGGCTCAAAGAAGGGAGGAGTTAGGGAACTGCCACACACAGCTGCCAGCAACCATTACTTTCTCTAATATAACCGTCTTAAAAATGGCTTTTTTTTTTTCCTGTAAGAAGCACTGTGCAGACAGGGGCTGTTGCTCAGCATGTGAAGTAGCTTCAGTCAAGCCCTCAGGCACGGCTGACTCCACCTCTCAACTGACCAAGATGGCACCTTACCTGAGCTGCCTCTTCTGCAGTGAGTCAGCAGTATCTGTGACACAACTCAGAGAAGACAGGGAGGGAGGGAACCCACCACTTGGTTGCCAAGTGTCTCTACATCCTCTAGGTATGATTGTCTTAGTAATAGTTTTTCTGCTTGGAGAGGCTCTGTTGCTTAGTGTGGGATCTAGCCCTAGCCAAGCTCTCAGGAGTGTCTGACTCTACTGCTCAGTTGACCAAGATGGCATCCCACTTGTACTGTTTCCCCTGTGTTGAGTCAGCAGTATCTATGAGGCAGCAAAAAGAAAAGAGGTGGGAGGATTACTAGCACCCTCAGTTGCCATCTGCTTCTGGGTTCTCTCAATGTGACAGACCTAGGCACAGCCTTTCTGCTGCTGGATACACTGTTTACTTAAGGATTGCAGCTCTGTGTAATAGCCAGCCCGTCCTTGTGCTCAAGTGTGGCAGTCCCAGTCCCAGTCTCCCAGTTAACAAAGAAGATATCCAAACCTGTGTTCTTCTTAGTCACCTTGCCAGCTGAAGTGGGACTCACTGCATCACTGTCTCACCTCCGACAGGGGTAATTTCTCCCTTCCTGTTACCCAGTCCAATGTCACAACTCTGAGCCTGATCATGGAGCCTCCAGAATGTCCACACTTCTCTGTTCAGTTATTTTGCTGGGCTTTAGTTCTCAGCGAGAGTGGAGGAGATGTGTCACTAGTCAGCCATTTTGGCCCCACCTCCCATCACTTGTATTTTAAATGCCAACAGAGTCTCCCAAAGTGGGCAGGGTTCAGTAGAGATTCAAAATGAAGACACACTAGGAAATAAGGCCTGGTGATCTACTTCAAAAATTAGCCGACAGAACCCCTATAGATCATAACAGAACATTATTTCATCGAGTGCTAACAGATGAACCCCCAACATTAGAGACATTTGAGCTATACAGTGACTAAGACAGTAGAAATGAGCATAACAATGATTGTACAGAAGGCACCAGACCAGACAATGTTTTGCTCTGTTGAAATGGGCTTGCCATGAGTCAAAGCTGACTCAATGGCAACTAAATAATATATTCTCATTAATTACACTCCAGTGTTGGAAAAAGATGATAAACAATAAAACATGAAAATCACTAAGAAAGCTAAAGAATAGGATGGAGTACAAAGTGATTGGGGAAGGCTTTGCTTTGACATCTGAACAGTGAGAAGAACCCAATGAGGCTATGAGTCGCATGACTATATGTGAGGGGTACTCTAGGCTTAATGACAGCAAATACAAAAGTAGGGCAGGGAGCACATGCATCAGTTTGGGGCATATAAGATGTAGGGTGGAGGAAGCAAATGGAAGAGATTTATGAATTTAAGAGAAAAGTGGTTGGTGACCAGATCATGAATATTTCATGGACTATGTATAGAGTTTAATTACATTTTAAGATTGAAAAGAAGTATGTCAAAATATGAAAAATAAATTATGTTTATAGGACTAATAGTTTAGGGATACTTTTAAATAAAAACATAAAGATGAAGATTGAGTACTAAAATTAGTTTCTTAAATTCATAAGCAATTTTAGGTAATGTGAGTATATATAAACATATAATTTATCTGTGTGTATGCATATATGTATATATACATGTGTATGTATATATATACACATACTTGTGAGTGTGTGTGTGTACAGGAAACCTTGGTGGTATAGTGGGTTAAGCGCTATCACTGCTAACCGAAAGATCAGCAGTTGAAATCCACCAGGTGCTCCTTGGATACTCTATGGGATAGTTATATCCTGGCCTTTAGGGTGGCCATGAGTCAGACCCAACTCGACAGCACTGGGTTCTGATTATATATATATATATACATGGCATGAAGATTTTTCTGAATTACCTTCATTTGCTTTATTTAAACCACTTACCCTTCAGGGAATTGAAAAAGGCTAGTGAATAAAGAGGCATTTTATGTAAAAATAAATGCGTTCAGCTTTTTAGATGGTAGACATATTACCTGTTCATTTTGGGGGATAATTTTTACTCCACTTCAAAAAAATATATATATATACATATAGGCATACAAACTGTAAGTACAGGTAGATATCTTGGTCCAACAAAAACATAAAATAAATATGGATTTGCTTCCAAAATATATGTTTCTTTTTTAATTCCCCAATTTGTATTAACTAAAATTCATCAGAATTGGGGGTTACTATAAAATTGCATGATTCAGGGGGCAGAGTCAAGATGGCCGACTAAGCACACGTCTCCTCATATCCCTCTGGAAACCAAGACCTGAACTGACAATCAAACAGAGCCTTCTGAGCACCTAATCAGCCTCAGGACACGGCACAGAGCTGTTAATTGGGACTTCATACCACTCAGTGAAAAATCTCCTCTCTTTCCCTGACTCCGGCTCCTGGCTAGCCCGGGCTCTCATGGACGGAAGGTAAACGCACCGTTTTGACTTTTTTTTCCTCGGTCTCGGCTGGCAGGCGGAGCTGGGCCTTACCTGGCGGCTGGACTCAGACGCGGTGCTAGGGGGATAGGCAGGCAAAATTCCCATATTCTGAGAGCCAGGCTCGGGACTCTGTTAATCTAGACACTTTGAGCCTTTCGTTTTGTAGCTGCCTCAGTGGGGTTTGTGCGGAACTCCGCGGTCAGGGTGCGGGATGCCATGTTGGTACCAAGATTTTAGCGGGACCTCGTTCTTAGCCTGGTAGCCAGCGCTTGCAAACGGGACAGCGCTTCTCCGTCAGAAAAGTAGTGATTTTGCACAGTGCTGCCTACATTGGGGGCCCTGCAACAGAAGCAGAGGAATCGCTGCCTCTGGGCACCTTTAGCCCCCCTGTCTGCTGCCTGTGTGGAGGACGCCATCTTTGGTACGGTGGCCGCAGTTGGACCTAATTCTTAGCTTGGGAGCCAGAGCCTGCCCACAACAGAGCGCTTTTCTATCACAAAACCAGTACTCGACACAGTGTTGGATAAGGCTAGGCCCTGTCAGCAGAGGCCACCAGGGCACTAGCAGTGTTGTATTCTGAACTAGTTTGTTATCACTGGGGTGGGATATATTGGCGCTTACTTTGTCAGATGAGAAGAGGGATGTCTACACCTGAAAACCTAACTGACTTGTGAACTGGTCAAATACCTTTTGCTTTACATTTGAAAACAGCCTAGAGAAACATTTGCAATCCATCCTCACAGTACCTCTTCCAGCCTCTATATACTCACATGGGACCCAAAAAGCAACAGACAATTGTGGCATACAAGCAATCACTCATGGCTTCAGAAGGCTCCCAAACAAAGCTACCAAGGAGTTTTCCAGATGAAGAAACTTTTATGAAAGCATCAGGAAGTGAATACAAATTGATTATATACAGGGCCTTTCTAGACCTTATACAAAATGCAGCAGAACAAAATGAAAAATTAAGCAAGTTGTTCGATCTGATGGAACAGCAGTACTCTGAAATCCAACAGATAAGAAGAAAATCAAAGACATAGAAAATTCCCTGCAAAGCCAAGAAAACAGAATGGAACAAATGGAAAAAAGAATTTCTGACTTGGAAGACAGAATTACTGATGCCAGTGTATATGAGCAGAAATCAGAAAAAAGAAACAAGAAAAATGAAGAAACATTAAGAAGCATGTGGGACTCTATTAAGAGGAACAACCTTCAATTAATTGGAGTCCCTGAACAGGGTGAGACATCTGAGAACACAGAGAGTATTGTTGCTGAGCTGCTGAAAGAAAACTTCCCAGAAATCATGAAGGAAGAGAATATAGACATCTCAGATGCATATCGTACGCCACCCAATATAGATCTCAAAAGAAAGACTCCAAGACATATTATAATCAAGCTTAACAAAATGAAACATAAGCAGCAACTCTTAAAGGCAGCAAGACTCAAGGCAAAGCTAACATTCAGAGGGAAACCCTGTAGGCTCTCGTCAGATTTCTCAGCAGAAACCATGCTGGCACAGAGACAGTGGCACGAAACATTCAAAGTCTTGAAGGAGAAGAACTTCCAACCAAGAAATATATATCCTGCAAAACTGTCTTTCAAATACAAAAATGAAATTAAGACACTCCCAGATAAACAGAAACTCAGAGACTTTGTAAAAACCAAACCCAAACTACAAGAAATACTGAAAGAAGTTCTTGGCTTTGGCTTAGAAGAACAAAACCACTAACTTTATATTTTAGAATGACACACTACTCAATACTCATTTAGGGAAGGCTCCAAAGTAAATCACAGCTTTGATTTGGAAAGAAGCAATCCAGTGATCATCATGAAAACTATGGTGTCATCATAAAAAAAGAGGGATGTACTACAGTCTTTATAGCCCTTCCAGATGGAGAGGAAGATGACCAGACTGGTAGTGATTAAAATTGGGTTTATAAATAGTTTATTAAGGGGGTTCATAGGGGCAGCTGTAAAGCACAACAAAGATGTATCATACCATTTCAAGAAAAATAACACACGAGTCTAAACAACTATAAAACCAGCTCTGAAAAAGGTGAAAAATCAACTCACAAAAAAGAGTGTCCCAGAACACACTAATAAGAACAACAGAGAAAACATCAACATAAAAACAAACATATCACAATGGCATCAGTGAACACATACCTATCAATAATTACATTGAATGTGAATGGACTGAATGCTCCAGTAAAGAGACACCGAGTGTCATCTTGGATCAAAAGACATGACCCATCCATAAGTTGTCTACAAGAAACTCACTTGAGACCTAAAGACAGGAACAAACTGAAAATTAAAGGATGGAAGAATATATATCAAGCTAACAATGAACAAAGAAGACCAGGGGTGGCAATTCTAATCTCAGACAAAATCAACTTTAATGTCAAATCCACCATCATGGACAAAGATGGACACTATTTATTGCTGAAAAGTTCAGTACACAAGCAAGACTTAACTATATTAAACATTTATGCACCTAATGTCAGAGCACCTAAATATGTTGAAGAAACACTGACTACGCTCAAAAGAGAGTTAGATGACTCCACAATAATAGTGGGAGACTTTAACACTCCACTCTCATTACTAGACAGATCATCTAGAAAAAAGCTCAGTAAAGATACAGAAGACCTCATTGACACAATTAACCAACTAAACCTCATTGATATATACAGAACTTTTCACCCATCAGCAGACAACTACACCTTCTTCTCCAGTGCACATGGAACATTCTCCAGAATTGACCACGTGATAGGCCATAATGCAATGCTCAACAAAATCCATACCATTGAATTATTGCAAAGCATCTTCTCAGATCATAAAGCCATCAAAGTTGAAATCAATAGCAGAAAAAACAGAGATAGAAAGTGGAACTCTTGGAAACTGAACAACATCTTGCTCAAAAAAACATGGGTTATAGAGGAAATCAGGGATCAATTAAAGAAATTCATGGATTCCAATGAGAACAAAAACACTTCCTACTAGAACCTATGGGATACAGCCAAAGCAGTGCTCAGAGGTCTGTTTATCTCCATAAATGCACACATCTGGAAGGAAGAAAGAAACCAAATCAAGGAACTAACTCTACAGCTTGAACAAGTAGAAAGAGAACAACAGAGGAACCCCTCAGACACCGGAAGAAAGGAGATCATAAAGATTAGAGCAGAGCTAAATGAATTAGAGAATAGAAAAACAATTGAAAAGACCAAAAGCTGGTTTTTTGAAAAGATCAACAAAATTGATAAACCACTGGCTAAACTTACTAAAGAAAAGCAGGAAAGGAAACAAATAACCCAAATTAGAAATGAGAAGGGAGTTGTCACCACAGATGCAACAGAAATCAAAAACATCATAACAGAATACTATGAAAGACTGTACTCTAACAAATTTGAAAACCTAGGGGAAATGGACCAATTCCTTGACTCATACTACCTACCCAAATTATCACAACGTGAAGCAGAACAACTTAATAAACCCATCACAAAGGAAGAGATTGAAAAGGTCATCAAAACACTGCCAACCCAAAAAAGTTCGGGCCCAGATGGCTTCACAGCAGAATTCTACCAAGCATTTAGAGAAGAGTTATCCCCAATACTATTGAAACTATTTCACAGTATAGAAAGGGATGGAGTACAAAGACAGAGAACTACAGACTGATATCATTCATGAACTTAGATGCAAAAATCTTCAACAAAATTCTTGCCAACAGAATACAACAACATATCAAGAAAATAATCCATCATGACCAAGTGGGATTCATACCAGGGATGCAAGCCTGGTTCAACATCAGGAAAACAATTAATGTGATTAACCACATAAATAACACAAAAGACAAAGATCACCTGATTTTGTCCATCGATGCCGAAAAGGCATTTGATAAAGTCCAACACCCATTCATGCTAAAAACTCTTAGCAAAATGGGCATAGACGGCAAATTCCTCAACACAATAAGGGCCATTTATACAAACTCAACTGCCCACATCATCCTGAATGGAAAGAGACTGAAAGACTTTCCCCTGAGATCAGGAACTAGACAAGGATGCCCACTGTCACCTCTCCTATTCAACATTGTGCTAGAAGTTCTAGCCAGAGCAATTCGACAGAACGAACAAATAAAGGGCGTCTGCATCGGCAAAGAGGAAGTTAAAATCTCCCTGTTCGCAGATGATATGATTGTATATGCAGAGAACCCCAAGGAATCTATAAGTAAGCTACTCAAACTGATAGAAGAGTTCAGCAAAGTCTCAGGATACAAGATAAACATAAGTAAATCAGTAGATTTCCTTTATACCATCAACGAGACTGTTAAGGAGGAAATTATTAAATCAATACCATTTGTGATAGCCCCTAAGAAGATAAAGTACCTAGGAATTAATCTAACCAGAGAAACAACAGACCTTTACAAAGAGAACTACAAGCCTTTACTACAAGAAACTAAGAGAGAGTTAGATAAATGGAAAAACCTACCCTGCTCATGGATAGGAAGACTTAACATTGTGAAAATGTCCATTTTACCCAAAGCAATTTATTTATATAATGCTATCCCAATACAAGTTCCAGCATCATTTTTTAATGAGATGGAGAAACAAATCACCAATTTTGTTTGGAAAGGGAAGAAGCCCCGGATAAGTAAGTTACTACTAAAGAAGAAGAACACACTGGGAGGCCTCTCATTACCCGACCTTAGAACATACTACACTGCCACAGTGGTCAAAACAGCCTGGTACTGGTACAAGAACAGACAAATCGATCAATGGAACAGAATTGAGACCCCAGAGATGACACCATCTGCCTATGAACAGTTGATATTCCCCAAAGGCCCTAAGACATTAAACTGGGGTAAAAACAGTCTCTTCAACAAATGGTGCTGGCAAAATTGGTTATCCATCTGCAAGAAACTGAATCAAGATCGATATCTTACACCTTATACATAAACCAACTCCAACTGGATAAAAGACCTAAGTATCAAACCTAAGATGATAAAGCTCATCCAAGAAAAGGTAGGAACAACAATGGAAGTTTTAATACACAATGAGGACAGACTCCAAAATCTGTCAAAGAAACCTCAATCAACAGAAGAGAAAGTAGATAAATGGGAACTATTAAGAATCAAACACTTTTGCTCATCCAAAGACTTTATTAATAGAATTAAAAGAACACCCACAGAATGGGAAAAAATATTTGGCAACTCTATGTCAGATCGACGCCTGATCTCCATAATCTATAAGATACTACAAAATATCGAGAAGAAGAAGATAAACCATCCAATTAAGCGATGGGCAAAGGAGATGGACAGACACTTCACTAAAGAGGAGATCCAGGCAGCCAAAAAACACATGCGGACATGTTCATGATCGTTAGCTATTAAAGAAATTCAAATCAAGACAACAATGAGATACCATCTCACCCCAACAAGATTGGCCATGATCCAGAAAACACAAAACAACAAATGCTGGAGAGGCTGTGGAGAAAGTGGAACCCTCCTACACTGTTGGTGGGGTTGCAAAATGGTCCAGCCTCTTTAGAAGGCAATCTGGCGCTTCCTTAAAAAAATGGATATTGATATACCATTTCACCCGGTAATTCCACTACTTGGAATGTATCCTACAGATTCAAGGCCTTTCATACCAATGGGCACATGCACCAGAATGTTTATCGCGGCACAGTCCACAATAGCAAAAAGGTGGAATCAACCCAGATGCCCAATAATAGAAGAATGGATAGGTAAACTGTGGTACATATACTCAATGGAGCACTACGCAATGATAAAGAATAACGATGATTCCAGGAAACATCTCCTAACCTGGTTTCAACTGGAAGACATTATGTTGAGTGAAAGTAGTCAGCGACAAAAGGACAAATACTGTATGAGACCTCTACGATAAGATCTCAAAAACAGACTTGTGTATAGAAGAAAAGACTTTTTGACAGCTGCAAGGGGGGGAGGGAGGGAGGGCGAGGGGGGAGGGTTTAGTTTAGGCAGTTACTAGAAATCTAGTTGGGAGAAAGTGGTGACAGCACACATTAGGAACAAGAACAACATTAAGTGGACTTCAGCATAACTTGAGTACTCCTTCCATCTTAACTCAATACTGCAAGGATAGAGTAGCTGGGGCGGGGGGTGGGGGACCATGCTCTTAGGCGAATTCCAGGCCAATTGGCACAACTAGTGTTTTGCTAAGAGAGCTCTCTGCACCCCACATTGGTGAGTGGCGTCTGGGGTCTTAAAAGCTGCCTTGCTGCCTTCCGAGGACACAGCAAATGGTCCCAACTCAGCAGGAACGGATGCTCACCGAGGGCCAAAATGACATGCGGTAAAGACAACCGAGAAGACAGAGAGACCCACAAGAGTGGGTGCCTACATCGACTTGGGACCGGAAGAACCGGATGGTGCCCGGCCACCACCAGTGATAGCCATGACTGAGCTCACAGAGAGGAGCCTCACTGGCAACACAAGAATTAAAAGAGGTGCATCATGAGATCTCCACTAAAAGACCTCAGTTGATGGTCCAGCGGTTTTGGGGTTCCTCTGAGAGCATGGCCCCCGGCCCTGATGCTGCCCATTCCCATAAATTATAACAAAGGTCCACTCTTTGGACAGGAATGGATTGGACTTGGCAATGCAGAGTAACCATATATTGGAAGCACTTTATGGTTCTATACACCTATAGGATATCATCTTACTTACCTCTGGCTGGAGGAAGGGGAGTGGACGGAGAGGAGGGGAAAGGAGACTGTTGGGAGGATGAGACATGTATGGAGCAGAGAGGAATAGTGTGCAGTCACCGGACAGGGAGAGCAGTGAAAGCTGCATATAAGGGGGCATGTAAATTTACATGTGAATGTACATTTTCACTCAGTTATGTTAAATAAAAATAAAAAAAAATTGCATGATTCATGTAAAATCAATACTTTTAGCCTTGGCTAGCTTAATACAGCCAGCCAAGCCAAGTGCCGTCGAGTTGGATACGACAAGGAGATCCTAAACTTCAAGTTTAGAGAGAAATGGCTCCTCTAAAATGTGTCATAGAAAAATGGTTTCCTTGTCAAAGAGATGATACCTTCTCCTGCATGGCAGACATGCTAAACATCAAACATACATAAGAAAAAAAATTCTTTAAGTTCTAACCTGTGAATTACATAAACATAAATTCTGCCAAAAAAGTAGATATTATCCCAACATTGTAAACTTCTCTAGTGAAGACATGAACAGACGTGTGTCGTCCTCACTAGACCTCCCAAAGCCAACCTTCCTTTTTTTCTTCCTCTCCCTCCACATTGTAGAGCAGCTCCTTAGTTAGCTTCCACTAAAAGTCTAGGTAAGTCTTTTGGTTGAATCTTGCATATGTAAAGCAATTAAAATATAATATAACACATAATTTGGTGCTCTATGTGATGCTATTTAATTGGAAATAAGAGAAAAAAAGAAATGAGTGAGGTCAAAGAAGACACAAGCAGTTAAAGTAGACAGCATGGGACTGAAAGGAATTCTCCAACGCAGTAGAATTTGTAAAAGGAGACTTTAGTTCTTAAGGATGGAGGGAAATTTTATGCCAGGCTCCGGACATTAAAAAAAAAAAAAAGAAAGAAAGAAAGAAAAAATAGGCCTCCCAAGTCAGGAACAAATACATTGACATTGAAGAAAATATTTAGAACATGGTCTTTTGTGACAGCAAATTAGCTTTTCATCTGAAAATATACTGTTAATAACTGTGAAGAGAGATTCAGGTTAAAAATAAAAATAAAAGCAAAACACCCAGAAAATATATGCTTCTAAGCTATATACATGATCAAATGTACTATGACTTTAATCAATATGCATATAATTCCCATATGTTTTCCCTATGAATCTCTTTAAGTTTTTAAATTCCTTTTGAAGCATCACTTTAAGTAGCCTAATGTAGAAGTGCCTGAGAGTGATCTGGAAGACAGATTCTGGTACCTGTGTAAATGCTTATCTTCTCAGATCTCCCCACACTTCACATTTGAAAACTGGTTATTCAGTGTGAGTATTGCCTTATGCAAAAAGTAATAAGTACAAATACATTCCATCTAATATTCAACTGATTCTTATTTTATTTTTCCTTGAAATGATCATTGGAGTAGTGCACATGTGGTAAGACTCATACTTTTTAAATCAACCAATAGAAATGAGTCTTTTGTACTTTTCTAAAATCAGAGGTGTAGTTTCTAACTGCTTAAAAACATAAAGTATTAGTTTAAATTACAGTCCTGTTTTATTATTTCATAGCCCAAGTGCCATTCTGCACAGAAGAGGAAGTCTAAAATTATTATAATTACTTGTCATCATCAGAGGGTTTATAATCATTAGTTACTGTATGAATTATAAACATGTTGATGAACAGGATAGTCACCATTAACTTTATGGTCAATGGCAGGTTTCTCATAGTTAATGAAGTTATAAAAAAGGTAATTTATGAATTCGGCCTTAGGAACTTGTATTTTATTGGTCTCTTAAAATGTCCCGTAAATTCTATTATTAGAGGATAATGATGGTACGAGGAAAAAAGATGGTCTGAGTAGTGTATGCTTGAATCATTAAAACCTGGGTAGATGTGCCTAATGACAGGTTGTAAAATGATCTTTGCATGTAATATTTCCTTTGATTATGTTGCTCTTCCTCAGTTTCCCAGAACAGAAAGGGGGAAAAAATCAGCCTGACATGATTAGAACTGCATTTTTAATATTCCTTGCATAGAAACCCAAACTGCTCAGGAGAGCAGTTTTTTTTTTTTAATAGGTGCCAATTAAGTACAAGTTTCCACTTAAAAATGTAATCAGAGACTGAACTCATATTACAGGACATTGACCTCAAAGAACAATGATAATCAATGGAACACTACATAGGTGGCATGAAATCCTTGGCAGTATAGCTAAGTACTCCACTACTAGCCAGTAGGTTGGCAATTCAAACCTACGCAGAGGATCTTGGAAAACAGGCCTGGCAATGTAACTGCAAAAGGTGAAGACACAGAAAATCCTGTGAAGCAGTTCTACTCTGCACACATGGAATGACCATGAGACAGAATGGGCTCGTTGGCAACTAAGAACAACAGAAACCTAGGTAGCAGGTGCTAAATTAAGCAATTTATATAAATCACTGTATTTAACCAACTGTTAGCAGAGGAGCACACTGGAGCTTAACGAAATGAGGTGAATTAATGGAGGGGAGCTGAGCTGGGATTTGAACCCAGGCCATCTGACTCTGAAACTATATCCTGATGTCTTCCCCAAGTCTTAAAAAAATTGATGGTATAATTTATTTAAACATCTGTGTTGCTAAACATTCACATTACTTGATCTTTGTAACTAACAATGTAGTACACAACAATGTATTATAGTTACTGGAATCTTATGGTAAGCTGTTGTATCTCTGACAATGCCATGCAATGACTCATAAGTGTTCAATATGAAATAAATAAATCACATGTATCTGTACTTCACACTACGTGATGAAAAAGTAGCTCTTTGCACTTGGTAGCTTAATAATTATAATTACACATTTGTTAGAGTCCACTCTTTGGACACGAATGGACTGGTCTTGGCGATGCAGAGTGACCATGTATTGGATGCACTTTATGGTTCTATGCATTTATAGGATATCATCCTGCTGACCTCTGGCTGAAGGAAGGAGAGTGGGTGGAGAGGAGGGGAAAGGAGTCTGTTGGGGAGGATGAGACATGTATGGAGAAGAGAGGAATACTGTGCTGTCACCTGACAGGGGGAGTAGTGGAAGCTGCATATAGGTGGACATGTAAATTCATACGGGAATGTACATATTCGCTCAGTCATATTAAATAAAAAAATAATTAAATAATTATTATAATTATACAATAAACTAGGCATTCATTTTGCTACCCATTTGTGAATTTTAGTATTATTAAACTCTAAAGTTTTGTCATGCAAATATCCTTTCACTATTATCATATATGGTCATTAAGTACACATTATTTGTTTTATGTAATGTATTTAAATCTTTTGTGTATATATATTTTTATTATAATGATGATTGAATTAAAATGTACATTCCTATATAAATTTGCATGCTCGAATATACGCCACTCCCACTGCTCTCCCTGCCCAGTGACAGCACACTCTTCCTCTCCGCTCCATACATGTCTTACCTTCCCAAAAGTCTCCTATCTCCTCCCCTCCACTCCCTCCCATTCCTCCAATAAGAAGTCAGCAGGATGACATCATATAGATGCATAGAACCATAAAAAGGCCACAAGATATGGTCACTCTGTGTCGCCGAGATCAATCCATTGCTGTCCGAAGAGTTGACCTTCATTATGATTTATGGACAGGGGCAGCATCAGAGCCAGGGAACATGATCCCAAAGGAACCCCAAAGCCCCTGGACAATCAACTGCTGTCTTTTAGTGGAGATCTCAGGGAGCATCCCTACTTATCCTTGTGCTGCCAGTGAGACTCTATTTTGTTAGCTCCATAGCTGCTATCACTGGTGGTGGCCAGGCACTATCTGCTTCCTCGGGTCACAAGTCAATGTAGACACTCACTAATTTGGGTCTATCTGTCTTCTGTGTTCTCTTTCCCCCGTGTCATTTTGGACCTCAGTGATCATCAGTTCCTGCTGAGTTGGGACCATTTGCTGTACCCTCAGATGACAGCTTGACAGCATTTAAGATCCCAGTCTCCACTCACCAATGCGGGGGGCAGAGTCCTCATTAGCAAAATGCTAGTTGTGCCAATTGGCCTCAATTTCCCCTGACAGCATGATCCCCTGTCCCCTGCCCCAGCTACTCTGTCCTTTCAGTACTGGGTTAAGGTGGGAGGAGTAATCACCTTATGTTGAAGTCCAGTTAATATTGATTTTTCTAATGCGTGCTGTCAACAATTTCATGCAACCAAATTTCTAACATCTAATCTTAACCCTCCCTGTCTTGCCCTCCCTCCCTGCCCACTCTTGGAGCCATCAAGAGTCTTCTATGCATGAGTCTGTTTTTAACTTCTTGTCTTAGTGGTCTCATACAGTATTTGTCCTTTTGTCACTGACTACTTTCACTCAACATAATGTCTTCCAGTTGAAACAAGGTTACAAGATGTTTCCTGAAATCATCATCGTTCTTTATCATTGCATAGTGTTCCACTGAGTATATGTACGATAGTTTACCTATCCATTGCTCTGTTGTTGGGCATTTGGGTTGATTCCATCTTATTGCTATTGTGGACTGTGCTGCAATAAACATTCATGTGCATGTATCAGTCACTGTGAGTGGTCTCATTCTGTTGGATAGATTCCAAGCAGTGAAATTAGAGGGTCAAATGGTGTATCTATGACCAGTTTTTAAGGTAGCACCAGATTGCTTTCCAAAGAGGTTGCACCATTTTTCAATCCCACCAACAGTGTAGGAGAGTTCCAGTTTCTCCTCAGCCTCTCCAGCATTTGTTGTTTTGTGCTTTTTAGATCATGGCCAACCTTGTTGGGGTGAGATGGTATCTCATTGTAGTTTTGATTTGAATTTCTTTAATAGCTAATGATCGTGAGCATGTCCCCACATGTTTTTTGGCTTCCTGGATCTCCTCTTTAGAGAAGTGTCTATCCGTCTCCTTTGCCCATTGCTTAATTGGATGATTTATCTTTTTCTTATTGGTATTTTGTAGTACCTTACAGATTACGGTGATCAGGTGTCAGTCTGACACAGAGTTGCCAAATACTTTTTCTCATTCTGTCAGCCAAGCCAAGTGCCGTTGAGTCGGATCCCACTCATGGCAACCCTGTAGGTGGTCTTTTAGTTCTATTAATAAAGTCTTTAGATGAGCAAAAGTCTGATTCTTAACAGTTCCCATTTATGCATTTTCTCTTCTGTTGTTTGTAGCTTGTTTGACAGATTTTGAAGTCTGTCCACACTGTGTATTAAAACTTCCATTGTTGTTCCTACTTTATCTTGGATGAGCTTTATCATTTTGGATTTGATATTTAGGACTCCGACTAGACAGAACTTGGCTGGCTGGCATCCAGTTTGAGTTGGTTTTTGTATAAGATGTAAGATATAGTTCTTATTTTAATTTAGTGCAGATGGATATTGAATTTTGCCAGCACCGTTTGTTGAAGAGATTGTTCTACCCAAGTTTAATGTCTTACGGCTTTTGTTGAATATCAGCTGTTCATAGGCAGATGGTGTCATCTCCAGGTCTTAATTCTGTTCCATTGATCTATCTATCTCATTTTGTATCAGTACCAGGCTGTTTTGACTACTGTAGGAGTACAATGGGTTATAAAGTCAGATAATGAGAGGCCTCCCAGTGTGTGTTCTTCTTCTTTAGTAGTATTTACTTATCCGGGCTTCTTCCCTTTCCAAAGTTGGTAATTTGTTCTTCCATATCATTAAAAAATGTCACGGGAACTTGCGTTGGGATTGTGTTATATAAGTAAATTGATTTGGATAAAATAGACATTTTCACAATGTTCAATCTTCTGGTCCATGAACAGTGTAGGTTTCTCCATTTATGAAAGTCTCTCTTACTTTCTTGTAACAAGAGCTGGTAGTTCTCTTTGTAAAGTTCTGTTATTTCTCTGGTTAGATTGATTCATAGGTACTTTATCTTCCTAGAGCCTACAGTAAACGGTATTGACTTGGTGATTTCTGCCTTAATAATCTTGTTTATGTAAAGGAATCCTGCTGATTTACTTATGTTGATCTTGTATCCTGAGACTTTGTGGAACTCCTCTGTCAGTTTCAGTAGTTTACTTACAGATTTGTTGGGATTCTCTGCATATACAATCATATCATCTACAAATAGAGAGATTTTCACTTCTTTGCTGATGCAGATGTCCCTTGTTTCTTGGTCTTGTCTAATTGCTCTGGCTAGAACTTCAAGTACAATGTTGAATAGAAGAGATGAGAGTGGGCATCCTTGTCTAGTTCCTGTTCTCATGGGAAACTGTTTCAGTCTCTTTCCATTCAGGATGACGTAGGCAGTTGGCTTTGTATAAATGGCCCTTATTGAATTGAGGAATTTGCCATCTATTCCTATTTTGCTGAGAATTTTTAGAATAATCGGTGTTGGATTTTATCAAATGCCTTTTCTGCATCAGTAGACAAGATCAGGTGATTCTTGTCTTTTGTCGTATTTATGTGGTTGATTATATTAATTGTCTTTCTGATGTTGAACCAGCCTTGCATCCCTGGTATGAATCCAACTTGGTCAGGATGGATTATCTTTTTGATATGTTGTCATAGTCTGTTGACAAGAATTTTGTTGAACATTTTGGCATCTAGATTCATGAGTGATATCAGTCTGCAGTTTTCCTTTTCAATTGGATCTTTCCCTGGCTTTGGTATCAGTGTTATGCTGGCTTCATAGAATGAGTTTGGGAGTATGCCATCCCTTTCTATACTGTGAAATAGTCTCAGTAGTATTGGAGATAACTCTTCTCCAAAAGCTTGGTAGAATTCTGGGCCTGGGCTTTTTTGGTGGCAATTTTTTGATGATTTTTTTAATCTCTTCCTTTGTGATGGGTTTATTACATTGTTTTGCTTCCCCTTGTGATAATTTTGGTAGGTGCCATGAATGAAGGAAATTGTCTATTTCCTATAGGTTTTCAAATTTGTTAGAGTACAGTCTTTCATAGTATCCTGTTACGATATTTTTGATTTCTGATTGATCTGTGTGACAACTCCCCTCTCATTTGTTATTTGTGTTATTTGTTTCCTTTTCTGTTTTTCTTTAGTAAGTTTAGCCAATGGTTTGTTAGTCTGGTTGATCTTTTCAAAAAACTAGCTTTTGGACTTTTCAGTTTTTTTTTTAATTGTTCTTCTGTTCTCTAATTCATTTCATTCTGCTCTAATCTTTAGGATCTGTTTTCTTCTGGTGCCTGACGTGTTCCTCTGTTGTTCTCTCTCTACTTGTTCAAGCTGTAGGGTTACTTCTTTGATTTGGTTTCTTTCTTCCTTCCAGATGTGTGCATTTACGGAGATAAACTGACCTCTGAGCACTGCTTTGATTGTCTGGTAGGAGGTGTTTTCATTCTCATTGGAATTTATAAATTTCTTCATTTATCCTTGATTTCTTTTATAACCTGTGGCTTTTTGAGCAAGATGCTGTGCAGTTTCCAAGAGTTCCACTTTCTGTCTATGTTTTTTCTGCTGTTGTTTTTCACTTTTATGGATTTATGATCTGAGAAGATTCTTTGCATTAATTCAATGGCCTGGATTTTGTTGAGAATTGCTTTATGTCCTAACACATGATCTATTCTGGAGAATGTTCCATGTGCACTGGAGAAGAAGGTGTAGTTGTCCACTGATGGATGTGAAGTTCTGTATATGTTGATCAGGTCTAGTTGGTTAATTGCGGCAATAAGGTCTTCTGTGTCTTCATTGAGGTTTTTCTAGCACTCTGTCAAATATTGAGAGTAGAATGCTGAAGTCTCCAACTAATTTTGTGGAGTGATCTATCTCCTTTTTGAGAGTAGTCAGTGTTTCTTTGACATATTTAGGTGTTCTACTATTACATGCATAAGTATTTAATATTGTGAAGCCCTGTTTGTGTATTGAACTTTTCATTAATCAATAGTGTCCATCCTTGTCCACAATGGTGGATTTTACATTAAAATTGATTTTATCTGAGATTAGAATGGCCACCCCTGCTCTCCTCTGTTCATTGTTAGTTTGATATATATTCTTCCATCCTTCAATTTTCAGTTTGCTCATATCTTTAAGTCTTAGGTGAGTTTCTTTTAGCCAGCTTATGGATGAGTCATGTCTTTCGATTCACGGTGTCACTTGATGTTTCTTTACTGGAGCATTCAGTCCATTCACATTCAATGTAATTATTCATAGGCATGTGTTCAGTGTTGCCATTGTGATATGTTTATTTTTGTGTTGATGTCTTCTCTGTTGTTCTTATTAACTTGTTTTGAGACATTCTTCTTTGTGAGTTGATTTTTCACTTTTTTTCAGGGTTAGTTTTGTGTGGTTGCTGAGACTCCTCTGTTACATTTATTCATATGGTATGTTGCATTTTTATTGTGCTTTATGGCTACCCTAAAATCCCACTTAATAAACTATATATAAACCTAATTTTAATTACTACCAATCTTGTCAACTTTCTCCATCTGGAATGACTACAACAACTGTTGTATATCCTCCTTTTTAATATGGTGACATCATAGTTTTCATGAAATCATCAACATATTATTTCTTTCACTATTATAGCTTTGATTGAGTTTGGAGCCTTCCCTGACTCAGTAGGATTCTGCATGATCTGTTCTTCGAAAATATAAAGTTAGTGAGTTTGTTCTTCTAAGCCAGAGCCAAGAACTTCTTTCAGTATTTCTTGTCATTTTGGTCTGGTTTTTACAAAGTCTCTGAGTTTCTGTTTATCTGTGAATGTCTTCATTTCATTTTCATATTTCAAAGACAGTTTTGCAGGATATATAATACTTGGTTGAAAGTTCTTCTCCTTGAAGACTTTGAATGTAGCATGCCACTGTCTCCATGCCAGCATTGTTTATGCTGAGAAATCCGATGAAAACTAGAGGGTTTCCCTCTGAATTTTGGCTTTGCTTTGAGTCTTGCTGCCTTTAAGAGATGCTGCTTATGTTTCATTTTGTTAAGTTTGATTAGATTATTTGTTGAAGTCTTTCTTTTGAAATTTATATTGAGTGGTGTTCAATATGCATCTTGGATATCTATATTCTCTTCTTTCCTAATTTCTGGGAAGTTTTCTGTCTGCAGCTCAGCAACAATACTCTCTGTGTTCTCAGGTGTCTCACCCTGTTCAACAACTCCAATTAATCACAGACTGTTCCTCTTAATAGAGTTCCACATGCTTCTTAATCTTCTTCACATTTCTTTTTTCTTTTTTCTGATTTCTCCTCATAGACGCTGGATTCAGTAACACTGTCATCCAAGTCAGAAAGTCTCTTTTCCATTTGTTCCATTCTGTTTTCTTGGCTTTGAGTTGAAGTTTCTATGTCTTTGATTTTATTCTTCAACTGTTGGATTTCAGAGTACTGGTGTTCCATCAGATAGAACAGCTTGCTTAATTTTTTCATTTTTCTCTGCTGCATTTTGTATAAGGTCTAGGAGGTCTCTCTATATAATCCATTTGTATTCACCTTCTGATAATTTCAGAAAAGTTTCTGCATCTGGAAAGCTCTTTGGTTGTTTCATTCATGGGCCTTCTGAAGCCATGGGTGTTTTCCTTGTTACTGCTTTCTCCAGAGTCTGTTACTTCCTGGGCTTCATGTGAGTCAATAAAGGCTGGGAGAGATGTTGTGAGTGTGGACCGCAGTTGTTTCCCTAGGCTGTCTTAAACTAAAAGGAAAAAGGTATCTGACCACTTCCTTGGTCAGTCAGATTTTCAGGTGTACAGGGTCCTCTCCCCAACTGGCAAAGTAAGCACCTCTATATCCAACCTGGATGATATGAACTAGTTCAAAATACAACAAGGCTACTGCCCTGTTGGCCTCTGCTGACAGACTCCAACCATAGGCGACACTGTGTAAAATACTACTTTTCTGCTGACAAAGCGCTCTCCTGTGGGCAGGTGCCACCTCACAGCCTAGGAATTAGGTCTCTCTGAGGCCTCTGTGTTCAAGATGGCATCCCACACAAGTTTGCCACCTGCCGCCTCCATACAAACTGCACTATGCAGAGGCAGAAAGAGAGGCCAAAGGTGCCAAGATGCACAGAGTCCACAGCCTCTGTTGCCAGACCCCAGGCATAGGTGATACTGTGTAAACTATGGCTTTTCTGCTGGAAAAAATCTTCTCTTGCAGGCAGGTACACCCTCCCAGGGTAAGAATTATGTCTTGTTGAGGACTCCGTATCCAAGATGGCATCCCGCACAAGCTCACCACCTGCCGCCTCTATGCAAAATACACTAATGAAAAGGTGGAAACAGAGGCCAAAGATGGCAAGATGCACAGAGTCTGAAGCTGGGCTCTCAAAATACGGCAATTTCACCTGTTGATCCCACCAGCAGTGTGTCTGAGACTAGCCACTAGTCAGCACCCAGCTCTGCCAACCAACCAAGACAGAAGAAAAAGTCAAAATGGTCTATGAAAGCCGGGACTGGCTAGGAAGGGAGTCAGCTAAAGAGAGGAGGTCTTCCATTCAGTGATATGAAGTCCAAATTAGCAGCCATATGCCATGTACTAGGGCTCACTAGGTGACCAGAAGGCTCCATTTAACTATCAATTCAGGTCTTGGTTTCCAGAGGGATTTAGGGAGATGTGTGCTTAGTCTGTCATCTTGACTCTGCCTCTCTTGTATATTTGTTAAAAGAGACAAATACACTTTGCAAACAAATCCAGGATAACAGAATTCATAAAACCATTTCTGTTTTCTCCTAACAATACTATTGTGAATCGATAATAAAACAGGAACCTTTTGAGTTTTCTCAATTCATTTCTTGAGATTCCATGATAATGACCAAAAGAAAGTGAGGAGAAATAAAAGACATTGAACTTGAGCAGTTGGTAGGATGAAATATCCTTTCAAAATGTGGTTTCTCACTCTATCTTGATCCACTTTGTGAAAACAATGTCTCAGTAGTATTAAAAACTTAGCGATTGCTGACAGTCTTGTGTATTCATCATTACTTATGGGGACATTGGTAGTTCAGAGGTAGAATTCTCACCTGTCACACAGGAACCAGGGTTCAACACCAGACTAGTGCTCCTCAAGGGCAGCCCCTACCTATTTGTCAGCAGCAGCTTTCATGTTCCTACAAATGAACAAGTTTTATCAGAGCCTACCATACTGATAGGAAAGGGAAAGGCCTGATGATCTACTTCTGAGAATCAACCAGAGAGAAGCCTATGAATTACAATGGTCCTACTGGGAGCTGAATTGATGGCAGTCAACAACAACAGTTAACTTACTTCATTATCCACAGTTAGAAAATTGCTTGATCATTTTCAGCTTCTCTAAAATCTAGTAAATTCTGTTTGTTTTTAATGATTTTACTTTTTTCTCTTTCATCCTCCATGAGAAAAAAGGTTTTTAGTTTCCATTTAGCATATTTCTTTCTTTGTTTCATTTCTTTTCCTTTCTTCTTCCCTTCCTCTCCCTTCTTTTTTCCCCCTCCTTCCCTCCATTTCTCTCTTTTCTTTCTTTCTCTCTCTTTCTTTCCTTTTTTTTTTTGTGTGTGTGTGTGAAACTGTTGGTGTTCTCCATCTTAGTCACTTCACACCTGGCTATTGCTGTTTCCTGTCTCAAGTCCTTAGGTGATGCAAATGTTTAATGTGCCTGTCAGACGAAATGTTAGTGGTTTGAGTTCACCCAGAAGTGCCTCAGAAAAAAAGTTCTGATGATTTTTTTCTAAAAACTCAGCCACTAAAAACTCCATGGGGCACAATTTTACTATCACATACAGGGAGTTACCATGAGTTGGGATTGACTTGACACAACTGAGAGTTTCTCCACCTTAAGTAATAAATTTAATGAAATTCCTATGACACCTGAGTGTAACATGTTGTTCTCATTTGAGAGTTACATCATTGAATAGCTGTGTATAAATGGCCTCATTCATTTGATAAATGGATGTGCACTAATTTGCCTTCTATATTCCAGATATGGTCTAAAGCAGTTAAGAGGACAATCTCTCTGAGTTTTTTCTAGTCAATAAATTAGTAATAAATAAATTAAAATTTATTTTTAATTAGTGATATGTTTATGTTTTTATTTAAGTTTTACGCAGACAACCTAAGAAATGTAAGGTAATAGTGAAGAAGAAAGAAAAGACTGGTAAAAAGGAAAGGTCTCTAAGAGGCAGAATTTGAATAGAGATGTTAGAACCTTGGTGGGATAGTGGTTAATAGATTGGCTGCTAATAAAAAGGCTGTCCATTGAAATACAGCAGTCCTCTTTGGAAACCCTAGGGGGTAATTCTATTCTATAGCATCCCCATGAGTTGGATGGACTCAATGGCAAGAAGTACAAATAAAGTGAAAGATGAATTCTTGTAAATATCCAAAGAACACTCCAGAAGAAGGAGCAACTGGTCAAAGGCACTGAAATGAGACCAAGTTCAGAAGAACACTTCAGATTTTTTGGTACGTCACAAGAGGTGATTGAGGGAGGTGAGGTAGGAAAGGAAGGCACAGTGGCATCATGAGAGGTAATGTTGCCCAGCATGTTAACTCATAATGTCACCCTCCTCCACCTATTGACCTCCTCTGGTATCAGAGTATACAGAATTCTTGGCCATGTTTTTTTTTTGTACCAGTTTACCCATGAATCACAATTCCCATATATTACTCCTTCTTTTCTTTTAATTAGTACTTAGTTCTCAAAATATATAGATAGATATAGATTCACAAATACTAATTACCACAGTATTGTAACTAAAACACCAGACAATTTGACAAAATAAGCCTCTAAAATAAACTACTGGCAACAACTAAAACAAAAACATATGATTCAAAGTGCAATGGTAGTTGGGTAATAACGATGTTTCTGACCACAGACTGTTAGAAGGATCAAAAAGTAAATTAGCGTAGAGTTTTAACCTTGTAGCTATATTGATGTGTGTAAACTCAACTTATGAAAAAATGTTTTGTTGTTATAAATAACTGCAGGTATGTTTTTATACACATTTTTTTGTCTTCCCCTCTGGCAGTGTCAACTGGTATGGCCTGTACCTCTCACATCCCCTAGTGATGTCACTGAGAAGACATGGCCAGATTATTGAGGGCTTTGGATTTTTTTTCTAACTTTAATGGGAAGAGATAGAAGGATTCTAAGATAGAAGTTCATTTACTTTTTTGAAACTATTGCACTGGGTCTTAGATCCAGAAATGGAAATCCTGATGGTGTGGTGGTTAAGACTTATGTCTGCTAACCAAAAGGTCTGCAGTTTCAATCCACCAGGTGCTCCTTGGAAGTCTCATGGTGCAATACTGCTCTATGCCACAGGGTTGCTATGAGTAAGAACTGACTTCATGGCAGCAGGTCTGGTTTTGACTTGATATGCAAAAATGAGCTATAGAAGGGGGAAAAAGATAGGAAAATGGTGGAGGGGATGAAAAGTAGCTGGGTATGGAATAAATTTTTAAGACAGAGCTGGCTTGACTTCCTAAACTGATTATGTATGAGATGTAAGAAATTAGAAAAGATGCCATAATCCAATTACATTGTCATATAGAAACTCAAAGAGTAGAAATAATTTGGCATTAGAAATGAAAACCTACTTTATTTCTTTTGGAATCCAGATTTCTGAGTCCATGGAGTTGTTGTGACCCACCCAGGCCATTTGCCATTCAGTGTCCTTTTTTATACTTAGAACCTTTAAGGAACTCATTTTCCTAAAGTCACTTTCAAGTCAAACAGTGGCCTAGTAATCAGCTTAAAGAAGATGGTTTTGCTATCTTCTTAGATATTGGGCTCCTTTGAAGGACTGCCTTCAGGAGACTACATTACCAGGACACTCTCTATACAACCTGCTTCTGCTATTCCCTCTTCTGAATGCCTTCCCAATACCTTTGAGCTAACATTGCCCAATTCAGACTGTCTCTGCTTAAAATAAACCCATTCTATTACAGTTATTTGTGGTATTTTTCTGCCTATTTAAATTCTGACCAGTTACTCTTCTAATAGAAGAAAGTGTTAGAAGCACTTGAATTAACACGCAAACATGAAATTCAATAAAGGATAGAGATGTAGACTGAAATGAAAAGTACATTTGCAGAAATATTGTTTCTATTGCTAAACCATCTTCTGTCATGGAGGAAGAAGAAGCAGGGGAAATAAAATGAGCAATATTTTCAGGATCCTGCTTGGTTTGTTTTTGTCATCAAGCACCAATCCATGACAAGGAAAAAAAAGACAGCAAAGAGGAAAGGAAAGAAAGTAACTCACCTGCTCCTATATGTCATTTGCTGCAGTGTTACGAAGCATGCTTTGCTGTAGTTCTGGTGATCTTGTTTTTAGCTCCAGTCAAGTTGACTTCAACTCGTGATGACCTTATACACAGTAGGACAAAACATCGCAGTCCTGAGTCATCCTAGTAACTGCCAGCAGGTTTTAGTCCATCAAGCAGCTATTGTACCAATCCATTTCAGTGAGGGTCTCCCACCCTTGTTGGCCTTCTACTTGAAAAATGATGTCCTCCTCTAGTGACTGACACTTTCTGATGACATGTTCAAAGCAAACAAATCAGACAACATTCTGTTGTTACGATAAGGTTTACTATGGTTAAATTTTTGAAGCATGTCTCTAGGCTTTTCTTCATAGTTTGTCTTAGCCTAGAAGCTTTACTAACAACTGTCCACCATGGGTGACCTTACCTGTATTTGAAATACCAATGGCATAACTTCCAGCATCATAGCAAAATGATAGACTGTGGTGGTTCGTGAAATAACGCTAATATTATTTCTCAGTTACCTAAGGTTTTAATAAGCTCCAAGGAGTGGCCTAGGGATATGCTCATAAATAATATACTTTCTTTCCATGAGGAAATGTGTGCTGAACTCTAATAAGTTGATTTTCAAAAATTGGTAAGCATAATCTTTCTATAAACTTTGGAGTTCATTTTGTGAAAAATCTTCCCTAGCACTTTTACATTTATGGCCATGGGTAGAGCCCCACACTAGAATGGACAAGCATTAACTTACACCAAACCCACTGCCATGGAGTCAATTCTGACTCATAGTGACCCTATAGTACAAAGTAGAACTGTCCCCATAGAGTTTTCAAGGAGCACCTGGTAGAGTCTAACTGCCAATCTTTGGTTAGCAGCCATAGCACTTAAACACTATGCCACCAGGGTTTTCACTGGAGGAGGAGTCCTTTTCCTGTGCTGCAGTGTCTGGTCAACATAAAACAGGACTTTCTTACACATATTTCAATTATTTCTGCGTTGTTATTTTATTAGAGCTTTAGTGTTGAAAGGAGTGATTTCACAGAAAACTTTTGTATTAGATCTGGGGCTAATAAGACACAACCTCCACTCCTCCCCCAGAAAAAGAATCTTTTACTATTGTGGTTTGAAGCGTGTCCCCTCAAAAATGTGTGTATTTATTTGGCTGGGCTGTGATTCCTGGCATTGTGTGATTTTTCTATAAATTGTAAATTCTGTCTCTATGACATCAGTGAGAGAGGATAAACAGCAGTTGTGCTGGTAGGGTAAAACTCAGAATATAAGATTGTATCATGCTGTGAGACACTCTCATGGCATACAAAAGAAAGAAGCTAGCAGAGAAATTTGGGTACTTTATATCATTGAGAAAACAGTACCAGGAGCAGAGTGTGTCCTTTGAACCCAGAGTCCCTGAGCCTCAGAAGCTTCCAGTCCAGGGGAAGAGCCAGCAGAGAAAGACTTCTCCCAGAGCTACTGCTCAAGTTTAGACTTTCAGTCTGTTTTTCTGTGAGAAAATAAATTTCTCTTTGTTAAATCCACCACTTGTGATATTTCAGTTATAGCAGCATTAGATGACCAAGACTATGGGCTAGTTCATTCCAACTCATAGCAATCCTATTGGCCAGAATAGAATTGCCCACTGGGGTTTCCAAGGAGTAGCTGGTGGACTCAAGCACTCAACTCTCTTGTTAGCAGTAGAGCTCTTAACCACCGCTCCACCAGAGCTATGAGAGACACTGAGTTCTCCCCAAATTTGTTATTTTACAAAGGTCTAACATCGTACTTGGCTAACATCGTAAACCTAGAGCATCTCCCGACTAGTGTCTACTATTTTTCCAGAAATTTGCTTCACAGGTTATATCAAAAGAGAAGTTGAAACCAAGAAGAATTAGAAAGGGGAAATAAAGCATAAAAATGAACCTCATGGAAATCATGTTTTTCAGTTAATCTACAAAATTAATCTATAACGTAAAAAAAAAAAAAAGGAGACCTGGTAGTATAGTGATTAGATGGCTGGCTGCTAACCAAAAGGCAAAGATTCAAAGTCACTACACAGGAGGTAGATGTAGCTGTCTGCTTCTACAGAGATCTACAGTCAGCCTTGGAAACCCTATGAGACGGTTCTGCTGTGTCTTACAGTGTTGCTCTAAGTTGAAATCAACTTGACAGCAATGGATTTTATTTGCTAAGAATGGATGTAAAGACATTAATTTGAGATACTGTTTTGTTAGAGATTGAGTGGGGTACAGTGGGATATAAAACAAATTATTATCTGATTTTAAAAACAAGGGAATAATGCAGATGTCATGAATTAAAGAATTCAAATAATTCAATCCTTCTCTCCTACAGTTTAGAACAAAACAAAGCAAAGCAAAAAGGAAATTTTACCAGGCATTAAATGTTGGAAAGCATTTTTCTTAAGGAGTAAGTTTGTTAGAGAGCTCTCATAAAAAATACACTCACCTTTAAAGAAACAGGATGGGAGAGTGGAGTGGAAGGGACAGCAGCTGGTTGAATGAACACAGGAAGCACAGGGTGGAAAGAAGGAGCGTGCTGTTACGAGACCATCTTGAGTTGCATAGAGGTGTGTGCACGGCGTTTTATAGGGCAAATTGGCTTGGATTGTAAGCTACCACTTAATCAAAATTTTAAAATATAAAAAAAATAAAGAAATGTATTTACCTGCTTCATGGCAGCATGGAAATATCTGTGTCCTTCGGCAGTTCAAATCCACCAGGTGCTCCTTGAATACTCCAGGGGTCAGTTCTACTCTGGCCCCTAGGGTCGCCAAGAGTCGGATTCGACTCGACGGCACTTGGCTTTGGCTTTCCCAGTTGAAAGATTCTGCTTGCACCCTGAAGCTAACTTCCGCGCACATCTCTCACAAACCTAAAGGATCATAAGTCAGAGTTTACTTTTATGTGCATTTTCCCTCGCTATAATTCCCGATAATACATTATTGCAAATCAAATTTTGGGGTGACAGAAGACAGCAAGCAATACTGGTAAATGCATTTAAGTTGGATATCAACTTGGCTCCTGCAATACTCTTAAAATAATATACGCTGCTAAATTTTCACAACACAAAGTAGACTTTTCTGTGCAAGTTGGACATAATGATTAGAAGAAGGGAAATGCCAAGGGGGGGAGAAAAAGCTTAACATTAAGCAACAAAGAGAAGGCATGAGGTTATTTCCAGCCTAAAGTTGAAGGCTACATTTGAATGTTAACTCAATCTTGATTTTCCATTTTTTTTTTTTTGGAAGATCACATGATGTAAAATTAAAATATTTTTAATTTAAATAAATGTAATATTTAAATAAAATAATTCAGTGACATTTAGTGTACTTACAATATTATATAACAACTGTCTTAATCTTTTTCAAAGTGTTTTCTTCACCCTGAAAGGGCAACCCGTGCTCATTAATCAGTTATTCCCATTTTATTTCTCCACCCAGCCCCTAGTAACCACCATTCTACATTTTCTTTCTCTATTGATTCACCTATTCTGGACATTTCAAATAAATGTAATCATTCCGTTTGTGACCTTTTGTGTCTGACTTATTTCACTCAGCAGAATGTTTCCAAGGTTCATTCATGTTGCAGTATCAGGACTCCTTTTCTCTTTGCAGTTCAGAAATATTTCATTGTATGGATGATCTGCAATTTGTTTATTCATTCTTCCTTTGGAACTAAATCTTGCCTTAAACAAACAAACAAAACCACCTCAAATACGTGCATATCCTTTGACAGCCTTAATAAAAAGGGTTTACTACAGCACGTTACCAGATGTCACCCAGTCATTTCCAAATATTGACCATTCTCTGTGTGTCAGAGTAGAACTGGACGCCATAGAATTTTAAAAGGCTGATTTCACAGAAGTAGACTGCTATGACTTTCTTCTGAGGTGCCTCCGATTAGACTAGAATTTCTTGCCTTTCATTTAGCATTCCAGTGCCTTATAGTTTCTACCACTCAGGATTCCTTATTAAGGCTGTAAACCTGTTGCTGTTGAGTTGATGCTGACTCCCAGTGACCCTATAGGGCAGAGTAGAACTAAGTGGAAGTAACCCACAGTTAGTTATCACAGAAGCAAACTGCTGCATCTTTCTTCCGTGGAGCTACAGGGTGGGTTCCAGCTATTCACCTTATGGTTAACAGCCAACACCCTTAATTTAATCAAGGAAGATTTTTCTTAATTTTTCTCACCATTTTTTTTTTTTTTTTTTTTGGAAAAAAGTATTCGTTGCATTGGTTTTTGCCACCTTGTTATATCTCTTCAGTTACTTTATCTATATCTTTATTATTTTTCAGGGACTTTCTCATAGGCCTCAAATATGATCTCTTATGCCATCTTGCCAGTAGATAAAACTAGTAATCCCTTTTTCTGCTAAATTTTGCAAATCACTCAGGCTTTTGTCTCTGAGATGTTTCTTAGAAATCTAACAGGTTTTCATTTCTTCCTGGTTTCTTACTTCTGCAATTTTTGACACAGTAGTGTATACTGACATTGAGATGTCAAATAATAAAAATGTCAGCAAAAACTGCAATATTTTTAGGGTTCACACTTTTAACCTCTTGAAAATTTAGTTTACCTTTCTTCTCATGGCTTTAAATTTGTAGTCTTGAAACAGATTAAGAAAAATATTGATTTTTTTTATATATATCTGTGGTTCTTTTCACAGGTAATTTGTATCTTGACATTGGAAATGATCCAAGAATTGCTATTTCCAGAAAAACAGCTTGTCTCTATGCTGCAAAATCAAGTTGAAATAAGGATTAATAATGAAGGCACTTGGCTTGACAATATTATCATGTAGTGGGAAGAATCCAAAATTAAGAGACAGTGGCCCTGGCTTCACCTTCTACCTCTGGTTACTTCAACAGCTCAGTCTGACAGGACACACTTTCTACTCCTTAGAGAAAAGGAATTAGATTTAAGCTCTTTCTCCAAGGTGATTTTCAGCACAACAATACATATTAAACATTAAAAAAAAATAGTTTCACATTCAAATAATATAAGAAAACATTGGTTTTGACAATGAGAAAATGATTTTTAATGCACCTATAGGGTCACTGAATTGGAATCAACTCAATGGCAATTTTTTTAAATTTAATTGCAACACTAAAAATGACCATTTTGAATCTCTGAAGAGGTTAGACTCTGTGATCTTTCCCAAACTTATTTAGTAATAGAAAAATTTTTTCTCCATCTTTCCAAAAACATATAAAAATTAAAAAATTCCAATTTTAGTATTTTTCACATGCACATTTTAATGGCATCACTTGTGTTACTCATATTGTATAAGCATCACCAGTATCTGCTGCCAAATTTTCATCACCATCAATGGAAACTCAGTACTGTGGAAACATATCTTTAAAGATACATCTCATGGGACCAGTATTCAGCAAAATTAACTTGTGATATTCTCTATTGTACTGTGACAGTCTAAGGACCCAAAACTACCGAAGCATATCTTGCCATAAATGAGGGTGAGAACCTACAAAATATGAAGCTTTAAAAAAAGTGTAACTATTGTCATTTTTAAATTTTGAGTTCACATTTTGTTTCATTCCTTTTAGTGAAGTGAAAGTATAAGATTTTGCCAAAAACAAACACTGGTGTCATTGACTGTGGCAGAAAGGATTACATGAAGTAGTGAAATAAAAATAAAGAGGTAAGAAGAGTAAATGACCAAATCTCAGTTATAAACATCTTCATGTTCAAAACTAAGCAAATTCTTTCCCTTCTTTGAGTCCAGAATTAATTACATCCATGTATGCACACACAACACATATGCACACCCACACACACACATACTTTTTTGTAATAAAGATACTAAAGCCATCAAAATGTACTACTCAGTGTTTCACTGTCCCTGAAGTACAGGTATAAATTCCCCATCATTTATTGATTTATGGAGATCATTATTTGTGAATTTATGATTTTCATAAGTTTATGTTTATTCAGTGTCAAGAGATATGACCGGAGGTTAGGGGGTTTTAGGAACACTGACTTCACACAAGGCAGCAATTCCTGCCCTATGAAAATTTGTGATTTAGAAGAGAGAGTGAAGATTTGATTAAATCTTTTCAGTGAAGTATGGCACAAAAACTAAGGATACAAAAAAAATAATGAAGTTGCCATCAAATCTTATTTGAATCACAGCAACCTTACAGAACAGAGTAGAACTGACCCATGGAGTTTCCAAGGAGCACCTGGTGGATTCAAACTGTCAGCCTTTCGGTTAGCAGTTGTAGCACTTAATCACTACATCACCAGGTTTTTCAAACCTCTGGTTAGAGGGTTATAATTTGCAGCAAAGTCACACTTTTATCCCACTGTTAAATGTATCCAAATTACTATCAAGTTTTCTGGTAGTGTGCAGCTAGATAAAACAGAGCCCGCCCTCTCAGTGTCTAATAGGAGATTATAAACATCATCAGTTTAGAAAACAGTAAGTACTCATTATGAAATGAGAGGATTTATGGTCTACTGGGTTTACAGATGAAAATAGTACAAGGTTTAATAGTATCTATTAGAAAAATCAGAAATTCAAGAAAACCAACCTAAAGAGTTCATATAAATAATTGAACAAATACAAGTAAGTGAACAAAGATAGTTATTGCAATGAGATATAACTGCACAAAACTTTCCTTAATGTTTTCCTGAGTCAAATAATAAAATTCATTGCATCAAAGACAAAGGAGGATTTCTGAGAGCTGAGTGAGAGGTAACTCTCCGGTCCGAGAAAGAGAGAGAGAGAAATGTATGATGGGAATTTCTTCACCACTGATTCTCTCAAACACCAAAATCATTTCTGTTAATTCTGACTCATAGTGGCACTGTAGGACAGAGTAGAAGTGCCTATAAAGTATGCAAGGAACACCTGGTGGATTTGAACTGCCAACCTTTTGGTTAGCAGCCGTAACACTTAACCACTATGCCACCAAGGTTTCCTACTGATAGTCAAAAAAAGAAAAAGTGAATTTTATTTTGGAATAGCGGATGTAATAAGAAGACAAGGAAAGAATTTTTTTCTGATTGTCTTATGACATTTTTCAGAATTTTTATATAGAACTTAAGTAATTGTAATGCAGCATTCTTTTGTGTTTGTTTTGTTTTATCTTGTTTTTTTTTTTGTTTGTTTTTCTTTCTTTTCTTTTCTGATAACAGATATTTGGAACCCATTGGTGAGCATCTTGTCAGTATTCTTGTCCTGTTGGAACAAAACTAATCAGTTTAGAGTCATCCACCACAGTGATGGGATGCTTCCTTTCTAATTAACTTTCGTGACTAATTTTGCTCCCTGATAAGCAAAGTCTTTGCAGATACCACAACACTCTGAATTGGAACAAACTTGTTGGTGCTACCAAACTCGTAGCAGTCTTTACTTTCCACCTTAATCTCCACGCTAAATACCTCTTCCCAGCTCTGCGCATCTCAAGGTCCTTTCCTTTTCTTTATAAACCTGGCTAATGTCTTCTCCAAGGTATTTCAGCCTAGTTTTACTTCCAGTTTATAAAAATTTGGTACCTTTGGCATTAAACAAATATCAGTAAAGACTATCCCTATGACTACTTTTTTTTTTTTTAACTAGAGGCATAGAAATAAACAAAAGAGATAAGAATCATTATTATCAGGGTTTGAAATATAGTAGATGACCCTCAATTAAATACATACACGTATATATCAGATGGTGGTCAGTTCTGTGATGAAGAGGGACCAACCAGGAGAGGACCGGAGCTTCCTGTGAAGGATTTTATTTTAAATAGAGTGGTTGAGTTATATCTTCCTAAGAAGCATCCTTTTAACAAAGACTGATAATGTAAAGGAGTGAAAAAGACTGAATTCTTGTGCGGAGAATGCAATGACATGAAAAAAAGGGCATAAATAAACTAGTCCTGGTAGTATCCCAGCACACAGTGATGAGGATGGGAGGTGTGAGTCTCGCCTGCAATGTACACAACTGGTTCTTCTCATGAAATTTTCAACTTCAGGAACTTGAACCACATTTGCCAGTTTGAATGACTAGATGGGCCTGGTTTTCCACTGACCATCTAAAATTTACCTCCAAGAGGCTTCCTGACTTGTGATCTCTTTATTGTCTCTGTCTTTAAGAGCCTTTCTGAGTTCTCTCTTCTTTCCTGTCTGTTCCTGCTGTTTGCTCACTATTCGTACGATTCTGCAAGACTCCTGTTCTCTCAAATTCTCATTCTCTGGCAACACCCACGCTAAACACCACGATCAGTGTCACAGTTGGCCTAGATTACAGCAACAGCCCCTCTGGACCTACTGTCTTTGCTTCGCAAAGTTCTCATTGAGTGCTTCATTTAATAGAATAAAATATGACAATACCACTCCTTCACTTGGAATCACCCAGTGATCTACTATTTCTTAGGAGTGATGTCTACAGTGTGACATTCCTATCTCTCAAATGTTTCCTGCTCCCAGAAATTTTCTTGACCTTCTCTAAGATGGTAATGAGAATCTCTAAATCATTCCCTTGTAATTCCTTGTGATTGATTCTTGTGACTGACCTGATCTATGTGTATTATCTTTGCTTTTATTATTATAAACATTGTGTTTGCACCCGACCCACAATGAGAGAAACAACCAAAAACAAATGCGCAAGCAACTACAAAATGATAAGGTTTTATCTCTAGTTTTTCAGCACTGTTTCTGACAAATTTTAAATTGAATAAATGAATGATCAAGATTTCCAACGGGAAAGTGTACATCATTAAGGATAATGGAAGGAAAGAAAAGTAGAGAAAATATATTTGCATCAGATGCTGATATCTTAGAAGAAGCTGGTATAATATCCTAAAGACATTTTGCAAATTCATTGGGACAATGTAGAAAAGATAGTATGAGTGATCATTATGGATTTTAATAAGTAGAGATTCTTGAAAGATTATAAAGAATGGCCTGTAAGTGACAGTGTTCACTTATTGGTTTATTCTTTTTCATCCCAAATACATTTGCGGAGCTCCTACCATGAAACAAGTAGCATTGTGTGAATTGGGACTACAATGGTAAGAAAAATTATCCAGTTCATACTTCCATGGAGCTTCATACCTTAGTAGTGAAGTTATTAAAATAAGCAAACACACCTGTATTCTGACTCTAAAGAAAGGCAGAGAACAGGTTCCCTTGAGAACAAATAACCCCAGAATCTGACCTAGTTCAAAAAGTCAAGAATGACTCTGCTTAGAAGTGAAGATTGAGGCAAGAGATGATGGGTAACTAGGGGTTAGAGGAACTGGTCTGCTGAGCCTATCCCCAGTGTAGAGTGAGATGAGAGCAGACCTTCTTTGGATTTTATAGGAAGTAGGAACTTAAGGGTATTTGAGCATACCAGAGGAAACCAAAAACAGCAGTTGCCATCAAGTCAGTTTCGATTCACAGTGACCCTATAGGATGGAGTAGAACTGCCCTGTAGAGTTTTGAAGGAATGTCTGCTGGGTTTGAACTAGTGACATTTGGTTAGCAATTATAGTACTTAACCACAATGATACCAAGTTTCCAAACAGAAGAGCACAGAGGGAAGCAGGAACTGGTATGTGATGGGAAGTTAGAGTGGGGCCCTGGTGGCACAATGATTTTTCGGCTACTAAACAGAAGGTCAGCAGTTGAAATCCACCAGCCACTCCTTTGAAACCCTATGGGGCAGTACTACTCCTTCCTACAAGATTGTTAAGAATCAGAATCAACTCAACAATGACAATTTTTTTTGTTAATCCCCTACCCTTCAGGGAAGACAGCCTAATTAAGACAATGTCTTGGAAGTAGCGAGAATAATAGCTTTATTGGTTTTTTCAGCACTTATTATGTATCAAGCATTGTGCTAAATTTTTTATAATTTCATTTAAAAATGAATAAACAAAACCATGAAGAATAATTTCTTCCATTTTACAGATAGCTAAATGGAGTCTGTAAAAAGTTAAAAACCAAAACACTTGACCAAAGACTCTTGGAATTTGAAAACCAAACTTTGAAATTATAGACTTTGTTCTAGAATCAACACTCCAGGGAAGAATGGGAAACTAGAAGTTAGACAATCACGTATTCTTTCAGATTTGAGGCTCTAGGAACTGGATCACTACTTGATCAAAATAGTCCAGAGACACTTGTCTATCTAATAGTTATGTTCTACTTTCTATAAAAGGTGAGATCAGAGGGATAAGATACAAGAGATTTGCTCTGACATTTCTTGCATATATCATCTCACAGTACACGCTGTCTTCTGACCAAAAAGAAATTGCTGGTGGTCAGGAAAGAAAAGTGGTGCCATAGAATGTTTTATAGTTATTCTTTTTTCCTTCAAGATTTCTGTACCCCATGGATGTTAAAGATATGAACACTGCCAGCATCTTGTTTCTCTTTCTTTTGCCCATACCAGTCTCTTCTACCCCTGTTTTCCTAGAACAGCCAATTTGTCTCAGCTGATCTAGTATGTGGGGTGTGAGTTTGAGAGGTAGTGCGTGGTCTTGGCAGTAGGTGCTGATAGCAGCTTTGAATTTCTCCTCTTCTTAGCTAATTGGGAAACCCTGGTGGTATAGTGATTAACTGCTACATCTACTAACCTAAGGGTCAGTATCTTGAATTCACCAGGCACTCTTTGGAAACACTATGGAACAGTTCTATTTGGTCTTAGAGAGTCACTACAGGGTTTGGTTTGATTTTGGTTTCTCTAGTTTAGCTGTGAGTGCTGCAGCTGGATAACACTGCCAAACTTCCATAAGCTTGCTTTGAGTCAAATGTGTCTTAAGGTACCTTCAGTCTATCCGAGAGAAACTAGCAACAAAAGGACAAATACTGCATGAGACCCTTAGGATAAGACCTTAAAAACAGACTCATGCATAGAAGACTCTTTGAAAGCTGCAAGGGTGGGGAGGGAGGAAGGGTGAGGAGGGGAGGGTCTAGATTAGATAATTTATAGAAATTCAGTTGAGTGAAATATGTGATATCACACATTAGAATGACGATCAATTTTAACTGGAATTCAACACAACACGATTACGTCTCCCATCTTAACCCAATATTGTAAGGATAGAGTAGCTGGGCCAGAGAGCAGGGGACCATACTGTGGGGGAAAATGAGGCCAAATTGGCACAACCAGTGTTTTGCTAGGAGAGCCTTCTGCACCCCACATTGGTAAGTGGCGTCTGGGTCTTAAAAGCTGCCAAGCTGCCATCTGAGGGTACAGCAAATGGTCCCAACTCAGCAGGAATGGATGCTCACTGAGGACCAGTATGACATGGGGGAAAGAGAACCCAGAAGACAGAGAGATCCACTTAAGTGGGTGACTACATTGATTTGTGACCAGAAGAACCAGATGGTGCCTGGCCACCACCAGTGATAGCTGTGATTGAGCTCACAAAGTTGAGTCTCACTGGCAACAGAAGAATTAAAAGGGATGCACCCTGAGATCTCCACTAAAAGACTGCAATTGATTGTCTAGGGTCCTCGGAGTTCCCCTGGGAGCATGGCCCCTGGCCCTGGAGCTGCTGCTGTCCGTTAATCATAATGGAGGTGAACTCTTTGGACAGGAATGGATTGAATTTGGTGACACAGAGTGACCATATCATGTGTGCACTTTATGGTTCAATGCATCTATAGGATGTTGTCCTGTTGACCTCTTACTGGAGGACATGAGGGGATAGATTGTGGGGAGGATAAGACACGTATGGAGTGGAGAGGAAGAGTGTACTGTCACTGGGCAGGGAGAGCAGTGGGAGCTGCATACAGCTGGACGTTCAAATTTATATGGGAATGTACATTTTCATTCAATCATAATAAAAAATAAACTAACAAATTTATTTATTTAATGTGCGAAAAAGAAAAAAAGAGGTACTCTATAGATAAATAAAAAAACTACAGGAACGGGCAGTGACAGAACATGCCTTTCCCCTACAGGAGTTCTTACTATTCAAAAGCAGGAAAGGCTTTGGTGTGGCCTGTAGAGTCTCCAGAGATGATGCACCCACCGAACTGTTACTAACCTTGTTACAGGTCTTAGAAGCTTCCACTGTTTAAAAGATCTGAATGTCTAGCAACGATGTGCTCACCACACAGAAGCCCTGTGAGGACCTTGAGGCAGGCTATATAGCTGCTTGCACGAAGTCTTAGAGGCTTAGTGGTTAAGTACTACTCACCAAAACGTCAGTAGTTCAAATCCACCAGGCTTTCCTTGGAAACTGTATGGAGTAGTTCTACTCTGTCCTATAGCATTGCTATGAGTCGGAATCGAATTCATGGCAGTGGGTTTAATTTTTGGTTTGTGTCTGCTCATGAGTTTCTCCCAAGTATTTCTCTTGCTGAGCTTGTTGGCCCTCATTTCACTTTCTTTTTGAAGCTATTATTACATTAAACACATGCATTTTCACCAAAAAAGAATTTATTTTTAAATATTTATAAGAGGAAATGATCAGTGTTACACAACCTCAGTCATTTCTCAATGTGGGAAAACATTCATGATTTTTTAAATGACAGAGAAAATAATTTGTGACTAAAATCATTTCACATACTGTCCTTGGTTACAATATTTAAATGCATTTTTTTGCAACTTGGGTAAATAAGTACGGTCAGGTAAAATACATATCAATGAGTGAAATAAGTAATAATTACTGTGCAAAGTGTTTGATTCAGGAATCTGCCCCCCCCCCCCACCTTTTCAATGGCCAGGGAAAAGAAAACTTGCTGCAATTAAGACTACAAGTTATTTCAAAGTCTGTATCTCCCAAAGATTACTCCAAGTGCAGGAGAGCACATGTTTCCCACTGAGTACTCAAAACCTCTTAATAGAAGCACATGTCCCCTACAAGGAATCATTATATGTCAGTTTCACTTCGTGGAGCACAAGTGCTCTTGGGAGCTTGACTGATGCATTACATTGCTCATTATTATAAAGCAGCAATTATATTGCATACCCTTGAAAACAGGGTTAAAATTTTTTGCTGTGTCTTGTTGTTAGATACCATTGAGGTGGTTCCAACTCATAGCAACCCTGTGTACAGCATAACAAATTATTGTCCAGTCTTGTACCTTCTTCACAATTGTTACTGTGTTTGAGCCTACTGTCGCACCCACTGAATCAGTCTGTCTCCTTGAGAGTCTCCATCTTTTTAGCCAACTCTGTACTTCAGCAATCAAGGGATTGGTCCCTCCTAAAAACATATTCTAAGCACACGAGATGAAGTCTCATCATCTTTACTTCTGAGGAGTGTTCCGGCTGTGATTCTTGTAAGAAAGATTTGTTTGTCTTTCTGAGTCCATGGTTATCTTCAGCCTTCTTCATCAACACTAAAATTCATACCTATTGGTTCTTTGTTCTTCCTTATTGGTAGCCCAGCTTTCTCATACAAATGAGGCGATTGAAAAGATCATGGTTTGGGTCAGGTCCACATTAGTCCTTGATTTTTAACACTTTAACAACTACTTCTTGGTTTATCTACGAGTTCATTATAAGCACAGTTAAGCGTTCTGGGATTTCCAGTCTTTGCAATGTTTGTTGTCTGTAATTTATTATGATACATACAGATTCCTTGAATAGTCAAGAAAACATAAGTTAATATCTTTCTGATATTTACTGCTTTTAGCTGAAATGCATCTAACATCAACAACAATATCCCTTGTTCTATGTCCTCTTCTAACTCTAGCTTGAATTTCTGGCAGTGCCTTGTCAATGTACTGCTGCAAGTGTTTTTGAATATTTTCAGTATAATTTTACTTGTATGTGATATTAATGCTAGTGTTCATTAAATAGTTTCACAGTATATCAGTGTCTCTTTATGACTTCTGTTTTGCATTCTTTGCTAATGGGTCCAAATTGTCAATTAAAAGATAAGCCAGTTTTCTGTGCATGTTTATAATTAATAAACTAAAAGTAAACATCACTTTTAACATTAACACTCATAGATAAATGGAAAGGTAGCAAAACTTTCTGTAATTAGTTTGATGATAAAACGTGACTTTCTAGCAGGAGTTTGGAATCTTTGGGTGTTTTAAATGGTTAGCAAATTTGCTTGGCTCCTAATGAAAATGTCAAAAATGCAAGTCAACTCAGAGGTGCCATCAAAGAAACACTTGTCAGTTTACTTCTGAAAAGCAAGCCATTTAAAAACTCTATGGAGCACAATTAATATGTTGAAACACAGGGGCGTCACTATGAATCAAAATCTATTCCATGGTAACCGGTTCATACAGATGTAGGACTAATGAACGTCACTTACGTTTGTTCACAACTCACTAAAAATATGAATTGAACACTGTTACACATACGTGAATGAACATGCATGTACAAAGACACGTTCAGTCACACAAAAGAAAGCTCCAGGTTTCGGAGTCTAGCACAACTTAGGAGATGCTCAGTTTCCTTTATATTATGCAAGTGAGAAAAAATTCACACTTCTTTGAAAGAAAGCATCTCCGATGCTGGCCTGCCCTGATTCATAGCTACAACCATAGTCTCAGCTATCGTCACGGGGACTTGGGTGTGCCCTGAAACTTCCAAGAAATGAGACACACAGTGGTGGTTTTCTTCTGAAACTTTATTAATTTGCTTCCGGGCTTTATTCCTACTGTTTCATGGTCACTGTGTTCCAACACTTTGTAGTTCTTCACAATCATTTCAGAAAGGCCCTTCTGGAGATACCCTGGTGGGAATATGACCAGAGCATCAAAATATTGTCATAAAATTCATATTTTATTGCTTCTATTCCTATGATGGGAAAATCTCATTTGTGTATCCTATATCTTATCAGTTGGAGAATGTTGGAATCATGGTTGGAAAATTCATGCTGGCACCTTTTAATGACACGTTCAAAATAAGTGCTGGCACCAGCGTCGTATCTCCCTGGCCCTCCTTCTGCCCACTCACAGTTGGTGATCAAATAATCTGATTCATTTAGAAAAGACTGAGAAAGGACACTGAGATAAAAATAAATAGTATCTGAGTGTTGTTTTTGCACTTGATTTTGTTTTAGAGAGATTTGAATATATTTTTGTTTCTACAGAATTCAACAAACAGAGCTCTAAGTTATTTGTCCGTAAGGAGAAGAATGTATTTATACTCACACACAGAGTGATCCTCTCTGTGTTCTTCCACCTTTTCTGCCTTTTTCTAATATCTATTCTAAGAGATGAATGTTGACTTTGGATGTTTTTCTGGGTTATCTAATCCAGTGATTTCTTTTGCCAGGCCTGATTGTCAGAGACTGTGTGTTTTGCCTCTAATACTTAGTATTTGGTAGTCCTGGTGACCCAGTGATTCAAGTTTCCTGCTGCTAACTGAAGAGCCTATGTTACTAACCCACCTGCGGCTCTGCAAAAGAAAGATGTAGCAGTTGGCTTCTCACTGGAAATTCTCTGGGACAGTTCTACTCTGTCCCATAGGGTGCAATGAGTTGAAATCAACTTGACAGTGGTAGATTTTTTGGTAATCTTTACAGAGTGGTTTTGAAAAACAAATGGATTCACAAATATGCAGCCCATAAATAGTTCACACACTAATTTTATAGTTAATATTATCAATTGTTTTTCTTGTATATATTCCCTACCTGTCTTCCTGTTCTCATCTTCTTAAAGGACTTCCCCAAAAACCATTCACACTCCTCCTGTCAGCACCCAAGCCAGTTGTGAACACATTCTAATTATATATTGGTAGACGGAAATAACTGGAGCATTGCCAGTATTAGGGGTATTTATACTGAAAACATTTCATATGAAGGGTTCCTTAAATCACAACACCATGTACTGATCTATTTAATCTACTTCAAAGACTGATTTGGTTTCACAGATAAAAGAACTTGCCTACTTAGACCAGTAAATTCAGTTATGGTAAATAGACAGCCTTATCAAGTTGTCTGGCTAGAATTTATAGGTTGTTTTATTCCATAGAGAAGTTGTAATTTCAAAAGACACAAGATTACAATTCTCAAGGTTGAATAATCACTGATTCGTCCTGATGAGCCCAAATGTCACAGTAAGACGAAGTAGCATACGCTTTTGACCCAGCTGTCAGGTGTTATTAATAGGCTGACTTAAAAAGTGAAAACAGTAGGGGTGTCAAAGACATTTTGAGATCCATATGCTTAATGCAATATAACACCTGCCACGACTACTTTCTGGTTCCAAATGAAGTATATCAGTCTGCTTCCTCCACCCCACAGTTAAAAATACATCACCACCTACGCAGAATTTCACCATGTGCTGTAACCCTGAGGCTACCACCTCTTCACTTAGAAATGGCTGAGATCTGAACTATGAGAACTATTTCCATTCTGACCTCTGTAGTAAACTTTTCCATGTGTATTCCCTTGCTCTCACTCTGTATATCTGTTATCTGAGTTCCTCATCTCTTGTTATCTTTTGATTTTATGAAGCTGAAGCAGAAAACTTGAAAATAAGAAACCAATGGGAATTTGGAAGATCCAATCACAAGACGCTAAGTTGTGCTGACTGTTAGATCTGTGCGAAAGTAACTTAGTCTGTTATTTGTCAACCTGTAGTGGACCTATATGGAGGGAAGAATGGGAAATACAGATGCAGGTTTTTATTTTTTTAATCACTAGATAAAGTATGCTTGCAAAAGCTTTGAAATTTTGCTTTATTCAAACTGTCTGAGTGATGAAATGATCTTAAAAATCATATTTTTATATGCCTTTATTTGAGGAAAAAAATTGATTTAGTAGTCACTCTGTGGCTGCAATTCGCCAGGTGTCATTTCGATAGAACTAAGAGGATGGGAGTTTTGTAATATCTGATCAAGCTGAACAAGCTCAAAGTATTTAGTTAGCTTTTCAACATGATTCAGCTCACAACAAAACCCAAATTCACTGCCGTTGCATAGATTTCAACCCATGGCAACTCTACAGAACAGCGTAAAACTACTCGGTAGAGTTTCCAAGGATGCCTGGCAAGTTTGGAGTGTTGACCTTTTGCCTAGCAGAAGTAGTGCTTGTCCACTATGCCACCAGGATTTTTGTTAACGTGACTGTAGTAATTATACCATTGTAGTTAGCAGAAATTAGTTCCTAATGTCTCCTGGTCTGGGAAATAGTGGGTTTAAGGGAAAGAAGAACAGTGGGCTAGAGAGAGATGCTGGTAATTCAGACTTTATCCCACAGCTGTACTGGAGAATACTCAGTTTAGGCACTTCATTACACTATTACATTTCCTTCATCTATCCTTCAGTTTGAATTTTCTCTCTGCCTTCTTCATTTCCTAAGGTGGTTGAAATGCTAGCTCAGGGTATTTCTAAAAAAGCATCTTTGAAACTATTTTGAGCAACGATATACTCATTGTGTTAGTGCATTAGTGTACATTCTTCCAAGAAAACTATTTGGCAAGACAGATTTCATTTGACTCTTAAGCTTTAAGCTATTTTTCTTTTGATCTCTGTTTTTCAAGTCTTATTTCTTTTTTCTCCATCTTACACTTGCTACTTTCAACACTAACTCACACTGCTCAACAAATCACTTGCCAGTACTGGCAACTGTCATTGAACTTTCAAAAGCTTTTTGTACAATGCCAGATGTTGACTGCCAAGCTCAGAGAATCTAATTTGTTATTCTCTACGTTTCTCTCTTCTTTTCTCTCCCAAGAAATAATCAATTCCATTTATAGTCATCATTACTCCTGTTACCTTATCCAACTTAATGCTTATGGGAGAGTTGAAACAGCATTGCAAGTTTATGCCAGAGTCCTATAGCATTTTTATAGAGATCACGGCAACTTGCTTTCTGTGTGTTCTGGAGCAAATAAAGCTAATAACAGGATATCTCACCAAAGATTGCTGGAAGATAATTTCATGAGTAAATGTCAGATCAATAGTATTATATTCTGCTGACATTTCTTCCCTTGCAGTGCATCCAGTTCTATTGCAGTCTAAACTAGAATCACCTCATAAGCATAGCCAAAGAAGCATGGCCATTGACTAGTGGTGAACTGGAGTTTTTTTTCAGGTGTTTACATCATCTGAGAAAAAAGGCTTATACCTGCTGCTTCTGTGATTTTAATGACACTTTCTAATTGCCGCATTCACTATTATTTTTGTTCTTCTTGTCCAGTTTTACATTGCATTGCTTTCCAGTATTACTGCTACAGTCACACATAGACACTTCATCTGAAAACATAGTAGTGCCCTCGGTGATTATTTTTATATGATTGCTCAACTGACTTAATTAAATTTCTAACTTTTATAGGCAAGGAGGCTAGAAAGAGCTGAACGTTTTCTCACGTGGTAAGCATGACGAGTCTTGCCTAACGCAGGCTATGGAAGTAACTTCAGGCTCCCAAGGACCTCATACAAGGTGTTGTTATTGTTTCCTGTTGCTAATTACTCGATGTCTCATTGGCACTAGATTATAAACTGAAGAAAGCCTTCCTGATTACAGTAAGTGTGGTAAGTACAAATGTAAATTATAAAATGAAGAAGACAGAAGCATAATTTTATAACCATGCTAACTGCTTTGAAATGTCTCTTGGACAGTTTAAATAATTAAACCATATAGGCTTTTCTTTAAACAATACCCCACTACTGTTGAGTCAGTTCTGACCCATAGAGATCCTATAGGGGAGAACAGAACAGCCTACGGGGTTTCCAAGACTATAGTCTTCATGGAAGCAAAGTGCCACAGACTTATCCTGTACAGCAGCTGGAGAATTTGAACTGCCCATTTCTCAGCAGCCAAGGTCATAACCACTGCCCTACTAGAACTTCTTTTAAATAATGCAGTGTTATTAAAATCATCTTACCATAAGCAACAACAGTACTGTTGTTTTTTGTTTTAATTGTTTTGTTTATCCTATGTATTGAATTACGAACCACGTAGTTTTGTTTGAATCTTTTTTTCTCTTGTCAAAAAAAAAAAAAAAAAAAAAGGCAAACCTAAAGCAACCGATGTGGAGTCAATTCCAACTTATAGTGACCCTACAGGACACAGTAGAACTATCCCATAGGATTTCGAAGGCTATAAATCTCTGCAGGAATATCCCGTGAGGCTCTGATGGTTTCGTACCACTCATCCTTTGGTTAATCACTGAGCACCGTAACTACTGCTCCACCAGCGTGCTCCGTTTTGCTTTTATAAGCTACATCTAACCCACAGCAAAATTTTCTGTCTTCTTTTTCAAACATAATGTTAAATTCTCTGTATTCACTACCTCTATCCCCACCTCAATCTCTCATAAATTGTTGATTTTTTTTTTCCTAACTGGGTCTTTCTTTTTGTATTCTGTTCTGAACACAATAGGCAGACTGACCTTTCCCAAGTAGAAATCACATTGTGTCCCTTTCCTTCTCAATAGTTTTCTAACTCCTAAGAGTAAAAGTCAAAGTCCTTAGAGTCTCTTCCATGACATTTTCCTGTCTACTATCTGACCCATGTCACTCATTCTCTGACCTCAGTTCAACTAATGCCCCCCCTTCCCCGACCTTCCTCTCTCTTCCTGCCTTATTAACTTCTTGGCTGTACACATGCCGGGACCCCCACGGCTCACTGCGGTTGTGATTGCAGTGAGGTCTTCCTTGTCACCCTGTTTAAACGTGCAACCATCCTACTCTGGCACACTTCACCCTCCCTATCGGCATTCTCCATCGTCTTTCTCTGTAACACTTGTTAGCCATTTATTTTATAAATTCATAAATTTATTTCCTTTCTGCTTCTTATAGTATACTTTACACATTTGCTCATTTATTTTCTTTATCCTTTACCTTTTTCATGTATGCTGTATGGGGACAGAGATTTTTGACTGTTTCATTTACCATTTCTAGAAAATTGCATGCTAATATATTTGTGTGAATTAATATGAATGAATGAAAGTATGTGATTGGCAGAATGCATTATAGGTGGTAATTACAGCATAAACGGTAGCTCTAAATATAAAGATAGATTTGTTGCATGAAAGCCAGCTTCTATGTAATGTCCAGGGGATGTGCTATGTATAGTGCAGTCAAAACTGCATTTGAATTCCACAAATAATAAAAATTTGGACAAGTTACTTAATTTCAATGAATAATTGTATTCTTATACGTAAAATATAACTTTTAACATTACATAGGTAATTTATGTATATATAGTTTTTAGAAATGCCAGATAAAATGGCAAGTTGTAAGTCTCTAATATACTACTTGGCCTAAATAAACACTTGTTTTCTCCCTGCCTCCAACTCTCCAACTCATCTCCCCTTAGTGCTGTTTGAGATTTTTTTTTTTTTCAGTGCCCACTATGTGCCAAACACCATGATTGCTGCTGGATATCAAAATATGAGGCATAGTTCCTCCTCTTGATGTTCACTGGGCAAACAAACACATCAGCAAAAAAAAACTACCTTCAAAATAATAGAGTAAAATAATGGAAACATAGAGGAAAGACACTTAACAGTGGAATTTAGGAATGATTGCCTAAGTGAAATCTTAAAGATGACCAACAATTTATCTGGACTCTGAAATTAGGAAGGCTTTTCTCAGGGAAGAAAATGATGTCAGCAACTACATAGTGTCCTGAAAGATCACAGTCTACATGGTATTTTATGACAAACTGTATGACTAGAGGGCAAGCTAGAAACCATGAGTGGAAAGAGATGAAGCTGGGGAATTTGGAAGGCACTAGGATATGGAATGTTCTGCATGATACTACAGGACTTAAGCTTCACTCAGTTGTCAGCGCTGTGGAGGAGGGTGTGAAGCAGTACAAAATATAGTCACATCTGTGCTTTAGAAAACTTATTGTGCCAAATATAGGAAGGATACATTTCAGTTAGTGCAGCAAAAATAGAGCATGGATTTTGCAACCAGATTTTTAATTTTCAGTCCCACTCTTGTCACTATATACATTAGTTTCAAAGTCACTAGTAAGTTCCAGTTCTACTAGTAACATCCACTTATTACAGAAATTTAACCTATAAGTTTCAATGCCTTATCTGCGAAAATGGAACTAAAAGCAGCAGAGTTTACCATGAAACTACAGTGAATGTCACCAAAACCTCAAGCTAGAGCTACTGTCTTCAAGCCAATTCCGAATTTGTAAATTGTAAACATGTTTGATTAAACATATAAATTAAAATATATTTTATTTCATGTATATAGATAAGAAATAGAGCCTTGATAACACAGTGGTAACAGCTACAGCTGCTTACCCAAAGTTCAGCAACTTGAGTCTACCAGCTGCTCCTCAAAACTCTAGGAGGCAGTCATACTCTGTCCTATGGGGTTGCTATAAATTGCAATCCACTTGATGAAAATGGGTTTGTTTGTTTTGGGGGTGGAGTAAATAGGAAATATAGCAGACAATTATAAGCTTATCATTGTCAATTATACATATAATAAAAAGGACTATAGTAGTGGCACAAACCTTGGTGGTTAAGAGCTACAGCTGCTAACCCAAAGGTCAGCAGTTCAAATCTTCCAGGTGCTCTTTAGAAACTTTATGGGTCAGTTCTACTCTGACCTATAGGGTCAGTATGAGTCAGAATCGACTGGATAACAGTGGGTTTGGTTTTGGTTTATAGATGGTGGCATAGTGCTTAAGTACTATGGCTGGTAATCAGAAGGTCAGCATTTTCAATCTGCCAAGTGCTCCTTCAAGAATCTATGTGGCAGTTCCACTCTACCCTATAGGGTTGCTATGAGTCAGAATCAAATCCATGGCAGTGGGTTTGGTTTTTTTTATAGATGACTTGTTAGTAAGTTATTTTTTCAGTTGAAATGTCAGTGGTGGTGCCGGAAAGGAGATGGATTTAGAAGTACGTGACAGAAAGGAAAGAAAAGGAGACAAGAGAAAAGGAGGGTTGGAGAGGAGAGGGGAGAACCGGCTCTCTTTCTGAGTATATGCCACCCACCATGCTGGATGCCTTTTTGTTTACAGTGATTTTTCTCCAGGACCATGTTCTACATCCTTGAAATGCTATTGTTCACTCCCAAAATCCTTTCCAGTTTGTTCGTTAGTAAGTTTGTACTGTTCTAGATGTCTTGTGGTACGCAGTTCAGGTATTTTTTTCTTTTGGGTTCATAGACCTTAGGCAAAACAAGGAAACGATGCAGAAATTAGTTTAATCTGTAAATATCCTATAATCTCAGAAACAGAGAGCTAGCATCAAAAAACTATCATCTAACTTAGAAATCAAAAATATCTGTTTATTATTTCCAGTTCTAATCAAGGTCATAAAAACTGCTAGTCATCACACATGTTGTCATGAAACAAAGGTATTACAGTTTTATGATACGGTTCATGAGTTCAGCAACATATAATACACTGGCTATTTTCCCTGTATTGATTCAAAATAGCATATACAAAGGCCAATCTATGTATTATGATTTTCTGATCAATACATTTAACCTGCAATTTTGCTCTAGCTTTAAGGATTAAGGTAACTGCATGAGGTCACGCCCCTTTTTATCAAGCACCTGCTTTCCTCTCTAACCTGACACTCATTTGTTTCTCCACAAGCATTCTTCATCGCTGCCTGTCTGAGCCACCCGGAAGTCTGCTCCAAACCTCTGTGACTTTAAATGTGCAGTTTCCCCATTCTCCTATGCTCAGTTCAAATGTTCCACACTTTGGAAAGATTTCCTTAGTTCTCTACTGCAAACAACCCAAATTTCCTTTCAAAAAATACATTTCTGCTTAAAATTACACAGTTAGTGAATAGCCTCTAGTAGTTAACACCTTTAGGGTTTACCCTGCTTTAGAGCTGTGATCATCCTCTTTTTGGGCAATTCCAGCCAGTGATCAAGCAGGTGAAGTTTTATGGACCAATTTTATTTCCTATAAAGGACTCCCAAGAAGAATAATCTTTTTCAGATGTTACCTGTTGAATGGCACTGTGTTATTGCTCATCTTGGTCCAAGACTCTCCCTACCACTTCTGTTTCCTTCACCTTTTACCTTTCATAAGTGTCATTCCCCAGTAAACCAAAGCTCTCCAAAAACTTGTCTGTTTCCTAGGTAGCATACCCAAAACATCCACTGAGAATTAGGTGCGTCTCATGTGCCACACACCACATAAACATCATCCACAGCGCTCACTACATCGTATCATGATGGGAAAGACATGCAGCCGCACATGTATGCATACGTATCAGTTTGTTTCACTATGCTACAGTGCTCTTGAGAGCAAAGAATAAGTTTTATTGATTCTTGTGTCCATGAAACTTTGTACGTAAGTGGTATACTGCAGGTTCTTAGCAATGGCTTGAGTGAAAGAATTTTCAAGAAACCAGCTACTTGCCCCACATTCTCTTTCTTTATTCATTTCATCAGCTACTGCCTCACCCCTTTTCCTACTATTATTCTGAAGCATTACATCTCTGAAATCCCTTTTCAAAATTGTGAAGTTTTGCCTTTTACCTCTTTGCAAGACTTCAGATCAAACTCATAATGTAGTCGATTATTAGCCAAACAATGATTATTTTCATTAACTTCTCTTCTAAAAATGTACAATTTCTAAGTCAGGTGAGATTGCTGATTTACTGACTCCAATCAGTAAATGGCAATGGTCTAGAGGGTCTTCTTCTGATATGCAGTGTATTCACTATCTATTGTTTCCTAACAAATTCTTCCAGAATTCAGTCGTCTGAAACAGCATTCATTATCTCACAGGTTGTGTGGATCAGGAGTCCTGTGTGGCCTGGGTCACCTGACTCCTCAGAGTCAATCACAAGGCTGCAATCAAAGTACCCACTTGGTTTATAACCCACCCAAGGCTCTATTGGAGATGAATTTGCTTTTAAGCTACTCAAATGATTGTTGCCAGGTTGTCAGTTCAGTTCTTTGTGGGCTCTTTTACTGAAGGCTTCAGTTCCTCACTGCCTTCATACCTTTGCTGCTTGGGTCTCCTCAGAAGGAAGATCACAATATGGTACCTTTCTTCACTGGTATTAGTGAGAACAGATAGAGGGAACATGAACAAGATGAAAGCCAAGTCTTTTGTAACCTAAACTCAAAAGTGATATCCCATCATTCCACATTCTGTTTCTTAAAAGTGATAGATACATCCCTTCTATACTCAAGGAGGATGAGGAGGATTACCCAATAGGGTGAATACCAAAAAAAAGCAGGAATCACTGTGTTCCATTTTAGAAGTTTCCTATGACAGGCAGTGAATAATAGTTGCCACTTTACAATCTCTTGCTTCCATTTTCTGTAATAACATTTTCAGGTTAGATCATGAACATTTGTTGAACATTTACATTGGAAAGACATATTTCAAAACTATAATCAATTTCTTCCTCTCTCATTACTCCTATTAACATACATATTATATTACAATACTTCCAGTAATTATTTTAGTTATTCAACATGTATTTGTTAAGAACCTACTAGCAGGCATTGGTGTTTCCAAAGTAGAAGTCTCACCTTTCGTATAGGAGATACAAGTTTGAGTTTCAGCCAAGGTACTTCATGTACAGTTACCACCTCTCTCTCTGTGGAGGCTTTTGTGTTACTATGATGTTGTATAGATTCAAAAAGAGCTTCTAGACTAAGATGAACACGGAAGAAATATCTGGCAATCTACTTCTAAAAATCAGACAGTGAAAATCCTGTGGATAACAACAGTCTGATATGTAACTTATTTTATGATGACATAGGACTGGGCAATGCTTTGTTCACTTGTGTCTATGGTCACTATGAGTCAGAAGGCCAACTTGATAGCAGTCAACAGAATGGCATTGGAATTTTCAAAACAAATAAAGCCTCAAGGGTAAAAATTTACCTGTACCAATTTTAAGTATAATTTTAATTAGCTTTAGTTTGTAAGAGAAATGATCTTTAAAAACTTAATCCTGTAACAGTATTTCTACAGGTAAAAAAATCATCTTTGGTACAATATATATGTCAAGAATTATGCTATCAGATTATATGCTTGGGTTTTATAACAAGATAGGATAAATACCCTTGTTTGAAAATGCATTATTGCTCCTAATTTTGTTGTTCTTATTAGTGTTTTATTTGTATCATAAAACTGATGGCAATGACTTTGATTCCTGTTTATAATAATGTGTGAACCCAGACATTTATAGCATGGACATTAAAATGAACTAGACTAGTGTATATTTACAATTGTGGAAGCTCTATCTCCCTCTTCTTTTTAGTACTACTGATTGATTACACATTAATTTGCATTAAAGTTGCATTCCTCTCAGAAATTACTTTTCTCCTTTGCTTCTAAATATATCATAAATTAATTACTAAGCACGTAACTATTAGATAGGAAACAACTGCTTTAAGATTGAGCAAATACGATGTATGTGGCTCCTAGAAGTCTATCTGCTGAGCTGCATATCACACTCAAACAAATACAACTTGATTGGACCAAGAATTATAAGGGATGATTCTCAGAATCACTCTGTACTATCACAGCAGAAAGAGCAGACGGGAGAGAGTAAGGAAGATAAGATGTGGTGGATCAGTAGCACGAAGTGATAATGACTGTTTGGAATTCTAAGTATAAATAATCCAATGTTACCTGAGTTCAAGGCAAGAGGTAAGACTAGAAAAACAGGCCTAGCTAAAATGAGATTTATTTAAGGATGGTAATGCGGCTATTGTTTGCATTTTTTTTCTTTTTTTCATGAATTTTACGAGCTTATAAGAAGGAAAGATAAAAACAAGTAAATAAATAATTGCATTGATCAAAATATTGAAAATGCTTTACTTGTTTACTTTCACAATATAAAGCCAATTTTAGATGTTAGACAAAACCATTGTGACAGTTGATATGTAAAATACTAACTCTGGCATGGAAACATCCACCAGTGTGTAGCATTTGCTCTGCTAGCCCATGACTCACATCCTGGGGGCCGTGGGATCAGTTATCCCTGTTGGGCATGGAGGTATTACCGGGGCTCAGAAACCTAAAGAGTGCAACTCTAATCTCCCTGAGTTTTAAGGGAGGAAATAAAACCTAGACTTTAGGCATGAAACTGAAGATATCTTAAAATAAAGATACCCTGATATAATCTGTTTACTTCCTTTGATGTACACGAAACTGCTAGGACAGTGGTTTTCAACAAAGACCAGACCATTTTGCTCTTCTGGGAACATCTGACAAAACAAGAGGAAGCATTTTTTTTTTTTTTTTTTTTGCTCTCACAACTCAAAGGATGCAATTGTCAACTACTGGCAAGAGGTCCAGGAATGATGGTAAACATTCTATAACATGTGTAGTCCACATGAAAGAATTAACTAATCTAAAACTTCAATAGTGCTCAAGTGGAGAAACCCTGAGCTTGGCATAAAACGGTTGCTAGGAGAAGCGCTAGAGAAAGGCAGAGTAGGCAATGTGGTATACATGTTCCCTCATCCAAGGCCGGTCAAGAGAAAGAAGACAAAGGTGTAAAGTGGTTCTTTGTAAGGTAAGGAGGGCTTTAAGAGATAGAGGAAGTGGTGTACTATTTTCCAGCTACAGCACAAGAAACAAGTCCCACAAAGGTGTCCTAGAAGAAAAGATAGTGACATTTGTATATGAGAAATGGTCATATAATCTAGTCTCCCACAGGTCAGGGGGTGACATGAGATCAGAAAGCTTCCTAGAAGCCTGTATAAGGCCTAGAGTCTAACTGGGGTGGGGGGAGGGGGCAGGGGTTCCAGAAGCCACCCTAAGAAACAGTAGTATGTGACAAGAGGGCTAATCTCAGGGGCACATGGACCACCCAAAGGGAGGTGGAAGAGGACTGAATGTGTAGTAACGCCAGCATCCAGTTGCATCCAAGTCACAGCCTTAGAACAGATCAGAATTTAACAAGATAGAGCGGGTAAATGCTACCACGTTACTTGATGCCTTAGTAAGACAACTTTCCTCCACAATTAATGACATCACATACGCTTGATGCCAGGACTTGGCTTGTTGTGACCAAATTCTATTATTTTAAAAGGAAGGAAGGATGGAGAATTAGGGTAAGGCTCTTTGAGGAGCAAGTAATGACATTAAGATAAATCTTTGAGCATCATGAAGCAGTTTAAGCTCTCTTGAAGAGATCTCAGAAATTACTCAATTGAGCTGAATTTTCCTGAAAGCTGTAGGCTTTCAATAAGTCAACTGGTAGAGGCTAAAAATTACTCATGAAAATTTTCAGTTTTTTTGTCCCTGTTGTACTATGCAATTGTGAAATAACAGACCTCTTATAACATTTCTGGGGTTTTGTTTGTTTGTTTTTCCTGTGACACTGAATAGCAACCAGACTAACAGTGCCTTCAGTACCCCCACCCACTGCCTTTCCTTTCCTTTCCTCTGTTCTTCCTAGAAGTTGTATTCTTTAACAATACGGCAACTGGCTGCCAGTACTTCACACTTGGACATCACCCATCCCCTTGTCATCTCATTAATGATTTTGTGTCAACTTAAACCTATCTTCTACCTGGAAATGTTCCCTAACCACTTCTAGATTAGATTAAAAGCTACTGAAATATGTTTTCATAGCACTTAACAAACTTTATTCTAATTCTTTATGAAGTTATTCATCTTCTTTGAGGACAAGTTCTGTATTATGGCTTTCCAGTGCCTAGTACAGTACCTAACACATCACAGTTATTAACGAATACAGGTGGATCTAACTAACTAAAACCATTTGAAATCTACAAGAATAGTCAAGTCTAACAGTTGGTTATATCCTTTACCCTGTCAACACTTTTTGTTTCTTTTTAACACTTAAAAGGCTTATTTCTGCTTTTAGGTATCAATCACTAGTGTTACTTATTTGTAATAATCAACTTAGAAGCTACATTGTCTCCTGTTGGCTGGGTGGTATAAAGTAGAACTATAAATATGTAGCAGTGGGGACAAGAAGGAAATTAAATATTTGTATCGCCCACCGCCATTGAGTCAATTCTAACTCTCGTGGCCCTAAAGCAGAGTAGAACAGCCCCATAGTTTCCAAGGGGTGCCTGATGAATTTGAATTGCTGGCCTTCTGGTTAGCAGCTGTAGCACTTAACGACTACACCACTAGGTTTTCCAACATTTGTATTAGAAGCCACAAAAGTCAGGGTACTGGATGACTTGATAGAGTCAAATGTGCTGTCCTGACACAAATATTGGATTGGTTTTCCCAGAATGAGGGGGAAAGACATGGTAGAAAAGAGCATGAGTTTCAGAGGCTGGCACTAATAAGGCAGCAAAGGCACCTCTGCTTACCAACTTTGTGATCCTGGACATAACCTGTTTAGATGTTTGATTCTTAATAATGAAAAGGTCTGTTACAGATTGAATCCTGTCCTGCAAAAAAATATGTGCTGCAAATTCTAACCTCTACACCTGTGGGTGCAATTCCATTTGAGAATAAAGTGTACTTCATGTTAATGTTATGTTAACGAGGTCATATCAGTGTAAACCACGGTTTAAGATAATCATCTTTAAAATTAAAAAAAGAATAGATTAGCTACATAAGTAAGCAGACTCAGGGGAAGACATATACTATCTGAAGACAGAGGAGGTAGACCAGTCTATAAACCCAGGAAGCTGAGACAGTGATTTTCTTCCAGTGCTAATGGGAGAGAGATAGCCTTCCTCTAGAGCGAGTGCTCTGAATTCAGGTGTCTAAACTCCTGTATGTGAGAAAATGATTTTTGATTTTTTAAAGCCATCCATTTGTGCTATTTCTGTTATAGCGGACTTAGATAACTAAGACATAGACATAATAATACCTACTGGCATTTATGTTGATTACGTATTTGTGTGTGTGTGTGTATGTGATATGTTATTATCTAGTTTCCAGTGCAGAGTAAACAAAAATCTAGTTTGCACTGGTAAACAAAATATATATTGAACTTTAGCTTTCGCTTTTTATCCTACTGATGAGAAAAGTTAGCTGGTTTCCAAAACAACATCTTTTACCATCTGTGAAGTCCCTTCCTTCCTTCCTTCCTTCCTCTCTTCCTCCCTCACTCCCTCTCTCCCTCCCTATCTCATTCTCTACAGTCAAGGAAGTCAGAGATTTTCAGCAAGTTCTCTACTTACTGTGTTGTGCCACATTATCTAGATACCTGGTGGTTCATTTCTGAGCTGTGCTCTATCACCAGTGATTTAAGAGTTAGGATGTTTCTTAAAAGAGGGAATTCCCTTTGACAAAGTCTGCTAATAAGCATAATAAAATATGCTTCCTCTCTCTCCCTTTGACAAGTTCAGCCAAAGGAACCAAGGTCTGCAGAATGCCAACAACCTAATTTCTCATTTTGCTTAAAAAGCTGGTGAAGCACAACATTTGAAAGAATAGAAGTGCTGACTGAGATATTTCTTGACCGAAATGATGACTAATGGTGTGATTTGTCTTGACTTTCAATCATACTCTACTGAATTGAGGTGAATAAAAAAAATTATGTATGGTAATAAAATCAGTTTTTAATCTAAAAAATCCTTCAGAATATAAATTTAATATCCATTTTACAATCAAATTTTGGCATTTGCAGAGACTTCTGGATAAAACCCAACTTCCATGACATGGCCTCCCATGATCCATCCCTCATCTGTTTCTCCACTTTACTTCCTGACATTACCATCACACGCTATACCCTAGCCATTCTAAAACAGTTTATAATTCTCACATAAACTGTACTCCTTTGGGACCTAACCATCCTAAGCAATGACCTGTACTATGCTTCACAGTTCAGTTTATTCAACAAATATTTATTAACTGCCCTCTATGTCCTAGTTATAAGAAAGGGATCCTTAGGAAATAAAACACTAAAGGCATGACCCTTTTCCTTGAAGAGTGTGAGATATTATAAAGGGAGGCATGGAGACAAATAAATAAATGCTCAGAGATAATACAGCAAGTGCAGTAGAAATTTCACATACAGTGGAGATCATGAAAAATTCCAGAGAGGCGAGCAGATATGAAGAGACTTCAGAGCAATAGTAATAATTAAACTGAGCAGAGAGAGCTGCAGAGGAAAGGCAGAGGTATGAAACATCTTCATATATTAGGTAAATATTTAGAGGTACAACCAACATAACAGAACAGTTTCTAGAAGTAGTAGCATGGGTCTAAAGTTAAAGTAATCTGAGGCTAATTCACAATCAGAGGCCGTGTACCCTCATGTATGCCCTTAAGCCTCTCTGAATGAAATTTCAATGTTTTCATCTACGTGGACAACCACCCCACTGGGATACAGATATTATGTATTAATATTGTATTTTTATGCAAATAATGCATATATTACTTGTTTGTACCAATCACACCCCCCCCACATCCCAGGTATTTTTGTATTTACTTTATATCTATGTGTGTGTATATATATACATGTATATGTATATTTATATATACGTACATGTAACTTATGTAAAAATACAGTAGATTTTATGAACACATCATAGAAAAAGTGCAGCATACCTCACTGCTGAATATCACTAGGATCATCTTTGAACTGCTACCCTCAGGAAGCCATGCACTGATGCCATCACCTAGTTCACCCTTCAAAGCAACTTTTTTAAAATTATGACTAGGTGATTATGTACAATCTAAGTCAATTTTGCATACCCGCCTCTGTACAACTCTATCTGCTCTCCCCATCCTGTGACAGTGCACTCCTCCTTTTCACTCTTTCCTACTAGTATTCTCCCAGTGAACACCTGTCCCATCCTCTCTACCCTCTCCTTTCCCCTCTAGAAAGAAACCAGTAGGACAGCCTCCTATAAATGCATAAAACCATCAAATACATACAGCACATGCATACTCTGAGTCCCTGAGTCCAGTCCATTCTTAGTCTGAACTTTTGACCTCAGTACTCATTTTAGGTCTAGGGCAGCAGCAAGCATAGGTACTGCATTCCCAGGGGACCCTCCACATTGTCAGACCATCAGTTCCGGTCTTTTAGTTGAAATCTTGATCTAGATGTCTCTTTTTCTCATGTTATATCAGGAACTCTACACTGCATCCCCTATCAATGCTGCTTTTGTGGTGACTGGGTACCATCTAGTTCTTCTGTTCTCATGCTGATATAGCCTCCCTATGATATGGGTCCTTCTGTCTCTTGGGCTCATTTTTCCTCTTGTCTTTGATGTTCCCAGCTGTCACCTGTTGAAGGTGGATTGGGACCAGTTGATGTTATTCAGATGGCAGCTTGCTAGCTTTTAAGACCCCAGATGCCACTCACCAATATGGGGAGCAGAAGAGTCTTAGCAAAAGGCTAGTTATGCCAATTGACCTCAGTGTTCCCTGTAAACATAGTCCCCAGATCCCTGCCCCTGCTACTCTATCCTTCCTTCAAAGCAATTTTGGAAGTCTTTCTAGAATGGCCATCAGAGCTGTCTTGGTATTATCATTGATATTCTGAATGTCATCAAAATGTCTTCCTTTCAATATTTCCTTTATCTTTGGCCATATAAAAAAGTCACTGGGGGCTGGATCAGGTGAGTAGGTAGTGTGTTCAAATACAGCTATTTGTTTACAAGCTAAAAAGTTCTTATAAACAGTGTCGTGTGAACTGATACATTCTTGTGATAAGAGTCATGAGTTACTGCCAAAAAGTTCAGGTCACTTTTCTCTAACTTTTTCATTCAACATTTTCAGCACTGTAGAACACTAGACTTGGTGAACTGTTTGTCCAGTTGATGCATATTCATAATGAACAATCCGTCTGATATCAAAAAGGTAAGCAACATCATTTTGACTCTTGATTTGGACTCACAGAATTTCTTTGGTAGTGGAGAACTGGCTGATTTCCATTGTGCACTTTGAAGTTTTGTTTCAGAGTTGTATTAGTACACCCATGCTTCGTCACCGGTGATAACATGGCCCCAAACATAGCCTTGCCTCTCCAAAAGGTCTTGGCAAACTTTCACTCTCCTTTGTTTGTTCATTGATGAGCTCCTTTGGGGCCGTTTTTGCACACACCTGTCTCACTGTATGAAGTACGGTTAAGATTTTCCTGTTTCTGTATTGATGTTTACTTGGCCTGCTGTGCTTCTCACAGTCAGCTGACAATTCTGTACACAATTCAATGAGTTTTTGCAATGTTTTCATCAGTTCTGTTCATTACTCACTGCCCTGACCTCTCTTCATCAGTGACACTTTCCCCTCAAAAAAAAAAAAAAAAAAAAGGCATTTAATCCATCTGTACGTTCCTGTTTCCTTCATGGCATTATCCCCATAAACTTGGCCTAACATGCACCTGATTTCACTTCCACTCTTGCCAAGTTTAAAAAGAAACTTAGTGTTTGTTTGTTGCTTTCATTCAAGCTCTGATATTCTCACAATCTCACACAAAAACACACAATAATGAATTGGCTACTCATCATGAATTGCCACACATCAACACAAACACAGCTGTGGGACACTGATATACCGAGTTATGAAATCTTACTAAGTTGTTTGCACAGTGCTACTAACATAAGCACATGGTGGCAAGTTTGTGAACTTAATTGCTAGACCTTGTATACACACGCGTATGAAACCAAAACCAAACTCAGTGCTGATGAGTCCATTCCAACTCATAGTAACCTATAGGACAGAGTAGAACTGTGCCGTAGGGTCTCCAAAGAATAGCTGGTAGATTCAAACTATCCACTGTTTGGTTAGCAGCTAAGCTCTTAACAACTGCACCATGTGCCTTTAGGGCTCCACATCTTAATGTACACTTACGTATCCATCTACATACACTATACATACAGGCAGTCTCTGGGATACAAATGAGATCTATTTCTAAATCTGTCTTTATGATTAATTTGTAGGTAAACTGGGACAGGTTTACATGCTTACATGCTTCTTATTTAGCATCATTTCATCAAATATTTGTCTTAGCATTTAGCATATATTTTGCTCTTCTATGCATTTAGAGGAAATCTTGGTTATGTAGTAGTTAAGTGCTGTGTCTATGAACTGCATAAAAGTCATCAGTTTAAATCCACTAGGCACTACTTGGAAGCTCTATGTGGCAGCTCTAGCATGACTCAGAGTGTAACTGTGAGTATGAACTGACTCAATGGCAATTTTTTTTTCTTTTTTTCATATGCATATAAAATACTTAGAAGCACTCCAAAATTACAGTGTTTTCATAAGCATCGCAAAGTAGTACATGTGGTCATTATTACAAACCATTGTATTGAACGCAAGTTTTTTAAAAAATATAATAGGCTTTTTTCAGTCTGTTCTTAAGCACTGGTTCATAAGACAGACATTTGTAACCTATGGATTGACTATAAGCATATAGAGAGAGACAGGAAAAACAGATATTTACTTCAGAGAATTGGCTCACCTCACTTAGAGTTCTGGCAAATTCAAGATTTGGAGATCAGGCAGCAGGCTAGCAACTTTTACAGGCTTTTGTCCCCAAATTTGTGTATGAGGCAATACAAATAAAGAGTAAAAGTGTTCTGGCAAATGTCTTTTTACAGTATGGAGGCAGAACATTCCCTTTTTGCTCTTAATGTCTTCAACCAATTAATTGAGACTAGCAGATGTGATGGAAAGTGTCCTGCTTTACTTCGGGCCAAGTATTTAATCACATGTAATTACTTTATAACAGCAACCATTCTCGTGTTTTCTTCAAACAGCTGGGCATCATACCCTGGCCATAATGACACATTAAGTTAACCATTGCACATTTTTCATAGTATCATAAGAACTAATTGAGAACATAAAAAAAGACCGAGGTTGACCACATAAGAATTCACAACCATTACTTTCTGTTGTCATTATTCTGGGGAGCTATTTTATGGTGTGAGGTAGTATATGGCAAGAGATTGAATTAGAAAGTTAGGGAGGCACTAGTTTTGACAGTTTGGTGGGCCGATTTCAGAGACAGAAGAGCTGCTCCCCAAATACATGTTTCTTAATCACTGCAATCTTACTTGGCAAAAAGACATTTTCTGATGTGATTCAATGAAGTGTTTTGAGATGAGGAGAGTATGCTGGATTTTCCGGAGGGCCCAATGTGTCACAAGGGTCCTTGTAAGAAGAAGGCAGAAAGGCTAGAGCCAGGGGATGTTTCAAGATGGAAGCTGAGGTCAGAAAGAGAGTTTCTGCTTCTGTATTTAAAAACTCAAAAAGGAGCCATAGCTAAGAAACACAAGTAGTTTCCAGAACTGGAAAACTCAAGGAAACCAATCCTCCCCTAGAGCCTCCAGAAGGAACATGCTCAGCCAATATCCTGATTTTAGGACTTTTGAACTCTGTAATATAATTAATTTGTGTTGTATTAAGCCACTGAGTTTGTGGTAATTTGTTACAGCAGTAATAAGAAACTAAAACATATATAAGCATATTATAAGTTTACATTTAATCTTATGAACAAAGGAAAGCAATCAGAACTTTGATTGAGACTCAAATCATCAGATATGTAATTTAGAAACTTTTAGGTTTTCTGAAAACAGAACCAGAGGTAGATAGACAGATAGATAGATAGATAGATAGATAGGTAGGCAGATACTCATTTTAAGAAACTGACTCACTTGACATCATTGTAAGGAATGGCAAGTCCCAAACCTGTAGGTCAGGTGACAGGCCAGAAACTCTGGCAGTCTTGAGTGTGAAAGCAGTACACCACCTCAAAGGCTGGACTTCTGGAAATTCTGGGAGGAAGTCTATTTACAGTCTTCAGACAGAATTCTTCTTCCTCAAGAAAACTTCAGACTCTGCTCCTAAGACCTTCAATTGAGCAGATGAAACCTACATGCATTAGAGAGGGTAAACTGCTTTGCTTAATGCCAATTTATTTAGATATTAATTACATTTAAGTACTTTCTTAGTTACATCTGGACTAGTATTTAATCAAAAGGTTGGGCACTATAGTTTAGAAAAGCTGACACACAAATTACTCGTACAGAAATAAAACGTGCACGCAGGCACGCACACACACACACACACAAGTTGTATCAGAGATGAACAATACCAGAAGCAAGGGAAGAAAGAAGGGAACATTTTTCAAAATATAGATTGGAGGTGAAAAGATTTAGATAAAATACGTGTTAAGCAATTGATCGGGTTTTAAAAGATCAGAAGCTTATATAATTAAAGGGAGGGGTATTAAAAAGATGTAAGGTTGCAAGAGTAGGTACAAAAGCAAAAATTTACTTAGAATGAAAAATAAGCCAGACTATATTTATTTCCTTTATAAAGTTATAGATACTACAAATATGTACTTATTTTAAAAAAACACAATATTTATACTAATCACCAAACAGAAATCCTTGCTGCTTCTTTTTTTTACATTGTTATAACTTGTCACAGGGTCTCAGAAAACAGTAAGCAAATAAGGGGCACTGGCTAAAATGTTAGGTCCGCAGGTGGTACCTTGGAAGACAGGCCTGGAGATCTATTCCAAAAACTCAGCAACTGAAAACCTAACGGAACACAGTTCTGCTCTCACACACATGGGTTCCCATGAATAGGAGCTGACTCACTGGCAACTAGCTTTTTTTTAAGTTTAATCTTCATTTGTTCAACAGCAAATCTGCCTCTAATTTGAAATCCCGGAATTAGGAAAGTGTTCCCTTCTAAGGACTTTGTGGTAACTCAACTGTAATGTCAATCTAATACCCCTCTTTTTTCATTGTTTCCTAATACATAGCAGTGTTTTGAACAGTAAGATATTTGAACATTTACAAATGATAACATCAACAAATCATGTGCTGCCACACTGAAAGTAGTATATATTGCTAACAATAAGATGTGCAAACAAAAAAGACAACATTAAGTGCAGTCTGTTGGAACTCTAACACATTGAAAGTTGGTGACTATCTGTATGTCAGGCTGCAGAATTAGTGAATGGAAGGGCAATGAGTCTTTTGGGGATTATGGTTTAGGTGCCTGTTGGATGTTGGTTCCTCTAATAAAGCATTTAGAATACTGTGATACCATTGTAAGTTTATGTCTGTCTTAATAAGTTAAATTTCTAAAGAACAAAAATTTGTACGCTATTTGGCATACAGAGTATCCTCTAGAGAAACGTCTGAATGAATGACTGAATGTTATAAATTATGTAGCTTGAGCTGAAATGTACATGCACATTTTTCATTTTAAAGAGGCATAACTTAAGTTAGGTGGAAGCGTTATATAAACTGAAATATTAGGTGGAATATATGAACAGAAACTTCATCAAAATACATACATATGGCAAATAAGCATACAAAAAGATACTCATATTCATACATCATTACCAGACCAAAAATCAAACCCATTACCATGTAGTTGATTCTAACTTGTATGTCATTGGAAAATTGCAAATTAGACAAATAATGAGATACTGTTACACAGCTGCTAGAATGGCTAACACTCAAAATACTGACAACATCAAATTCTGACAAGGATGTGGAGCAACAGGAATTTACATTAACTGATGGTGGGAATACAAATGGAAGTCACTTTGGAAGGCAGTCTGGGACATTTACACAAAGCGAAGGGTGGACTTACCATGTGATCCAGAAATTGTAGTCCTAGGTATATACTCAAATAAGATCAAAAGTAAGTGTCCACACAAATGTTTACAGCAATTTTACTCACAATTGTCCCAGTGTGGAAGCAACCAAGATGTCCTGCAGTAGTTGAATGGACAAGCTGTGGTACACTTATATGATCACATATTATTCGGTGATAAAAAGAAATGAACTGTCAAGCCACAAAAAAAGACATGAACGAAACTGAATGCATACTGTGAAGTGAAAAGAGCCAGTCTGAAAAAGCCACGTACTATAAGACACAATTGTGTAACATTATAAAAAATGCAAAGCCATGGAGACAGAAATAAGGTCAGTGGTTTCCATGGATTCAGGGAAAGAGGGAGGAGTGATGAATACTGGTGTGACGATGAACACATATCAGTAGGCATTTGTCAAAACTCGTAGGACTGTACAACACAAATGCTGAACTCTAAAGTATGGACTTTTGTTAATGATAATTTATCAAAGTTGTTTCAGAATTGTAACAAATGTACTACAGGAATGAAAGCTGTTTATAATAGAAGAGATAGTATGTTGGAGAGCAGAGGGTTGTATGAAAATTCATTATACTTTCTACATAACTTTTCTTGTGTGTGTGTGATTGAGTAAAAGTAGTACACAATCCAAGTTAAATTTGTGCATCTGCATATGTGAAGTCCCCTCTGGCCTCCCTGCCCAGTGACAGCCCACTCTTCCTTTCCATTCAATACATGTCATATGCTGTTAAGGATTTCTTATTCCCTCCCTTGCACCCTCTCCTCTGCCTTCTAGTAAGAGGCCAGTAGGACTGTAGGACTGCATCCTGTAAATATATAGAATCATAAAGTGGACACACCGTGTATTCACCCTATGTCCCCAAGTCCAATCCATTCCTGTCTGAGATGATTTATGAACAGAGGTAACATCAGGTCTAGGGACCATGCTCCCAGGGGAACCCCTAGGCCCTCGGACCATCAATTGTGGTCATTAGTGGAGTTCTCCGGGTGCACCTCTTTTCATTCTCTTATTGTCACTGGGCCTCAACTTTGCGAGCCCCATCATGGCTGTCACTGGTGGTGGCCAGGCACCATCTGGTTCTTCTGGTCACATATTGATGTAGTCTCATTGACATGGGTCTTCCTGTCTTCTGAGTTCTCTTTCCCCCATGTCATTTTTGTCCTTGGTGATCATCTGTTCCTGCTGAGTTGGGACCTTTTGGTGTACCTAAGGTGGCAGCTTGCTAGCTTTTAAGACTAGGATGCCACTCACCAATATGGAGTGCAGAAGACTCTCTTAGCAATAGGCAGGTTACGCCAACTGACCTCGAAGTCCCCTGATAGCATCGTCCCCAAACCCCTGACCCTGATACTCTGTCCTTGCAACAATGGGTTAAGATTGGAGGAGCTTTCAGGTTATGTTGAGGTCCAGTAAAATTGATCTTTTTTCTAACGTGTACTGTCACTGATTTCACCCAACCAAATTTTTAACAACTATCTAATCTATAACCAGCCCACTCCCTCCTTCCCTCCCCTCTCTTAGAGCCATCAAAGCACCTTTTCTTCTGTACATGAGTCTGTTTTTAAGTTACTATAGCAGGGGCCTCATACAGTATTTGTCCTTGTGCTGCTGACCAATTTCACTCAACATAATATCTTCCAATTGAAACCAAGTTACAAGATGCTTCCTAAAATTATTATTGTTCTTCTTCATTGCATAGAGTTCCGTTGAGTATATGTACCATAGCTTGCTTATCCATTCAACTATTATTGGGCATCTGAGTTGGTTCCAACTTTTTGCAGTTGTGGACTATGTTGCAATAAACATTTGTCTACAGAATTTTTTTTTTTTTTTTTGTAAATCTAAAATTGTTCCGATAAATAAAATCTGTTAAAGGTATTAGACAACTTTACTTAATGTGAAACTCCTTTTTTTATGATTTGCATTATGGAGTATAATTACAGAAAAACTATTTAAATCTTCTGTAACAGAAAATTGAATTATTTGGTATCTTAGTCATCTGGTGATACCATAACAGTGATGTCACAAGTAGATGGCTTTAAAAGAGAAATTCTTCTTTTGTCCCAGTTCAGTAGCCTAAATGTTCAAATTCTGGGAGACTGCTCCAGAGGAAGGCTTTCTTTGGTGTCTCTGGAGGAAGGTCTTTTTGTCATTGTTTCCCTGGACTGGGAGTTTCAGAGACAGAGGGACCCTGTGTCCTTTCCAAAGGAGATGTTCTGCTCCTGGTACAGCTTCATTATGGATGAGGTCCCCAACTCTTCATTTGCCTACCTTTTCTTTATAACCCAAAAGATTGCCTCAAAGCACAATATCATCTTACAGCCTGACTCCAGCATCACCAACACAACTGCAGCCCATCATCCTTCATTAACATCAAAGAGGCAGGTTTACAGGTTTACAACAGGTTTACAACCTGTTTTAGTCAGCTAGTGCTGCTCTAACAGAAATTTCACAGAGTGGATGGCTTTAACAAAGAAAGGTTTATTCTTACACAGTCCGGTAGGCTACAAGTCCACATTCAGGATGTCTGCTCCAAGGGAAGGCTTTCCCCTTGTCCGCTGAGGAGGAAAGTCCGGTATTGCATCAGTCTTTGTCCAGGGAGCGTCTTGGCACAGGAACCTCAGGTCTGAAGGATGCACTCTTCTCCGGGTGCTGCTTGCTTGCTTGATGGTGTGTGGTTCCCAACTCTCTGCCTGTTTCTCTTTCCTTTTATCTCTTGCAGGCTGAAAGGATTAAGGGTGGGGCAAGCCATACTCCCGGGAAACTCCCTTTACAGTAGAGCAGGGAGGTGATCCTATGAAGGAATTTACAGCCCCACCCTAATCCTTTAACATACAGAATAGGAAAACCACAAAATGGAGGACAGTCACAAGATACTGGGAATCATGGCCGAGCCACATGGCTACACCTATTTTGGGGGGGACAGAATTCAATCCATAACACAACCTAAATGAACTTCACACAGTAGTGAGAGTCACAGCCTAGCCAAATTGCTAAACACATTCTTGAGGGGGGACACAATTCAGTCCATGACAGTTCATCTTAGAGAAATGTCTGTGAAAGTTTTGAAATAAACATTATAGTCCAAGAAAGTTATGCTTATAAACAAACTGCCAAGTTTGAATTTAAAAAGTCAGTTTTTATTTCAAAACGTTTTTTTAAAAAATTATATCCTTACACTGTACCAAAAAATTAGTAATGAAAAAATAACCTCAATGTTTGATAAGTCTGTGAGTTAATCATAATCTCTACCTTTTCTTGAATTGCTTTGACAACTATTGTAGGTGGAATTGTGTCCCACCACCACCAAAAAAGATATGTTAGTGTCCTAACCCAGACACCTAAAAATGTAACCTATTTAGAAATATACTCTTTGCAGATATAATCAAGTTGAGGTGATTCTGCGTTAGAGCGGTCTTGAAATCCAGTGACTAGTGTCCTTATCAAAAAACAGATATTTAGAAACACAAGGACACAAAAACACACAGAGGGAAGTTAGTCATGTGAAGATAGAGGCAGATCTTTGCTTGATGTAGCTACAAGCCAAGGAATATCGACGATTGTAGGCAATCTCCAGCTGCTATGAAGAGGCAAGAAAGAGTTCTCTAGAGCCTTTAAAGGGACTGTGGCCCAGCTCACACCTTGGTTTGGGCCTTCCAGCATCCAGAACGGTAAGACAATGTATTTCCTGTTGGTTTATGCCACCCAATTTATGGCAGGGAACCCTGGTTGCTTAGTGATGAAGTGCTATGGTGGTTATTGAAAGACTGGCTGCTTGAGTCTATCAGGTGCCCCTTGGGAATTTTACGGGGCAGTTCGACTTTGTCCTGTGGGGTCATCATGAGTTGTAATTGACGGAAGTGCGTTAATTCACGGTACTGAGTTAGAGCAGCAGTAGAACATGAGTATATCAGTAACACGCTAGTATTAGTGTGTAACTTTCCAATTCTACGTTAGATGTAGTTCTAATATGTTAGTTTAAATACAGAAACTGTCACTTTTTGCAATAACTATCACATCCAGTAAAAAAAAAACAACAAAAATGCATTCGATCCAACAAAACTGACAACATGCACTCACAAAAGATTTTACCAGGAAAATTTGCATTTAAATTAACTACTTAGTAACACCATATATACTGAGCAGAAGTTCATCCTAGTGTTGAATGTAAATTACCATATAGCATATATCCAAGTAAGTTATTAAAAGCCTTGGAAAATGGCATAAGGAATGCAGGTTGGGGAATAAGATGACGTCCTTGTAAAGCAATCACAGATGCTTTAGATCAATAACTATTCTAAAATTACAACTTGATCAAAGTCATTGATTCCATCTTGGATGTATTTGGTGTATCATTAATTATTTTTATCACAAGTAAACATCATGATTATTGAAATGACTGCATATGTATGCATGTGTTCAGATGCAGATATACAGAAGGAAAGAATAAGAAAGATAATCACAGCTTCAGATTAGTATAAACAGTCCAGAATGTCCCACACTCACATTTTAGAGCTCCAAAATCAAATGACGTATTAATTATACATTTGCCTCTGGTGAGTACTTTTTTTAAAGAATCTACTATATTCAAAGAGTCCCTTGAGTGGTACAAATAGTTAACATGCTTTGCTGATAACCAAAAAGCTAGAGATTTGAGTTCCCTCAGTAGCACCTCAGAAGAAAGGCATGTAATCTGTTTCCAAACAATCAATTGTTGAAAACCCTATTGTGCACAGTTCTATTCTGGCACATGTGGAGTTTCCTTGATTTGGAGTCCACTTGACAGAAACTAGTTTCTGTATGCAAAGTACTGCTTTATGGTGCTGAAAGGACAAAATTATTTCTTAAATGTTGATAAATACTCTATTAGATCTAATTTGTGATGATCAAAATCAAATCCCTAGGAAATTATATAAGTAAAATGCTATCATGGTTGTTTTTATTCTTTTAGAAACTACAACACAGTCCATGTAGTATCTTTCAGATTGGCAGATTTTTATTTGTTGCAGGGGAGTTTCCTTTTTGAAATAGTCAAAAACTAGTCTGAATGTCAATTTCATGAATAATACATCAGTTCAAACCAGCTAGTACTATTTTGGACCAGGAATAAGATGCTAAGATGGATCTGATTTTATTTTTGTTCCTGGGAGAGTAGGTAAGAGGATTCCAAAATTATTTTGAATGATGCTACTAATTCAAAACCAAATCCACTACTATACAGTCAATTCTGACTCATAGGGGCTCCATAGAGTTTCCAAGGCTATGAATCTCTGTGGAAGAAGCCTACCGGTTAATTCTCCAAACTAGCTACCTGTTATTCAGAACCACCAACCATTCGGTTATCAGTCCATTAATTGAACCACTGCACCACCAAATACAAAACTCAGCTACTGAGTGGATTCTGACTCATCGTGACCCGGTAAGACAGAATAGAACTGCCCGCAAAATGTTTCCTAGGGGTGACTGGCAGATTTGAATTACTGGCCTTTTGGTTAGCAGCCAGGCTCTTAACCACTATGACCCCAAAACAAACTCACTGCTATTGAGTTGCTATCAACTCATACTGACCTTATAGAACACAGTAGGCCAGAGCTTTTTTAAATGATGATTGGCTCATGAAAAATGTGCAATGCCTTCCCAGCTTTTGGATATGTAAGCGATTTATTTACAGGTATCTATTAAAATCCTTCCTTTTCCTTCATAATCTTAGTCCATTTAATTCTTATAACATATGCCCATTGTATTACAAATATTGAAAGCATGAAAGCAATACTAATTATATTCTTAGAAGTATTTACTGTACATTATCTTGAGACAAAAAATAACCTTATTTAATTCAAATTAGCAATTAAATAATTGAATTCTAATTATTTCAAAGTAGCACTAGATAACTGAGAAATTACTCAACTGATATATAATTTATCCTTACCAATTAGGGCTCCATATTATGAACATCACACTAGTCCTATTTCCAAAAAACAAAAAAGAGTGAGCCAAATCCTGAACACTAACTCAGGTAACACTCAATAAGAATTTAGTTACCAAAACCAAATATTAAAATAGAAAAGTACATAAGCTAGTGTTCAAATAAAGCCCTGAAATTTTAAACTTTTAATTAATCAGAGACAGAGATTTAATTCAATACACAGAAAATAATTTGTCCTCAGATGCTGTGCCGGTGTATTGTATTTCTTGGTGTGGTGGATCAAAAGTGAAGTATGACTGGTATTCTTTTCTGATAATTGGAACCATTTATAGTCTTGTTATATCTGGCCAAGCAATCACTTCAGTACATTAAATAAAAAATTTTAAAAAGCCCTCACTAAATACAGTGGAATCAAAGATCTGCCAAGATTGTTTTTTTCACTGTAATTACCACTACATTATTTTGAATGAATCTCATATTAGTCTCCTGTATCTGAAGGCATGGATATTTCAATAATTTTACTATTCAAATTAATTCAGAATATCTGAGACTGCTTACAGGGATATACCTAAAAGTTGTATGTATATTTTTATGTGATATGGAAATTTTTACATTTATCTTCATATGTAATTTGTTATTGTCTTATTTGTCATTTTATGCTGATTTGGAGCAATGGATGTATCTGTATTGATGAAGTTCCAAATATTTGAATTAGAAACAAAATATTTAATGATTTTTATTCTATCTGGTGTTCTGTTTGACAAAAAGCAAAATTTGTTTTGTCTTAAATATCCTTTCATTGTTACATTTCGCATCCATCTAAAAATAGGCTATAGACCAATTTATATCTATCAAGTAAGCTTGTCAGAGCCCTGGTGGCACAGTGATTAAAGTACTTAGCTGCTAACTGAAAGATCAGCAGTTGGAACCCACCAGCAGCTCTGTGGTAGACAGATGTGGTAGTCAGCTTCTTTAAGGATGTCAACCGTTGGAAACCCTATGAGGCATTTCTATTCAGTCACACGATGTTACTCTGAGTCAGAATCATCTCAATGGCAGAGAAGTTGAGTTAAAGTAAGGTCGAAGCAAAGTGTTTTGATACAAGTTTGGTAATTCTGTAATTTATATTTCCCATTGATACAAATGAGTAACTATAAAAACCACCTCTGATCTTTAGTTTGTGGCTCAGTTTCTATTAAATATTTGTACAGCAGGGTTCAGTTTTGCTAACTGCAGAATGTATTGTTTGACTAGAAGAAGTGTGGGTGTCTTAGATGATCTGTCACGTGTGCTCAAGGAACTGAGAATCACGTAGGAAAGCCAGAAAAAAATTAAATTCAGCAACATATTTTTTATGCAAATAATGCATGCCTTCTGTCTTTTTCCAAATCTGCCCCCCTCCCATGAGGCATTTTCTGAAGCACCTCTGTGCTAATGTATTCCATTTGTTGTGGTAAAAAGTTGAACATAATGCACCTATAAAGATTATCTCTGGGACGGAGGGCAGAATTGACAAACAAACATGTAAGATTAACACTGTTGTCATTGTTAGGTGCCTTCAAGCCTGTTCCGACTCGCAGTGCCCTGTGTACAACAGAACGAAACACCGCCCACTGCTATGCCATCCTGACAATCACCGTATTTGACACTGTTGTTGCAGCTACTACATCAATTCACCTCAGTGAGGGTCTTCCTACTTTTCAACGACACTCAACTTTACCGAGCATGATGTCCTGCTCCAGGGACTGATCACTCCTGACAAAATGTCCAAAGTATGTGAGATTCACACTTGCCATCCTTGATTCTAAGGAGCATTCTTGCTGTACTTCTTCAAAGACAGATTTATTCATTCCTTCAGCAGTCTCTGGGGTATTCTATACACCTCCCCAACATCATAAATCAATGACATTAACTCTGTCTTCTTTATTCATTGTGCAGCTTTCATGTGCATGTGAGGCAATCAGAAACACTAAGCCTTGGGTTAAGCACTCTTTGTCTTCAAGGCAACATCTTTGCTTTTCAACATTTTAAGGCAGTCTTTTGTAGCAGATTTGCCCCCATGCAATGTGTCTTTTGATTTCTTGATGGCTTCTTCCACAGATGTTGCTTGTGGATCCAAATAAAAGAATGAAAGCCTTAGGAACTTCAATCTCCTTGCCATTTATCATGATGTTGCTTATTAGTCCAGTTGGGAGGATTTTTGTTTTCTTTATGTTGAGGTATAATCCATACAGAAGACTGTGGTCTTGATCAGAAGACTGTGGTCTTGATCTTCATCAGTAAGTGCTTGAAGTCCTCTTCACTCTCATCAAGCAAAGCTGGGTCATCTGAGTATCTCAGTTTGTTAATAAGTTTTCATCCAATCCTGATGTCACATTATTCTTTGTACAGTCCAGTTTCTCAGATGATTTGTTCAGCATTCAGATCAAATATTTAGGGTGAAAGGACACAACCTGGAGTCAACTTTCCTGACTTTAAACCACACAATATCCCCTTGTTTTCTTCAAGCAACTGCCTCTTCATCATATACTGGTTTTACACGAGCACAATGAAGTGTCATGGAATTTTCATTCTTTGCAATGCTATCCATAATTTGCTGTGATTCACATAGTCAGATGCCTTCGCATAGTCAATAAAGCACAGTTAAAATGGCTATTATTCAAATTTGTACATCAACTGCTAAGACCTGAGAAGAAGAAAGTGAAAATTTTTTCTGACTTCTGAAGTCTATCATTAATCAAACATGCAATCAGGTGCATTGATAGTTACTGCTGACTGGAATGCAAAAGTTGGCAACAAAGAAGAAGGATTGCTAGGTGGAAAATACTGCCTTGGTGATCAAAATGATGCTGGAGATCTCATGATAGAATTTTCCAAGAACATCAACTTCTTTATTGCAAATACCTTTTGTCATCAACATAAATGGCACCTATATACATATACCTTACCACATGGTATACACAGGAATCAAATCAACTACATCTGCAGAAAGAGATGATGGAAAAGCTCAATATCATCAGTCAGAGCAAGGTCAGGGTCTGACTGTGGCAAAGACCATCAATAGCTCACACAAAAGTTCTAGTTGAAGCTGAAGACAAGTTCACAGTGCCAAAGTACGACCTTCAATATATATCACCTGAATTTAGAGACCATCTCAAGAATAGATTTAATACATTGAACCCCAATTACCGAAAATCACAGCAGTTGTCAAGTGATATCAAGCACGTCATTCATGAAGAAAGCAAGAGTCCTTAAGAAAGAAGAAGAACCCACTGAAACAGATATAGCCAGTAAAAAACAAAACAAAACAAAACTCTAAACTTGCTTTTAAAATTTGAGTACCCAAAATGAAAGGAAAAATTAATGAAGTTCTGAAGAGAGGCTTTCAAGGGGCAGCTTAGGAAGGCAAACTAAACCATAAAAAAACCAAACTCAGTGCCACTGAGTCAATTCCAACTCATAGTGACTCTATAGGGCAGAGTAGAACTGCCCCATAGAGTTTCCAAGGAGCACCTGGCAGAGTCGAACTGCCGACCTTATGGTTAGCAGACATAGCACTTAACTACTGCACCACCACCATTTCCCTAGATGACAAAGTAAAGTCTTATAATGACATGTACAAAGAACTGGAAACAGAAAACCAAAAGGGAAGAACACAGTCTGCATTTTTCAAGCTGAAAAACTGAGGGAAAAATTCAATCCTCAGAACTGACATTATTAAGAGAAGTGAAAGGGCCAGCATAAGAAATTGTAGGGATGGAAATTGTAGGGACAGTATAAATAGGAATTCTAGAGGGCTAATACCATGGATTGAGTCATGTTCCCCCCAAAAACATGTGTAGCAATTTGGCTGAGCTGTGATTCCAGGTATTGCACAATGTTCCTTTGTGTTGTAAACCCTGCCTCTATAATGTTAATGATGGAGGAAGATTGATAACAAGGACCTTCCTCCAGAGCCAGCAAAGAAAGCCTTCTCCTGCAGCTAATGCCCTGAATTTGGACTTTTAGTCTACTGGGCTGTGACAAAATAAAAGTTATCTTTCTAAAGCCACCCACTCGTGGTATTTCTGTATAGCTAGATAACTAAGATATCTAGTTTCCTGAGTAGTTGCAACCTTGCTTCTATACGGCTTACATAGTTAAACTTCACGCACTTTGGTGACTTTGTGATTTATGATTCCTTTCCCTTCTTCCTCCTTCTATTCTCAGTGATCTCATCCGCTAGTTCTCATTGATCTGTGCAGTGTAAAATTAATTTATAACTTATATTCCTTTTAGAGAAGCAAAATGGCAGCCAATAAGGCGTGGAGAAAGACAACTAGACAATGGGTACCTGGGGGTGCCAACAGACCATGAAGGAATAGTCACAAGAAGTCAACCTGTCCCCATGAAAGGGGAACTGACATTCTTCATTTCAAGAACTGACAATCTTAAAAATCAGTCAAGCTTAAGACCTGACCCTAAAAAATCTTCCAGTCAGTCTGTGACAGGCAGACATATCTTCTTTTTTCCCCTTGAGTAACTAACCTCATTCCCCTCTGTCTCCTGTGTCCTGGCAAACCAAAATAAAAGGCTTGCTACTCAGCTCTCCCCTGTCTCTATATCAGCTTTGGGGCAGGGGGCTCAGATCCACATTTTATGGTAGCAGAAGGCCAAGCTCACTGAAGGCCTTGGCAAACAACAAGATTCCAGGAGGTGATGGACTATCAGTTGAGATGTTTCAACAAATGGTGACAACAGTGAAAGTGCTCGCTCATCCACATCAAGACATTTGCAAGACAGCTACCTGACCAGCTGACTAGAAGAGACCCATTTTTATACCTATTCACATGAAAGGTGATCCAATCCAAGCAGAAATAACCAGGCAATTTCATTAACATTACACGCAAGTGAAGTTTTGCTGAAGATCATTCAAAAGCAGCTGCAGAAGTATACTGATGAGAAACTGCCAGAAATTCAAGCAGAATTCATAACAGGATACAGAACTAGTGATATTATTGCTGATGTCACATGGATCCTAGCTGAAAGAGAGAATACAAGAAAGATGTTTACCTTTGTGTTATTGACTCTACAAAGGCATTCAACTGTTTGGATCATAACAAACTGTGGATAACATTGTGAGGAATTAAAAAAATTCACAATATTTTTATAAAAATATGATATTCACAGGTACCACAGAGTAAACTACAGCAAGTCTCAATGCAGGACTACACAGGAGATTACTCTGGTGACAAGGTGACAAGAATTTCGATGTGTAGGAAAGGATTTGTACATGGCAAGCAGGATGGGGTCTCAAATGTGTTTGGTGTGTGCTGAACTCTTATGGGTTGGTTTAAAAGTTTCTAGTCCATTAGCAATGGAAACAAAAGGTACTTTTATCACAGCTTGGAGGGGCAAGGAGTAACCACAGTTATGTACCATAACTATTTGGAGAACATCTGATTACAAAGTCATCATTGGTCCCATGAAGTTATAAAGGAGTTTAAGAATCCCTGTCAGAAAATGAGACGTCACAGACAGAACCAGATACAGAGAACGTGACAGCTTCCCACATACAACATATAACTGTTGAGAGAGACTGTGGGACCAAATAGGATGACCAGGTAAGTTAATGAGCGGAAAGGCAACTAGGAAGAGTGAATGGGAATCGAGACAGCCAACTGTGTCAACTACAGGTTGGCAGATGACAGGAAACCACACACACACACACACACACACACACACACACACGCGCGCAGACACACACACAGAGTCCCCAAACTTTGTTCTTGAGATTTCATGTATTTTTCATATTCACAATATGAACAATATTGCTTTACTAATATGTGGTTATCTTAACATACAGATAAATTGGGAAAAGGAGTTAGTTCAGCATGCTATCGTCGCAGTCTCCCTCTTTCTCTTTCCGGCTGTGAGAGCTGGCTGCTTCAACAATGCTTGACACCGTTTATAGCTGCTGAGGTTTAGTTACCTTTCTCTTCCCTGTACCTTCTCTTTCATTCTGCCCTACTTTTCATTTGCTTATCACTGATCACTCTTACTTTAAATATAAATTCCTTGCCAGTGATCCTCCCTCTAAACTTCTCAAAAGTTTTTTTTTTCTTTCTTTTTTTAAAAAAAAAAAAAAAAAACTTTAAAGTAAGGAGTTCCAGACCAAGAGTTTTCCTGGAGTTCCCCTCTTTTCATTAGTTAAAGAACGTTGGATCTAAATTGTTTGAAATATCTTTAGGGGCAGAATTGCTGAATTTCTTCAAAATGTTTTGCTGAATCTGGGGCACTCCAGGTGCTAAGTTATCCTTGTAAAGGGTTCCTTTCTTTACTCATAAAAAGAACAGGCAGTATTTATGAAGCTAATGCTAAAAGGCAGAATAAATCTTTAAATCCTACTAAACTTAAGACTGTTGAGAAAATAGCTTACTGAGGACTTAAAATTTGTTTCTGAAACACAGTTCAATTTCCCCCAACACAATGTTTTGCTTATAATGTGAAATTTTAGAATCAAAATGTCAAATAAAAGAGAGAATATCATTTCTGCAAAACAAAGTGTGCAAATTTAATTTAAAATACTAGGGGTAGAATTCTACTTAGGTACATAACATACTTATGATTTTGAAAATGTTTCATGTTTAAACATGTTTAATTAAACATGAAGCATTTTCAAAATCATAAGTATGTTATTTACACACTTACCAAAACAGTTAAAAATAGGCATAGTCTATTCTTAATGGCTAGGCATGCCCTTTCTTATAGGTACAGAAATCTTTATCAGATTTCCCTAATGGCCCCTACATTTTTTCCTCATTTTTAATTTATTGCATGATTATTAGGGAAAGGATAAGCACTATAAACAACATCAGTGTGCTTATCATGTAACATCAATGATTATCAATACTTTATCATTTTTGTTTTATCTAGTCTACCATTTTATTTTTTATGGAATATTTTATAGCAAATTCCAGTTTAATTTAGGTTCTTCGTCAGCTCTGACTCGACGGCACTTGGCTTGGCTATAAATATGTTAGTCCCTATATGTCACTGATGAATAGATGTCTGGTAAAGATGAAAGATGGCAAGCCAAGACATGTCACATCTTGATATAAGAATCATACAGTCAAACATTAGTAATTTCCTTGCTCTTGATTACCTTTATTGACACACAAAAGACTGAGAAGTGACAAAATTTTCTGGAACCTGCAAAATCACCATCAGTTTAGTCGAAATCATGACCCAAAAAGTCAAGTTGGAGCCTGTACATCACTGAGTTTAGCAATTGTCTCAACTCTTTCATCAGTATCCTCACATTTTGCATCAGATGTTTCCTCATGTGATGGAACATCAGATAAACTGCACTACCAGAAGGAAGCCATTATTGATATTGATTGATCTTAACAATACCAGCATCTGAAAAAAACATAACCAAACCCACTGCCCTCGAGTTGATTCCGACTCATAGAAACCCCATAGGATGCAGTGGAACTGCCTCATAGAGTTCCCAAGGAGCAGCTACCAGATTCAAATGACAAACCTTTTTAGTTAGCAGCCAAACACTTAGTCACTGCGCCACCAGGGTTCCTCAGGCTTATGAAGACGTTTCAAAATGTTTATCTGTTCTTCTCATCCTCTTTCAGTCTGTCTAGCTCAAATGAGCAATGAGGTCTCCCCAGTCACTTTAGTTTCCTTTTTATCAATTTTATGTTTTCTCTTAGCCACCCCTGCAATTCACTTTAACTGTTTCTTCTCTTCTTCTCTTTCCCCAGAGCCATATCCCCATTTCAGAATTAGGGACCAAGATCTTAAGGTCATTACCTTGTTTCTTTGTTCTTACCTAGAAAGACTGCTTTCATCTTAAAGAATGCTTCCTTGTTTGGTTTATGTATTTTCCTTATTTAGCTAATATCGACTACCTTTCATTGAAGAAAGTAAATAAACACATAAAATATAAAGGTTTCAATATATTGACAGAGAAATGCTCAAAATGATGGAGAATGAATGAATTATACTATTGGAGTATTAACTATAGCAGTTGTTTGAAGAAATTTCCAGAAGATAGTGTTGAATAATTTTTTAAGTGGTACACCTAGAAAAGTAAACATAATTTCAGTTTTGTAAAACAAAAAATGAATATGTGCACACACACACCAAAAATAATTAATTAATTTAAAAAAAACTATATCAAGCCAATTCTGACTCACAGTGATGCTGTAGCTAAGAGTAGAACCACCCCATAAAGTTTCCAAGAAGTGCTTCTTGAATCTGAACTGCCAACAGTTTGTTTAACAGCCGTAGCACTTAAACACTATGCTACCAGGGCTTCTATTTATATAGAACTGCATACACATATATATAAACAACAGAAGATACATAAACATGAGGTAGGAATAAAAAGTTCAGTGATAAGGGAAAAAATGACTGAAGAGACTAAAATTCATCTACAATTAAACAGTAAATTTCACAGATTAAGAGGAATTTTGCCCCAGGATGTGATAATTCTAAAGTCTCATCCATATTTGATTTAGATGATTCAGTAGATGAAATCTGGATTTATAGTTGACTTAAGAGTTTTGAGATGATGTGATGAGGTAAATGAATTTTGCATGTGGGAAAGACATATATCTGTTGAGGATAGAGGACAAAAGGGTGAAACATCATGGATTCAATTTTGCTCCCAAATGATGCATATTATAAAACCTACCCCTTATGCCTGTGGTTATAATCTCATTTGACAGTGCATTTTCTTTTTTATGTTAATAAAATGGTATTAATGTAGTAGGTTGATCTCTTTTGAGATACAAAAAGAACATACTGAGGAAGAAACCAAGCAAGCAAGCAGAGATGGGAGAAGATAAATGCTGTACCACACAGAGATCACCAAGGAATTGAGAAACATAGTTAAAAAGAAACAAGAACTGTCCTTCAGAGCCTACAGACGAAGGAAGTCTTCCTCTAGAGTTGCACTCTGAATTCAGACATCTAACCTCCTACACTGGGAAAAAATACATTTCTATTTGTTAAAGTTACCTACTGTGGTGTTTCTGTTATAGAAGCACTAAGAATTTAATTTCATTTATGAAAAATAGTATGTACAGTTGATTCTCATTATTTGTGGTATTATGTAAAGTTGCTACAAGTACTAAAATAATAAATACTGAATCATGACTTCCAGGAGAAATGTAAGACTAGGTTCCTGAGAACCAATGATTGCAACATGTTTGTCAATTGGTCAGTGTACACTCTTGTTTTATATATGCTTTTCCATAAAGAGGAAAATTTGCTGGCATAGTGGGTAAGTGCTGCAATTCTTATCAAAAAGTTGACAGTTCAGGAGGTGGAGTCAAGATGGTGGAATAGACACATATCTCCCTAAATCTCTCTGGAAACCAAGACCTGAACTGATAATTAAATGGAGCCTTCTGGACACATAGTGAACCCTAGGGCTTGGAATAGGGCTGTTAATTTGGACATCATACCACTGAATGCAATACCTCCACTCTTTCTCTGACCCCACTCTCAGCAAGCATGGGCTTGCATGGACTGAAGGTGACTCACCATTGTATTCTATTTTTTTCTGTCTTAGCTGGCAGACAGAGCTGAGACTTGACTAGCCACTAATCTCAGACACACTGCTGCTGCAATTGGTAAGCAAAATTGTCATGTTCTGAGAGCCCGGCTTTGGACTCTGAATCTCAGCACCTTTGGCCTCTAGTTAGGTCCCAGCCAGGTGGCAAGCTTCTGTGGAACACCACCTTGTTCCACTGGGAAGTGGATATGCCCATACAGAAACCTCAGCTGGACCTAATTCCTGGCCTGGGAGGCAGTGCCTTCCTGGAGGAGAGCACTTTTCTGACCAAAAAGCAGTATTCTAAACAGCATGGCCTACAGCTAGGGCCTGACAGCAGAGTCCAGCAGGGCAGTAGCCTTTCTGTATTTTGAGCTAGTTTATAACATCTGTGGTTCAATATAGAGTTGCTTACTTTGCCAGCTGGGAAGAGGGACATATATACCTGAAAACTTGACTGACTTTGGAAGTTGTCAGATGCTTTTTACCTCTTGTTTTAAGACAGTCTAGAGAAACAACTGTGGTCCATCTTCAGACCGTATCTTCTAGCCTCTATAGACTCACATGATGTCAAAAAAGCAACAAACTCTGGAGAAAACCATAACAAAGAAATCACCAAAGGCTTCAGAGGTCCCCCAAAGAAAGCACCTCACAACTTCCCAGATGAAAAGGCTTTTCTGAAACTATCAGAAGGTGAATACAAAAAGATCACGCATAGTACCTCCTAGACCTTCTATAAAATACAGCAGAGCAAAATGAAAAATTAAGCATGCTGTTCAATCTGATGGAACACCAGTACTCTGAAATCCAACAGACCAAAAACAAAATCAAAGACATAGAAAATTCAATTCAAAGCCAAGAAAACAGAATGGAGCAAATGGAAAATAGACTTCCTAATCTAAAAGACAGAGGTACTGACTCAACATCTACGAGGAAAAATCAGAAAAAAGAAACAAGAAAAATGAAGAAAACTTGAGATGCATGTAGGACTCTATTAAGAGGAACAATCTACGATTAACTGGAGTTCCTGAACAGGGCTAGACGCCTGAGAACACAGAGAGCACTGTGGCTAAGCTGCTGACAGAAAAATTCCCAGAAGTTATGAAAGAAGAGAATACAACTATTCAAGATGCATATTGAATGTCATTCGATATAGATCTCAAAAGCAAAACTCCAAGACATATTATAATCAAGCTTAACAAAATAAAACATAAGCAGAAACTCTTAAAGGCAGCAAGACTCAAACCGAAGCTCACATTCAGAAGGAAACACTGTAGACTTTCATTGGATCTCTCATCAGAAACAATGCTGGCATAGAGACAGTGGCATGACACGTTCAAAACCTTGAAGGAGAAGAACCTCTAACCAAGAATTATATATCCTGCAAAACTATCTTTCAAATGTGAAAATGAAGTGAAGACATTTGCAGATAAACAAAAACTCAAGAGAATGTGTAAAAACCAAACCAAAGCTACAAGAAATACTAAAAGAATCTGTGGGCTTAGAAGAACAAAACCACTCACTGTATATTTTAGAAGCAAATATAGGACACATCACCCAGAATTCTACTTAGTTAGGGAAGATTTCAAACTAAATCGAAGATATAGTAGTGAAAGAAATAATCCAGTAATCATATCATGAAAACTATGACATCATCATATTCAAAAGAAGGATGTACTACAGTCGTTATAGTCCTTCCAGATGGAGAGGAAGTTGATAAGAATGGTAGTAACTGAAATTATGTTTATACATAGTTTATTAAAGGGGATCTTAGGAGCAGCTATAAAGCACAATAAAGATGCAACATATTGAATCTAGAAACATACTTCAGGAGTCTCTGCAACCACAAAACCAACCGTGAAAAGGTGAAAAATTAACTCACAAAGAAGAATGTCCCAGAACAGATTAATAAGAACAACAGAGAAAACATCAACATAAAAATAAGCATAGTAAAATGGCAGCACTAAATACATACCTATCAATAATCACATTGAATGTGAATGGACTGGACATTCCAGTAAAGAGAAATCAAGTGACATGTTGCATGCAAAGGCATAACTCATCCATATGTTGCTTACAAGAAACTTACCTTAGACTTAAAGATAGGAACAAACTGAACATTAGGGGATAGAAGAATATATATCAAGCTAACAATACACAAAGAAGTGCTGGTGTGGCAATTCTAATCTCAGATAAAATAGACTTTATTGTACAATCCACCATCTTGGGCAAGGATGGATACTATTTTTTGATGAAAGTTTCAATACACAAACATGACTTACCAATATTAAATATTTATGCACCTAATATTAAAGCACCTAAATACATCAAAGAAACACTGACTACACTCAAAAAGGAGATAGATCACTCCACAATAATAGTGGGAGACTTCAACATTCCACTCTCAATATTGGACATATTGTCTAAGAAAAAAACTCAATAAAGACACAGAAAACATTATTGCCCCAATTAACCAGCTAGATCTCATCAACATATACAAAACTTTCTATCCCTCAGAGGACAATGATATCTTCTCCTCCATTGCACATGGAGCATTCTCCAGAATAGACCATGTGTTAGGACATAAAACAATTCTCAACAAAATCCATACCACTGAGTTAATGCAAAGCATCTTCTCAGACCATAAAGTCATAGAACTTGAAATCAATAGCAGAAAAAACAGAGATAGAAGCTGCAGCTCATGGAAACTGGACAACATCTTGCTCAAAAAGCCACAGGTTATAGAAGAAGTCAAGGATGAAATAAAGAAATTTATAGATTCCAATGAGAATGAAAACACTTTCTAGCAGAACCTATGGAATACAGCCAAAGCAATGATCAGAGGTCAATTTATCTCCATAAATGCACACATCTGGAAGAAAGAAAGAGAACCTAAACCAAAGAATTAACCCTACAGCTTGAACAAGTAGAGAGAGAAGAACAGAGGAACCCTTCAGGCACCAGAAAAAAAAAAAAAACAGATCATAAAGATCAGAGCAGAACTAAATAATTTAGCGAATAGAAGAACAAGTGAAAAGACCAAAAGCTGGCTTTTTGAAAAGATCAACAAAATTGAAAAACTATTGGCTAAGCTTACTAAAGAAAAACAAGAATGGAAACAAATAACACAAATAAGAAATGAGAGGGGAGTTGTCATAACAGATCCAACAGAAATCAAAAATATCATAACAGAATACTACAAAAGACTATACTCTAACAAATTTGAAAACTTAGAGAAAATAGACAAATTCCTCGATTCATATCACCTCCCAAAATTGTTACAAAGTAAAGCAGAACAACTTAATAAACCCATCACAAAGGAAGAGACTGAAAAAGTCATTCAAAAACTACCAAAGAAAAAAAGTCCAGGCCCAGATTACATCACTGCAGAATTCTACCAAACTTTTAGAAAAGAGTTCTCTCCACTGCTACTGAGACTATTTCACAGTATAGAAAGGGATGGAATACTGCCAAATTCATTCTATGAATCCAGCATAACCCTGGTAACAAAGCCAGGGAAAGACCCAACGAAAAAGGGGAACGACAGACTGATATCAGTCATGAATCTAGATGCAAAAATCTTCAACAACATTCTTGTCAATAGACTACAACAATGTTAAGAAAAATAATCCATCATGACCAAGTTGGATAGACACCAGGCATGCAAGGTTGGGTCAACAACAGAAAAACAATTAACATGATCAACCACATCAATAACACAAAAAACAAGAATCTCCTGATTTTGTCTATGGATGCAGAGAAGGCATTCAATGAAGTATAACACCAATTCATGCTAAAAACTCTCAGCAAAATAGGAATAGATGGCAAATTCCTCAATGCCATCAGGGCCATTTATACAAAGCCAACTACCTACATCATCCTGAATGGAGAGAGACTGAAACAATTTTCCCCTAAGAACAGGAACTAGACAAAGATGCCCACTCTCACCTCTCCTATTCAACATTGTATTAGAAGTTCTAACTAGAGCAATTAGACAAGACCAAGAAATAAAGGGCATCTGCATCAGCAAAGAAGTGAAAATCTCTCTTTTTGCAGATGATACGATTGTATGTGCAGAGAATCCCAACAAATCCGTAAGTAAACTACTCAAACTGACAGAGGAGTTCAGCAAAATCTCAGAATACAAGATCAAAATAAGTAAATCAGAAGGATTCCTTTACATCAACAACAAGATTATTAAGGCAGAAATCACCAAATCAATACCATTTACTATAGCCCCTAATAAGATAAAGTACCTGGGAATAAACCTAACAAGAAAAGTAACATATCTTTATGAAGAGAACTACAAGTCCTTACTACAAGAAACTAAGAGAGACTTACATAAAGGGAGAAACCTACTATGCTTATGGATAGGAAGACTTAACATTGTGAAAATGTCTATTTTGCCCAAAGCAATGCACTTATATCATGCAATCCCAATATAAATTCCAGTGACATTTTTTAATGAGATGGAGAAACAAATTACCAAATTTGCTTGGAAAGGGAATAAGCCCTGAATAAGTGAAGCACTACTGAAGAAGAATAGCACACTGGGAGGCCTCACACTACTCAACTTTATAATCTATTACACTACCCCAGAAGTCAAAACAGCCTGGTACTGGGATAAAAAGAGACAGATAGATCAATGGAACAGAATCGAGACCTCAGCAAAGACACCCTTTTCCTATGAACAGTTAATATTTGCCAAAGGCCCTAAGACATTAAACTGGGGAAAAAAGAATCTACCTGACAAATTATGCTGGCAACATTGGGTATCCATCTGCAAAAAATTGAAACAAAATCCATATCTTACACCTTATACAAAAACCAACTCAAGCTGGATAAAAGATCTAAATACCAAATCTAAAATGATAAAGCTCATCCAAGAAAAAATGAGAACAATGGAAATTTTAATACAAAATATAGACAGACTTCAAAATCTGTCAAGCAAACCACAAACCACAGAAGAGAAAACAGACAAATGAAAACTATTAAGAATCAAAGACTTTTGCTTATCCAAAGACTTTATTAGTAGAATTAAAAGGCCACTTATAGAATGGGAAAAAATATTTGGCAACTATGTGGCAGATCGATGCCTGATCTCCATAATCTATAAGGTACTACAGAATATCAATAAGAAAAAGATAAATCATCCAATTAGTGATGGGTAAAGGAGATGGACAGACACTTCTGTAAAGAGGAGATCCAGGCAACCAAAAAACACATGCAGACATGCTCACAATCATTAGCTATTAAAGAAATTTAAGTAAAATCTACAATGAGATACCATTTCACCCCAACAAGGTTGGCCATGATCCAAAAAACACAACACAACAAATGCTGGAGATGCTGGGGGAAATTGGAACTCTCCTACACTGTTGGTGTGATTGCAAAATCATGCAACCTCTTTGGAAAGCAATCTGGCACTTCCTTATGAAGCTGGATCTAGATATACCATTTGACCCAGTAATTCCACTGCTCAGAATATATCCTACAGAATCAAGGCCATTCACACCAATGGATACGTGCACAAGAATATTTATTGCTGCACGGTCCACAACAGCAAAAAGATGGAATCAACCCAGATGCCCAAAAATAGAGGAATGGATAGGTAAACCATGGTATATATACTCAGTGGAATACTGTGCAATGATAAAGAACAACAATGATTTTAGGCAACATCTCATAACTTGGTTTCAATTGGAGAACATTATATTGAGTGAAAGTAGTCAGCAACAAAGGATAAATATTGTACGAGACCCCTACGATAAGAAATTAAAAACAGACTCAGACTCATGCTTAGAAGAAGAGTCTTTGATGGCTGCAAGGGTGGGGAAGGAGTGTGGGTGAGAAGGGGAGGGTTTAGACTAGATAGCTAATAGAATTTTGGTTAGGTGAAATCAATGACAACACAAATTAGAAAGAAGATCAGTATTAATTGTACTTCAGCAAAACTTAATTACTCCTCCCTTCTTAATCCAGTACTACAAGGACAGAGTAATTGGGGCAGGGGACTGGAGACCATGCTCTCAGGGGTACTCAAGGCCAACTGGCACAACTAACAGTTTGCTAAGAGAGCCTTCTGAACCCCACATTGGTGAGTGGCGTCTGATGTCTTAACAGCTTCCAAGCTGCCATCTGAGGGTGCAGCAAATGTTCCCAGCTTAGCAGGAATAGATGATCACAAAGGACCTAAATGATATGGGGGAAAGAGAACCCAGAAGACAGAGATACCCACTTGACTGGGTGACTACACTGACTTGTTACCAGAAGAGCTGAATGGTGCCTGGCCATCACCAGTGATAGCCTTGAAGGAGCTCACAAAGTTGAGTCTCACTGGCAGCACAAGAATACCCTGAGATCTCCATTAAGATTGCAATTGATGGTCCAGGGGCCTCGGAGTTCCCCTGGGAGTGTGGCCCCTGGCCCTGATGCTGCCCCTGTCCTTAAATCGTAATAAAGTTCAACTCTTCAGACAGGAATGGATTGGACTTGGCAACACAGAATGACAATATTGTGTGCCTACTTTATGGATCTATGCATCTATAGGATGTCGTCCTGCTGACCTCTGGAACTGGAGGAAGGTTAGTTGGTGGAGAGGAGGGGATAACAATTTGTTGGGAGGGTAAGACATGTGTGGAGCAGAGAGTAAAAGTGTACCATCACCAGACAGGGAGAGCAATGGGAGCTGCATTATAGGTGGGCATGCAAATTTATATGGGAATGTATATTTTCATTCAGTCATAATTAAACAAAAATAAAATAAATTGGCAGTTGTAATCCACCAGGAGCTCCTTTGAGACTCTTTAAGACAATTCTACTCTGTCCTACCGGGTTACTGTGAGTCAGAATTGACTTGGTGGCAATAGGTTTTTGTGAATCTGTTTAAAAATACCTTATATGATATATATTCTTGTAGTCAGGTCCAGTCTAGTTGGCTCTGACATGTAGATACTTTATGTGTAATACAATAAAGCATTGCCTCGTCCTCTGCCGTCTCCATTATTACTGGTATGTTTGAGTCTGTTTCTTTGGTCATCGTGGCAGTGCACCTCACTGAAGGTTTTCCCCATCTTGCTGACCCTCTACTCATCACGATGTCTTTCTATAGTGATTGCTCCTACCTGATGACATGTCCAAAGTAACTGAGCTGAAGTATCACCATCTGACTGCTAAGCATATTTATTCACTTCTAAATGTATTTAACATGTGTAGCTGATTAATTAGCACTTAACTCATAGTCAATAGCACTACAACTCATGCCTAGTCTCAGTTTGTGTAGCACATGAATTTTCTTTGTATGGCACATCACAGCCTTTTTGCGCTCAGGAATGTTAGCTCACACTTCAGTATTACACACAGAGGCCATTTAAAATGGCAGAATCACTAACAAAGAGGACAAAAAGGTGAAAAATGTGGCACTAAACAGACTGCAGAAAGGAAACTTGCTTAGAGTGTGAGAGCTGAAACAAGAAAGCAGAGGGTTGCTTTGTTCAACTCAGCAGGAAATGTACCCATAAAGTGTCTGAAAATTTTCTCTACTCTGTATGTGGCCATGAATGACCAAGAAATTGCTGCAAGTATTGAATTTAGAGTTCCAAATAAATCTTATTAAGTAGGCAAATTCACAGATAAAGGATCAGTTAATAATGAAGACCAACTGTATTCATTTGTAGACACATGATATATAAAAGAACAGTTGCCAAGACGATAGTAATGATTGTTACAGGGTGGTAAAATTGCAGAAATTCTATATTTCCTTACGATATTCTGCATTGTACTGATTTGTTATAGTGAGGATACATTATTCAACTAATTGAGGAAAAGAAGAAAAGCAAAACAAAGGAAAGGATATATTCTATGTTTCTCCTATCATCTCAAATATCAAAGGATGTAAGTCACTATTATGCTTTCAAACTATGTATATATTACCCACTAAACTCACTGCTGTCAAATTGATTCTGATTCATAGCAAGCCAATAGGATGGAGTTGAAACACCCTGTAGGGTTTCCAAGATTGTAAATCTTTATGGAAGCAGAATGCAACATCTTTCTTCCCCAGAGTGGTTGGTGGGTTCGAACTGTTGATCTTTCGGTTAGCAACCAATCATTTTTAACACTGCACCACCTAACTTTCGACGTACGAACATAAATAATATAAACTTCAAAATACAAATACGAATCTTCTTTTAGTTTCTCTGAACTGTAATTGTAACTTAAGTTGTTCTTACATCATAAGAATGTCATTTAGAAAATTTCTAAACTTAGACATAATAACATAGGATGTCAAGAATGTAGTAAAAAAAAAAACAGAATCTGCTCCTATTGAGCTGACTCTGACTCACAGTGACTCTATAGAATACAGTAGATTTCCAAGGAGTGACTGGTGGATTCTAATTGCCAACTTGTTAGTTAGAAACCGATCTATTTGCCTCTGTGCTACCAGGGCTCCCAGAATGCGGTCAACAATCTTTAAATTAAATTGACTTTGACTTGACATGTTGTGATAAAAGAAGACATAACATAATCCACCTGCACAAACTAGCCTTTGACATCAGACAAAACAACTTCCCTAATCTCTAACCTTGAAGAAACCAACCAACCTACTGCTGTTGAGTCAATTCTGAGTCTTAGCAATGCTACAAGGCAGAGCACAACTGCCACACAGAGTTTTGAAGGAGCGCTTAGTATATTTGAAATGCAAACCTTTTGATTAACAGCTGTAGCACTTAAATGCTATACCAACAGAGTTCCCAACTTTGAAGAAAAGAAGAACTATTTAGCTAATCTCTGAATCCGGGAGAGATTAACATACTGGTCTTTAATCTCACGCTGGCACTTATCTTGTAAAGCCAGTGTAAGAATTTCACATCCAAAACTTGAAGTTCTGCACACTCACTGAATAAAAGCAGAAGCAAATATCAAAGCTTGTTGAGACTCTGCCCACTGATTTTAGACCCTAATTATGAGGCTTCTATGCAAGCCTCAATTCCTTGGTAAGCCTTCCTCCAGGGACTTCTCAAAGGTAAAAGCCTGAAGTCTAACTATTGAACTAGCATTTTAATTGTAATTGCTAATTCTGATTGTATGGTTCTAAAGGAATTCTGTGTGATCTCTCTGCCATGCCATAATTATTTTGCAATGAATAAAACTAGTTTATGCATGTCAGACCTGACTATTTCTCTGTAAATTTTCTAAACTGTATCCTCCAGACTGGGACAGCACAGGAAGGAAGCATGTGGAAGCCTTTCCTGATGTCACTGGTTGCTGATTTGTGGGTTACAGCCAAGCTTCTAATCTGAGAGGAGTTCTCATATTTGTGTGCTTGCCTCAAACAGCATCTACCCAAAAGTTTTCTGGTGCTGACAGGTTAAATATTCGGGATTAACACAGGTTGAAGTCTTGCAGACAGATGTAAGAGAATGAGAAAAGTACAAAGGAATGAGAGTCTTTATAAAAAAATAACTGCAATGACACATTAGGAAACGTATTCTAAGTAAAGAAGAAAATATGTTTGAAGAGTGATTGATAGCAATGATAGGTAAATACTGATGAGGTCAAAGATGAGTTGAGCCTTGAACTCTAGATCGAGTGATTTGAGAGAAATAACAGGAAATATCAGAAATTTGGAAATATCTATCTGTGGATACCTAATACTAACAAAAAGATTATGACTGGATATTTGTTAAATTTTCAGCATTTATGAAAGCTGAGATTTTGTCTTAGTGCAGTATGTTGTGTATTTTAAAAGGAAAAAAAACCAACCTCTAATTTCCCTAAGAATCAACCGGTGATCTTAATAACGTGCAATTTCTAATTCAGTAAGTCTAGGTGGATTATCCTGTAATGCGGCTACTTGCCTGACCGTGGTTTCAGTAGTAAGAGTAAAAGCTATCTGGTATAAATTAAATTTGTTGTGCAATGTCAGCAGGTATTCATTTAAGAAATTGTTAGAAAAATAGCTTTAGTCCCCTATACAAAAACCTTTGAAGAGTTGTAAAAATTATGGTACTTGAATTTTTTCTTTCACTGAGTGCAATATACACTTTTAAAGAAATCTTGATTAAAAAGAAGAGAGTTCAAGGATGTCTCTCATTTGTGATGGAAAAAGCAGGGCTGCCTATGAAATAAGAGCATAGGAAAACTACCTATTTAACGCTATGAAACAAGTTTCAGAAAGCCACAGTTCCCTTGCAAGTGTCCATCTAAGTGGTATTAATTTGTCCCAATCTGCCTGGAGCAGGGGAGAGTGAAGGACATTAAAGATATAAGGAAAATAGAAGACCAGTACCCAGAAAGTGCCACATAATCCAGGGACTGCATTAATGTGAGAACAGAGGGACAGGATGGTTACTACCTGAAACTGATAACTTCACTGATAAAGAACACAGCAAAGAATCACTGACATAAGTAGGAGAAGGATGGAGTGCAGAACTCAAGACTGGCAGTTCAAATCCTCCTGGTGTTCATTAGAAACTTTATGGAGGTCTACTCTGTTCTATGGAGTTGCTATGAGTCGTAATCGACTCAGTGGCGCTGGATTTGGTTTTAAGAACTCCTGATTTTAAACCGGATCTTAGTAACTTTTTTATATTTGCTTTATTAAAAACTCAGCACATAAATACATTCTTGAAAAATACTAACTCGTAAGAAGGTCAAATAGAAAAAAACTTGCAGACTTACGGTCCTTTAGTTTGGTAAATACTTCTATTCATTTAATGTTGATTTCATTATTTTTTGTCTGCATTTGTATATGGAAATGTTATCCTACTTAATACTTTGTTCTTTTTTTTTTTGCAGAAGTACAAAAAAGTTTATTGATAATGGTTTCTGAGCCTCCATTGGAACCACTCTTTAAATATGGTCGTACTTTTATTCTCTTCATAGTATTGAATAGTAAGAATAGTATAGTATATATTCCAGCTTATTTGATTATTTGTTTATTTATTAATTTATTATTTATCTCTCCTGACTGGCATAAGAATTTCATGGAGGGAAAGAACCTTGTATATCTTGTTCATCATTGCACTCCTCAGAGCTTAGAGTAGTCTATGAAATGCTCTAGATATTCTATAAGCCAAGCCAAGCCAAGTGCCGTCGAGTCGGTAAATAGTGGCTAAAAAAAACACATAGAGTCACAGGTAAAACATTCAGCTATTAATGCCTGGCTAACTAAAAATTTCCAATGACTTCAGAAAAACCTTAAAATAAGTGATCACCAAAAAGTTCAAAATTACTTATGTTCATACTTCTGTATCATACAATACTTAATAAAAATAGAACAAATTATGTATTTGATTATTAGGCATGTAGGTGAATAGCTATTCTTAAAAAATGAAACTAACAAAGCTGATGGGAAAAGAAGACCATCAAAAGCCTAAGAAATTGTAGGTACCTAGGGAAATATCTTGGGCAACTCAGGTAGGCAACTTAGTGTGGCTGGAGGCTCTCTCCTTGGATTTTTGAGATTGTTTCATCATATATAGAGCTATTGCCATGACCTAATTTATCTAGATTATTTACATAATTGAAAATATCAGTGCATGTTCAGCAGAAGAAATTGACTTGAGCAATAGAAGAACTGGGTAACCCTTAGGGTCTGCCACTAAAGGCAGTGTATCCTTGGATGGGTCTTTTCACTGTAATGATCTTACTTGGTAAAGTGATCTGGGATTGAGTTATACGATCTCCAAAGGTCATCCTGATGGCTGGACACTCTGATCATTCATGCCATGAAAATTGCCTGCAGTGTCCTTTAAATCTAAGTCTTAAAACTGGGTCCTAAAAATACTTATTTCCAGGAGTTTTTAGGAAAAGAACTATGTATATTTTTTTAAATTTTCTTATTTTGTTGTTGTTGATAATATACACAGCAAAACATAAAATTCAGCTGTCTGCATGCACAATTCAGTGACACTGACTACATTCTTCGAGTTGTGCAGACATTCTCACCCTTTTCTCTGAGTTGTTCCTTCTCTAAGTTCTTCCTTCTGTTAATACGAACTCACTGCCTCCTAAGGTTCCTAGCTAAACTTTTAAGTTGATGTTGTCAATGTGATACCCTATAGATAAGTCTTAAGAAAGCATAAGACTCAAGACAGACATCTTTTACTAGTTAAGCTAAACTATTCTCGGTTTTAAGCTTTCAGTAGGTATTTTCCATTTAAGGTTTAAAGATTAAGGGTTTTTGTTTGTTTGTTTGTTTGCTTTAAATATCTGATAACTAAATACTAAGCCAATGCTGTGTTTATTTTTTCCCCCTGTGGTAATGTTAAATATATATAACTTATGGAGAGACAAGTCAAAAAGTAACACAAAAAGTAGATCACCAGAACTTTCTTCTTAGTCTGCCTTAGTCTTCAAGCTGTGCTAGTATTTGACCTCCAGGTTATCTTGTTAAAGATCCAATAGTAAGGGGAACAGACAGTCTAATGTATTCTGGCATTCTTCAGTATTTATAACTATACTTTCTAAACATGTAGATTTGTGGTAATTATAGTAATCTTAATCTTTGGTCTAGAAGAAAGGCCTGGCAATCTATTTCTAAAAAAATCAGTCAGTGACAAGCCTGTCAATCACAACTATCCTATCCTGCTGCGCGTGGACCTGCCTTGATTCAGGAACCAGCTCAATGGCAGCTAACAACAACCTTAGGTTTGATGGAAACATATAGGCTGGGTATGACGCACTGTGTGAAGTAGGGAAGAGTATTACAGTATTACCTTTCACCATCACATGAAAACCTGGCTGGTGGAGAAGTTGTGGCTGATCCAAAACATCACATGTGTACTCCCCCTCATCTGCTTCCTTTTGCACGTCCAAGAGTGTTAAAGTTCCTTTGTTCTCAGATGCTAATTGGCAGTGGTTAAAAAGAAGTAGATTAGAGCTCTTGTACCATTTGATGCAGTAACATGCATAGCCAATCACGCAACAGTGAATGTACATATCCCGTCCTGCTATTGCTGTGATATTTTAAATTAGTCGAATGCTCGCAGGATGTTTATTTGAGCCTGGTCCAGGACAACTCCAGCTGAGCTGTTGGCAATGCAGTGGTAGACTCCACCATCCCAGACTTGCAAGCTGGGGATGTTCAGGTAGCTGACCACATTGCCTTCCGATATGATCAGCAGGCTGATGCGATGACTGCCACCCTTGAGAATTGGGTCATTGTCCATGGTCTGTATCATTACGGGCAAAGAAATTCCCTTCGTGTTGCGCACGAGGAAGACTGGTTCTGTGGGGCTCACCACTTTTTCACTAAAGGCAGAAATAATTTTGGGAGTTCCATGTTTCATGTACAGGCAGCCTATCATATCTGTTGAGCACTTAGCAGTTCCATATCTGTTGAACACTTCACATACATAGCTGCCTGAGTCTGAGGGACATGTCTTCTCAATGAGCAGCCCTGTCACAGTATTCTGGAACCTTCCAAAGAGCTCCAGAGGCATGTTGTTCTTTAGCCAGCGGTAATCTGGCTTGGGAGGCCCAAGCACTTTGCAAGGCAACTCCGCATGCTGCCCTGCCATGGCTTTGCTATGGTCAAACACATCCAACGTGGATGGGGCTGAGTTCGCTGGATCTGATACAAAAGTCTAGCCTTGTTACTCTGTCTTGTCTCCCGGGTGTATCTGTGCGATGTGATACAGCAGTAGTTATACCATCCATCTTCGTTCTGTATATCTTTAATATACAAGGCTCCTGTGAATGTGATAAGAAATCTAGATCCTTTGGAGACTGTGGCAGCTCAGCTTCTCATGCTGTTTGTCTCCTCAGTTTCTGCTTCTTATGTCTGCATGGCCCAGGCCTCAGGCCCACATCTGCCCTGCAGGGCAAGAGTTCCAAAGCTCTGCAGCTCTACTGATTCAAGTGCCTGTAGGCACCCCACTCTAGCAGGAAAGCATCCTGCACAAAGGCACTCAGCTTTCTCATTCTGTGGGTCAGGAAGACTAATTCTACCAACTCAAGTGCCCAGAGGTACCCCATTCCATGAGGAAAATTCTGTGCACAGGCACTTAGCTCTCTTGCTCCATGGGTCAGCTCCAGTGGTGCCTCTGTTTCTGCTGCTGCTACTACCAGTCCTCTGTTGTTTCTCACCATCTGCACCTTCTTCATTGCTTCTGATTCTTCTACCCATTCACAGTTTCAAAATGGCTCCCACATTTTAGGTACTTGCTAGAGTAGCACCCCACTCTCACGGTACCAACTTCTGTTTTAGTCAGCGAGTGCTGCTCTAACAGAAACATCAGAGTGGATGGCTTTAACAAAGGAAGTTTAGTCTTACACAGTCCAGTAGGCTACAAGACCAAACTCAGGATGTCCACTTCTGGAAAGGGTTTCCCCTTTGTCGTCTCTGGAGAAAAGTGAGTATTGCATCAGTCTTTGACACAGGAACCTCAGGTCTGAAGGATATGCTCTTCTCCCAGTGCTGCTTTCTTGATGGTGTGTCATTCCCCAATACTTTGTTCTTTTAGTTATTTCATTTAACTATTTTTGTCTCACACACTCTGTTTAGTGAGGAGTGATAGTCTCCTGGTTTTAGTTTAAAAACATTTAATAACTTTGTGACTTTAATGCTTACTTCAAGGTAATAGTCTTAAGATTCACTTATATCATACAGGTGTCTCAACTCACAAGTTAAATGTTCAGAACAAGATTTTAACTAACTCTTTCATCTTGTCTGTCAGTGGAGCCTTGCTTATTGCTTAGATGCTAGAAGCTATGCCACTGGTATTTAGGTACCAACAGGGTCACTCATGGTAGACAGGTTTCAACTGAGTTTCTGGACTAGGACAGAGTAGGAATTAGGGCCCAGCAGTCTACTTCTCAAAGGAATTAGCCAGGGAAAATGTCATGAATAGCAGTAGAATATTGTCAGATATAGTTTTGGAAAGTGAGACCCACAGATTGAAAGGCGCTTGGAAGACAGCTGAGGAAGAGCTGCTTCCTCAAAGTAGAGGCGACCTTAGTATTGTGAGTGGAGTAATGTCTTTGAGATCTTCATTTGCTAATGTGAAGCTACTCAAAATGAGAAGAAACAGCTGCAAACATCCATTAGTAACTGAAACATGGAATGTATGAAGCAGGAATCTAGGAAAATTGGAAATAATCAGAAATGCATTGGAACACATAAAGATTGACTTACTAGGCATTAGTGAGCTGAGATGGACTGGTATTGGTATTTTCAATCTGGCAATCATACAGTATACTATGCAGGGAATGAAAATTTGAATAGGAATGGTGTTACATTCATTTTCAAAAAGAACATTTCAAGATCTGTCCTGAAATATAATGCTGTCACTAATAGGATAAAATCTATATACCTACACGGAAACCCAGTTAATATGACAAACTTACACATAAACCGCTAAAGCAAAAGATGAAGATCCTGAAGATATTTACCAGCTTCAGCAGTCTGTAACTGATCAGTCATACAATCAGGATGCATTGATAATTACTGGTGACTGGAATGCAAAAGTTGGAAACAAAGAAGGCAGATCTGTAGTTAGAAAATATGGCCTTGGTAACAGAAGTAATGCTGGAGATTACATGGTAGAATTTTGCAAGGCTAATGACTTCTTCATTACAAAAACCATTTTTAACCAACACAAACGGCAACTGTACACATGGACCTCACCAGATAGAATACGTAGGAACTAAAGTGACTACATCTGTGGAAAAAGATGATGGAAAAGCTATATTTCAGCAGTCAGAAGAAAACCAGGTGATGACTGCAGCATAGATCATCAATTATTCATATACAAAATCAGATTGAAACTGAAGAAAATTAGAACAAGTCCCCAAGAGCCAAAGCATGACCTTGAAAGACCATCTCGAAAACAGATTTGATGAGTTGACCACTAATGACAGAAGACCACAAGAAGTGTGGAATGACATCAAAGACACCATCCATGAAGAGAGCAAGAGGTCATTAAAAAGATAGGAAAGATGGAGGCGGAGTGAAGATGGCAGACTAAACACGCATCTCCTTAAATCCCTCTGGAAACCAAGACCTGAACCGATAATTAAACAGAGCCTTCTGGAAACCTAGTGAGACCTAGGACATGGCATGTAGGTGTCAATTTGGACTTCATACCACTAAATGGAAAACCTCCTCATGTTTGCCCTTCCCCACTCTGGCTGAGTGCTGGCTTTCACAGACCGAAGGTAACTCACCATTTTAACTTTTTTTTCCTCTGTATTAGTTGGCAGACTGAGCTGGGACTTGACCAGCAGCTAATTTCAGATGCAGAGCTGGTGGGATCGGTGGGTGAAACTGTCACATTTTGAGAGCCCAACTCTGGAAATTGTGCATCTCAGCACCTTTGGCCTCTCTTTCTGTCTTCACCATTAAGCTGCCATCTGAGAGTACAGCAAATGGTCCCAGCTCAGCAGGAACGGATGATCATCGAGGACCAAAATCACATGGGAGAAAGAGAACCTAGAAGACAGAGATACCCATGTGAGTGGATGACTATATCAACTTGAGACTGTAAGAACTGGATGATGCCTGGCCACCACCAGTGATAGCCACGATGGAGCTCACAAAGTTGAGTGTCACTGGCAACACAAGAATAAAAAGGGGTGCACCCTGAGATCTCCACTAAAAGACTGCAACTGATGGTCCAGGGGCCTCAGATTTCCACTGTGATCATGGACCCTGGTCCTGATACTGCACCTGTCTATAAATCATAATGGAGGTCAACTCTTCGGACAGGAATGGATTGGACCTGGCGACACAGTGTGACCATAACATGTGTGCACTTTATGGTTCTATGCATCCTTAGGATATCATCCTGCTGACCTCTTACTGGAGGCAGGGGAGTGGGTGGAGAGGAGGGGATAAGAAATTGACTGGAAGATGAGACATGTAGGGAGTGGAGAGGATGAGTGTGTTGTCACCAGACAGGAAGAGCAGTGAGAGCTGCATATAGGTGGGCATACAAATACATATAAGAATGTACATTGCACTCAATAAACATAAAAAATAAAAAAGGAAAGAAAGAAGAGACCAAACTGGATGTCAAAAGGGACTCAGAAACTTGCTCTTGAATGTTGAGCAACTAAAGCAAAAGGAAGGAATGGTGAAGTAAAAGACCTAAACAGAAGGTTTCAAAGCCCAGCTTGAGAATTTAAAAAAAAAAAAAAAAAAAAAAAAAAAAGTATTATAATGACATGTGGAAGGAGCTGGAAATGGAAATCCAGAAGTGAAGAACACATTCTGTATTTCTCAAGTTGAAAGAACTGAAGAAAAAATTCAAGCCTCGAGCTGTGATAGCATTGGAGTCTACAGGGAAAATATGAAACGAATCAGGGAGTATCAAAAGAAGATGGAGGGACTACGGTGCCATCATTCCAGAAAGAACTGGTCAATATTTAGCCATCTGAAGGATAGCAAACGATCAGGAGCGAAAAGTAATGAAGGAAGAAGCTGCATTGAAGGCACTGGTAAAAAACAAAGCTCCAGGAATTAATGGAATATTAATAGAGATATTTCAATAAACAGATGCACCGCTGCAAGTTATCACTCATCTATGTCAAGAAACTTGGAGGACAGCTACCTGGCCAACTGACTGGAAGAGATCCATATTAGTTCCCATTCCAAAAAAAGGAGATCCAAGCGAATGTGGAAATTACCAAACAATATCACTAACATCACAAAAAACAACCAAATCCACTGCCATCACACGCAAGTAAAATTTTGTTCAATATCTTTCAAAAGTGATTCTTACAGTATGTTGACAACGAACTGCCATAAATTCAGGATAGATTGGGAAGTGGATTTGGAATCAGGGATGTCATTGCTGATGACAGATGGATCTTGGCTGAAAGCAGAGAGTACCAGAAAGATGTTTACCCGTGTTTCATTGACTATCCAAAAGCATTAAACTGTGTGGATTGTAACAAATACGGCTAACATTGCATAAAATGCAAATTCCAGAACACTCATAAGGAACCTGTATATGAATCAAGAAGCAGTTGTATCAACAGAACAAGGGGACACTGCATGACTTAAAGTCAGGAAAGCTGTGTGTCAAGAACATATCCTTTCACCATAAATTTTATTTGGCAAGCAAATAATCCAGGAAGCACAATTATACAAAGAAGAATGAGGCATCAGGACTGTAGGAAGACTCAATAACAATGTGCATTATAGAGACGACATCACTTTACATGCTGGAAGTGAAGACGATTCGAAACACTTACTGACGAAGATCAAGGACCACAGACTTCAATACGAATTGCTCCTCAACATCAAAAAAACAAAACTCCTCAGCACTGGAACAATACGCATCATCATCATAAATGCAGAAAGCATTCAGGTTGTCAATGATTTCATTTTTATCTGAGTCCACAATCAATGCCCATGGAAACAGCAGTCTAGAAATAAAAAGATGCATTGCATTGGTAAAATCTGCTGCAGAGGATCTCTTTAAGATATTGAATAGTAAAGATGTCACCTTGAAAACCAAAGGGCACAGGACCAAAGCTGTCTTATTTTCAATTGCATCATACACATAAGAAAACTGGACAATGAGCAAAAAAGACAGAAGAAGAATTTATGCCCTTGAATTGTGGTGCTGGAGAAGAATGTTGAATGTACGATGGACCACCAAAAGAACAAACTCATGTGCTCTGGAAGAAATACAACCAAAGTGGTCCTTGGAAGTAAAGATGGCAAGACTGTGTCTTACATACTTTGGACATGTTATTAGGAGTGGTCAGTCTCTAGAGAAGGACACCATGCTTGGTAGAGGGTCATTGAAAAGGAAGACATTCTAACAGATGGGTTGACAGAGTGACCACAACAATGGGCTTAAGCATAAAAATGATTGTGGGCATGGCACAAGACAGGGCAGTGTTTCATTCTGTTGCTCATAGGTCCACTGTGAGTCAGAACTAACTCGACAACACCTAACAATAACAGATCTTTTTTTGCAGGTATAATTTCTTAACTCATTGTTCTAGTGAGGGCTCGAATCTGTTGGTTGTTGGTTTTCATGGAGGAATGTTTGCTTGGCTTCTGCTATTTCTCCACACCTACTCGCTCTTCCATTCATGAGCTGTTTTTCAGAATATCTGAGGATGAAGCAAGGAAAGGGAAGAAACTAAGCAACTCTGATTGCTTGGTCATGACAGATGTCTGAAGCTGATTCTAGCTAGAGTACCTGACTGAGACTTTTAGTATTCATATACCATTTTCGTATTCTCCTCTATACTAGTTCTTTCCAATGGGTTGTGAGTATTAGGGACACTAAGCATGAGAATGTAATCATTCATGTGAGACATTCTAAGACTCTCCCTTCTTCCTCAGTGACTCAACCTGAACACCTTGTAACGAAAATTAAGTCAGCCTAAATCTTCAAGAGGAGACCCTAGGTTTGAAAAATAGTTAATGACTGGATTTTAACCAAAATATTGATGGTTTAAACTGACCAAAGGCACCTCAGAAATAAAACCTGGGGGCTCTGGTTCTGAAAAGTTATGGCCTTGAAAATCCTATGGAGCAGTTCCATACTGTACTCACGGGGTCACCATGAGTCAGAATCAATTAGACAGCACCTAGTCACAGTAACAACACATATTGGAAGTAGAACGTGTGGAATTGTGTTGTCATTGCTAGGTGCCATCAAGTCAATTCTGGCTTATAGACCCACTGTCTGGTCCTAAACCATCCTTGAGATTGTTACTATGCTTGAGCCCATGGTTGAAGCCACTGTATCTGTTCATCTCACTGAGGTTCCTTCTTTTTGTCACTGATTCTCTATTTTACTAAACACGATGTCTTTTCCAGAGGTTAATATGTCCAAAGTACATGAGGTGAAATCTTATCATCACTTCTAAGGATCATTCTGGATATACTTCTTCCAAGGTAGATTTGTTTGTTCTTCTGGCAGTTCCTGATACATTCAGCATTCTTCTCTAACAGCACACTCCAAAGGCATAAATTCTTCTTTGGTGTTCCTTATTCATTGTCCAGTTTTCAATTGTATATGAGGTGATTTAAAATGCCATGATTAGGCAAACCACAGTCATCGATGTGACATCTTTGTGTTTTACTACTTTAAAGAGGTCTTTTCAACAGATTTGCCCAATACAGTAAGTCTTGATTTTTTGACTGCTGCTTCCATGGGAGTTGTCTTAGTCATCTAGTGGTACTATATCAGAGAACACTACATCAGAGAACACTACAAGTGGACATGTTTAACGAAGAGAAATTTTTTTCTCACATTAAAATTGGCTGAAAGACCAAATTTAGGGTATCGGCTGCAGGTTAAGACTTTTTTCTTTCTATTGGCTCTGGAGGAAGGTCCTAGTCTTCAGTCTTCCCCTCATCAAGCAGCTCGTCAGCCTCAGGGACCTCCGGTCCAAAGGACATACTCTCCTCCATGTGTTGCTTTCTTAGTGGTATGAAGTTACCCTGACTCTCTTTTTTTAATTCTTATGCTTGCGTCTTTCTTTTATATCCCAAGAGTTTGCCTTAAGGCACAATACAATCTTGTAGATTGAAACTGCCTTATTTTTCTGTATGTCATAATAGTAATCAAGTTTTGAGGAATCTTGTTTTCATAATATTGAAGTATAATCCACACTGAAGGCTGCAGCCTTTGATTTTCATCAGTAAGTGCCTCAAATCTTCTTCACTTGTAACAAGTTGTGTCATCTGCTTATCACACATTGATTTTGATTCCTCCTCCAGTTCTAATGCTATATTTTTCATGTAATCTAGATTCTCTGATTATTTATTCTGCATGCAAATTGAATAAATGTAGTAAAAGTTGCAACACTCACACACTTTACCTGACTTTAAACCAGTCCATATGCTTTTGTTCTATTTGAGTGACTACTTCTTGGTCTATGAACAGATTTCTTATGAGAACAATTAAGTGTTCTGGATTGCCCCTTCTTTGCAGTATATCCATAATTTGTTATAATCCATATAGTTAAATATGTTTGCATAGCCAATGAAATGAAGGTAATTATCTTTCTGATATTCACTGCTTTTCAGCCAAGATCTGTCCGACGTCAACAATGATATCCTTCAATCTATATCCTCTTCTGAATCCAGCTTGTGTTTCTAACAGTTCCTTGTTGATATAATGCTGCAAGCACTTTGAGGGATCTTCAGCAATATCATATTAAAGTAAGGACAAGTGGAATAGAGCCCACTTTTGTCATTCCTCTTACTCACCTACCCTAAACACACAAACAGATAAATGGATTGATGGATATAAAGCAGAGACGAAAAATAAACATTTGTGGTTTCAAATGTCATTAAGACTTAAAGACTTAATACTGAATTGTTCATATAAAAAAGTTGCATTGGCAACTATTGTATTTTATGTATTTTTACTACACACACACACACACAAAAAAAAAAAAAAAAAAAAAAACGAAGACTTTTTTTTTTTTTTGTCTAGGAGACTTTAGAATGTTCTTTGTATTTCCGTTGTTTGAGACCTCCCTGACTATAACTGTCTCGATGTGGAAGGTACCTTTTGGATGGCCCTATAGCAAAACACTGGGTTTATCAAGTGCCCATTCCATACAGAATATTCCTGTGGTGGTCTTCTCACCCTTTCAGACAGGAGTTTAAGCAGCTTCAGACTGATTCTCCAGTGTGATCCAATTCTAGTCTATGTAAAACATATATGCGTTATTTTACCACCAAGTCTCCGAAAGGGTACATAGGCCACTTCCAAAGTGGTAGCCCACTTCTGTCTTCTCCACCAAATTCATTAGGCAGTTTTTCTGCCATTCCATATGCTCCCAGAAGAGACCACAGTCTCCCTTCTTCCTTCAGGCAATATAATTAACCTCTTGGAGTGACCCATTCCATCCAATGCCCTCTTTACACTAGCCCTTCTCCATTTATGTTATTTCAATAGTACATTATTAATAGGAGACCCTGGTGGCATAGTGGTTAAGTGCTATGGCTGCTAACCAAAAGGCCGGTGGTTCAGATCCGCTAGGCACTCCTTGAAAACTCTGTGGAGTGGTTCTACTCTGACATATAGGGTCACCATGAGTTGGAATCAACTCAGTGGTACTTGGTTTTCTTCAATAGGAGCTCCCAACAAATCATGTCTCTGTACACATTCTAAATGTTTTTTGTGATCCACATCTTCAGTTAGTTCTTTATTGTTCCATTAGTAGATTTTACACAATGAGGGGGAGGTTCATACTTATTTTCGTGTATTAACTTGGTTACATTAATGGGTCAGCTGAAACCGAGGCAGAACAAGTCTCATTTTTACAAGTTGGTACATTCAAACACTTGCTTTTTAATTTAGCAATATATAGTAGAGTTTTCAAGTAAGTACACAGACTTTTACTTCACCACATGCAATGTCATACTGAATTTCATAGCAGTGGTCTTCAAATGCTTTTCTTTTGTGAGCTCTAAAATAATTTTGAAAAACTGTGTACTCTCACAAACATTTTTAAAGTTGGTATCTAAAAATTATATAATAATTACATGCATTTGCAAACAATGTAATTCTTATCATAATGCAAATATTGACATTTTATAAATAAAACAGGTTCTTTGCTCTTTTATCTATATCTAATGAAATCTAAATACCATAGTAATTTGATATCTACCAGAATCTATTTCAGCATAAATGAAATAAATTTTTCAAAAGGGTGAATCACTTTAGATGTCGTCTTTTTTTCCTTTAAACTTCAATTATCATGTTTTCCATAGAATTTCATGCTTATTTACTACAAATATATGGTTAAAATATTTTGTTGGTCAATTTATAGTATTTCTTCAAACAAACATGTATATATAAATTGAAGCTAATTTCTGTATGTACATATTTATAATATATACCAGACCAAAAACCAAACCCACTGCCATCAAGTGAATTCTGATTCATAGTGAGTGACCCTACAGGGCAGAGTAGAACTGTCTCATAGAGTTTCCAAGGAGTGCCGGGTGGATTTGAACTATTGAATTTTGATTAGCAGTCATAGTGCTTAACCACTAAGCCACCAAAATTTCCTTATAATACACACACGTATATAAACTGAAATTATATCCTCTGTTCGACTGCTAAATATTTTGTTACACTAAGTTATAAATACACTTACTGTTTTTATAACAGTGGTAATGAACTGAAAATACATTTTACATTTTGATTATCAAACAAGTACAAGTTTCTGAAATGTGTCTCTTAATGACATAGCTTCAGCTTTTTTTATTTTTACTTTTTATTATGACTGTGTGAAAATGTGTATTCCCGTATAAATTTGCATGCCCACCTATAAGCAGCTTCCACTGCTCTCCCTGCCCGGTGATGACACACTATTCCTTTCTGCTCCATACATGACTTATCCTCCTAATAGTCTCTTTGCCCCTCCTCTCCACCCACTCCCTTTCCTCCAGCCAGAGGTCAGAAGAATGATATCCTATAGATGCATTGAACCATAAAGTGCATCCAACATATGGTCACTCTGCATGAACAGGTCCAATCCATTCCTGTCTGAAGAGTAGACCTTCGTTATGATTTATGGGCAAGGACAGCATCAGGTCCAGGGGCATGCTCCCGGGCGAACCCCGAAGCTGCTGGATCATCAATTGTGATCTTTTAGTGGAGATCTCAGGGTGCACCCCTTTTTTATTCTTGTGTTGCCAGTGAGATTCAACTTTGTGGGCTCCATCGCGGCTATCACTGGTGGTGGCCAGGCGCCATCTGGTTCTTCCAGTCCCAAGTCGATGTAGGCACCCACTCATGTGGGTCTCTCTGTCCTCTGGGTTGTCTTTCCCCCGTGTCTTTTTGGTCCTCGGTAAGCACCCATTCCTGCTGAGCTGGGACCATTTGCTGTGCCCTCAGGTGGCAGATTTTAAGACCCCAGATGACACTCACCGATGTGGGGTGCAGAGAGCCCTCTTAGCAAAATGCTAGTTGGGCCATTGGACTCAATTTCACCTAACAGGGTGGTTTCTGGCCCCCTGCCGCAGCTACTCTGTCCTTGCAATACTGGGTTAAGGTGGAAGGAGCGCTCAAATTATGTTGAAGTCCACTTTATATTTTTCTTGTTTCACCCAACCAAGTTTCTACAAACTATCTAGTCTAAACCCTCCCCCCCCTCGCTCTCATACCCTCCCTCCCTCCCTTCTCTTGCAGCCATCAAAGTCTTTTCTTCTATGCATAAGTCTGTTTTTGAGTTCTTATTGTAGGGGTCTCATACAATATTTGTCCTTTTGTCACTGACTACTTTCACTCAGCATAAGGCCTTCCAGTTGAAACCAGATTATGAGATGCTTCCTGGAATCATCATTGTTCTTTATCATTGCATAGTGCTCCATTGGGTATATATACCATAGTTCACCTATCCCTTCCTCTGCTGTTGGGCATCTGCATTGATTCCATCTTTTTGCTATCGTGGACTGTGCTGCGATAAACATTCTTGTGCATGTATCCACAGATGTGAATGCCATTGATTCTGTAGGATATATTCCAAGTAGTGGAATTACTGGGTCAAATGGTGTATCCATATCCATTTTTTTAAGGAAGCACCAGATTGCTATCCAAAGTGGCTGGAACATTTTGCATCCCCACCAATACTGTGGGAGAGTTCCACGTTCTCCACAGCCTCTCCAGCATTTGTTGTTTTGTGTTTTTTGGATCAAGGCCAACCTTGTTGGGGTGAGGTTGTATCTCATTGTAGTTTTGATTTGAATTTCTTTAATAACTAAAGATCGTGAACATGTCTGCATGTGTTTTTGGCTGCCTGGATCTCCTCTTTAGAGAAATGTCTGTCCATCTCCTTTGCCCATTACTTAATGGGATGATTTATCTTCTTCATATTGATATTTTGTAGTACCTTATAGATTATGGAGACCAGAAGTCAGTCTGACATAGAGTTACCAAATATTTTTTTCTCATTCTGTAGGTGGCTTTTTAATTCTATTGATGAAGTCTTTGGATGAGCAAAAGTCTTTGATTCTTAATAGTTCCCATTTATCTATTTTCTCTTCTGTTGATTGTGGTGTGTTTAACAGATTTTGAAGTCTGTCTACATTGTATATTAAAGCTTCCATTGTTGCTCATACCTTTGTATGGATGAGCTTTATCATTTTATATTTGATATTTAGGTCTTTTATCCAGTTTGAGTTGGTTTTTGTATAAGGTGTAAACAAGGATTTGTTTCAGTTTATTGCAGATGGATACCCAATTTTGCCAGCACCATTTGTTGAGGAGATTGTTCTTACTCCAGTTTAATGTCTTAGGTCCTTTGCTGAATACTGACTGTTCATAGGAGGATGGTGTCATCTCTGGCGTCTCAATTCTGATTCTGTTCCATTGATTGATCTGTCTGTTCTTGTACCAGTAATAGGCTGTTTTGACTACTGTGGCAGTGTAATAGGTTCTGAAGTCAGGTAATGAGAGGCCTCCCAGTGTGTTCTTTTTCTTTAGTAGTACTTTACTTATCTGGGGTTTCTTCCCTTTCCAAGCAAAATTGGTGATTTGCTTCTCCATTTCATTAAAAAATGATACTGAAACTTGTATTGAGGTTGCGTTATATAAATACATTACTTTGTGTAAAATAGACATTTTCATGACATTAAATCTTCCTATCCATGAGCAGGGTAGGTTTTTCTATTTATCTAAGTCTCTTTTAGTTTCTTGTAGTAAGGGCTTGTAGTTCTCTTTCTAAGGGTGTATTATTTCTCTGGTTAGATTAATTCCTTGATACTTTGCCTTCTTAGGGGCTATAGTAAATGATATCGATTTGATGATTTCTTCATTAACAGTCTTGTTGTTGGTATAAAGGAATCCTACTGATTTGCTTATGTTTATCTTGTATCCTGAGACTTTGCTGAGCTTTTCTATCAGTTTGAGTGGTTTACTTATAGATTCTTTGGGATTCTCTGTATATACAATCATATCATCAGCAAACAGGGAGATTTCAACTTCTTCTTTGCCGATGCAGATACCCTTTATTTCTTGGTCTTGTCTAATTGCTCTGGAAAGAACTTCTAGTACAATGTTCAATAGCAGAGGTGAGAGTGTACATCCTTATCTAGTTCCTGTTCTCAGTGGAAACTCCTTCAGTCTCTCTCCATTCAGGATGACATAGGCAGTTGGCTTTGTATAAATGGCCCTTATTGCATTGAGGAATTTTCCATCTATGCCTATTTTGCTAAGAATTTTTACCATGAATGGGTAGTGGACTTTATCAAATGTCTTGTCTGCATCAGTGGACAAAATCAGGTGATTCTTGTCTTTTGTGCTATTTATGTGGTCAATCACATTAATTGTTTTTCTAATATTGAACTAGCCTTGCATCCCTGGTATGAATCCACTTTGGTCATGACGGATTATTTTTTTTGGTATGTTATTGTATTCTATTGGCAAGAATTTTGTTGAAGATTTTTGCATCTAGCTTCATGAGTGATATCAGTCTGTAGTTCTCCTTTTTGGTTGGGTCTTTCCCTGGCTTTGGTATCAGGGTTATGCTGGCTTCATAGAATGAGTCTGGGAGTACTCCATCCATTTCTATACTATGAGACAGTGTCAGTAGTATTGGAGATAACTCTTCTCTAAAAGCTTGGTAGAATTCTGCAGTGAAGCCATCTGAGCCCAGGCTTTTTTTGGTTGGCAGTGTTTTTGACAACATTTTCAATCTCTTCCCTTGTGATGGTTTTATGAAGTTGTTCTGCTTTACGTTGTGATAATTTGGGTAGGTGATATGAATCAAGGAATTTGTCCATTTCCTCTAGGTTTTCAAATTTGTTAGAGTACAGTCTTTCATAGTGTACTGTTATAATCTTTTTGATTTCTGTTGGATCTGTTTGCACAACTCTCCTCTGATTTCTAATTTGGGTTATTTGTTTCCATTCCTGTTTTTCTTTAGTAAGTTTAGCCAGTGGTTTTTCAATATTGTGGCCTTTTCCAAAAACCAGCTTTTGGACTTCTCAATTTTTAAATTGTTTTTGTATTCTCTAATTTATTGAGTTCTGCTCTAATCTTTATGATCTCGTTTCTTCTGGTTTCTGAGGGGTTCCTCTGTTGTTCTCTCTCTAGTTGTTCAAGCTGTAGGGTTATTTCCTTGATTTGGTTTCTTTGTTCCGTCCAGATGTGTGCATTTATGGAGATAAACAGACCTCTGAGCACTGCTTTGGCTGTATCCCATAGGTTCTGGTAGGAAATGTGTTCATTCTCATTGGAATCCATGAACTTCTTCATTTCATCCTTGGTTTCTTCTATAACCCATGGTTTTTTGAGCAAGATGTTGTTCTGTTTCTGAGAGTTCCACTTTCTATCTATGTATTTTCTGCTATTGATTTCAACTTTTACGGCTTTGTGATTTGAGAAGACACTTTGCAGTAATTCAATGGTATGGATTTTGTTGAGAATTGCATTATGTACTAACACATGGTCAATTCTGGAGAATGTTCCATGTGCACTGGAGAAGAAGGTGTAGTTGTCTGCTGAACAGTGGAAAGTTCTGTATATATCAATGTGGTTTATTTGATTAATTGTGGCAATGAGATCTTCTGGATCTTTACTGAGCTTTTTTCTAGATGATCTGTCCAGTATTGAGAGTGGAGTGTTGAAGTCTCCCATTATTATTGTGGAGGGATCTAACTATTTTTTGAGTGTAGTCAGTGCTTCTTTGACATATTTAGGTGCTCTGATATTAAGTGCATAAATATTTACTATAGTTAAGTCTTGCTTGTATACTGAATCTTTCAGCGACAAATAGTGTCCATCTTTGTCCACAATGGTGGATTTTACCTTAAAATTGATTTTGTCTGAGATTAGAATTGCCACTCCTGCTCTTCTTTGTTCATTGTTAGATTGATATATATTCTTCCATCCTTTAATTTTCAGTTTGTTCTTATCCTTAAGTCTCAAGTGAGTTTCTTGTAGACAATATATGGATGAGTCATATCTTTTGATCCAAGATGTCACTCAATTTCTCCTTACTAAAGCATTTAGTTCATTCACATTCAATGTAATTATTGATAGGTATGTTCATGGCTGCCATTGCTATTTTTGTGTTGATGTTTTCTCTGTTGTTCTTATTAGTCTGTTCTGGGATATTCTTTTTTGTGAGTTGATTTCTCACCTTTTTCAGAGCTGATATTTTAGTTGTTGAGACTCCTGTGTTAGATTTCTCAATATGGTATGTTGCATCTTTGTTGTGCTTTGTGGCTTCCCCATGAACCCCTTAATAAACTATATATAAACACCATTTTAATTACTACCAGTCTTGTCTACTTCCTCTTCATCTGGAAGGACTATAACGACTGTAGTACATCCCTCTTTTTAATACGGTGGCACCATACTTTTCATGATAATCACTGGATTGTTCCTTTCAGTATTAAAGCTTTGACTGAGTTTGCAGCCTTCTCTAACTGAGTAGAATTCTGGATGATGTGTCATTCTAAAATATGAAGTTAGTGGTTTTATTCTTCTAAGCCAAAGCCAAGAGCTTGTTTCAGTATTTCTTGCAGTTTTGGTTTGGTTTTTACATAGTCTCTGAGTTTCTGTTTATCTGGAAATGTCTTCATTTCCTTTTCATATTTGAAAGATAGTTTTGCAGGATATATAATTCCTAGTTGGTAGTTCTTGTCCTTCTGGGCTTTGAATGTGTCATGCCACCGTCTCCATGCCAGAATGGTTTCTGCTGAGAAATCTGACAAAAGCCTACAGGGTTTCCCTCTGAATATTAGCTTTGCTTTGAGTCTTGGTGCTTTTAAGAGTTGTTGCTTATGTTTTAATATGTTAAGCTTGATTATAATAAGTCTTGGAGTCTTTCTTTTGATATCCATATTGAGTGATATACAATACACATCTGGGATATCTATATTCTCTTCCTCCATTTGTAGGAAGTTTTCTGTCAGCAACTGAGCAACAATACTCTGTTCTCAGGTGTCTCACCTTGTTCAGGGACTTCAATTAATCAAAGGTTGTTCCTTTTAATGGAGTCCCACATGCTTCTTAATGCTTCTTTATTTTTCTTGTTTCTTTTATCTGATTTCTGCTCATAGATGCTGGCATCAGTAGCTCTGTCTTCCAAGTGAGAAAGTCTCTGTTCCATTTGCTCCATTCTGTTTTCTTGGCTTTGAGTTGAAGTTTCTATGCCTTTGATTTTGTTCTTGATCTGTTGGATTTCAGAGTACTGGTGTTCCATCAGATCGAACAGCTTGCTTAATTTTTCATTTTGTTGTGCTGCATTTTGTATAACATCTAGAAGGACCCTGTATATAATTCTTTTGTATTCACCTTCTGGTGATTTCAGAAAAGTTTCTTCATCCAGAAAACTCCTTGGTTGCTTTGTTTGGGAGACTTCTGGAGCCATGGGTGACTTCTTGTATGCCACAAGCATCTCTTGGGTTTCATGTGAGTAAGTAAAGGCTGGGAGAGATACTGTGAGGATGGACTGAAGATGTCTCTCTAGGCTATCTTAAAATGTAAAACAAAAGGTATCTGACCACTTCCCAAGTCAATCAGGTTTTCAGGTGTAGAGGTCCCTCTTCCCAACTGGCAAAGTCAGCACCTCTATATCGAATCCCAGACAATATGAACTAGTTCAAAATACAGCAATGCTACTTCCCTGTTGGCCTCTGCTGACAGGGCCCAGCCTTAGGTTACACTGTGTAAACTACTACTTTTCTGGTAGAAAAGCTCTATACTGTGGGCAAGCTCTGTTCCCCAGGCTAAGAATTAGGTCCAGTTGCAGCCACCGTATCTAAGATAGTGGCCTCCACACTATCGGTGGATAGAGGGGCTAAAGTTGCCAAGACGTAGTACGTCCTCAGCCTCTGTTGCTGGGCCCCCACCATAGGTGACACTGTATAAACTACTGCTTTTCTGTTGGAGAAGCACTGTCCTGTTTGCAAGTGCTGGCTCCCAGGCTAAGATTTAGTTTCCTCTAAAATCTGTGTATCCAACATGGCATTTCACACATAGGTGCTCCTGGTTCCATACAAACCATGCTGTGGCAGAGATAAAAAGACAGGCCCAAAGTGGCTAGATGAACAGAGTCCTAAGCTTGGTTCTCAAAATATGACAATTTCTCCTGCCTCTCCCACCAGCAGTGTATCTGAAACTAGCAACTAGGCAAGACCCAGCTCTGCCTGACAGCCAAGACAGAGAAAAAAGAGTCAAAATGGTCCATTACCTACCTTCAGTCCATGAGAACCAGGTCTAGCAAGGAGAGGGAGTCCATGAAAGAGAGGAGGTTTTTTGTTCAGTGGTATGAAGTCCAAATTAACAGCCCTTTGCTGTGTCCTGGGGCTCATTAGGTGACCAGAAGGTTCCGTTTGATTATCAGTTCAAGTCTTGTCTTCCAGAGGGACATAAGGAGACATATACTTAGTCCACCATCTTGACTCCACCCCAGTTTCAGCTTTTTTAAAAACTTTGTTAATGTACCAGTGGATGGATATTACTTACTGTTAGCAAGAAAAAAAGACTCAACAGTGAGACTATTCTTATTTTTTGATTTTATAGATGTAAGGATTGAGAATTTTATTTACATGAATAATTAGATTGAGGTGAAAAGAGATTAGATAAAGAAATTTTGCTCCATTTTTAAATTTCTTGCTAGGTGTGGTGGTCAGGATTATGTCAACTTGACTACCAGATATTTGGCTGCTGTATTAAGTGGCAGGCTGGGTTTGTGGTGGCTCCCTGCCCCTCGGCTCTCATCTCGTCACTTTTCACTACGGCTGCTGGTTGCTCACGTGGCCAGGAGCTCCTGCTCTCTTTTTCCAGTGTCTGTTTCCAGGACTTGAGCTAGCAGCTGTTGGACTCCTCAGTTCTTACAGTCGACACTTGAGAGTCCTGCTCCCTGACCTGCCTATCCTGGGTTTGCCAGCCTCTGTCGCTTCATCTCGCCACCAGCTTGGGGTCCACTGACCTACACAACTGGTGATCTAGAACTCTGGTCTCTGACTTGCTGACCTTGGGTTCCTCAGCTTCCGTGGCCACGTGAGGCTTGTGCCAGAGCTTGGGACATTCAGCTTCTGTAATTACGTGAGCTGTTTCCTATATTTGTATCTATCTGTCTATCTATGTATATATTATAAATCTTTCCTTGTACCTACACGTGTTACTGGTTTTGCTTCCCTAGAAAACCCAACCTAAGACACTGGGTGTATGCCAAAACATACAGAAATCCATCACCAATTAAGTCCTCCAATTTTGTTGAAAGCCAAGAAATAGAACTACCTAAGCTGCAAACTAATTTGTTACCCAGTTTTTAGTGCCATTCACATTACCAGTCTTGGGAGTTAGCACAAAAGAAGGCTTTACAGGGACTTATTTAACGGCTGTTAATTATATCTGTTGAAATCTTGGTGACATATTGGATAGGCGCTACAGCCGCTAACCAAAGGTCAGCAGTTGGAATCCACCAGGCCCTTGCTGGAAGCTCTATGCAACAGCTCTAATCAGGGGTGAGCCCTTATTTTGTGAACCTGAACCTTATTCAAAGCCAAGCCAAGTGCCAAAATAAATGTTAATTTGAAAAAGAAGAAAGTAGAGTTTTAAAAATAAAATTATGTGTAAAAATATTCATTATGCTGAGAAAAGAAAGTATAACAAATTATATAGGTTAAAAAGATTTTTAAATACCTTAAGGTTAATACAACTCAGAAAGATAACAATATTTACATTAATCAATTATCTGACACAACAAAACACTAATGGTGTTGTGGTTAAGCTCCATAGCTGTAAACCAAAAGGTATATAATTCAAATCCCACAGGCTCCTTAGAAATCCTATGGGACAGTTCTACTCGTCCTATAGGTTGCTGTGAAACAGAATCAACTTGATGGCTGTGGGTTTGGTTTGGTTTCTGTAATTTTTTTCTCTACATTTTTTGGCTGTAAACTATATAATTTTATAAGGACATTTTCTAAACATACTTAAGAGGCATAATTTGATCATCACTCTACTATAGTCCGACTCAATGGCACTTGGCTTGGCTACTATAGTTAAAAATTAAATTCTATTATGGAGAGTTTAGAAAAGCTCATTTTAGCTGCACAGTACATTTTTGGTAATCTTATTAACTGCTTTAGATCATTTTTAGATGTGGGAACACTATCTACAAAGTTTCTTTCACATAGGATCCAAAGATTTCAGGGCAATTAAATTTTTTATTTCATGTTTTGATGCAGTGAGTAAAGCGGAATAACCCTTGAATTAATGGCATAGAACAACCATGTGTAGGGTTACTCACTGTTGTACTTGTTCTGTAGACTGTCTCATTGCAAAGGAAGTCATTTGGCACCCTTTCTGTCTCATCATACAAGATGCACTAGGTATACTAAGATAAAATTCTATACTTTTGGGATGCCTAAAAGACAACTTCCCACACAGATGTGCTTGCTATTGGTAGGACTGCTATAGAATTTCCACTGAATTCTCTGTGGTACAACTCCCACCACAATATTTATCCATGTAGTTGTGTACAATGCACTGTCAAGGATGTTATTCACCTGAGAGCTTCCTTTATTAAACATCAATAAACAAATACTTCATTTAAAATTTTACATATCTGATCATTAGAAGAATATTTCCTTAAGCTAGTTTCTATCTCTTTTCCTTTAAAACTTTGTTTATCTTTCTTTATTCATTTACTTTTGTACCCTACATCTTAGCCCTGCCATTTACTATGATGGATTATCTAATAAACAAGGTATGCACAGCTTAATTGTGCTTATTTACTAATCTGCAATCAACAGTTTCACCTGCATTTCACTATACCGAAGACGTGAAACTCATGTGAAATTGTGCATTACAGGTTAGTAAGTATACACAATTAAGCCCAAATGTACTTTGCTTACTAGTTAACCCACTCCCTGATTCCAAAAGTTGTCATACTGTGGAGACTTGCATGTTGATATGACACTGGAGGCTATGCCAGTGATATTTCAAATATTAGTAATGTCACCAATCATGAACAGACTTCAATGGAGTTTGCAGACAAAGATAGACTATAAGGAAAGTCCTGGCAATCTAATGAAAATTAGCTAACAAAAACTCTACATATTACAACAGAAATTTGTCCAATATACTGCTAAATGATGACATCCCTCGATTGGAAAGCCCTCAGAATACATGGTGACTACAACATCCGACTTGATCATATCTGTGATTGTGAAGACGGAACAGGAGCAGGCAAGATTTTGTCCTGTTGTGCATGGACTCATTGTGAGTTAGTACCATCAAAATGACAAATAACAACATCAACAATATCTTAAGACACATTCATATTGAGTATGACTTCTGACCTACGCTGAGTAAATCCGCATAGTGAAGAGGACTATTTCTGGAATATGCTAATATATCAAGAAGGCTAGTATTAACAATATAGAGAAGGAATTGTGACCCATGTACATATATCCAAGCCTGTCTCACCCAGTTCAACCTCCCCTTAACCAGATTCAAATGCCACTCAACTTAAGGGAATGTGAAATGGAAGAAAATATGGAATAGAAAGAAGCAATAGTCTTTAGATATTACAGTTAGAATGTCTTATTTTTTATTTACATATTTTTAATATGACTCATATGTCTAAGTTTCCTCCCAAAGCCCTGGAAAATTGCCTTGCTGTTGAAGGACCCCAATACCTAATCTACACTTCTCTGTGAAAAGCTTATTTTTTTGCTGTTTTCTTTCTCTTAAAAGTACTGTTCAGTTGTTACATTCAAAAAGTATTAGGAAAATTCAGGTAGCATTAATTTCAACACATCTCCACATTTTTTGATAAAGTGTTTTTATCTTGTCATATCCTTTAATTATAATTTATAACAAAACACTGACAATAAAAAGATATCTTAATCATTGAAAATATCTACTCTGAAACTTAAAAGGCATAATTGTATCTCATTTTCAAACCAGTTAGACCAACTGCATTTACTGTCCAGGCTGAAAACACCAGAGTTCATTTTTCGTTCCAAATGTGTCATCCTGACATCTTTCCTACCTTTGAGTCCGAATTTAAGAACTGGTAAAATAAAGTCAGTAAAAATCAGGCCTGCACCTTGTCTGAACTTATTGTGTTGGTGAAGTAAGTTGATGAAGTAAAACACTTTCAGTAGTTCTTACAGGTCTCTATTGCTTCCTCTTCTCAGAAATTACGCATTATTCACCAAGGCATAAGGAAACAGAAATGTTAGAATTTTACATTAAAAAAAAGTGTCATTAGCCCCCACTGATTCACTCTGCATCTATTTGAACTCATACATCTCAAAATGGTTTAAAAAAGTGCTATGGTGTGTATGTATCTCCATGCACATCATTTAACAGGCATGGTAAAATACAGCCATTGCTATTGACTAGATTTCAACTTACAGCAACCCTTTAGGACTGCAGAACTGCTACACAAGAGTTTCCGAAGAGAGTTCGTGGATTCCAACTGCCAATGTTTTTGTTAACAGCCTGAGCTCTTTTAACTACTGTACTAACAGGGCTCCAATACATTGTCTAGAGGTAAATAAACTTCTTTCTCTATTTGATTGATGAAACAGTGTTCTCTAACTCCATCACTCCGACCACTGTTCCATTAAGGCTTCAGTGGTAAGATACAAGACATGTAAATTCTCATCCCTAGACGAATATCTTCTCAAGCTTTCTCTGCCACCAGTATTTAAATTGTTCTATACTTTGATGTCCAGGTGTTTCTGACCCTCCAGGCAATATATCAATATAGTACATTCTTATTTTATAAAATGGAAATAATAAAGTATTGTGAGAATGGAATTGAGAAAAGAGCCAAATAATATGCTTCTCCAGAAAGTTTTCATGCGGCTATTCCATGATACATGTACTTCCTTTATTCCTTTTTTAAAGGGCTTAAACTAATTCTAGTTTCTTACTATTACAAGCCCAATTCTAATTAACTTCTTTGTACATGCTACTCTCTCTCTTCATGTAGGTATTTCTCCAGAATGTCTGCTAGCAGAAGGACTGATAAGTCAATGAACATGTACATTTAAAAATTTCATAAATGCCAGTTTTTTCACCAAATATGAATTTCACGTTTGCTATCTAGAATACTAAAATATATTCTTTTTCAAATGTATTTGACATTATTTGTTTGAAAAATGTATTTTGTATATATATATTTCTCACACACAGATTACATATACATGGTTTTCATTCCTGTAATTAATGGTGCCATTCAACATCTTCCCAGATGTCTATTGCTGAACTCTAGTCTGTATGCTGAAGCAGCTGGGAATCATATAAGTATTTCTGGAATTTGGTGTGTTTTGTCCTCCAGCTCAGTCCTTAAAAAAGATGATCGACTCTATTTATTAGAAAATGTTGTATGTAGGCACATATATGTTAGGGTCCGGATTTCAAGATGCAGCACAGATTTGATTTAAAGTCAAGTTTTATTAAAAATGTGCCCAATGCACCAGGACTCAAACTACGCAGAGTAGGAGGTAACCCTAAGCTTCTCTAGCACGCAGTATTTAAGCCGTGAGATTACAAAGTGGGGGTGGGGAAGCTGACCTTTGCATTGATTAGTTGGGGCCACCTGGAATTTCTGTTAGTTGTAAAATGTGGTCGTTAGCAAAGTTTTAGTAGATTGTGGTCAAGGGCCTAGGGGTCATTTGCAAGGCTGCCTCCAGGCTTTGTCTTGTGACAGATAGATGTTTTGCAAGACAAAGGTGAGATTACTCTATGGTATTTCCTGCTATTTTCTGTTAAGTTGTTTCCCGGGGCTTTCTACTTTAATACCCTGAATGTTTACTGCACCCTTCCTCAAAATGGAGTCACTTATGCCTCATTTTAACAATACAGAATTTGTAATTTTTTTAAGAGTCTTTCTATGAGAGAATTTTATTTATAGAAAATTCACAAAGGATTAATTAACAAAACGTTATAAATACCATTTGGTTGACAATAAATAGCAGAATCAAAAATGGTTAAATACATAATACTGCTTAGAATATAATGTGCATTAAAATATATTTCTTGCTAGCTTTATTCATTCATTTTTGATGTTCCAATTTTAACAAATCTGCAAATAAGACAATATAAATGAAATAGATTTGCTAAATATTTTCACATATATTTTCCAAGGGTTTTCAACACAGTGTGAATGGAATTCAATGTTCAAACTTTTACATGAAAACTTAATCACTTATTTAATTATTCAACTATCTTCAAAAACAGAAGATACATTTGCAGGAAAGTATGTTACAAGTAGCATAAAATTCATTGCTTTACGCTTAAATACCTCCTTTTTCAGAACTGGGTAGCTTTGGAAATATATCCAGAGGTAAATCCTGCTGTTTTTGAAATTAAGCACATTGAGTACACTTTGTTGTGATTATGGCAACTCAGAGTCTGTGATGTTGAATTAATGTGTTCATTTGTATTTATACTCTTAGGAGACCATGTCTTGAACGGTTGTGTTATTTAAAGGATTTTTTCTTAAGTTTCTCAAAATTGGACAGTCAAATAACAGAAGAGGAAAGTGATATGTACAAACACATAATATGTGAACATACTGCCAATATCTCATTCTCAGTTGGAGACATTCACTGATATTTCCAGTGCACTGAATAGAAAGTAGAAATCACAGTTGTATTCTGCCAAGAGCAATGAAACTGTTAGTTCTTTTAAATGATTGAACCTGAAAACATGATTACCTTCCTTCCTGGCTTGTCATGAATCGGGAAGTGTTTATTTCTAACGACAATTGGTGGAATCTCACCCCACCCTCTTTAGAAGGCCCAGATTCTATTGAAATGCTAATGAAACTAATCAGGCTATTTCTTTCTTGAAGTTCTTTTTGCATTTGCACCTCAGACCCTTGTTTCTGAAATACTGATTTCATTGACTTTTTTATTATTTGTGAAGATTACATATCCCTTTGTCTGTAAGTGTAGAAATTGGTGATGGAGGAGGAGAAAAGAAGAAAGTGCTATGAAAAGATATGGCTAGTTTCTTCAAAGTGACAAATCTCTTCCAGATTTTAATTCCACCTGGATGACTGCAAACTTGAGTGCATCACAATGTAACAACTAAACAAGTAACAGAAGGATTGTCAACAGATTATCATTTCAAAGATAGAAGTGGCAGAAGGCAACTCCTGCAGATTCTGGGAAAATAGCTGGGCTTGGACTATATTTAAACAGTAGAACTAGAAAGTAAGCAGAATGAAGTTCTGGGTGAAGGTCAGTTTGTCTGTTTAGAAGAGAAGATGTCATTTGTACCATGTCAGGTTATTTGTGATATGGTCCTATTGATTTTATTTCCCACCTTTCTTTTACTGTAATATATTCCAGTTTATCTTTTTTTTTCTTAAGACATAACACCTACAAAGGAGAAAAGAGAACTAACTTTTAGACCATATCTGAGTGATCACCAGCACAGAAAGCCTTTATTCTCATAGGACTGTGCCTAGTGTCATTCAGAAATCCAAATGAAGAATTATTAATATTGAGATAATCTAATAAGGAGAATCGATTGTGTGTCACATTTAATTATTTTTCTCTTTCTGTACACTAGGCACTGAAAAAAATACATAGATTTTTAAAGTAATGAATAACTCTCATTTTTCATAGTTTCCCCAGTGTCTACTGATCAAGTGCTCGAAAGATATGTGTTGACTGGCTTGTGGAGATACTGTTTCGGTGGGGGAAGATATGTAAATTATATAAACAGGTATGCATATGCATAGGTCCATCTCCCATTGGTCAGTTTTCAAAAAATTGTGGCTTATATGTGGATTTCATTACTGGAAAATATGTCACTGGCATTTAAATTCCAGCAGGGTCACCCACTGTGGTCAGATTTCAAAAGCGTTTCCAGACTAAGACAGACTAGAAAGAAAAGTGTGGGGATCTATTTCTGAAAATTAGCCCACAAAAGCCTTTTGAGTCACAATAGAGAACTACACAGTTTGCTTGCTTCAGAAAGGTTATCAAGAGAGAGCAGTTCCTTCAGTATTTTGACTATTTTCAAGCTCTATATTTTAAATGATGTATTAATATTCTTGGAAGCCCCGGTGATGCAGTGGCTAAGTGTTGCATCTGCTAACCAAAAGGTTGGCAGTTCGAATCCAGCAGGTGCTCCTTGGAAACTCTATAGAGCAGTTCTACTCTGTCCTATAGAGTTGTTATGAGCTGGAATTGACTCAACATCAGTGAGTTTAGTTTGGTATTAACATTTTTAGTGAGTAGTGGAAAATTATTTCATTAAGACTATCATTCAAACATTATAAAAAGCAACAAGAATATATAACACCAAGAAAAAGGAGGAAGATGTTTTGTTTGGTGAGGTAGAAGGCCAGTAAGGGCATGGGAGACCCTCAGACAGAGACTGATAAAACAACCCCAAAGACAGACTCAAACATGCTGGAAGTCATGTACAAAGTTTCATTATATATTCCATTGTACATTAGGTTGTCATGAGTTGAAGTGGACTCTGTGGCAGCTATTTATATATCCAGATATGTATATATAAACTTTATATAACTGTAACTCTTAGGGAAATAGTAAAACTACGACAGTGAAACCAACCAGCTGCTATAAAGCTGATGCCCCTGTATGGGTTAGCGTAGAACTGTATTCTTTAAGATTTTCAATGGCTGAATTTTTGGAAGGGATCTCCAGGCCTTTTCTGAATTGCGTCTGGGTGAACTTGAACTTCCAACTTTTCTGTTAACAGTTAAGTATATTAACTAGTTGCATCACCCTTGTACTCTATGGAGGGCAGTGAAGTAGGGCTATTTTTTCTCTAAGTGAGGCCCAGGGCCAACGATATCTGGGAACTTACAAAAATTCTCAGATGGCATCCCAGGCCTATGAATGAGAACTCTGGGGGTGCGTTCCAGTAATTTACATGTTGAAAGCCCTGTAGGTGATACTGAGGCAGGCTGAACTTTGAGAAACACTGGAGTAAAAACATTTGGCCTCTTTTCTTTCATGAATTTGTATTGCAACAAATGTACTTTGTTCCTTGTTATATATATATTCCAGTCTTTGACATTTTCATATGATTTCTTAAGATTGTGTTTTGTGCTTCCAGTGCTATGTTTTTTTATCCGAGTTTCTTCAGCCCTTACAAACATATTCATTTTCACAAATCAGCAGTTTCTACAGAAAGCAAGAAAAGAGACCTGAGAAGTCCAAAGACTTGCAGATGATTTCGCCAGAACACCCTGTGAGGATGTTGATACGAACAGTGTGATTTTTCAGTCTAGTGAGTTCTGTTCAGCTAAGCTGTTAGGATATTTTTACTTAGACCTTGAAGCTATTGTGTCAAAGACAGAAATAACCCTAGAAAGTTGACTTTCCCATGTCTGGATGACTTTTAGTATTTTTATTGTCTGTATTTTAAAGGATATTTTACAGGGCTTAGTTCCTAGTTCAAAATGACTTTGTTAAGACTATCATTGAAGCAACCCCCCCCCAGCATACAAGCTACAAATTTTTAATAAAAAGCACAAAGAAAATGTGTAGCATACAAATTGTTCTACCACTAATTTTAATCCAGTTACTTCAGTTGGAGGTGGGGAAGAGGTCTTCATATTTTTGCATATGCAAATAAAAATGATGGAGGTATAGAAAGGTAGTCCCCAGAATTTGTTCTGGGCTAACATAAAGTCTGAGGCTCATGTCTTCTGGGGATTGTCCTATCTGTGAGACCACCCACTCTGGTATTTTTATTCAAGTTTCAGTTCTGTACTCCACATTTCTCCCACTCCACTGGGGATTCTTTGCTGAGTTCTCTGTAAGGGAAGAAACTGCTGGTAGCCAGGCATCATCTAGTTCTTCTGGTCACTTGCTGCTAGTGCATTAAGTGCTATGTCTGTTAATTAAAAGGTCAGCCGTTCAAATCTGCCAGGCACTCCTTGGAAACTCTGTGGAGCGGTTTCACTCTGACTTCTAGGTTCGCTATGAGTCGAACCCATCTCAAAGGCAGTGGGTTTGTTTCTAGTCTGTCTCTTTGGTTTATGTTTTTCCTAAGTCTTTGATGCTCTTCATTCTTCTTTGCTGTCAGTGGGTTGAGACCAACTGATTCTTCATAGATGCTACTTGCTAGCTTTTAACACCCCAGACTCCGCTCACCAAAGTGAGATGCAGTATATTTTCTTAACAAATTTTATTATGCCAGTGGACCTACATATCCTTTGAAACCATGGTCCTCAGTACCCAGCTTCTGCTACTCTATCCCTTGAAGTATTTGATTGAATTTAGAAAACTTCTTAGCTTTTGGTTTAGTGCAGTTGTGTTGACTTCTCTTTTACAGTGTGTTGTCACTCTCTTCACCTAAAATAATTATTGTGTGATCTAATTAGTGAATACTCTTCTCCACTCTCAGTCATCAAAGACTGTTTTCTTCTGTGTTTAAACTTCTTCTAGAGTCCATATAATGGTGGTCTCATACAGCATTTGTCCTTTTGCAACTTATTCCATTCAGCATTGTGCCTTCCAGATTCCTCCATGTTGCATTTCCCACATCATCATTATTTTTTATTATTTAATCGTATTCCATCATGTGAATATGTTATAGTTTTTTGCTTTTTTTTTTAATCCATGCATATGCTGTTGTGCATCTAGGTTGACTTTTGCTATTGTATGCAGTGCTGCAGTAAACACTGGTGCGCATTCATTTACTTGTGCCCCAGCCTTCATTACTCTAGGATATATTCCAGGAAGTAAGATTGCTGGATCATCTGGTATTTCTTTTTCCAGCTTTTTAAAAAGTGTCAAGTTGATTTCCAAAGTGGTTATACCACTTTACATTCCCACCACAGTGTACAAGTGTTCCAATTCCTCTCCATCCTCTCCAATATTTATTATTATTATTGCTATTGTTATTTTAAATTATGCCAGACTTGTTGGGGTGAGATGGTACCTCATTTTAGTTTGGATTTGCATTTCTGTAATGGCCAATGATTATAAGCATTTCTTTAATGTGTCTGCTAGCTACATGAATGTCTTCTTTGGTTAAGTGCCTGTTCATAGCCTTTGCTCATTTTTTAACTATGTAATTTGTTTTATTCTTGTTGAAGCATTGTGGTATCTTGCTGAGGTATTGCAGTGTCTTGTAGATTTTAGAGACTGGATGCTGATAGGATTTGTCATAGCTCAAATTTTTTTTCCCAGTCTGTTAGTAGTCTTTTTACTCTTTCAGAGAAGTCTTTGCATGAGCACAAGCAATTGATTTTTAGGAGTTCCCAGTTATCTATTTTTTCTTCTGATGTCTGTACAATTTTATTAATGATTTTTTAGTCTGTTTATGTTGCCTATTAGGGCTCCAGCAATTGTCTCTATTTTTTTTTTCTTCCATGATCTTCGTTGTTTTAAATTTTATATTTAGATCTTTTATTCATTTTAAATTAAGATATTTGCATGGTGAAGGATGTGCATCTTGGTTCAGTTTTTTGCAGGCAGATATCCAGTTATGCCAACATTACTTGTTAAAGAGACTGTCTTTTCCCCAGTTTATGGACCTTGGATAGTCATCAAATATCATCTGGTCATAGATAGATAATGTTATGTGTGCATTTTCAATTTTGTTTGATGAGTCTATGTGTCTGTTGTACAATTACCAGACTATTTTGACTATTGTGGTGATGTAATAGGTTCTAAAATGAAGCACTGTGAGGCCTCTCACTTTGTTCCTCTTCTTCAATAATGTTTTGTTTATCCAGGGTTTCTTCCTGTTCTATATGAAGATGGTGGTCTATTTGTCCATCTTATTAAAAGATGCCTTTGGAATTTTTATCGAGATTGCATTGTGTCTGTAGATAACTTTGGTCAGAATAGACATTTTTACAATGTTGAGTCACTCTGTTCATGAGCAATGTAGGTTTCTCCGCTTGTGTAAGTCTCTTTTGGTTTGTTGAAATAATGTCTTGTTGTTTTCTTTGTATAGGTCATTTGTGTTTCTGGTTAGATTCAGTCCTAAGTCTTTTATCTTCTTGGTGGCTATTGTAAATGATGTTAATTCAGTGATTTCCATTTTAATGTTTTCTTTGTTGGCATAGAGGAATCCAACTAATTTTTCATGTTTTGTGTTCTTGTATCCTGATAGTTTGTTGAATTATTCTGTTAGTTCCAATAGTTGTTTTTTTTTTTCTTGTGCATGTGTATATTTTTTCAAGTCTTATATAAGAACATAACATCTGCAAACTGAGATAATTTTACTTCTTCCTTATCAGTCTGGATGCCATTTATTACTTTTTCTAGTCTGTTTCCTCTTCAGAGAATCTCCAGGACAATTGAATAAAAGCAGTGATGAAGGGCATACTTTTCTATTTCCTGTTCTCAAGAAGAATGCTTTCAGATTCTCTCCAATTAAGATAATGTTGACTGTTGGCTTTGTATAAATGTGCTTTATTACACTGAGGAATTACCCTTTGATTTCTATTTAAATAGGTGTTTTATTTGTTTTGTCATGAATGAATGTTGGACATCCTCAAATGCCTTTTCGGTATCAACTGACAGAATCAAATGGTTCTTGTCTTCTGTTTTATTTGTGTCGTTGATTTCATTGATTGTGTGATGTTGAACCATTTCTGCATCCTTGGTATGAATCTCATTTGGTCATAGTAATTTTTTTTTTTTTCAGTTGTTAAATTCTAGTGGCTATAATTTGTTGAAGATTTTTGGCATCTAAGTTCATAAGAGATATTGATCTGTAATTTTCCTTTTTTATGTTCTTTACTTGGTTTTGAGAACAGGGTTACACTGGATTCATAAAATGAGTCTAGAAGTATTTATTTATTTATTTTTATTGTGATTACATGAAGGCATACAATCCAAATCAATTTTACATGCCCATCTATCTGCAGCTCCTTCTGCTCTGCTTGCCTGATTACAGCACACTCCTCCTTTTTATTTTATACTTCCCATATCCTCTTAACAATCTTCTGTGCCATCCTCTTCACCCTCTTCTCTCCCATCTAGAAAGAGAACAGTAGGAGAGCCTCCTATGAATGCATAGAACCATAAAGTATACCCACCATATGGTCACATTGTATCCCAAGTCAAGCCCACTTTTGTCCAAGAGTTGACCTCAGTAGTGTTTTCTGGACAGGGCAGCAGTAGGTCTAGGGGCTGTGCTCTCAGGGTATCTCCCAGGCCTTTGGTCCATCAACTGTGGTCTTTTGGTAGAGCGCTTGAGCTGTACCCCTCTTCTTCTCATGTTGCCAGAGGAACTCAACACTGTGTGCCCCATTGCAGCTGTCTTTGTTGGTGGCCAGGCATCATCTGGTTCTTTGGGTTACATATTGACGTAGTCAAATGAGTCTGGGAGTATTTCTGTGCTCTGAAATACCTTTAGTCATTGTGATGTTAAACTTTTTCTGAACGTTTGGTCAAATCCTCCAGTGAGATGTCAGGGCCAGGACTTTTTGTTGTTGTTGTTGCTAGTATTTTAAAATTCCTTTTCGATCTCCTTTGTTATGATTTTATTTAGTTTTTCTACCACTATGTTAGTTCAGGTAAATGGTTTGTTTCTGTAAATTTCTCTATTTCCTCTAGGTTTTCAAATAAGTTAGAATACAGTTTTTCACAGTATTCTGTTGTGATTTTTTCTTAATTCATTTGGGCCTGTTGTGATGTTATCCATCTCATTTCTTATCGGGGTTATTTGTTTTCTCTCTTGTTTTGTTTTTGTCAGTATTGCACATGTTTTATTAACTTTGTTGATCTTTTCAAAGAAATAACTTTTGGTCTTGTTAGCTCTTATTCCTCCACCCCATCCTACCCTCCCATTCTCTAATTCATTTAGTTCTGCTCTCATTTTTATTATTTGTTTTCTTCTGGAGCCCAAGGACTTCTTTTTTAATTTCTTTCTCGTTGTTCAAGTCACAGGTTTAGTGGTTTGATTTGGGGCACTTTTTATTTCTTTGGACATGTGAATTTATTGAAATAAATTGACCTCCAAGCACTGCTTTTGCTGTGTTCCAAATGTTCTGTTAAGGTATATTTTTATTCTCATTAGATTCTGTGAATTTCTTTTCTCTATCCTTGATTTCTTCTATAACCCAGCAGTTTTTTGGAACAGTATTGCTCAATGCAACATGTGTTTGATTTTTTTTTTTGCTTTTCTTTTTCTGTTATTGATTTCTACTTTTCTGGCTTTGTGGTGTGAAAAGTTGCTTTGCAATGCTTTGATGCTTTGGATTTTTGTTGAGGCTTGCTTTATGGCCTAAAATGTGGTGTATTCTGGAGACTGTTCCTTGTGCATTGGAAAAGAAAGTTCATTCAGCTGCTGTTGAGTCGAGTGTTTTGTATATATCTATGAGGTCAAGTTGGTTGATTGTGGCATATAGGATTTGCGTGTCTTTACTGAGCTTTTTTCTGGATGTTTTGTCCTTCATCAACAGTGGTATGTTTAAGACTACTGCTGTTATGGTGGAGCTATCTAGTTCTCTTTTCCATATGATTAGAGTTTGTTTTAGGTATTCAGGAGCCCATCACTGACTATGCAAATATTTAAAATGGTTATATCCTCTTGAGGTATTGACCCTTTTATCATTATGTAGTGTCTTTCCTTGTTATTTGTGGTAGATTTTACTTTCAAGAGTATTTTATCAGAAGCTAATATTATCACTTCTGTGTTTTTGTTTTTGTTTTCCGAATGTTCTTTGCTCAATGCTTTTTTTTTTTTATCACTGAGTTTTAATTTGTTTGAATCTTTAAGTCTAAGGTGTGTCTCTTATAGCCAACATATAGATGGATCACAATAACATGCTCTACAATGACAGCACTAACCTCATACCTATCAATAATTATGCTGAAAGTAAACAGATTAAATGTACCGATGAAGAGATAGAAAGTGACAGAATGTATAATAAAGGCTATGATTCATCCATATGGTTTTAGCAATTAAGTGGTGTTTTCCAATGTGTGGAAGTTCTATTATATTGTTAAATTTTTCATTCTTTTATTTTTTGGTTCCACAATTTGGTGTTATTGTTGGGTAAGTCCCTGCTGTCATGTCAATTCTGACTGACTTTGACCCTATTGGGCAAAGTAGAACTGTCCCATAGAGTTTCCAAAGAACACTTAGCAGATTTGAACTGCCGACCTTTCGGTTAGCAGCACTAACACTTAACCACTACACCACCAGGCTTTCCAAATTCAACAGCTCCCATCCCTAGATTTGCCTCTCTAGTTGACAAAATGTCATATATATGTGCATACCCAGAAATGCACACACTTTCTATCTCCCTTATATTGAATTCTGGTGTTAATATTGTAAGTTAGAGTTAAAAGTTGATTTTTCCCCAAATGTTGAACCATGATTTTTTTAGAAGACATTATTATGTATTCATATGTATTATGTATTCATGCATTCAACATTGTTGAGTATTTTTTGTGTTCCAGACTCTGTTCTAAGCATGAAAACTCAGAATTTAAAAAAGAACGATAAGGTATCTAATCTAATGATTACTAGATTCCAAACAGGAAAATCTCAAACCGAATCTGTTGTCATCCATACAATTCTGACTCACAGTAACCCTATCATCAAACCCCAGATTCACTGTTACCAAGTTAATTCTGATTCACAGTAACTGTATAAGGCAGAGAATTGCCCCCTAGGGTTTCTAAAGCTCTAAGTCTTCATGGAAGCAGCTCTGATATCTTTCTCCCAGTGACCTTACAGCACATAGCATAACTCCCCCATGTGATTTTCATGGCTGTAATCATTACTGAAGCTGATTGCTACATGTTTCTCCCTCGGCCTGTCTATTAGGTTTAAAACGCCAGCAATTAACCACTGTGTCACCAGTTCTCCTCTCCAAAGAAGAGATAACAGAAAATAAACTTATTTAACAAAATATTTTAAAAGGTAACGGAGAGCTCTTTTAAATGAACTGTTCAACAAATCAGTTATGTTGCAGTCAAGGTCATTCTGACTCATAGGGACTGCATGTGTTACAGAGTATAACTGTTCTATACAGTTTTCTTGGCTGTAATCTTTGCAGAAGCAGATTACTAGCATTCCTTCTAAGGTGCCTCTGGGTGGGTTCAATTCTCTAAACTTTCAGTCATCAGCCAAGCATGGTAACCTTTGCAAACAGGAATTCTCTCTGGTATATACAATTCTTTTCTTTTTTTTTGGTGATAAGATAGTTGTTGCCTTGATAAGGTTACATTTTATAGCAAAGTTATCATATAATAACCTCCTTGATTATTTATGTTGTAAAAAGCACCATTATAACATGAGATGGAGGATCTTTGTCTGCCTTTGAACAGAAGAGCTGCCTGTTGTGAGAGTGCCACATGATTACAGCTACACACAGTTTTCAGGGGCTAAGAGAACCACTCCCCAACCACCACCCTAGGCTGCATAAAAGTGAAAACCTCAGTACTATAACTGCAAGAACCACCATATGAGAGTGCAGCCCTGACAATATCTTGAATGCAGCATTGAAAGATTATGAACAGAAAGCCTAGCTATTGTGGATTGAGTAATGTCTATCCTCCCTCCCCTCAGACATGCACTGGAATTCTCACCCCATACATCTCTGCCATCCTATTTGGAAAAAAGGACTTCCTCTGCTGGATTAATTAATTTCTATCCCAGTGAGGTGAGTTCTAAATCTAATCTCGTCTGAGCTTCAAAAAGAACAGATTAGAAATGAAGCCACTCACAAGGAAGGCACATACCATGTAAACATTATCTACAAGCCGAGAAAGAGAGAAATGCCTGGGGCTACTTACAAGGAAGAAATTGACACAGCTAAGACCTGATCTGAGTTTTAACTTCGAGAACTGTAAGAAAATAAATGTGTGCTCTTTAAACCCCCCCACTCATGGTATTTGTTATAAGCACTGCTTGAAACTCTGACCTAGAGAAACTGTGAGATAATAAATGATTATTTTCATAACCTTCTAAGTTTATTGTAATTTCCTAGGGAGTACAGAAAACTAATACAGGAAGGAAAACTTTTTTGAGTATATCTCGCTATCTTTTTGTTCTTGATTTCTAAAAGTTATATTGTAGTCAGAGAAAGTGGTTTGAATGGCAGAAGTCCTTTGAAATTTTTTGGACCTGGCTGTATAGCATTGATTATAGTTGGATAAATGCATCATACAATTCCTTCATTGAATATGTTATTATAAATTGTTCATTATGTCACACTTGCTAATTGTCACATTCGAATCTTATAGATGCCTTTTTTATGTCCCATCTCAACTACTGGGACAGAAATGTTAAAATCTCCTACAATGATAATGAATACATTAATTTCTGTTTTAAGTCTTAATATTTGCATCGTATTTTAAATATGTCTTTGGGAACACACTTCTGGAAATTTATTATTTTTCTGCTGAACAAAATCTTTTCTCCTTGCCTCTAGTAAAAAACTGTATTTATTTTTATTGTGAATTTAGAACAATTTTCCAGTCTATATCATGTTGCCATATAACATCCAGAACTTTCACCTGTATTCTATTCTGGCTGGCCCTCTACACCCCACCCGCGTGACAGCATGCTTCCCCTTTTGTTTGGAACTTCCTATAACCCTTTGATAAAGGTCTGGTCCTCCTCACCCAGTCAGCTCAGCTCCAGCAAACTGTCCCTCAGACAACCCCATGTACATTTTTAAAGACTTGTTCTCCTCCGGTATCAAGCCAAGCCAAGTGCCGTCAAGTCGGATCCTACTCATGGCGACCTTAGGGGCCAGGATAGAACTGACCCCCAGAGCACTATGTGTTTTTGCGTGGTCAAAGTCAGGCTTGTCTGGGGAGCTGGCCTCAGTGCAGTTTGGGGTTAGAGAGTCTAGGGGCCATGCTCCCGGGAGACGTTCTCTTCAGAAGGACCATTAAGTGTGGTATTTTCGTAGAGTTCTAGCTCTTCCCTCTACCCTATCACCTGCCGTGTCTGGAGCTCTATTCTGCAATCCCCATTGAGGCTGTCATGGGTGGTAACCTGGCACCATCTAGTTCTTCTGGTCCGGTGCTGAAGGCCCTTCCATTGAGTGGGCTCATATTCTTCTCCTGTCCTCTATTTCCTCTATTTGCCCGTGATTCAGGTGGATTGGGACTATTTGGTGCTATTTAGATGACGGCTTGCTAGATTTTAAGACCCCAGTTGTCACTCAACCAGGTGGTATGTGGAACAGTATCTTGAGAGAAAGAAAGAGAAAAACTTTGGGCATCCCAATTAGTTTGGATGTCCCCTGATAGCAAGCCACCCACCCGATCCCATTTCTCTTCTGAAGAGGTGGTACACATTAAAGGGTCAATTTAGTTTTGAAGTTGAGTAGTTGTGCATGCTGTTACATCTTATACCCATTCCTAATCCTAACCACTATCAAATTTGTCAAAAAATCACACTTCCTTTCTATCCCTCCTGCTTGTGACTGTCAAATGCTGATTTCTACTGTGCTTAAATGATTAGTTGAATCCTTAGAGCAATGGTCTCATACAAAATTTGTCCTTTTGTGTCAGGCTACTTTCACTCAGCATAATTTCCTTTAGATGGTCTCACATCAGCAGGCATTTCTCCAAGCCATCCTTGTTTCTTACCCTTGCATAGTATTCCATTGTATGAATATACCTCAGTTAGTGTAACCATTCATCTGTTGATGGGCATCTAAGTGGTTTCTCACTTTTTGCTATTGCAGAGAGAGCAGCAACAAGAGCTGCAACAAACATTGGCGTGCAAGTATCTGTTTGAGTATTACTCGTGATTTATTTGGGGATATATTCCTAGGAGTGGGATTGGGATATCATATGGTATTTCTACTTCTAGTTTTTTATGAAAGCACCACATTGATTTCCATAGCAGTTGAACTATTTTATAGCCCCACCAACAGTGTAGGAGAGTCTCAATCTCTCTAAATCCTCTTCAGCATTTATTATTCTGTGTTTTTTGGATTACTGTCATCTTTGTTGGGGTGAGATGGTATCTCATCATGGTTTTGATTTGAATTTTTCTGACAGCTAGTGATCATAAACATTTCCTCATGTATCTGTTGGCAACCTGGATGTCATCTTTGGTGAAGTCCCTGTTCATGTCATTTGCCCGTTTTTCAGTTGGGTTGTTTGTCTTTTTCTTGTTGAGATTTTACAGTGTCTTGTATATTAGAGAGATTATGCAGCAGTCAAAAGTGTGGGGGGCAAATATTCATTTCCACTCTGTAGGTAGTCTTTTTATTCTTTTTGATGAAGGCTTTGGATGAACACACATGTTTAATTTTCAAGAGTTCCCAATTATCTATTTTCATTTACAATGATTGAAGATTTTTGTTGGTTTTTGGCAGACTGCTGATGCCATGAATTAGCCCTTTCATCATCTTCCCAATTTTTCCTTCCAATAGTTGTATTGTTTTAGGTTTTACATTTAGATCTTTAATTTATTTTGAATTAATTTTTGTGCATAGTGTGAGATAAAAGTTTTGTTTCATTTTTTCACAAGTGGATATCTACTTATGCCAACACCGTTTGCTGAAAAGACTGTCTTAGTAAAGAATTTTATATGTAGTCTGTTATACAAGATATAACAATAAAAGGTATCTGTTGCTAAATACTTGCCTGGAATATATGTTTCTGTCATTTTAATTTTAGATTGCTATGTATCATTTTTTGTGGTAGGTATGACTGGCATATTGTACATAATAAGAATTTTTTTCTTTGATCAAGTCTGGTAACTATTGCTATTTGAAGTATTTACTTCATTTACACTAATTTTGATTATTGATAAATTTCTATTTTCAGTTATTTAAAAAAGTTCAAAATGTACAATGGTAAAGATATTAGTAAAAATAAATGCTGTTGGGAGACAATTCTCAGTGGGTCTCTCGTGCTGATTTTATGAGCAGAGACATAGACAGACAGCAGTTGTTCTGAAACATCCTTTCAAGCTCTTTCTATCATGAACATTCTTGGAAGCCAGATATAGAAGTCTCTGGGTTGTGCAAATTGTTAATATGCTTGGGTGGTAACCTAAAGTTTGATGATGAGACACTACCAGAGGCAACTTTGTAGAAAGGCCTGGCAATTTACTTCCAGCAAGTCAGCCATTGAGAACATTATAGAGCTAGTTTTACTCTGTAACACGTGGGCATTCCCATGAGTCAGAACCAACCTGATCTGGATACGTATTGTAACAAATATAACGTCTACCTCTGAGACAAAGGTGAATTAGGCTTACAATCCATTATGAAAGATTGAAGACTCCTTAAGCTCTAAGTTCTTCTCCTATAATGCAACCCACTTTACGCGTATGTGTCACCTGGCCCTATCCATGTTGTTAAATAAGAAGTGCGATTTAGGGAACTAATGTTGATATTCTGGCCGTTGTTATTGCCATGAGCAATAAAGTCTTTTGTGTCTGTCCTAGAAGTCTTACATCATGAAATTGCAGCAAGCTAACTTCGTAGCCTTCAAGTAGGGTAAAATTTGAGAAAATTCTGTCTTGACACTCCCTATATCCATCACAGAGTTCTGATATTAACTCATGACTAAGACTATTACATGTGTATGCGCACATGTATGTGTGTGTGTGTTTGTTGTTGTTAGGTTTCTTTGGAAACCCTAATGGCATAGTGGTTAAGTACTACAGCTGCTAAACAAAAGGTTGGCAGTTCACATGCACCAAGTGCTCCTTGGAAACTCTGCGGGGTTCTGCTCTGTCCTGGAGAGTGACTATGAATGGGAATTAACTTGATGGCAGCAGGTTTTTTTTTTTTTTTGGTTAAGTTCCCTTGGGTCAACTCCTACTCATACTGACCTGGTGTGACAAAATAAAACTGCCCTATAGGGTTTTCTTGGCTATAAACTTTGCAAGCAGATTGGCAGTTCCTTTTTCCATGGAGTGTCTTATTGGTTTCAAACCACCAACTTTTCACTTAGCAATCTAGTTTTGAACAATTTGTGGCACCAGGGCTCATTCACTATCTATCTGTATAGCTATCTAGCTAGCAATCAGTATTACCTGTTTGTGGGTATACATCAATTCCCTCTGTTCAGCCTTGTATCACATCTAATCCTCCATCCACTCAAGATTGTATCATATAATTTTATCCATGAACATTTCCTTATGTCTTGAAAACACGCCCTCCCCAAAAAACCCAAACCTGTTAGTGTTGAGTCAATTCCAACTCACATAAACCATGTAAGACAAAGTAGAATTGCCTCATAGATTTCCAAGCAGAGACCCGTGGAGCCAAACAGCTGACCCTTCAGTTTTCAGCCATGCTCTTAACATCTGTGCTAACTAAGGACTTAAAACATAGCCAAGTACTATTATTACATCTGAAACAAAGGAAAGAAAAATTGTTTTTACTCAGTGTTTAAGTGTCACCAACGATTTTATTTATTGATTTATTTTTCTTGTGTCAGTTTGCTTGAATGAGGTCTGAAAAAGATCCAAGCACTGCAGTGTTGCTTCACAGGTCTCTTTAGTCTTTTTTTTTTTTTTGAATCTGTGTGCAAGCCAAGAGGTATCCCAATTCTACTGCATGTGGGTATCACCTGGGGGTCTTGAAAAATACAGATGTCTATCTGGCTTCCGTCTCCAGAAATTTGGGATTTGGATTTTAATTAGTGTGCGAGAATGGAATGTAACCTGGACACTAAGATGTTTAAAAGGAAACCATTGCTTAATTAATCTCTCTCTTCCTCTCTGCTGGCAATTTAGTTGCTGGCCTGCAGAGTTTTCCTACATTCTAAATTTTGCTGACTGCATCCCTGAGTTGTCATTTAACATGCTCCTTTGACCTTTGAATTTCATGTAAATTAGTAGTCAAATCCAGAGGCTTTATCATATTCAGATTTGACCTTTTGGTAGAGCATTTCAAAGACGGTGTATGTATTTTCTTCAGAAAGATTCTGTTTTTTAGCTTCCTTCTCTTTATTTGGTTCTAGCAGGTACTGGCAATCATTGCCTACATTTGTTAGCTCAGTTATGGCTTAAAAATGACTATATCCTAATTGTATCATTCTTTCTTCAATTATCAAGGAAAATAATTCTATAATGATGTTTAGATTTTGTCACTTATTTATCAGTTTTAAAAATAGTGAGTTGGTTACCTAGCATCTTCCAAAGATATGTATATGTACTGTCATATGAGTTCACTATGAATTGAAGTCAACTTGATGGCTTCTAGCAACAAAACATACGAAGTCTGACAATTAAGTCCTCGAACTGAACTGTTCTAAGTGTTACATACCTCGTTGCTAGTATCAATACTGGATTATCTTTGAAGTACTCCCCTTGGGAAGCTACGCACTGATGACAGTGGCTAGTCCACCCTTCAAAGCAATGTTGGAACTCTTTCTGGAATGGCTATTGTGCATGGCGGCACAGTGGCAAATTCTCAAACTTAATTGCAGAGTTGTCTGTTAGGGAGTTTTTAGCCATGAGATAAATAGCTGTATTGGAATACTCTTGTTACTCACCTGCTCTGGCCTGTAGTAACATTTTTCTTTACCCAGTTATAAAGGAAATACTGAAAGAAAGACACTTAGATGATATTCAGGACATCAAGGGAACTATGACAACAGCTCTGATGGCCATTCCAGAAAAACAAAACAAAAACCCAGTGCCCTTGAGTCGATTCCAACTCATAGCAGCTGTATGGGACAGAATAAAACTGCCTCATAGAGTTTCCAAGGAGTACCTGGTTGCTTCAAACTGCCAACCTCTTGGTTACCAGACGTAGCACCTAACCACTATGCAACCAGGGTTTCCATTCTGGAAAAAGAGTTCCAAAATTGCTTTGAAGAGTAGACTAGGTTCTGGCATCAGTGCATAGCTTTCCAAGGGGAGTAGTTCGAAGCTGACCATAACAATATTCACTAATGAGGTATGTAGCACTTTTTCTAGGATGTGTGCATGAGCTTAACTATCAGACCTCGTATAAGCAAATTTGATGTATTTTAATGATTTTCATTATATTCTTACTAATGTGTAAGTCTTCCCCTTTGTCTAATTAAAAACTTTCCAAGTTGACTCATGAATCCATTTTACATACTTCTTGTCTTTAATATCTTTTCTGGTCTGCATGTGATAAAATGGTTCAGGCTCATCATGTTCATTTCCTGCTATCAACAAAGAATCAGTAATTTCACTGCAAATTTTGTTTTGTTAAAAAATAAAAAGAAAACAGAAGTAAGGTATTAGAAACCACAACATGAGTGTCATGGGATTGCATTGAGTCTAGTCTTTCTTAATTGATATGAAAGGCTAATTCTTGGAACAACCAGGCACTATTTTTTATTCTTTCTTCTATAATAAAAAATATCAGCCCTCGGTATTAAGAATATAATTTTGCATTTGTTTACTTTCAAATCCACACAAGACAGTCATAGAACAACACCACCAATACTGCTCCCCTAAAAGGTGATTATTGAAAGCAGTTAACTTTATCTATTTATTTATTTTTCATTCCATTTCCTCTCATCCTTCCCTCACAAAAGAAGTACAAGTATGATGCAATGTTTTAATGCTTCTGGGAGTATTTTCTTCTGACTGGTTATAACAAGTAAACTAAACACACAGATTAGTACATTATCTCATCTCGATTTTGATTTTCTAATTGATTTTTAAATTGGTTTTGTTTTATAATTAGGCAAAATAACCACATGACTCTAAAATTATGTCTGATAAACAAGGGATCTTTAGAAATCTTATTTTCTGTTCTGTTTTCTTAAAGATAACTGTCTTAGGTCAAGTTCCTGAGAAGTAGTGCCTGAGACAGAAATTCGCTTGCTTGTGGTTGTTTGTGGGAAGTTTCTATAAGAAAGTGAAGGAGAAATACAGGATAGGCCAAAGGAAAGAGTTAAGCAAGAATAGGATTTGGCCAGAATATAGCTTCACTTTTACCTCATGGAGTGCCCTGGGGAGTGAACTGCAGTAGTTAGTCTGATCTTAAAGCCGGAGGGGCAGCCTTTTGTGCTCAGTCATTTCCTGTAGAGTATCTCTTCAGGTGGTGATAAACTCTCAGGCAAGGGGGCTCCCATGTGGTTAAGGCTAATTTACTACAGAAGAAAACAGTCATGACTTGTTAACAAAGTTATAATGTCTGGTTTTCCTATTCTGGAAAGGTGACATGATGCTGTACCAACAGCATCCAGTACCATTTAAAAAAAAAAAAAAAATGTTTTTTTTGTCTTTTAATTTATAATTAAAAGGTTTTTTAAAAAATATTTTATTTATTTATTGTGATTGAAAGTGTACAATCCAGTCTAAGTTTGCATACCCGCTTATGTGCAGCTCATACTGCCCTTTTTGCCTGGTAACAGCACACTCCCCCTTTCTGTTCTATGCATGTCATATCCTCTTAACACTCTCCTCTCCCCTCCTCTTCACCTTCTCCACTCCTAAGAGGCCAGGAGGATGACATCTTATAGATGCATAGAACCATAAAGTGCACACACGATTTGGTCACCCTGTGTTGCCGAGTCCAATCTGTTCCTTTCCGAGGGGCTGACTTGAGTAATGATTTATAGACAGGGCAGCATCAGGACTAGGGACCATACTCCTATGGGAACCTCGAGACCTTCAGACCATCAGTTGTTGTCTTTTAGTGGAGTCCTCAGGGTACACCACTTTTTATTCTCATGTTGCCACTGAGACTCAACTTTGTGAGTCAGGCACCATCTTGTTCTTCTGGTCACATGTTGATGCAGCCACCTATTCACAGGGGTCTCTCTGTCTTCTGCGTTCTCTTTCTCCCATGTTGTTTTGGTCCTTGGTGATCATCTGTTCCTGCTGAGTTGGATCCATTTGGTGTACCTCAGATGGAAGCTTGCTAGCTTTGAAGACCCCAGACGCCACTCATCAATGTGAGACGCAGAAGACTCTTTTACCAATAGGCTAGTTAAGCCAACTGGCCTCAATGTCCCCTGAGAACGAGGTCCCTGGACCCCTGCCTCTGCTACTCTGTCCTTGCAATTTTGGGTTAAGACTGGAAGAGAATTCATGTTATGTTGAAGTCCATTTAAACTGATCTTCTTTCTAATATGTGCTGCCCCTGATTTCACCCAAGCAAATTTCTGTCAGTAGTCTAATCTATAACCAGCCCTCGCCCTCCCTCCCTCCCTTCCCTTGCAGCTGTCAAAGAGTCTTTTCTTCTGTACATGAGTCTGTTTTAAGTCCTTATAGTAGAGGTCTCATACAATATTTGTCCTTATGCTACTGATTGATTTCACTCAACATAATGTCTTCTAATTGAAACCAAGTTACAAAATGCTTCCTAAAATCATTGTCCTTATCACTGCATAGTGTTTTGTGGAGAATATATACCACAGCTTATTTATCCATTCATCTGTTTTGGGGCATCTGGGTTGATTCCATCTTTTTACTATTGTCAACTGTGCTGCAATAAACATTCATGTGCATGCATCTGTTCTTGTGAATGCCCTTGCTTCTGTAGAATATATTCCAAGCAGTGGGATTACTGGGTCAAATGGCATATCTATTTACAGCTTTTTAAGGAGGTGCCAGATAGCTTTCCAAACAGGTTGTACCATTTTTGCAATCCCATCAGCAGTGTAGGACAGTTCCACTTTCTCCACAGCCTCTCCAGCATTTGTTGTTTTGTGTTTTTTTGGATTATGGCCAACCTTGTTCAGGTCAGATGATATCTCATCGTAGTTTTTAGTTGAGTTTTTTTTAATAGGTGCAGATTGTGAGCAGTTCTGCATGTGTTTTTTGGCTGCCTAGAGATCCTCTTTAGAGAAGTGTCTGTCCATCTCCTTTGTCCATTGCTTAATTGGATTGTTTATCCTTTTCCTGTTGGTATTTTGTAGTACCTTATAGATTATGCAGATTACGCATCGGTTTGACATGTAGTTGCCAAATATTTTTTTCCCCATTCTGTAGGTGGTCTTTTAATTCTTTGTGTAGTCTTTGGGTGCACAAAAGTGTAGTTCCCGTTTGTCTATTTTCTCTTCTGTAGATCGTGCTTTGTTCATCAGATTTTGAAGTCTGTCTACGTTATGTATTAAAACTTCCATTGTTGGCCCTATTTTTTTTCTGGGATAAGCTTTATCATTTTAGATTTGATATTTAGTTTTAGATTTGATATCGTTTTAGATTTTATCCAATTTGAGTTGGTTTTTGTATAAAGTGTGAGATATGAGTCTCCTTACAGTTTTTTGCAGATAGATGTCCAATTTTACCAGCACCATTTATTAAAGATACTGTTTTCACCCTAGTTTAAAATTTTATGGTGTTTGTAGACTATCAGTTGTTCATAGGAGGATGGTGGCATCTCTTGGGTCTCAACTCTGTCCCATTGGTCTCGATATCTCCTTTTGTATCAGTACCAGGCTATTTTGGCCACTTTGGCAGTGTAATAGGTTCTGAAGTTGGGTAATGAGAGGCCTCCCAGTGTGTTCTTCTTCTTCAGTACTGCTTTACTTATCCAAGGCTTCTACCTTTTCCAAACAAATGTGGTGATTTGTTTCTCTGTCTCATTAAAAAATGTCACCGGAATTTGTATTGGGATTGCATAACATTTTCACAATGCTAAGTCTTCCTATCCATGAGCAGGGTAAGTTTCTCCATTTATGTAAGTCTATCTTAGTTTTTTGTAGTAAGATCTTGTAGTTCTCTTTCTAAAGGTCAGTTACTTCTCTAGATTTATTCCTACGTATTTCATCTTCTTGGGAGCTATAATAAATTGCATTGATTTGGAGATTTCTTCTTTAGTAATCTCTTTGTTGGTGTAAAGGAATCCTCATTATTTACTTATGCTTATCTTGTACCTTGATACTTTGCTGAATTCTTCTGTTAGATTGAGTAGTTTACTTATGGATTCTTTAGGATTTTCTGCATGTGCAATCATATCATCTGCAAATTGGAAGACTGAATTCTTCTTTGCCTTGTCTAATTATTCTGGCTAGAACTTCTAGTACAATGTTGGATAGGAGAGGTGAGAGTGGGCATCCTTGTCTATTTCCTGTTTTCAAGGGGAATTGTTTCAGTCTCTCTCCATTCAGGATGATGTAGACGGTTAGCTTGTATAAGCTTTGTATAAGTGACCCTCATTGCTTTGAGGAATTTGCCATATATCCCTATTTTGCTGAGAGTTTTTAGCATGAATGAGTGTTGTACTTCAGTGAATTCCTCCTCTGCATCAATTGACAAAATCAGGTGATTCTTCTCTTTTGTGTTATATATGTGGTTAATTACATTAATTGTTTTTCTGATGTGGAACCAGGCTTGCATCCCTGGGTTGTAGGTAGTGATGAATTATTATTTTTTTTTTGATATATTGTTGAATTCTATCAGCAAGGATTTTGTTGAAGATTTTTGAATCTCGGTTTGTGAATGATATTGGTCTGTAGTTCTCCTTTTTTGTTGGATCTTTCCCTGGCTTTTGTATCAGAATTATGCTGGCTTCATAGAGTGAATTTGAGAGCATTCCATTCTTTTCTGTACTGTCAAATAGTCTCAGTAGTATTAGAGATAACTCTTCTCTAAAAGCTTGGTAGAATTCTGCAGGGAAGCCATTTGGGCCAGGGTTTGTTTTGGTTGGTAATTTTTGGATGAGTTTTTCAATCTCTTCCTTTGTGATGGATATATTAAATTGTTCTGCTTCACCTTGTGATAATTTTGGTAGGTGGCATGGACCTAGAAATTTGCCCAGTTCCTCTGTTTTCAAATTTGTTGAAATACACTCTTTCATAGTATTCTGTTATGCTATTTTTTAATTTCTGTTGGATCTGTTGTGACATTTCCCATCTCATTTCTTATTTGGATTATTTGTTCTCTTTCTTGTTTTTCTTTACTAAGCTTAGACAGTGGTTTGCTAATTTTGTTGATCTTTTCAAAAAACTAACTCTTGATCTTATGAGTTTTTTTTTTTTTTTTCAATTGTTCTTCTGTGCTCTAATTCATTTAGTTCTGCTCTAATGTTTATGATCTCTTTTTGTCTGGTGCTTTGGGGGTTCTTCTATTGTTATCTTTCTACTTATTCAAGCTGTAATGTTAATTCTTTGGCATGGGTGATTTCTTCCTTCTGGATGTGTGCATTTATAAAGATAAACTGACTCCTGAGCACTGCTGTGGCTGTATCCCATAGGTTCAGGTAGGAAGTGTTTTCATTCTCATTGGAATCCATAAACTTCTTTATTTCATCCTTGATTTCTTCTACAACCCATGGCTTTTTGAGCAAAATGTTGTTTAGTTTCCATGAGTTCTAATTTCTATCTATGCTTTTTCGGCTATTAAGAAGATGTTTCATAATAATTCAATGGTTTGGATTTTTTTTTTGAGATTTCCTTTATGTCTTAACACATGGTCTATTCTGGAAAATGTTCCATGTTCTCTCAAGAAGAAAGTGTAATCATCTGCTGATGGATAGAAAGTTCTGTATATGTCGGTGAGATGTTGTTGTTTAAATGTGGCCATAAGATCTCTGTGTCTTTACTGAGCTTTTTTCTAGAAGATCTGAACAATACTGCAAGTGGAATGTTGACATCTCCCACTATTATCATGGAGTGATATATATCTCCTTTTTGAATGTAGTCAGTATATCTTTGATGTATTTAGATGCTTTAGTATTGAGTGCATAAATATTTAATATTTGTTAAGTCCTGCCTGTCTATTGAAACTTTCAGTAATAGTATCCATCCTTGTCCACGATGGTGGATTTTACATTAAAATCTATTTTACCTGTGAGTAGCATTGCCACGCCTGCTCTTCTTTGTATACTGTTAGCATGGTATACATTGTTCCATCCTTTAAGTTTGTTTGTATCTTTAAGTCTCAGCTGAGTTTCTTGTAAGCAACATATAGATGGGTTGTGTCTTTTGATCCAAGATATCATGCATTGTCTCTTTAATGAAGCCTTCAGTCCATTCACATTCAATGTAATTATTGATAGTTATATGTTTAGTGCTGTCATTGTAATGTGTTTATTTTTGTGTTGATGTTTTCCCTGTTGCCCTTAATATTCTGTTCTGGGAAATTCTTCTTTATGAGTTGATTTTTCCCCCTTTTAAGGGTTGGTTCTGCAGTTGTTCAGAGTCCTATGTTACGTTTCTTGATTTGATATGTTGCATCTTTATTGTGCTTTGCAGCTACCCTTATAATAACTCTTAATAATCTATGTTTAAAACCAATTTTAACCTCTGCAGGTCTTATTGAGTTCCTCTCCATCTGGAAGGACTATAACTACTGTAGTACATTCTTCTTTTTAATATGATGATATCATAGTTTTCATGATATTATCACTGGTTCACTTCTTTGAATAGTATGGCTTTGATTGACTTTTGTGCCTTCCATAACCGAGTAGGTTTCTGGATGATGTGTCCCAAAATAATCAAAAGACTTCCCAGATGAAAAAGGCATTCTGAAACTATCAAACAACTAGTACAAAAGAATTATGTATAGAACTATCCTAGAAAGATTAAGGAAGCTGTTTGAACTGATGGAACATCAATGATCTTAAATCCATGAGATCAGTAACAAAATTATAGAATTAGACAATTCAATCTGAAGTCAAAAGAGCAGAATTCTGGAGATAGAAGTCACCTTTAGTGACCTTGAAGACAGAGCAACTGACACCAGCATTTATGACCAGAAATCAGAGAAAAGAAATAAGAAAAATGAAGATAAATTAAGAAATATGTGGGACTCTATTATCAAGAATAACCTAGAATTAATGGGAGTTCCTGAGTAGGCTGGGGAATGGATAGCTGAAAACACAGAGAGTGCTGAAATTATGAAGGAAGAGAACATAGATATCCAAAACATGTATTGAACTCCACAAAACCAGACCCCAAAAGAAAGACACCAAGATATTATAATCAAGTTTAATAAAATGAAACTCAAAAACAGATTCCCTTAAAGGCAGCAAGGCTGAAATCAAAGCCAACATTCAGAGGGAAGCTCCATAGGCTTTTTTCTGACTTCTCAACAAAAACGATGTTGGCAAGGAGGCAGTGCGATTCAAAGTCTTGAAGTCTTGAAGGACAAAAACTTCTAACCAAGAATTATATATCCTACAAAACTGTCTTTCAAATAAGATGAACACAGTGTGAGGCCTCACACTACAAGACCTTAGAACTTATTGCACTGCCACAGTAATCAAAACAGTCTGGCACTGGTATGAAGAGAGACATAGACTAATGGAACTGAGTTGGGACTCCAGAGATGCCATCATCCTCTTAAAACTGACCTAAGATTATAAACTGGAGTTGAAATAGTCAACAAATTGTGTGGGAAAATTGGGTATACAACCGCAAAAAACTGAAACAAGACCCATATCTCATACTTTACACAAAAACTAACTCAAAATGGATCAGAGATCTAAATATCAAACCTAAAACAATAAAGATCATGCAAGAAAAAATAGAGTCAGTGATGGAAGTCCTAATACACAGCTTAGACAGAATTCAAAATATGACAAGCAGAGCAAATCAACAGAAGAGAAAATAGATAAAATGGTAACTACTAGGTTTAGATAACACTTTTAGTCATCCAAAAATTTTATCAAAACATTTGAAAGATCACCTAAAGGATAGGAAAAAATATTTGGCAACTACATGTTGGACTGTTGTCTGATCACCATAACATAGAAAGTACTGCAAAATATCAGCAAGATAAAAATAAGTAACCCAATTAAGCAATGGGCAAAGAGATGTACAGACACTTCACCAAAGAGAGCATCCAGGCAGCCAAAGGCATATGAGGCACTATTCATGATCATTATGTATCAGAGAAATCTAAATCAAAACTACTAAGAGATGCCATCTCAGCCCAACAAGGTTGGCTTTGATCCGAAACACACACCAACAAATGCTGGAGAGGCTGTGAAAGGATTAAAATTCTCTGACTCTGCTGGTGGGATTGCAAAATGGTATAATTCCTTTCAAAAACAACCTGGTGCTTCCTTAAAAAGCTGGAAATAGATATACCATTTGATATTCCCAATGCTTGGAATTTATCCTACAGAAACAAAAGCTGTCACACCAACAGACACATGCACATGAATGTTTATTGCAGTACAGTCCACAATAGCAAAAAGATGGAATCAACCTAGAAGCCCATCAGCAGATGAATGGATAAGCAAACTACAGTACATATGCTCAATGGAACACTATGCAATAGCAAAAAACGATGATGATTTTAGGAAACATCTCATGACCTGGTTTCAACTGGAAGACATTAGGCTGGGTGAAATCAGTCAGTGGCAAAAGCACAAGTATTGTATGAGACCCCTGCTATAAATATTTAAAAATAGGCTTCTGTACAGAAGAAAAGACTCTGATGACTACAAGGGTGGATAGAGAGGGAGAAGGTTGGTCATAGGTTACATATTTGGTAGAAATTTGGTTAGATGACAGCAGAGCCAGCACACGGTAGAAAGATGACCAACTTAACTGGACTTCAACATAAACTGAAAGCTCTTCTAATCTTAACCCAATATTGCAAGGATAGAGTAGCAAGGGAGGGGTCTGGGGACCATGCTCTTGGGGGACGTCGAGGTCAATTGACATAATTAACCTATTGCTGAGAGTGTCTTCTGTACACCATATTGGTGAGTGGCATCTGGAGTCTTTACAGCTAGCAAACTGCCATCTCAGTTACACCAAATGGTCCCAACTCAGCCAGAACACATGATCACTGAGAACATCAAATACACGTGTCAAAAAGAGCCTAGGAGACAGAAAGACCAAGTAAATGGGAGACTGTATCAACATGTGACCAGAAGAACCAGATAGTGCCCAGCCACCACCAAAGACAGCCATGATGGGGCATACAATGTTGAGTCCCTGTGGTAACATGAGAAAAAGAGGGGCACAGCTCACAAACTCTACTAGAAGACCTCAACTGATGGTCTGAGGTCCCAGTGTATCCCCTGGGAGCACGACCTCTAGGCCAGCTGCTGCCACCATCTAGAAAACACTACTGGGGTCAACTCTTAGGGCAAAAATGGACTAGACTCAGGTATACAATGTGACCATATGGTGGGTGTATTTTACAGCTCAATGCATTGATAAGAGGCTGTCCTACTGTTCTCTTTCTAGATGGGAGAAAGAGGATGGGGAAGAGGGAGCAGGAGCATGTTAAGAGGACAGGACAAATATAAAATGAAAAGGAGGAGTGTGCTGTTGTAGGATAAGGAAAGCAGCAGATAGGCAGGCATGCAAATTTGATTTGTATTATTTTCACTTAATCACAATAAGATAAATAAAATAATATCAAAAATTGCTATTGTTTCTTGTAGAACATTAAAAAAGTTTTTTATCTTATCTCAGTCTCATTTCGAAATTCTTTGTTTCAATGATTTTATACTTTTTCTTTATACATTAGCTCTTATATTTCTTTCATATGACTGTTACCAGCTTTATTTTACTCATTTCCACACTATTGAGTTAAACAATTATGACATGCGTTCATTTTATTTTTATATAGTAATTACGTTTTCTAGGCTGCAAAAAATTAACCTTTGATTCCGTGATTGTTCCAAGTTTGTAGTATCATCCATGTTCTTTATTAATGATTATAAAGTATTTAAAGACATAAATATAATTATCCATATATGTGCACAATCAAAACCTGATATAATGTATATTTTATACAATATATTTAATATAATGTTTTTATTGTATATTTTATATGATGTAGTATATTTGATATCTTAAATTTTATCTAATTTATTGGTTGCTTTCTAATTAGTATGTCAAGATTTCTTACCATATTTTGATGTTACATAGTTGTTAAAGATGAAGATCCCTTCTCTGCTGTTAGGTGTAGATTGTTTATTTTGTCAACATGTAATATCCTTTCTCTATATTCTCTTGTAATATTCCTGTAAATTTTATATTTCCTGATACTGATGATATGTAATTTTTTCCTGTTTGTATTTGCCTGATGCAGCATTTCTCATTTCTTTGTTTGCAATTTTCTTGCTATTTTATTATTTCTCCATAATACCACTAATCATAGTAGTATCCAACCCAGTGCTTAAGCGCTATGTTTGCAAATGAAAAGGTCTGCAGTTCAAATCCTCCAGGCTCTCCTTGGAAACTCTATGCGGCAGTTCTACTCTGTCAGTTAGGGTCTCTCTAAGTTGGAATGGACTTGACGCTAGTAGGTTTATTTTTTTTTCTGCAGTATATTCATATGTAAATGTACATTTATATGTAATATGTATGTGTATGTCATTAAACATGTCTCCAGTTTTCAAGGAGGTTTCATGAAAACAAAAATGTTGACTTATTTATTTCTTAATCTCTATCAAATGGTTAGATAAGGCCTAAAACATAACAGATTCTTAAGCGTTATTTGTTGAGTGATAGGTTCTATTTCTGGTGTGTTTCAAAACTAAGCAAGATATTTTTTACCAGAAAAAAAAAAGAATAAAATCTAAACTTTCAATAGTCTCAATTCATTCACCTTTGCCGTTATTACAGGGTTAGTTTATAACATAATCTTTTTATAGACTTAATCATTGTGTCTTCTTTTTTCCTCTCTGTGTCACTGGTGTGTGTTGTGTGTGTGTGTGTGTGCTTTCTTATTCTAATCTCTAAGGTATATATATTGTATGCTCACAGTGATTATTCTTATATTTTTAGCAACATGGTTAGACTTACATGTTTTAGAAATCTAGAGGTGATTAGTATCTTTATCTTCCCCTCACACAAGAGAGAAAGCGTCTTTTAATTTCTCCTTTATTCCCCCCCAACTCTCACCAGCAAACAGTATTGGTGTGATCTGACAATTCAACTTCCAGTGGTAAAACAGTATGATCTCATCTTTTATCTTTAGAGAATTTTCACATTTTCAGGATTTTCCAATTTTACTTTATTTTTTCTTGTGAAGAATGATATATTGATTCATATATTCATATTGCTACAGATGACTTCTTAAATCTCCATCTTAAAGTGCATAACCCTTAGAGGTAAACTGGAATCCCTGGTAGCATACCGGTTAAGTGATATGACTGTAGCCAAGAGATCAGCATTTTAAATCCATCAGGTGCTCCTGGGAAACTGTATGAGGCATTTCTACTCTGTCATTTCGGGTTACTATGAGCCAGAACTGACTTCATGGTAATTAGTTCAGTTTCGGTTTTTAAAAGGTAAAATTTCTCAGTTCCTTAATATCTGAGACTGTATTTATGTTGTTTTTAGATTTAATGCATTTCTCAGCTGGGCAAAGAAATGTTGGGATATGACCTTTATATTCTCCCTCAAACCTTTAAAATTGTAATCTTTATTGTCTTTTCCAGCATTTTGTGTAGTTGAAGAAAGATACAGTTGGAAGACAATATTCTAAAAAAGGAAAGTATAGTAATTGACTTATTCTGGTTGATAATCTCTTCCTTTTTATTTTATTTTATTTATATAATATAGATCTAAAGGTAAGCCGGTAGTTCTTGGGTTATGAATGTCCAAGTTACAGTCAACTCAAATTTGCCTTTTAGTATTATGTAAATTTGTCCTGACTGAAATGATTGAACCGACACCCACATGAAATAAATTCTTCATCACAATCATCTTCAGTTGCTGCATGTGCAGTTTTACATCATGGAAAATGCTTTGAGCCTTTTCTTATACTCAAGTGAAGCTAAATGAAAACTATATGCACCTATTCTGACTTACCTACAAATTCTTAAAAGGCATACCAGGAATGGATATTTGTAACCTGGGGGCTGCCTGTAGTGTGATATCATAGAAAATGAAAATGAAAAAAAAAAAAAAAAAGACATCTAACTTACTATGAAGAATTGAGTAGACTTCCAAAGATAAAATTATATTAAGCAACCTAGCCTTATAGTTTATTTTGTCTGTTAACAAAACGGTCGGCAGTTCAAATCTACCAGTCACCCCTTGGGAGCCTTATGGAGTAATTCTACTTTATTCTGTAGGGTCATTATTTTTTGGAATTGTCTTGCAGGCAACCTAAATCACCAAACCCACTGTCATACAGTTAATTATAACTCATAGTGACCCTATAGGTCAGAGTAGAATTGCCGCATAGAGTTTCCAGGGAGCACTTGGAGGATTTGAACAGCCAAACTTTTACTGTTAGTGTAGCAGTTAACCACTATACCACCAGGATTTCCTTGAGAGCAACAGGCTTTGTTTTGTCTTGGTTTGGTTTTGGTTTATTAAGTAACCAAGGAACTCTGCTAGTGCAACTGCTAAGTGCTAGGCTGCTAACTGAAAGGTGGGAAGTTCTAATTTATTCAGATGCTGACTGCAGATCTAGTGATCTGTTTCCACAATGATTACAGCCTAGGAAGCCTGGGGAAGTTCTTCTTTGTCATGTGGGGTTGCTTTGAGTCTGAATTAACATAACGCCACAACATTCAGTAGTCCACAACTACCGGAGTAACTACTATTTTTTTAAATGTTTTGGTATGTCCTGTTAACATAAGTAATGACAAGATATTTCCCTTCATCGAATTCGTATTCCAGTGGGAATGTCAATTTACATAGACATAAAAATGTAAATGAATAACTAGTGTAAAATAAATGACTAAATTTTGTGCTGATGTATATGAAATGGTACTATTTTATGGCTGGAAATTTTTAAGAGTGAAATAGATCATTGTTTCTCCTTTAAATTTTGACCTGTTAAAGTTCATTTCAGTTCTATTTGTGGTTTGTTCTTTCTTTGTGGCTGCTGTTCCTTTTCAACTTTTACATAAACATTTCTTATTTGTATATGTATTTGAGAAACTTCATTTTAATAAATAAATTCAGGTCTATGTAGACACCAAAGCGTTCTTTTCACCTGTTTATATGAAAGATTAAATTTATTTTACTTTAATAAAAAGTCAGTTTCAGAGTTTAAATGACAGATCCTTGTCATTTAATGTATTTATTTACATAAAATATCATATTTACAGATAATATGTGATAAAAGTTATCATTCTTGTCTCATTTTAAAATATTTTGCTACCATCCTATTTCATTTGTTAATTATGTTCATACTGGTAACTTAGAAGATTATCACCCAATCACTACATAAATTTCGGTATCAGCGTTCTATAGGAAAAATACTTACTTCTTTTTATTCATTTTTCTCCAGAGACTTCTACAAAAGCAAAACTAAGAGAAATACTCAGCACGTAAAAGACGTGAATTGAAAGATCTTTCACCAAATTCAGTAAAAACTCACCTTTGTTCTTTAGTTTTGCAAAAGAATTATTGTGTGCTGCTATCAAAATCTAAGATGAAAATATAGAGTTTTGCTTTCACAGAATATTGGAACAAAAGCAAGATATGACAATATTTAAAAGACTGTTATACGTTGAACACCATCTTCTTTGTCAGAAGAAATTCAGTCGTTTAGAATCAGAAGATGTAAGCAATTAAGATGATTAATCTCTACCACTTCCCTGTTGCCTGTTGGTTAGAAGAACTGAGAAGCTCAAGTTATACACTCCTTCCTCAATCTGATTAAAGCTTTGACCTTTAAACGAGTCCTCTGATAAACCTAGCAAACTGTCATAGATGAGCGTCATCAAGCATATTTCCAATATTCTTTTTTTCACTACTCACAATATATGCAGGATACTATCATTCTATTAGGAAAAAAAAAGATCTAAAACCAATTTTCATTTTAAGCATCTGCTGATTTAGGAGGAGCTTTGAACCATATTCTTGTAACTTTTTAAAATATTACTTGATGGAAAGTGAAATAATGGATTTTATTGTGTAACACTTTTTTTTAAAGTAAAATAATCTTCAAAATTAACATTCTACAGTAGGTTCTACTCAGCCCTTACAGGATTTGTAGGCCATCACCAAATCTGAAACAGATTGATGTGGCAAGTTTTTGGCTTGTCCGGTGATTTCTCTCACAGAGTATACCCACTGCTGTCAAATGGATTCTGACTCATAGCGACCCTGCAGGACAGAGTAGAATTATCCCATGGTTTCCAAGGAATACTGGGCAGATTTGAACCTCTGACCTTTTTGTTAGCAGACATAGTATTTAACCACTACACTATACTATACTATACACTATACTAGTGTTAGATTAATGATCTGCTTAACTGGCCCCCTGGCTTATTTCCAGCATGTGTACACACAGTTCTGAACTGTAAAGTTCTTAATCAGTAAGCCCATTCTGGGAGAAGAACATTTCGCAAGCTTCCTCACAACAGTATGATGTGTAATTAACCGTTGACTGCAAGTTTTCTCAACCTAACAATAAACTTCTACTTCATATTACTTGGTAGTTGTTACCATTTGTAATTGTGCTCCCTGCATTACAAACCTTCCTACTAGTAAGTGCTTTTTATACAATGCTAAGTGCCTGCCAGGTGCGCTAAGGAATACACCGGTAACTAAGAAAGGTTAAGGTATCAAGGAGAAAATGATAAAGCACATGAAAAACATGAAAAAAAAATCTAAATGAGCTGCATGAAGGAAAAAAAAAATTTAAAAATAGCTGAAAAAGTTTATCAACCTAGGAACACCAAGAATCTGTTCATAAAAAATATGAATTTAAGATAGGTGTATAAAGATGGGGATACAAAACAGAAGAAGAGATTGAAGGATATTTTCATTGGAGAGAACAGACTGAGCTGAAAAGTAGGCAGGCCGAAAACTTCAGGGCACATTTAATAATCTATAAGGAGTCCAATATGGTTATAGCACAGAAGTTAGTTATGAGATACAAAGCAAATAATAATAATGGTTAGAGATAGTTCATAAATGGCCTTGGATGTCAGAGTTGTTATAGGACAGCTGTGGAAAATTTTTGAGCACCACAGTGACACAGCCAGAACTGTGTTTAAAGATTTACTTGCAGAGTATTTAAGATGAGGAAAGTTGGGAAACAGCTAGAAGCCAGCCGATTTATCGTGACGCCTAGCGATAGAATTCACCAGAACTAGTCTAACAGTGGAGTCCTTGTAATTCAGTGGTTAGCAGCTAAGGCAGCAACCGAAAGTCTGGTTATTTGGATCCACTGTCTGCTTCTGGAAGAAATTTGGGGGCAGTTCTTCTCTCTCCTGTTACAAGTCGGAATGGGTTTGTTTGTTTATTTGCTTGTTTTATCCTTTTAGCAAAAAATGGCCTGAGAGAATTCTGAGATGGATGATGACCCAGTAAGGAAGAGACGAAGATTTGCGGAGAAAAGTGCTATGATTTTCAACATGCTAAATTTGAAATAAAAGCAGATGAGGAGATCCAGAAAGTTGTTATTTGATGCCTTTGAGTCTGTTCTGAATCAGAGGTACACTGTGAACAACAAAACGCAACACTGAGTAGTCCTGAGCCACTCCCGCAATCACCGCTATGCTTGATCCCGTGGTTGCAGCCACTACGCCGATCCAGTTCATTGAAGGTCTTCCTCTCTACTTTACCAAGCATGAGGCCCTTTCCAACGGCAGGTCCTTCCCAATAATATGTCCAAAGTACACATTGCAAAGTCTCACCATCCTCATTTCCAAGGAGCACTCTGGCTGTAGTTTCAAGATAGATCTGTTCCTTCTTTTGGCAGTCCGTGATATGTATATTCAATATTCTCCACCAACACCATAATCCAAAGGTGTCAAGTTCAGTTTTGGTCTTTTTTGTTGTTTTAATCAGCTAGAGCTGCTCTAACAGAAATGACCCAAAGTGGATTCCTTTAAAACAAGAGAGTTTATTCTTCTACTGTCCAGTAGGCTGAAGTTCAAATTCAGGATGTCTGCTACAGGGTAAGTCTTTCCTCCTTGTTGGCTTTGGAGGAAAGTCCTTGTGTTGCATCAGTCTTTGGTTGGGGAGTGTCTAGGCGCAGGAACTTCGGTCTGAAAGACGCACTCTTCTCCTGGTGTTGCCTTCTTGATGGTGTGAGGTTCCCAATTCTCTGCTTGCTTCTTTTTCCTTTAATTTCTTATAGGATGAAAGGATGAAAGGAGGTGCAAACCACACTCTAGGGAAAGTTCCCTTTACAGGGAAGCAGGGAAGTGATCTTTAGAAAGGGTTCACACCCCCACCCTGATCCTCTAACATACAGCATAGAAAAGAATCACAAAATGGAGGACAATCATAAAGTATTGGGAATCATGGTCCAGCCACACATTTTGGGGGGGACACAGTTCAATCCATCACACTTATTTATTGTCCGGCTTTCACATATTAGTATGAAGCAATTGAAAACAATACTATGGCTTGTGTTAAATTCACCGTGGTCCTTAAAGTGGCCTCTTTGCTTTTCATCACTTTAATGAGGTCTTTTTGCTGCAGATTTGTGCGGTCCAACATATCTTTTGAAGTCTTGACTGCTGCTTCCAAGGGCATTGATTTGGATCCAATAAAATCAAATCCTTGACAACTTCAATATTTTTGCTGTTTATCATGATACTGCTTTTTGGTCCATTTGAGAAGATTTTCGTTTTCTTTGTGTTAACGTTCAATCCACACTGAAGGCTGCAGCTTTGATCTTCATTAGTAGGTGCTTCAAGTCCTCTTCACTCTCAACAAGCAAGGTTGTGTCACCTCTTCACTCTCAACGAGCAAATCATAGGCTGTTAAGAGTTTCCTTCTGATCCTGATGCCCTTTCTTTATATTGACCACTGTCGCAGATTATTTGCTCTGTATATAGAATGTATATGTATGTAAATAAATAGAACTCTTATACACTTCTCTTGTGACTTTAAACTAGACAGTGTCCCCTGGTTCTAGTCAAACAACTGCCTCTCAGGCTAATACAATTGAGTAATTTGGAATTCCCATTCTTTACAGTGTTACCCATAATTTATTTTGATCCATACAGTTGAATGACTTTGCATAGTAAATAAAACATATGTAAACATCTTTCTGGTATTCTCTGTTTTAATTCAAAATCTACCAGACATCAGCAATGATATCGCTTATGTTATGCTTTCTTCTGCATCTGGTTTAAGTTTCTGACAGTTATCTGTAGATGTTCTTCTACAACTCTTTTTCAATGATCTTCAGTAAAATTTTACTTGAATGTAGCTTTTTTTTGGAAAGTATTTTTTTCTTTGAAACGCACACCAATACAGATCTCACCAGTCTGTTGACCAGGTCACCATCTTCCCAATATCTTGGCATAGATGGGTGAATGCTTCCAGCTTTGCATCCGATGTTGAAACATTGCAGTTGGAATTGTGTCTGTGCCTAGAGCCTTGTTTTTCACCAATGCTTTCAGTTCACTTTGTACCTGTTTCAGTTACTGAGGAAGAAGGAAACAGTTAAGAGAGCAATTGCTGATGATTTGGAAGTCATTCAGTGTAGAATGATAATTGAAGACTATGAAGTAAGTGTACTCAAACATGCCAAAATTTATGAAGTTGGCACAAGTTGGGCAATGTTGTATATAACATAATCTGTTACACATACAGTTGTCATGAGTCACAGAAAACCAACAAGAACAAAAACAAAAAATAAGAGTTTCAAGGAATAGAGTATAAATGAGATTTTTTGGTTAGAATGTTACTTGTTCCCATTTCCTTGTTATTATCTTGTTTTCTTTTTAACCTTTCTACTGTATGATTATGTTTATTTTGTTTACACTGGCTTGACATCTGTACAAGTAGATTATACACCAGTATGAAAAAATAGAAATGATAGTGTTTCAAGTTGTCAAAGCCAGTAGAGGAAATCAAATACAGGAAATTGTATCAACTGTATCAAACTCTCATTCTCTCATTACACAGGAGACAGGCTTGTTGCATAGACTTCTTTTTCTTAGAGTCACTCATTAATAGTCCCTAGTTTTCCACAAAGGCCTATATCATTTTGCTTATTTGCTCAGTCTCTTCTTTTCATCTTTCACTTCCTATGACCTTGGATTCCCAGAGTTCCCAACAAATGCCCTTCTTCCAGGGTCAGCTGTCCTTCTTTACTGAAATAATCCAATTAGTACTTATTGTTTCTCTCTGTTGAATAACAAATTTGGCATGTCATTTTTGTTAGGTACGGTGAAGTCAGTTCTGACTCATAGTAACCCTATACATCAGGGCAGAACTGTCCCATTGGGTTTCCAAGGAGTGCCTGGTGGATTTGAACTGCTGTCTTCTTGGTTCACAGTTGTAACACTTCATCACTCTAGGTGCAAATGAAGGAAGGGTGAGTGTTTGCACTTGGAGTAAACTAGTCTGCTGAAGATCAGAGACTAAGTAGTGGGTGTGGCTAAGAATATCGTTTTGACCAGGGAAATATGGTCCATTAGCCAAGGCTCAGTTTTCATTAAAGCATCACAATTTTGAAAGAAAGAAAAGCACCCAAGACTAGTGACAGCAACGGATAAAGTTATTTTGGAATAGCCGTTGCTGCTGCTGTTCCTATGGTAGAGGTGAGTCTCAGTTCCCTCTCTGGTGACCCTGACACAGGACAGTCTCTGTGACTGTCTAGAGAATGTCACCAAAAAAAAAAAAAAAAAACTGATGGGACTTTTCTTATGGGTATATGTTCTCCTAGACTGTCCAAAATCAAACAGGTTTTTATTTTCTGAAGACTACTTACAGAAAACTTCCTCCTTTTGATCTAAATGAGAAATTTATAGTTTTCCTAAAACACAGTTTTATTTCTGTTTCGTATACCAAAAGTGAAACCCATTGTCACTGAGTTGATTCTGACTCCTGGTAATCCTAGAAGACAGAGTAGAGCCGCCCCATAGGGTCCCTAAGGAGTGGATGGTAGATTTGAATTGCTTACTTTTTGTTTAGCAGCTGAGCTCTTAACCACTGGTTCACCTTAGCATCTGTGCATACATAGTCTTGCCTTAGTATGCTATAAGATCATTTCCTCCTACCCACCTGAACTTATATCCCACACATATCACTTTAATTCTGCAAGCCCACATTGTTTCTGAAATCCAAAGCTCATCAAGATGTCTCAGGTTTATTTGTTTGGCATAAGAGAAGCCCAGTACTCTGCTAAGGATCTTCGTATTTCATCTCGTGACTTTAACAAACAATATTAACTCTAGGTAAAAAAAAAAAAAAAAAAAAGATCATTCATCACTTACCATACACTTCTGAAATTGAAGTAAAATTAAGTAATCATAATTTGATCATTTGATACAATGTTGACAAAAGGAATATCACAGTTAAGGGGAAAAATAAAGAAGAAACAAACAAACAAAAACCAGACAGAGTGTAAGTGAAGAGTATATATAAAAGAATAAAAAAGAGAGACGAAAGGAGGTATTAAAGACTACCACATAAAGAAATAAAAAAGAAAAGGAAAGAAAAATTGAGTGAAAGAAACTTCATTTAAAATCTACTTGGGCTCAAGCTTTTGGCCTCTGTTTTCAGAATTTGCTCTCTAGACAAGCCTACCGGAAAGTATTTTCAACACACTGAATGTAGTTTCTCAAGATTGCAACCAATCTTTAAAACTAAATGTAACAACTGTTCAAAGGCAGATGATGTCATCTCTGGAGTCTTGATTCTGTTCCACTGATCTATCTGTTTTTGTACCAGTACCAGGCTGTTTTGACTACTGTGGCAATGTAATAGGTTCTAAGCTCGGGTAATAATAGGCCTCCCAGTGTGTTCTTCTTCTTTAGTAATGCTTTACTTATCTGGGACTTCTTCCCTTTCCAGATAAAGTTGGTAATTTGTTCCTCCATCTCATTAAAAAATGTCACTGGAACTTGTATTGGGATTGCATTATGTAAGTAGATTGCTTTGGGTAAAATAGACATTTTCACAATGTTAAGTCTTCCTATCCATGAGCAGGGTAGGTTTCTCCATTTATGTAAGACTCTCTTAGGTTCTCGTAGTAAAGGTTTACAGTTTTCTTTGTAAAGGTCTATTATTTCTCTGGTTAAATTTATTCCTAGATTGTTTATCTTCTTAGGGGCTATAGTAAGTGATATTGACTTGGTGATTTGTTCCTTAATAATCTCATTGTTGGTATAAAGGAATCCTACTGATTTACTTATGTTTGTCTTGTATCCTGAGATTTTGCCGAATTCTTCTATCAGTTTGAGTAGTTTCCTGATGGATTCTTTGGGATTTTCTGCATATACAATCATATCATCTGCAAATAGGGAGATTTTTTAGTTCTTCTTTGCCGATACAGATGCACTTTATTCCTTGTTCTTGTTTAATTGCTCTGGCTAGAACTTTTAGTACAATGTTGAACCAGACAGTTGAGAGTGCACATCGTTGTCTAGTTCCTGTTTTCAAGGGAAAGTCTTTCAGTCTCTCTCCATTCAGGATGACACAGGAAATTGGCTTTGTATAAATGGCCCTTATTGCATTCAGGAATTGGCCATCTATTCTTATTTTGCTGAGAGCTTTTAGTACAAAGGGGTGTTAGACTTCATCAAATGCCTTCTCTGCATCAAGAGACAAGATCAGGTGATTCTGGTCTGTTGTGATATTTATGTGGTTAATCACATTAATTGTTTGCCTGTTCTTGAACCAGCCTTGCATCCCTGGTATGAATCCAACTTGGTCATGATGGATTATTTTCTTGATATGTTGTTGTGTTCTATTGGCAAGAATTTTGTTGGAGATTTTTGCATCTAGACTCAAACAATCTCTTCAACAAATGGTGCTGGCAAAATTGGATATCCACTAGCAGTAAACTGAAACAAGACTCATATCTTACACCTTATACAAAAACCAACTCAAACTGGAAGAAAGACCTAAATATCAAATCTAAAATGATAAAGCTCATCCAAGAAAAAGTAGGAACAACAATGGAAGGTTGAATACACAATGTAGAAGGCTTTAAAATCTGTCAAACAAACCACAAGCAGTAGAAAACAGATGAATGGGAACTACTAAGAATCAGTTACATTTACTCATCCAAAGCCTTTATTAATAGAATTAAAAGGTCACCTACAGAATGGGAAAAAAATATTTGACAACTATATGTCAGATCTACACCTGATCTCCGTAATCTATAAGGTACTACAAAATGCCAACAAGAAAAAGATAAATTATCCAATTAAGAGATGGGCAAAGCAGATGGGCGGACACTTCTCTAAAAAGCCGAACAAGGCAGCCAAAAAAATATGTGGACGTGCTCATGATCATTAGCTTTTAAAGAAATTCAAATCAAAATGACAATGAGATACCATCTCACCCCAACAAGGTTGGATATGATCCAAAAAACACAAAACAACAAATGCTGGAGAGGCTGTGGGGAGATTGGAACTCTCCTACACTATTGATGGGATTCAACCTCTTTGGAAGGCAATCTGGTGCTCCTTTAAAAAAATGGATCTAGATATACCATTTGACCCAGTAATTCCACTGCTTGGAATATATCCTGCAGAATCAAGGCTATTCGCTCCAACAGATACATGCACATGAATGTTCACTGCAGCACAGTCCACAATAGCAAAAAGGGAAATCAACCCAAATGCCCAACAACAGAGGAATGGACAGGAAAACTATGGCATATATACACAATGGCACACTGTACAATGCTAAAGAACAATGATGATTCCAGGAAACATCTTTTAACCTGGTTTCAACTGAAGGACATTGTGCTGAGTGAAAGTAATCAGTGACAAAAGGACAAATATTGTATGAGACACCTACTATAAGAACTTAAGAATAGACTCATGCGTAGAAGAAAAAACTCTTTGACAGCTGCAAGGGTGGGGAGAGAGGAAAGGGGAGGTGGGGAGGGTTTAGATTAGATAGTTAATAGAAATTTGGTTGGATGAAATCAATGACAGCACACATTAGAAAGATGATCAATAGTAACTGGACTTCAACACAATTTGAGTATTCCTCCCATCTTAATATTGGAAGGACAGAGTAGCTGGGACGGGGGGTCAGGGACAGTGTTCTCATGGGAAATTGAAGCCAGTTGGCACAGCTAGCTTTTTGCTAATGAGGGCTCTCTGCACCCTACATCAGTGAGTGGCATCTGGGTTCTTAAAAGCTGCCAAGCTGCCATCTGAGGGTACAGCAAATGATCCCAACTCAACAGGAACAGATGATCACTGAGGACAAGAATGACATGGGGAAAAGATAACCCAAAAAACAGAGATACCCATGTGAGTGGATCTTAACATCAACTTGTAACCAGAAGAACTGGATGGTGCCTGGCCAGCAGCAGTGATAGCTGTAATGGAGCTCACAAAGTTGAATCTCACTGGCAACAAGAGAATAAATATGGATGCACTCTAAGATCTCCATACAATACCACAGTTGAAGGTCTTGGGGCTTCAGGGTTCCCCTGGGAGCATGGACCCTGGCCCTGATGATGCTCCTGTCCATAAGTCATAATGAAGGTCAAGTTTTCAGACAGCAATGGATTGGACTTGGGGACACAGAATGACCATATCTTGTGGGAATTTTATGGTTCTATGCATCTATAGGATGTCATCCTGCTGACCTCTTGCTGGAAGAAGGGGAGTGGGTGGAGCAGAGGGGATAGGAGACTGTTGGGAAGATAGGACACGTACGGAGCAGAGAGGAGGGGTGTGCTGTCACTGAGTAGGGAGAGTAGTGGGAGCTGCATATAAAGTGAACACACAAATTTATATGGGAATGTACATTTTCATTCAATCATAATCATAATAATTAAAAAAAAACTAAATGTAATAGATGAAGAGGTGAGTATAAAAAGGCAGTAGATGACATGTCCTCTGGACAAGGTAGGGTAAGGTGATGAAATCCCAAACTAAGTGGAGTGAGAAGGGTATTAACATGGTCTGTGGGCCTAGAATGCTGTCAGAGATTGTACAGGAAGAAGATAAATCTTACATATTGAAGGAAGTGACAGCGACAATGGGAGGTTGGCTATTTATCAGAAAATTCATCAGACAAGTACATTGAGTAAAATTGAATACAGCATTCCTCACTCACAGAGATGGTAGTCACAAACAGGAAAAGAGAATATTGGAACAGCCCTGTAGTGGTAGATAAGGATGGAGGTACAAGTGTGAATGTACTAGGGTTTTGGGAGTTTGAAAACTCAAAACAGTGAACCCATCCACTACTACAATACTGGTTTCTTAATACCATTTTCTATTAAGGAAAACAAGGGTGTATTGGAGAAGTGGCTAGTTTCACGTCTGGAGAGACACATAATACTAACGTATGAACATTAAGATTTTGAATTTGATGGTTGTATTGCAGTTACTAGGAGAATGTTCTTCTCGTAGATAATACATGCTAAAGTATTTAGGCCCTCACTTGTCTGTCAGGTTGTCATACTGTGTGGACTTGTATGTCTCTGTGATGTGGTGGGCAAGTTTCAGCTGAGCTTCAAGACAAAAACAGGCTAGGAAGAAGGACCTGGCAATCTACTTCTGGAAAGAATTAGCCAGTGAAAATCTTATGAATAACAGCAGAATGCTGTCATATATAGTGTTAGAAAATGAGCCCCACTCCCCAGGTTGGAAAGCACTTGGAAGATGACTGAGGAAGAGCTGCCTCCTCAAAGAAGAGTAGACCTCAATTATGTGAATAGAGTAAAGCCTTTGGCTCCTTAATTTACTGATGTGGCAAGATTCAAAACGAGAAGAAACAGCTGCAGATATCCCGTAGTACTCGGAATGTGGAATATGTGAAGCACAAATATACAAAAATTGGAAAGAGTCAAAAATGAAGATTTTTACTAGCTTCTGAGGTTCAAAATTGATCAAACATGCAATTAAGCTGCACTGATAATTACTAGTGGACCGTAAAAATTGGAAACAAAGAAGCAAGATCAGTAGTTGGAAAATATGACCTTGGTAACAGAAACGAAATCAAAGATCACATGATAGAACTTTGTAAGACCAGCAATTTCTTCACTGAAAACACCTTTTTCACCAACATAAATGCAGCTATACACATAGACCTTGCCAGATGGAATACACAGAAATCAAACTAACTACATCTGTGGAAAAAGACAAGGGAAAAGCTCAACATCAGGAGTCAGAACAAGACCAGGTGCCTACTGCAACACAGACCATCAATTGCACGTATGTTCAACATAGCAAGTTCAAAGTGAGACTGAAGAAATTTAGAACAATTCGACAAGAGCCAAAGTACAACCCTGAGTATATATATTCCACCTGAGTTTGGAGACCATTTCAAGAACAAATTTGATGCATTGAAGCCTAGTGACCTAAGACCAGATGAGTTGTAAAGTGCTATCAAAGACATCATCCATAAAGAACATAAGACACCACTGAAAGACAGGGAAGAAAGAAAAGAGCAAATTGCATGTCAGAAGAGACTCTCTTATCAACGGTGAGTAGCTAAAGCAAAAGGAAAGAATAATGAAGTAAAAGAACTCAACAGAAGATTTCAAAAGTCTACTCTAGAGGACAAAGTAACGTATTATAAAAACACGTGCAACTAGCCATAAATAGAAAACCGAAAGGTAAGTGCATGCTTTTCATTTCTCAAGGTGAAAGAATTGGAAAAAAAAAAATCAAGTCGTGTTGCAATAGTGAGGGACTCTACAGGGAAAATATTAAATGACTAAAGAAGCATCAAAAGAAGGTGGAAGGAATACACAGAGTGTATTCCATTTCAAGAGTTAGCATCTATCAGGAACCGATGGTACTGAAGGAAGAAGTCAAAACTGCATTGAAGGCATTGGCAAAAGACAAAGTTCCAGGAATTAATAGAATATCAGTTAAGATGTTTTAACAAATGGTTGGAGCACTGGAAATTCTCACTTGTCTGTGCCAAGAAATTTGGAGGACAGCTACCTGGCCAATCGACTAATAGAGATTCATGTTTATGCCTAGTCCCAAGAAAAGTGATCCAACTGAATGTGAAAATTATTGAATAATATCATTATTATCACACTAGAGGAAACTTTTACTAAAGTCAGTAGTAACAGTATATGGACAATGAACTGCCAGAAAGTCAAAGCAGATTCAGAAGAGGACTTGGAACCAGGGATATCATTGCTGATGTCAGACAATCTTGACTGAATGCAGAGGATACCAGAAAGATGTTTACCTATGTTTCATTGGCTATGAAAAGACATTCAACTGGTTGTAACAAATTATGGATAGCATTGCAGAGAATGAGAATTCCAGAACATCTGTGCTGATGAGAAATCTGTACATGGATCAAGAGTCAGTTGTGCGAACAGAACAAGGGGACACTGCTTTGTTTAAAGTCAGGAAAGGTGTGCTTCAGTGACATATCCTTTCACCATACATTTTCAATCTATATGCTCAGAAAATAAACTGAGAGGCCCAACTATACTCGTATAAATAAGAACGAGGAACCAGGATTGGAGGAAGACTTGTTAACAACCGACATTATGCAGATGACACAACACTGCTTGCTGGCACTGAAGAGGATTAGAAACACTTACTGACGAAAATCAAAGGCCATAGTCTTCAGTGTAGATTGCACCTCAGCATCAGGGAAACAAAAATCCTCACAGCCAGTAAATAACATCATAATAAATGGAGAAAGGATTGAGATTGTCAAGGATTTCATTTCACTTGGGTGCACAATTGATGCCCAGGAAGCAGCAGCAGGAAATCAAAAGATGCATTACATTGGGAAAATCTGCTGCAAAGGTCCTCTTTAAAGTGTTGAAAGGTAAAGAAGTCACCTTGAAGACTAAGGTGCACCTGACTGAAGCCAAGGTTATCTTCAGCCACATCATATATATGTGAAAGCTAGACAATGAATAAGGAAGACAGAAGAAGAACTGATGCCTTTGAATTGTGGTGTTGAAGAAGAATATTGACTGTATCATGCTCTACCAAAAGAGCAAACAGATCTGTTCTGGAAGAAGTACAACCAGAGTCCTCCTTGCAAGCAAAGAAGTAGACTGTATCTCACGTACTTTAGACGTGTGTTGCCAAAATCAAGTGTCGTCGAGTCAGATCTGACTCAAGTGTGTGTTAGGAGGGATCAAAACAGAGGTAAGACCCTCGAGGAGATGGATAGATACAGTGGCTACAACAATGATCCTAAGCACAAAAACAACTGTGGGCACAGGGCAGGATTGGACAGTGTTTTGTTCTGTTGTGCCTAGGGTGGCTATGAGTCACAACCAACTGGACAGCACCTAAAAACAACAATAAAGTCTGGGGATTTGGGGGCCCTCAAGTGCAAAATACCTACAGAGAGAGAGAGGGAGAGAGAGAGATAAGATAGGTGGATAGATAATTTAAGTTTAACACTTGTGAGAAATAAATAAAATAATACTTATAAAAAGCCACAGAAATATACCATGTACTAGAAGAAATAGATCAATCACTTGTTATTTTTTGTAATTTTATATTATTTATAGATTCTCAAGGAGCTTTAGTGGCATAGAGGTAAAGCAATTGGTTACTAACTGAAAGGTGGACAGATCAAATCCTCTAGCTAGCCTTATGAGAGAAAGATGTAGGAGTCTGTCTCCATAAAGATTTACAACCTGGGAAACCTTCTAGGGCTGTTCTACCTTGTGCTATAGGGTTGCTACGCATCAGAATAGAATCAATGGTAGTGGGCTTAGTCTATATAGATTCTTGCCATATGCATTCATTGCAAACTACCGTTTTCAGTTTTCATTTTAACCTGTGAAAAGTTCAATGAAGCATGTTCAGCTTTTCATAGTTTTCTGATATCCTGATCTTGTCTTCTTATTTCATCAGGCTCATTTTTTTCCCCTAACAGAAAATAAAGACAATTAGAATAAGATAAAAATTATTTGAAGTGATTTCTTCTGAAAGTTTTATATTCACTGCTATCCTTAACCTTCTCCCAAACACTAATAAACTGAAGATTTCATGTGCTATTTCTGTAATTTGGTAGTTTTCGTTCAAATTGTACACTAAAAACTAATATCCATTCTAAAACATTTGGCATGATTAATTATATACTAAATTTTTCAATTCACAAAAGGAAATGTTTTATGGTATACATTTACTTGATTAAAGGACATTCAAGTTAAAAAAACATTCGTGAAAAATCAATAATCAAGTGAAAAATTTATTTAATTTCCACTTCCTATTTTAGATTCATTCTCTTTCTTAAATTTTGATTAAAACCTACATTTAAATCACAACTCTGTTTTCAAGAACTAAAAGAATCAGTAATCATTTTTATGTTATGTGCAATGGACTATTGCAGATGAGAATAAATAGTATACCAAGTTAAAAACCAAAAAATTCCACCGACCTTGAGTCAATTCTGATTTATAGTGACCCTATAGGACAGAGAAGAACTGCACCATAGCATTTCCAAGGAGCGCCTGCAGAACTGCAACTACTGAGCTTTTTTTGTTGTTGTTGTTTAGCAGATGGCACTTAACCACTAGGCCATCAAGGTTTCCATATGCCAAGTTGAAAACTGTTAATTAAATCTCAATACAAATTTTAACATAAAACTGCTTTACCATTTCATGAAATTTCAAAATAAATGTTAAAATATTATTAATTGAATAGTTAGAATGGATTATTTATGCAGTTTTTTTTATTATACAAGTATTTAAAATAAGATTTTTATTGTGCTCTAATAGTTTACAACTGAAGCTAATTTGCCATACAAAACCCTGTATACACACCATTAGCTGTGATAGAGCATTCCTTTTTTCTACCCTGGACAATCAATGTTCACTCAACCGTCTCCTGTTCCCACCTTCGAATCTCACCTCTGGTCACAGGCTGCTCTAATAGCTTCAAGCATATATTTAAGCCAAAAAGCACACTCTTCACCAGCATCACTCTGTGTCTCACGATCCAGTCTAATCTTCGGAGAGTTGGCTTCAGTACTAATTTCAGCTCTAGCCAGAAAGAGTTCCCGGGGACAGCATCCTCGGGGAGCCTTCGGGATGCTGGACAATTAAATCTGGTCTTTTAGTACAATTCTAGAACTGCAATCCCATTTTTCTCCCTCTAAGAACTTTACATTTTATTCCATCAGTATCATCATTTGTGGTGGCTGTGCACCAACTAGTTGTTCTGGTCTCATGCTAAAGCAATCTCTGAACCATATGATCCTGTGTGTTTCCTGGGCTCACATTTTCTTCATACATTTGATGTCTTTTGTTCTCCTCTGCTCTCAAGTGGATTGAGACCAATTCATGCTACTTAGACTGCAGCTTTTAAGACAGCAGATACCCCTCATCAAAACAGGATGCAGAATATTTTCAAACAAAGAAAAATCTTATTTCTGGCAATTGTCTTAGATGTCCCCTAAAACCATGGTCTCCATACTTGTGCCCTGCTATTCTGTCCTTTGAAATGCAGTCTTGTGTTTAGGAAAACTCTTAGCTTTTGATATAGGCAAACAGTGTTTATTTTTCCCTTCTACTGCATGCTGTTACTTGTTTCACCTGACCCAGTTACTATCTTCTATCTAATCTGTGAATACGTCTTTTTCCCTCCCTTCCTTTATGACCATCAAAGATTACTTTCTTCTGTGCTTATACCTGTTCTTGAGTCCTTATGATCGTGGTCTCATATAATAATTTGCTCTTTTACAAGTGTCATGGTTGGAATTGTGTCCCCCCAAAAATGTGTGCAGCCATGTGGTGGCTGGGGTATGGTTCCCAGTATCTTGGGACTGTCCTCCATTGTGTGGTTTTGCTAACCTGTATGTTAAAGGATTAGGGTGGGGCTGTGAATTCCTGCTGTGGGGGGAGTTTCCCTGAAGTATGGCTTGCCCCACCCTTAATGCTTTTAGCTTGCGAGGAATAAAAGGAAAAAGAAACAAAGGACAATTTGAGAACCTCGCTACCATCAAGCAAGCAGCACCGGGAGCAGAGCACGTCCTTCAGACCAGAGGTTCTTGCGTGAGGACGCTCCCTGGACAAAGACTGATGCAATACCGAACTTTCCTCCAGAGCCGACAAGGGGAAAGTCTTTCCCTGGAGCGGACACCCTGAATATGGACTTGCAACCTACCGGACTGTGTAAGAATAAATCTTTCTTTGTTAAAGCCATCCACTCTGTGGTATTTCTGTTAGAGCAGCCTAGCTGACTAAAACAACAAGTAACAAATTTCACTCAGCATAATGTCTTACAGATGACTCCATGTTATCAGATATTTCCCAATAACATCATTATTCTTTATCATTTCATAGTATTCGTTGTGTGAATGTACCATAAATTGTTTAATCATTTATCTGTTGATGGGTACCTGGGTTGATTCCATCTTTTTTCTATTGTGACAGTCCTGCAATCAACACTGGTGTGTGTGTATCTATTTGTGTGAAGCCCTTATTTCTCTACAGTATATTGCCGGGAAGTGGGATTGCTGGATCATATGGTTTATCTATTTCTAGCTACTTAAGAATATGCCAAATTGATTTCCGAAGTGGTTGTACCATTTTACATTCCCATCAGCTGTTTAGAAGAGTTCCAATCTCTCCACAACCTCAGCAATATTGATTATTTTGTAGTTTTTGTATTAACACTAGCCTTGTTGGGGTGAGATGGCATCTTTTTGTAGTTTTGATTTGGATTTCTCTAGCAGTTAATTATTGTAAACATTTCCTCATGTGTCTGTAAGCCATCTGGATATCTTATTTGACAAAGTGTCTATTCATATGCCTTGCATTTTTTAATCGTGCTATATGTCTTTTTTCTTTTGATGTTTTGCAGCACCTTGCAGCTTGTGAGAAGATGCCAATTGGATTCATGGTTCCCCAAAATATTCTTCCCATCTTTAGGTAGTCTTTTTACTCTTCTGGTGAAGTCTTTGGATAAGCATAAGTGATTTTTAGAAGTTCCCATTTATCTATTTTCTCATCTGTGCATTGTTAGTAATATTTTGTAGTCTACTTATGCCATGTAATAGAGCTCCCAGCATTGTCTCTATTGTTTCTTCCATCATCTTTATTGTTCTGATTTTTGTCTTTGATACATTTTGAGTTAGCGTTTGTAGGTGGTTTCAGGTATGCATCTTGTTTCCTTCTTCCTTTTTTCTTTTTTTGTAAATATATATCCAGCTTTACCAACACCATTTGTAAAGAGACTGCTTTCTTCCCATTTCACAGACTTTGGGCCTTTGTTAATTATCTACTCCTCATAGGTGGATTGTGTTATTTCTGGAATCTCTATTCTGTTCCATTGGTCTATGTATCCTGTTTTGTACCAGTGCCAGGATGTTTTATTACCATGGCAGGGTAATATTTTCTAAAGTCTAGTAGTACAAGAACTCCCACTTTCTTCTTCTTCAGTACCACTTCACCTTTCTGGAGCTTCTTCCTTTTCCATATGAAGTTGATGATTTCTGTCAACATCTTATTAAAAAACAACCCTGTATCCTTTTTACCTTGTGTCTGTCTGAAAGACCCATGAATACATAAATAAATCCCCCCATTTTTGTTGGTGTAATGGAGTCATCATTTACATGCTGACATCTGTTTCCCTATTTTTAGGGTTTTAGCTTTGATTTGTTTTTGTAGTTTCCCTATACATGTTGACACCTGGATGCTCTGTTCTGATTGTCTCCTTGAGTATATATCTGATATTACTGATTTTCTAACCAAAAGACTTTTTTCAGTGATTTTGCAAATTCTCTAAACCTCTATATCTGGTAATGTCCTCATTTCACCATCATATTTTACAGTTTTGCAGGATATATAATTCTTGGATGGCAATTTTTTTCTTTCATTTTTACTTCAAACTTTGTGTATATATTATCCCATTGTGTTCTTGCCAGCATGGTTTCTGCTGAGTAGTCTGAATTTAGTCACACTAATGTACCTTTGCAGATTATTTTTTGTTTAAGCCTAGCTGCCTTTAAAAGATCCTTACTTTTAGTTTTGGAAAGTTTGATTGTAATATGTCTTGGTGTCTTTCTTTTGGGATCTACATTTTGTGGAGTTCAGTGAACAGCATGGGTAGCTATTTTTTCATATTTTATTGTATCAAGGAAGTTTTCTGTCAACTTATCTTCAACAATTTGCTCTGTATTTTCTGTTATCCCCCTGTTCTTGTACTCTAATCTCTCATAACTCTTAGTGAGTGTTCATTTTTTTAAGTTCCTTTATCTGATTTTTCTTTGACTATGCTATTGTTGGTTGTTTTATTCTCAGTCTCACTAATTCTTCATTACATTGTGTCAACCCCGACCATTTGACTTTCTACTGAGTTGTCTAATTCTGATTTTTTATTGTTAACCTGCTGAATTTCATATGGCTGTTGTTCAAATATTTCTTGCAGCCTATTTAAATTTTTATTATGCTCTGCTGCACTTTGTCTAATCTCCTTCTGACGTCTTGAAGATCTCTATACGTTACTCTTTTATATTCTACCTCTGATAATTGCAGGAAATCTTCTTTGCCTGGAAGGGTGGACAGGGAACTTTCTGAAGCCATAACTTTTTTTTTTTTTAAATGATTTGGAATCATTGGTTTTCTCCAAGCCTCAGAAAGTTGTTGTAATTTATTTATGTTTGGTTATTGTGTTCTAACATACATATATATGTAGTTTTTGATTGTCTAAATTGCCTCATCATTTGAGCTAGTTTGATATTGGAGCCTTAAGAGTTCTAGTGTCATGTTGCTGGGTGGTTCAAGCTGTGAGTACACAGAGAAAGTTAGCAGAAGTTCCACCTCAGGGGAGCTGCAGATGTTCTTCCTCACTTTTGTTTCCTTCTCCAAGTCTGAAAAAATAGTTCAGGGTGCATGCTTAAGGTGCTCCATTTGGGGCTCATGCAGAGCATCAGAGTTTAGCACAGAGTGCGGGGAAGTGAAGGGAAAAATGCAGGGCAAAGGAAGAGAAGATTAGATTTAAATCCATAAGAGTTTGCAAGCACTTAGCTTATGACATTCAAGTGAAAGTTCTCTGCAGTTCTGTAGGTGCCACTGTCAGGAGCTCACCTTCTCCACTGAGAAGGATGTACTCAGCTTGCCACACTCGCTACTCCGCTAGGCCAGTAGAAGCAGATCCACCTGCAGGATGTGCATTTAATTCTGGCTAAACTGGTTGCTCTGAACCTAGTCTCCCCTCTCTGTCACTCAGTCTACTCTCTCAGTTTTCACCATGATATTCAGGGCCTCTAGAATGTCCTGTATAATCTATTCAGTTGTTTTTCAGGTTCTTGGCTGTTAGAGGACTGACGGGTTGTATGTGGCTACTCTGCCTTCACACCCCTCCTCCTAAAGTAAATATTTTGTTAAGAAAAGAATTCACTGAGCTTACGGGACACTTTCAAGAAACAATAGTATAACACCAAACACAATGTGGATGCTTAATTTTTGACAATATATTCCTGAAAATATTTTCATGGTTTCTTTTATTGTGTATTTCAGTAACACTTTTTTAAAGATGAAGTGTTTTTTAAATAGTCTGATTTATATTTCATGATCTTGCTATGCAGAGGTTTCCTCAAGAAATTCAGACAACTGCTCAAAATACGTGTGGTAATAAATGACTTCTGAACAAACAAAAAATCTAATGTATTGAAAGAATATAGCAATAATAAAGTCTGTGTGTTTTTATTACCAAATGTGACATTTTTATTTTCACAAATTATTTTTCACACGTATATGCATTTATCAGAGCCCTGGTCCAACAATGGTTAAGAGCTATAGCTGCTAACCAAAAGTTTAGAGGATCAAATCTACTACCTGCTCCTTGGAAACTCAGTGAGGCAGTTCTGTTTGTTCTACAGGGTCATTAAGAGTCAGATTTGACTAGATGGTGGTGGGGTTTGGTATATTTATCACTATGTAATTGTGCATACACCACTTGCAAACACATCTATCTATGTCTGTCTGTATCTATCAGCAGCTTCTGACTCATGATAACCCCAGATGTCCCATAGCAGATCTTCTCCACAGGGTTTTCTTTCTGTAATATTAACAGAAAATGATTGTTAGGCCTTTTCTTCCATGGTACCACTGGATGAATTTTGAAGCACTGATATTTAGTTCAGCAGTTTAAGGTAAACAGTTAAACAATTTGAATGTAATTTTTTCAAATATAAATATACGGTTATTTTTATTTGAGGAACACAATTTTACATATGACCCCTCCTAGTCAGCCCCAACAAACAACAGATTAAGTCAAGTCTTATATATGTTAAAAAAATAATAATAACATAGAGTTCTGGCGCAACACACTCAGATGAGGTGCTGAAACTAGACTGTCCACTTCCATGCAACTTCTGACAAGTCTCTTCCCTTTTATGAGCTTGTCTGAGTCATCTACTGCTGCTGTAATAGAGATACCACAGTGGGTGGCTTTCAAAAGGGAAATTTATTCTATCACAGTCCAGTAGACTACAAGCACAGATTCAGGGCATCAGCTCCAGGGGAGGGCTTTTTCTGTTGACTCTGAAGGAAAATCCTTGCTGTTAATCTTTTCCTAAACTAGGAGCTTCTGAGGCACAAGGACACAGAGTCCTTGCCAATGATTGTACTCCACTCCCAGCTCTGCTTCTTGGTTGTGTGAGGTCCTCCAAATTTCTGCTCATTTTCCTTCCCTTTACCTCCCAAGAGTGCCTCAAGGTACAAAACAATCTTACACTTTGGGTTCAGTCCCACCAACACAACTGCCACCCATCCTCCCTCATTAACATCATGGAGGCATGCTTTGCAGCATACAGGACCATCAACCAATACCAGGAATCATGGCCTAGACAAATGGTTACATGTATTTTCAGGAGGACACAAGTCAATCTATGACAGAGATCAGTTTGCCCTTGTATAAATTAGAGTGCTAACGACATCTTTATATTGTTAGTAAAGATAAGAGATTGAGCGCCTTTGTGCATAAGGAAAATTGCACAGCACAACAAACATGGAAATCTGCTGTTTGGGGTCATTGCACCCTTTTACTACTATGTCTGTCTCTATTGCATTGGTTGGAACATTACAAACATAAATTTTTCAGACTCCCTTACAGCTTAGGTTGTATGTGATTTACATTCAGCAAATCAGGACATTTGTCTGTAACTTGAAAGGTAGATTTATATTGTTTCTCCTGAAAACCTAATGTTAAAAGATGTATATACTTGAATTATTATGGCCACTAGTTTACTTGTTTAAGTTCTCGTTGAGATCCTACAATTTGTCGGTTCCCTCTGTTAGGTGCTAAATGTTGGTAGGTATCCCACACATAGTAACAATAACAGTTGAGACAAAGTGATAAGTGATAAAAGACAGAAATATACAGGGTTCTTTGGATGCATCGAGGAGGAAAACCAAATGAAAATAAAATATAATTAAAAAAAGAGAAAAAAATGGGTTTTCAAAAATAAACTCATTTTAGAACAATAAAACTGAAGTAAAGTATAGGTGTTTAAAGCTATAAAATTAATTTTCTAATCATTTCCACTGATTAAACAGTCACTAAAAGGTTTTTAGTTTTTAGTGCTTATGAATCCAAATCCTACCATTATGCTTTCATTTAATCTAATGTGCTAATATCAATAATTTTGAAGCAGTTCTTGTTAATTTATAAGTGGATTAATTTCTAAATATAAATTTTAACTTACTAATAAGTTACATTAAACCTGTTTGAAAGTAATTCATTCAAAATGACTAGCTATAGTCCACTCACATTGACATTTAAAAAAAAACTTTTGATTTTATAAATTAAAAATGTATAGACAAAAACAAATGCACATTTTAATGAGCAGTATAAACAAAAAGTAGTGAAAAGATATATCTAAATATTATGATTCAAATCTTCTTACCTGATAATGTGTATATAGATATATTATCCCATACTAATACGAAAGTGAAATTTGGAAGATAGTTAGGTGGAACAAATCCATTTTTGTACCCTTTCCAAAGAAACAAGATCTAACAAAATGTGGACAATATTGAACAACATTTTTAATATCACAAACAAGTAAAATTTTGCTGAATATCATTCAAAAGTGGTTATAACAGCACACTGACAGGGAATGGCCAGAAATTCAAGCCAGATTCAGAAGAGGACATGGAATCAGGAATATCGTTTCTGATATCAGCTAGACACTGGCTGACAGCAGATCATACCAAAAAGATATTTACTTGTGCTTTATCAACTACTCAAATGCATTTAAATGTGTAACCATAACAAACTATGGATAACTTCATGAAGCATGGATAATCCAGAACACCAATCACTGCTCCTGAGGAGCCTATATATAGACCAAAAGGCAGTCATTTGAACAGAACAAGGGATTAATCTGTTGGTGAAAGTCAGCAAAGCTGTGCATCAAGACTGTATCATTTCACCATAGCTATTAAATCTGTATTGTGAGCAAATAATCAGAGAAGCTGGTATACATAAAGAAGAAAAGGCATCAGGATTGGAGGAAACTCATTAACAATGTGCATTATGCAGATGGCACAACCATGCATGTTAAGAGTTAAGAAGACTTGGAGCACTTACTGGTAAAGATCAAAGACCACAGCCTTTAGTTTGGATTGCCAAATTACACTTCAGTTTAAAGGAAACTAAAATCCTTTCAACTGGACCAATAAACAACGTTGCAACAAACAGAAAGTATTGAAGCTGTAAAGGATTTCATTTCACTTGTATCCACAATCAACAACCCTGGAACAGTAGTCAAGAAATCAAATGATGCATCCCATTGTGGAAATCTACCCCCTATAAGTAGGTAGATACAGAAAGAAAGACAAAGGAAGGAAAGAGAGACAAAAATAAAGGAATGAAAGACAGAAAGACAGAAAAAAAGACAGGAAGGAAGGAAGGGAGGGAGGGAGAGAGGGAGGATGGGCGAGTGGAAGGAGAGAAGGGAGGAAGGAAAAAAAGAAAGAAAGTCAATTTAAGGACCAAGATAAAGCTGACCCAAGCCATGGTGTTTTCAGTTGCCTTGTATGCTTATAAAAGCTGGGCTATGAGTAAGGAAAGCAGAAGAAAGACTGATACTTTTGAATTATGGTGTTGACGAACAATATTTAATATAGCATGGACTGGTAAAAGAATGAACACATCTGTCTCAGAAAAAGTACAATCAGAGTGCTCCTTAAAAGCAAGGATGGAGAGAATTCATTTCACTTACTTTGGGCATGTTGTCAGGTGGGATCAGTCCCTGGAGAAGGACATTATGCATTGTAAAGCAGAGTGTCAGCAAAAAAGAGGAAGACCCTCAACAAGTTGGAATGACACAGTGGCTGCAACACTGGCATCCAATATAATGTTTGTGGGCATGACACAGGACCAGGCAGTGTTTCATTCTAGTGTACATAGGATCGCTGTGAGTCAGAACTGACTTAATGGCTCCTGACAATAACAACAAGAGCTTGACAATTTTATAAACATCTAAAATGATACAAAGCTTCAGCTTGTCAAATCAGATTTGTATGATTCAGAGATTTTAGCCAGTATCAAGCTTACTAATAATGTCACCATTTCAGATACGTGAGAGGAACAAGACACCAAAGCGAAGTGTATGACCCTCCAACCCAGCTTCTTAGGTCTTGCATTTCTCTTACGACTTTCTCCAGCCAGGCATCATGTTTCCTAAATGACTTCTTCTAGTCCAGGTTATTTAAGTCATCTAGTACTGCTCTAACAGAAACACTACAAATGAATGGCTTTAAAAAGAGAAAAGTTTATTCTTGTACATTCTGGAAGATACAAGTCCAAATTGAGGATGTCTGCTCCAGAGAAAGGCTTTCACTCTGTTGGTTCTGGAGGAAAGTCCTTCTGTTGCATCAGTCTTGGTCAGGGAGCATGTTGGTACAGGAACCTCAGGTCTGGAGACACACTCTTCTCCAGTCGCTGCTTTCTTGATGGTAAGAGACTCCCAATTATCTGCTTACTTCTCTCTCTTTTTAACCCCTGTGGGATGAAAGGATAAAAAATGGTGAAAGCTACGCTCCAGAAAAACTCCCCTAGTATGAACGTTGCAGTCCCACCCTAACATTGTGTTAACATAATCATTCTATTAGACACTGGCAGAGACTAGAATTTACTGCATAGGAAAAGCACAAAGAAATTGGAAATGATGGTCCAGACAATGGCTATACACATTTTTTGAGGGGCGGGGGGAGGATAGTTCAATCCATGACACAGGTTAACAGATAAGGTTCTATCTGAGGTAGGTAGTCACCTCACTGATACAGAACCAGCCACTTAGGTCATAAACTATCTCCATGTTATTCTCTGAAAACGACAGGGCTTATGGGACATTTTCAAGGAACCATGATCCAGAAATTCATACAGTGGAGGCTTGTTTAACACAAGTAATCTTAGACAACCAGGTACGTCATTCTAAAACAGTCCATAGATAAGAAGATCGTCTGTTAGCAAAAACTCTTTTTTCCCTATGATTAGCCTGTTACCAGTATCTGTACAAGGCTATTAGACTGAGTTATGAATTATGTCTTCTGTTTCCTGCTAACATTTCTCCACCCTACATTAGGATAAACTTTCATTATTTAGAGATACACATTTTAAAAGTTTTGATTTATAATAATTAGGCTTTAGAATGTATGCATTGAGTAGATCAAATTTTTAATATAAATCACCCATGTCAGTCTTGCTAAAGCAAATGTAAACTCGATTAACCAGGATATACCACGACCCATTTTTGTGAAGCCTATAAATAAAACTGTCTAAATTACTTTGCACAGTCTACCAGAATAAGTAAAATTAAAATACCTACTGTGTTAATTAATATATACTCATTAACAGTACGTTAGTATTCTATTGTGGGTTAATGCTAAATGTTTCATGTCTGTTTCTGAAACTTTAGGTGGGAAGAGGTAGGTAAGTAGACTTTAGTAAGAAGATTTGGGAGTCATTGATGGAATGTTTCCTTGAATTGTTACTTATGTTGGCCAAAATTAGTTCTTAACAGTGACACTTTTTGACATACTACCAAAAAAAAAAAAAAAAAAAGTGATACACTGCAAGTTACAATAAATTCTATTTCAACTTTCTTGAGTAGGAGGATAACTCTTTCTATAAAATTGTGCTTATCAATGCTGTTTTAGGAAGAAAGCAGTGCTAAAGTTCTACTCGTTCAAAAAACAACTCCAGAACTTATTAATGCTATTTTGTGAAAGAATAGCTGACAACTAACTCTGGTATCCTGAGAGGTCCATTGTCTTTAGTTGTCTTCATTTATTTGTTATAAGTAGTGCATTAAAAAAAAAAAGATACCAGTTTCATCTAGTATCAAACAAACAACATTAATGTTTACTATAAGACAAATCTGTCTAATTCCCTGTCTGCTAGGTTTGAATGGCTTTAATGAACAAAAAATTTCAACTGATTTGGACATCTCTTCACTTTTATTCCCTGTCTTTTAATTAAAAACAATCAAATAAACAGTAACAAGAAAACAAAACAAAACAAAAAAAAAACACATATTCACTCTCAGTTAAATGACAAGTGGGGCTTTAAGCTGTTTTTTTTTTTTTTTTTTTTTTTTTGTTGTTGTTGTTAGTTTTTCAGTTGCAAGTGAAACCTGAGGCATTTTATCTGAGTTTTTTCCTATTTTTTTTCCCTGTTATGACGTTTTCATTAACAGGTAAGAACGCCAGCTGTCTGACAATCCTCATTTTAAACACCAAAGAAGAAATTCTGTACAGTGAGAGGTTATTTAGGCCTTTGAGTTGTTTTCTGTGTCTTGCGGAAGTAGCCTTTCCATGACTTTACGTTCTTTGTTGTTTAAAGCATTGTTATCTAACTGACCTAAAACCAAAACTTAAAGTGTCTGGCTAGAAAAATAAAAAGCCATGGCCCCCGCAGCAGTTCCATTTCACGGTTATCCTACAGGTCAGAGTGGAACTGCGTCACAGAGTTTCCAAGGAGTGCCTGGCAGATTGGAACTGCTGACCTTTTTTTGGTTAGCCAACGGGGCGCTTAACCATTATGCCATTAGGGTTTCTGAAATTCAGTGTATTGGGGATCTCAAATTGCACGAAGTTCAATTCTGTTAATTTAACTGAGTTCCTAAATATTCCCAAGTGTCCATGAATTTCTTAATTATGTTAAAATTTTTCAAGACCGTTGAAATTAGCATTAAGAAACTTTGCTGACAATACTGGCTCTAGCACTAATCAGGTCTGTGACCTTGCCTACTCCACATTTCTTAAGATACGACATTATTTAGTTCCTTCTATCCTCTCATTCACAAGATTATATTAATTTATGTGTTAAGTATATGTTCAGTCTCTAAAAACTATATACATCTAACTATACATCTATATCGTTTTTAAAGACTAGACATACATAGCTTACATGCAGGGCATTAGGATTTTAATGTGTTGTGCAATTCCCAATCTGATTTTCCACCTTTTCTTCTTTTGCATTATTATTATTATTTTAATATGTGAGGATAATCTCATATATTGATTTTCTTCCTTTGTAATATCTATGCCATGTTTGGGTTCTGTGGTTACACCATTTTTGTAAAAAGAACTGGAGAGATTCCGCTATGTTTTATATTTTGTTTCTTCATACAATTGTGGCTATCTGCAATTAGGCTACTTAAGTGTAATACCCTAGCTAGTGTGCCAGTGATACATGAGTACTTACATTTTTTTTTTTTCCTCACAGAATTTCTTTATCAGATCGAAGACAGTAGTTAGTGGAGCAGAGGCACTTCTAAGTCATGCTGAGTTTTAATGATAGAGGGTGGTATAGTATAGTGCAGTATCAGAAATCAGAACGCAGTTTACATCTGATATATAATTGCCCTTGATTGACAGTTTTCAAAGGGAAGAGTAATCCTGAAGAATTTTGCTGACATGATTACCATTGTAACTTCACTTCATGGAAAACTTTATTTCATGTGATGTAATTCTATATAGATGAAAATGTCTACTAAATGTTGTTTTAGGTAGCTGCCCCAGCAGTAACGACGCCTTCTGACTTTGAACTCTAGCTACTTCAAGAGTCACACCTTCTCCCTGATTATAAAAATTAAATAAGCTTTACCAGAAAATTTAAATAGCACATTTCCTTTTTCATGAGAATATTGAATACGTTCTTTCTAGCGTTGATTTTAAAACAATTATACCATGCCTTTCTGACTGTGTTCCCAAACCAAAACCTAGCACATGTACTTCCAAAAGAAGTACCTTGGTGGAGTCACTATTTAGCATTGGCAAAGCTACCAATAGTCTTTCTGCTTTACAGCATAAACCCTTGGGCTTAGATAGAAATTGCTGTGTGTATGACTTGAATTTTAATTTTATCTTTATGTTGATTATAAACAGCTACATATAAGAATGAAAACTGACACTTTTGCCTAAGCTTATATATATAAATTGTAAGATTGTGGATATAATTTGGTTCTTTAAAAAGTCAATAGGGTTCACTAATAAGTTTTTGAGGCTCCGTCATCTGGAAAATGGCTCCTCCTTTTTCAAGATGTTTTAGGTACTCTTCTCTCGAAGAATGTACTTTTGAGGAGTATGAGGTTTGACAATTAACTCCGCAAACTTAATTGATCTAAACGCTACATATCTCGTTGCTAAATATCACTGAGGTCACGTTTGAAGTACTCCCCTTGGGGAGTTTTGCGCTGATATCAGCGCTTGGTCACCCTTCAAAGCAATTTTGGAACCGTTGACGGAATGGGCATTGCACATATTGTCACCTTGGCCAGTTCACACAATTAACTGTATAGTTGTCTGAGAGAGAATTTTTAGCCAGAATAACTGTATTGGAATACCATCCCTTTTCACCTTGTTTGGCCTCCAATGACTTTTTCTTCACCTGAAGATAAAGGAAATACAGAAAAGAAGACATTTTGATGGAATTCAGTACCTCAAGGTTGATACAACGACAGCTCTGATGGTCATTCCAGAAAGACAGTTCCAAAATTGCTCTGAAGAGTGGACTGGGCACCGGCGTCGGCACATAGCTTCCCAAGTGGAGTACTTCCACTGTGACTGTGGTGACAATTCGGCAGTGAGGTATGTAGCACTTTTTCTAGGATGAATTCAAGAACTTAATTGGCAGTCCGCGAATACTTTATCTGGAATTTAAAAAAAGTGCAATTACAACTATGAGTACTATTACAGATGTATATAACTTAAAACAAAACGTAGTTCAAAGAAATCAAAAGAATAGAGGTCTGAAGTCATTAGTGAAGGGACTCACATGACTGCATTCTTGCAAAATGCATTAACATTTAACATACTAACACTGGAAAGCTTAAAAGATAGGAATCTGAACAGAAAGGGAGGAAAATACACAAAACGTGTAAGATGTATTTTTGTCTCAAAATATGTATTAAAAAACTATTGACAAATACAAAGCAGTATCTCAATTATAGAAAAATAAGAATGCAGAAAATAGATGCCCTTATTAAATATCTATCACATACTGGCATTAGAGCAAAGTGCTTTTCTGTACCTTGTTTTGTCTGCTCCTTCTAACTAGATGACTGGTCAAGTAATGCTGCTGTTGATTTCACAAAGACACAGACGCATAGATGCGAGTAATTCGCTCAAGGTCATAATTGGAGAAAGCCTGAATCTGGGATTTGTGCCTAGAGATGTCTGAATATAGTATCTGTTCCTGAAAAGTTCCAAACTGCAAAGTTTTTCCTTCCTGTGTATGCACATTTCTGACTGGATCTCTTATTATCTCGTGTTTGTTTCTCCTCTCCACTCCAATCTCTTGATTTTTTTGGCTTGTGCTCTATTTATCATATTTCATTTTACCAAGTGAGGAGCTCCTTACTGCTTCCTTCAAAAGTGAAAGAATCAAAGAATGGCTTAGCGTTAGCATCTCAAAACATTCTAGAGATGCAGAATTACAAGACCTTCAGAAAATCTGCTGTCATTTTGAGTGGCCTTGGCTCCTGGCTACTTTATAGGGCTGAGGACACTGAAAATATTTTATTACTTGCCGACTTGATGGCACTTGGCTTGGCTGCATGTTAAAAATTTTTGTGATTAAAGACCAGTGGTTTAGTATCAAGTGTCAAACTTCTGTTGTTTTACAACTTAAATCCTTGTCTTTGTTTGTTTGTGAAAGTCCTCCATAACATAACTCTCTCCCTGACCCCGTCATTTGTTACTCTGTCCTCCCTAAGCTGCACTTCTCCTTTGACCTCCCTCACCTTACCTGTTGGCATCTCACCTGGAACTCTATGGTTACTTTCACATCAATCTCAAACCTACTTTTCACACGTATTTGCGTTGCCTGTCACTTCCGCTTACTTTTTCCCAATCCAATTTCTTTCTTTCAAGTCTCGGATTAAATTTAATGATGAATTTCTTTTGGGATGTCTCTGAACTGGAGAACTTTTCCACATCCTTTCTGAATTGCCTTCACCTAGCTTCATAGAAGCCTGCTTGTGAGTGGGTAAAAGACACATCTGAACGTCTACGCTAATTATTGCGATCATACTACAACTTAATATTATTGCCCCTAGGAGACTCTCCGTGTCAAATCAGGTATCATTAGAATATATTCATTTTTCTACATTCTAATTGAATAACTGGTACCTCTTTCATATTTTTCAGCACGAAAAATTTAGTTTGCCAGCAAGTCAACATTTTGAGTTCTGAATTTTGGGCTTTATATTTTATTGTTCGGCACTTGGCTTATTTTATTGTTCATTTTCACCAGCTCCTGTCATGTTCTGCCTTCTCGTTTCACCTAAGTACAGAATCAGCCCATTTAGTTTCACCTATTTACTTGAACTGAGAAGGACACTCTCGACAAGTATCGTTTTGTATCTTGTGGTGCAGTCTGATCTTTGTCTGAAGAAGAGTTGACTTCAGGAATGGTTTTAGTCGGGCTCGGAGAGAGTCCAGGGGCCATGTTTTCTGGGGCTCCTCCAGTCTCAGCCAGCTCATTAAGTCTGATCCTTTCACTGGAATTTGAGCTCTGACATAACTTTAGTGCTGTTCCACTAGGGTCTCTGTTGTGTTCCCTGTCAGGGTGACATTGGTGGTAGCTAGCCACCACCAGTTGTTCTGATTTCAGGCTGATGGAATTTCTGGCTTATGGGGCCTTTTGTGACTCTTGGACTCATACTTTCCTTGTGTCTTTAGTGTTCTTCATTCTTCTTTGAAGGAACACAGTTTTACTCTGCACAAATGGGGTCTCCATGAGTCAGAATCAACTCCACAGCAACTGGTTTTTATTATGTTTTGCTAGTTAGAATAAAGCAAGGTTTGTGGCTTTTTATAATTCAAGTTAACTTTCCTACTGTGAGACTGTGAATATCCAACTGAGGGATTAGGAAGCATACTGTCTTCCACTAAAAACCACATTTGATCCTGGCACAAAGAAAACATTCAATAGTATTTGTTAGATGAAACAGAGTGTTTTTAAAATGTATTTGAAGTAGAAATCAGCATCTAGAAAGTTCAAAGTGGAATAATGACAGCAAAAGTCAATATGTTCTCTAAAATTGGAAACTATCAGGCTTTCCAAACCCTGCAATTAAAAGCATATTATCTTGAGTTTACTGAGGAAAATAAAGAAATATTCAAATCATTCTTATCAATTAATTTCCAAACAAGATATTTAAAAGTTGTAATTATCTATTTTCTATGTTATAGTAAAATACCATCACCTGATAGAACCACTAAGATTGCAAATTCCTTTTTCTTTAAATGTAATATTTAAACATATTGCACAAACTGAGGAGCCCATTGAGGAAAAGTCTATTGTTATATTACCCAGCTAAGATCGTAAGCAAAATGACAGTGATACAACCACCTAATTTGTAAATAGCTGTTACATTTCTGAAAATGATATTAATCAATACAAATTAATATTAGTAAGCAGCTGTCCATCTCCTTGTCAAATAATTTACCAGTGTATTTAGTCTCAAATTGTGCCTGGTAAACTCAGGTTTTCAGAAAATGGAAAGCCTTCTTCAAAAGATGCATTGCCTGTCAAAGTTGTATTTGTTATCTTTTTTCCTCTGAGGTAATTGCATGAGGAAATTATGTGTGAAAAGAGAATTTTCAGTTACTACCTTGAATAAAGGTTGAGGAAAGGTTATATTTAGCATAACTTCATTCGCAACACATTATTGCCCTATAGGCAGAATAATCTAATTTCACTTCTTTTATGATTCACCTGGAGTACTGAATACTCAGTCTTTCAAAGAGTTTTCTTTTATCTTTCTTTATCCGTATTTGCATTCTGTCTCCTGGTTATATGGAAAATAAGGTGCTATCAGTGTGGTAATTAAAGGTGCTATCAGTGCATTTAGTATTTTTAAAATATGTTTAAATTCCTGCATCTCTGTTTATACCACCAATAAGCATCTTTCAATTTTATCCTACTTTTCTCATTGAATCTTTAAACTCTTTGTAAAGTAAGCTCAGTTTGACTAACAAGAAAGACAAATCACCAAATATTCCAGCTTGGTTTTTGTAACAGTCGCACAATATAGTGTATACATGGTAACAAAATCCTATCAAAAGTATTTGGCTAATATTAATATATTACTTTTTACAGATGAATGAAGTACCCAGTGCTTCATTCATTTACTTATTCAATTATTTACTACTCATTAGCTGCTATTTGCCAAACATTATTTTGCAAATATCACTGATAAATTATCATTTTACAAATGCTAGGAACGTGTTCTACAGTATAATTGATCAATATTCCTTAAAACTGTTGACATCATCAAAAAGAAAGTTTCACAGTTAAAAGTTGACAAAATAGACATTACAGCGAAATGTAATATGCTATCCTGTATGAGATTCTGGAATAAAAACATTAGGCATAAACTAAAGAGCTCTGAATAAAGTATCTCTTTGGTTTACAGTAATGTATCATTATTGGTCCATTAACTGTGAAGATAGATGAAACTAAGATTTTAATAACACAAGGAAAGAACTGTGGGATATATAGCCAGCCAGCCAAGTGCCATCGAGTTGGATCTGACTCATGGAACTCCCTATATTAGATTGGTATTTTTATGTAAGTCAAGTTTGTCTAAAATAATAAGTTCATTAAAAAATGGGAGAATCTTAGCTATGATATGTTTATTGAGAATAATGAAATATTTATATACAAATATTTTAAAAATATGTACAAAATCCATATGATAAAAAGGACAAAATTCTGGTAAAAGAAATGAAAGAGCTAAATAAAAGGAGAGATATGTTCTGTGTGGCCTCTAATACTTTCAAGTTACCTTTTGCCTTAATGTGTCAGCATCACCTCTATACACTGTCTTTGATTCAGCACAATTAATGTCTCTCACACTTTACCTGCTTTTCTTCTGTTTACTTTTTACTTTGGGAAAGAGATTTCATTAGAGAGTCACAAAAATATCATTCTTTATACTACCTTAAGTTATAGTGAAACTGTGCTGAAATGAAAGGGACACATACACACACAAATTTAATCCAGTTTACACAGTTGCTGATTAGATGTCAGATGCAAAAGAGAATAATCTCTTCATATTCACTTTCTGCTATCCAACTGATCTATGTTCTATATAAATGTCACCTGGTGTCTGTCAAAGATATGAAAGAATCCTATGAGGCATACTGAGACTGTTGTTCATGAAAAACTATGGTACTTGAAGGAAGTATATCATTTTTATTAAAAATAAATTATTAAATGTAAAATTACTAGTTATTAAAAAAATGCAAGTGAGCTGTGGTAGTCAAAACAGCTTGGTACTGGTACAAAAACAGATACATAGAATCATGTAACAGAATTGAGAGGTCAGACATAGAATCATCCGCCTATGGCCAAGCCAAGTGCCATCTAGTAGGATCATGAGCAACCAATAATTGACAAAAACTCAAAATCCATAATCTGGGGAAGAGACAGTGTCTTTAACAAATTGTCCTGGCATAAATGGATAGTCATCTGCAAAAATGAACTAAAACAAGACCCATGTCTCACACCATGCACAAAAACTAACTCAAAATGTATCAAAGACCTAAACATGAAATTTGAAACTGTAAAGCTCATGGAAGAAAAAATAGGGAAAATGTTGGAGCCCTAATCCCTTGCATAAACAGACTATAAAACATTACTAACAATGAACAAACACCAGAAGAGAAAATAGATAACTGGGAACTCCTAAAAATCCAACAGTTACATTCATTCAAAGACTTCGCGAAAAATGTAAAAAGACAACCAACAGACCGGAAAAATATTTTGGCTATGACGAATCTGATCAGTGTCTAATCTCCATAATCTACAAATACTACAGAATCTCAATAACAAAAAACGCAAATAACCTTAACCCAATTTTAACATGGGCAAAGAGTATGAACAGGAACTTCTCCAAAGAGACATCCAGGTGGCTAACAGATACGTGAGAAAATGCTCACATAATTAGCCATTAGAGAAATCTAAATCAAAACTAAAATGAGATATCATATTGCCTCAACAAGACTGTCATTAATGCAAACAACACAAAACAATACATGTTGGAGAGGCTGTGGAGAGACTGAAACACTTCTACATTGTTTGTAGGAATGTAAAATAGTGCAGCCACTTTGGAAATCACTTGGCATTTTCTTAAAAAGCTGAGAATAGATATACATATGATAAGATCCAGCAATCCCACTTCTTGGAATATATCCTAGAGAAATAAGGGCTGTCATATGAATATATACAAGCATACCAATGTTTATTGCGGCACTTTCCACCATAGCAAAAAGATGGAATCAACCTAGGTGCATGTCAACAGACAAATATATAAACAAACTAAGGTATATTCAAACAATGGAATATTATGCAATAATAAAGAACAATAATGATCTTGGGAAACATCTCACAAAATGAAGAAATCTGAAACTAATCAGTTACAAAGGACAAATACGGTATGAGACAATTACTGTAAAGACAGAAGAAAATGTTTAAACAGAAGAAAACAGTCTTTGATGGTTACAAATGTGGAGAGCAAGGGAGAGGGGCAATCACAGATTAACAGTGGATAGGAATTTGGTTCAGTGAAAGGAGGGACAATGTGCAGTAGCAGGGAGGTCAGCACTACTGGGCCAAACCAACAGCTAAGTTTTCTAAATGTAACCTAACAATCCAAAGGACAGAGTAGCAGGAACAGGGGTCTGCAGAACATGGTTTCAGGGGACATCTATCGACATAATAAAGCTTTTTTAAGAAATGTTCTGTATCCCACTTTGGTGAGTGGTGTCAGGTGTCTTAAAAAGCTAACAATTGGCTATCTAAGTAGCATCAGCTGGTACCAAACCCAGCTGGAGCATAGACTAATGAAACATCAAAGACACGAGGAAATTTGAGCCCAACAGACAGAAAGGACCATATAATCCAGAGACTACATCACCATGAGACCAGAAGAACTGGATAGTGCCTGGCTACCAGTTAGTGTTTCAACAGAGAATACAACATAGAGCCGCCAACATAGTGAGAGAAAAATGGGTTTGTGAAACTAGAACCCTATTAGAAGCTCATATTTCATGGTCTGACAGACTGGGAACTTCCTGGAAGACATAACCCCAGAACTCTCTATTATCCCATAGTTAAAAAAGCTCCTAAGTCAGCTCTTAGCAAAGAGTGGTCTAGACTACAAGACATAAAACGATACTGATGAAGACTGTGCATCTTGGCTTAAATATTTACATCAGGCTAACTGAGCAGCTTCCGTCCACAGAGGAGATGAAGGGGTGGAAGGGGACAGGAGCTGGTTGAATGAACATGGAAAATACATAGTACAAAGGAAGAGTGTGCTGTCATAGGGTAGGGAGAGCAGCTAGATTTATACAGCATTGTGTGCATGTTTTTGTATGACAAATTGACTTTGATTGCAAACTTTCACTTTTTAAAAATACATGTGTAAGTTCAAAATGTTTGAATACTGTAAACAAACTAGAGTCAGTGACAACTAAAAGAAAAATGAGATAACTTTTTCTTAATGTAGTAAAGGAAACCCTGGTGGTGTAGTGGTTAAGACCTATGGCTGCTAACCAAAAGACTGGCAGTTTGAATCTACAAGGCATTCCTTGGAATTTCTATGGGGGCAGTTCTATTCTGTCATACAGTGTTGCTATAGGGTTCCTTGGAAACCCTGGTGTCATAGTGGTTAAGTGCTACATCTGCTAACCAAAAGATTGGCAGGTCAAAACTGCCAGGTGCTTCTATGCTGCAGTTCTGTTCTGATCTATAGGGTCATTGTGATTCAGAATCAACTCAATGGCAGTGGATATAGGGTTCCTATGAGTTGGAGTCAACTAGATGGCAGATGGTTGCTTTTTTTTTTGTTTGTTTTAATGTAGTAAAATCCTAAAGGAAGTATTTTAGAAGCAGAATTCAAAGTGGGGAAATAAGTTACATTTACTGTATTGACGCAAGTAACAAAGTTTGTCTTGTCTATTAATACAAGACATACCACAAAATTGTGGAAATTGGATTTTACAAGATTGAATCTTAATTTATTAAACAAGATGAATTTCCATGATATTTGAAAATCCAAGTATAGATAAAGCAGTTTAAAGTAGAGAAGAGTGCTGCAGAAAGAAATCACAGCAGTGTTACAGAGTCAGTCATGTGTATATAGAGACACACAAAATATAAGATCAATCCCTAAATTAGAAAATAATATGGATATATGACATTGCTTAGAATGGACATATGAAAATGAGATCTTCACCACATTTTTCAAGAACTGTAATAAAGAAACAATACCATACATTATCAGGGCAATACTCAGATATTGAGAACTACAATAAAGTCTGTGATTCTATAATGTGATACAGTTAACAAATTAAGTCAGAATAGAATTTGAAATGAGCAGAGAAAAGAAAAGCTACTTGTCTTCCCAACATCTGTGTTTACCTGACCTAATGAAGGAGTTGAAGCTAAGTGGGTGGCTGACAAACTCTCTTGAGCAAGAGGGAGTGAGGAATAGCTACCACATAAAGAATTATTTTTTCTTTATACACATTTTCACCCACTGTGGATATTCAATTTTTCTTCTTTGACAAGCACAAAACAATAAGGACGTATGTAAAACTTTTTATTCTGCTGAAAACTGTTGGATAGAACTTTGTGTAAACATCTGTTCTCATATAGCAGAATGACAAAAATGTTCAACATTCATAAGCACCTTAAAAAATATGAAATTTGTGACAATTTGGACCCTGGCTCTTTGTGTACGCATAGGTTAGAATTTGCTGAGTAGGTGTGGATAATAACAGCAATTTTAAAGCTAAAGCACTGGGTGGAGGGTTACATGCCTGCTTGTAAAATTCTCTTGAAAATAAAAGAAATAACTTCCTTCCTCGAAAATACAAGAAAGAGAGAAGAAAAGGGAATTTATGGCAAGCAGAACACATTTGTTCTAAAGATTAAAAAAAAAAAAAACTATTTATTTCTATAGGTTCAAATGTATTTAAACATATTTTAGTAGTCTATCCTATTCCATTCACCAAATATAGCTATTATGGTTATTTGTCCTTTAAAGGTATACAGAAACAATTATCCAGTAATAACAGCCTTAGCACGTGCGTTAGTCATCTGGGACTGCTCTAACATAAATACTACAAGTCGATGATTTTAACAAAAAGAAGTTCATTCCTATATAATCCAGTAGCCTACAAGTCCAAATTCAAGGTGTCTGCTATAGGGGAAGGTTTTCACTTTTTGTTGGCTCTGGAGGAAGATCTTTGTACTGCATCAATCTTGTTTTGGTCTGAGAAAATCTTGGCATAGAATCTTCAGGACTGAAGGATGCATTCTGCTCTCTGTGCTGCTTTCTTGGTTGTATGAGGGTCCCACTCCATGCTTGCTTCCCTTTCCTTTTATCTCCTGTAGGATAAAAGGATAAAAGGTGGTATAAGCCACACCCCAGGGAAAGTTCCTTTACATTGGAGCAGGAAGATTACCTTAGTAAGACTGTTTACAGTCCCATCCTAATCCTCTTTGATATAATCCAGTCTATCAGCCACAAGCAGATAGTAGAGTTTACAGCATAGGAAAATCACAAAATGGAGGGCAATCAGACAGTACTGAGAATCACAGCCCGGCCAAATTGCTACACACATTTTCAGGAGGACACAATTTAATCCATCATATTACCCTTGAGAGAAAAGAATATAGGATGGCAATAATTTTCTGTGCTGAGACTTCTACAGTTTTAAAGCCATTGTGCTTATTTCTGTATTGAATGCTGATAATAGATTTTTAGTCAAATTCAAATTACAGACTCAAATGAAAGGCTTATCCCACCGCAGCTAACTCTTTAACTCTCCAATATTGCTAGACCGGACATAGATACAAAATAATTGACATTTTAGAACTACCTTTTCTAGATTTCTTCCCAAAACTCTTTTTTTCTGCTTGATATGAAAACCAATAAAAGTCTAAAACCATCTCAGAGCAACTATTATGTCTGGTATTGGTTTGGCATATGCTGTGGATTGAATTATGTCCTCCCCAAAAATGTGTTGTATATTCTAACCACTGTGCCTGTGGCTCACACTTTCATAGTGGAATGGGTTGTATTTGTTGTTAATGAGAAAGGATTAATGTTGAGTGTATCTCTTTTAAGATATAAAAGAGGTTAAATGAGTGCACAGAGAGGAGATGCCAAGTCACATGCCAAGCCACATGAAAATCACCCAGGATTAGAAGCTCAGAAGACACAAAGACTTTCTTCCATAGCACCCTGAATTCAGACTTCCAACATTCTAAACTATGAGAAAACATAGCTCAGTTTATTAAAGTCAGTCAACTGTGATATTTCTCTTATGGTAGCAATGAGTAACTAAGACAACACAGTTAAAAGCAGAAACTTACAACAGATTCTAGATGTAAGTCATATTTGAATGAAATGTGCATGAAAGAAAAGAAATACATTATAGCATTCAACACTCCTTTGACACTTGAATTCTAAGATAAGTCAGGTGAATCCAAACCATCATTTTAATCTACCTTAACTTGCTATTTAACTGTCCAATATTGGTAGACTGGACCTAGCCTAGACCTTACCCTTGAAGATTCCAAACCTTCATGTAGTACTCACCTTCTCTTTGGTATTAAGAAATTTTGAAGGAGATGGAATCAAGATGGCAGACTAAACACACTTCTTCCTAAATCCCCCTGGAAACCAAACCTGAATTGATAATTAAATAGAGCCTTCTGGACACCTAGTGAGCCCTACAACATGGCATATGGCTTTTAATTTGGGCTTCATAAGATTGAGCAGAGGGTCTCCTCTCTTTTGCTGTTCTCTGTTCTTTATGAGTGCTGGCTTTCGCAAACGGAAGGTAACTCGCCATTTTTATTTTTTTTCCTCTGTCTTGGCTGGTGGGTGGAGCTTGGATTTGACTGGCGGCTACTTTCAGACACATGGCTGGTGGGATCATCAGGCAAGATTGCCACATTTTGAGAGGCCGGCTTTGGACTCTGTGCATTTCAGCACCTTTGGCCTCTCTTTCTGCCTCCGCCATTGAGTATACTTTACCAAAGTGGGCAGAGAGCTTGTGCCGGACACCACCTTGTTCCACAGGGAAGTGCACATACCTGTATGGAGGCCACAGCTCAACCTAATTTCTAGGCTGGGAGGCAGCACCTGCCTGGAGGAGAGTGCTTTTCTGGCAGAAAAACAGTGTCATCTACAGCTGGGGTCTGGCAGCAAAGACCACCAGAGAAGTAGCCTTTCTGTATTTTGAACTAGTTTATAACTTCTAGGGTTCATTATAGAGGTGCTTACTTTGCCAGCTTGGAAGAGGGACCGGTACACCTGAACACCTCATTGACTTTGGAAGTTGTCAAATATCTTTTACCTTTCATTTTAAGGAGACCTACAGAAACACTATCGAAGCATCTCTGCCAGCCTTTATTGACTCTCATGATGCCCCCAAAGCAACAAACTCTGTGGAGAAAAGCGTAACCAAGAAATCACCCATGACTTCCGAAGGCTCCCAAAAGAAACAACCAAAGAACTTCCCAGACAAAGAAACCTTTCTTAAACTATTGGAAGGTAAATACAAAAGGATTATATAGAGAGCCCTCCTAGACCTTATACAAAATGCAGCAGAGCAAAATGAAAAATTAAGCAAGCTGTTCTATCTGATGGAACACCAGTACTCTGAAATCTAACAGATCAAAATCAAAGACATAGAAACTTCAACTCAAAGCCAAGAAAATAGAATGGAAAAAAATGGAAAATAGACTTTCTGATTTGAAGACAGAGCTACTGACTCCAGCATCTATGAGGAGAAGTCAGAAAAACGAAACAAGAAAAATGAAGAAGCATTAAGCATGTGGAACTCTATTAAAAGAAACAATGTAAGATTAATTTGAGTTCCTGAATAGGGCAAGATGCCTGAGAACACAGAGTATTGTTGCTAAGCCGCTGACAGAAAACTTTCCAGAAATTATGGAAGAAGAGAATATAGGTATCCAAGGTGTATGTTGAAAGCCCCTAAAAATGCATCTCAAAAGAAAGACTCCAAGACGTCTTACAATCAAGCTTAACAACATGAAACATAAACAGAAACTCTTAAAAGCAGCAAGACTCAAAGCAAAGCTAACATTCAGAGGGAAACCCTGTAGATTTTCATCAAATTTTTCAGCAGAAACAATATGGCACTAAGACAGTGACATGACATATTCAAAGCCTTGAAGGAGAAGAACTTCCAACTAAGAATTATATATCCTGCAAAACTATCTTTCAAATATGAAAATGAAATGAAGACATTCACAGATAAACAGAAACTCAGAGACTATGTAAAACCAAACCAAAGCTACAAGAAATACTGGAAGAATCTCTTCACTTATAAGAACAAGATCACTAACTTTATATTTTGGAAACAAATAGAGGACACATCACCCAGAAACCTACTCAGTTAAGGAAGGCTCCAAACTCAGTCAAAGCTATAATAGTGAAAGAAATGATCCAGTGATCATATCATGAAAACTATGGTGTCATCATATTAAAGATAGGGATGCATTACAGTTGTTATAGTCCTTCCTGATGGAGAGGAAGTTGATAAGACTGGTAGTAATTAAAATTGGGTTTATACATAGTTTATTAAGGGCGGTCATATGGGCAGCTGTAAAGCACAATGAAAATGCAATATATTCAAATCAAGAAACGTAATACAGGAGTCTCAACAACCACAAAGCCAACACTGAAAAAGGGGAAAAGTCAACTCACAAAGAAGAAAATGCCAGAAAAGATTACTAAGAACAGAGTAAACATCAACACAGAAATAAACACATCACAATGCCAGCACTAAACACATACTATCAATAATTACACTGAATGTGAATAAACTGAATGCTCCAGTAAAGAAACATCAAATGACGTCTTGGATCAAAAGACATGTACCATCCACATGTTATCAACAAGAAACTCAGCTTAGTCTTAAACATAGGAACAAACCAGAAGTTAGAGAATAGAAGAATATATATCAAGCTAACAATGAACAAAGAAGAGCAGGTGTGGCAATTCTGATCTCAGATAAAATAGATTTTAATGTAAAATCCACCATTGTAGACAAGGATGGACAGTGTTTATTGCTGAAAGTTTCAATACACAAGCAGGATTTAACAACCTTAAATATTTATGCACCTAATACTAGAGCACCTAAATACATTGAAGAAACACTGACTACACTCAAAAATGAGACAGATCACTCCAGAATAATAGTGAGAGACTTCAACACTCCACTCTCAATATTGGACAGAGGGTCTAGAAAAATAACTAAATAAAGACACAGAAGACATTATTGCCACAATTAATCAATTAGACCTCATTGACATATACAGAACTTTCTATCTATCCACAGTGGACAACTACACCTTCTTCTCCAGTGGACATGAAACATTCTCCAGAATGCAACATGTGTTAGGATATAAAGCAATTCTCAACAAAATCCACACCACTGAGTTAATGCAAAGTATCTTCTCAGATATAAGGGGAACTCATGGAAACTGAACAACATCTTGCTCAAAAAGCCATGGATTATGCTAAAAAAGCCATGGGTTATAGAAGAAATCAAGGATGAAATAAAAAAATTTATGGATTCCAATGAGAATGAAAACGCTTTCTATGAGAACCTATGGGATACAGCCAAAGCAGTACTCAGAGGTCAGTTTATCTCCATAAATGCACACATCTGGAAGGAAGAAAGCAAATTGAAGAACTAATGCTACAACTTGAACAACTAGCGAGAGAACAACAGAGGAAACCCTCAGGTACCAGAAGAAGACAGGCGATAAAGATTAGAGAAAACTAAATGAATTAGAGAATGGAAGAATTACTGAAAAAATTGAAAAGCCCAAATGCTGGTTTTTGAAAAAGATCAGCAAAATTGACAAACCACTGGTAAATTTACTAAGTAAAAAGAAGAAAGGAAACAAATAAATAAATGAGAGGGGAGTTATCATACAGATCGAACAGAAATAAAAAAAATACCATAACAGAATACTATGAAAGACTGTACTCTAACAAATTTGAAAACCTAGATGAAATAGACAACTTCCTAGATTCATATCACATACCAAAACTATCACAAGGTAAAGCAGAACAACTGAAAAAAACCATCACAAAGGAAGAGATTAAAAAATCATCAAACAACTACCAATGAATAACAGCCTGGTCCCAGATAGCTTTTCTGCTGAATTCCACAAAGCTGTTAGAGAAGAGTACTCTACAATACTACTAAGACTATTTCACAGCAAAGAAGGATGGAATACTCCCAAATTCATTCTATGTAGCCAGCATAACCCTGGTAAAAAAAAAATCCAGGGAAAGACCCAACAAAAAAGGAGAACCATGGACTGATATCTCATGAATCTAGATACAAAAATCTTCCACAAAATTCTTGCCAGCAGAATACAACCACATATCAAAAAAATAATCCATCATGACCAAATTGGATTCACACCAGGCATGCAAGGCTGGTTCAACATCAGAAAATAATGGATGTGATCAACCACATAACTAACAAGAACTAACTAACATAACTAACAAGAATCATCTGATTTTTTTTATTAATGCAGAGAATGCATTTGATAAAGTCCTGCACCCATTCATGCTAAAAATTCTCAGCAAAATAGGAATAGACAGCAAATTCCTCAATGCAATAAGGCTGCTTACACAAAGCCAACTGCCTACATCATCTTGAATGCAGAGAGACTGAAACAATTGCCCTTGAGAACAGGAAGTAGACAAGGATGTCCACTCTCACGTCTCCTATCCAACACTGTACTAGAAGATGTAGCCAGAACAATTAGACAAGACCAAGAACTAAAGAGCATCTGGACTGGCAAAGAAGAAGTAAAAATCTCCCATGTGCAGATGATACGATTGTGTATACAGAGAATCCTGAAGAATCCATAATTAAACTAATCAAACTGATAGAAGATTTCAGCAAAGTCTCAGGATACAAGACAAACATGAGTAAATCGGTAGGATTCCTTCATGCCAACAATGAGATTGTTAAGGAAGAAATCACCAAATCAATAACATTTACTAAAGCTCCTAAGAAGATAAAGGACCTAGGAATAAATCTAACCATAGAAATAACAGACCTTACAACGAGAACTAAAATTCCTTTCTACAAGAATCTAAGAGAAACTTACATAAATGGAGAAACCTACCCTACTCATTGGTAGGAAGACTTAAAATTGTGAAAATGCCTATTTTACTCAAAGCAGTGTACTTATAGAATGCAATCCTATTACAAATTTCAGTGACATTTTTTAATGAGATAGAGAAACAAGTCATCAACTTTGTTTGGAAATGGAGGAAGCCCTGGATAAATAAAACACTACTGAAGAAGTGGAACACACTAGGAGGCCTGTCACTATCCTACTTTAGAATCTATTACACTGCCACAGTAGTCAAAACAGCCTGGTACTGGTACAAAAAGAGACAGACAGATCAGTGGAACAGAATCGAGAACCCAGAGATGACACCATCTTCCTGTGAACAGTTGATATTCTACAAAGGCCCTAAGACATTAAACTGGGTTAAAAACAATCTCTTCAACAAATGGTGCTGACAAAATTGGATATCCATCTGCAATAAATTGACACAAGATCCATACCTCACACCTTACACAAAAACAACTCAAACTGGTAAAAGACCTAAATATCAAATCTAAAACAATAAAGCTCATCTAAGAAAAAGTAGGAACAATGGAAGCTTTAATACACAACATAAACAGACTTCAAATCTTTCAAATAAACCACAAAAAAACAGAAGAGAAAATGGATAAATGGGAACTGCTAAGAATCAAACATTTTAGTTCATCCAAAGACCTTGTTAATAGAATTAAAAGGCCACCTACAGAACACGAAAAAATATTTGGCAGCTATATATCAGACTGATGCCTGATCTCTATAATCTATAAGGTACTACAAAATATCAATAAGAAGATAAATCATCCAATTAAGCAATGGGCAAAGGAGATGGACAGACACTTCTCTAAAGAGCAGATCCAGGCAGCCAAAAATCATATGTAGACATGTTCACGATCATTAGCAATTAAAGAAATTCAAATCAAAACTACAATGAGATACCATCTGACTCCAACAAGGTCGGCTATGACCAAATAATAATGCAAAACAACAAATACTGGAGAGGCTGTGGAGAAATTGGAACTCTCCTACACTGTTGGTGGGATTGCAAAATGGTAAAACCACTTTGGAAAGCAATCTGGTGCTTCCTTAAAAAGCTGGATCTAGATATATCATTTGACCTAGTAATTTCACTGCCCGGAATGTATCTGACAGATATATTCAAGGCCATGCACACCAATGGATACACGCACACGAACATTTATTGCAGCACAGTCCACAATAGCAAAAAGATGGCATCAACCCAGATGACCCAAAACAGAGAAATGGATACGTGAACTATCATATATGTACTCAGTGGAACACCATGCAATGAGAAAGAACAACAAAGATTTTAGGAAACCTCTCATAACCTGTTTCAATTGGAAGACATTATGCTGAGTGAAAATGCCAAGCCAAGTGCCGTCGAGTCGGATCCGACTCATGGCTGAGTGAAAATAGTCAGTGACAAAAGGACAAATATTGTACAAGATCCCTACAATAAGAACTTAAAAACAGACTCATGCATAGAAGAAAAGACTCTTTGACAACTGCAAGAGTGGGAAGGGTGGGAGGGCAAAGGGGGAGGGTTTAAGTTAGATAGTTGATAAAAATTTGGTTGGGTGAAATTGGTGACAACACACATTAGAAAGAAGATCAATATTAACTGGACTTCAACATAACATAATTTCTCCTGCCGTTTTAACCTAATATTGGAAGGACAGATTAACTGGGCCAGTGGGCTGGAAACCATGCTCTACAGGTAATCAAGGCCAAATTGGGACAACTAGCTTTTTTCTAAGGTAGCCTTCTGCATCCCACATTGGTGAGTGGCGTCAGGAGTCTTTAAAGCTGCCAAGCTGCCATCTGAAGGTACAGCAAATGGTCCCAACTCAGCAGGAACGGATGATCACCAAGGTCCAAAATGACATGGGGGAAAGAGAACCCAGAAGACAGAGAGACCCACGTGAGTGGGTGACTACATTGGCTTGGGACTGGAAGAACTGGATGGTGCCTGGCCACCACCAGTGACAGCTGTGATGGAGTGAACAAAGTTGATTCTCACTGGCAACACAAGAATGAAACAGGGTGCACCCCGAGTCCTCCACTAAAAGACCACCATTGATTATCCAGAAGCTTCAGAGTTCCTTTGGGAGCACAGCCCCTGGCCCTGATGCTGCCCCTGTCCATAAATCATAATGGAGGTCAACTCTTCGAACAGGAATGGATTGGACTTGATGACACTGTGTGACCATGTCATGTGTGCACTTTACAGTTCTATGTATCCATAGGATGTCATCCTGCTGACCTCTTACTGGAGGTGGAGGAGTGGGTGGAGAGGAGGGGATAGGAGATTGCTGGGAGGATGGGACATGAGTGGTGCAAAGAGGAAGAACATGTTGTCACCAGGCAGGGAGAGCTTTGGGAGCTGCATATAGATAGGCATGCAAATTCATATGCAAATGTACATTTTCACTCAATCTTAAAAAAAAAAGAAACAAACAAACAAATTTTGAAGCCTAAAAAAAGAGTCTCTGGGGGATGCAAATGGTTAAGGGCTCAACTACTAGCCAGAAGTTTGGCAACTTGAATCCAGTCCAAGGTATTTTTCAAGACTTGGAAGACAAACTTGACGATCTGCTTGCTGAAGTTCACAGTCTTGAAACCCCTATGGGGCATCTCTACTATACACACATGGAGTTCCCATGAGGCAGATTCGAGAATAGTAAGATGTATGACTTTTTGTTTCTTCTGTGCCTTTTTTTTTTTTAATCTGCTGCTACTTTTGTAGGGCATACAATCTAAGTGAACAAAAGTAAAGGGAAGGATGAGTGAAACACAGAAGAAAGAACAAATAAGAAGAAGCAGAATTCCTTCGGCCACCATTTGACATTGAGAATGATATTGTAGGTTCTTTGCCTTGACTTCATGGAAACTGTGTGAGAGCTGTCTTACACAGAATGCTCTCTTAAAACTTTATTGGACCATTGAGACAGTGAACATCACCACTGGCTTTGAAAAACAGAATTCTGGAAATTCAAACATTGTTTGCCTTTGCTGCAGGTCCAGTCTGAGCAATTTTGTAGCTGTTGTCCTGGAAACCATTTTTTTTTTCTCCAAGCCCTGTTTCACTTTGTTCTTGTTATTTGTTAAGCTTCACTTTCTTTCCCAAACTATTTTTTCCAATTTCTATATGAATAAGCACTGACTAACACGGCCACTTTCTATTTTGGTTTATACAGATTGATTTTGTAATATGTTTCCCATGTTTTGCATCTGTTTCAAGTTTGTGCAAGGCTTCTTGCAAACATAACACGTTGGTTCTGATACTCTGCTTTTATTTGCTGGTCAGAAGCAAAGAATATCCTGTCAGAGCCGATTAAAGTCTATAAGAATAGGTGCCAAATTAAAACCTAGAAGAACTTTCCAGATATTTGGCTTATTCATACAGCGTATTTTAACTACTTAAACTGTATATATGTGCCACCTAATGTTTTATAAATTACTTTCATGTTTATTTTTGCTGTCATAATTTATTTATAAGGCAGATGTCCTTATCATACACAGTCTATTTGTAAAATTCAGGCTCTGTGACACTAAGTGGCTTGCCTAAAGTCACACACTTGGCAAGCAAGGAAGTACAGGATTTGGACCAATATTAGTGCCACAACCTTATCTACTATCCTCTAAGAAGAGAGAAGTTATGTGGCTTTGGAAAAATTTAGGTAAAGACTCCAGATCTTATATGAAAACATGGTGTTGGAGAAGAGGGAACTCCTTTCACCACCACCCTCCAAAAATAAAAATCTATCAAGTCAATTCTGACTCGTAACAACCCTAAAGGACAAAGTAGAACTTCCCCATGGGGTTTCCAAGGAGCATCTGGTACATTCGAACTGGTCACCTTTCAGTTAACAGCTGTAGCACTCAACCACTGTACCACCAGGGTTTCCAACTAGGTGGAGTGTATTTGAGAATGTGATCTTTCTGTTAGTTATAGTACATATTTCAGTGCAAATACACATGGATGTACATGGTAACCAGACAGAGCAGGTGGTCATCAAAGTCCAGTACCACAGTAGGAATTTGTGGTTTCATGTTCTGCAACTGCTATTTAATGTAGAAATGTGAGAAGGCTGTTCTGTGTTGGAAGATAACTCTCACAAAATAAACAAATAACATTGCATTCATTAGCATTAGCAAATGGGAACAGAAAATAGACTGTTTTGAAAGCCATGCTTTTTAACATACCATATGAATCATGAAGATCCTTGGGGGTGAAAAAAATTAGCAATCTGCTCATTTTGTGTGCCAGGAAGTTCTTGCATTTTAAATATGGGTATTTCTATTGCAACTGGAAAGACTGTCATAGCTGTATGTTGAAATTCTAACCAGAATAATCTATGAGGCCAGGGTAAAATAGTGGATGCTCTGGACTCAAAATGTATACCCATCAATGCAAATATCATACTGGAGTGTAATAAATATGTTTGCCAAAATTTTTCTGTGACGTTATATGAACTATATGTAAGAGTGAGTACTACTCAAAATTTAGAAACATCATAAGAAATTAATGATGGATAGAATAAAAAATTAGCAGTAGCAGATAAATCACAATTTCATGTTTACAGATGACAGAGTGATATGCTTACTGTTTCATGCATGTGAAACTTGTTCAAAACATTTCCAGTTCACAGAAATTCTGAATGAGACAACACGTGTTCTAAACTGCTTTCTCTTCCCTTTGTTCTTCTTGCTTTTTAATGTTATATAAACTGCATTATGTTTCATTAGAACTATATCAGCTCCAGAGACAGATTATTTAATAAACGAAGTATGAAGGATCTTACTTGTGCTTGCTTACTAATCTATTTCACTTGTTCTTCACCACACCAAAGATGTGGTAAAACACATGTGAAACATTTTTGTTAGGTGCTGTGGAGCCGGTTCTGACTCACAGCAACCCTGTGAACAACAGGACAAAACACTGCGTGGTCCCCTATCACGCTCACAATCATCTTCTGGCTTAAGCTCATTGTTGTAGCACTGTGTCAGTCCCTGTCCTTGAGGGTCTTTCTCTTTTCACTGACCCTCAAATTCACCTAGTATGATGTCATTCAGGGACTGATACCTCCTGACATCATGTCCAAAGTATATTAAGATGTAGTCTTTCCATCTTTGCTTCCACAGAGCACTTCGGCTGTACCTTTTCCAGAAGAGATCTGTGTGTTCTTTTGGCAGTCCATGGTATACCCAGTATGCTTCTCTAACACCACAGTTAAAAGGCTTCAATTCCTTTTCTGTCTTCCTTATTTATTGTCCAGCTTTTGCATATGAAGCAGTTAAAAATACCATGTCTTGGGCCAGGTGCACCTTAGTCTTCAAGGTGACATTTCTCCACTTACCATGATGTCGCTTACTGAGGACTTTTGTTTCCTTAATGTTGAGGTGCAATCCATACTGAAGGCTGTGGTCTTTGGTCTTCATCAGTATTTCAAATTCTCTTTACTTTCAGCAAGCAGGGTTGTGCCATCTGCTTAACGGTGGTTATTAATGAAATAGTGCACTACAAATTAGTAAAGACAACTGAATTTGTGCACACCCCTATCAGGTCAGGTGGCCAACTATTACTTATTTTAAAATGATGCTATGTAATACTCCAGATGCAATTTGTATTTTAAGATTAGAAGACTGCTGTTCAGTGCCAAGGCTGGAGTGATGTATTCACTTACTTCCCAGGAAAAAGTTGTCATTATTTTTGTTAGCTTTTGCCTAGACTGCCCCCAAATCATAGGGATCCTGTGCACAACAGGATCAGACTGTTCTGACTCATAGCATATTCATTGATTGACTAGTCAGTCTTAGTCTGGAAGCTTTTCTGAAGCCTATTCAGCATTATAGCAAGATCTAAGGTTCTCACAACAGGCAGGTAGTGGCTGTCCTTAAGGCACATTGGCAGAGAATCTAACTTGAGTCTTCATGTGGAAAGACAGAACTCTACCACCGAACATTTTCTTCCTCCAAAAGTAGGTTGGGGGGGAAAAAAAAAAAGTTGTCATCAAGTCTATTCTGACTTAATGAGACCCTATAGGTCTGAGTAGAACTGCCCTATAGAGTGTCCAAAGAGGGGCATGTAGATCTGAACTGCTGACCCTTTGATAAGCAGCTGACCTCTTGACCACTCTACCACCAGGGTTCTGAAGCAGAGTGACGAGGAACCAAATCAAGTCACTAGGAGTTGTGAACTCCTCAAGCAGAAGCAAATGTCAAGAAACCCGTTTCCAGTCTGGGAAAGAAAAGGAGCAAAGAACCATAGTGCAGAGAGATTGCTACTTTTCCCCCCTTACCAAACCTTGTACAGGACTTTTCTAACATAAAGCAATTAATAGAGTCTAAGAGAAAGAAAGTTAAGAAGAATAACAAGAACACAAATTAGGTAAGATTTGGGTTTAAATCTTTTTTTCCAGATGAATAACATTTGCTTATAACTGTGTGTACATGTGCATATTGCTTGTGCATGGTACAATGGGTTGGTGATAAAAAAAGAATAAAGTCAAATGCTTGTCTTAAAAGGTCTATTAATAATGAAGGGAAAAAGATGTGCCTACAGCATATGTTTAAAAATAACATACTATGAGGAGAAAGGACAATGTACAAAGGTGTGAAGAATTAGATGTCTGTAGAAAAAGAATCACATCCTTGTGCTAATGAGAAAGATAATTTCTTGAGGAAAACAATGCATTTTCTTCAAATCCGGCTATAGTGTCCCAGCTTTAATACTTTTTATTTGTGGTGACATGCTTATTGACACACAACACCAAACTTTTCCCCCATCTAAAAATAGTAGGAAATGCTGAACTCAGTCATTCAGTCTACAGTCAGTACTTGTTAACCGTGGTGAATGGGATTCATCATTAGTGTAGAAAGTAAATTGAAGATCCTTGTGTTTTTTCCTTGAGAAGAGGCATTTCCTGGTAGATTATAGTGGGTGGTTTTGAGGACAGGTAAGCTCTTGCCCAAAACGAAGAAGATGAGATGAGAGCAGAAACTGGGCCTGTAACATAGAGAAGAGGGGTGACAGACAGTGTTATCGCGTGAGGGTGTCACTGGAAATCAACAACAACAAAAAACACCGAACTCACTGCTGTGGTGGTGACTGCTCCTAATAGTGATACTGTAGGACAAAGTAGAACTGCTCCATAGATTTTCCAAGGTGTAGCTGGCCGATCTGAACTACTGACCTTTTGCTTAGCAGACAGCAATCAACCACTACAAGACCAAAGTTTTCAAGGGTGTCACAGAGAACTGTGCTTGATTCCTTTGTGGTATTCCTTGGTAGAGAAAGGAAGGACTTTTAAATATTGGTCTCAGCCAGTTTTTGTTTCTTTTTGGAAAAAAAAAACAAAACTGAAATCCTGCAAAGGATTTTCTGATCAGCCTGAGCTAGATGTGATAGGGATTGAATTGCTTCTTCCAAAAATTTGTTTTGATGTCCTAACTCCTGTCCTTGTAAATTGGACATAGGTGTTTTGTTAATGACATCATGCCATAGTAGATTGGGTTTAAACTTGATGACTTATGAATTATAAAAAAGAACAGGGTAGACAGAGACCTCTACAAATGGAAGATGCCAACATGGACTGTCCCCAGTCCTAGATAAGGCAGTGGCTCATGACACAGCCTTTTGACTTTTTCTTCTTTTGCATACCTCCATGGCTCCTTCTCTAACACTAAGGCTAACTTCTGGGGTCATTTTAACTTTTCCCACTGATAGAACAGTGCTGTCTCTTAAATTCAGTTGGACTTTTTACCCTGTTGCATGTGGATTTCTTCTCTCAACAAGATTATTATAATTATTATTTTGTTTGCTTAAAATTTCTTATCCTCATATAGATGAAAGAGTACCAGAAGATGCCAACATTTGTCAGCAGATACCAAAACCTAGGAGAGAGGCGCACAGAAGTGAACAACAGAGTCAAGACCCTGATTTGGACTTTCAGCCTCTAGAACTATGAGACTATAAATCACTGTTTTTTAAGGCCATATACTTACTTCTGTTGTGGTGAATAAGAATAACACACAATTTAAGCAGCAGGATAAAGTAGCCCAACGAACTACGATTTTTCAAGGGTGAAATTTTTGTTGAAGGAGCAGCAGGACTGAGGACTGACAAGATACAAATGGGATCCTCTGGGGCTTTACACTTGTGTGGCCCTCACAATTGTGTCAGTAGTATCTGATCTAAATTTCACTGTTATAGCATCAAGTCTCCAATTTCCTGCTTGTGTCTTTCTCTTTTGATATGATTATTATAATAATTATTATTTTGTTTGCTTAAGAATCCTTATCCTCAAACTACATAAAGATGAAAGAAAAAGGAAATCTTTTTGAGCCAAGGATTACTTTTTTGAGTAGTTTACTTATAGATTCTTTGGGATTCTCTGCATAAACAATCATACTATCAGTAAACAGGGAGAGTTTGACTTCTTCTTTGCTGATACACATGCTCTTTATTTCTTGGTCTTGTCTAACTGCTCTGGAAAGAACTTCTAGTACAATGTTGAATAGGAGAGGTGAGAGTGGGCATCCTTGTCTAGTTCCTGTGTTCAAGGGAAACTCCTTCAATCTCTCTCCATTCAGGACGATGTAGGCAGTTGGTTTTGTATAAATCACCGTTACTATGTTGAGGAATTTTTCATCTATGCCTACTTCGCTAAGAGTTTTTAGAATAATGGGTGTTGAACTTTATCAAATGCCTTTTCTGCATCAATAAACAAGATCAGGTGATTCTTGTCTTTTGTGTTATTTATGTGGTTAATCACATTAATTGTTTTCCTCATGTTGAACCAGCCTCGCATCCCTGGTATGAATCCAACTTGGTCAGGATAGACTATTTTTTGGATATGTTGTTGGATTCTATTGGCAACAATTTTGTTGAAGATTTTTGCATCCAGATTCATGAGTGATATCAGTCTGTAGTTCCCCTTTTTTGTTGGGTCTTTCCCTGGCTTTGGTATCAGGCTTATGCTGGCTTCATAGAATGAGTTCGAGAGTACTCCATCCCTTTCTATACTGTGAAACAGTCTCAGAAGTATTGGAGATAACTCTTCTCTAAAAGCTTGATAGAACTCTGCAGTGAAGCCATCTGGGCTCCGGCTTTTTTTGGTTGGCAGTTTCTTGATGACATTTTCAATCTCTTCCTTTGTGATAGCTTTATTAAGTTGTACTGCTTCACATTATGATAATTTGGGTAGGTGATATGAATCAAGGAATTTGTCCATTTTCTCTAAGTTTTCAAATTTGTTAGAGTACACTCTTTCATAGTATTCTGTTATGATATTTTTGATTTCTATTGGATCTGTTGTGACAATTCCCCTCTCATTTCTAATTTGGGTTATTTGTTTCTTTTCCTGTTTTTCTTTAGTAAGTTTAGCTAGTGGTTTGTCAATTTTGTTGATCTTTCCAAAAACCAGCTTTTGGTCTTTTCAAGTTTTTTTAATTGTTTTTCTATTGTCTAATTCATTTAGTTCTGCTCTAAACTTTATGATCTGTTTTCTTCTGGTGCCTGAGGGGTTCTTCTGTTGTTCTCTCTTTACTTGTTCAAGCTGTAGGGTTAGTTCCTTGATTTGGTTTCTTTCTTCCTTCCAGATGTGTGCATTTAGGGAGATAAACAGACCTCTGAGCACTGCTTTGGCTGTACCCCGTAGGTTCTGGTAGAAATGTTTTCATTCTCATTGGAATCCATGAATTTCTTTATTTCATCCTTGATTTCTTCTATAACCCGTGGTTTTTTGAGCAAGATGGTATTCAGTTTCTGAGAGTTCCACTTTCTATGTTTTTTCTGCTCTTGATTTCAACTTTTATGGCTTTACGATCTGAGAAGATGCTTTGCAGTAATTCAGTGGCTTGGATTTTGTTGAGAATTGCATTATGTTCTAACACATAGTCAATTCTGGAGAATGTTCCATGTGTACCGGAGAAGAAGGTGTAGCTGTCTGCAGATGAGTAGAAAGTTCTGTATATATCTGTGAGGTTTAATTGGTTAATTGTGGCAATAAGGTCTTCTGTATCTTTATTGAGCTTTTTTCCTAGCTGATCTGTCCAGTATTGAGAGTGTAGTGTTGAAGTCTTCCACTATTACTGTGGAGTAATCTAACTCTTTTTGAGTGTAGTCAGTGTTTCTTCGATGAATTCAGGTGCTCTGATATTAGGTGCATAAATATTTGACATAATTAAGTCCTGCTTGTTGTCTCAGTCACCTGGTACTGCTCAAACAGAAAATACCACGAGTGGAAGTTTTCATGAGGATAAGCTTTTATTGTCACTGCAGTAAGCCACAAATCCATTCATAGGCTACAAGTCCATTCAATATGAAAAATTATCACAGTCCAGTAGGCTGAGTCCAAATCCAGTGAAAGCATCTCAGCACAGGAACCTTGGGTCCAAAGGGCATGCTATGCACTCGGTGCTTCTCTCTCGGTAGTATGAGGTTCCCAACTTTCTCAGCTCACTTCTTTCCCTTCTATTCCACAAGCTTGTAGCTTGGGTCCTGCCTCACCAACACAACTACAAACCATTCTCCATCATCAATAACACAGAGACAGGATTCACAACACACGTGAGGAAGGGCACCATACTGGAACTCCTAACCAAGTCAACAGCACTTGGCTTGGCTAACCAAGTCAAATCAACAGATACATTTTGGGGGGGACACAATTCAATCCATGACACTTGTATACTGAACTTTTCAGCAGTAAATAGTGTCCATCTTTATCCACAATGGTGGATTTTACATTGAAATTGATTTTGTCTGAGGTTAGAATTGCCACACCTGCTCTTCTTTGTTCATTGTTAGCTTGATATGTATTCTTCCATCCTTTAATTTTCAATTTGTTTCTATCTTTAAGACTCAAGTGGGTTTCTCATAGACAACATATGGATGGTCCATGTCTTTTGATCCAAGATGTCACTAAATGTCTCTTTACTGGAGCATTCAGTCCATTTCCATTCAATGTAATTATTGATAGGTATGTGTTCAGTGCTGCCATTGTGATATGTTTATTTTTGTATTGATGTTTTCTCTGTTGTTCTTATTAGTCTGTTCTGGGACATTCTCTTTCGTGAGTTGATTTCTCACCTTTTTCAGAGCTGGTTTTGTAGTTGTTGAGACTCCTGTGTTACATTTCTTGATATGGTATGTTGCATCTTTGTTGTGCTTTATGGCTGCCCCTATGGTCTTCCTTAATAAACTATACATAAACCCAATTTTAATTAATACCAGTCTTATCGACCTCCTCCGCATCTGAAAAGACTATAACAACTGTAGAACATCCCTCTTTTTAACACGATTGTGTCATATTTTTCCTGATAATCACTGGATTGTTTCTTTCAGAATTAAAGCTTTGAGTTTGGAGCTTTCCCTAAGTGAGTAGCATTCTGGATGATGTGTCGTTCTAAAATATAAAGTTAGTGGCTTTGTTCTTCTAAGCCAAAGCCAAGAAATTCTTTAAGTATTTCTTGTAGCTTTGGTTTGTTTTTTACAAAGTCTCTGAGATTCTATTTATCTGGGAATGTCTCCATTTCCTTCTCATATTTGAATGATAGTTTTGCAGGATATATAATTCTTGGTTGGAAGTTCTTCTCCTTCAAGGCTTTGAATGTGTCATGCCACTGTCTCTGTGCCAGCATGGTTTCTACTGAGAAATCCGACAAAACCTATAGGTTTCCCTCTGAATGTTAGCTTTGCTTTGAGTCTTGCTGCTCTTAAGAGTTACTGCTTATGTTTTATTTTGTTAAGCTTGATTATAATATGTCTTGGAGTCTTTCTTTTAAGATCTACATTGGGTGGCGTACAATACACATCTGGAATATCTGTATTCTCTTCCTTCATGATTTCTGGGAAGTTTTCTGTCAGCAGCTCAGCAACAATACTGTCTGTGTTCTCAGGTGTCTCATCCTGTTCAGGGATTCCAATTAATCAAACCTTGTTCATCTTAATAGAGTCCCACATGCTTCTTAATGCTTCTTCATTTTTCTTGTTTCTTTTTCTTTTTCTTTTTCTTTTTTTTTTTGATTTCTGCTCATAGACACTGGCTTCAATAGCTCTGTCTGCCAAGTCAGAAATTCTTTTTTCCATTTGTTCCATTCTGTTTTCTTGGCTTTGAATGGAAGTTTCTATGTCTTCAATTTTGTTCTTGATCTGTTGGATTTCAGAGTACTGGTGTTCCATCAGATCAAACAGCTTACTTAATTTTTCATTTTGCTTTACTGCAGTTTGTATAAGTTTTAGAAGGGCTCTGTATACAATCCTTTTGTATTCACCTTCTGAAGATTTCAGAAAAGTTTCTTCATCCAGAAAACTCCTTGATTGTTTTGTTTGGGAGCTTTCTGAAGCCATGGGTTATATCTTGTTTGCCACAAGCATCTGTTGCTTTTTGGGTTTCATGTGAGTAAGTAAAGGCTTGGAGAGCTACTGTGAGGATGGACTGCAGATGTTTCTCTAGGCTATCTTAAAATGTAAAACAAAAGGTATCTGACCACTTTCCAAGTCAGTCAGGTTTTTAGGTGTAGAAGTCCCTCTTCCCAACTGGCAAAGTAAGCACCTCCTTACCCAACCCCGGATGATACAAACTAGTTCAAAATACAGCAGTGTTACTGCCTTGTTGATCTCTGCTGACAGGGCCTACCCTTAGGTGACACTGTGTAAACTACTGCTTTTCTGGTAGAAAAGCTCTCCTGTAGGCAAGCTGTGGCTCCCAGGCTAAGAATTAGGCCCAGCTGAGGCCACCATATCTAATATGGCGACCTCCACATGGTTGGCAGATAGAGAGACTAAAGGTGCCGAGACATAGTGAGACCTCAGCCTCTGTTGCTGGGCCCCCACCATAGGCGATGCTGTGTAAACTACTGCTTTCCTGTCAGCAAAGCACTGTCCTGTTTGCAGGTGGTGGTTCCCAGACTAAGAACTAGGTCCCGCTAAAATCTGTGTATCCAACAGGGCATCTGGCACATAGGTGCTGCTGGTTCTGTACATACAATGCTGTGGCAGATATAAAAGAACAGTCCCAAAGTGGCTAGATGAGCAGAGTCATAAACCTGGCTCTCAAAATATGGCAATTTTGCCTGCCTATCCCACCAGCAGTTCATCTGAGACTAGCCACTAGGCACGACCCAGCTCTGCCCACTGGCAAAGGCAGAGGAAAAAAATGTCAAAATGGTGCATTGCTTTCAGTCTGTGAGAGCCAGGGCTAGCCAGGAGCGGAGTCAGCAAAAGAGTGGAAGTTTTCTGTTCAGTGGTATGAAGTCCAAATTAACAACCCTGTGCCGTGTCCTAGTGCTCACTACGTGACCAGAAGGCTCTGTTTGAGTATGAATTCAGGTCTTGGTTTCCAGAGGGATATATGGAGACGTGTCCATCACGTCCATCATCTTGACTCTGCGCCTCCAAGGATTACTTTTTTGAAAAGTATTATTCTATAAAGAAGATGTTCACTGGAATGACTGTTTGGCAGACATGGACTGTCCCCAGTCCTAGATAAGGCAGTTGCCCATGACACAGTCTTTTGACTTTTTTCTTCCTTTGCATACCTTTGTGGCTTCTTCTCTAACAATTAAGGCTAACTTCTGGGGTCATTTTAACTCTTCCCAGTGATAGAACAGTGCTCTCTCTTAAATTCAATTGGACTTCTTACCCTGCTGCATGTAGATTTCTCCTCTCAATAAGGAAATGTGCAATTATGATCTTGTAAGACATTTGCAAAGAATAAATGGGGCAAATGCAGAGGTGAAAGACACATCCTTTTAATGTTTAGTCTTGTTGAGTTGTAAGGGTACTATCTTGTATTGCATAGATTTCTGCTAAGCAGCAATGACCTCATAGCCAGAGATTAGCGTTGCTGACTTAGAGGTTGCTGAACCCAAATGATCTTAGGCAGAGCCATTCTTCTCATTTAGCTGCCTACGTTGCCTCTCTGGAATGCATTTTAAGTGGAGAGCATGTGTAGGAGCATACTTCCTATAACTTCTGAAACATAAGAGATGTTTTCTGATAAATATACTTATGTCAACTTAGTATCTTTTACCCTACCTTAGCAAGAAACAGTTTATCACTCAGTCAGTGACCTACTTTCTTGTCAGAATTACCCCTTGTGGGCTGTTCTACTCTCAACAAGAGCAAAACATAATGCTATGCCAGAGGCCAGAGGCCATAGATTAGTTACCAGCATTTCACTTTACTCTTCTCATTTGTAAATGTTGTGTGCAGCTCTCTATGTGTAAGTAGAAAGAAGAAACCTGATTTGCCATTTAGGTCAGACACACACAGGTTGGCAGTCACTGGAATTCAAGATGACCCTTATAGCTGATTTGATCAATATTTGATTTGAAGAACTTCTAACCATTGACTCCAAACACTTTTCATTTATTTTTGTAAACGGAATACAATATATATGTACAAAAGTAGACATTACTACACATAGTTTATCAAATAGCAGTAGAACAATACATAGAGAACTCCTGACAGCACCAACACTTCTTTTTAATCATATTCACTAGTACAGAAGTTCTCAGTAACTTCTGTACATGCATATTCAATTATAAATATAAAACCCTGTACATAATGTGCTTTAAAAACATTTTTAAAACTAAAAATGCAAATTTTGACCAGATATAAAATGACAAAGAAGCTATAAACTTTTTTACTGTACTCCAGTATTTCATGGTTTGGGAACACACTTATTCCCTTTAGAAATATACTGTGTTTCTCTGGATGATGGTGCACATTCGTTCATTCGTTTATTCCTGTACTTTCTCATCTTCCAGTTTGGGACACTGCTTGCCTTCCTGGTTTCTCTGTATTTCCTTGATTCATTTTGTCAGCTAACCAGATCTTCTGAATTTGTGTGTCCTCCATAACTTTTGCTTACATTTTAGATACATCTGAAATGTATGCTTCAAATGCTGGCTTATTTTAACTATTGATGCTGACTGCTCTTAGCCAGCCTTGGCCAGTGTTTACCAATTAATGGATATGAGATTGTTCACTAAGTATTTTCCATTTTACATGACCAGTAAACATCTGTCTCAGCATAAAACCAAAACCAAGCTCACTGCTGTTGAGTGAATTCCAACTCGTAGCAACCCCGTAATACAGAGTAGTACTGTCCTATAGAATTTTCAAGGAGTGTCTGGCAAATTCAAACTGTCAAACTTTTGGCTAGTAGACATAGTACTTAACCACTATGCCACCAGGGTTTCCATCTCAGCATAAACATGTCATTATCCTTTATGTTTACATGATGTCATCAGTGTTTGCGAAAGAAACCTAAGTGTGGCACATATTTGCATGCAATCTTAATGAAAGATGAGCTTATAAAATAAAATGCAAAGCTATGAGGTCTGTTGTTTGAAGCTTTTCTGACAAACAGGTGTGATATGCTCAGAGTTCTTGCATTCCATACTGAGTGGGTACTAAGTAGACCAGTCTTCCACCACTGAGCTATCTTGGTACCACCTTGCTCTGCACTGGGATCTGAACATTTGGAGCTGTTATTCTGTCCACACATCTTATTGCGAGATGCTCTATTCTGTTTCTTTTTTTCCCCTAATTTTAAAATTTGCTTTGTTTGAGCACAGTTTCAGATTGAAAAAAATTGCAAAGATAATAGTAAGAATTTCCTTATGAACTTCAGCCAGCTTTCCCCAGTGTTAACATCTTATGTAACCACAGGCAATTATCAAAACAAGAAACTAATAACAACACTACTAGCTAGTTTATAAAGCCTATACAAATTTAATTAATTGTCTCAGACACGTCCGTCTTTCTGGATCTGGATGTTACCCAGGATCATATAGTGTATTTTGTTGCTGTATATCCATTTTCTCCTTCTTTATGGAGTTCTTTAGGCTTTTCTTATCTTTTGTGAGTACTCACAGGTTGTTTTATAGGCTGTCTCTAAAGCGGGGTTTCACTGATGTTTTTTTTACAGTGAAATTTGGTTTTGGAATTTCTAGTAAGGATATTGGCTGAAATGAGATGTCCCATCAGAAGATATGTAATATTGATATACTTTATTGCAGAAGTGTAAACTATGACCACTTCAGTAAGTTGGCACCTATCAGATTTCTCCATTGGAACTTTTTCTTTTCAATGTCAATATATTACTTTAAGAGAGAGTTCCATTATCACTCAATTTTTGTATTTATTTGATTAGTTTTATATAATTAGTTTTTATATAGTAGTATGAAGCCTTGGATATTTGTTTGATTGTATAGGTTGTAACCTATTACTAATTTTTTTCTACTTTATTTTCCTGGATTTGGTCAGTGGAGTCTTTTCAAGTAAATTTCTGTTTCCTTTTTAACATTTTCTTCTCTCTCTTTTTTTTTTTTTAGATTTCCTTACTTTCAAAGAACACAAAATACCGTGATCTTACCTTGTCCTCTCCTTCCACAGCTCTGGAATCATTCCTTTCTCCAAGGAGCATTGTTTCCTTTTGTTGAAGAATCATGCTTAGAAATTAAGATTTGACGCTAAACATATTCATTGTGTACAATTATTTGTATCATTATTTCTAGATACGTTCATTAAAAAGATTTAGGAACTGTGAGGAAATATGTAAACATAGTTATTTATGTTTTTGTATTCTGTCCTAACAACACACCTGGTGGTGTAGTGGTTAAATGTTATGTCTGCTAACCAAAAGGTCGGTGGTTCAAATCCTCCAGTAGCTCCTTGGAAACTCTATGGAGACTTAGTTCTACTCCACCCTGTAGGTTGCAATGAGTTGGAATTGACTTGACGGCACTGGGTCTGGTTTTTAATCTTAAAATCAGTGATTTCATGCTGATACCTTCAGTGGTAACTCAGCACCACAGTGTTCATTCTGGCCTTCCTCCTTTCCTTACTTCCTCTCTCGATCTAATTTTCCACAATAATTTAACTTGTTTGTTTGATCTTAGATTTTACACAGTTTCAAGGTTAGTAGCTTATACCTGTGTGAAAAACATGTTTACTAACTAGAGTACATTTGTATACAGTTTTAACTAGTCTTAAAGCATCCTCAAAATTCTAGTGTTAAAAATGAATTTGTTTTCAGTTGCTGTTTAGTTGTCTCCAACTATGTTAATTAGCTTTTTTTTAATTCTTCATCCTCTTCAATGTAGCTAGGTTATTTATTTTTAATACAAAAATGTTCACTTTTTGCTGTTCTTAGTCCATTTTGAAATAATCTCATGACGTGAGATAATAGCAGGATTCTAAAACTCACAACAAAAGGGTATACTCGAAGAAATTTTACTCCGCCTCGTCCTTTCTCTCTTGTTCTCATTTCTCCTTCTCTCTGTTCCAGGCTCATTCGTCACCTACAGGTAAGTTATCTCATCCAGCCTTATTTATCTTTTCTGTACTACTTTTTCACAAAACCTAGATAAATGAATATATTTTTATAGCCCTTTCTTTGTTACATGACAGAGTATACTGTAGGATTTCTTTTGTGCTTTCTGTTTTTCACTTAACGGTATAATCAGATCATCATGCATTCTACAACTGCATTTGCATTGTGCTTATTGTTTCCTCAATCACACTCTTATTTATGGGCATTGAAATGTTTCCAATTATCAGCAATTTGGTGTTGAATAACCTTGCTCATAGATATTTCTGTATTGTTGGAGCATATCTTTGTATTTCCCCTTGTTCTACGCACCATGTACCAACTTTCAGTACAGTGCTAGAATCTATGCTTTCTTTGTGGAAGCTGTAGCAAATACTTCCAAAGAACTGCTTTTAGTGGTTCACAAAAATAAAATTTGTCTGACCTGTATACATTTGATCACTCCAAGTGACAGGAAGACATACCATGGGCTCAAAATATATTTCAAATAAGGAGTCCAAAAAGTGTTTTGAGAAATGAGAGCAAAATTAAAGTGCATGTGTACTCTTCCCAAAGTAAGACACAAACTGAAAAACCAAACCCACTGTTGTCGACAGAATTCTGACTCGTAGCAACCCTATAGAACAGAATAGAATTGCCCCATAGAGTTTCCAAGGAGTGCCTGGTGAATTTGAACTGCCAACCTTTGGGTTAGCAGCCGTAGCACTTAACCACTATGCCACCAGGGTTCCCAAAACATGACTTAACATCTATAATTTTCTCACTTACACATAGTTTTAAATCATTGCTGTGGATTTTCATTATTGTCTAACAATTACTTTGTAAAAGTATCTTCTTTACCTTTTTATTCTTATGATACGCTTCCCCTACCATGTAAATCTCAATATGTTTTCACATATTGATATATATTCAGAAATGAGAGAAAGTTAAGAGATACATTATTCAAATTTGTCATCTATCACGTATTTTCACATGGAAAAAAAACCTACAAAAGCATATGGCATCTCCTTTTGTATTTCATAAGTCAAATTTAAAGTTTTACTCATGTCTTGATAAACAGGCCAGGTTATTTAGGTTTAATCCCAGTTTATGTTCATTGAACAACAGCAGTGCTCTACAGCACAATAAACAATGCCTTCTCAAATGTAAAATAGAAGTAATTATATTCCGCACAGTAAATTAAACAAGATTAATGAGGTACTATACATAAACCATTCTTTTAAACTCTGGGGTTGGTGGACAGGAAACAACAGACAAAAATAAAAATAAGAAACTTGAACACGTTTTTGTGATCACTTTACAAAAAAATAAACTAAGAAGCTGTCAAGTGAAAAATTAAGTCCTCTTTTTTTTTTTTCTTACGTCAAAATTGTGTGTCAGCTTGGCTAGCCCGTGATGTCCAGTATTGTGTGGTTGTCTGCCATTTTGTGGTCTGATGTGATTATTCTACGTGTTACAAATCCTAACCTCTATGAATTTAACAAAGCAGGATTAGGGCAGTTAAATCAGTGAAGAAGGACTTGCTCTATAGCACTAATTTGTGTCTTGAATTACAAAAGAGAGAATTAAGCAAAGGAGCAGAGGTTGTGCTTTGGTCTCAGGGTTCCTGCATTCAGAAATTCCTAGACAAGAGGAAGTTTGAGGATAAGGGCCTTTCCCCAGAGATGACAGAAAGAGAAAACCTTTACCTACCTGGAGCTGGTGAACTGAATTCTGACTTGTAGCCTCCCAGATTATGAGAAAATAAATTTCTGTTGGTTAAAGCTATGTGACTGTGGAATTTCTGTTCCAGCAGCACTAGACAACTAAGATAGTTTATCACATTTTTGTAAAACAGTATTCTGTTTGTGTCTTTCTCTTACATTCAGTGTTTTTCTTTAATCTTCTCTCTGTAGTTTTTCCGTCTTTTTGTGCCAAATATTCGTTTTAATACTGTTCCTTAAACTGTCTTGTTTTCATTCTGTTTTATTTGTCTTCCAACCTTCTCTGAGCTTTAATAAGCAGGGCAAGATATTCCTCTATTCCTACTAGCAAATAACTTATTTATTTCCAATTTACATTTGATGTTCTTTGAAACAACTTGGCTTTTTATTTCACATTTTGGAATGTCTCATCTCTTATTATAATGCATAATACAAAGTAACAATTTTTGAGACACATAAATTTTCAATATTAGTTTATTTTAAATTAAAAAACAGAAAAGCAACACTGAAAACATGCACATTTTTATAACTACTCACTTCTCAATGCATGAAATCTACTTATCATTATAAAAACCATTTCTTGTTACTGGAAGAAAGATATTAATTCTGATATGATAATCAAAGAGCACTGGTATAACATGGCATCAGAAACATTGTTATTTCATTCCAACAATATCCACTATCACCTGTGGATTATTGTTCAGAAAATGAGAAAATTTATTTAGTATATTTTTGCAAGTGTTGTGTAAATATCACAGGTTGGTTCACTGGAAATTTAACACTAAAAAAGAAAAAAACAAGGCTGGAAAACAATTGTTTGATGGTACTATCAAGAATGCCCTACCCCAAGAGTTAATCAGTTCTAAGAAATTGAATCCTGTTTTTGTTACCAACCTATTAAAATACCATACTTGTTGCCTACAGCACTATTATTTCCTCAGACAATAGCGGAGGAAGATATTTGGTTTCTTTTCCTAACTAATTAAAATAAAACAAATGAGCTACAATAGAAATCATAAAGTCACTATAGGATATTTCTTTAGGCTATCAGCTTTCCCAGATGGTCATTAATAACAAGATTGTAACACATAACTATTCACATTATTTCTTGCTGTGTACCGCATCTTGAAAACAGGCTTATTAAGTATTTGGAAATCTGCTAATATCATTGGGAAAACAATCACATGCAGTGATGACTTTTAACTGACTTGAAGAGTGATTGCTTAGAATAGGAGAATTCTTGGGACCAAAAAAAAAAAAAATACAGAGGACTGAAAGTATCTTTATGTGACACCATGTGCACAAGTTTTCAGTATTTTTAGATACATGTTAATAGAGTCAACAAGTTGAGAATTAACTGATTGCTTCCAGCATATCCTTTATTTACTTTGTACTTTCAAGTATACAAGGAAAGGAGCACAGCCCTTATCCTTAAAGAGCAGAGAACAGATTGAAAACTAATACCCATGTACAATCAAGAGTTAAGTGTTATGTTGAGAAGTTTCAGCCAGATGGTTGTATTTGACTACAGAAGGTTTTATTCATCCGTTATTCTCAAGCAGTGAGAACACAAGTGGTTCAGTGATAACCCTTCCATGTGGAAGACCTGGGTTTGATTCCCAATCAACGCATCTCATGTATGGCCACTATCCACCTGTCAGAGGAAGCTTATGTTTAAATGCTGAGCAGGTTTCCATTGAGCTTCCAGACTAAGAGAGACTAAGAAGAAAATTCTGGTGATCTGCATTCAAACATAAGCCAAAGGAAATGATATGGATCATTCTATGTTAGCTGCCAACCTAACACCAGTTAATAAAAACAACATTTCCAAATAAGCAAAGAATCAAAAGGAAAACAACAGTTCATAAAAATTGATTTTGACATGTGGAGTAGAAAACAGTTCCTCATAGTTTTACAAAATCACCTGCATGTTACAATTAATATTTCAGATATTATTATGCTCTTTGAAAATAGACTTTATTGTAGAAGTCAAGGATCTACATGTAGAGATCCTGACAATAAAAACAGAGGAGGGAGTCTTCTGCCTATAACTTTTGTATTTATGTTTTCTTAGAGGATCTATGTGTCTGAAAAATTCAGTAGCATTTGATCATACCCGAATTGCTCAACCATTACCTATTAGCACTTTAAAATCATTCCCCATGGTTGTGCTCCTTAAAAGCCTTCAGTATCTCACACTGAATTCAGGAAAGCAATTAGCAAGCTGAATAGCATATCAACATTTGATAATTGCACCTCAAATATACAGCAGATTATGCAGTTTTACTCTGAAAATTGTATTCCTTTGTTCACTCTCACAAAATTTCCATTTTTTGGGGGGGGGACACATTTTATTTTCCTTCTTCATACAAAAGTAGTAGTGCTAAATGCTAATGAGCTCATTCTTGGTCAAATACAAACAATTATTTTCAAGTAATTAGTTCAGCCCTTTGCATTTTTGACATTCTGCAAACATTTTGTTTGGAATCCTGGTTTATCTTTCCTTAATAAGTCAGTTGTTGACCTTTAATAGATATTTATTCCAGGGAACATGGATAACAGCATAAATTTATCTTTTCTGAATGGTCTGGTAGTAGGTCTTGGCCGTTTGGGGAGTTTAAGCTTTTCCTGTGGGTGACCTTGAAAGTCAGCCATTTGGCTGAAGAATATGAATGCTGGGTGCAGTAAGCATAACTCATATATTTTTGTTTTTATCCACTCAATAGCAATATCGTTGGTGGGCAGAGTAGTTTGGAAGTTCACCAAGACTTCGGGAGTCTTGGACCGTGTAACATTTCTTGTTCCTCCTGGGTTGTTCAAACTAATTTGCAGCCTAGTGTTGTGGCAGCTTCAGCTTTTTGAGGTCTTACCACTGCCCACATAATTTTTTTTCATAGCTTTTGCTAAAAAGCAAGCCCCTCAGACTCCCGCCCCTGTCCTGAAAGGTACTTAAGCATTCAATTTCTAGACAAGAGGTTGGCAGTTCAAATCTACCAGAGACACCGCAGAAGACAACTCTGGCAATCTGCTTTAGAAAGGTCGCAGCCTTGAAAACCTTATGAAATACAGTTTTAATCTGTGCACATGCTGTTGTCATGAATTGGAATCAGCTCAAGTCAGAACTAAGAACAACAATAGGACTCCTTATATAAACCTATAGTAGTCGTCTCTCTACTATGTTTCTGGGTATTAATCTTTATAAAGACCACAAATAAGTCTTTCAAGAAGCAGAAATAGTATTGCTTTATTTACAATTTCTGAATAATAAACATATTTAGGAAAACATTATTTTAGACAATTTTTTCCAAAGTAGAGGGAAGAAAAAGGATAGTCAAGGATAGCATGACTCAAAAGACTTAAGAAAACTAGTCTCTTTAACCATAGCTGTCAGAGACCTAAAAGTAAGATTTTTGGTTAGCATTAACAGAATTTATTTTTTAATCTATTTAATATGACTGAGTGAAAATGTACATTCCTGTATAAATTTACATGCCCACTGCTTTCCCTGTCCGGTGACAGCACACTATTCCTCTCTGCTCCATACATGTCTCATCCTCCCAACAGCCTCCTTTCCCCTCCTCTCCACCCACTCTCCTTCCTCCAGCCAGAGGTCAGCAGGATGATATCCTATAGATGCATAGAACTATAAAGTGCATCCAATCTATGGTCACTCTGCATTGCCAAGTCCAATCCATTCGTGTATGAAGAGTGGAACTTCGTTATGATTTATGGGCAAGGGCAGCATCAGGGCGGGGGGCCATGCTCCCAGGGGAACCCCCAAACCACTGGACCATCTATCGAGGTCTTCTAGTGGAGATCTCAGGATGCACCCCTTTTTATTCTTGTGTTGCCAGTGAGACTCAACTTAGTGAGCTCCATTGTGGCTATCACCGGTGGTGGCCGGGCACCACCCGGTTCTTCCGGTCCCAAGTCGATGTAGGCACCCATTCATATGGGTCTCTCTATCTTCTGGGTTGTTTTCACACCATGTCATTTTGGTCCTCGGTGAGCATCCATTCCTGCTAGGTTGGGACCATTTGCTGTACCCTCGATGGCCGCTTGGCAGCTTTTAAGACTCCAGTGCCACTCACCAATGTGGGGTGCAGACAGCCCTCTTATCAAAACGTTAGTTGTGCCAATTGGCCTTGATTTCACCTAATAGCATGGTCTCCTGCCCCCTGCCCCAGCTACTCTGTCCTGGCAATATTGAGTTAAGATGGAAGGAGTATTCAAGTTATGCTGAAATCCACTTAGTATTGTTTTTGTTTCTAATGTGTGCTATCACCGATTTCACCCAACCAGATTTCTAGCAACTATCTAATCTAAGCACTGCCCCCACCCTCTCTCCCTCCTTTCCCTTGCAGCTTTTCACACCTGTGGATACATGCACAAGAATGTTTATCACAGCACAGTCCATGATAGCAAAAAGATGGGATCAACCCAGATGCCCAACAACAGAAGAATGGATAGGTAAACTATGATACATATACTCAATGGAGCACTATGCAATGATAAAGAATAATGATGATTCCAGGAAATGTCTCATAACCTGGTTTCAACTGGAAGACATTATGTTGAGAGAAAGTAGTCAGCAACAAAAGAACAAATATTGTATTAGACCTCTATGATAGGATCTCAAAAACAGACTTGTGTATAGAAGAAATTTTTTAAACCTACTATATTTACTGTTTCATGCAGTTTCTATTATTTCTACAGCAGCACTGAAAAGTACTTTCAGCTTTCAAACATTTTCATTCATTAATTCATTAAAAGTTTTTCTGAAGTTTTCTTGTTTTGCACACTATATTAGGCACTGAAATACAGAAATCAAGAAGATACGCTTTTTCATTTTGATAAACCCACAATCTACTGCAAGGCAAAAATAATAAATTAGCTGTTGTAGTACCTCAATAACTGCAGTTCCAGAGGGAACTACAGAATCACATGGGAAGACCATTCAAAATCTCACCAAAGCTTGGGAAAGGAAATATTAAAAGAGAAACCTTGCTTTCAAAGAAGATAATGTAAATTGAATTTCAAATCACAAGAAGGAAAAGAAAAAATACTCTATGCAAAGTTATAGCATTTGGAACCAAGTCATAAAGACATTATGAACTGTGGTTTTTGCACGACAGAAGATAGCTGAGAGCAGGAATTCCAGATTATGATATTCTTTGTTATAATTCTTATTTTACCATGAGTGGTATGGTCTTAAGGAGCTTGTCACTTTTTCTTTGCTTCCTCATCTATAAAAGAAGGAACCTAGTTCTACTGTTCCTAGAAGTTTATTGTCAGAATTAAATAAAATAATGAAGGGAAAGTGCTTAGGACAGTGCTTGTTGATTTTGTTAGTTACCATTGAGTCAGTTCTGACCGATAGTGGCCTGATGTGTGCTGAGTAGAATTGCTTCATAGCAATTTTCAACAATGTAACCTTTTGGAGGTAAATTACCATCCCTGTCTTCCCAAGCATCTGTGGGTAGCTTCCAACTGCCAAGTTCTCAACAGGTAGTCAAGTGCTGAACCATTTGTGCCATTCCATAGCTCCGAATAGAGCTAACAGAATAAAAGAAATACCACCACTAACTCCAGTCTCGCAGGTTTCTACTGAAGCCTCTGGAGTACAGCATTAACTTCAGAGGAAATGGTTCAGCTGGGAGAAAAAAATGAACGATCACAACAAATGTGATTCGTACTTTCCTAAGTCATTATCCAAAGGTGAAGTAAAGGATGTAGGTAAGGGAAGATTTTTTTTTTTTTTTTCCTTCCATGTCTACCCTAAAAAGCTTATAAATCTTGGAGAGAAACTTCAGTTGGGTCATGTTTTAGAGGGTTTAGTAACTGCTAAGAAATAGAAGATCCTTTTAAAGAATAGACTCTGTCTTTAGACCTTAAAGTTTGAGGAATTTGAGAGTAGTAAAAAATAATATTTCACTAACACTCTGTGTTACCTAGATAGTCAAATGCTACAAGGAGGATTTTAGGGATACTGTGAGGACCAGTCCCTAGTTTCATGTATTTCTTTTTTTCTTTTTTTGAGGGCACATTTCTTTTTTTTTTTTTTAATTTAACATAATTGAGTGAAAATGTACATTCCCGTATAAATTTACATGCCCACCTGTATGTAGCTTCCACTGCTCTCCCTGTCCGGTGACAGCACACCATTCCTCTCTGCTCCATACATGTCTCATCCTCCCAACAGCCTCCTTTCCCCTCCTCTCCACCCACTCTCCTTCTTCCAGCCAGAGGTCAGCAGTATGATATCCTATAGATGTATAGAAACATAAAGTGCAACCAATTTATGGTCACTCGGCATTGCCAAATCCAATCCATTCCTGTCCAAAGAGTGGACCTTTGTTATAGTTTATGGGTAAGGGCAGCATCAGGGCCGGGCCCGTGCTCTCAGGGGAACCGTGAAACCGCTGGACCGTCCATTGAGGTCTTTTAGTGGAGATCTCAGGATGCACCCCTTTTTATTCTTGTGTTGCCAGTGAGACTCCTCTCTGTGAGTTCCGTTGTGACTATCACTGGTGGTGGCCGGGCACCATCCGGTTCTTCCAGTCCCAAGTCGATGAAGGCACCCACTCTTGTGGGTCTCTCTGTCTTCTCGGTTTTCTTTACTGCATGTAATTTTGGTCCTCAGTGAGCATCCGTTCCTGCTGAGTTGGGACTATTTGCTGTGACCTTGGATGGCAGCTTGGCAGCTTTTAAGACCCCGGATGCCACTCACCAATATGGGGTGCAGAGAGGTCTCTTAGCAAAACACTAGTTGTGCCAATTGGCCTCAATTTCACCTAAGAGCATGGTCCCCTGCCCTTCGCCCCAGCTACTCTATCCTTGCAATATTGGGTTAAGATGGAAGGAGTACTCAAGTTATGCTGAAGTCTACTTAATATTGTTCTTGTTTCTAATGTGTGCTATCACCGCTTTCTCCCAACCAGATTTCTAGCAACTATCTAAACTAAACCCTCCTCCACTTTCCCTCCCTCCCTCCCCTCCCTTGCTGCTGTCAAAGAGTCTTTTCTTCTATACACAAGTCTGTTTTTGAGATCTTATCGTAGAGGTCTCATACAGTATTTATTCCTTTGTCGCTGACTACTTTCACTCAACATAATGTCTTCCAGTTGATACCAGGTTAGGAGATGTTTCCTGGAATCATCATTATTCTTTATCATTGCGTAGTGCTCCATTGAGTATATGTACCATAGTTTACCTATCCATTCATCTGTTGTTGGGCATCTGGGTTGATTCCATCTTTTTGCTATGATATACGGTGCTGCGATCAACATTCTCTTGCATGTGTCTGTTGGTGTGAAAGGCCTTGATTCTGTAGGATATATTCCAAGTAGTGGAATTACTGCGTCAAAGGGTATATCGATATCCATTTTTTTAAGGAAGCGCCAGATTGCTTTCCAAAGAGGCTGGACCATTTTGCAACCCCACCAACAGTGTAGGAGGGTTCCACTTTCTCCACAGCCTCTCCAGCATTTCTTGTTTTGTGTTTCCTGGATCATGGCCAATCTTGTTGGGGTGAGATGGTATCTCATTGTTGTCTTGATTTGAATTTCTTTAATAACTAAAGATTGAGAACATGTCCACATGTGTTTTTTGGCTGCCTGGATCTCCTCTTTAGTGAACTATCTGTCCATCTCCGTTGCCCATCTATTAATTGGATGGTTTATCTTCTTCTTATTGATATTTTTTAGTATCTTATAGATTATGGAGATCAGGCGTCGGTCTGACATGGAGTTGCCAAATATTTTCTCCCATTCTGTGGGTGTTCTTTTAATTCTATTGATAAAGTCTTTGGATGAGCAAAAGTGTTTGATTCTTAATAGTTCCCATTTATCTATTTTCCCTTCTGAGATGGACAGACATTTCACTAAAGAGGAGATCCAGGCAGCCAAAAAACACATGCGGACATGTTCACGATCTTTAGTTATTAAAGAAATTCAAATTAAGAAGACAATGAGGTACCATCTCACCCCAGCAAGTTTGGTCATGATGCAAGAAACACAAAACAACAAATGCTGGAGAGGCTGTGGAGAAAGTGGAACCATCCTACACTGTTGGTGGGGTTGCAAAATGGTCCAGCCTCTTTGGAAAACAATCTGGCGCTTCCTTAAAAAATGGATATTGATATACAATTTGACCCAGTAATTCCACTACTTGGAATATATCCTACAGAATCAAGGCCTTTCACACCAACAGACACATGCACGAGAATGTTGATCGCAGCACAGTACATGATAGCAAAAAGATGGAATCAACCCAGATGCCCAACAACAGAAGAATGGATAGGTAAACTATGGTACATATACTTGATGGAGCACTACGCAATGATAAAGAATAATGATGATTCCAGGAAACATCTCCTAACCTGGTTTCAACTGGAAGACATTATGTTCAGTGAAAGTAGTCAGCGACAAAGGGACAAATATTGTATGAGACCTCTATGATAGGATCTCAAAAACAGACTTGTGTATAGAAGAAAAGACTCTTTGACAGTTGCAAGGGAGGGGAGGGAGAAAGGGTGAGTGGCGGAAGGTTTAGTTTAGATAGTTGTTAGAAATCTGATGGGGAGAAAGCGGTGATAGCACACATTAGCAACAAGAACAACTTTAAGTGGACTTCAGCATCACTTGAGTACTCCTTCCATCTAAACCGAATATTGCAAGGATAGAGTAGCTGGGCCGAAGGGCAGGGGACCATGCTCTTAGGTTAAATCGAGGCCAATTGGCACAACTAGCATTGTGCTAAGAGAACTCTCTGCACTCTACATTGGTGAGTGGCATCCGGGGTCTTAAAAGCTGCCAAGCTGCCGTCTGAGGTCACAGCAAATGGTCCCAACTCAGCAGAAACGGATGCTCACCGAGGACCAAAATGACACGCAGTAAAGACAACCGAGAAGACAGAGAGACCCACAAGAGTGGGTGCCTACATCCACTTGGGACTGGAAGAACTGGATGGTGCCTGGCCACCACCAGTGATAGCCACTATAGAGCTCACAGAGAGGAGTCTCACTGGCAACACAAGAATAAAAAGTGGTACATCCTGAGATCTCCACTGAAAGACCTCAATTGATAGTCCAGCGTTTTCGGGGTTCCCCTGAGAGCCTGGCCTCCAGCCCTGATGTTGCCCTTACCCATAAATTATAACGACGGTCCACTCTTTGGACAGGAATGGATTGGACTTGGCAATGCAGAGTGACCATATATTCCATGCACTTTATGGTCCTATACATCTATATGATATCACGCTGCTGACTTCTGGCTGGAGGAAGGAGAGTGGGTGGAGAGAAGCGGAAAGGTGGCTGTTGGGAGGATGAGACATGTATGGAGCAGAGAGGAATAGTGTGCTGTCACCGGACAGGGGGATCAGTGGAAGCTGCATATAGGTGGGCATGTAAATTTATATGGGAATGTACATTTTTACTCCGTCATGTTAAATAGAAAATAAAAAAATAAATCACCAAAATGACAGCAGTGAGTTCACATCATCAAAAGTCACACTGAATGTTTTAAATGCACCATAAAGAGAAAAAGAAGAGCAGAGTAGATTAAAAAAATATATAACCCTTCTGTATGCTGCCTACAATAGGTACACCTCAGACTTGAAGATACAAAAAAAATTGAAACTCAAAAGATACAAAGATATATAATAAGTGAACAACACCCCAAAAATATCAGGAGTGGCAATATTAATTTCAAATAAATTAGATGTCAAAGTGTAATCTACCACAGTAGAAAGGAAGAGCACTATGTATTGCTTAAATGGTCAATAACTCAACATGGTCTAACCATATTAATTATGTACACATCCAGGAACAGAGCTTCTAAATACATCAGATGAACTCTAACATTAAAAAGTGAGATAGCTCCATGATAATAGCAGGAGTTTTCATCACACCACTTCTGGCAATATACGTAACATCCAGAAAGAAGCTGAATGAAGACACTGGAGACCTAATTGCCACAATCAATCAAATTGACCTCATAGACATACAGAACACTGTACCCCAAAACAGACAAGTATGTCTTCTTTCCAAAGGTCTATCTTCAGGATAGACCACATATTAGGTCCTAAAGCAAATTTTATCAAAATGCAAAGTATTGAAATATTGCAAAGTATCTTTTCAGAACATAAAGTCATAAAAGTTGAAATCAGTAGCAGAAAAAGCAGGGAAAAAATTCAACACATGGAAACTGAACAACACCTTGCTGAAAAACTTCTGGGTTGTAGGATAAATCAAGGATAGAATAAAGAAATTCATAGAGTCAAATGCATTCTACCAGAGCCTTTAGGACACCGCAAAAGCAGTGTCCAGGGTCAATGAACACATACAAAAAGAAAGGGCCCTGTTCAAAGAATTAACCCTACAATTCAAATAAGTAGAAAGAGAGCAAAAAAGGAACACCTCAAGCACTGGAATAAAACAAATAATTATAATTAGAGTGGAACTAAAAGATTTAGAGAACAGAAAAACAACTGAAAGTCTTAAAAAGACCAAAAGCTGGTTTTTTTTTTGAAAAGATCAACAAAATCAATAAACCACTGGCCAAAAGAAAAATAAGAGAGGAAGCCAATAACCCAAATAAGAAAAAAAAATGGGCAGCAGCAGACCCAATTGAAAATAAAAGAATCATATAGAATGTTGCAAAAAATTGTACAATAATAAATTTGCAAACCTACAGGCAATGGACACAAATATCTAGAAACATACTATCTACCAAAGCTAACACAAGCAGAACTAATAAAACCATTATCAAAGAAGAAACTGAAAAAGTAACTTAAAAAATTTCAACCAGAAAGAAGTCCTGGCCTAGACAGCTTCACTGGAGAATTCTACAAAGTTTTTAGAGAAGAGTTAACACTACTATTACTATAGGCATTTCGCAAGAAAAGAAGGGAATGCTTCCAAATTTATTCTGTGAAGTCAGAATAACCCTGATGCCAAACTGAGTAAAGACAGCACAAAAAGGGAAAATTACAGACCAATAGCTCTCATGAACTTACAAGAAAAATTTTCAACAAAATTCTAGCCAATAGAATTCATCAATATATTTAAAATAAATAAGTAAATATGACCAAGTAGGATTCATACCAGGGATGCAGGGATAGTTCAACATTAGAAAAACAGTGTAGTCAACTGCATATATAAAAGAAAAGGTATCACCCTATTTTATCATTTGGTGCAGAAATCCTCAGCCAAATAAGGAAATAAAAGAAATTCCTCAATATAAAAAGGGACACCTTTGTAAAGTCAATAGCCAATATCATCCTAAATGGAAAGAGTTTGAAAGAATTCCCCTTGAGAATCGGAACCAGGCAAGGATTGTCACCACTGTTCTGGAGGTCTCAGCAAGAGCAGTCAGACAAGATGAAGAAATAAAGGGCACTCAAACTGGTAAGGAAGAAATAAAAATATGTTTATTTGGAGATAATATGATATTATACACAGAAAATCTTAAAGAATCCACCAAAAAAAAAAAAAAACCAGGATACAAGATAAACATACATATATGAACTAGATTCCTTTACATCAACAATTAGATCACTAAACAGGAAATCACCAAACCGATACCATTTACAATCACCCCTAAGTAGGTAAAATACTTAGGAATAAATCTAATCAGAGATGTAAAAGACTTGCACAAATAAAATTACAAGAGAACTTACATAAGTGGAGAAACATACTTTGCTCAAGGGTGGGGAGACATAACATCATGAAAATGTCCCTTGTGTCCAGAGAGATCTATAAAACCAAAAAACTGAACTCAATGCCATTGAGTCAATTCTGACTCATAAATACTAATAAAAATTCCACTAGTATTTTTTAATGAAATGGAGAAACAAATCATCAAATTCATACAGAAAGGAAAGAAGTTTTGAATACATAAAACACGACTGAAGAAGAAAAACAAAGTGGGTGAACCTACATTATCTGACTTTACAACTTATTACATTGTAATGGTACAAAAACAAAAGCATAGACCAATAAAACATAATAGAGAATCCAAAAATAACATCATCCACCTACTAGCAGCTGATATTTGATAAAGACTCAAAGTCTGTGAACTGGGGGAAAAAACAGTCTCTTCAACAAATGGTGTTTGCAAAACTGGTTATCCTCCTGGAAAGTAATGAAACAAGACTGATATCTGACACCAGATACAAGAATTAATTCAAAAGAGATGAAACACCTAAATGTAAAATCTACTAAAAAAGAAAAAGAAAAGATCATGGCAGGGAAAAAAAAAAAAAAAAACAAAAAACAGGGACAGTGCTAGAAGTCCTAACACACTGTATGAACAGACTAAACTATTACTAACAATGCATAAACAGCACATGAGAAAATAGGTAAAAGAGAGCACCTATAAACTAAACACTTATGGTTATCCAGAGACTTCATCAAAAGAGTACAAAGATTACCTAGACTGGGGGAAAAAAAATTGGCAGTCATGCCTCTGATCGGCATCTAATCTCCATAGTACACAAGTTGCTGCAAAACCTCAACAACAAAAGGACAAATACCCCAGTCAAAAATGGTGAAAAATGTGCTCTCAGGGAACATTGAGACCAACTGGTATAACTAGACTGTTGCTAAGAGAGTCTTCTGCACCCCATACTAGTGAGTAGTGTCTAGGGTCTTAAAAGCTAGCAAACTGCCATTTGAAGTACACCAAATGGTCCCAGCTCAGCTGGAACAGATGATCAGTAAGGACAATAACATGAGGGAAAAAGAGCCTAGATGACAGAAAGACTCATGTGAATGGGTGACTATGTCAACATGTGACCAGAAGAACTAGATGATACCCAGCCACCACCAATGACAGCTGTGATGGGGCTCACAATGCTGAGGCACACCAGTGGCAACGTGAGAAAAAAAAAAAAAAGGTGCACCTTAAGAACTCCACTGAAAGACTGCAATTGATGGTCTGAAGGCTTAGGAGTTCCCCTGGGAGTGTGGCCCCTAGACGTGATGCTTCTGTTGATCATAAATAATTACTGAGGTCAACTCTTCAGATAGGAATGGATTGGACTTGGGGACACAAAGTGACCCTATTGTGTGTGCACTTTATGTTCTGTGCATTTATAGGATGTCTTCCTACTGGCCTCTTACTTGAATGGAGAGCAGAGGGTAGACAAGTGGGGACAGGAGATTGTTAAGAGGATATGACACATATGGAATGGAAAGGAGTAGTGTGCTGTCACTGGGGAAGGAGAGCAGAGGGAGCTAAAGATAAGTGAGCATGGAAATTTAAATTGTATTGTAAACTTTCACTGGATCACAATACAAAAAAGGGAAGGGAGGACATGAACAGACACTTCACCAATGAAGATATCCAAGATGCCAAACAGATACAGAAGAAGATGCTCACAATCATTAGCAATTAGAGGAATTTAAATCAACACTACAATGAGATACCATCTCATCCCAGCAAAGTTGACATTAATGAAAAATCACAGAGCAATAAATGTTACAGAAGTTGTAGAGAGACTGGAACTCCTTCACAAAGCTGGTGGAAATGTAAAACGGTACACCCACTTTGGAAACTGATTTGACACTTTCTTAGTTAGAAGTAGACATACCATATGATCCAGCAATCCCTTTGTTTGGAGTATATCCTAGAGAAATAAGAACTGTCCCATGAACAGATACATGTATACCAATGTTTATTGCATTATTGTCCACAATAGCAAAAAGATGGAATGAATGTAGATTGCCAACAACAGATGAATGGATAAACAAAACAATGGTGTATTCACACAGTGGAATACTACACAATGATAAACAACAACAAAATATCTAATAACCTGTAGACATCTGGAAAACATTATGCTGAGTGGAATCAGTCAGTCATAAATGGATAAATACCATGTGAGACCACTATTATAAGGACTTGAGAAAAGGTTTATCACAGAAGAAAATAATCTGTGATAGTTACAAGGGAAGGGAAAAAGGGAGAGTGATATTTGTAGATTAGATAGTAAATAGGAATTGAGTTAAGTGAAGGAATTGACAGCACCCAGTGGAAGAAAGATTAATATTGCTGGACTACACTAAAGGCTAAGAAGTTTCCTAAACACAACTCCACATTGTGAAGGTCAGAGTAGCAGACTAGGGTTTCTGGGGATCATTGTTTCAAGGGACATCTAGGCCAACTGGCATAACTGAGTTTTTCTTTTTATTTTTTTTAAGGTTCTGCATCCCGTTTTGGTGACTGACATCTGGGGTCTTAAAAGCTAGCAAGCTTCCATCTAAATAGCATTAACTGGTCCAAAACCATCTGGAGTAGAGGAGAATGAAGGGCAGCGAAGAAAGTAAATAGAAGGCTAGAAGACAGAAGGGGCCATATAATTAGAAACTGCATCATCATGAGACTAAAAGAACTAGATGGAATCTGACCATCAGCGATGACTGCTCTGACAAGAAACAACATAGAGTCGCTGACATGGTGGGAGAAAAATGGCAGTAGCAATCTAGAACTGTATTAAAAGATCAGATCTGGTTGTCTAGCATCCTGAAGGGTCCCTTGAGGACACGATCCTTGGACTGTCAGCTGGACCAAGCTGAAACCAGTACTGGAGTCAACTTTCCAAACAGAGATTCGGCTGGAATATAACACACAGAGAGATGCTGGTGAAGTGTGAGTTTCTTGGCTTAAAAATATACATGAGGCTGCTGGAACAGTCCCTGTCTATATGCAAGAAGGGAGGGTGAAGATTGGAGGTGGGCTAGAGAGATGAGACAGGAGTTGGCCAAATGAATATGGTAAGTACAGGTAGAAAGAAGAGAGCAGCTGGAGTTGTATAGCAGTATGTGTGTGGGGGTTTTTTTGTGACAAATTACTCAGATTGTAAACTTTCACTTAAAGCACTGAAATATTTAAACAAACAAACAAATAAGTTTTCAATTATGTTTTGTTGGTCAAAAACTAAACAAACAAACAAAACAAAACAAAACAAACAAAACCCAGCACCTTCAGGTAGATTGTATTTCTAGGGAAAACTCTTGTCTTGCAGGGTTCCCAAGGCTGTAATTTTTATGGAACAGAATAACACATCCTTCTCCTTCCTGGTGGTTAGGGGGTTCAAACCTGTAACCTTTTGCTTAGCAGCCAAACACTTTAACCATGAAGCCACTAGGGCTCCTTCCATTTTTGGTTAGTGCCACTTAAATCCATTACTTGTTTTGACAACTTAATGGGAATTGGATTATCAGATTCAATTCAATGTAATCAACATCTACTGAAAATTGACTATTAGGCTCTGTGCAAGGTTCAAAAAACGTTAGGAAGTTGATCATAAGAGTAACGAAGGAGTAAGACACAAGTAGGTAACTTTGAAGAAAAGGAGAAAGACAGTGGTTCCACCCAGTGGTCCTCCAGCAAGCTGTTGAAGAAGAGATTACCACTGAGCCACTAGAGAATGGAGTCCTGAACATTCTCGGACCCCAGAGATCCTGGAGAATTATGAAAAAGAGCAAATGACTAAAAACCAAACAAACATACGAAACAAGACACATAATAATAATAATAAAACAGTACCAGAAATGACAAACCGTTGTAACAACAAGCATAATACCCAGATCTTCATTTCTAATACCATTCTCCAATAAAAGGAACCAGGACAATTTGGAGAAAGGATCAATCTTAGGACTCGGGCAGGAAGCATAGAAGATACATCTAGAATATCCTGTGATACCAGAACGTAAAAAAAAAAAAAAAAAAAGCCATTGTCATGAGGTCAATTCTGATTCATAGCAGAACTACACCATAGGACTTCCAAGCAGAGTCTCATGGATTAGAACTGATATCTTTTTGATTAAGAGCCAATCAACCATCGCACCATAGAAAGTAAGGGAGAGTTAGAAATAAATAAATAAATGCAAACCAAAAAATAACAATAATAACGGATGAAGCTATTACAAAGGGGCATAAGAGTCACCTGAAAAAGTTCCTTTCCAGGAGCATAATAGGAAAAGGGAGGAAAAAGTAACAGGGAAGAATTACAGGGAAGAATTCTGACAAATACTATCTCAGCCAATCAAAGTTAAATAAAGTCACCAGTGGTAAGTCATGCTGATAGCATGCACACTTGATATTATGGAATCATGAGAATAGAATATTACCTCCGTGGTATTCCTTATACCAAAATTCATGCCATCATGTTGATTCTAACTCAAAATTATCCTATAGGAGAGAGTAGAACTGCCTCATAGGGTTTCCAAGAAGCAGCTGATTCAAACTGTCGATCCTATGGTTAGCAGATGGTCTATATCTTAACCACTGTGCAACCAGTGCTCTTTGTCTTCCTCTTAAAACCTGATAATATATATTTAATAGTGAAAAGAAACTGAGGGGAAAAAAATGAGGGACATTATAACAAAACACCCGAGAACTACTGCTCGAAGTAGTCATGGTCACTGAAAACAAGGCAAGTCTATGAAACTGTCACAGCCTAAGGAGACATAATGATTAAATTAAACATGGTAGCATGGATAAGATTCTGAACCCGAAGAGGGACATTAGATAAAAAATAAGTAAATTTGAATAAAGAATGGACTTTAGTTACTAACATTGCACAAATATTTGTTCATTATTTTTGTCAAATGTATAAACTGAGCAGAGGGTATATAGTAACTCTTTGAACTACTTCAAAACTTTTCTGTAAATCTAAAAGTATTCTCAACTTAAATGTTTATTTTTAAAAAACTGGTATCATGAATGGTAAAAATCTACTTTTACTACTTCCAATAGTGCAACTTCTCTTATATTACACATAATTCTCCAGCTGCCCCTCCATATGCTGGAAAAGTAGATTTCCTACTCCTACTTAAGAACTAAATCACCAAATTAATTCCAGTTTAAAACACTGACAGCCAAACAATTAACAGTGAAGGTGAGTGACTGAAACAATGCATTTTCTACATCATCAGAGCCCGCTGGCACACAGCTCCGTATATATAAAACCAACACAGTGTTATGAAACAGTAAATTGAAAATGATATAATGCCAAATGATCAATTCAGTGTGTCTTGTCAACAGAAAAATAGCAACTCCCTGCAGAAAATCATCCAGATAATTGCTATGTATGACACAGATAGCGTTCTCCTTGGAGCAGCTGCTGATAGCTCAGCAGAAGGGAAGAGGGCAGGTAGAGATAATGTCACTGTCTTTTTTTAAGTCATTGCTTTATTCTCCATTAGCTCCCCACCTTTTCTCTCTCCTTAGATTGTTATTACTTGTTGGTCTCCGAGGGAGAGTCAAACAGATTTGTGAGGCTACTTCGGGCAGTCAGAGTTGAATAGCTTCCAGACTTGCTAATTCTTCACATCAAAGTTCCTTTAGTGGTGTGCTATATTTTGTTCAGTCCCTCCGTCCAATTTTTTTTCTCCTGTGAAATAAAAGCTAACAATTACTAACACCTCCCCAAGAGGTGTTGTAACCAATTTGTGTATCTCACCAAAACCAAACTAAACCCACTGCTGTTGAGTCAATTCTAACTCATAAGTAACCTATGGGGCAGAGGAGAACTGATTCATAGAGTTTCCAAGGAGTGCCTGGAGGATTCAAACTGCTAAGCTTTTGGTTAGCAGATGTAGCACTTAATAACTATGCCACCAGGACTTCCTGTGCACATCATATTTTTTTAAAACATAGCAAAACACATGATTGCTGTGCGGTTGATTCTGACTCATGGTGTCCCCATGTGTGTTGGAGAACTGTGTTCTACACAGCATTTTCAACAGCTGATTTTTTGGAAGTTGCCAGACCTTTATTCTTAGGTGCCTCTGACTCTGGAGTCTTCACACTGCTGTGTTGTGCCATCTAGCCTGTACCACAAAGCCTTTGCATGGGGACAGATATCTGCATACACATGTTCTTCACCTCTAGACTGAAAATTCCTGAAGGAAAGAGATTACCTTATTTTTAACTCTGTTTCTTTTATAATGCCTAGAACAGTAAAAGAACGACATAATTATTTGTTAAATTATACACAAAAAGTTAAAAATGACTTTTTGTTCCCACTCTAAAATGTGTACTATAGCTGATTAAGCTGCACTGACCTTAAAAAAGAACTAAGTCTGGCATTTTTGTGTCTTTCTCTTGTTTTCTATTTTTCCTGACATAAAAAGGGCAAAATAAACAAGAAACCTTTGCAAGCTGAGATATGTACAGATGGAAATAGCCAGTGACAAGTGCTCCATTTTAGCTACATTACGTCAAGTCTTGATATAACATTTCTTTAAGGAAAGGTTTTCAAGAAAAATGTTCTATACTAGATTATTTGCATAGCCAGCTGGGCAGTGTGATTATCTGGAGTGTAAAATGAATTCCTCAAGTGGCTCAGTGCTTCTACGAGAGGCAAAACATGATTAGTTGTGACAGTGAATACTGACAAAAAATACTTTGTCTACCCAGGACTGTAAGCATCTGCATGTTCACATGTTCTGGGGTTTGGTAATAGTTTCCCATGTGCTGTAATAACTCTCGGAAGGAAGGAGATTGCATGTCTTTGAAGACATAAAGATGCCAGAGGACCAATGAAACATATGCTTCAGCATCTTCAAATGGGAGTCATAACAGTGCTCTGAGAGTTTCCGGCTAGCTCATGCATTTTGTAGCATTATAGACTGTGAACCGAGTTTCTGAACCTGCCAGATATTCCTCAACATTTGTAAATAAAGAGGGCATCTTGCTGAATAACTCACACAGTAAGTAGTTACTGCATGTGTACAGATAAGAAGAAGAGGTCACAGAGAAGACACCAATCAAATTGGAAAAAAAGTTTTCAGGGTTTTTTTTTTTTTCTTATTCTAGTGATTATACCAAAGGAGTCTATATTAAAATGTGAGTGAATAGTGAGGAGAATGGGAGGAATAAGTGGAAAAGAAAGAGGAGGAGAAAACAAGAGGAGGTGGAGACAGGAGAGGAAGGGCGAGAAAAGGAGAGATAGGAAGGTTTTACAAAATGAAAACTAATTTCATTATGTAGTCTTGAAAGAACAAAATGTGTTATTGAAAACCACAGAATATTCTGAAAGACATATATCCTCCATATATGGGCCTTCACTGCTTCCCAAGGGGAATGTATTCTCTAACCCTAAAAAGTGAGCCCCTGTAGCATATGTCTGTGTAAAGAAAGCTGAAGGAATGTGACACTGAATTTTTCATATGGAAAATGATATCGTGCATTTTGGACTTTGTGTATGAAAGACAAGGATGAAGAACTAGAGATAGCTGATTCAGAGAGTCTGTGAGCCAAAATGATGAAGGGACTCTTTAGAACAAAAGCTTCATGATAGCAGGAAACCTCTTGTTTTTGTTCTACACTGCACCCCAAGGCCCTGGACCAGTGTTTAGCACATAGATGTGTCGTTTTATGTTGTATTAATAAATGAAGGAATTGATAAGCTCTGGTGCAGAGTGAGGAAAACAACCAACCAAAAACCCAGCCAAATCCATTACTGTCCAGTCAATGCTGATTCATAGCAAACTTATATGACAGAGTGGAACTGCCCAACAGAGTTCGAAGAAGCACCTGATAGATTCAAACAGCTGATCTTTTGGTTAACAGCCATAGCACTTAACCACTATGCTACCAGGGAAATCAGAGACACTGGTTTCTAACACTACCACACACAATTTGTGAGACAATAGTTCTGTCACTTGTTATCTCTGAGACAAGATTTTCTTGTATGCAATAGCATACAATTATCAATGCTTTAATGAATACTAAGTGCCAAGACATGTAAAGCATCTCAGACTGTGTCCTGTTACAGTATGGAGTTCAGTCAAAAGTAGTCATCATTTATTTGGTCACTTAATTTTTCAAAGATACTGTTTTGTGTTCAAGAGAGCACAGAGTAAAAGCTCGGTGAAGGAATTCATAAAGAAATGAACACAAGACTTTTTTTTTTACCTCAGAAGACTCACATTCTAGCAAGCCAGACATACTAAAATACCTTGGCAGCCCCCTGCAGTGCTGACCATAAACACTCAGCCTATGATTTCAAAGAAATAAGGCATATATATTTCTTCATCTCAGATACATGCATTTCTTTCATAACTGCATGCAGTTCTACATGTCCTGCTAACTAAATGGCTTCACCTAACTGACAGTTATTAATTTTAGTATTATTTTTCCCAACTGTTTCTTTCTTTCTGTCAGCATTAACTGTGTATTAGCTTCTGGTGTAATGTTGTACAATACTGCTAATTTTTAGTCTCTTGAAATTAAGATCTTACAGTTACTTAAGGAATCTTAGACCAAAATTGATGGTCTGACAACCTGAAGGGTCCCCTGAGAACACAACTCCTAGACTTGCTGCTAGCCCAGAGCTGAAACCAGTACTGTAGTGAACTCTTGAGACAAAGAATGGAGCGGGGAAGTCAAGCTGGTGGACTAAGCACATGTCTCCCTAAGTCCCTCTGGAAACCGAGACCTGAGTTGATAATTAAGCGTAGTCTTCTGGACACCTAGTGAGCCCTAGGAAGCAGCATATGGCTTTTAATCTGGACTCCATACCACTGAGCGCTAAACCTCCTCTTTTGCTGACCCCACTCTTCTCAAGCACGGGCTTCCATGGACCAAAGATAACTCACCATTTTGAGTTTTTTTTCTTTTCTGTATTGGCCAGTGGGCAGAGCTGGGACTTGACTAGCTGCTGGCCTCGGACACCCTGTTGGTGTTCTGAGAGCCCAGCTTTGGACTCTGTACATCTTAGCTCCCTTGGCCTATATTTCTACCTCCATCATGTGGTAGCTGTACAGATGTGGTGACGTGCTTGTGTGGGATGCCATCTTGGTACATTAGGAGATGGAGATGTCCAGGAGGAGGCCCTGGATGGACTTGGTTCCTTGGCCAGGAGATGGTGCCTGCTGGGGGAAGAGTGCTTTTCTGTCAGAAAGGTGGCATTTTGCAGTGTTGCCTAAGGCTCAAGCCCAGTAATGGAGGTTGTGGACTCAGGACATCTTGATAGTTTCGGCCTTTCTTTCTGCCAGTAGCCTGATCCCAGCAGGGTGGCGAGCTAGTGCAGGATGCCACCTTGTTCCACTGGAAGGCAGGCATACCCATATGGAAGCCTCAGCTGAATCTAATTCATTGGCTGGGAGGCAGTGCCTACCCAAGAGAGAGCACTTTTCCAGCAAAAAAGCAGAATTCTACACAGTATTGCCAACAGCTGGGGCCTGACAGCAGAGGCCAGGAGGATAATAGCCTTTTTGTATTTTGAGCCAGTTTATAACATCTGGGGTTCAATATAGAGGTGTTTACTCTGCCAGCTGGGAAGAGGGACCTATATACCTATGTACCTAGAAACTTGACTGACTTTGGAAGTTGTCAGATATGTTTTACTTCTCATTCTAAGATGGCCTAAAGAAACAACTGTGGTCCATCCTCACAGCATCTCTCCCAGCCTCTATTCACCCACATGAAGCCCCAAACGCAACAAACTCTGGGGAAGGCCATGACCAAGAAATCTCCCATGGCATCAGAAGGACCCCCAAAGAAGCAACCAAAGAGCTTCCCAGACAAAGAAACTTTTCTGAGACTGTTGGAAGGTGAATACAAAGGGATTATATATAAAGCCCTCCTAGACCTTATACAAAATGTAGCAGAGCAAAATGAAAAATTAAGCAAGCTGTTCGGTTTGATGGAACACCAGTACCCTGACATTCAACAGGTCAAGAACAAGATCAAAGACATAGAAACTTCAGTTCAAAGCTAAGAAAACATAATGGAACAAATGGAAAAGAGACTTTCTCACTTGGAAAACAGAGCTACTGATGCCAGCATCTATGAGGAGAAATCTGAAAAAAAGAAACAAGAAAAATGAAGAAGCGCTGAGAAGTATGTCGGACTATTAAGAGAAACAATCTATGATTAACTTGAGCTCCTGAACAGGGTGAGACACCTGAGAACAGAGAGTGTTGTTGCTGAGCTGCTGACAGAAAACTTCTCAGAAATTAGGAAAGAGGAGACTATAGATACCCAAGATATATATTGAACACCACTCAATGTAGATCTCAAAAGAAAGATCCCAAGATATATTATAATCAAGCTTAAAATGAAACATAAGCAACAACTCTTAAAGGCAGCAAGAATCAAAGCAAAGCTAACATTAGGAGGGAAATCCTGTAGGCTTTTGTTGGATTTCTCAGCAGAAAGAATGCTGCACAGAGACATTGGCATGACACTTTCAAAGCCTGGAAGGAGAAGAACTTCCAACCAAGAATTATATATCCTGCAAAACTATCTTTGAAATATGAAAAGGAATGAAGACATTTGCAGATAAATAGAAACTCAGATACTTTGTAAAAACTGAACCAAAGCTACAAGAAATACTGAAAGAATCTCTTGGTTTAGAAGAACAAAACCACTCACTTTATATTTTAGAAGGACACATCATCCAGAATCCTACTCAGTTAGGGAAGGCTCCAAACTCAATCAAAGCTATAACAGTGAAAGAAATGACCCAGTGATCATACCATGAAAACTATGATGTCATCATATTAAAAAGAGGGATGTACTACAATCGTTATAGTCCTTCCAGATGGAGAGGAAGTCGACAAGACCTGTAGCAATCAAAATTGTGTTTATACGTAGTTTATTAAGGGGGATCATAGCAGCAGCCGTAAAGCACAATAAAGATGCAACATACTATATCAAAAAACATAATACAGGAGTCTCAACAATCACAAAACCAACCCAGAAAGGTGAAAAATCAACTCCCAGAGAAGTATGTTCCAGAACAGATAAATAAGAACAGAGAAAACATCAACACAGAAATAAACATATCACAATGGCAGCACCGAACACATACGTATCAACAATTACATTGAATGTGAATGGACTGAATGCTCCAGTAAAGAGACATTGAGTGGCATCTTGGATCAAAAGACACAACCCATCCATATCTTGTCTACGAGAAACTCACTTGAGACTTAAAGATAGAAACAAACTGAAAATTAAAGGACAAAAGAATATATTTCAAGCTAACAATGAAAAAAGAAAAGCAGGTGTGGCAATTCTAATCTCAGATAAAACAGATCTTAATGTAAAATCCACCATTGTAGACAAGGATGGACACTATTGATGAAAAGTTCAATAAACAAACAGGACTTGAAAATATTAAATATTTGTGCTCCTAACATTAGAGCACCTGAAGATGTCGCAGATACACTGACCACACTCAAAAAGGACATAGATCACTCCAAAATAATAGTGGGAAACTTCAATACTCCATTCTCAATATTGGGCAGATTGTCTAGAAAAGAGCTCAGTAAAGACAGAGAGGACCTCATTGCCACAATTAACCAACTACACCTCATCAACATATACAGAACTTTCTATCCATCAGTGAACAACTACACCTTCTTCTCTAGTCCACATGAAACATTCTCCAGAATAGACCTTGTGTTAGGACATAAAGCAATTCTCAACAAAATCCACACCATTAAATTAATGTAAAGCATCTTCTGAGATCATAAAGACATAAAACTCAAATCAACAACAGAAAAAACATAGAAAGTCGGTTTCATAGAAACTAAACAACATCTTACTCAGAAGGCTTAAAAGATTATAGAGGAAATCAATAATGAAACAAAGAAATTTATGGATCCCACTGACAACAAAGACACTTCATAACATAATCTGTGGGATACAGCCAAGGCAGAGCTCAGAGGTCAGTTTATCTCCATAAATGCACACATCTGGAAGGAAGAATAAAACTGAATCAAAGAACTAACCCCATAGCTTGAACAAGTAGGGAGAGAACAACAGAGGAACCCCTCAGGCACCAGAAAAAAAAAAAAAAAAAACAGATCGTAAAGACTAGAGCAGAACTAAGCACATCAAAGAACAGAAGAACAATTGAAAAAACTGAAAAGCCCAAATGCTGGTTTTTGGAAAAGATCAATAAAATTGACAAACCATTCACTAAACTTACTAAAGAAAATCAGGAAAGGAAACAAATAACCAAAATAAGAAATGAGAGGGGAGATGTCACAACAGATTCAACAGTAATCAAAAATACCATAACAGAATACTATGAAAGACTGTACTCCAGCAAATTTGAAAACCTAAGGGAAATGGACAAATTCCTTGATTCATATCACCTGCCAAAGTTATCACAAGGCAAATCTGAACAACTCAATAAATCCAACACAAAGGAAGAGATTGAAAATGTCATCAAAAAACGACCAACGAAAAAAAAGCCCAGGCCCAGATGGCTTTACTGCAGAATGCTATGAAGCTTTTAGAGACGAGCTATCTCAAATACTACTAAGACTATTTCTCTGTAAAGAAAGGGATGGAATACTCCTCAACTCATTCTATGAAGCCAGCATAACTCTTCTAACAAAGCCAGGGAAAGGCCCAATGAAAAAGGAGAATGACAGACTAAAATAACCCATGAATGTAGATGCAAAACTCTTCCACAAAATTCTTACCAATAGAATACAACAACATATCAAAAAAATAATCCATCATGACCAAGTTGGATTCCTACCAGGGACGCAAGGCTTGTTCAATATCAGAAAAACAATTAATGTGATCAACCACATCAATAACACAAAAGACAAGAATCATCTGATTTTGTCTATTGATGCAGAAAAGGCCTTTGATAAAGTCCAACACCCATTCATTCTAAGAACTCTCAGTAAAATAGGAATAGATGGCCAATTCCTCAATGCAATAAGGGCCCCTTATACAAAGCCAACTGCCTACGTCATCCTGAATGGAGAGAGACTGAAAGTTTTCCCTGAGAACAGGAACTAGACAAGGATGCCCACTGTCCCCTCTCCTATTCAACACTGTACTTGAAGTTCTAGCCAGAGGAATTAGAAAAGACCATGAAATAAAGGGCATCTCCATTGGCAAAGGAGAAGTCATAATATCCCTATTTGCAGATGATGTGATTGTATACACAGAGAATCCCAGAAAATCCATAAGTAACTACTCAAACTAATAGAATTCAGAAAAGTCTCAGGATACAAGATAAACATGAGTAAATGAGTAGGATTCCTTTGCACCAACAACAAGATTATTATGGATGAAATCACCAAATCAATACCGTTTATTATAGCCCCTAAGAAGATAAAGGACCTAGGAATAAATCTAACCAGAGAAATAACAGATTTTTACAAAGAGGACTACAAGTTCTTACTACAAGAAACTAAGAGAGATTTACCTAAATGGAGAAATCTATCCTGCTCATGGACAGGAAGACTTAACATAGTGACAGTGTCTGTTTTGGCTAAAGCAATATACTTACGTAATGCAACCTCAGTACAAATTCCAATGATATTTTTTAACAAGATGGAGAAACAAGTCAACAACTTTGTTTGGAAAGGGATGAAGCCATGTATAAATAAAGCACTACTAAAGAAGAACATAGTGGGAGGCCTCTTACTACCCAACTTTAGAACCTATTACACTGCCATAGTAGTCAAAACAGCCTGGTACTGGTATAAAGGAGACAGATAGATTAATGGAACAGAATCTAGACTCAGAGATGACACTATCTTCCTATGAACAGTTGATATTCAACAAAGACCCTAAGACATTTAACTGGGGAAAAAACAATCTCTTCAAATGGTGCTGGCAAAATTGGATATCCATCTGCAAAAAACTGAAACAAGACCCGTATCTTACACCTTATAGAGACAAAGAATGGACTGGCCTATAGGACACAGAGTGATGCAGGTGGTGTGTGTACTTTATGGTTTAATATATATATGAAGCTGTCCTACTGGTCTCTTTTTAGAAAGGAGAGGAGAGGGTAAAGAGAAGGGGACAAATCTCGGCTGAATGGATACTGGAAATAAAGAGTGAAAAAGAAGAGTGTGCTGTCACATGTAAGGAGAGCAGATAGAGTTAGAAAATTGACTTGGATGATAAACTTTCACTTAATCACAATGAAAAAATTAAAAAAAAATCTCAACATGTTGGGAAAATACATCCATGTAACCAGGAACTTCTCAAGAATGCACTTCAGTAAAAGGACAAGATAATGGAATATAGCAAGGTCAGGTTGCTAGAATGGGAATGGGTATCAGAACAACAAAAAGCTAACCTAATGGAGACTTCACCTCAGAGGACAGTCAGAATCTAAAAGTATGAAAAAGACATCAGGACTAAAGGTCTTAGACCCTCTCCCTGGTGTTGTGTTGAGCCTGAACACTTACCAACAAATCTATGACTCTTCTTTCTCAGATTTCAAGTACCATCAACTGCTTTTCTTATGTCCTCAGTTATTCTTTCTATGTTGCATAGATTATCCTGAATATTCATTGTTTCTCCTTTCTCTTGATGCTGGATTGTACTCTTATCTCTTGACCTTTATGATAGATACCAATGTTGTCTTACTTTCTCGGTATTTCCAACTGCAAGCTTCCAAGATTAGTTTTTAAGAGTCTGAAATTATGACAAGCAGAGTAATTGACTAGTCTAATCAAGCCGCCTGTCACTTTCCAGATGAAACTTAGAGTTGTCAACCACCAAACACTGAAATGCCCCCAGGAACTCCAGTGTAAAGATCACTAGACTGAGCAAGAAGAGGCTAACATTGAAACAGTATTCCTCGAACTACCACTACTGGCATCTGTCATAGAGTCTAGTTGTCTGTTTTATAGGATGGAATGGGAATATCTGAAGAACAAATGAGAAAATACAGGTAAAATGTTTTTGAAAAATTGAAAATTTGTGTACACTTCAACTATTTGTCTTATTATTATCACACTATTTAGAAGTCAGAACACTTTGAACTAAAGCATACGTCTCATCAAATTACACTTTTGTTTCCTAGGGAAAAAAAATTCTAAATTAAAAAAAAAAAAACTATAGTTTTCACTGTGCCCTTCACTGTGTGTACAAGCTCTGCACTGCATGTTAAGGGAACACAGTACCCTCACAGTTTATAATTGACTAGTCTACCTTCTGATTGAGGCTAGAGGGACCATAAATCACAAGTAAAATCAGTATTCTTTATTTTTCCGCAATCAATTGTCGCTTTCCTCCAGCTAGTAGGCAAGGAACCATTTGCAGAACTGTCAAACCTAAGTCCCTCATGCTGCAATTTGAGCCTACTTTCTTTTAATTTTATCCATCATAGAAAGGAACAACAGCTGGACACATCAATTTACATAATAACCTCTCTTGTTTGGAGACTGTTAGAAGGGCAGGTTTCCATTGTCACATTCACATCTCAGACAGAACCTCTCTCCTTTTCCTTTTGCGGCATTAAAAAGTATTTTGAGATCAAAATTGTATTTCTTTTGTACATTTTGAGTGTCTGATTATATGACACTGTTTCAAAGTCTTTCATATGTTTTCTTACTTGTAGAATATGTTTAAAGAGAATTAAAAAAAATTTCCTTCTTTTATGAATAAATTATTCAGCTTGTATCATGGAGTGATTTAGATGCTTTTTTTAGGCCCTGCTGAGACTTGTGCAGCATTCAAATTCAACTAAGATTAAGTTCTTGGCTAGAAGAGATATTTGAGGATTTAGTTTGCTCTAATTACTCTGTGAGAAGAGCCCTGGTGGTACAGTGGTTAGGAGTTTGGCTGCTAACCAAAAAGTTAGCAGTTTGAATCTACCAGTTGCTCCTTGGAAACTCTATGGGGAAGGTCTGCTCTGTCCTATGGTGCTCACTGAGTCAGAATCAACTAACCAGCAATGAGTTTGGTTTTTGCTTTTAATTTTGTGAGAAATTTTGGAATCTCAGTGACAAATAATATGAATTTATACGTTTGCACACTTTATTATATGTGTAAGTCCAGTTAAATGGGGAAAATACATTTAATTTCATGTAATACAAGTAAAATTCAACACTAAATAGATTTTTCACACTTCTCCTTGAGGCCACTAAAGATTCCCTGGTTTACAATTTATTTGTGGAGTGTCAAGCTGGGGGGGGGGGGGAGCACAAATTTCTAACCTAAAAAAGTTTATTAAAGAAGTGTTAATCATGGAAGTAATGAAGTATGACTGTGATTAATTCTAAATTCTTAAAAAAAAAAAAAAGAGCTTTCAATTTTGATGTAGTCCTATCAAATGCTATAAGGAGTTGAGAATATGTAGTAATAAAAACCATTTTCATGTTCTTCAGGGAAGTTGGAGCTGATGAATAAAAGGCTTATTTGAGAATCTATTTTTTTCCTCTTTTCTTTTTATTATGATTGAATGAAAATGTACATTCCCATGTAAATTTGCATGTACACCTACATGTAGCTCCCACTGCTCTCTCTTGCTGGTGACAGCATACTCTTCCTCTCTTCTGTGTACGTGTCTTATCCTCCGAACAATCTCCTATCCCTTCCTCTCCACCCACTCCTCTTCCTAAAATAAGAGGTCAGCAAGAAGACATCCTACACATGCACAGAACCATAAAGGGCACACATGTTATGGTCACTCTGTGTCACCAAGTCCAGCTCATTTCTGTCTGAAGAGTTGACCTCCATTATAATTTACAGACAGGGGCCAGAGGCCACGTTCCCAGGGGAACTCCAAGGCCCCTGGACCATCAATTGTGGTCTTTTAGTGGAGATCTCAGGGTGTACCCCTTTTTATTTTTGTGTTGCCAGTGACACTCAACTTTGTGATCTCCACCATGGAGATTGCTGGTGGTGGCCGGGCACCATGTGATTCTTCCAGTCACAAGTCAATTGAGTCACCCACTCACCTGGGTCTCTCTGTGTTGTGGGTTCTCTTTTGCCACATCGTTTTGGTCCTTGGTGAACATCCATTACTTCTGCGTTGGGACCATTTGCTGTAACCTCGTATGGCAGCTCATCAGCTTTAAAGGCCGCATACACCACACGCCAATGTGAGGTTAAAAGGGCTATGTTAGCAAAACGCTAGTTGTGCCAATTGGCCTAGATTTCCCCTGAGAACATACTCCCCAGCCCCATCCCCAGCTACTCTGTCTTTTCAATATTGGGTTAAGATGGGAGGAGTAATCATGTTATGTTGAAGTCCAGTTAATATTGATCTTCTTTCTAATGTGTACTGTCACCGATTTCACCCAACCACATTTCTATCAACTATCTAATCTAAACCTTCCACCCACAATTCCCACCCTTGCAGCTGTCAAAGAGTCTTTTCCTCTATGCATGAGTCTGTTTTTGAGTTCTTATCATGGGGGTCTCATACGAAATTTGTCCTTTTGTCTCTGACTACTTTCACTCAGTCTGGGTCATTATATGTTTCCTAAAATCATCATTGTTCTTTATCATTGCATAGTGTTTCGATGAGTATATATACTGTAGTTTACCTACTCGTTCCTCTGTTATTGGGCATCTGGGTTGATTCCATCTTTTAGCTATTGTGGACTGTGCTGAGATAAATATTCATGTGCCTGTATCAGTTGATGTGAATGGCTTGGATTCTGTAGGATATATTCTGAGCAGTGGAATTACTGGGTTAAATGGTATATGCAAATCCAGTTTTTTAAGGAAGCTCCAGGTTACTTTCCAAAGAGGTTGCATGATTTTGTACTCCCACCAACAGTGTAGGACAGTTCCAACTTTTCCCCAGCCTCTCCAGCATTTGTGGTTTTGTAGTCTTTGGATCATGGCCAACCTTGTTGGGGTGAGATGGCATCTCATTGTAGTTTTGATTTGAAATTCTTTAATAGCTAATGATGACAAGCATGTCCGCATGTGTTTTTTGGCTTCCTGGATCTCCTCTCTAGAGAAGTATCTGTCCATCTCCTATGCCCATCTCTTAATGGAATGATTTATCTTTTTCTAATTGATATTTTGTAGTACCTTATAGATTATGGATATCAGGTATCAGTCTGATATACAGTTCCCAAATATTTTTTCACACTCGTTAGGTGGCTTTTTAATTCTGTTAATAAAGAATTTGGATGAACAAAAGTGTTTGATTCTTAATAGTTCTCATTTATCTATTTCCTTTTCTGTCATTTGTGGTTTGTTTGACAGATTTTGAAGTCTGTCTCAGTTGTATATTAAAACTTCCATTGTTATTCCTACTTTTTTTGTATGTGCTTTATCGTATTAGATTTGATATTTAGGTCTTTTATGCAGTTTGAGTTGGTTTTTGTATAAGATGTGAGATATGGGTCTTGTTTCATTTTATTGCAGATGGACATCTAATTTTGCCAGCACTGTTTGTTGAAGAGATTGTTTTTACCCCAGTTTAATGTCTTAGGGCCTTTTTTGGATATCAACTGTTCATAGGAACAGTCATCTCTGAGTCTCAATTCTATTCCATTGATCTGTCTGTCTCTCTTTGTACCAGTACCAGGCTATTTTGACTACTGTGGCAGTGTAGTAGGTTCTAAAGTCAGATAGTGAGAGACCTCCCACTGTGTTCTTTTTCTTCAGTAATGTTTTTCTTATCCTGGGCTTCTTCCCTTTCTAAACAAAGTTGATAATTTGTTTCTCCATCTCATTAAAAAATGTAACTGAAATTTGCATTGGGATTGCATGATATAAGTAGATTGCTTTGGATAAAATAGATATTTTCACAATGTTAAGTCTTCCTATCTATAAGCAGGGTAGGTTTTCCCATTTAGGTAAGTCTCTTTTAGTTTCTTGTAGTAAAGACTTGTAGTTATCTTTGTAAATGTCAGTTGTTTCTCTGGCTAAATTTATTCCTAGGTCCTTTATCGTCTTAGGGGCTAAAGTAAATGGTATTGATTTGATGATTTCTTCCTTAAGAATCTTGTTGTTGGTGTAAGGAATCCTACTGATTTACTTATATTTATCTTGTATCCTGAGACTTTGCTGAGCTTTTCTATCAGTTTGAGTAGTTTACTTATGGATTCTCTAGGATTCTCTGCATATACAATGATATCACCTGCCAATAGGGAGATTTTTATTTCTTCTTTGCCAATGCAGATGCATTTTATTTCATGGTCTTGTCTAATTGCTCTGGTTAGAACTTCTAGTACAATGTTAAATAGGAGAGGTTACAGTGGCCATCCTTGTCTAGTTCCCGTTCTCAAGGGAAACTGCTTCAGCCTCTCTCTACTGAGGATGATGCAGCCAATTGGCTTTATATAAGTGGCCATTATTGCATTGAGGAATTGGACATCTAGGCCTATTTTGCTGGGAGTTTTTAGCGTGAATGGGTGTTGGACTTTATCAAAACCCTTTTCCGCATCAATAGACAAAATCAGGTGATTCTTGTCCACTGTGATATTGATGTGGTTGATCACATTAATCATTTTTCTGATGTTGAGCCAGTGTTGCATCCCTGGTATGAATTCAACTTGGTCATGATGGATTATTTTTTGGATATGTTGTTGTATTCTATTGGCAAGAATTTTGTGGAAGATTTTTGCACCGATATTCACGAATGATATCAGTCTATATTTCTCCTTTTTGGTTGGGTCTTTCTGTGGTGTTGTTACCAGGGTTATGCTGGCTTCATAGAATGAATTTGGGAGTATTCCATCACTTTCTATACCGAGAAATAGTCTCAGTATTATTGGAGATAATTCTTTTCTAAAAGCTTGGTAGAATTCTGCACTAAAGCCATCTGCACTGGGACATCTTTTGGTTGGTAGTTTCTGAATGATTTTTTCAACCTCTTCCTTTGTGATGGGTTTATGAAGTTGTTTGTCTTCAGCTTGTGATAATTTTGGTAGGTGATATGAATCAAGGAATTTGTCCATTTCCTCTAGATTTCCAAATTTGTCACAGTGTTTTGTAATATTCTGTTACGGTATTTTTGATTTCTGTTGGATCTGTTGTGACATCTACCCTCTCATTTCTTACTTGGGTTATTTGTTTCCTTTCCTGGTTTTGTTTAGTAAGTTTAGCAAATGGTGTGTCGATTTGGTTGATCTTTTCCAAAAACCAGCTTTTGGTCTTTTCAATGTTTTCAGTTGTTCTTCTGTTCTCTGATTCATTTTGCTCTGCTTTAATCTTTATGATCTGTGTTCTTCTGGTGCCTAAGGGGTTCTTCTGTTGTTCTCACTCTACTTGTTCAACTGTAGGGTTAGTTCTTTGGTTTGATTTCTTTCTTAATTCCAGATGTATGCATTTATGGAGATAAACTGACCTCTGAGCACTGCTTTGGCTGTATCCCATAGGTTCTGGTAGGAAATATTTTTGTTTTCATTGGAATCCATAAATTTATTTCATCCTTGATTTTTTCTATAATGCATGGCTTTTTGAGCAAGATGTTGTTCAGTTTCCATGAGTTTCGCTTTCTATCTATGTTTTTTTCTGCTGTTGATTTTGACTTTTATGGCTTTATGACCTGACAAGATGCTTTGCATTAATTCAATGGTATGGAGTTTGTTGAGAATTGCTTTATGGCCTAATACATGGTCTATTCTGGAGAATATTCCATGTACATTGGAGAAAAAGGTGTAGTTGCCTGCTGTTGGATAGAAAATTCTGTATATTTCTATGAGGTTTTGTTGGTTAATTCAGGCAATAAGGCCTTACATGTGTGTACTGAGTTTTTCTCTAGACGATCAGTCCAATATTGAGAGTGGAATGTTGACGCTCCCACTATCATTTTGAAGCAATCTATCTCATTTTTGAGTGTTGTCAGAGATTCTTCTATGTATTTAGGTGCCCTATTATTAGGTGCATAACCAAGCCATATTGTTAAGCCCTGCTTGTGTATTGAATCTTTCAGCAATAGTGTCCATTCTTGTCCATGATGGTGGATTTTACCTTAAAGTGTATTTTATCTGAGATTAAAAGTGTCACACTTGCTCTTCTTTGTGTATCGTTCCCACCCAAAAACCCAAGTACCGTTAGCTTTATAAATATTCTTCCATACTTAAATCTTCAGTTTGTTCCCATCTTTAAGTTTAAGGTGTGTTTCTTGTAGGCAACATATGAGTGGTTCATGTCTTTTGATCAAAGATGTCATTCAATGTCTCTTTACTGGAGTGTTCAGTCCATTCATATTCAGTGTAATTATTGATAAGTATGTGTTAAGCGCTGCCATTGTGATGCATTTACTTGTGTGTTGATGTTTTCTCTGTTGTTCTGATTAATCTGTTCTTGGACTTTCTTCTTTGTGAGTTGATTTTTCACCTTTTTCAGGATTGGTTTTGTGTTTGACGAGACTCCAGTATTATGTTTCTTCATTTCATATGTTGAATCTTTATTGTGCTTTATGGCTGCCCCTATGATCCCCCTTAATAAACTATGTGTAAAACCAATTTCAGTTACTACCATTCTTATCAACTTCCTCTCCGTCTGTAAGGGCTGTAATGACTGTAATACATCCCTCTTTTTAATATGATGCCATCATAGTTTTCATGGTATGATCATTGGATTATTTGTTTCACTATTATAGCTTTGATTGATTTTGGATCCTTTCCTAACTGATTAGGTTTCTGGGTGATGTGTCCTTTATTGACTTCTAAAATATAAAGTTAGTGTATTTGTTCTTCTAAGCCAAAGTTAAGAGATTCTTTCAGTATTTCTTGTAGCTTTGGTTTGGTTTTTACAAAGTCTCTGAGTTTCTGTTTATCTGTGAATGTCTTTGTTTCCTTTTCATATTTGAATGATAGTTTTGCAGGATATATAATTCTTGGTTGGAGGTTCTTCTCCTTCAAGGCTTTGAATGTGTCATGCCACTGTCTCCATGCCAGCATTCTTTCTGCTGAGAAATCCAACGAAAGCCTACAGGGTTTCCCTCTGAATTTTAGCTTTGTTTTGAGTCTTGCTGCCTTTAAGGTTACTGCTTATGTTTTGTTTTCTTAAGCTTGATTATAACATGTCTTGGAGTCTTTCTTTTGAGATCTATATTGAGTGGTGTTCAACATATATCTTGAATATCTATATTCTCCTCTTTCATCATTTCTGGGAAGTTTTCTGTCTGCAATAATACTCTCTGTGTTCTCAGGTGTCTATCCCTGTTCAGGAACTCCAATTAATCATACATTGTTCCTCTTAATAGAGTCCCACATGCTTCTTAACGCTCCTTCATTTTTTTGTTTCTTTTTGCTGATTTCTATTCATAGATACTGGAGTCAGTAGGTCTGTCTTCCAAGTTAGAAAGTCTCTTTTCTATTTGTTCCATTCTGTTTTCTTGGCTTTGAATGGAAGTTTCTATGTCTTTGATTTTGTTCTTGATCTGTTGTATTTCAGAGCACTGGTGTTCCATCAGATCAAACAACTTGCTCAATTTTTTGCTCTGCTGCATTTTGTACGAGATCTAGGAGGGCTTTATATACAATCCCTTTGCATTCTTGGCTGGCTTCATATTCAGCTTCCAATTGTTTCAGAAAAGCTTCTTGGTCTAGGATGTTCTCAGTTGCTTTATTTTGGGGGCCTTCTGAAGCTTTAGGTGATTTCTTTGTTATGCTTTTATCCAGAATTTGTTGTTTCGGGCACATCATGTGAGTCAACAGAGTCTGGGAGAGAAGCTATGAGGATGTACCGCAGTTGTTCTCCAGGTCATATTAAAATTAAAGGGAAAAAGTATCTGGCAACTTCCAAAGTCAATCCAGTTTTCAGGTGTACAAGTGCCTCTTTCCAGCTGACAAAGTAAACACCTCTGTAGCAAAACCCAGATGTTATAAACTAGTTCAAAACACAGAAAGGCTACTGCTCTGCTGGCCCCTGCTGTCAGTCCCCAGCTGTAGGCCACACTGTGTAGAATACTGATTTTCTGGTGAAAAAGAGCTCTCCTCTTGGCAGGTGCTGCCTCCCAGCCCAGGAATTAGATCCAGCTGAAGCCTCCGTATGGGTATCTCTGCCTTGCCCTGGAAGAAGATGGTGTCCCACGCAAGCTTGCTGCCTGCATGAGTACAGGCTGTTTTATGGTGGAGGAAGAAAGAGATGTCAAAGGTACCAAGAAGTACAGAGTCCACAGCCTCTGTTCCTGCACCCCAAGTCCATATTGCAAGTAGGTACCTTCTAGTTGTGCTAGACTTAGTCTGGTGGAGTTTGTGGTACTTGTGGTCTAGTGGTCCTTTGGAATAATCTTTCAGGAAAGTCACATTTAGACCTACCCAGTGGAAGCCTAAAACCGTCTCAAAAACATCCATAGCAGGGACAGAAGTTTGTGTATTACTGAGTTAGAGAACATTTGGGTAATACTGTAAATGTTTCATAGATGTCCTCTAAGAAAGTAAAACAAACAAACAAACAAACAAAAACAACAGAATTTCTTTGCGATCATCCAGAAATCTGTCTGTCAGAATAAAAATCAGCCCTCTTTAGAAAAATATAATAATTTCTACAGTCTCTAAAATGTTACATCCGTAATAGTTGGTATAGAAAAATAAGCATAGGTGAAAATATAAGGGAAAATGTAACCTGTAATGAACAATAACAAAATAGTTATAAGTAGAAACATTGTAAGATGAAATAGGTGTTGAATCTACCACTTTTATGAATATGTTCAGTAACTTAAAGGCAAATGTAGTTTTAATGAATGAAAAGATACAGAAATCTCAACAGACATGTAGACAAAAAATTTAGAGTCTTGGTAGCTCCATTTTGGAGGAAGTTAAAATGGAGTGAAAACATTGTTAAAATAATAATGACTGTAATTTTGTCAGATCTAATTAAAGTCTGAAAACAAACCTGAAACTCCCAAACTCCAAACATTATAAATTAAAAAAAAATAAAAAAATTTCTGTGAAGCTAATAATAGTTGAACTGGGGAGTCAAGATAACAGACTAAATACTCTTCTCCCTAAATACCTCTGGAAACGAAGACCTGAATTGATAATTAAACAGAGCCTTTTGGACAGCTAGTGAGTCCTAGGACACAGCATAAGGCTGTTAATTTAGACTTCATGCCACTGAACTGAAAACTTCTCTCTATTACTGCCTTCTGCTCCTGGTGAGTGCTGGCTTTCACAGACCAAAGGTAACTCATCATTTTAAGTTTTTTTCCTCTGTCTTAGCTGGCTGGTGGAGCTGGGACTTGACTAGCAGCTAATCTCAGATGCACTGCTGGTGGAATCGGCAGGTGAAATTCCTATGTTTTGAAGGCCTGGCTTTGGACTCTGGGCATCTTGGCACCTTTGACCTCTCTTTCCATCTCCGCCATTGAGTAGCTGTACTGAGGCAAGTGGCAACTTTGTGCAGGATGACATCTTGTTCCACTGGGAGGCAGATATACCCCTATGTAGGTCTTAGTTGGACCTAATTCCTAGGCAGGGAGGCAGCACCTGCCTGGAGGAGAACACTTTTCTAGCAGAAAAGCAGTATTCTACACAGTGTCACATATGGCTGGGGTCTGACAGCAGAGGCCAGCAGGGCAGTAGCCTTTCTGTATTTTAAACTAGTTTATAACATCTGGGGTTTGCTACAGAGGTGTTTACTTTGCCAGCTAGAAAGAGGCACTTGTACACCTGAAAACCTGACTGACTTTGGAAGTTGTCAGATAAGCTTTCCCTTTTGTTTAAGACAGCCTAGAGAAACAACTATGGTTCATCCTCACAGCATCTTTCCCAGACTCTGTTAACGCACATGATGTCTCCACAGCAACAAACTCTGGATAAAAGCGTAGTGAAGCAATCACTCAAAGCTTCAGAAGGCCCCCAAAAGAAAGCATCTGAGAACTTCCCAGACAAAGAAACTTTTCTGAAACAATTGGAAGGTGAATACAAAAGGACTATATATAGAGCACTCCTAGACCTCATACAAAATGCAGCAGAGCAAAATGAAAAATTAAGCAAGCTCTTTGATATGATGGAACACTAGTACTCTGAAATCCAGCAGATCAAGAACAAAATCAAAGACATAGAAACTTCCATTCAAAGCCAAGAAAACAGAATGGAACAAATAGAAAAGAGACTTTCTGACTTGAAAGACAGAGCTACTAACTCCAGCATCTATGAGTAGATATCAGAGAAAAGAAACAAGAAAAATTAAGGAGCATTAAGAAACACGTGGGAATCTGTTAAGAGGAACAATGTATGATTAATTGGAGTTCCTGAACAGGGATAGACACCTGAGAACACAGAGAGTATTATTGCAGACAGAAAACTTCCCAGAAATGATGAAAGAGGAGAATATAGATATTCAAGATATATGTTGAACACCACTCAATATAGATCTCAAAAGAAAGACTCCAAGACATGTTATAATCAAGCTTAAGAAAACAAAACATAAGCAGTAACCTTAAAGGCAGCAAGACTCAAAACAAAGCTAAAATTCAGAGGGAAACCCTGTAGGCTTTCGTTGGATTTCTCAGCAGAAAGAATGCTGGCATGGAGACAGTGGCATGACACATTCAAAGCCTTGAAGGAGAAGAACCTCCAACCAAGAATTATATATCCTGCAAAACTATCATTCAAATATGAAAAGGAAACAAAGACATTCACAGATAAACAGAAACTCAGAGACTTTGTAAAAACCAAACCAAAGCTACAAGAAATACTGAAAGAATCTCTTAACTTTGGCTTAGAAGAACAAATACACTAACTTTATATTTTAGAAGTCAATATAGGACACATCACCCAGAAACCTAATCAGTTAGGAAAGGCTCCAAACTCAATCAAAGCTATAATAGTGAAAGAAATGATCCAATCATCATATCATGAAAACTATGATGTAATCATATTGAAAAGAGGGATGTACTACAGTCTTTATAGTCCTTCCAGATTCAGAGAACTTTAATAAGACTGGTAGTAGTTAAAATTGCATTTATTGTGCACTTCATTTTTCTATGCATCTATAGGATGTTGTCCTGCTGACCTCTTACTGGAGGAAAGGGAGTGGGTTGAGAGGAGGGGTTAGGAGATTGTTAAGAGGATAAGACATGTATGGAGCGAAGAGGAAGAGTGTGCTGTCACTGGGCAGGAAGAGCAGTGGGAGCTGCATATATGCAGGCATTCAAGTTTTTATGGGAATGTACATTTTCATTCAATCACAGTAAAAAATTTAAAAAATAGTTGAACTGTTAAGAGGCAAATATGAATAGAAATTGTTGAAATCAGACCTATTTTAAAAGAAAAAGCTGAAGAAGGAGAAGCTGAAGAAGATGTTACATAAAAGAGAATAAATAGAATTTTGGACTAAATTCTCAGCAGGAACAGTGGAACATGGATGCTAATGGAACAATATCTTTGAAATGCTGAAAGACAAAAAAAAGCTTCTCAAACCAGAGTCCCACATCCAGTAGCAATATAAGAATATTGGAATTTATCACACTACACATTCACTACAAAAACAACTGAATGACTTATTAGACAGGAAGGAAAATATTCTAATTATGCAAAGACAACTGAATGATACATTAGACAGGAAGGAAAATACACTAATTAACAACTCTTATGCATCAGAAAGTATAAAATCATGAGATATTATAAATATTGGGTATATTTAAAATTTTTTTAATTTCTCAAATTTTTTATGAAATAATTCTATGGATAACACAATACAGCAGTAACGTACAGAAAGTTTTATAATGTGTGAAGATGTAACATATATGGCAAAAACAGCACAAGAAACAGGTAAACTTTTATTTACAATTTTGTTAACTTCTATATTTGTAAACTGGAAGTGTTAGAAGTGAATTGAAATGTATGAAATGTCAGGTGTTAGGTGTAATAATGTATAGCGTTAACTAAAAACACTAATAAATTGTGGATCCTTTTTTTCTTGATCAATCAATAATTTTTATAAAAAGAAGCATAGCTAAATGCAAAATTACAAGAAATAAAGTAGAATACATATCATATTTAATTGACTCAACACAAGGCAGAAGATTAGCAACAAAGACAACAGCAAATCACTGAAGAGCAAAGAAAAATGAAAGCATGGACTTAAACACAACTATGCAAGTAATTTCATCAAGTATAATTAAATTAAATTAAATTAAAAATTAAATTAATTAATTAATTAATTAATTAATTAATTAATTGATTAATTAAATTAAAAGAAAAAACAGAGGTTGTCAGAATTGATGAAAAAAAGTAATACCCAACAATACTATATCTACAAAAAGCTCATGTTAAATACAAAGAAACAAGGTGAAAGTAAAATTACAAAAAATTACAAGCTATATAAAAAGTAAGCATAATAAAAGGGTCATGGTTTTACTGTGGAACAACTAGAACTTAAGAGTGGGACTAAAGATAGAGATAATTCATTAACAGTGAGTCAATTCCATAGGAAACTACAATATTCCTAAGTGTTTAGGCCATTAATACTTTTTCATTTGTTTGTTTTTAGTAGTCAAAGCTGAAATTCACAAAGGACAGAAATAGACCAAACTATAATCATAGGTAGAAATTGAACATGTTTTTCTGAATCACTGATATAATAAATAGACAAGAAATCAGTACATGTATACAAGAACTGACAATAGTATCCATCAATATGATCTAATTGACATTTCAGGAAGTATACATATAACAAGAGCTGAATTTGCATTTCCCCCCCAATAATATGGAATTTTAGCCTGCTAAACCCTATGTTTGGTCTTAAAACAATAAATTTCAAATAAGTGAAATCATACATTATGTATGTCCTAACTAAAAAGAGTTAGAGTTATATAGCAAAATAACAACCAGGAAGTCTCCAAATATTTGTAAATTAAACCTCACTTGTCTAAGTAATGCCTGGATTAGAAGGACTAGAAAATAAATTATAAGGAAAAAAACTGAAATTACAAGGAGTCAGCCCTTGGAGGGAAAAATAATCAATGGTATAAGTTTCCACTTTAACAATATGACAACAGAGGACAAATTTTTTATTTGTTCTACAGACAATAAATTTATATAAAATCAACATAAATTCTTTCCAAATTGATGTCCAGATTATTTACTGAAGAAATGACATATACGTACAAGTATTTATTCTTGAAGTGTGTAGCAAATTTTAAAGTGTAGATTTTAAAAATACTTTAACTTCTTTCTGGTTCTTTCTGAACCACTTTTGAAGTCCATTTTGGATAATCAAAGCCTTCTCATACACTTAAGCTTTGAATTCCATTTATATCCAATACTCGAGACACTGGGAGATCAATGCTGACAATGTCACACATGCACCAGGGGAATATGAAAATGTCTGCTAGGCACATCATGAAGCTTTCTGGGAAGAGCACGAAAGACTTCTCATGCATATTCTAAATGACTTGAGAGAGCAGGTAAAGGACACTGATTTGTAATTTTAGGGAGTATAAACACGGGGTTGAGATGAGGCTTCTCCCACATAGGCTAGGGTTTATGGGCTTGATGCCAAAGGGAAGAGTACCCTGGCTTTCTAATCAGCTTGCCCAGATGTGGAGCAAAGAAGGAGGGCAGTTGTGTAGAACCAAGTTTGTACCCCCAAAATGAGTTGTAAATCTTAACCCTACATTTGTGAACACAATTTTATTGGAGAACAATATTTTCTTTGCATATTATTGAGACCATATCCAGGTACAGAGTATTTTAAGCCAATCACTTTTGAGACATAAAAGAGCAGCTTAGGCACAGAAGAAAGGGAAGTACACGTAGGCAAAGGTAGATGCCAGGACCGGTGAAGATCTGCCAGGGAATAAGAAACCACAGATGAAAAGAGACAAGGACCTTACTCATGGCTGACAGAGAGAAAAGATGTCCTCTAGAGCCATTGTCCTGAATTTGAACTTCTAGCTTTCTAAATTGTGAGAAACTAGATTTATGCCCTCTAAAATCTCCCCTCCCAAACAAACAAACTTGATGCTATAGAGTCAATTCACACTGACAGTGACCCCAGAGGGCAGGTGGAACTTCCTCATGGAGTTTCCAAGGGACAATTGGGAGAGTTCAACTGCCAGCCATGTGGCTAGCAGTCAGAGTGCTGAGCCACTACTCCACTAGGGTGTCCTCAACCCCTTCCAGTTACGGTGTTTCTGTTATAGCAGTAATGGAAGAGGAAGGAAGGACTTAAAAATTGTTAGCAGTCGAAAAATGAAGACAGAGTCAGACTTCTTATTACACAAAGTAAAAACAGAAAAGTAAAAAAAAAAAAACAACTTCAGATAGAAGTCAAAGGCTATTAAGGAAGTATATTTAAAACAACAAAAATCTGTTGCTATCGACTTGATTTTGACTTGTAGCGACATCACGTGTAACAGAGTAGAACTATGCCATAGGGTTTTCTTGGCTGTAATATTTTATTTAAGGGTTCTCCAGGCCTTTTTTCCACGGAGTCGTTGGACAACTTCAAGCCACTAGACTTTAGGTCAGCAGCTCACTGCTGACTGCTTATGTCGCCCAGACTCCTATGTCATATTTAAAGTATCCTCAGTATAAGCATGTAGACAAGGCTTAAATGTGTATTTTCTCCTTAGCATGTTATCTCAGATAAAATAGAATTTTATTTTCCAAATAAAATTTTGCCTCATCTCTAGATAAAGAGCAAAGTGTCTACCATTCATGACATTGTATTGTCACTAAAAGATCAGTGACTGGAACTCAGCAGTTGCTTCACGGGAGAAAGGTGTGGCAGTCGGCTACTGTAAAAATTACAGCCTCAGAAACTCTAAAAGGCTGTTCTACTCTGTCTTTTATAGGACCATTTTGGTTTTTGCTTTTTTAATCAATGAAAGATCGTGATCGGGGTGGCTTAGATACTCTGAAGTGCTGTCCTGGAAGCTCAAACATGGCCTATTATGTATGGAAATAAACCAGACAGTTCTATGGTCTTTTTTGGTTTCTCTGAGGCTTTTTCAAGCATATTTACTTAGTTTCCTTGACACAATTGAACCATGTGAGGGAGAGGAAGTTTAGATATCAGTCATACAGAGAATTCTTTCCTGGCAACAAATTAAGTTTATCGATGTTCAAATGCCCTCCACTGACGTGTAAGCTATTTTCTGTTTAGTGCAACAGTCTTGACAGAAATTTTCAGGTGGTTGGTTATTTTTGTTCAGAATCAGGTATTTATTATAATTGGCACTGCTAGCTATACACAGGAGGGAGTTTTTCATCTAAAACGAGTCTCTAGCCATAAATTATTTGTCGGTCAGAAGTCCAAGTTGTATTTGATGTCTGCAAACATTAAAATAAAACAGAAAACACTCAGGTGGCAAACAATTCATGCAACGTGGAATAAGAATACAGAAGGAACCAGAGAATCTGATGGATCATTGATCTTTCTTAAACTTCACTGTGACTGGTCAAATATTCCTTGTTCTCAACTGTTTATGAGAGACTTTTGTGAAGTACTCAATTGTCTATATAAGTCATTTAGTAGCAAGTTCAATACAGAGGGAGATTACTCATAAAAGAGCCATATGTAAATTTTAAAAACAAAGATCTGGAGAACTAGGTATTGTAAGTTCACCTTGGAGAAGTATGCTTTCCTTGGAGAGTTAATAAAAGGAATTCTGAAGCCTTCAGATGGTGAACTTTTACAGTAACATAGTACTACTTTTGTACTTCTTATAATCTGTGTTTCCAGCGCTTAAAAAAGGTGCCTTTGTTTCTCATGATTTATTCATTTTTATTTCAAAATAATATGCATTAAGGATTTCCTATGAGTTAAACATCGTGTTAAGGTCCCTGGATGATGCAAATAGTTTATGCTTAACAACAAAAAGTTGTGGAGCCCTGATGGTATGATTGTTAAGGGCTTGTATGTTAACCAAAAGGTTGATGGTTTGATTCTACCAGCTAGTCTTACAAAACCATAGGGGCCAGTTTTATTCTGTTCTATAAGGTTGCTCTGAGTAGGAATCAACTTGGTGGTAAAGGGGTTTACTAAGGGCTGGTGGTTTGAACTCATCTGATGGTGGTATGGAAGAAAGCTCCGGGGTTGTATTTCTGTCAAGATTATAGGCAAGAAAATTCTATGGAGGAGTTCTACTTTGTAACTGCCGAGATTGCCATGATTCAGAATCGACTCCATAGTGAAATACACATTTTTAAACAATGTGTTAAATGATTTACACATAATTGCAAAAGAAAATGTAACCATTTTTGTCAAACAGAGTTTTAGAGACATGGCGGAAATAGACAAGTAAACAAGCATTTGCAGCAGAGAGACATAAGGATGATTAATTATTATAAATATTTATGCCATGTGATTTTTAGTAGATTCTAATTCATTGCACCCCTACAGGACAGAGTAGAATTGCCCCACAGAGTCCTTGAAGATTTGACCCGCCTACTTCTTGATTAGAAACTATATCGCTTAACCACTAGGCCTATAGGAACCCCAAACCACTGCCATCGAGTAGATTCTGCCTTACAGCAAAACTATATGTCAGAGTTGAACTGCCTCATATGGTATCCAAGGAGTGCCTGGTGGATTTGCACTGCCGACCGTTCGGTTAGCAGACGTGGCACTTAGCCACTACCCGGCAGGGTCTCCATGCCTATTGGAGGAGATATTAACTTAGTCTTGAGACATCAGGAGAGTCTTATAGAAAAAGTGAGTTAGAATTTGAGAGGACGAGTTGGATAGAGTTTAATGGAGGAATAGGAGACAAAAGACTAAACACTGAAGAGAAGAGAAAATATAGCTTATATGAAAAAATCGTAAGTAGAATATCATGGATGGGTCCTGAAAAGTGATACGGATTAGGAGTTAGCAAATGAATTGTTTCCACTAAATATGTGTTGAATACCTGGCATTCGTACATGTGGATGAAATCCTGTATGGAATTAGGGCTTTTCTTTTGTTGCGTTAATGAGTCCACACCAGTGTAGAGGTGAATTTTAAACCTAATCATGTTTCATTTATAAAAAAGAAAAGAATAGACACAGAGAGACACACATATGAGGCAGGCAGATACCATGTGAGAATCATCCACAAGCCAAGGAACAAAAAAAAATCCAAGACTACTGAAAAAGAAGACACTGATAAAACTGAGTACCTGATTTAGACTTTTTCCTTCCAGAAATGTGAGAAAACAGATGTCTGTTTTTAAAAGTCACTTAGGTTATTGATGTTACATCAATACCTTTAGTAGCTGGCTTTAAAAAATAGAAATGTGTGAGGTGTGCAGAACACAGGAAAAGGTTTTGATATGAATAGGAACACTGTTCTGAAGGAAATAGTAAAACACCTAAATACAATCATAACTGAATAAAATTCACACTTTTATGAAACTCACTCAATTTCAATCGGCAGCCCTGGTGGCATGGTAACACTTACTGCAATCCCCACAAAAGACTGGCAGCTCAAATACACCCACCACTGCTTGGAAACCCTGTGGGGTAGATCTTCTCCATTCTATAGGATCACAATGAGTTAGAATTGACTCAACAGCAATGGAATTTTCCACTTCGGTATGGAGAATGGATAAGGAACTAAGACAGAAGGTAGTATGGATATGAAGTTCCAGTTTCAAATCATCTTTGCTTTTAAGTCATTGCCTCAAATTTCCTGTTTTTAATAATGGATACAAAGTCTAGACTAAAGTAGCAGTTTTACTGTAAAACAGATTGCATTTAAGGTGGGTGGTAAAACTCCACTGTTAATTGCTGTCAGCCAAATGTCCTACAATCAATACAGACTGTTGCTCAAAAATGTATCCAAATGCATAACTTTCTGGAGTCTTTAGCAGAGTAAACTTATTTGTCGTGTATAAGCGTCAATGAAACACAGGCTATTTGAAAAGGTGGCATTTCAAACTTCAGATATTTAAAGGATTGATGTTTTAAATATTTGGATATAGTAATCTGAGCATATTTTATTGTTATTTTAAAAGCAGAAAAGAACTACTTTAGAGCATAAAAATTGTATCTGAGAATTTTTGTGTATTTTTTTAGCTAACGATTCAGAGTAGAGACTATTCTTCAGGTTAGAGACAAACTTATTTCATCATATTAGGTAGTTGCTTATTATAATGCACCTTAAACAGCTGAACTCAAAATTTGAGACATTTACAACTGCATTTATATATTACATTTAAAAATCTATTTCATTATGCTTACATGATATTCAGAACAATTCTTTTGCTGCCACTGAGTTGATTCCTGTTCTTAGCAACACTATGCAGCAGAGTAGGCTTTCCAAGGAGTAGCTGCTGGATTCAAACTGTTGACCTCTTGGTTAACAGCCATAGTTCTTAATCACTGCACCTCCATGAGTCTTCAAAATTATTACACACACACACACACACACACACACACACACACACACACACACACACTTTACATTGTGGGGCAAAATACATTAAGGCATATGATAAAACCTAACAGAACCAAGCCTATAGCCTCTGAGTCGATTCTGACTCATAGAAACCCTAAAAGACAGATTATAACTGCCCCATAGGGTTTCCAAGGAGCACCTGGTGGATTCGAACTGCTTACCTTTTGGTCAGTAACTCTAGGTATATAATACAAGAAATGAAATTAGGCATCTCAGTACCAACAGCCTTTCCGATCTTCATAACTGATGCAAATGTTTTCAGTGACTTAAAACCATAATTCTAAAACTTGGAATTAACAGGTGTATGAATAAACCATAATACAAGAATTTTTTGAGAGCTGGGGGAAAAAGGCTGTCATTATCGAGTCAATTCCACCTCAGAGCAACCCATAGGACAGAGTAAAACTGTGCCATAGAGTTTCCAAAGAGCACTAGTGGCTATGAGCTGCTGACACTTTGATTGTCAACCAAGTTCTTAACCACTGTCCCACCGGGGATCCATTGTCCAGACAGTCACATACAAACATGTTGTGAGATTTGTTGTTAACATTTTAAAAAAGACGTTTGCTGGTTATTTGCTTTGTGAGAAGCATAAAATCTAAAAAGTATAGAATTAACCAAAACTGTTTTTCCACAAAATAATGCAATTTTTCCAAAAGTCTTTTCTGTCATCTTCCGCCCCCCCACCCCCCCCAAATTGCACTTCAGGTAAAAGCTCACAGCTGAAGATACTTTCTCACACACACACAAAAATCTCTACAAATATTGTTTTGTAACATTTGCTGCAATCCCCATAATGTGATAGCACACTTTCTACCCAGATTCTCACATCTGTTCGATCACTTGCTGTCCCTTCTTGCCTTCTCATCCTGCCTCCAGCCAAGAGCTGCCCACTGTGTGGCCTGTATCTGACTGAACCATGAAGTACACTCCTCATGTATATTCTATTCTGTATCGTAAGAAAATCAAGTGTTGTGGAAATTCAGATACACTCTTATTCTTCAGAACTGGCATTGTTAACCTGGAGTGAAAGGGTTCATGCTTTTGATGGAAGAAAACACAAAGAGGTAAGTGACTTAGATGAGATTGTAGAGTGGAGGTATTTGCTTCACAGAGAAGCCAAACACTGTTACCACAGAGTTTATTTTTACTTACGGAAATATTATAGATTTCTAATTCCATGAGAAAGAACTTAAAACAAGAATAAATACAAACAGCATTCTATGCAAGAGAACCAAAATTTTTCATTTTAGTGTTTAACCTTTTGTTTTGACAAGTTTCATAGCACAATTACTTCAAGTACGTGGTCTGCTAGATCCAACCATTATTTCATTCAGCAAGTATTTACTGAATGCCTACTATGTATTATGCCTTGCTGAGGTACTTGGAGTATATGTATCTGTAGGCAGTGTGCTCAGGTATGTGAACTTCTTTACAGGTTATCTTGTATTGATCTCAAATTCTAGACATACCTAGTGTATGGGAAAGAGTTCTGTGTTTTTGTTTTTGTTTTTTTAAATTTTTGTTTATGGTTTTATGTTTTTCTTATGAGAAATTATATACCTACACAGAAATAGAAAAAATAGTAACATGAAATTTTATTCACTCATCATATATTTCAACAATTATCAATGGAAGCCAATTTGATTCATCTTCAATTCGCTCCTTCTCTCCCCATTCCATGCTGTATTATTATTCAACTTGAAGTATAACAAGCACATTGAAAGTGTACATATCCTATCAATGAATTTTCACAAATTGGACACATTAGTGTAATCAGCACCCAGATCACAAAACAGAAAATTTCTTGGTCACAGAAGAGCTCTCTTTGTCCTCTTAGTCTAGCCATCATCTTGATTTCTATCTAACAGCCCAGATTTTCCTACAGTGTCATTATGAGTTTGAATTAACTTGATGGTAAGGAGTAGATGAATTTTGTCAATTACTGTATCTTTAACAGTTTTTGTTAAGCTATAAGTGCGTGGAATGGCATAGTTCCTACTTTTTTTATTTGAATGTTTCATTCAGTGTTATACTTGTGAGAGGCATTCATTTTGTTGCATGTAGTTTTGGTTACTCATTCTTACTGTTGTTTAATAATGTATCATGTGAATATATCACAACTTGTTAAAGCCATTGTACACTTGATGATCATTTAAATCATTTCAAGTTCAAACTGTAAAGAATGGTGCTTCTACAAACCTTCAGGATGTGCTTTTTAATGGGAAAAAAAATAGCCAAGCACAACCTTAGGAATGAAATTATTGCAGTTTGGGATACGAAAATATTTAGTTTTAGTATAGTCTGCCAACAGTTTTCCAAAACATTATTCTTCCATTAGGAAGGTGTCCTAATCAAACTTACTTGGTTTAGTTTTCAATCTAGTAAGTGCATTTACTTTGCATTTCTTTAGAGAAGAATAAAATTAATAACCTTTCTTTTGTCTCCATCCTTCACACTATTAAGGATCATTTAAGTGTACTTTTTAAAATTATAATAAACATATAAACAGAAAGCATTTGCCATTTCTACAACCTTTATTTTTATAGTTCAGTGAGATGATGTCCATCATGGCATTCTACTAATATTAGACTACCAAACATTGATCTTTTCTCAATTTTTCTTTTTCTTAACAATTTGTAGTAGTTTTTTAAATAATCTGTGTGCATTTTTAATCTCTTCTTCCATGATGTGAGTTCTGTTTCAACACTCTTCACTATGTCTTTAAATTAACAATATTGCTAGCTTTTTAATGTAGGTTAGTTTACAAGTTTTTATGACTGCATCCCTTACTTTTGGCTTAAAAACATCCATTTCAGTGTCACAAGGGTGTTCTCTAAAACTTATATTGTATACCTTCCATGAGTCGGATTCAACTCGACAGCACTTGGCTTTGGCTGGCTATACATTTAGCTCAATAGTCCATCTGGTTCTAGAATCCAAGTGCTTAACACATTTTAGAAACTTGACAAGTGTTAACTGCCTTTATAATTTAATTCATTATTATTGTTAATACTAGCTAATTTTTGCCATAAAAATGTCTTAAAATAAAGGGTAGTGGTTTTCTTCCCCAAAATTTTAGTTAACGTTATTAATATATTAGAAAGGTCAGAACATAACCAATTCATGAAGGTAAATTGAACACATCTGTCTCTCTTTCCTGTTGAGACTCTACTGAAACAAATATTTACAGTTTCAAAACACAGAATAGCTAATTGCCAAATCCATTGGCTTCAAATCAAGTCTAATTCATAGTGAACCTATAGGACTGAGTAGATCTGCCCCCCAAAATTTGCAAGAAACCGCTGGTGGATTTGAATTGCCAACCATCTGGTTAGCTGCCATAGCCCTTAACCACGATGCCACCAGGGTTTCCTATAGCTAAACAGTGACAAGTAAAAATGAGAATTTTCAATAAAGTTATGTAAAAATGGAAACAGATGGCTATAGATAGAAAAGGAGACAAGTTGTAATTCACAGTAGATTTTGTGTGGGTAGAGGAGATGGAAACATTCCTTGTTATGCCACAGAACTTCAAAGAGGCGCTGAGCGCAGAGTCAGCAAGTATCATAAATGGTAGAGGTCAAAAATTTGCTTTTGGAGAAAACAAGATTTTCCAAGGAACATAACTGTATCTGTCATCCCTCATAGTCCTGCCTTGTTCTTACACTGGTAATACAGGTCATCATTATTTGATTTCTGACAAAGCAAAGAAACCATCCAGAAACAAACGAAAGGATTTTCTCTAATAAACTTGAACAGCCTGAAAAGTACAACTCTTCTTTTGAGGGAGTTAGTGCAACTGAATAAGGTCTATATTTTCAGATAAATGGGGAAATCAGTAGCTTAAAATCCCATTTTTTAATTCATTCACTCTAAAATCCATTCTAACAGTCTGTAGACAGTTTACCACAACAGAAGAAAGAGAGCTAGAGGTCATGCTGAAATAGTCTACAATAGTACAAGAAACTCACTGACACTAATTATTCAATTCACTTTTCTAGAAGTGAGCTAATGTGTCCAATTGGTGAAAATTCATTGATAGGATAAGCACAATTTTCAATACTTGGCTTTGGCTTATTATACTTCAAAAAAAGTTGAATAATAATGCAGCATCGAGTGGCTAGGGAAGGAGAGAATTGAAGAGGAACTAAATTGGCTTCCATTGATAATTGTTGAAATCTGTGATGAGTGAACAAAATTTCATTATTTTGGGCAATTCCAGAATTCTCATGTATATGAGAAAAAGAAATATCAAGATTAAAAAAGAAAAAAGACTGAAAATAGGGGAGAAAATTGACTAACGTGTAGAAAAGAGAACCACACAAACAATGGAACAAAATATAACAAATATAATGTAAACAAACCAAACTACAGTTAATGTCCTCAGATTTAAAAGGACACAATATCCATAAAGCAAAACCAGAATGAAATTGCCAAAAATTAATCAGAAGATTTTAAAAGCCCTTAAAATTAAAAGTATATAATTTACTCAGAGATAGCTAAAGTGAGGAAATCACTCACTATGTAGAACAAAGACACATCGATTGAAAATATAGCAGAAGAAAAAGAGCAGTTCAAAAACAAAAAAAAGGGGGAGAGAATTTACCAAAGAAATAACAAAGACCTAAAGAAGAACATCAAATTATCTTCAGATTGAAACGATTCACTAGCTAGATGCCCATTTAGCACAGTACATGGAAACAAAGAAAAAAAAAATCACACATGAACATAAGCATTTGTAAATTTCACCAAATGACCGCTAATGAAATCATAAATGCTTCCACCACTGGTGTGGGAAAAAAATCAAGAGATCAAAGAACAAACGGCAGACTGATACTGAATTTGTTATCGGCAACCTGAACACCAAATGATGAGGGAGTAACAGTTTTAAAGTTTTCTGGGATAAAAATTATCTATCTAAAGTACTCATTAACAAAATCACCAATCTGTAGAAGGGTAAAATAATACTTCAGAAATACAAGAACTTAGTTTGACTTCTATTAACTTTTTATTTAAAGTTATTAGAAGAAATTCTATAGCAAAAGTGGTGAATGATCCAAATAATTGAAGACAAAGGGTATAGGGTAGAGTCACTGCAGCAAAGGTGAAGGAAAGATCTGGGATTCACCAGCTCCAAGAGGAGGGATATTTCTGGGTCAAAACAGAAATGTTTCTGTGACAAAAAAGATGTTTATGGGGCAAAAAAAAGATCAAACTGAAAGAATAGGAAGTAGCTTGACAATGTCTCCCAGAAATGATTAAACTGTTTTAAAAAAATTGCTACATAAATATATTGCAAGAAACTTGTAGCAGTATTTTAGGCAATTAGCTGCATATAAAAATTGAAGGAATCATTTGAATCTGAAGCTAGGAACATTTTTGGTATACTCCAGAGATATTGACAGTGTCTAAATAAAATAACAGTTTAAATATTAAAAACTAGAACAATGGGATACAATGGTAGTATGAGCAAAGATAAGCTTTTTGCATGTAATGAGCCAGCCAAGTGCCATCGAGTTGGATCAGACTGATGTAGTGAGAGTGATAGGTATTATCTAAAATGGTAAATTAAGAAATGGAAGTGAACATGTATCTTGAGTTTTAGAGATATGTAAAGGTTATGTAAAGTTATATAAAGTTCAGAAATCCCTACTGGAAAATAAAGCATAGAGAATGTAAGCAGATGTAGTAAGCACAATAGTTTTCCACAGGCAGCATGTGTATCTCATGTTTCTTGTATACAGTGTACAGTATAGACATAAACTATGATACATAAGTCTTTACAGTCATAATCACCTATTTTACTGGCATAGGTATGTACTGTACTATACTTTCTATCATTATTTTAATGAGAACTTTCTCTACTTACAAACAAAAACTGTATTGTATAACAGTATATACTTTGACTGGTAGATAGCAGCATCCAATTTCATGTATCACACATCTCTTGAGGGTTGCAGGTTTATCTCTGTGTTTAATTTTCTTTTCAAATTATTACCATGCAGTGTATCATGGCACTAAAATTTAGCAAAATGAGTACTAGCGCTAACAGCAGTATCTCGTATAGCTAGTCTAAGTACTATATATTTACAAAAATAATACACACCTTCTACATTTGTTGGTTAACCACACCCTCCCCTATGAGGTAGCTGTGTAAGCACACTATACCATCTTCTTTTGTTTCTTTACAGAAACCTGTTAAAAAAAAATGTTGGCATAGTGGTGGTTTTAAAAATACTTTGCAAGAGGGAGCAGTTGGCAAACAAATGCAGAATTCACGTCTTATTTGCATAAAAGTGTGGTATATTTGCATAAAACTGTGGTCTATAACACACTGTTCATACAACATCCAAATCATACAATGTCCTATTTCACAGGCCTTATTGTGGATGTTAAGTGATGTATGATATGTATACTCTGTTGATACATGTAGTATAACACTTATAATATAAAATATTGAGATGTATAATATGTGAGAGTATGACGTTTTCCACTAAACAGATAACAGATAACTGGTAACTTTGGTGAAGAGTAAGGTAGTGCATGTTACCGGGGAATTTGGCACAACTTATTCAAAGCAAACTCATGGAAGCTCCACAGATACATCCAAACTCCTTGAGAGACTGAATTACTAGGCTGAGGGCTATGGGAACCATGATCTTGGGAACATCTAGCTCAATTGGTATAATAGACTTTACAGAGAAAATGTTCTGCTTCCTACTTTAATGAGTAGTGTCTAGGGTCGTAAAAGCCTGTAAACAGCTATGTGAGACACTTGACTGGTCTCAGTCCTTCAGAACCAGGGACTAACAAAGAAAACCAAAGACCCAAGAGAAAGATTAGTCCAAAGTATTAATGGACCACAACCACCATGGGCTCTACCAGATGGGGTCCAACGTAACTAGATGGTGCCTTCCTACTACCACTGTAGATTCTGACAGGGACCACAATACGGGGCTCCTAACATAATTGGAGAAAAATGGAAAACAAAATTCCAAATCACAGAAAAAGACCACACTTACTGTTCTAACAAAACCTGAAGAAATCCTAAGAGCATGGCACTTGGACACTCCTTTAGATCAGTGATGAAGTCCTTCCTGAGGTTCACCCTTCAGCCAAAGATTAGACAGCGCAGTAGAACAAAATAAGCCTAAAGGGTCACACCAGCTCAGGGGCAAGATCTAGAAGGAGGAAGGGACATGAAAGTTGGTGATAAGGAACCCAAGGCCACAAAGGGAGAGTGTGGACATACTGTGGGGTTCTTAACCAATGCACTAACCAGTATCTGTACTAACTGTTTGATGAGAGTCTGGATTGTTATGTAAACTTTACCCTAAAGTGAGAGAGAGAGAGAGAGAGAATAAGTGGTTGTAACAGCACATTTGTACACTGGCAGTCTGAAAAGCTGTAAACAGAGACAAACCATGGTATAAGACAAAGGAGAAAAAAATTGCTTCATTAGGTTGATAATAGACCAACAGAGTTGAAGTTACTTGTTCTTACCATTACTTGTATGTGGATGAATTAACCTAAGAAAAATGGGGAGGCAGAGGAATCAGTAATTTGAACAGAAGGATGACATAATCTTTTATGATGGTGATATGAAAATCTCTGTATTGAAACACCTGTATGTATTAACTAAGTTGAGCATGTTGCAGGAAGTCTTAAACATTAATGCATTCTTTATATAAATAGTCCTAGGTTGTACATTGACTTTAGACTGTCATAAATGGGATTCCAAATTTGTAGAACACCAACTAGGAGAAATCTTAGTACAAACCTTTTAACCAAGAAATGTTTCTGGGACTGTCTTGGGTATTTGTGTGTGTTCTGCTTCAGGATCTGCTGTAGTCATGGCTGTAGCTGTGACTGGAGGAGTAGCAGAGGGAAGAGTCACTCCTTGTCTTTTATCACAACTTCTATGTCCAATAAACACATCCACAACACCCTATACAGTTCTGAAGCTATTCAAGCATGCACAAAAGGTTGAAATGCGCTATCTTAAAGCACCGTCTAAGATTCCAGTTTGGGAAAATAGTGTAGTTGGCCCTTTCCTCCTCCTTAACCCTTGAATCTTGATTTATGTGTCAAAGATTTATGAAACAAATGAAGTATTGAATTCTTCTAAAAATGAATTACCTATTTCTGAGATTTCAATCAAATTATTTGGTTTGCAAAGAGATAATAAGGTCACTGCTGAAATCACAATAATTGATATACATTACAAATATGGTATTGTCCCTAAAGAAGAAGAAACTGAAGATCTCTGATGATGTATAATTGATGTTTTGTTTTATAAATAAATAGTGCCTTGTCAACTACTGTTTTGTTTTCATTTTCCCCTCAGTTCTTAAGTAATTTTTTTTTTTTTTTTAGGTTGTTTTCTCTGACTCTCTGACTTTTTTAAGATCAAAATGTGCTGCACTGTTTCAAGAACTTCTTAAGTTGGCAAAGTGTTTACCAAATACCTATTTAAAACATAAAAGATCCACTGAATGGCAACCAGGGTGTTTGCTTGAGAGTCATTTTTAGTAGCAATCGTGTAGGTGTAGATATCAGTTTACTGTTTTTTTGGTGCCTCAAAATCTTTACAAATAAATGAGTTCCAACTTAGACCAATAAATTGCTGCACACCTAGAAAAATGCTCAAGATACAATCCACAACGTGCCCCAAACGTAGTCTTCGTCATGATTTGTACTAGAGCCCTTCTTACTTATAAATATTATCATTTAACATATTTTTAAAATTATTGTTTTGACCCCCTTTGAATATATTATATGCAATTTAAAAGACCAATTAGAAAGTGGCAAGGCCTATAACATAAATTTTTGCTATTTCCGACACCTCAGTTACTACATCTCGTTGTTGTTGTTAGGTGACATTTACTTGTGCCCTACTCTCTGCAACCCTACTCACAACAGAAGGAAACACTCCCTGTCCCTCCATCAGCCTCACAATCATTGCCATTCTTCAGTCCATTGTTGTAGCCCCTGTGTCAGCCCATCTCATCGAGGGTATTCCTCTTCGTACTGACCATCTGCTTTACCAAGGCTGACGTTCTTCTCTAGGCACTGGTCCCTCCTGATAACATGTCTGAAGTGTGTGGGACCAGATCTTCCGATTGTCATTTCTAAGGACCACACTCACTTTACTTCACCCAAGACAGATTTATTCATTCTTTAGACAGTCCATAGTATACTCAGCATCCTTCCCCAACACTATTAGTCAAAGGCAAAAATTCTTCTTAGGTCTTCCTTATTCATGGTCTAGCTTTCCCATGCCTATGAATTAACTGAAAACACCATGGCTTGAGGCAGGTGCACCTCACTCCTTGAAGTGACCTATTTGTTTTTGAACACTTTAGTGAGGACTTTTGAAGCAGATTTTCCCAGTGCAATAAATTTTTGAATTCTTGACTGTGTCTTACATGGGTTTTTGATTGTAGATCTAAGTAAAATGAAATCCTTAACAATTTTAATCTTTTCTCCATTTATCATGATGTTGCTTGCTGGTCCAGCTGTGAGGATTTTTGTTTCCTTTGTGTTATGGTACAATCCCTACTGAAGGCTATAGTCCTTGATTTTCATCAGTAAGAGCTTCAAATCCGCTTCCTTTTCTGCAAAAAAGTTTGCATCATCAGCATACTGCAGGTTGTTAATGAGCTTTCCTCCAATATTGGTTTGCTCCTTTCTTCATGAAGTCTAATTTCTTGGATTATTTGCTCAGCATATGGATTACATAAGTACAGTAAAAGAATATAACCCTGATGTGCACCTTCAGTCTTTATGTAAGAATATACTATACATCAAAATACTTATTAAATGCCTACTCAGGCTTATGGTTTAATTTCTAATAAGATTGCATTTCATGACACATATCACATTGTAGTAATACTAAAAATTCTGAGACGGTGAAAAACCAAAATAGCAGTGACACTGAAAAAACCTTGTGTCAGAAATTGAGAAGTTGTCTTAGTTAGGTAGCTTAGTGTGATAGAAATGCCACAAGTAAATGGCTTTAATAAACAGAAATTCTCTTATGATTGAGGAGGCTAGAAGTCTGAATTCAGGGTACCAGCTCTGGGGGAAGGACTTTTCCTCTATCAGTTCTTGAAGAAAGTCTTAGTCATCACTCTTCTCTTGGTCTAGCAGTTTCTCAGCACAAGGACCCCAGTTCTAAAGTAAATGTTCTGCTACTGGTGCATCTTTCTTAGTGACATGAGGTCCTTCTCCTTTCTGGCCTATTTTTCTGTCTAATATTTCCAAAGAGATGGACTCAAGATGCAACCTAACACAATAAATTGAGTCCTGCTTTATCATCATGACTGCCTCTAATTCTGTCTCACTGTTCATATAGAGGTCAGGGTTTGTAGCACACAGGATAACCTCATGAGATCACAAAATGATGGACAACTATACAGTACCAGGAATCATGGCCTAGCCAAGTTGATACACAGTTTTGTGGTAGGCAAGTCAAAATATAACATGTATTGCTTCTAATTATACAAGATCTAAAATTGAAATTGTGATGATATTTTTCCAACTGAGTTGTGGTGAGAAGAAGAGGAAAATTCTAGGTTTATGTAAAGCTAGAGAATCAGTGTCTACACCATTCTTAACCTTCTTTGGCATCTATGACAGTGTCCTGAAGAAAATCAAATAGTTTTAATTTCAATTCGTATTTCACTTTCTACATTCATCTCAGACTAATAATTTCTGTGTCTGTGACACATGTGGCTAAATAAGTTATCACATCTCTTAGTGAGAAATGGTTGCTATGACTAGTAAAGAAATCTCAAAACTGTAATTACAGATACTTTCACTGAAATAGCTTCAGGACCAGAGATTAAATATGTCAACTCAACCCAACCATTAAGGAAGAAAGAAACATCAATTTTATACAAGATCTTTCAAAGAATGGGGCAGGGAAGGTGCAGCAGATAGACAGAAAGTAATTTGTATTATCTGTTGCTCCATGAAACACTCAAAAATTCAGTAGCATAGGTCCATAACATGAACTATCTCCAAGTTTCCATGGCATGGCTTTTATCAGTCCACTGGTTCAGAGTACTTCTAAGACTAAAATCATGATGGAATTGTTGTTAAATAAGATGGAATTCTGGACAAAGAATTGTTTGGTGAGTGAAATCTGGGCACACATTTGAACATTTTAAGTTTGAGGTCCTTTTAAACAGCCAAGCGGACATATCAGGCAGGCTGCTGGATATATGAGTATGGGGCGAAGGGAAGTAATCTGAGACGGAGAAATTGAGACATGAGGCTAGATAAAATCACCTGGAAATAAGTATAGACTGGAAAGATACAAGGGATGATTTCTGGGCACTCTATTTTCTGTTGTTAGTGGGTGAGGATTAATCAGAATAGAGACTAGGAAATGTAGCCATACAGGCAGAGAGGGTGCCTGAAAGCTTAAGGAAATAATAACCACAATAATAATAAAAACCGATCTACTGTACCAAATGCTAAAGCATAGACAAGGAAGGTGAGGGTGTTACACTTCTTACTCCTATGTGTTGTAAGTATATTTTTGTATTCAAAATTTAGTGTAAACTGTTTTAAAAAGTAAAGGAAAACTAGGGTTATCTAAAACCATGAAAGAAATTGAAGAAGTCTTCATACTTTATCCTAGCCCTATTATCATCTCTAACCTTCATAAACTACCCTTTAGATTCAGAAACTTCTACAAAGTCTTCAAGAAATAGATAATCTAGGACTACTGGAATGCTTTCCAGATCATTTCACAACACTAACATAATTCTTACGCAAAACCAGGCAAAGAAAATGTAAAGTCAAAAACCAAACCCACTGCTGTTGAGTCGAGCCTGACTCACAGTAACCTTATGGCAGAGTAAAACTGTCCCATAGAGTCTCCAAGGAGCACCTGGAGGATTTGAGCTGCTGATCATTTGGTTAGCAGATGCAGCACTTAATCCACTCTGCCACCGGGGTTTCCAAGGAAAATGTAAGTAATCAAAATTGGGTGTCAGTATCATATGAAAACACAGATGCAATAAACCTAAATCAAATAATAGGAAATTCAATTTTGTAATAAATTAGAAAACTAGAAGGAATTTATCTTAGTCTGCAAAGATGACTTAATTTTGAAAATCTATTGAAGCAATTCATCATATTAGCAAATGAAAGGAGAAAAACAAATTTAGGAGAGGAAAAAAAAAATCTGATAAAATTAAATATATGCCAGCACCATAAAACAACAAATGTAGTATTAGAATACAATTTCTTTAAAATGATAGATAATACATACATAATCTATTACTTAAGGTAGCTGAGAGATTCCTTTAAAGCCAGGAAGGGAAGAGAATCTCTCTTTATTCCTCACCACCATTTTTTTTTTTTTTTTGAAGTGTTAAGCAAGTCAAGTAAAATAAGTAAAAGAAAGAATATACAAAGATTAAAAGGGAAAAGGTGAATTTTTGGCATTATTCGCAAGTAAAAAACATTGTCTATGAATCAGAAACTCAATGAAAATTACTACAAATAATAGAAGATATCAGAGAGTTAGAATTAAATCTTCAATTTATAGAAGAGTAAAGAATAACAATATTCATAATAATAAAAAAATACTTTTCTTCTAGTATAACAAATATTGGACACCCCAGTGGTATAGTGGGTTAAGTACTATGTCTGCTAACCAGAAGATCAGCATTTCAAATCTGCCAGGCACTCCTTGGAAACTCTATGGGGTAGTCTACTATGACCTCTAGGGATGCTACGAGTCGGACCCAACTTGATGGCAGTGAGTGTTTTTTTTGTTTTTTGTTTTTTTAATTAATAGCAACTACTAATTAAAATATAATTTAAAACACTGTGATGGTTGTCTTTGCCATCTAATGTTGCTATAGCAGAAAAATCACAGACGGAGGCTTTAACAAAATAAAAATTATTTTCTCACAGAAAATTAGGCTGAAAGTACAAATTCAGGGCATCATCTCTAGCAACAGTCTTTTTCTGTTGGTTGTGGTAGGAGGTCCTTGTCATCAATTCTGTCCTGGACTGGGAGCTTCTGATGCACAGAGATCCCAGCTCCAAAGGATATGTTCTACTCCTAACACTGTTTCTTTCCTGGTAATATGAAGTTCCCATCTCTCTACTGACTTCCTTTTCCTTCATATAGCAAGAGACTGCCTCAAAACATGGAACAATTTTACAGATTGAATCTTCTCTCACTAACATAACTACCACCCATGTTTTTGCAACACGTTGGAATATCACGCAATGCCGTCATGACAATTGGACATTTGTATGAGAAAAAGTTATAGATCTCTATATTCAAAAATCAAAATCTTACTCTTTAAAAATACAATGAGATATCTTTATAACCTCACTATAACATAGGATTTCATGAAAAGATCTGAGAAATATAAACTACAAAATGTACAACTATCTATATTAAACTTTTAAAACTATACCTAATAAAAATTATCATAAATGCAGTGGAAGTACAAGTTACAGATTTGCAAAGACATTTGCACACACAAACAGTGATAGATCTTTATCCGCAATCTATAAAAAAATGAACTCATACGAATCAGATAATGCTTCAGGATTCACGGTGAGCATATGATGTGACAGCATCTACTAGGAAAGTGATACCCACAACTGCTCTATTTCAAAACTAAACTGTTCTCTAAATACAGGACGTATCTTTGGAAAGACAGAGCAAAAGGGTCTTGAGTCAGGGGGCCACACTTGCAGGAGAGATTCAAACTAATTGGCATACCCAAGCTTTCCTTTCTTTTTCTCTTCAGAAAATGCTCTATATACCACCTGGGTGAGTGGCATCTGGGGTCTTAAAAGCCAGCAAGCTACCATCTAATATCATTACTTGGTATGAGTGCACCTGGACCAGAGGTAAACAGTGAACATCAAGGGCAGGTAGAAAATATAAGAACATCGGATGGATAGAAACACATGAGTCAGTGTCAACTTCAGCAAGGGACCAGAGGAACTAGATGGTGCCCAGCCACCACCAGTAATTTCCCAGAAGGGGACACAGTGCAGAACCCCAGACACAACTGAAGAAAGATCAGAGGGTAGATCTAGAATTCTACCAAAAGACTGCATCTGATAGGCCATCAGACTTGAGGGCCCCCTGGAAGAATGGCTCCCAGAATCTCTAACCCCAAACAGAATCCAACACCATGGGCAACACTCCTGACAAAGACTGGGCTATACAAAACAAGGAATGTTACTGGAAAAGAACAAATCTTTGGACTTTACTGTGTACAAAGGGCTGTTCTAGAGATCCTCACCGGAGTTGAGACGACAAAGGGAGGGGGTCAGATCTTGGTCAAAGGATCACAGAAGTTCTAAATGAAAGGAAGAAGTGTGCTGTCAAGGAGGACAAGGGGAGTTCTTGGTGTTACATGGCAAATTGACAGAGACTGATAAATTATTCTTAATCAAGAAATAAAATTTGTTTAAAAAAATTAAAAAATAAAAACAAGGAAGTCCTAAAACTTTTTTAAAGAAAAATTAAATAAAAGCAAAGTACGGCAAGACAAAAAAAGCATATGTAATGGTGCTCAACCTTACTATTAATCAATGAAATATAAATTAAAGCAACGAAATACAATTTCAGTGATACTAGTTGTTGGCAGAGGTGTAGAGAGATGAGTGTCTTTACACGTTCCTGATTATAACTATAGTTAACAAAAATTTGACAAAATAATGCAGTTGCAGGTATCTCTTACTTTGATATCCAGCAATTTTGTTTAGAAAAACTCAAAAATACACCTGGAAGCAGGAATGATATGCTGCAGGAAAAACAAACGAATCTCCCTCACTAGTGATATATTAATTTCAGGGTATTACTGTTAGAGATTTTTGTGTGCTATGGGTTTCACTAAATCCAAAGTATGTAGAGGAAAAACCAGAGAGAGGAGGAGATAGAAAAGGAAAAGTTTATTTGCATCCCGGGCTGCAGCCTGCAAAACCACGCGCTGGCTTGGGGGTTGGGGGCTTGTAAAGGGGGCAGGCGGACCTTATTGAGGACAGCGTTGAAAACAGTGCTGTGAAGATATGAATGGTGTCCGTGGCAAGTAGCCTATGGGGTTGTGGATGATTACATTTACTTAATTAACATAAGGGGGTTTCATTTCAGTGGAGTTGAGCCTGTGGGAAAGGAGTGATAGCTAGTCCGGCCCAGGCAGCTCCTCTCATTTGAGTGGAATTTCAGGAATAGCTGGCAGATAAAGTGTTTTGACTCCAGCGGCTCCGGGAATGGTTGGGGAGGGGCCTTGGGTTTCAGCCTAACAATTCCTACAAAAAAAATTCGACAGTTTGTTAAAATAGATGAGGTATTTCAACACAGATAAATTCAAAGCATAAGATAGTATATAAAATAATTAAATAAATTGCAAATGTATGTGTAACAAATTTGTGTACATTATGTTATATCAAAGCACCAGTTTTCGATACTGCTTTATAGTAAAAGTACAGAAGTGCAAATGTAATAAAACAGATGCACTAAAAAGATCATGTGGAAATATGCAAAGTTCCTGAGGTAGTCTAAACAAAGATACGTTCTAGTAACTCAAGCAATGTCTGTTTGCCCGGGCCCCAGAAAGCAAGCACAGGAGGACACAGGATGAGGTGGAACTCGATTGTCTAAGGTTTTGTGGTCCATGTTAAAGAATTTGAAACAAAATGAAATTATTTTAAGTACATAATAAAGCAGATCAGGAATGCATTCATTTGTTTTTAGTTGGATAACTGAAGACCTTAAAACACTCAGACAGGCATCTTGAAATATATATTGAAATCAACTGATTACCATAATTCTAATTTTATAGATTGAGATATAAAAGATTCTAAATCATAGATGATAATTTAGAACTGTGCACTAAAATAGATGATACAGACCTGAGTGTCTTAAACATTGATAAGCATGTAAATCATCTACATCTTAACAGGCAGACTATTTCAAAAGCCTTGTCTGTGGCTCAACATGTTCCATGTTCCCTATCTAATAACCTCTCATGTAATGCTCATGACTATGGACGTGAACCACAGTTTAGCAGCAAAGATACACACACACACACACACAAGCATTGTGGAAAATTCATAGAAGGAGCCAAACCACATTTTGTAAAGACTGTGAAATTGAGAAGAGTCCTGAGGACGGGGACTCAGATCTGCACAGAGAAAGTCATCTCTAAGGAAAGCACTGAGAGAGATGAGACGATGATAATACTGAAGAGGAGAGGAAACAACAGAGTCAGTAACCCAGATAATGTAAGGCCAGATTAAGGAGTAGGACAGAGCAAACACTGGAGAGCAGGAAAAAGAGCTGATTTAATACGGTAGAAAGCCGAGACAAATTTCCATAGTAATTAAGAGGCTGGACTGCCTGAGTGGGTATCCTAGCACTGACACTTATTAGCTGAGTGACATTGAAGAGGTTATTTTAATTTCTCTATGACTGAGTTTTCTCACCAATCAAATGGGAATGATATTAGAATTCTATCTCATACAACAGCCATGAGGATTCATTTTAATTTGTTAATATTTCGGAAATGGCAAGAACACTGCACAGCACATCGTCAGCATACATGTTGTTGTTTCTGGTGCCATCAGGCAAGCACTGTAACAACCCCACGTACAATAAAATAAAAAGTAGCTCAGTCCCACATCAGCCTCACAATTGCTCCTACATCTTGATCCCATTGTTGTAGCCAGTGTTAAGTCATACGACAGAAGAGCGCTGCCAGTTAAGTTTGCAAATTATCCTAGAAAAAGTGCTACAACCTCATTGCTAAATGTCACTAGGGTCACCTTCAAAGTATTCACTTTGGGAAGCTACACATCAATGCCAGTGCCTAGCCTACCCTTCATTTCCCGAATGTCATCAGAATGTCTGTCTTTCAATATTTCTTCTATCTTCAGACAAATTAAAAAAAAAAAAAAATGAGGGTCAGATCACATGAGTAGGGAGGGTGTTCCAATACAGTTATTTGTTTCCTGGCTGAAAACTCCCTCACAGACAACTAAACAATTACACTTGAGAACTTGCCACCATGTCATAGTGTGCAACAGCCATTCTAGAAAGAGTTCTAAAATTGCTTTGAAGGGTAGACTAAGTACTCAGATAGTGCATAGCTGCCTAAGGGGAGCACTTCAAAGGTGGCCATAGTTATGTTTAGCAGTAAGGAATATAGCACTTAGAACAATCCAGTTCATACACTTAATTGTCAGACCTCATAGATATGCATTAAACAAAATAAGCAAATATTTATTTAACAGGATATAAAATAAATAAATTGCAAATGTATGTGTAACAAATTTGTGCACATTATGTTCATGTCAAAGCACTAAACAGTTTTCTGGCCAGTTTCCTAGGAAGCCAGTGACTACTCAACATTTACATGGATGATTTTAAATGGGGAGACAAGAAGGAGTCACTGAGAAGGGATCCTTACACATGGCTCTTCTTGTTGTTAGGTGCCGTTGAGTTGGTTCTGACTAACAGCAACCCTGTGCAAAACAGGAGGAAACACTGCCCTGTCTTTTGTCATTCACAATCATTCTGATGCTTAAGGCCATTGTGGCACCACTGTGTCAATCCATCTCTTTGAGGGTCTTCCTCCCTTTTTCTGACCCTCTACTTTACCAAGAATGATGTACTTCTTCAGGGATTGATACTCCTGGGACAAAACATCCAAGTGTGTAAGATGCAGTCTCACTATCTTCGCTTTCCAGGAGCACTCTGGTTATACTTCTGGCTTGGCAGAGGATAGATCTGATTGTTCTTTCGGCAGTCCATCACATATTCAATACCCATCAATACCACAATTCAAAGTTACTGATTCATTTCCTGTTTTCCTTATTCATTGTCCTGCTTTTGCATGCATATGATATAATTAAAATACCATGGCTTGGATGAAATGCACTTTAATCTTGAAGATGACATCTTTACTTTTCAACACTTTAAAGAGGTCTTTTGTTCCAATTTTTCCCATATAATACATCCTCTGGTTTCTAAACTGCTGCTTCTATGGGTGTTGATTGTGGATCCAAGTAAAATGAAATCCTTAACAACTTCAACCTTTTTTGCATTTATGATGATGTTGCTTATTGGTCCAGTTGTGAGGATTTTTGTTTTCTTGATCTTGAGGTGCAATCCATACTGAAGGGTGTGGTCTGTGATTTTTACCAGTGTTTCAAATCCTCTTCACTTTCAGCATGAAAGGTTGTATCATCTGCATAACGTAGATTGTTAATGAGCCTTCTTCCAATGTTGATGCTTCATTCTTCTTTAGATAGTCCAGCTTCTTGGACTATTTGTTTGACATATAGATTGAAAAGGTAAACTGAAATGGTGTTGTTGGTAAGTTCCATCAAGTCAGTTCTGACTCACGGTGACTCTATGTGTCAGATTAGAACTACCCCATAGGGTTTCCAAGTAGTGCCTAGTGAATTTAAACTGCCAGCCTCTTGATTAGCAGCCACTGCATCTAATATTCACCTTACTGACTTTGGTCAGTAAAACATCTTTGTGATATTCACTGCTTTCAGACAACATCCATGTGACATCAGCAGTGATATCCCCATTTCCATATCCTCCTCTGAATCAGGCTGGAATTTTGTCAATATAAAATACAGTGACTTTCGAATGATGTTTAGCAAAATTTTATTTATGTCTGATGTTAATGATATTGTTTGATAATTTCTGTGTTTGGTTGGATCACCTTTCTTGGGAGTATGCATAAATATGTATCTCTTCCAGTCAGTTATCCAGGTAGCTATCTTCCAAATTACTTGGCATACATAAGTGAGTACATTCAGTGCTGCAGCTGTTTTATTGAATCATCTCAATTCAAATATCGTCAGTTCCTGGAGTCTTGTTTTTCCCCAATGTCTTCAATACAACTTCAACTTCTTCCCCAGTACCATCAGTTCCTGATCATATGCTACCTTTTGAAATGACTGAATGTCAACCAATTCATTTTGGTGTAATTACTGTGTATTCCTTCCATCTTCTTTTGATTCTTCTTGAACTATTTATTATTTTCCTTGTAAAATCATTCAGTATTGCAACTTGGCAATTGAATTTTTTTTTTAGTTCTTTCAGCTTGAGAAATGAAGAAACCGTTCTTCCCATTTAGTTTTCTATTGTCAGTTCTTTGTGCAAGTCACTATAAAATTCTACTTTGTTTTCTCAAGCCACTGTTTGAAATCTGTTTTTTTTTTTTAACTTCATCATTTCTTCCTTTTGCTTTAGCTACTTGACGTACAAGAGCAAGTTTCAGAGTCTCTTCTGACATCCAGCTTGACCTTTCCTTCCTGTCTTTTTGATGAACTCTTGCATCCTTCATGGTTTATGTCACTGATGTCATTTCACAACTCATTTGGTCCTCAGTCACTGGTGTTCAATGGATCAAATCTTTTCTTGAGATGATCTCTAAACTCAGATCGGATATACTCAAGGTTGTACTTTGGCTTTCATAGACTTGTTCCAATTGTCTTTAGTTTCAATTTGAACTTGTGTGTGAGCAACTGATGGTGTGTTGTACAGTCACACTCTAGCCTTGTTTTGGGTGATGATATTGAGCCTTTCCATTACTTGTTTCCACAAATATAATTGATTTGATTTCTGTGTATTCCATCTGGTGAGCTCCATGTGTATAGCAGCCATTTATGTTGGTAAAAAAGTATTTGCAATGAAGAAGTCATTGGTCTTGCAAATTCTCTCATGTGATCTCCAGCATCATTTCTATTACCAAGGCCATATTTTCCAACAGTTCCTCTTTCTTTGTTTTGCAACTTCAGCATTCCAATCACCAGGAATTATTAATGCATCTTGATTGCATGTTCAATCAATATAAGACTGCAGAAGTCCTCTCTTTGGCCTTAGCAGTTGAATAATAGTCACGCTAACTGGTCTTCCTTGCATCCCTGGGATAATATGTGTATTATCACCGACGACATTGCACATAAGGATTGACCTCAAAATGTTCTATTTGATGATGAATGCAACACCATTCCTCTTTAGTTTGTCATTCCTGGTACAGTAGACCATATGATTGCCTGATTCAAAATGGTCAGTACCAGTCCATTTCAGCTCATTAATGTCTAGGATATGGATATTTATGCATTTCATTTCATTTTTGACAATAGTCAATTTTCCTGGATTCATGTTTTGTCCATTCCAAGTTCTGGTTAATAATGAATATTTGCAGTTGTTTCTTCTCATTCTGAGTGAAGCCATGTCAACAAACAAAGGTCCTGAGAGCTTGACTTCATTCACATTATTAAGGTCGACTCTAATTTGAGGAGGCAGCTCTCCCCCAGTTGTCTTTTGAGTGCTCTCCAAACCTGGGGAGCTCATTTTCCAGCATTCTGTCTGACAGTGTGTTCTGATGCGGTTCATAAGGTTTTCACTGGCTCATTCTTTTCAGAAGTCGACTGCTGGGTCCTCCTTCCTAGTCTGTCTGACTCTAGAAGCTCACGTGAAACCTATCCACCCTGGGTGACCCTGCTGTTTTCTGAATACTGGTGGCAGGGCTTCCAGCATCACAGTGACCTGCAAGCCTCCACAGTAGGGCGAACTGATAGACAAGTTGGAGGCATGGTTCCTACCCATGAGGAAAAACAAACTGTAAAGAGAAAATTGAAATAAGCCTTCTGTTGTCAGTGTGATCCACAGAATAGGTCAGTGACCTGAGGTTAAGGAAACTGCCTCACAATTTCTACACAGAGTGTAAAGGAAACGGCATGATTTTAGCCCAGCTCTGGGAGAGAACATGATTGGTAGGCCAGTTTTCAGCCATACAAACATTATCTACACACAGATCTGTGGGGATACTTTTTTTGGTGGGCATGCAGTACAAGCTGGCAGGAGAGTCCCTATGCTTGGTGAGTATGGATTTTCTACTTAGCACAGCTGAAAGCTTTCTGGGGACAAAAACATTGTCATCGAGTCAATTCCAACTCATAGTGACCTAATAGTAAAAGGTCAAACTGCCCCATGAGGTTTCTAAGGAGTGGATGATGAGTTCAAACTGCCACCGTTTCAGTTAGCAGCCTGAGATCTTAACCACTGCACCACCAGAGCTCTGGGGACATGTAAAGATAATAATGGAGCTATGTAAGTCACCAGAGATTAAATAAAAGATGCCAAAGGCTTCACATCTCTCTTTAAAAAAAAAAAAAAAAAAAAATAGGTGTGACACTTTCCTGGGCAACATGTTCACTCTTAAAAAAAAAAAAAAAAATGCCAAATAACAAGGATCTGATTTATTTCCCTAACAGGCAGGCTATTATCGGTTTGACCTTATAAAATGTTTAATCTTATGGGAATCACCCGACAATCTTTACCTTAGTTTCTTTTCCTGGAATATCTGGAGAGTAATATGTATCTCATATCTTTATGTGACTGTCTTAAAACTACTTCTGGTTGAAAGCTGGAAAATCTTTGGAAAAGCAAAAGGAGGTAAGGTGTGATTATTCCACGTTGACAACTAAAAGGAGACATGACGAACTCTAATATGCTCTCTAACAATGCCTTATTATTTTGTCTAGGAGGCTTACAGAACAATACATCTTGCCTGTTGTCTAGTGCTAACCAAAAATAGACTAATAATCACTTCCTGCTTTCTGATGAGTAGACACTATTCTTTTTGCTAGGAAACAAAATCTAGAACTTATAGGCTAAGAGAAATTGAGATTCAGATTTCTTCCTATGAGGTGCTGTCTCAACTACACGTGATATTGAGGGTGGACAGATTAACAACGCATTCAAGAAAGATTTTAGGAACGTTCCACTACTATTTTTTTTTAATATTTTTATGTCCTCAAATGAGTAACCAGTTGAAATTTGGTATTCTAAACATTGCAGCAAGCATAACATTCCCAAAATATATATAAATGAAAACTAAGCAGTCAACAATACATGGAAATTAAGCTGATGTACCCAGAAAAGCAAAATAATACATGTCTGTCATCCAATCTTCCAAAAACTGATGGGGCTCTGATAATTAATGACAGTGAAGAAAGGCTGCTGCCTCAAGCAGGACAAGATGACTCAATGTCACAATTCTGTCAAAATCAAAGCAACGTCAGATATTATTAACAGGAAGCTTAAATTCAGAGTAGAGCAAATCATGCCAACACCATTCTGTCTGATTTCATGCTATTCAAAGGTCTGTTTCTTGGCCTCAGTTGATAGTTGAGTCTATGATTTAAAAGAATTGTTGATCTGTGGTTTTTATCATGAGAAATTCAGTGAGAAGGAATAAAAATTGGGAATATTTTACGTTAGCTTACTGTTCTCTTGCTCCTTTGAAAAGCAAAAGACAAATATTTGCTTGCAATATCTTTAACTATGGCTAAAAACCAAGCAGTTAAAATTAATCAATACTGTGGTAACCCTGGTGGCATAGTAGCTAAGTGCTAGAGCAGCTAACCAGGATTTCAGAAGTTGAAATCCTCCAGTACTCCTTGGAAACACTGTGGAGAAGTTCTACTCTGTCTCCAGGGGTACTGTGAGTTGGAATTGATTTGATCACAGTGTGTTCTGGTTTATATCAAATAGTAAGAATTAGATTTTTTTTTTTTTAGCAATTTGTGAAATTCTGTATCGGCAAAAAGATTGAATATGCTGAGTGTGGTACAGGGAATCAGATTGATAGCAAGTTATCAAAAGATTCAATAATTTGATCCAATAATTTATATGCCTTGTGTTTACTGGATAGTGTTCTAGGTGCTTGGTGTACCAGCTAACAAAAACAGAATCCTCCAGCTCTCAGACAGGAATGCACTGGACTTGGTGACACGGAGTGACCATATCACGTGTGCACTTTATGGTTCCATGCATCTATAGTATGTCATTCTGCTGACCTCTTGCTGGTGGAAGGGGAGTGGGTGGAGAGGAGAGGTTAGGAGATTGTTAGGAGGAAAAGCCTTGTATGGAGCACAGAGGAAGAGTATGCTGTCACCTGGCAGGGAGAGCAGTGGGACCTGCATATAGGTGGGCAGGCAAATTTATATGGAAATGTACATTTTCATTCAATCATCATCATCATCATCATAAAAGCAGAATCCTGATCTTGGAAGACTTAAGCTGTAGATGCAAGAGAAAGGTGATAAAAACTAACAAACAAATATATAAGAAAATGAGAGAACACAGTAGAGGGAACACAAGTATAAATGTAGGGTTGCAGTGACAATTTTAAATAGGGCATTCAGTACAGACATCATGAGAATGGTAACATTTGAGCAAAAACCTAAAGGGAGTGAGAAAATGAGCCCTGTAGTAGACGGAAGTAAAGAGGTTTCCTAGCAGAGGGAGTAGCCTGCACAGTGGCTCTGCGGCTGGAGTCTGCCAGCTATGGTCCAGAAACAGCAAAGAGGTTAGAACGGCTGGAAGAGAGCGAGTGTGGAGGAGCGCAGTAGCAGAGCAAAGGGGAGAAGGGGAAGGGAGGAGCTGTCTGGATCACGGACGGTGTTGTAGACCTGTGGAAAGTTTTGTACTGGCTGCAGAGCCTCTCTAAACATAGGTTACGTGATCTGATCAGCATGTTGAAGACACCGAGCGATCCACGTTTAGACGGTGAAGATAAGAAGAGAGGCAGAGAGACGAGACAGGAGGCATTTGCAGTGCAGGGTTTAATGATAATGATAGCTGTCGCCGAGAAATGGTAAGACTGAGGAAGCTATACCTTAGGAAGTACACCGGACAGCCCAAACAAATGATGCTCGGACTCCACATAAAATTTCAACGTTGAGATAAAATGAGCAGTGGTGTACTTTGAAACAGAAAGCCTGGGGAAACGTTTCTACTTTTGCCTCTCTTTCATGTTTTCTCTTCTCACGTTGGATCTATTTTCTTCAGCTTGAAAAAATCATTACTAATTTGAAGGAAAGAGCAAAACCATCCAGAAACTTTCAGTAGATGCCCTTGTATTTGTGGAATACTGCCCCTACTCCCTGAAGCTAACAGCATGATGCAGGATGCATAATGCACCCTACGCCTTACGTAAATACACATAAAACTTTAGCAGTTCAGAGGATGGAGCTATTAAAGAAAACAATGTGGGTATAAAACAGTTTTGCAGAGATTAAAATTTTTAAGCCAGGAGCTTTTTCTGAAAGAACAGATTGGATTTCTGATTAGAGATAGAAGAAAATGATAATTTAGATACTCATTTCAATACTCATAGCCTACCGTGTGTGAATCTGTCCAACTTTTATTTAGTTTGACTAGTAAGAGAAACAAATAATTATCACATATTTCCTTTAAGTGCATAATTACGTGTTTTCTCCACTCGATAGCTGTAGCCTTCTGAAATAGATTTGTTGTTGCTGCTGTTGATGCAGTTTTTAGCCAATTTGCAGTTTAAATTTTCTGTTTTAATGTTTCTTAATTTTGGTACAAAGCTTTTGGAAACATGACTTAAAGGTAAAAGAATGAGCGCAAGAATCCAAGGAAATACCTTATGTAAAGATGTGCTGATTTCTTCACCCATTGGACCATCTTTTCCTTTAAATCCACTCACTCTTCTAGAGCTATTATTAAGAGATCTTTAAAAAAAAAATCTAGGTTACATACTCATATTCGAATTTCAGAATAATCTGTTTTAACATGAGGATTTTTGGACATTCTTTATGATGTATAAAATAATTGTTACATGTAGTACATTCTTTTCTATCCTTGTTTTTTTCATTCTGATTAAGCTAAAGTGAACAACATGTTCCACCCTTGATATTCAAGACTTCAATTTTTGAGTTTAGCTTCCTTTACATTCTTTCATAATTATTGAAAGTGGTAGCATACTTTTGTCCCACCCATAAACAGAAACCAATCTTTGAGCGGTCTATTCCCAAACCAAAGCACAGACAGAAAAGGCAGCCAGGAAAGAGGAAGGTTCTCTCACTCATACCCTATGACTCTTGAGTATCACCAGGTGTCTTAGTCATCTAGTGCTGCTGTAACAGCAATACGACAAGTGGACGGCTTTGACAAAGAGAAATTTATTTTGTCACAGTGTAGTAGGCTACTAGTCCAAATTCAGGGCGTCGGCTCCAGGGGAAAGCTTTCTCTCTTGGTTCTAAAGCAAGGTCTATGTGTCAATCTTCCCCTAGAATGGGTGCTTCTGAGAAACAAGGACCCCTGATCTAAGCCGTGCAAGTCTGCTCCCAGTGCTGCTTCTTTCCTGATGTTGTGAGTTCACCCACTCTGCCTGTTTTCCTTTCCTTACCCCAAGAGGTTGCCCCAGGGCACAGTACTATCTGGCAGGTTTAATCTTGCTTCGTTATCACAGCTGCTCTACATCCTCCCTCATTAACATCAGACAGACAGGATTTTCAACACATTGGAACATCCAAAAAATCAGGAATCATGGCCTAGCCAAATAGATGCACGTGCTTTCAGGGTTGCACAATTCAGTCCACGACACTGGGTCAGGCCAATGGCTTATAGGCACACTTCATCCATCACTGAGAGACAGCATGATTTGAGGAGACTCTCAAGACACTTAAAATCAGTGGTAGCTTTTGTATTTACTAGTGGTTACTGACTTTTTTTCTCGTTCACATGTTTAAGTTACCTGCTTCACAGGGCTGTTGTAAATACAAAATTCTATAAACGGTGTATGCATACATATATATGTGTTACATGGTGTATTAAAAAAAAATGCCATTGAATTAGTTCTGACTCATAGCAACCCTATCGTGAGATGGGACTTGAAGGACCAGCCTAACCATACCCTGGGACATTTTGCAGTGATTAGAAACTGATTTTACTGCCCACATCTGGAGATGAGTTGCTTAAACTGTCCCTAAAGTTGTTTTTCAGGTCAGAAAAAAGAAAATGAAACAAACCCACTGACTTCGAGTCAAATCCAAGGTATAGTGACCCTATAGGTTAGGGTAGAACTTCCCCGTAGAGTTTCCAAGGAGCACCTGGCAGATTTAAACTGCTAACCTTATGGTTAGAAATGTAGCACTTAACCCACTATGCCACTGGGGTTTCCAGTTTATAGCAAATTCAGAGACATGGACAGAAGAGACAGAGGTGACTGCTATATGACCTTCCAATAAGGCATCAAAGAGCTACAATCAGGACCAGGAAGTCAAACCAAGCAAACAAAAAACCATGCAGATACAATACCCCCTAATAAGTCTTGATACAAGTCCCAGAAGCCTTTACTCCAGAAACCATCTTGAAGTCTGTGTGCCCCATGAATCTAACTTTCCTAGCTCCCACCACTTTCTAGAAATCTCCACTTTCAAAGTGAATAAAACATGAAGTTCCTCCTTCCCCAAGTCCTTTATAAGTCCTGAAAAACCTTTGTTCAGTGCGCTTGGGATTGATGTTGCTTAGGCCCTCCACATCTCCACTTTCAAGCCTTGTTAAAAACTTTACTTTTGGGGAAAGATTCTTTGTGACCCTTATCTGTTCATTCTTGATCAGTGAGGGGTGAGAACCTCATGAGGGTCCCTAGCATCTCAGCCACCATGCCATAATAGCACAGCCTAGAACTGCTCCACCGGGTTTCCAAGGAGCAACCGGTGTAACAAGTATTCACAGAAATGTTAATTTCTTTTTATTTTTCCTTCTTAATTTTTCATGATGAATGCATCAGAAGTTTTCCACAGAATGGAGACAGGTAAATAAATAAATCCTCATTCTTTCTCTTTCTTCTTTTACCTTAAGCTTCAGTTGTTTCTCTTTTCAGGCACTGGTTCTTTGGTTCCATTACAGAATAACCATCTATAACATAGCATGTCCCAGAGATGAGGTTTTTCAAAAATTCTCCTCCCTGGGATCTGTTTTCCAGGTTTTTATTTTTGAGTTCTTTACATGAGAGTAGAAATTCCTACATCTAGGGATTTTGCCCGCTCTGCACTCTTCCTTACGTGATTGCGAGACTTCTCTTTAATTAACATTAAAATTTATGAGAACTTAACACTAAAAGAATTCAGTTTTAGCAGTTTTCCAGAATACTTGCAAAAAAACTTCTCCTAGTGTTAATGATTGTAGGTGACAGACTTCATTAATTATTAGATGGAACTTACAGCGTGAGTATAACTGCAAAAGAATTCGACATTATTAGGTACTGAGTGGTAATTACAATCATTATCACAACATGGAATAATTTTTAGGTGCTGTCTCTGAAAGTCATATTCTTTGTGAATCCCAGTATAATTTTAAGTATAAAATAAGCACATGCAGATGAATTAATCTGTTTGCTAAAGCGTTTTAAGTCATAAAACATAAAATTAAAAGTATATAAAATAAAATTAAGAACCGAATAATTTTTCTGTGAAAATGGAAACATGTCATTCTAGAATCATCTGTGACTAGGAAAGCATGGTAACAATTTTGAGGGAACATGTAAGCAGTTACTGTAGTCTTGTAACTTTTCTCCAATAAATCTTTTGTCGTCAAGTCCATTCCAAATGATAGTGACCCTATGGGCCAGAGCCGAACTGCCTCGAGGAGTTTTCAGTTTGCTCCTGTTGGATTCAAACTGCTGACCTTTTGGTTGGCACTCATAGCTCTTAATCATTACACTAGCAGAGTTTCCAAAAGAAACTGTCATGGAGTACATTTTGCCTCACTGAGACTGAATAGGAAAGAGTAGATTCGCTCCACAGTTTCGGAGGAGTGTCCAGTGGGTTCCAGCTGCCAACTTTTCGGTTAGTGGCAGTAGCACTTATCCTCTGTACCACCAGGATCTTTTTCTCAAATGGAAAGTTGCATCTGTCACGGTAGCATAACCGATTAACTGCTCATCTTCTAACTGAAAAGTCAGTGGTTTAATCCCACCAGCTGCTTAGCAAAAGAAATAAGTGTCAGTGGGACTTCCTTAAAGATGATAGCCTAGGGAAACCCTGTGGAGCAGTTCTTCCGTGTTCTACAGGGCCTCTTTGTGCAGAAATGGACTTCCACCGTAACAACAGCTGCTGTGGTGGGAGGTCCTACAGATGTTACGTTAAGCGGAACAATGCATTCTGTCTATTATCATCATTACTATATTTCTGTAATATAGTTCAAGCTCTTAGAGCTTTTCTTTCTATGTTTCCAGTTTTTCTTTTATGACCTAGTTTTATTGTTTCTTCTTACTCATTGTCTTTCCTGGAAAGTGCTTTTTCAAAAGAATGGAAATCCTTAATAGTCTTTTACTGACACTAGTTCTTGAGTGGGCAGTATTTGTCTTTGGTATTGCTGTCTGATAGAATAAAATACAGCAATACCCAGGGGATGAAGCCCTAGTAATACTGCTCTCTCAGTCTCTAAAAACAAAAAACACCTCACTAGATTTCACATCGAGGTGCTTACCTGGGATAGTGCAAATGAATTTCCAAATAATTCTTTGTTACCTGTTTCTGTAGCAGTCGTATTCAATCTTCTTAACATATTAATTTTGGAAGGAGAAACAATCTTTGTTTTTGATACCAACAACATAATTGATCTCAAATAGACAACAAAAGAAGATAATGTCTTGAATAAACTTTCATAAAGACAACTACATAAAATCAGAAGATTCTAAAATACTTTTAGGATACAAACAAGTTAGAAATATCCAACTAAAAATGATATAGAATATACTTTCCCATTTTTTGTTCAAAAATGGTCCTCACAGAAAAAAAGGTATGCAGATCAAGGACCCTATTAAAAGACTGGAACTGATGGTCTGACAGCCTGGAGGATGCCCTAAGAACGTGGTCACTGGACTTGCTGCTAGCCTAGAGCTAAAACCAGTACTGAAACTCGCAGTTCAGGCAGAGAATGGGCTAGACTTGGAGACAGAGTGATGCATGAGGTGTGTGTGCTTTATGGTTTTCTGTATGTACCTGCAGCTGTTCTACTATTACTTTCTAGAGGGGAGACGAGAGAGTGGATAGGAGGGAACAAGTGTTGGTCGAGTGGATACTGGTAGCAAATGCTGAAGAAGAGGAGTATGCTATCACGTGGTGAGGGGAGCAGACAAAGTTACAGGGAAGCAGGTATGGAAAATTAACTCGGATTGTAAACTTTCACTTAATCTCTCTCTTTCTCTGTCTCTCTCTCTCTCACACACACACAACACAGTGCTCAAACTCATTCCTTGTGTAGTAGTGTATGCCCAAATAAAAGATTCTTTGTCATCTTCTTGCTATAAACTCTGGGTTCTGCTCGGGGCAAGTCCATCCAAACCAAAATTAACCGAGACTGAGTTGGTGAGAACAAAAAGCAAGTTTGTTTGGCCAAGCAAGGAGACATACATGCTACCCAAGTCTGCATTTTAGCCAGCTTGTTCAGGCTGGTTTATACAGGCAGAATGAGCCTTAGAATACAAAACAACAAGCACACAGGCAAGGAGTGTTTTAGAATGAGCAAGAATTTTCTAATGCCCAGATTCAATTCCTTCCCCTGAGAAAGTTAGCTGTTTTTTTCATTAGCATATTAGCCCTCTACCCAGGGGCAGAGATTACCACACATGAGGCAGTTAATGAGCTAAAAGGTCATACAGCATGCTAAAACAGAGGACAGGACTCATATTCGCTGATTCTGGCTAACTAATGACTGTTTCGTTTCAAAGAAATTCTAAGAAGAAAAACAATCTCAGGAAATGGTCTGGATAAGGGATAGTCTTGAGGCTAAGAAAATACAGCTCTAGGCTCTAGCCATATCTTAAAGCTGTGTTACAACCATAGTTCAAATAACATGTTTTTGAGTTTTGTTTTCTAATTGTGTAGTGTTGGCTGGACCTCCCAAGTAAATTACTATAGAACACTTTATTTCTTTACAACAGAAGCTACTCAAAGAAAAATAGTACCCAGATAATATATGTAAATATAATCAAATCTCCATTACTAACACTAATCAGCAAAGCAGTGATATGAAATACCTCAAAAGACTCTTAATAAAAATATTATTTGTGTATGGTCTTGGAAGAGAATTTGAAATTCACACTTGACATGCAATGTGTCTAAAATCCTGGCCACTCTCTTCATTTGAAATTAAATCAGTGTGACAAACAGGCAGAGATAATTGGACAAGCTTTGATCCGGACTATTCCTCATTTTTAATTTCCATATAGTATAAATGTAGAACCACTGCCCAGAATAAAGTCAAAATTAAAGTAAAAAAAGGCAGAAAAGGAGAAAGGAAGGAAGGAAATATTAAACAGGTCTACCTCTAAAATTACAACACATTGCATCTCCAAACATCTCATAGCTAGATAGTACGGGAGGGAATTAGGAAGTAAAATTAGAGCAACTTTTCCTTGTCCTTGAGTGTAAAGAATATGACCCAACTGGAGCTGACTCAGAAGTACACATCGTCTAGGCCCTGAAGTACAAAGGCATAGCTTGGACAATCTTTTAGGGAAGCTCCACATAAACACTTAACAAAGCATGAAAGACCCATGTATTTTCCACTCTTACGTTTTTTTTATTAGCCCTTAGTTTATAGAGAGATTTGTTAGGCCAAAAAAGACCCATCCTGACTGTTGTTACCAGAACTTGTATATCAATGATTAATAAGAAAAAAACAACTCAAAAGATAAAATTATAATGATTTTTTTAGCAGTTTTAATAAAAAAGAGAAGTTCTCAATTATTTCACCTATTTGTAGTGTTAATATATACTGATAATTCTGTAAAATTCCTTGGACTAAGAGAAACATGGCTCTGGGAGCATTCTTGTCTGTGTTCCACTTCTGTCTCTGAATACAGGAACCAAATAAAACTGTCTTTTTCCTTTACTATTACTTAGTGGTGATTTTACCCTCAGAGACAAACCATAAAACATCCATTGGTGTCCAGTCAGTTCTGACTCATAGTGGCCTTATAGGTGGACTAAAACTGCCCCTTCAGGTTTCCAAGGAACACCCAGTAGATTCAAACTGCCAACTTTTTGTTTAGCAGCCACAACAGTCAGCCACTGAACCACCAGGGAGATAGCAGTATTTGAGTTTCTTAGGCATATAACTAGGCTCTTGAGATGGGAGAAAATCAAAGGACATATCACTGAAAAACCATTCTGAAAATAGAAGTTTTACATGTTATCAAGGATTGACTTCACACTTGTATTTTTAAACGTTTGTAGAGTCAATATACTTTTTTAAGTGCCTACTGTGTAAAGCACTATGCCAGGTGTTAACCATAACCTTTATATTGTTCACATTTCATTTCAATTGCTTTCATAAGTCTCAGGCAAAACATAACACGGAACTGGAAAAAACTTCTTATATTCTTTTCATGCTATTAAAATAAATCATATTAGAAATTGCCAAACCAAATTTCACTGTCCTGGTAGGATAATTTTCTGTTTGTTTGTTTTTCTTCTGCTTTGTTTTAGAAACAAAGAGAAGCTAAATTGTTTGTGATTTTTCAGAGTCTACTTTTTCGCTGAGTGTGTAAGAAATGAAAATTTGCTCGTGAGGGGATAAGGTTTCCCTCAATATGCCTCTGCCGTTCTATTCCCTATTTTCTTCCTGGGTGCTTAATTTAAAGCTCTTCAATCATTTAGACACTTCCTGTTTTAAAGAAAAGCTGAAAGGACAGCATCACTCCAAATTCATTGTTATTCTCTGAACTCCCAAAGATGTGAGGTAAGTGTTCACTAAGGAGCCTTGGTAGTCAAACATAAATCCAGTGCCATAGGAGTTTAATCCTAAGGCTGCTAACCAAAAGGTTGCTAGAATGAATCTACTGAGTGCTATGAGGCAGTTCTGTCCTTTCTCATAGGATCATCATGAGTCAGAATCAACTTGATGGTAACAGATGCGGTTTTTGGTTTGGGAGTTATGCCTTTGGCTTCTAGGCTACAGGGCAGACAGAAAAAAAAATTAAAAAAGGGACTATTTGCTGTCATCAAGATTGTTTTTATATGCTATCCAGTTGATTCTGACTCATAGCACCCCCTTGTGACAGAGTAGGGCTGTCCCATAGGGCTCCCTAAATTGCAAACTTTATGAGAGCACGGTATCAGGTCTTTTTTCTTGCAGAGCCACTTGTGGGTTTAAACTGTTGACTTTTTGGTTTACACCACCAGGGATCCTTTGGTAAAGACTGCACAGGCTAGGAAACTCTGTGGCGCAGCTCGACTCTGACCTCTAGGGTCGCTATGAATCAGTGAACTCAATGGCACATCACCACCACCACCATTATTAGCATTACAATATAAACACAAAGATGGAAAGAATGCCTAAGGCAGAGCCCTTTCCCAGTTGCTGAAGACCATTTGTAACAATTCTTGTTTGAGACAAATATGTGCAATCATTTTATATTCTGGCTTTTACTGAATAAAAATTAAATTACACTAATTCTTGTGTTTATGAAATGGGGTATTGTTAGCTTGAATAGTTTGAACAGATCTGTAATGCCAAGTCCTGTTGAAGGATCATACTGATCTATGAGAACACAATTTTGTTTTATTCCCTAACATGTTTTATTTATGAAAAAAAAAAAAGAAAGCTATACTAAGGTTGTAATGTTTGTGTGAGTTTTTAAAAGTAAAAGAGAGTTAGAACTGTAAATATCTTCAGCTGCAGAAGGGGCCACAGAAATAAGTTTTAAACTACTCTTGTCATATGGGGGAATTGCAATCCAAGTCATAAGCTGACAAGTTTGGTTTTGTTTAACTGGAATTGTCAGGTTTCATATCCTGGAATTTGCTTTGAAGAAACACAAGCATGCCCTGGATTATGAATCAGGAGACTTAGATTCTGTCATTGATCAACTTTGGCCTTTTATGTAACTGCCTTGGGATACAGTGTCTTTACATGTGTCTTTACATGTTGTCACAGTCCTGTCATGCTCCACCCAAGTTACGATTTCTTCAAGCTTCTTCTCCAGCTTCGGTGCTATTTTAATTCTAGTAACCTGTTCTTCTCTCTTTAGAAGACAGGAGATACTTTCCTAGAAAAGGAAGAGGCAAAGGGCTTTGGAATTGACATGCTCCTAAGAGAGCCCTTAGCTAAAGACTGCTCTATGAAGGAGGAAGAAATCTCACCGCCTTTGTTTTAGTTAAAATAGACCCTGAGATGTTCTTTACCCTCTAGAGCTCCCCTGGAAACCTTAGCTGCCTAATGATTAAGCGCTATGGCTGCTGACCAAGAAGTCAGCAGTTTGAATCTCCCAGGCCCTTCTTGAAGACTATGGGGTCTGGTCCTCTAGGGTTGCTATGAGTCTTACCATGATGAGTTTGGTTTGCATTTAGAGTTCTCTTTTACATACGGGCGAAGACTAGAAATTTGCCTGAAATCATTTCCCTCTAGGCTTCATCCCTGCCCTGCATCTCCTATTTCCTTAGCAATCTTCCTTGAAAGCTACTTTCTTAAAACATCACTTGTTCCAAATCCTCACTCAGGTTTCTTCTTCTTAGGCACTCAGCTCAAAACACTTAGAAAATAAGATGCTGGGCCATGATTTTCCTCTTGGCTAATATTTTATGATTCATAAGGACTCTCCTTGAATACTCTACGGGGTAGTTCTACCCTGGCCTGTAGGGTCACCATGAGTCATATCCGACTTGATGGCACTTGGCTTGGCAAGGAGTCTCTAGGTGATGCAAACAGTTAATGAACTGGGCTGCCAAGCAAAAATAGCAGGCTTCAATCCACCCAGCAGTGCCTAAAAAGAAAGGTCTGGCAGTATATTTTCAGAAAAAGCAAAAATTCAACAGCTAAAGACCCTATGGAGCACAGTTCTACCTGTGTATTCTGATACACACAGAGTCATCAAGAGATAAACGTCATGGCAACTGGTTGTTTCTGTATATGTCATACATATATGATATACTATACCAGTATGCTCTGTTCATTTCTAGTGAAACAAGAGCAGTGACAACACCTCCTAACAATTCAATTTCTAGTTTATTGAGATAAAAACAAAGATTGCATTTATATCTACCATACTATTTGTGAAAAATTAAAAAGTCATATTATTTTGTGGAGTATCTGTTGATATATTTGGAGGCTTTTGAAATTAGAGGAAAGAAAAATTAATGTTGTTATTAAAAAAGGTATGCTAAAGTGCCTGAGATTTTTTTTTCTTTTTCCTGTAAGTTTTAGATACTGGTTCCCAGGGGGAGCAAAAATAATGATGAGGGTGTAGAAACAGTGTTTTTGTCTCTTTTGTGTTTTTGTTTCTTTAAGTGAGAGAACTGCAAGCAATTTGGTATCAGAGAAATGTTCAATTGACAAAAACCCAGTAGGTGAGTGTACTCACAGTTATCATGCAAATAAAATGTGGAGACATAAAAGGTGGCTTGCTGCTGAACCACATAAATGAGAGGAAATTCTCAGAAATAAGCAGTGACATTTAGAAATACAAGTGGATATGCTCACGGTTCTGTCATTCCTGATGATGAGAAAAGGGAGAAGAAAATATACCTATAACACAGACACCTCACATTTATATAATATATATTGAGTGTGGAGCATTTTCTTAATTATTGTCAAAGGATCCTTTTTCAAGTTTGGAAATTCTATACAGAGAAATGATTAACATGGGTCATTTGATTATGATGTAGATAATGTTTCTGTTTATTTGGTTCTTGCTATCTGCCAAGCACTTTATTATAAACCGATTGCACTTATTGTCTAATTTCTACCTTTGCAACAATCTTGTGATGCAGGTATTATGGGACCCATTTTGGTATAGGATGTTCAATTTACTTATTTAATGTATTCCCGTTGTAGTTGAGCACTATACAAGTGTGACCAGAAAATCTTCTCTTTGTACTTGACTTCAGTGTGAGAAAAATTTCAAACAAAGAGACACACATAAAGTTAAGCATGAAAAAGAATCTTAATAGGGGACAGTGTATTTGGCAAGGAGTGCCTACTGGGCTTCGCAGACAAAAGGTCTGAGAGCCCGATTCCCTTTTCCTTCTGGGTGTTATACTCTATCTTTCCCTTTTCTCCATAACTTTTGGAAACCCTGGTGGTATAGTGGTTAAGTGCTACCTCTGTTAACCAAAAAGTCAGCAGTTTAAATCTTCCAGGTGCTCCTTGGAAATCCTATGGAGCAGTTCTACTCTGACGGTTTGGGTTCTTTTGGCTCATGGGTCGCTGAGGCAGGCAGATGTTGGCCCTTTGTTTTCTTCGGCAGACAAAGGCTTGCTGGCTCCTTGCCCCTGCCGTCAGGATCTCTGTTTCTTTCTGTGTATAAATGATGGAGGCATATTTTGTCCTTCTCTGGCCTGGCTATCTAACCTCAGTATTCTAACATAAGCACTATGCTAATCTTTGGTAATCAACAAGAAAGAATATACTGTATTTTTACACAAATAATTTACTCTGTGTTTATTGGCCAACTCTGTCCTCACCTGAGGAGGTTATTTTCCTAAGCACAGATATGTTGCTCTCTTTTTAACAACAAAATTAGCATAGTGTCCTTATGAAATGACCTCATGCTGTTATAGGAAATCAACTGACACCCAAGGAGAGAAGCAGAAGCCGATTATTGAAGTAATGCTAGCAGGGGCTTACAGACCTCCAACGACTGGCCCCAGTGCGGAAGTGCAGCAGACTTACAGAGATGGTGTGCAAAGCAGGAGGTCATGAGCAGAACGGCGCAGAATAAGACAAGATGACAGGATTGGGGGCAGAACGGGGCAGGACAAGCTAAGGGGAAGTTTCTTTCAGGTTTTTTTTTTTTTTTTTTCCCTTCGCAGTCCCCCCTTTGATAGCCCCTTAATGACGTAGGGGGAGGAGTATCACACAAGCTGTTCCAGGTATAGGCGTTGGTATCCCTGGAGTGCTAGGATGGCTCCAGGGTCTGGATAAGAACCGGAACACGCAGTGCCTGAAGCTAGCAGGCAGGAAGACGACTAGAATCGGTCCAAGGAGCTGCAGCAGCCAGGGGAGCAGCCTGGATGAGGCTAGCTCTCTCCATCTCTGTTCTACGCGACTTCTTAGTTCTAGGACCTTAGAAGTAACTATGTTATAATAACAACGTAAGGCCTGATACGTCCCTCGCGGATCAACCAGCAAGAGATCCAGGGCTCTACGGTTCTGGAGGGTTTCTGAGGCTAAGGAATTGATTAATACCAAGAGAGTGTTTAGTGTTTCAGAGAGTTGATGATAAGATCCTGCCAGGGCTCCCGTGCCTGTAATCCTTGAAGCTACTGAGTCTCCAGGTTAATTTTAGCACCGGAGATCAGGCAAAGATTTTCAATCAAAATTTTACAATTATTAGCGCTTTCATTTCCCATAGAAGTAATTGTCCTGGTCATTAGCATGTTTTTACTATAACCTTTCTGAGAGATTTCATACTCAAAATCTTCATGGGAAAGTGGGTGGAGGTCTCTTCTTCTGTATCTGCTTCATGCTGAGTAGGGGTGTAGGCCTGGCTATCTGAGTAGAAATCACTCCTTGACAGTGTCAGTCATTTATAATGGCCACGACAACAATTACTGAGAATCAGTCAGGGCCCATGAACATTATTTTATTTGGAACTGTTGTAGTCTGAGAGATAGACGTTGTCCTGGAAACCCAGACTGGAGTTACCTAGTTTTATATGTTTCTCTCTTTCTCTACTCTTTCTTTACCTTCACCTTACTTTCTTAGTCTTTATCCTTTTCTATTCCTTCTTTAGTTCTCCTATACTTTCTTAGTCTTTCTCTTTGTCTTATATGGCAATGTCTCAACAACCGTGACCCCATCAGACACAAAAGCAACTGTTTATTTCAGATTTTAAGTCTAAGTCAATAATTACTCTTGGAGAGTAGACCCACTGGGTAAATTAAGGTAGAGAAGTTGGCTATTGTGTCTAAGACAAATTGAGTTTTCTTACGTTCCACACTGAGTGTAACCCTTAGCTCTCTGATGTGGCCAGGAGGCAGACAGGCTTTGGGGTTCCTGTCAGTGGTCAGTTTTTCAGACTTCTGAGCACGTCCAGCAGAGTCTGGGGCTCACAGAGGTCTATGGACATCCTGTTGTAGAACATTCAGGACACTCTTCCTTAAAGTGGCCTCATTTTTGACAGTACCTGTAATGACCAGGGTCCATATTCACTGGCCAGTGAGGTAGTTTAAGTCTTGAACACCAACTGGGTTACCTGAAGTGGCAGCCAATAACAGCCTTTGTTTTTTTCTGTTTTTCTTGTCACCTAATCTCTGATTAAGCACCTTAAGGGTCTCCTCTACCAATGGAAGAGTGGGGTCTAAGATTTCGTCTCAAGCTTTGTAAACTTTGCTTTACGGCTGTGGTGGACCAGGATAAAACCATATGGCCATAATGGCCTCTTATCACATTTAAAATTGGCACCAGCATTTTTTTTGTTTGTTTGCTTGTTTAAAAGGCTTGGTGAGTCTGTCAGAGTAAAACTGCTGCCTCTTTCCCTCTAGGTCCCCAGCTGAGAGGTGGTCCTTTATCTTTCCTAATGTAAATCTTTCAGGCCTCCTCTTGGATATCTCAAGTCATAGTCCTTCTCAGAAGTCTAAACTCTTCTTTGAAATATTCCGGTCAAATGATTTTAGAGAAACCAGTGAAAACTAAAGATAACAAAAATTATTCAGATTCAGATTGCTAAAAGTAAGTAAAATGTAAGGATCAAATAAAATTTAATCAATCAGAAAACTTTAGATAATGATTTTAAATATAATTATTATCCATATCATTAAGAACTTCAGATACCCTATACATAATCTTGAGGCATAATATCACACAGTCAGCATACACCGAGGTTATTAACTCTCTAAACATTTGTATAGTATAAAATAGATTTTATAAGTAAATAATCTGAATTTCCCAGTCAAAGCACTGGCTTTGATGATAATAGGTAAATTTATAATCACGTTAGCAATTAAAACAAAACCAAACAAAGTGTTATGGAGTTAATCTTGAACCACAGCAACTCTATCAAACAGAACAGAACTGTTTTACAGAGCTGCAACTGTTGACCTCTGGATAGCAGACACAGCACTTAACCAGGATTTTTTCAGATAGTAATTAAAAACTAATAATATTATGACTTAATATTATGTGTTTGTTAGACAATATTAGGCAAAAAACACAAGAGGAAATAAGCAACATAAATTTTAACCCAGTGAAAACTAGGCACCTGATTTTAACACATGTCATACAATACATCAAACGAGTCCCCTTTTTCTTTCTTCCCTCAGAAAAGGACACTCATGGGCTTTTCATGGAGTTTAAAAGCTATCAGGGGTGTGTTATAGATCAACAAGAAACAATATTAAAGCTATCTAAGTATTTAAAAGTAAGCTTCTATTAAGTGTGTGGCATGATTTGCTGACTCAGGGAATCTTAGTTTAATAAGAGATCAAACCTTTGCCTTTAAGAGAGATAATACAAGGGACAAGTTAACTGTTTACTCAGAAATCAGAGACAACTGTTATTTAGCAGTGAACAAGTCAATTTCTTCTAATATTAATGTTCTCAAGGATTTTTTCCAAAGAATCTTATGTTAAATCGTTAAACTTTTGTCAGACAAAACTATAACCATATTAAATACTTATTAACAGACCTCTAGAAATCCCTTAACAAACTCCTGTTGTGTTGTCTCTTATCAACAAACCTGTGTAATTCCTTAAACAGCAAAGAATTCAATAAGACTTATTTTGTTTGTTGCGTGAAAAGTAAACAGTATATAAATTTACATTATATCAGACGTTTGTTAAGTTCAATTACTCCAGGGCTTAAATCAAGCTTATTTAAACGTTTCAGGTCCCCATCTAACTCCTAAGTTTTTATTAGCTGACTTGTATAATTTACTGTTTAACTGGCTTGGAAATCTCTTTTTACACCTCCTAGATAAGTCTCAGAAGTCCTAATTTATGACAGTCAAAGTAGAGCAGTAATTTTTACCTGTTTTCTTTTTTTTTTTTTCCCCTCTCTGTAGTTTCCCTACAATCATGACTTGAGGGCAATTTCTGCCCTGCTGTCTGCTTTTTCTGAAGGACAAAAAATCATTAGCTTCTCTTTTACTCTTTTGGAATTGTTGCTGTCTCTTTATGACAAACCCATCTAGCCCAACCAACACGATTGGATTTATTTGAAATTTGGCTCTTTATCAACCTTAATTTAGTTGAGGTAAGATTCTTAAAATCAGGTACACTGGAAAAGACAAAAGACGCTTTTTCACCAACAATATAAACAGCTTGTGCAATGACAAAAGTATTTTCAAAATCCCGCAAAGGCAAATCAAAAGCACACCACCAACCCATTTATCTTACCAAACATACACAGAGGAGGCCTCACACTTTATCATACACACATATCCAGCTTCACCAGTATGTGAACAGACTGTTTCTTTAGCTAACATGAGTTCATGAGCACTTTAATTGTAGGATAAAAGATAACTTTATGGATGCATTTAGTAAATCTCTCTCTGGAGTCCAATACCTTGCCTGGGCCATATTATTACAAGTGGGTACCCACACTGCCAATTTACATTTTCCAGGGGTTTTTATCAAAGGAGAGGAAGTTTGTCACAGAAGTGGCCTTTGTCAGGCCCTTGCATCCACCATCATTATTTTAACCCAACAAGAACCAGGCAGCCTTTTGGTTCCTATAGCTTTCCTGCTGGTCTTTTCAGTCCTTGTGTGAACAATTACTAGCAAACACCAGTATCCCCCGGCAGGGAGGGGGATATGGTTCTGTTTAGGGGCCTTTGGGTTAAAAGGTGTTCACATTCTGCAGCACTCACACAGTCTTTCATCATCTCATGTGGGCTGGTGGTTTCCATGAGCTCATTGGTGGTTTGGGCCTCTCTGAATAGGAGGGTGTGTAGTGTTTCCAACTGAGCAAATCTACAAGTGTAAAGAGCTCGTAATAATTACTTGGGCTAGACCTGAGTTCTCTCTAAGGGGCATTTGTAATACTGCCTGAGAACTTCTGGCCTGAGGTCTATGGGACATTTCCGTCTTGGGCAGCCCTAGCTCTGACTCTGGGGGCAAGGGGGAGACTGAAGTAGGAGGGATTTCAGGTACAGTGGGCCCTGCTGGTTCGGGGGCAGTGGGTCAGTGTGAAATATGGAGGACGCTCTTCTTCTGGGGCTCCTTGAAACTCTGGTGGGTGCTGATCTTGCTTATTGGTGTGGAACCACACCCAAGGGGGAAGAACTAACCACTGGTCTGGGTGTCTGGGGGTACCGGTGACCACCCTCCACACAGCTCTGACCCTGGTCACTTCTAGGGTGCCCTCAGGAGGCCAATCTAACTCCATAATTACCACTGTACCCCTTCTTGAAATTTTTCACCATGCAGTCTAATATAGTGGGCTTAGATTCTAACCCTCCCATTGTACTCTACAAACTTGTAGCTTGAGACCAGCCTCACTAACACAACTGTTGCCTGTTCTCCATCATCAATCTTACAGAGGCAGGATTCACAACATATGAGAGGAATAATGGCACCACACTGGGACTCATAGCCAAGTCACACGCAATTCAATCCATGAAATTGCACCCTTTAGCACCCCCAAAATAACATAGCAACAGTTTTTGCACATGAATAAAGGACTTTATCACTGAGGCACTTGGCTGGCTGCCTTTCTCACGAAGGTTTAAGGCACTGTCTTGGCTGAAGATGTCCCTGTATAAAGCCCAGGGTGCTGAGATGGAGCGCCCACACCATTACGCCTTTTGGCAGTGCCACGGAACTGCAGTCACAAGCCCACTGAAGCTCTGTGACTATTGCCTTGGAGTATCACAGAGACACACACAGACATCACAGAGACATACAAAGACATAAGGAACAGAGACCTTATTTCCCACATTACAGAGTATCAATCAGACAGAATTTGCCCCAATGGGCTCTTTTAGGTAGACAGATGTTCTTCTTATCAGACAGATGGTAGCAAGACAGACAGGAGCTCCAACCTGGTAAGAACGTGAGTTCACTGCACACAAACAGAATTTCACAACACACTTCCTTCCAACCAGGATATCCCTATTCTGAGATCCAACTGGATCTAGGAAGGTGATCAGTCTCCTCTTCTAGGGGTAGGCCTGACTGGGTTTAGGGTCCCAGGACCTTACCTGACATTGTTTTCTTACTGGGCTTTTGGCTTGGTTCATTACTCCTGCTGGGTTCCATCATTCTCATGCTTGGGAGCACCTGGGGTTGGAGAGGGAGAAGGACCATGTCAAAAGGGAACAGGTGGCACCATCTTGTAGGCCCCAACGTGGCCCGGACGCAGCCAAGCCAGAGAAGGCAGATGGCTCGAGGGGCCAGTATGGTTGGCTTTCCAGTCAGGGAACCAAATGTTGTAGGAAATCAGCCGACACCTAAGGAGAGAAGAAACAGCCATTTACTGAAGTAACACAAGTGGGCCAGTGGGGACTTACAGACCTCCAACGACTGGCCCCAATGGGGAAGTGGAGCATACTTGTATAGAGATGGTGTGCAAAGCAGGAGTCATGGGCAGAGCAGGGCAGCATAAGATAAGGGGACAGAGTTGTGGGCAGAACACGGCAGCATAAGATAAGAGGAATTTTCTTTCACGGGAGTTTCCTTCACAGTGGGGGAAGGGTGAGGTTGGCAAATACAGCAGTCATACTTGATTTGCATAAAATACAGGCTTGCAATATAGTGGATATGGTGGCCACATCTACAAAGAATTAAATTAGAAATTTTAACCAGATTCTTCATAGACTAAATGGAATCCTCAGTGGTGCAAAGGGTTAATGCACCCAGCAGCTAATGAACAGTGGGTGGTCAAGTCCATCTAGAAGTGTTACAGATGAAAACCTTGAAGATCTACTTCTGAAAAATTAAATACTGATAATCATGTGGAGCACAGTTCTACTCTGACATGCATGGGGTTGCTATGAGTCAAAAGTGAACTGATGGCAACTGCTTTTTCATATGCTAACTCTCATGGTCTTCATCATGTCCCTAATTTGGGGGGAAAACAGTAATTGAAATTCTCCAAAATTAGTTAATACATATATATATATTTATTCTTAATGATTCCAGGGGGGTATAATTATTCATTTGTAAGTTAAAGATATCTATCATTTTCCACTTTCATCAAGAAGTGATATGAGTTAGAGATTAATGCCCACCTTATTATGTTAAATTTAAATGTTGTCTAACGTGTCTGTTTGTTTTCTAAGGATCTGATAAGTAGGAAAAAAGAGAAAAATAGGACAGAGTTCATTCTCACTCTTGCTTCCAACTGAGAAAGGTTGTTGCATGTGGATCAGATAAACTAGTTTGCTTCCTTTTACTAAATAATGAAATTCATGCACCTCAATCTCTCTTTCTCTCTCTCTCTCTCTCTCTCTGTTTTCCAAAGCAGAAAGCCCTAGGCTAATTTTGGTTCTCAGTTAAAACAATTTTCCTTATCATGAATTTTCTTAAAGATCTCCCTTTCAAACACTTCTTTATTATAACAGTATTGTTATTTTACTGCTGATACTAGTTTCACCACTATTTCTTTTTCTTTGTCAGCTCATTTACACAGAGCAATTTCTGCCACACAACATGGGGTATTAGAAAGAGCCCAGGCTTTGGTGAATAATATACTAGAGTGTTAATCTTGGTGATATCCTTTCTATATTTGTGTGACTGAAAATTACTGAATCATCCTAAGGCTACTTCACATTAAAAAATTAAGATAAACTGTATGTAGCAAGTTATCATGTAAGAATGAAATTAAGTAATGTATTAAAGCTTATAATAAAGGGTAAATTTTCATTCCAGTATCAGAGAACCTAGCATGCAATAGACATTCAGAGAATAGTAGCAATTATTTACATAGTAAAATCATGAAGACTATTGATATAATTTCTTCTTTAATTGAAATTGTGCATATCAGAAAAGAAAATACAGTTTAACTTGGCAACTTGATTTATGGCTTGCTATAACTTAGTAGAGTTTAATAGTTCTGATAATACCTCATGTTTATTTTTAATGATTTGTAAATTTTACTTGAATGCAACAGCTGGTATCAGTTTTGGTTTTCTCAAGTGTTTTGTTTTTGTTGACAATTTACATCCAAAATGATAAACGATTTCTTGGTTACAACTGTATTAGACAAAAAAAAAAAAAAAAGAGCAACAGGGAAGAACAGAACAGGAGAGGAAGCAAAAGCCTGGAACTGATTTCACTAAATAGGTAAAACGTAAACACTAGAGTAGAAACTGTTTTTACATGTATTAGCAGTGAAAATGGGAAAATACATACCTCTTCTGTATTTTGTTTTTCTCATTGTGCATTCATTCAAACATTCCTCCAGATCATATATAATCATTCTTAATCGTTTTTATTATTCCTTGTATGTGTCTTCCAAAATTTACACAAACATATTCCAAATTAGCCTCACTCAAACTTTGATCTATTAGTCCCAGGTAGTATGCATGAAGATTTCCTGACACATTCTAATTGTTATCCGAGACTCACATTATGCACAACAGAACATAACAGTGCCTGGCCCTAAGCCATCTTCACCATCTTTACTGTGTTTGAGCTCATTATTGCGACCACTGTGTTAGACCATTTCATTGAGAGTCTTCTTTGTCTTTGACCCTCTGCTTTACGGAGAACAATGTCTCTCTCTGGGGACTGGTCCCTCCTGACAACGTGTCCAAAGTAAGTGAGACAAAGTTTCACTCTCCTTGCTTCTAAGCAGAACTCTGACTGTACTTCTTCCAAGACAGATATCTTTGTTCCTCTGACAGTGTTATAGTCAGTATTCTTACAGCAATACCATAATTCAAAATGTTGATACTTCTTTCATCTTCCTTATTCATTATACAGCTTTCACACACGTATAAGGCCAATAAGGTCACTCTTTTTTACCTTAGCACTTTAAAAAGATCTTTTGAAGCAGCTTTGCCCAGTGCTAAAGATATCATTTAATTTTTTGACTATGGCTTCCGTGGGCACTGATTGTGGGTCCATTTAAAATGAAATTCTTGAAAATTTCAATATTTTCTCTATCTATCATGATGTTGCTTGTGGAACCAAAACTCAGTGCCATTGAGTCAATTCTGACTCATAGTGACACTATAGAACTGTACCACAGAGTTTCCAGGGAGAATAAAATAAGTGACCACATCTTGAACATAATTTTGTTTCTTAACTCTCTCTCCAAGCTTGTGTCCATTGTTTTTCCCTTATTTTCTCCAAAGTAAATACTAATGTATGCTTTCCTTAGGGCTGTGGAAAACAAGCAATAATTTTCTAAAAATGTAAAAGAAAAACAAAGAAATTTACCTTGTGACCGAGAACTTATTTGGTGGCCAGATAACCCTCTGGCCCCAAATACCAATTAAGATATGAACACATCTGGGACATGACCACTGTAACTACCCAAGGAAGAATTAATGTTTTGCAACCTCCTAGAATTCATAAAACTTTATCCTCTTTTCCTATAAAACCTCTAGCTAGTCTCCATTTTAGGGAGGCCAGCTTTGGAAGAATCTATTTCCTCTGTCTCTGTATGTACCAGAACATAATAAAACATCTTGTGTTTCATTTCCCTCAGGAGAGGACGTGGAACCAGTGATATCATTGCTGATATCAAATGGGTCTTCGCTGAAAGCAGAGAGTACCACAAAGATGTTTACCTGTGTTTCATTGACTATGCAAAGGTATTTGACTGTGGATCATAATAAATTAAGGAAAACATTGTGTAGAATGGGAATTCCAGAACACCTAATTGTGCTCTTAAGGAATCCATATATGGATCAAGAGGCTGTCATGCAAACAGAACAAGAAGACACTGTATGATTTAAAGTCAGGTAAGGTGTGCATCAGGGTTGTATCCTTTTGCCATACCTTTTCAATCTGTATGCTGAGAAATAATCTGAGAAACTGAATTATTTAAGAAGAATGAGGCATCAGGATTGGAGGAAGACTCATTAAGAACCTGCATTATGCAGACAACACCAACTTACTTGCTGGAAGTGAAGAAGATTTGAACTGCTTCTGATGAAGATGAAGGATCACAGCCTTCAGTATGGATTGCACCTCAGCATCAAGAAAACAAAAATCCTCACAACTAGACCAGTAAGTAAAATCATTGTAAATGGAAAAAGGGTTGAGATTGTCCAGGACTTCATTTTACTTGGGTCCACAACTAACACCCATGGAAGCAGCAGTTAAGAATCAAAAGGTACATTGCACTGAGAAAATCTGTTGTCAAAGGCCTCTTTAAAGTATCAAAAAGTAAAGATGTCACCTTGAAGACTAAGGTGCCCCTGACTCAAGCCATGATGTTTTCAATTGCATTATAGGTATGCGAAAGCTGGACAGAAGAATTGATACCTTTGAATTGTGGTGTTGGAGAAGAATGTTGAATATACCATTGACTGTCAAAGGAACAAACAGATCTGTTCTGGAAGGAGTACAACCAAAGTGCTCTTTGGAAGCAAAGGTGGTAAAACTACATCTTATATACTTTGGACATGTTGTCAGGAAGGATCAGTCCCTGGAGAAGGACATCATGCTTGGTAGAGTAGAGGGTCAGTTAAAAAACAGAAAGACCCTCAATGAGATGGATTGGCATAGCAGCCGCAACAATGAGATTAAGCGTAAGAATGAACATGGATATGGTTTAAGACCAGGCAGTATTTCATTCTGTTGTTCATAGGGCCAGATGATCAGAACAGACTCTAAAGACACCTAACAACAACAAAAATAGTAATGAATAACTGGAAAGTAAATAATAATAATAATAATTCAACTTACATTCACATCCAAAAACAAAGTTTAACAAAATATGTGTAAGAAATTATTAAATACTATACACAGGGGTTAGAGAAAAGATCTTGTGCCAAAGATTGGCTGTTTGCAACAGGCAGCAAGAACTCCACTTAGGTTTGCCTAACACTGGTCCAATTTTGTGGATTTTTGTTTTCTTTATGTTGAGGTGTAACCATAGACTGTAGTCTATGATCTTTATCAATAGGTACCTCATACACAATAGAAAAGACTCTCCGATGGCTACAAGGGTGGGGAAGATGGGAGGGTGGGAAGGCAAGGGGCGAAGGTTTAGATTAGATAGTTGTTAGAAATTTTGTTGGGTGAAACTGGTGAGAATAGACATTAGTAAGAAGATCAATATTAAAGGGACTTTGACACAACTTGTGTACTCCTCCTCTCTTAACCCAGTATTGTAAGCACAGAGAATGTATACTTTCATTTTTTTTTTATTTACATAAAAAAAAAAAAAAAGTACCTCTGGTCTTTGTCAATTTCAGCAAGCAAGATTGTGTCATCTGCATTTAGCAGGTTGTTAATTAATCTTTCTCCAATCGTAAGCCCCCTTCTTATTCATTTAAACCAGTTTCTGGAGTCCTTTGCTCAGCCTACAGATTGAATAAGTGCTATAAAAGGATATAAACTTTGAGGCACACCTTTCCTGATTTAAAGAACAAAGATTCCCTTGATCTGTTCAAATGACTGTTTCTGGGCAAAATGATAGAATAATGGTGGTCTGAAACATTAGTAATAGTATTATCAATTTTATTAAAAAAATTTGCCAACATAAGTTACTGAAAATAGATCTTTTTTGTTAATTTAGTTGCAGAAAGAATGAAGACTGTTAGGTTTATCGCTTGTTTCTAGTATTTTTACGAAATTTCTATTTGTGCTCTTGTATTAATCTTCGTGCATAGTATTTGATTTTTTTTATGTAAAACTAGTTTTATACTAACAATATTGTTGCCTAATTTTTAATATTCTTGTTTTATGTAATTTGACCAAATTTTGCTCTACTGATAAACATATGTTTTAGTTTTTATTAATTACAAAATTTGGCTTTTGTACTATTGGACCGATGTGTTAAAGATATTATATAAACAATCACTTATATTTAATTTTAGCAATTTAAACTCTTATTTTTTATTACAATATTTATTCTTCATGGGATTTATTTTAATGAGGTAGTGTTTTTCTAAATAAATGAAATTTCTATTCATTACACCATTTAGGAAATAAACCATTATTTTTCCTAACTATACAGAAATATATCTATTACATAATTATATCAATTTGAGAATGTTTTTAGGTTATATATTTACTTTCATTGATTAGCATGCTCTTCCTCTTTTAATTATTATAGCTTTACAGTTATTATTTTTTCAACATTTTCTTTAATATGTATATTTGTTTTCACAGAAATTTTAATAATACTCTTGGTGAGCACAATCCATTGAAATCTTTATTGAAATACATTAAATGTAAAGGCTAATTTAGAGGATTATGTATAATGTAACTTCATTTCCACTAGAGGTTTGTAGAGGAAGTATTATCTCATAGTATTTTTGTGGACAAGGCAATACTGATTAGGATCTTTGCTTATTGGATAATAATTTCCAAAATGTGATCACTGAGGTAATTTGAGCTCTATCTAGAAATTCTCTGAAAATTTCATGAGGTGCTTTGTATGATGATACCAATGCAGAGAAGGGAAGGAGGGTGTGTGTGTGTGTGTGTGTGTGTATTAATATGGACCGCTCTTCAACAAAATAGCTCTACTCTTACCTGCTTTTCATGCATCCACACTATATTTTGTTTTTGATAAAAATTCTTAAGTCTGATTAATGGAATTGTAGACTAAAAGTAAGTCTATACCTGTGTAGTGAAGAACTTTGCATGTAGTTGAATCTGTTCTATTGTTTGCCTTTTTATGCTGTTTGAGTCAGTGATTTAAAAATATAATCAAAGATATGCTCACAGAGGCCCATAAACCAAAATGAGAACAAAGGGTCACAACAGGCCAGTGACAAGGGCTAGAAGGCAGGAGGGGAGAGGAAAACTAGTAAAAAGGGACCTAAGGTTGAGGAGGGGGAAGTTTGACAGACAGGTCATTGGGTTTTGAACCAATGTCCTAGAACAATATGTGTAGTAACTATTGAGTGAAAAACTAGTTTGTTCTGTGAAGATTCATCTAAAGTACAATTAAAAAATATATATATATATTTTGCTCATGGTAATAACGCCTGACCAGATCAAGATCTCCTCAACAAAAGTATGACAGGAAAAACTCAAGAAAGTAATAAGGTCCCCAAGTGCTGTAAATACTTGTACTCAACTAGTAATCAAAAGGCTCGCAGTCTGAATCCATCCAGAAGAACCACAAAAGAAACAAACCTAGCAATCCACTTCCGTAAAGATTACAGCCAAGAAAATTCTAGGAACAGATGTACTCTAAAACACAGTGTTTCTGATGTCACAAAACAACAATAAAAGCAAAAGCAAAGGATCAAACTTAAGAAAGTAAACTCTAAATTGAATTCATAGAAGTCTATACTTGATTTAAAATTCTAATACAAAGATTCAGGATGAAGCAGATGTGGTTTAGCAGCAGCACCTTTATAAAAGATGTAAGAAATTTAATCATTATTCAGTTTCATATGAATCATCAGAAAGATGTGGTCATCAAAACATTGTCAACAGACTCCATTGCTGCATACATATTAAACAGAATATTTGACACTAATCAGATACATCTGTTAAAATAGATTTTATTCTTTACAATGCTTGAAATGTGATATAAGTAAATTGAGCTTGTTTCAAAAATTAGGTAATCAAGACAGTTAATTTCAAAATCCATTTCCATTTAGTCTATTCCAACTCATGATGATTCTCCAGGATGGAGTAGAACTGCCCCATAGGATTTCTCAGAAGCAGCTAGTAGATTTGAACTGCTAACCTTTTGGTTAACAGTTGAGCTCTTAAATACTGTACTACCAGGGCATCAAGATAGTTAAGGGAGACTCTAAATCATATCATGTAAGAACAGTTGAGGGAATAGGGACATTTTGCTGAGTAGAGAAGATTTGAGAAGACTATACAGCTGTTTTTAACTATTTGAAGAATTGTCAGGTGGGTAAATAGCCTGAAGGAAGACAAACTAGGGCTATGGGGATGCTATGGAGACAGGGATTTCAGGACAAAATCAGAAAGAGCTAACAAGCAGGGCCATCTCAACATGAAACAAGCTCTATTAGGAAGTAATATGTAGCTTGTCACTGGAACTGTTCGACTGTAGGCAGAGGACAGCAACTTCAAAAGTGAAATCACAGGAGAGGCAAGCACAAAAAGGTAGTTTAATAAAACAGTGGGTGACATCCCATTCCAACTCAGAGGTTATTTCATTACCTAGGGGTTTGATTTTATTGCAAAATCAAAGTGAATTAGTTTTTTGTTTGTTTTTCTCTTTCTGAACTAAAAACTTAATTTTAAAGGAAGGGGACAGTGGAGGTAACATGTTCACTGTGTTTTGTGTTGAGTCAAATCATGATTAAGGAATCTGTAATATGGTAGACTAGATTTGGGGCAAACGGAAGGTTGGTTAGGGAATCAGAGATACCAGTAATTCCTTCATATATATGAAATAGCTATCATATGAAAAGTGTGTTAAGGCTCATTCTGGGATGACTGTGAACATTCCATAAAAGTTGACTTATACTCAAAGCAATCACAAAATCAAGCAATAATATGCTTTAAAATGGATTACCTTTAAAGGACACACATTCAATATTTTTATAGATATACTTAGGAAAATCAGAATAGATTCTAACTCCTGCTTCTCTTCTACCTATAATGTGGAATATGTCTCTTGCCTTCTTTTTGCTTCAATTTCTTCACATCTAGTGGGATATAATTTAGAGTAAGTGGCAAGTAATTTTTCTTCTAGTTTTGAAATGCTTAAACTCCATGCACAGGTTCAACTTTGGTTTTAGCAACTCATTCCGCAAAGACTTACTTCCGTCTTTGCTTTATTATGTCCAGCTCCAAAGAAGATTATTACCATCTTCTTTCAAATCCTTGCTGTGATCACCTGCTCAGAAGACCAGTGAGTTTTATACCATCTTGATTTGGGGATCCTTAAACCCCATTAGCCAGACTAGTAGGGCTATTTTGAAACTTCAAAGTTACTGTTGCTCATTTGCAGTGCCCTTGGGGAACTTCAAGTGGAAGATGTTCACATAAAGCAAAGCACTTTAAAAAACATGGCTCAAATGCAATTAATGAAAATTGAGACACCTATATAAAGCTCTTTTGGAAAGTAAAGTAAAATCCCTAGTTTTCTAGCTAAAAAAATTTCTAAATTTAACCCAAGATTTCAAAGAACAGAGTAGCAGGGATAGAGGACTGGAGACCATGTTTTTAGGGGACACTGAGGTCAATTGTCATAACTTGTCTTTTTCCAAGAGAGTCTTCTACACCTCATAATGCTGAGTGGTACTGGGAGTCTTTAAAGCCAGCAAGCTGCCGTCTCTGGAGCATCAATTCGTCCCAATCCATTTGAAACTGATGACAACTGAGTCCGGGAGACAGAATGACTCATATAATTGTGGAACTACATCAGCATGAGACCAGAAGAAAGAGATGGTGCCCAGCCACCACCAAAGACAACCCTGACTGGGGACACAGAGCAGAGTCTCTGATGCAGTATAAGAAAAAGTGATGTGCATATCGCAAATTCTATTAAAAGACCAGAGTTGATGGTGTGAAAATCTGGAGTATCCCCTGAGTACGTGGCCCCCTGGACTTGCTGCTAACCCAGAGTTAAACCAGTACCGAAGCCAACGCCTCAGACAAAGAATGGACTGGACTTGGGGACACAGCGGGATGCGTGTGATACGCACTTTATGGTATAATATACATATGAGACTGTCCTATTGGTTTCTTTTTAGAGGAGAGACAGGGTGAAGAGGAGGGGGCAAGTGCTAGTTGAATGGATACTGGATTTAAAGAGTGAAAATGAAGAGTGTGCTGTCACAGGGCAGGGAGAGCAGACAGAGTTACAGGGAGGTGGGTACTTGGAATTTTACATGGAAAACTGGTTTGGATTGTAAAGTTTCACTTAATCACTATAAAATGATTTAAAAAAAACGACTTAGACATGAAATGACCTCTTAGATATGATATTTTTTATGGTATGTTATATCACAATTGGAGAGAGAATGAAACCAGTCAGCCTGACTCTAAGCATTATCAGAGTTAAGGAATGTCACTGTAAGCTTTCTATTTCATTAAATACTGTGATTGGCAACTTCTTAATACAACTGACAGAATTAGATGTAGCACACACTCAATAAATGCTTGATGACTGAGTACTGATTTTACTCTGAGGAGAAGTTTTACATATCTCATTCTCCACTTCTACCCTTTGGTCAAACACCAGTATAGAATGTACACTGATATAAAAGGTATATATAAGGTGTATGTATATATGATATATATGGTATATCTTAAGCCAAGCCAAGCCAATAAGGTATAAAGTATATATAAGGTATATGTGATATATAAGGTATATATGATATATCTTATATATGATATATAAGGTATAAAACAATTTATTTTTTTGTTGTTGTGACGTACTTCAAAGATTATGTCAAAGACGTGATTTATTAGCTGTCTCTCTCTGAGTCTTAATCTCATCAACCATAAAATGAAAAACTTTTATTAACTAACCAGAAAGTTACTTTCTGCTTCTAAACTATTACATTCCATTGGTGGGATTTATGCCTTGAAACCCAGTCCAGAAGAAAAAACCTGTTACATAAAATCTGCTACTTGTTACTCGACATTGGTGCATTACAAATCATACAGCCTTATTATACTTGGGGAAGTCAACAATGTAATTGTAGATAAACTGTGTCTTGAAATATTGCACATGTATAACCATTTCAGTACCAGAGTCACTGTTTTTCCTTATTTTGTTTTTTGGTCAGAAGGAAGAGCTGCAAAAATTTATAAAGTTTTGATAATGCTCAGTTTAAATCTTGAAATTTTACATTTTCCTAAGATTATATCTCAGCTAGACATTTTATCTTTTGACTCCCTGTGGAAAAGCATAATCTTGAAGAACATTTTATTTTTCAAAAACTTTTAAAAGAAATTGTAACTTTGCAGCTGCTAGCATCAGAAAAATTTAAAAATTGATAGCATTTTATTGGAATATTAAGTATTTGCAAAATATCGTAACACAAATTCTTTGGAAAAGTTACCAAAGCCAAATATATGTACCTCATTAGAACATTTAAAGACAATTTTTCTGCTCCGTGATGTTCACAAAGAAAATGATGAATGTTGTTGAGGAGAAGAAAAGCGTGAAAGATTGAACCATGAGGTGACGATTAAGTTCACAAACCCATACCTCTTTACTGAACATCACTATGGTCACCTTCAAGTGCTCCCCTTAGGAAACTATGCACCAGTGCCAATGCCTAGACTACCTTTCGAAGCGATTCTGGAAGTCTTTCCGGAATGGCCATCAAAGCTGCCGTGGTATTACCCTCGAAAACATGAACATCATCAAAATGTGTTCCTTTTGATATTTCCTTTATTTGAGGGTAAAGACAAAAGTCATTTGGGGTCAGATCAGGTGAGTAGTTACAGTGGTCCAATACAGTTACTTGTTTACTGGCCAAAATCTCCTTCACAGTGCAGTGTGAGCTGGCTGGGTCATCATCCTCATGCAAGAGCTGTGAGTTGTTGGCAGAAACTTCAGGTCTTGCCGTCTTTGTCATGCAGCTTTCTCAGCACTTCCAGGTAGTAAACTTGGTTAACTGTCCAACTGGTAAAAATTCATAGTGATAAATTCCTCTGATATCAGAAAAGTTTAGCAACATCTTTTTGACTCGATTTGGACTGACAAAATATTTTTGGTTGTGGAGAATTGACTAACTTCCATTGTGCACTTGGACACTTGGTTTCAGAGTTGTATTGGTACACAAATGTTTCATCATCAGTGACAACAAAGCCCCAAACACTGTCTTGCCCTGAAAGGTCTTGCCGAACTGCGACTGTCCTTTGCTTTTGTTCCTCAGTGAGCCCTTCAAGACAATTTTTGCATATACTTTTCTCATGCCAAGACTGTCATTGAGGATTTTCCTGTTTCTCCATCCAGGTTTACTTGGTCTGTTATGCTTCTTACAGTCAGCTAATGATTTTGATGCATAATTTGATGAATTTTCACAATATTTTTGTGAGTTCTGCTTGTTACTGACCTCCCTGAACTGTTTTCATCAGCAAGGCTTTCTCACTCCTCAGAAAAATGTTTAATCCATGATACACTGCCGTTGTCTTCATGGCATTATCCCCATAAACTTGGACTAAAATGTTCTTGATTTCAATTCCACTCTTGCCAGTTTCAACAAGAAATTTAATATTTGTTCATTGCTCTAATTCAAGCTCTGACATTCTTGCAAAGGTACATAAAATCATGTAAGGACAATAATGACTGCCACTCAGCAAGACACTGCCACATGTTGACACAAACACAGCTGTGAGGCACTGACATACCAAGGTGATGAAACCTCAAAAAGCTGTTTGCGCAGTGCTACTAATGTAAGCACACAGTGGCAAGCTCACAAACCTAATCGTCAGACCTTGTATGTTAAGATCATATTTTGAGAAACAAGGCAGCATTTTGATATGGATTTACACTGGAGATACATTTACATTAACATTGAGATACACCTGAAATCTGTGATCAGCTAAGCTGCAGTTTTTATTATTTGTAAACTGGATGTAAAAGCTCAAAAGATTGTTAGGAATTTTTGAAAAAACATCCATACATTGCATCTAAAGTATATAATATTTCTACACGTAAAGGGTAAATAATTATTTTCCAAAGAGATCTTTCAAATATCAATGTCCAAAATACTGCATGTATAATACTAATGGACACCATCCTTATATTTTATTAGTTTTTGTAAGAGACAGAATATTGAACTGCTAAAATTATTAAACTTTTGAGCACATAATCTAATGATGAGTTATGGAAAGTAGAAATCCCTAATTGATCTAGCAGAGTGAGGTAGTTAGCAGGACTCAAGAGGAGGGCTACTTGGTACAGTGACAGTGAGCTAGTTGATATGTACGTTTTTCCTTCCACATGGGGAAAACAGAGGCGACTCAACTGATCATTTCTGCAGAACTTGGCAGAGGTCTGAATGCATAATAGATTCTAAATTACTGCCTAGTGAATAAACTTAAAAAGACAGTAACTCATTGAAATTTTAAAACTGTCTCATGTACTAACTCTATGAGTTCTCCTTACTCAATTACTCTCTGATGAAATAGAACCCAGCTGAGGTATCCAGTTTTCCTTGTGGGCTGTTACTTGATGCAAATAGTATGAAACAATGACAGTGCTTGAAAACCTAAAAGTAGAAGAATGTTGATAAACTTAATTTAAGATTTCAGGACTAATCTGAGATAGGCTTTGAGAGAAGTATTGAAAACATACAGTTATCTCTATACAAGAATAGAAATTTGGTAAAATTTTTATAACATTTTCCAGAATTAATTCGCTCTTCCTCCATTTGGATTATATCTTATTATAGATAGTCATATATAGATACTAAAGATTTAATTATCCCTCAATTATTTTCTGTATTCTGTATCTTTGATGGAGTCCCCTCCATTTGAAGAGTCACCCAATCTAGTTACCTAGGTATACTTGATTCCTCACTTTTCCCCACACCCAATACAATGCCAAATATTTCAAAATCTACCTCCTAAATATTTATTAGGAAATTATCTCTCCACTTTCATTACCGCTACTGCTCTAGTAAAAATTTTAATCAACATTCACCTTGACTACCTAACAGCTTATAATGTATCTTCATGCCAAGCCATTTTCAAATTAATGTGCTATCCTACAATTGGAGTAATCACTCTCAAACAGTAAATATGACCTCACCAATTCCATGCTTGAACACTTAATTCTGTAATATATTCAGAACAAAATGAATACTCCTTTCAATTTTTTTTAGCATCCATGATGTATCTCTTGCCTCATTTCCCCAGCTTTATTTTAAATATTATTTTCCACCAACTTTGAATGTCGTATAGTTTCCAGTGTACACAATGCTTTTTCATAACTTTTTGCCTTCATTTCTCCATTCATTAGCACCTTTTGCTTAGCAGACAGATTCTCAACCACTGAGCCACCAAGGTTCTCTTTAGCACCTATAATTATATATATATATAATGATTTGATAAGCCAATGAGGTTTGTGACAAGTATGAGACACACTTAAAATAATGGAGCAGAACATTTCTGGTTCTGTTTTCTTTTGGTAATTCACACATTTTTTTTTGTTGTTACTCTTCCAAAGCATGTGACTTTACTTGTTAACTCTGAATTTCTGGGATAATTGTGGCTTCTGGTGAAGCCACAGGTGAGCAAATAAAGATATGGCGAAATCAAGTCTTAAAAATCACTAGAATGATCTTGGCTTAAGTAGATACAAGAGGCTAACTTGAGAGCTCCTGTCCAGAGAGAAGATGAAAGGGCTGGTGGGGACAGGAGCTAGCTGAGTGGACGCAGGATGTACAGGCTCAAAAGGAAGCATGTGCTTTCTCAGGGTGTGGGAGCAGCTGGAGTCACGCAGCAGTGTGCATGTGTAAGTTTTTGTATGACAAATTGACGTGGATTGTAAACTTTCACTTAAAGCACAATGAAACACTTTTTTAAAAAAATTGTTAGAATGAGGAGTCTATAAAGCTAAAAACTGAATTACTATGATTCTAAATCCCAGAAAAGTTAGAGTGTCAGGTGAGTGGAAAGGTGATGTTTAATATTATAAGAAGAAATTACAAAGTTATAAGACAGGCATGTTATATTGCTCAGTAGTTTAACATGTGAACCATGGAGGCAGAAAGTCCTGAATTTGTATCTTCACTTTGTAACATTACTGTATGACCTGAGCTGTTATCACTCTATGCCTTAGTTTCCTTAAATGCAAAATATAGCAATACAGTACCTATTTCATATGGTTATAGTCAAGATTTACTATGATCATATATATAAAATCAACTTTAGAAACTTATCTAATAAGTGGAAAGCACTCAATTTACATTAACAGATATTGTCATTACTGTTCTTACTATTTAAGGAGAGACAAAATAAAATATTTTGTGTGTTCATGGATGGAAACAGAATGATACCGTATAGCATAAAGATGCAAAATATAATCTGTAGTTGATTGTTGTGCACCTTTCTATATTATTTACCAGTAAAACAGACAAACCACATTATGTAGATTATCTGGAGACAAATGAAATAAGTGAATGAGAATGCCAAGCCAAGTGCCGTTGAGTCGGATAGAAGAAAGACATATGTCATTCATTTATTAGAACATGTTTTTATTAGGATAAGGAACTTTTAATATATGTACTTTGTGTATCTTCTCTGTGTCCCCACCCCCCACCTTTTTTTGAATGCACAGAAATTCACACATATAGCTTGTGTCTCTATGTTGCCATCACAAATCAGCACCAAACTCCTCTGAGAAGATAACTTAAGTAACAAAGAACTGAGACATACCATGGCATCTACTGCATCCAGAATTATTAGAAATCTCTTCCATCTCTTGCATCTTTGGCAGTTGTTTGGTGTGCTTAAGAAGCTAAAGCAGACCACTTTGGCTGAAAAACAGCACTCAATTTGATGTTTTAATCTTAGTTCTTAGATTTTTTTTTTTCTTTTTTTGACAGAGAGAAACAACTTTTATTTGTCAAGGTGGAACTATCAGCATGTGTTTATAGCTGGAAGGACAACTTAGTTCACAATTCACAACGTTGCTTCTGCCAGAAATATACCCATCAGTCTCTCCCACAATGCTTACAGCCAGGGAATCAAAACAGCAACAGCACTATGTTTCAGTACATTTTTCAAATGCTGCTGCTGTTAGGTTCTGTCCACTTGGCTGTGACTCATAAGGGCCTGATGTATACCAAACTGAATTGTTGCGCAGTCCGGCATCATCTGCACGATCATCGGTGTGTTTTACTCTGCTGTTCTAGCTGTTGTATCATTTCATCTCACTGAGACTTTCTTTCATTGAAAATATTCTTTCAAATACATTATAATTTTTTTTAAGAATTATATTTAGGTATTATTACATACCATAAAATTTACCTGTTTTTAACAGTATAATTCAGTGATTTTTTTTCAGCAGATCTACTGAGTTGGGCACCTGTCACCTTAATTCACTTTTAGAACATTTCGCCACCAAAACTAAACTCTATTCCCATACCCAGAAAACCAGAAATCTATTTTTTATCACTATGTTGCTGTTGTTAGGTGTCGTTGAGTCAGTTGTGAGTCATAGTGACCCTATGTACAAAAACGTGAAACATTGCCTGGTCCTGCACCGTCTTCCCAGTGGTTGTGAAGCACAAGTCCGTTGCTGTAGCCAATGTGTCACTGTGTCCACTGAAGGATTTCCTCTTTACTGAAGGACTTCCTCTTTTCTGAAGGCCTTCTACTATACCTAGCAGATTGTCCTTCTCCAGATACTCATCCCACTTTACAATATGTCCAAAGTTCATGAGACATAGTCTCACCATCCTTGCTTCTAAGGAGAATTCTGGTTGTATATCTTCCAAGACAGATTTGTTCATTCTTTTGACAGTTCATGGTAAATTCAATATTCTTCCCCAACATCACACTTCAAAGGTATCAGTCCTTCTTTGGTCTTATTTATTCACTGGCTTTCAAATAAATAGGAAGTCATTGAAAACACCATGGCTTGAGTCGGGCACACCTTAGTCTTTAAGGTGATATCTTTGCTTTTCAGTGCTTTAAAGAGGTCTTTTGCAGCTTATTTGACCAATGCAAAAACTTCTTTTGATTTCTTGAGTACTGCTTCCATGTGTGTTGATTGTGGATCCAAGTAACATGAAACCTTTCACAACTTCAATCTTTTTTCCTTTTATCATGCTGTTGCTTATTGGTTCTCTTTATCTCCATAAATTTTTTTTTTTTTTTGGACATTTCATGTAAAGGCAATTGCACAATATGTGATCTTACGTGCTTGACTCCTTTCACTCAGCTTATTGCATATGAGATTCTCATATATTGCACAACATATGAGTATTTCATTTCTTTTTATTGCTCACTAGTGTTCCACTGTACTGATACTCCACATTTTGTTTCTCTGTATACCAGCTGACAGACATTGTTTCCACCTTTTGGCTATAAGGAATAATTCGACCTTCCTGTGCAGTACTTTCTGAGACCATATATTATTATTTCCTTTGAGTGGCTATTTAGGAGTGGACTTGCAGGAGCATATGGCCATCCAAGTTGACTTCTGATACATCTTCAACTGAGTCACATAAATGGCAAAGTGGACTTTGTAAAGTGAGACCTATTCATGCTACACATTTTCTACACATGCTACACATGCTACACAAGGGCTTCCAAGGTTTCCTCATATTCTGTTTAAATAGATGAAGACTCATATAAAACATGTGGAGATACTGCTTGATCCTGTACATCTGGATCAAGCACTCAGAGTTTTCAGTAGTTCTGTTCTTCTGTGAGGAGACGTGCTGGTACAGTAATTAAACATTCCACTGGTATCCAAAAGGTTAGTAGTTTGAACCCACAAGCAACTCCACAGGAGAAAGGAACACTGCTTTCTTTGTCACAGCTAGAGAAGCCAGGCCTTCCTATGTCCTGAGGATCTTCCTTATGATTGGAGGTCTACAATAGTATCACCACTATGTCCAGGCAATTAATTAATGTTGTAGAAATAAAGACTTTCAGAGAAGCTTTCACTGTCCCCCAGATTGTTTTTAGATTCTATGTATATGTACAGTTCTTTCCTCTAATTTTCTTTACTCTGACTTTTCGTTTTTGAAATCTATTAATGAATTTGATGAACATTGCTTAAAGTATGTCTTTCCCAGTGCACTGCAAGATCACTGAAGTCAGGCAGCGAAGTAGAGTGCCTAATATTCAGTTCTTACATACTTGCAGGAGCCCTGGTGGCACAGTGTTTAAGAACTAGGCTGCTAAACAAAAGGTCAGCAATCTGAATCCACCAGCTGCTCTTGGAAATCCTATGGAGGCAGGTCTATTCTGTCCTGTAGGGTCATGTTGAGTCAGAATTGACAAAAACAACAGTTACTGACACATAGTAGATATTCAGTAAATAATTTTTGAATGAATGAATGAATTCGAGGAGCAACTTGTGATTGATTAGATTATAATTATCCATTTTGACGATATAAAATAGGAAAGTTGTGGCTTAATGGTATAATTCTTGCTTTCAGCATGGGAGACCCAGTCTCTATTCCTAACCAGCTACCAGTCACTGGAGACTTTCATGTTTCTATAAACTGAACAGGTTAACAATTTTCATTAGAACTTCCTTTTTAAGATGAACTAGAAATAAAGGCCTGTTGATCTACTTCTGAAAATCAGCCAATGAGTTACAGCTGTACAGATCACAAGGACCCAAATCACAACTAATCCTGGGAATGAGGGGGCAACATCTTGTTCCATTGTACATAGGGTCATCAGAAGGTAGCCAGCAATAGCAATGGCTGGTACAAAATTCAGGAATGTCCACAGATACTGTTAACGTTGATAGAGGATACAATGTTTGTCTTTGCTGGGAAAGATAACTATAAATAGAGGGCAAAGGACAGGGCACAAAGGGAGAAGTGTGTTACTATGAGGTCTACAATTAAGTTCTTGAACTGCTAACATCGGCAGCACTGTACAAGCAACTGTACCAACAACTTGGTAAGATTTCATCACCTTGATATATCAGTATCTCACAACCATATGTGTGTCAACATGTGGCAGCGTCTTGCTGAGTGACATTCATTATTGTTGTTGTATGTTTTTGTGTGCCATTGCAAGAATGTCAGAGCTTGAATTAGAGCAATGAACAAATGTTAAATTTCTTGTTAAACCTAGCAAGCATGGAAATTAAATCAGGGACACATTAGTCCAAGTTTATGACGACAATGCCAAGAAGACTACGACAGTGTACTCACAGATTAAATGTTTTTCTGAGAGGAGAGAAAGCATCGCTGATGAAGTGAAGTCAGGGCAGTCAGTGACAGGCAGAACTCACAAAAAGCATTGTAAAAAAATCATTGAATTGTGTATCAAAATCATTAACTGACTGTGAGAATCACAGCTGACCAAGTAACCCTAGATAGAGAAACAGGAAAATTGTCACTGAAAATCTTGGCATGAGAAAAGTGTTCGCAAAAATTATCTTGAAGTAGCTCTCTGAGGAACAAAAGCAAAGGAGAGTTGCAGTTTGGTAAGACCTTTTGGAGACGGAAGACAGCATTTGGGGCTGTGTTATTACTGGTGATGAAACATCTGAGTACCAATAAAACGCTGAGACCAAGTGTCCAGGTGCACAATGGAAGGCAATTATCCACAATGAAAAATGTTTCATCAGTCTAAATCGTGTCAAAATGATGTTGCTAATCTTTTTTGATATCAGAGGTATTATGTATTATGATTTTTTACCAACTAGACAAACAGGCAATCAAGGTTTACTATTTGGAAGTGCTGAAAAGGCAGTATGAAAAAGTTAGATGAAAACAACCTGAATTTTTTGTCAACAACTCATGGCTCCTGCATGACAGCAAGGCACCAGCTCACACAGCACTGTCTGTGAGGGAGTTTTCAGCCAGTAAACAAATAACCGTATCAGAACCCCTACCCTGCTCACCTGATCTGGCCCCCAGTGACTTTTTCTTTACCAGAAGATAAAGGAAATATTGAAAGGAAGACGTTTTGATGACATTGAAGACATCAAGGGCAATACGATGACAGCTCTGATAGCCATTCCAGAAAAAGAGTTCCCAAATTGCTTTGAGGGGTGGACAAGACACTGGCATCAGTGTGTAGCCTACAAAGGGGAGTCCTTCAGAGGTGACCTTAGTGATAGTCAACAATGACGTATGTAGAACCTTTTCTAGGATGATTTTGCAAACTTAATTTTCACAGCATGTATTTGATTTTATGCATGAACATTAATTTTCTTTCCTTTCACTCCCTTTCAACCAGGAATAAGTAAAACTCTGTATCATTTGTTCTTCTACCTCTGTGAATAACTTGCTGCACCGAGGCATATGGTAGTATGGGCTGCGATATAAAATTCTCTATTGCCATATGTAAGAGATAACCATAGGGGTAGGTGGAAAATGTATTATAGAAATTGCTATGGATCAGGGTGACTAACTGTAGCCAATGGAGATCTAGTATTGCCCGAGATTGCAATGGTCAAATTAACAGCAGGGAAGGGTAGCATATATGAAAAAAATGAAAAAAAAAAATCTTAAAACTGTTTCTAAAGTGAAGTGATTAGAATTTCGAAGATTTTTCTTACAAGTTTTGTCTTGGAAAACAATGCTGAGATATCACGGAATTTCTCCAGCAGTAAACTTCAAGCGTGCTGGTTATTGCCAGACTATCAGCTTGGAAGAACTGAAATAACTGGATTCATTGAACTCAGTGGAACTTCAGACACTGAGATGTCATTCGTTTAAACGAGGGCCTCATTTTATGTACATTGGTGTATTTTTTAATTTTAAAGAGCAGACAAAAGTGAATTAGAAGTGTGAAGAGTGTAGGCAAGTTGTAGAGTATTAAGTTTCAGCTTAAATTAGGACGACAATAGAGCTGAAGTTTATGATGGAAACTGAAAGCACTGTTAACACTTTGAAAAGCACAGAAACACTCTTTGAAACTGTGACAACTGAGTGCTGACTTTACAGAAACAAGAGAAACTATCTCCCACATAAAAGGGATTTCCCCCCCCCCCCAAGAGGATAACTTCTCCAGGCAGTTGGGCAGAGCACAGCAAAGTCCCAGGAAGAGGGACAGTCTATGGCCAAGTTGTTATCAGGGAGAGGGTAGCCTCCAAATCGAACAAAAAGATCAGAGTTTTCTCAGACCTTCCTGGAAACATTCAGTCTCTGAAAGATAATTAATAAATCATCAGATTGACTTCTTGTTTTTGCTACATAGCACCCAACATTTGCTTTTCTTTTAGCTCTTACTAGATTTTTTTTTAATCTATATTCTTTTCCACTTATCTGTCCCCAAATAGGAAACCCTGGTGGTGTGGCGGTTTCTTGCTAAATTTTTTAACAATAAGTTCAGCAGTTCAAATCTGCCAGGTGCTCCTTGGAAGCTCTCCAGGTCAGTTCTACTCTGGGCTGTAGGGTCACTGAGTAAAAATCCACTTGATGACAGTGGGTTTGATTTTGATTTGGGTCCCAAAACAGGAGCCCCCAGTGGCATGGCGGTTAAATGCTATAGCTGCCAACCAAAAGGTCAGCTCTTTGAATCTGCTATGTGGGTCAGCTCTTTGAATCTGCTATGTGCTGCTTGGAAACTCTATGAGGCAGTTTTCAGCTCCATTCTTTAGGGTAGCTATGAGGTGGGATTTTTTTTTTGGGGGGGGGGATCCCACAATAATGTCAGTTCCTTACGAGCAAAAACATTGCCTTTTACATTTAGGTCCTTAACACTTACAGTGTCTGTCTCATAGTAGACACTCCATGTGTCAAATGAAGGAGACGATGGATAGATACATGAATAGATTAATTCATTTACTGTTGCAGTTGACCAATGTGGATGGCTTTGTTTATTCAGCGTAAAGGTTTATTATCACACACTGAGAGATAGTAAGGGAAAACAAAAGCTTTATTCTGTACTATTTTATTATCTGCTGTCACAATTTGAAAATGATGTTTATCCAGATTCTGCACTCTATGACTATAAGGCAATTTTTAAATGATTTGTGGTGTTTACAGTAGACTAATTTTCAAATACGTGGGGCCCATATTTTCTTACGTAAAAACCATTTTCTGGGAAATATGTTTTTCAAACTAATGTAATGTTCTTGTCTGGTCTACTGTGCCTAATTTAAAAAGTGAAAGGTGGTTTGGAACTTTCTGGCAGGTAGCTGAGTGATAACACACATTAATGAAGACGAAGAGTGTGACGTATAAATTCAGGTCTCACTGGATCCAGGCTTCACTTTTATAAACACGCAACGTTCTCATTTTATAGCACCCTGTCCTTATAGTCTCCATGCTGTGATAGGAACTGGGACATTCTGTCTGTGCTGATGTTGGCAAATAATGTTCATTGCTATCAATATGCCATCTATTTAGAAGAAGCAGCGGTGACAGTCACTGCTTTTCCTTAAAGGATGTTAAAACTTCAGACTGTCTCTAGATATCACTAGTATCAGGACATCAGGACAGAAATTACTCCCTTCTGCCTCAAGGAGTTTCTTTCCTTTCAAAACATGGTGATCACCCATGATAAGAAAAGAAGGAAATACAATTCACAAGTAGCTCTGAATTTTTAAAGCATTTTTTTGACAGATTAAACACTATCTTTGATTCTGTAGTGTGGATTAATAGCCATAGGAAATATGTTAAAAAAAAAAAAAAGAAAGAAATGCTCAGTACGTCTTATCTGATTCTCAAATTAACATAATGCATTGATTTTTTTTTTTTAATATTTATTTCAAGAAACAGAATTTAAAGGATTTCACCTCCGTGTGTTACTTTGTTCTGTTAGCATCATCTTGGAAGAACATTATGGAGGCTAGTGTAGCAAACTGTATAAAGCACAGCTGTGCTAGGTATTGCCTCCGGCACAAAATGTACCCTACCAATAATACTTCATTTATCCTGCTACTACCCATAGAAAACCTGTTTAAGTGCTAAGCGTAACTCATTTTCTCCGCACTAGCTCACTAATCCTTTTGCGTTAGCACTTCCCAAGGCATTTGCAGTTGGCAACTGTCTTCCAGGCAGGAAGCACTTCAAGTTCTATGTGCCAAGGAGTTAAAGTGGTGTGGAATTATTAAATCATCGCATTTACTATGTGAAGAGGTGCTTGGGAAAATAAATCCTTTTCCTTATGCAGATTTGCTCTGTCAGACATTCTTAGAGATTTTGTCATCATTAAAGATGCAGAAGCAACATTGTCAAGCACAAAATGCTTTGCTGTCTTTTTGTGAAATCCCGTGTCATAGCTCGAAAAGTTTTAAATAATAAAAATTGATGAAAATTGAGATAATATAAACAAATGCAATGAGAAGTTACTTTTTTATTGCTTTCAAGGACAGCCTACTTGAACAAAGCAAAAAGTCAATAAAATGACACAAAAGAAACAAACACACAAACTAAAATCGATGTTAGAAGAGATTCTGGAGCTTGCTTTTGGATACAGAGCAGCTAAACCAAATAGGAGAAATAAGGAGGAGAAACTGCTGCCCCAAAGATTTCAATGCACTGAGCAACAAGACAAAGCAAAGTATTATAATGAAATGCCCAAAGACGTGGAGTTAGAAAACCAAAGGGAAAGAATGCATCTGGTGTTTCTCAAGTTGAAAGAACTGAAATAAAAACTGAAGCTTCAAGTTGCAGTACAGAACGATTCTATAGGGAAAATATTAAATGGTACAGGAAGAATCAATAGAAGATGAAAGGAATACATAGAGACACTGTACCACAAAGAACTGGTCAGTGTTCAGCCGTTGTAGGAGGCTGCATATGATCAAGGACTGATGGCACTTAAGGAATGTATAAGTCCAACCTGCTTTGAAGGGGACGGCGAAAAACAAGGCTCCAGAAATTAACAGAATATCAGTGAAGATGTTTCCACAGATACATTTCTGGAAGTACTCACTCATGTATGTCAAGAAATTTAGAAGACAGCTGCCTAGGCAACTGTGCACATTCCAAAGAAAGGTAGTTAATGAAAAGCAGAAATTATCATAAGTAAATAAGCATTAATGTCACAGAAAAGTAAATTTTTGCTAAAGATCATTTGAAAGGTATTGTAGCAGTACAGTAACAGGGAACTTCCAGAAATTCAAGCAAGATTCAGAGGACAATGTGGAAAGAGAGTTAACATTACTTTTCTCGGATAAATTATGGCTAAAAACAGAGAATACCAAAAAAAAAAAACCAACCCTATTTACCTGTTTACCTATATTCTTGTGGCTATTTGAAGGCACTCAACTGTGTAGATTGTAACAAATTCTGGATAACATTGTGAAGACTGGAAATTTCCAGAATAATTAATTGTGGTCATGTAAAATGTGTACTTAGACCAAGAGGCAGTTGTTAAATGGAACAAGGGGATGTTACATGCTTTAAAGCCAAGAAAGGTGTATGTTAGAATTATATCTTTACCTCGTATTTATTCAATTTGTACCCTGAGCAATTAATCTAAAAAACAGGACTATATAAGGAAGAACAGGAATTTCAGAGGTGGAGGACTCACTAACCGTCTGTGATATGCAGACGATCTAACTTTTCTTGCTGAGAGTGTAGAGGACTTAAAGCACTTAAGGGTGAAAATCAGTGATCACAGCCTTCAGTATGGTTTTACTTTAAAATAAAGAACACAAAATTCCTCACACCTGGACCAGTAAGCAACATTATGATAAATGCAGAAAATATTGCAGTTGTCAGTGATTTTACTTTAATTGGATTTACAGTCATAGAACATAAAATCATCAGTAAATCAAATAACCTATTGTATTGCCATAGTGGATTAAGTGCTGTGTCTGCTAACCAAAAGGTGAGCAGTTCAAACCCGCCATGTGCTCCTTGGAAACTCTATGGGGCAGTTCTGCTCCGACTTCTAGGGTTGCTATGAGTCAGAATCGATGCTACGATGCTGGGTATTGCATTAAGCAAATCTGCTGCAAAAGACCCCTTCAAAGTTTTTAAAAACAAAGATATCACCTTGCGGACTTAGATGAACCTGACCCAAGCCATGCTATTTTCAATTGCGTCATATGCATGAGACAGCTAGACAATTAATAACGAAGACTGAAAAAGAGTTGATGCATTTGAATTACGGTATTGGCAAAGAATATTAAATGCACCACAGACTGCTACAAGAAACAAATCTGTCTTTGAATAAGTACAGTTGGCATGCTCCTTATAAAGGATGATGAGAGACTGTTTTAGGTATTTTGGACACGTTATCAGGAGGTGTCAAACTAAACTCACTACCATAGGGTCAATTCCATCTCATAATGATTCTGTAGGACAGAGTAGAACTGCTCCATAGAATTTCCAAGCAGTGCCTGACAGATCTGAGCTGCTGACCTGCTGGTTGTCAGATGTAGCACTTATCAACTATGCCTCTAGATTTTCCTTCAGGAGGGAACAGTCCCTGGGAAAGGACGTCATGCTTTGTAAAGTGGAGGGTCATCAAAAGACAGAAATATCCTCAAGAAGATGGACTTATACAATGGCTTTGACAATGAGCTGATGCATAGCAACAGTGTGAAGATAACTAGGACAAGGCAATATTTCATTCTTTTGCACATATCATTGCTATGTTGATGTGTTGAAATCCACTTGACAGCTTCTAACAGCAGTATTGCTTTGGATCAGAGATTATGGGTCTTTGTTGTTGCTGTTGGTTTGTCTGTTTGTTTCTTAATTATAAGTCTGAGGAATATCTATTCAGTAGCTATATTTGGATGAAGTCCAACAAGAAGTCTAATATTTGGAAGAAGTGCAATACGTAAATATTTGGAAGAAGTCCCACGTATTCTGGTCTACCGCATTGTCCCTTTTTAAAGTACAATGTGCAGCCAAAGGCTCTCTCTATTTGGTCTTTCTTCTTGTTTTTATCTTTCACCCCAGCAAACTTGTATCACATTCTGACAACACCAAACCCAAAATCAAAACACTGCTGTGGAGTCAATTCTGACTTACAGTGACCCTTGGCTTATAGGACAGAGTAGAACTGCTCCATACAGTTTCCAAGGTTGTAAACGTTTATGAAAGTAGACTGTCACATCTTTCAGTTAGAAACCGAGCACTTAACCACTTCAGCACTGGGCCTTTCTGGTGGAGTCTTCCATGAAGCACAATTTATAAAGCACTGTTATAAACTGCTAATACCTAAGAAAAACTTTGAGTTATAATGTCAAAAAGCAACTTCTAGTGACCATAGTAGCACTAACTAATTAATTCATTATTTACTTATTCAATTAAGTTAATAAAGACAAATATTTTGGGTTCTGATATATCTCTTTCTTCAAAATAGATTAAACACAATAATTAATGCTGATAAAACAAGATGTACCTTGCATGCTTAAAGAACTTTGTCATTTACATTAAGATATCTAGTATTTTTCTCAGAGTGAGTCTCAGAAGTCTGAATTATGTGTTACGCTTGAGTTTTTGATCAGAGACACAATTTAGAAAGATAAAATTCAAAATTTTAAGCTAAGCATAAGTCAAACAGAAAGTCTGAAAAATCCTAGTAAAGAAGCAACTGTCAATATATGACTCCAGGACAAAGAACACAGAGAAGGATGAGGCATGCAGATTCCAAAGAGAGTTGATAACGTTTTTTTCCAAGATTATTTTTCTAAGGTTCCCTGAAGCAAGGAGAAACTAAGTTGAAGAAAGAACCTTGATAGCTTCCATCTATGTAGTGTATCCATCTGGTACATGGTAGAATACTCAATCCACCTGTGAGCAAGCAAGACACTTATTATCAATTGTCAAGAGACAATTGATATAAATGGTAGACATACTACACAAAGTACTGAGGGAACATAGGAAGGAATAGAGAGGCACTGCTGATTCAGGGAAATACTTAGGAATATCTAAATGATAAATGGAAGATTGTTGTGAAAACAGAACATGACAGTATGGACAAATGTAGACAAAATACACAGTAGTCACCAAAATATGAATGCACCCGGCAAATAGTTGAATATTGTTGAAATTTAAAGTCTAAATGTGTCCTGGGTTAAATTGTATGCCCCCAAATAGGTGTGTATTAATTTGGCTGTACCATGGTTCCCTATACTGTGTGGTTGTCCTCCTTTTGTAATTTTCTCGTGCTTTAAATCCTAATCTCCACCTGTGGTTAATTGGGTAAAATTGGATTATGTTAAAGAGGATTAGGGTAAGACTGTAGCACCCTTATTGAGATCAACTCCCTGATCCAACATAAGGGGAATTTCACTGAGGTGTCACTTACACTACCTTTTATATCTTAGAAAAGATAAAAGGAAAGGGAAGTGACCAAAGAGTTGAGAACCAGACCACCCAGAAAGCAGTGTCAGGAGCAGAATGCATTCTTTGGACCTAAGATTCCTTCACTGTGATGCTCTCAGATCAAAGGAAGAATGATGCCTCACAAGAACCTTCCTCCAGAGGTGAGACAGACAGAAAGCCTTTGCCTGGAGCTGACACCCTGAATTTGGACTTGCAGCTTGCTGGAGTGTGAAGATAAAAATTTATCTTTGTTGAAGCCATCCACTTGTGGCTTTTCTGTTCTATCAGCACCATGTGACTAAGACAAAAGGGTAGAAGCAGGAAAGTATAACGTAGCTATGTGTTTGGGCAGTGGCTAGATGATGAAAGGTATTGCTGGCCAAGTAAACAATCTAGAGTTTTTCCTAAAGACAATATGGGAACCACTGGAGAACAGTGTACAAGGGATTATTTGCAAGATCAGATATGAAAACGAGAAAGATATAGTAGAGTAAGGGAAAACTAAAAATAGAGTGATTCTTATGAATGTCAAAGAGAGATACCCTAAATTGTTTTAACTGGGGATGTACCTTGGTTAGAAATATTACAATTATATTCTGGGATAACAGAGTTCTTTCACAGACTTCATGATAAAATGTTACCCATTGAACTATGTTTAATTCATGCTTCTCTTGAACGTTCATAAAACCACAGGAAGCAATGAAACCACTAAATCAAGAAAGGAAGATGAGCATTCACATACCAACGTTCCAGCCCAAGGACAAAAATCTCAGGATAGAATTCCAGTAAAGTGCAGTTTACTCATAAAGGCAGAGGGACAAAGTTAGACAAAGGAGAGGAGTTTTCATCAAGCTTATTTTGTATATATAACTCAGATAATCTGAGGTCTCTTTCAGAAAATAAGCATCCATACTATTTTGGAATAGATGTAGAATTCTGGAACAGCAAATGAATCTCATCCCCTAAACCCTCCAAGTGATGCCTTTGTTTGTACCCTGGTCCCCTCATGTGGTGTTGGACAAATCATTTAGTTTCTATACACTTTACTTTTTTTGCTGTAAAATATAGATATTCCTGGCATGTCCTTCTTGATGCTGTTGTTTAAATTAACCCATTGCTGTTGAGTCAACTCCAATTATATTGACCTTATAGGACAGGGTAGAACTGCCCCCATAGAGTTTTCAAGGAGTGCCTGGTGGATTCAGACTGCCGACTTTTTTGTTAGCAGCCATAGCACTTAACCAGTAGACCACCAGGGTTTCCACTGTAAGGATTACATGAATTAATAGAGATACAGCTTTAGGACTGTCACTGAAACACAGTAAACACTCACAATTATTACACACTACCGCCATTAATTTAAACACACTTGTGGGCTAGCATTTGCAGAAAGGTGTTTATTCATGTAGAAGAAGAGAATAATAACACTTACTTCCCAGAAATGTTCTAAGTGTTTAATTAAACCATATATGTTACCTTACTTACTGATTCCCAGAATATATTAAGGTCTGAATAAGTCTTCGGATTAGTAGCAGCAGTAACCGCAGTGACAGCTGTAGTATTTGAATGGTGGTTAATTAAACAACTGGACAAAATCAGGACATTCAGTGGAGAATCATAAAATTCTGATATGAAACTGAAAATAGTGAGTTGCAAAGACAGAAGAAAGAACAAGAGTCACTCAGAGCCCCAAATTTCCCTTCATTTTTAGAGGCAAGGATAAGACTGTTCACATTTTCAAGTGATGTAAGAAAAACAAACAAAAAAGTTATCTACAGAATCCCTCAAGGACAGAAAAAGAAAAGTTCTAAACTGAGTAAGTGTAGACTCTGAATGCAGAGTCTATACATCAGCAAAAGGTATAGCGTGTGTCTAAGAGCACAGTTTAAAAAGGAGCAGACAGGAAGCCTGGGAAAACAACCCAGGCTATTCAAAAAGCAGAATAAGACCCCTTTTCACTAAAAGATGTCTTAGCTACCCAATACCACAGTAACAGAAATACTACCAGTGAGTGGTTTGTAAGAAAAATGTTGCTGTCAAGTTGATTCTGTAGTGATCCTTTAGAATAGAGTAGAATACCCCACAGGGTTTCCAGGGAGCCGCTGGTAAATTCAAATTGCCAGCCTTTTCCCTAACAATGAAATGCTTGGTCACTCTGCTACCAAACTGAGGGCACTGGCTGTAGAGGAAGGCTTTCTCTTTGTCTGCTCTGGGGAGAATTCTTGTCTCAGCTTTTCTTCCCCCAGTGTTCCTCAGTTCCTCCAAGTGCCCTCTGTTTTTCCCTTATTTGTGCTTGTTTGTTTCTGTGCCTAATCTGTCATTTTTACATCTCAAAGACAAACTCTACACTGATATGGCTCCATCAACATAACAGAGAAACTTATTCTTAAATTGGGTTGCATTTCCAGGTACAAAACACTGAATTTTGACTCGTAGTGGCCCTATAGTACACAGTTGAACTGCTCTGTAAGTTTCTCCAGAGAATATTTAAGGCTGGATTCTGACACTTTTCTTGGAGGGAGGGCAGATCACAATTCAACTCACAAACAGAGAGAACAAAAGTAAAACATCACAAATCTTTTCTATGTGTTGACGATATTTGTATACATCCGACTCGACGGCACTTGGCTTGGCTTGGCTATATATGCTTATAAATAATCACATACTTACCATGCAGAAATTAGTTTCAAAACACGGAACAGAATATTCCAGATGAGACAATAATCACACTTCTTAAATTTTTTTCCTACTGGAAATGGGACTATGATTTAAAAATCATTTGCATTGTGTTATTAATAAAATTCAAGGAAATAAGAATTCTAGGAAGAAAGAAGAAAAACACTAAGAGGTGCTAAGTAAAATTCAAGGTAGTTGTGCAGCAGGTAGAAATGAACAAAAAGTTAGATGATGAAGAGTATAAAGAAATTAAGAAAAAAATATAACTAAAAATTAATAATGGAATGAGACTGCAGATAACTGAGTTGATATCATATAACATACATCTCAAATGGTCTCTGATAACATAGAAAGAGGAATAGTGACATAAATAAATGATTTTAAAAAATGGCTCTCAGACCCATGACTATTCGACTAGACTGAAGAATAGATACAAACAACTATTTTAGAAGAAGTCAACAAACATAGACCTGAACAGTAGAAACAGCTAAGACATCTTCTTTACTAAAGCCACTTTAAAGCCAAATCCACTTGACTCTAACCACCCCTATCAAAATCAAGTCCTCTCTCAGGAAGCAATAAATTCTGTGATCTTTGGCTGAAGCTTTGCTGTTTTCTCCGCTCTTTAGGATTCTGACATAGTGTTTCAAGTATAAGTTGGGTTATCCTCAAAATAGCCACTTAGATACTCACATCTCTCTGCTTTGATGAGAAGCTTTTGGATTTAATTCCCTGCCATTTTATATCTCTTACACACTCCTGTGGAATGCCCTAACTGCCTTTGAACAGATGTGGAAATTAACCCCCTCCGACAGCCTCAATACTTACAAAGCTTGTTTCATCTATAGACAAGATTGATTTAGCTGTTGTTTGATACTGAATTTAGCCTGCAGAGTAGACTTACAGGCACTGGTGCTCTAACCAAGGGAAAAATCTTGGAATACTTGCTGTCACACCACTCTCTTCTGACAACTGTCCTCAAGATATCACTTTGTCATAATATTTGATATTGGCTACAGTGTTTCTCAAACTTTAATGGACATGTAAGCCGTCTAGCGGATCTTGTCAAAGGTAGAATCTGATGAGACTCTGCATTTCTAACACTCTCTCATGTGATGGGGATACTGCTAGTTTAAGGGCTATATTTATAATAGCAAAGTACTGTAGTTATTAATAAATCCCCCTCAGGAATGCATACTATAATTACCTGGGGTGCTTTTTAAAATATTTATTCTCAAGTCTTTCCCCAGTCTAATTAAATTAGGGTTTTGGGAAGAAGGGCTTAAATATTCATATTAAAAACAATGATAATAACGAAAAGCTTCACAGGTATTTTATAGTACAGTTCAAAAGGAGGACCTCCGGAGTAAACTAAACTGCTTAAATTTTGAATCTATGTGTACTTTGCTAATTAATATCTGCACAAGCAAGTCACCTGCCCAGGATCAGCTAAAAGTTACTTGCTGCAGAGGTTCTCCCTTATTCAGTTACTAAACCCTAAAAAGAAGAGTGCTTATCATGGAAAGCCAGCTAGCCAGCCAGCCAAGTGCCGTCGAGTCGGATCCGACTCATGGAAAAGACTCTTCAAATGTGTGTGTTGGAGCATCAAAAATCCCCTAGCATATGACTCTGGTTGCATCAGAGTTTATGCTTCTTTAATAAATATGATCAAGGGAATTGCTTTTCATATAAAGAGAGAGAGGGAGAAAAGGGGAAAATATTTTTTTTTTTTAACCTGCAGTATGATTCTGTTCTGGAAGATACTATTCATTAATGCATTTTTTCACAGTCCGTTAAATGCCTGTACTGAGTCAGAAACTTTGCTCTGTGATGGGAATACAGATACTTTCCCCTCAGGAAACTTGGAGTCTAATGAAATAAGCACTTACTGGCTTATCTGTTCATATTCTAACATTTTATAGTCACTATAAAACTTCACATTCTTCATATAGACCTGCTTCTCAAATTATTTACTCAGAAAATAAGACCAGAGCATCGAGATTAGAGAAAGACTAACAACCCATATTCTGCAGACAAATGAACATTTTTGCTGAAAATGAGAAGAATTGAAAACCCTTAGTGACGAAGTTAAGCACCATAGCCTTCGGTGTGTCTTACACCTCAACATAAAGAAAACAAAAATCCTCACAATCGGACCAATAAGCAACAGCATGATAAATGGACAGAAGACTGAAGTTGTCAAGGATTTTACTGTGCGTGGATCCACAATCAAAAGTCATGGGAGCAGCAGTCAAGAAATCAAACAGTTCATCACACTGGGCAAATCTGCCTTAAAAGTCCCCTTTAAAGTGTTGAAAACCAATGATGTCACCTTGAACATTAAGATGTAACTGACCACAGCCATGGTATTTTCAATCACTTCATACGTATACATGTGAAAGCTAGATGATAAATAAGGAAGATCAAAGAAAACTTGATACCTTTGATCTGCAGTGTTGGCGAAGAATGTTGACTATACCATGACCTATCAACAGAACGAACAAATCTGTCTCCGAAGAGGTATGGCCAGAATACTCCTTAGAAGTAAGGATGGCTAGACTCAGTCTCACTTTGCAAATATTCTCATGAGGGACCAGTCTCCGGAGAAGGGCATCATGCTGGGTAAAACGTTAGCAAAACAAGAGAAGACAGTTGACAAGAAGGATTGACACAGTGACTGCAGCAATGCGCTCCGATGCAACAGTGACCACGCAGATGGGTCAGGACCAGGCAGGCTTTTGTTCTGTTGCATATAGACTTGCTGTAAGTCAAAACTGACTCAGTGGTCTCTAATGACAACTTCCAATTTCCAGCAGCACGATTTGAAAAGAATAACCTAGACAACTAGCAAAGATGACACTCTTAAAGTAAAGGCTACCAAACGAGCCAACTGTCAAATTATGTAAATTTGAAAGTCTAACAACCTTGGTAAAAGTCCTTTAGTTTGATGACAAGTGTAGGAAATAAATGAGCTGTCATTTAAAAGTTTCCTCCAACAACCAAATTTAAAGGTATGGAAACAGAATAATAATTTAAGACTGACGGTAGAATAAAAACCTGTAAGTTGCAATGTATTTTTACACGCATTATTTTTATACCTCACATAAATTGGTCTCCTTTGCTAAAAGGAAATTTTGCTTCCTGTAGCAAAAAAAAAAAAAAAAAGAATATTTTGGATGCTATTTTATGATATCATTTTTAAGTTGTCCGACTCGACAGCACTTGGCTTGGCTTTTAAGTCCTGGTAAATACATAAATATTAATAGCCTTTATCTCTATGCTAATTTATGTTAATATTTATTTTTTAGTATTTTCTATATTCCCCAAATTTTCTATAGGTTCTGATTCTTTACAGTTAGGATATTATTAAGCTAACATACTTTTTTCTCTGTTTTATTAATTAAATATGTAGAAAAAACACACTGGATTATTGTTCCCAACTTTTGGATCTTTCCTATTATAGGATTCTTCATGCCCAGTTGTTATGTAATTTGCGTGTTCATTGATTTTAAGTTTGGATGAAGTATTTTGCCCCATATCAGAATGGGAATTCTAAATGTGTTTTCATGATTTCCTTAATATTCTTTTGTCCCTGATACTGGCATGAAATGAGGGCATATCCCAGAGAGGTACTACTCCTTTTATCTGGACTGCTGAATAAAAAGACAGGAGGAACAGAATGCTAGTTCACCTGCAGTCTGGCTGAGCTGGACAGAATTGAGCTAAGCAGTGTTTCCACGATATTGTCACTTAACATGACCAAGAAATGAAACTTTGTTGAATATGCTGTGAGATATTGCCATTTGTCCATGTGAATGTTTAAGCCAAAGCAAAAATAGAAAATTGTGAATCAGTATAAAGAAAAAACACAGTAACAAGACTATTCTTCTTTAACAGTGCTGATGGTCATGTAAAGGAATCATATACAATTAGAAAGAGAAAGGTAGAGAAAATTAGAAAAGAGAAAGAACAGTCCTGTTCAGTGGACAGCTTTATGTACCATGAACATTGAAACCAAGAGTTTAATAGTCCAAGTGGATTAGAGACACATCTGCAAAAATAAGTGAACCACAGAAACACCAAAAGAAAATATGGATGAGTCTTGTTATATACTTGATATTCCCAAGTGCTGTCAAGTTGGATCCGATGATATAGTGAACAAATATTTTCATGAAGAAAAATCTAGAAGCAATAATAGAACAATTTGATAGATTTGGCAAAAACAAAAATGAACAGAGAAATTTGTTTTACATATACAATCACATCATAAACAAAGGCAAGAGGCAAACTGGAAAAAAAAATTAGAAAATATATCAGAAAAAAGGTCTAATATACATAATACACACATGATTTTTAAAAAAGAAGGAATGCAACCACAACTTCTGAAAAACAGGAAAAAGATATAAACAGAGAATTTACAGAAAAGTAAACGTGTTTGTTAGGCGCATGAAGCATCAATCAACTTCGATCATAATTAAAAGACCTATTGCCATCCAGTTGATTCTAACCCATAGTGACCCTGTGGGACAGAATAGAACTGTCTCATGGGTTTCCAAGGCTGTAATCTTCACAGAAGCCGACTGCCACATCCTCCTCCTACAGAGCTGCTAGTGGGTTTGAACCAAAATCCTTTCAGTATAAACAGTCAAACCCCTAAACACTATGCAGCCAGGCTCCTTACAATAAAAGGAATGATAATAAAAACATTTTCTAACTTATCTAATCGACAACAATTCAAAGGCTTAGCAACACATTCTCTGGCAAATATTTCACATATTTCAACGGGAATGCAAAATGGTACAACCTCTGTGGATGGTAGGGAATTGGCAATATTCAGTTTTGGAACCACATATACATTTATCCTTTGACTCCATGATCTCACTTGTAGGTATGTGTCATGAAAATGTGCCCTCCAAAATATGAAAACAAATATGCACAAGAATTCATTGCAGCATTATCACACAAGTAAAATACTGTTTTGTTTTTTAAACCTGTATAGAGGAGATCAGCTGGTTTATAGTACATTTTCATAGTTCTAGAAACAGAATGAAGAATATGAACAGATATGAAGTAATTTCTAGGTTATATTAAATGGAAAACCTGGTAACTTAGTGATTAAGAGCTAAAGCAGCTAACCAAAAGCTTGAATCTACCAGCTGCCCCTTGGAAACCCTATGAGGCAGTTCTACTCTGTCTTGTAGAGTTGCTGTGAGTTGGAATTAACTTGATGCTGACTAACAACAATCATATGCAGAGGCTTTTCCAAGTGTATCTTTTCTTTAAAATAGTAAAAGTTACTACTTTTTAATCATATTAATATTTTATATATTAATTGTTCAGTTAAATTGGCAAGGATCTGTAGGGAAATCTTAAAGTTCGATACAAACAGAAATTAATGAACCAAAAAAAAAAAAAAATACCCTCCTTAGCTTCAGATTATTTTATTATCTCCTTGGAATCACTTATTAGGTAGAAGACCTTAACCTGGGACCGTCAGCGACTAGAGCCGCTTGCCAGTCTTCAGTGGGTATGCAACATGAGTTAAAAATAAACTTACATTGGTTTCAGCAGCTTAAAGATTTTGTTTCCGCAGTATTCCTACTCTTTGCTGACTAATGGAACAAGATACGGAGAGAATGTGATATCCTGGTATTTCAAAGACTGTTTCTCAGTCACTCAAAATCTTGTTTACCTTTTCAGTGGTATACAAAACACTATAACAAAACTGTCAGTCCAAAAATAATTATCGCCAATTTATGTGCATTTCTAGACATCACATTTGGGACAGCGGTGCTTTGAGGGGTGAAGACACACGAAGGCAAAAACGAGAATGAGAAGTGTGGCAGAGTGTCAGAGGTGATGACCGGGAATTTGATAGTTGCAGCTCTCAGAAAGCAGGAGAACTAAAAGACATTTTCACTTTTTACTAATCTGCTATGGAAACAAAGTCCCCATTGGAAGCCCAGAACTCAGTGGGGAATGACTAGAAAACTGAGTGCAACAGAGAACACAGAGAATGGGAGAGGATGCACAAATGAAATGAATCTTAAGGGAAAAGCTTAAACATGAAAAAGGAAAGAAGGCTATTGGAAAAGCATGAGGCCTATGTGGATATAATTAACTGGTGAGATGAAATTGACCTAATGACAATGACTTTGTTTCCTTTATTTATTCTGGTTTATGATTATTTTTGGTAATTGTTTTCTTCCTTTTTTTCCTTTTCTTAATTTTGGATACCTGGTATTCAGTTGCATGTTCTCTCAATATATCTTATGAATTCTACATTTCAGAATTACTTCTCTAATATTAAGATCATTAACTAGTTATAATTACTTACAAATAAATCATTACACTCTAGTAATTCTTTTTAAATTAGTCCAAGTGGTCAGCAGTGAGTATATAATTGGTTGATGCTAAATATCTTGCAGCACATTACAAATGGCTGATGCCCCATAACTGTTCCATTTATAGTTTATGGTGCAAATTTTAAAGTCAAGTAAATGGTGTTTTTAGCAGTAGTTCATGTGCTACGACTTGCCGGGGTTGTAAATAATTTGTAGGGCATTTATATATTCTTAGATACCATGTACTTCTTGCTTTTAAATATATTTATTAACCCTTATAAATAATTGATAAGCATCTCTTTAAATGAATCATTCTTAAAATTGCTTAACTGTGTAGAATTTTTCTTTACTAATCCTATTTTTTATTTTTTCCTTATTTCAATCAGGTATAAATAGAAAAACCTTTGCATGCACCTTTTGTTCTCATTCTTTAATCTAAGTGTCTGTGTCATTATTCATGTTTATGATGGGAAGCTATGAATTCTTTCCATCCCTTCTCCTTCTGGCACCTTCAGTGAGTAATTGTTTTTATTCTCAAACCCATCCATCCCAGTATTACAGGAAGTATGTGTGTCTCAGTCCCTATGTCTTCATTTCCCTCCCTCCTTATTTATTTATTTTTTAATTTATTTTAGTCTAGACATCCCGCCCACTTCTTTTTATCCCTTAATATCAGCGATTGAAGAGACTAATTTGATTACATTACTATGACGATTTTTGTATCATAGTAACTTCAAAAATGCTATATTAATTAATATCCATGCCTTAGAAATGAGAGAGGATGTAGCAAAGTAGCTGAGGTGTAGGGACCTCATAGCACCGAGAAACAAAGACCACGAGAATGGTACATCTTTTGAAACCAATAACCCTGCACTAAGAAGTTTCTAGGTCAGGGGAAGATTGATGACAAAGACCATTTTCCAGAGTGACACAGATAGAAAGCATTCCTCTGGAGCTGGTACACTGAATTTGAGCTTCTCTAGCCTCCTACATTGTGAGAGAACAAATATCTCTTTGTTGAAGCCATCCACTAGTGATATTTGTGTTACAGCAGGATGACATAACTAAGACAGACAGTAAAGGAGGGAGTGGAGGAAAACACATGAATGTCTCTTGGAAAAATTGCAAAGACAAGGATTTATTTCAGGCATTTGCCAATCCTCAGTTTGCAACATTGTCCTTATTGAAACCTAAATCTCATTCTGGTCTTCCCAGAAAATTCAGTGGTAAATGATTATATTTTGTTGTCCTTCATTTGCCCAAAGATGTATTAATTCATCACTGTTTTCTTTTAAAATAATATGTTTTATGCCTGTTGGCATTAAGAATATATAGAGCAGAACATGCACTAATTCAGCAATTTCTACATGTACAGTTCTGTGACATTGGTTGCATTCTTTGAGTTGTGCACCCACTCTCATCCTCATTTGCTAAGTTGTTCCTCCCACTTTAACACCATTTAGCTGCTCCATGAGTTTTCTATCTAATCTTCAAGTTGTTGTTATTAATCTGATGCCATACAGATAAATCACAAAAAAGCAAAATGCTCTAGGCAGATTGTTTTAGTCAGCTAGTGCTGCTCTAGCAGAAATACCGCAAGTGGATGGCTATAGCAGCAAACAGTATATTTTTACGAAGTCCAGTGGGTCACAAGTCTGCATTCAGGATATTCTCTCCAGGGAAAGGGCTTTTCCTCTGTCAGCTCTGGAGGCAAGTCCTTGTATTGCATCAGCCCTTCACTGGGGAGCATCTTGGCACAGGAATCTCAGGTTTAAAGGATCCACTCTTTTCCCTGTACTGCTTTCTTGATTGTATGAGGTTCCTAATTCTCTGCCTGCTTCTCTCTGTTGTTATCTCTAGTAGGGTGAGAGGATGCAGGGTGGTGCAAACTCCCTTAGCAAGGGTGTGGCAGTCCCACATTAACCCTCTTTTAACAATCATCTTGTCTATCAGCCATAAACAGAGATTAGGATGCCTAGGACAGGAAAATCACAAAATATTGTAATGATGGCCAAGCCAAATGACTACTCACATTTTTGGGGGGCCATAGTTCAATCTATGACACAAATATTCTTCACAAGTTAAGCTAAATTATTGTTTCATTTTAAGAAAAATTCAGGGGATTATTTTAGTTTAAGATTTAAAGATTGTCTCAGGTCAAAATTTGGGGGATTTAATCAGTCTTAGTGGCTCCAGAAAGTATGGATTCCCCAAGGATTTGAAATTCTGTTCTGCACTTTTCCCATTTTAAATACAAATTATCTATAGAACCCTTGATCAAATATTTGATCATAGTACCTGGATACAACTCAGTTCTTCCAGTCTCATTGCATAGGATGCAAGTAGCCATATGTTCCAGTTCTTCCTCCTGGTCCTGACTATTCTTCTTCCTCTGTAGTTACAGGTGAATAGAGAACAACTGTTGCACCTCGTCTGGCTGCTTATAAGACTGCAGGCATTAAGCAGCGAGGAAGGATGTAGAACAGAAGTACTAAACATAGTATCAGTCCAACTAACAAGGATGTCCTGTGAAAACATGACCCAAAACACAAAACCAAAAGGTCAAATCCCATGAAGCTTTTGGCTGTACATAAGTAGCCTCAGCAACTACTTTTTTCTTTGTTTATCATTATTATAAATATAAATAATACATAGCTTTTTGTCAGTTCAACATTTTGACAAGCATACAACTTATTAATAGTAAATACATTAATTGGCTGTGCAATGTTGCCCTACTTACTATTTCATCACTAGTTGTTTATTCATTTATGCTCGTATTTCCTGACTCGATTCAGAAATATTAGAGGACCATAACACATATAGTGTACTTAAAAAAAAAAAAATACAAAAGTGTGGATAAACAAGCTATGGTACATACACTCAGTGGCATACTATGCAATGATAAAGGACAATGATAATTTTAGGAAGCATCTCATAACTGGTTTGAATTGGAAGATATTATGGCTGAGTTATATCAGACAGGAGTAAAAGGACAAATATTGTATGAGACTCCTACTATAAGGACTTAAAGATAGATTTCTGTACAGAAGAAAAGACTCATTGATGGCTGCAAGGATGAGGAGGGAGGGAGAGGGTTGGTTGTAAATTAGTTGAAAGAAATTTGGTTGGGTGAAAGAAGTCACAGCACACAGTGGAAAGTAGATCATCTTAACTGGACTTCAACACAAAGTGAAAACTCTTCTAATCTCAACCTAATATTGCAAGGATAGAATAGCAGGGGCAGGGGTCTGGGAACCACACTCTCAGGGAACATTGAGGTAATTGGCATAACTAGCCTATTGCTAATAGAGTCTTCTGCACCTCATATTGGCGAGTGGCTTCTGGAGCCTTAAAAGCTTCCATCTAAGGCATGTCAAACGGTCCCAACTTGTTTGGAACAGATGATCACCAAGAAAACAAAGACAAGAGGACAAGAGAGCCCAGGAGACAGAAGGGCTCATGTGAATGGATTACTGTATCAATATGTGACCAGAAGAACCGGATGGTACCCAGCCACCACCAAGGGCAGACGTGATGGGGCATACAATGTTGAGTTTCAGTGTTAAAATAACAAAAAGAGGGGTGCAACTCAAGCACTCCACTAAAAGACCACATTTGATGGCTCACATGCCTGGGGTTTTCCCTGGGAGCATGGCCCCTAGACCTGCTTCTTCCCCTGACCAGAAAATATTAGTGAGGTCAACTCTTCGGATAGGAATGGACTGGACTCAGGGACACAATGTGACCATGTGGTGTGTGTCTTTTATGGCTCTATGCATTTGTAGGTTGCTGCTCGGTTGGCATCTTACTAGAAGAGGGAGGAGAGGGTGGAGAGAAGGGAACAGGTGATTGTTAAGATGATACACCGTATACAGAATGAAAGGGAGGAGTGTGCTGTCACCAGGCAAGGAGAGCGGACGGAGCTGCAGATAAGCAGGCATGCCACTGTAATTTAGATTGTATGCTTTCATTTAGTCACGAATAAAAAAAAAATACAAAAATGAATGAGATGATCTGGACAAAAGAAACTTTGTGGTTGTCGTCAGGTGCAGTGGAGTAGGCTGCAGCTCGTAGCCACGGTACGTACAACCAAAGAGACAAGCTCCTGGTGTCGCCCCACCCTCACCGTCGTTGTCCTGCTTCTGCCTGCTGTTGCAGCCCCTCCGTCAGCCCGGCTGCTCCAAGTCCTCCTCGCTCTGAGGCGGCAGCTCTTCCCCCAGTTGTCTGTTAAGTGCTGTTCAGCTTGAGGGGAACGGGGTGCCTCAGTTTCTGGTATCATATCAGACAATATTTTTGCAGCTGCTCACAAAGTTTTCATCGGAGAATTCTTTCCAGAAGTAAACCACAGGTCTTTCTTCCTAGTGTCTGGAAGCTCAGCCGAAACTATTAACCCTGCTGGCATTTGAGTACCAGTGACATTGCTTCCAGCATCGCAGTGACATGCACGCTCCCGTAATACAATAAACTGACAGGCTCGTGGTGCACTTTACGCAGGAAAAATAAGATGAAGCTCTGTGAGCCAGACATCAAGTCTCTGGTAGAGTGCAAAGTTCATCTTCCAGAGCTATGTTCATTCTTAGGATCACAGACATGGCATCATTCTCTTCTTCATTTGGGAAAAATCTTGTGTTTCTGACCTCTGTAACTAATATTACTTCATCCCTCTGAAAAAAAAAAATCCTCATGGAAATAATTTTTGCTAGATCCTTCTCTTGGATGCAGTTATTATCTCTACGAATATTCCAAATGCTGTAACACTTTGTATGTAATGGCTCGACAGAGCTGAAAATATTATTCATAAATCGAGCTGGATTCCAGGGGAATTATCCACGTAACTACCCACGATTCAAACAGAATAAAACTGGCTGTCCACACAGAGGGTTGTCTTTGTCAGCAGAACCCAGATAAATACATTTTTGTGCAGGTGCATTGGGGCTTTCTTCACGGAATCAAACGTTCTTTCTGCTTCAGGGAGATGAAAAATGATTACGTTAGTACAATTAAAGTGTCATCTGTCTCCGAACTGCATTTTGCCTTGCACAATCGCAAATAAACCCTTTTCGCATGTAGAATTTTCTACTGGGTGAGAAGTCAGACACAAGTCGCTTGCTAAATCATAAGGCAATATCAAACATGATGCCTGAGAAGTAAGAAAAGCACTGCAAAGATTTACTGCAGAAAGTGTTCAGTTGATAAATGATAACATTTATTTGTAATTTGAGGATTTGACCCAAATGACACTTATTAGCTTAGCTTTTGTACACTCGATTAGCTTAACAAATGCATTATTTGTCCCAATACTATTGGTAAAAGAATTTTAATATGGCAGTGCAAATGCAATTTGTTTTAAAACAAATGTGAATTATTTCTTAATGATTCTCTTCTGCACTGTCTACAAAATTATGGACATCTCATTTTCTCATATGAGGCTTGTAGATAATAATCCTAGTGAGTAGTTGTTGAAATTATAGAAACTCGTATTTTGTACTTGAGCTTTTTATTTTAACATAGGACATATTGCACCCCATCTTAATAACAATAGCTAAAAATATTTACTGTGAATTTCTTTTATTCCAGGTCTAGTGCTAAGCATTTGTATGAACTCTGCTATTAATCTTCATAGCTCGGTAAAGTAAGTATTGTTGTGCTCACCATTTTGGAGATGAGGAAACACAGCACAGTAATTATAAACGACTTGTGAACATACACTGGTAGGTAGCAGAGCTGTAATCAAATAGATGTATTGGGGCTAGAGAGATTTTATGTACTTTTAACTACTGTTACATTTTTTCTTTTGTCTTATGCGCCTTTTGAAATATAACTACATTCTTTACGGTCTATATTGAAGTTGCTACTACTTTTCTAAGCACCAGATTATTGAAAGCAGATGGCCCCAAACAGCTGACTCCTTTTGAGTCAGAATATTTCCAACTAAAAAAAATTCAGGAAATTGAGGAAGAGAAATTCTTTTTAAAAATAGATATGAAATGCAAGTTTTTGCAGGAGCCTTTGATACATGTCCTTTTATGAGCTAGTTCTCTTTAAATATCAAGTTTCAAATGTTGGATAGTCACATTAAGATGTCACTACTTAACTCTCTGAAGGCTGTGACTACAAGTCATTCAGTCATTTCGGTAACTGGCAAAAACCTAATAATTTAGAAAAGAGTTTCAAAAAACAGAATGCTTGTACTTTATGGTTCTCTGCATCTATAGGATGTTGTCCTACTGGCGTCTTACTAGAAGAGAGTGGAGAGGGTGGAGAAGAAGGGACAGGAGATTGTTAAGAGGATACATGTATAGAACAGAAAGGAGGAGTGTGCTGTCACCAGGCAAGGACAGCAGTAGAAGCTGCACAGAGGCAGGCATGCAAATTTAAACCAGGTTGTACACTTTGGCTCAATCACAATAAATGAATAAATAACAGAATGCTTAGCTTAATAGACAGCATCAAAACCTACATAAAAAATTTTGTGCCAGTAATTTATGTGTTATTCTTCATAAACAGATCTTCATATTTGAAATCATTTGGGGGAAAAAAATCCATTATATTGGTTTTAAATATTTTTTACCAGAGCCCAAGCAAAAGCTATGGCATTAGAGAGAAGCATACTCTGCCTTTCTCATACATTTGTCAGCTTTGTTTTTCTTGTACTGTGGTAGCCTGTGTGTTGCTGTACTGCTGGAAGTTCTGCCACCAACAGTTCACAGATCACCTGGGTCACCCGTGGTGGGCAGCTTTCCACAGAATTTCCAGACTAAGAGACCAGGAAGAAAGACACGGCAGTCTACTTTTGAAAAAGTTGGCCAGCTAAATCTAGGAATAGTCATAGAACATTTTCTAACGTAGTGCCAAAAGATGAGTCCCGCAGGTTGGAAGGGACTCAAAAAGTGCCAGAGGAAGAGCTGTCTCCTCAAAGTGGAGTCAACCATAACGACATGAGTGGGTAAAGCTTTTGGAACCTTCATTTTCTCAGGTTACATGACTCAAAATGAGAAGAAACAGCTACAAATATCCATTAATAATGAAAACATGGAATATACAAAGTACGAATCTAAGAAAACTGGAAACTGTCAAAGAAATAGAATTACATAAGGATTAATACCATAAGCATTAGTCATCTGAAATGGACTAATATTGCTCATTTTGAATCAGACAGTCATATGGTCAACTACACCGCATGACTGACAAATTGAAAGAGAAATGGTATCACATTCGTCATCCAAACAACAACAACAAAAAAAAAAATCAAGATTTTTCCTGAACTACAGTGGTATCAGTTAGGATAATATCCATACACCTAAAAGAAAGATTAGTTAGTATGACTATTATTCAGATTTATGCATTATCAGTGCCAAAGATGAGGAGATTGAAGATTTTTACCAACTTCTGCAGTATGAAATTAAACAAATATGCAGCCAAGATGCATTGATAATTGCTGCCAATTGGAATGCAGCAGCTGGAAAAAAGAAAGAGGATTAGTAGTTGGAAAATATGGTCTTGGTGATAGAAATGACCCTGGTGGCTCTATCGCATAATTTTGCAAGACCAAGGACTGCTTCATAGCATACCACTTTTTTGTCACCAACAAAAACAGCTATACTAACCGTGCTTTTAAGGAAACTGCATAGAACAAAAAGACAGTCGTAAGAACAGAACATACAGATACTGAGTGGTTTGAAGTCAGAAAAGGTGTGAGTCATTTCACAAATAATCTGAGAAGCGTGACTATTTGAAAAAGAAAATATCATCAGAATTTAAGGAAGGCTCACTAGCAACCTCTGATATTCAGGTAACAGAAACTTGATTGCTGAAAGCGAAGAGGACTTGAAGTACTTACTGATGAAGATCTAAGACTACAGCCTTCAGTGTGAATTGCCTCTCAATGTAAAGAAAACAAAACTTTTCACAAGTGGACCAATAAGCAACATCACGATAAACAGAGAATAGATAGAGAATTTCATTTTATTTGGATCTGCAATCAACACCCTCGGAAGCAGCAGTCAATAAATCGAATGATATACGGCAGTGGGCAAATCTATTGTAAAAAACTTTTTTTTAAAGTGTCAAAAAGCAAAGATGTCCACTTTGAGGATTAAGACATGCCTGAACCAAGGCGTGGTATTTTCAGTTTCCTCACATAAAGGCAAAAGCTGGACAATGAATAAGGAAAACAGAAGAAGAAGTCACAGCTTGAATTATGATTTTGGCTAAAAAAATTGAATATACCATGGACTACCAAAAGAAAGAACAAAATCTGTCCTGGAAGTACATCCAGAATGCTCCTTAGAAGCTAGGATGACAAGACGTTGGATGCCTTATTGGGAGGGATTCATGCATTGAGAAGGACATTGTGGCTGACACAGCAGAAGGTCACAGAAGAAAAAAGGAAACCTTCCACAAGATGGGTTAACAAAGCATCTGCAAGACTGCATGGCTCAAGTATAAAAGCTAACGGGAATGTGGTACAAGGCCAGGCGGTGTTTTCTCTTGTTTTACAAGAGATCACAATGATTTAGAAAAACAACATAGTCTGTTTGAGATCTAAGCCTTTCCACTGCAGTTTGGAAAGTAAAGTTCCACATTTGCTTGTCTGAATCAGTAAGTGTTTTCGTCAGCCAGCGCTGCTCTAACAGAAATACCACAGAGTGGATGGCTTTAACAAAGGAAAGTTTATTCTTACACAAGCCAGTAGGCTACAAGTCCAAATTCAGGATGTCCACTCTAGGGGAAGGCTTTCACCCTTGTCAGTTCTGGAGGAAAGTCCGGTATTGCATCAGTCTTTTTCCAGGGAGCATCTTGGCACAGGAACCTCAGGTCTGAAGGACGGGCTCTTCCCTTGGTACAGCCTTCTTGATGATGTGAGGTTCCCAATTCTCTACTTGCTTCCCTGTCTTTTTATCTCTTGTAGGATGAAAGGATTAAGGGTGGTACAAGCCGTACTCCAGGGAAACTCCCTTTACAGTGGAGCAGGGAGGTGATTCTATGAAGTTATTTACAGTCTCACCCTAATCCTTTAACATGCAGCATAGGAAAATCACAAAATGGAGGACAATCATGAATACTGGGAATCATGGTCTAGCCACACGGCTACACATATTTTTGGGGGGACACAATTCAATCTATGACAGTCTCTGCCAACTCCTTTCAGAATATTGTATAATGTAAAATCACTCCTTCAGTTCTTTTAAAAGATTTGTGTTAAATACTTGTGCATGGTAGTTGATACAGTGTACATATTCTATCTCAACATCAATTTTACTTAGGCATTCTATCTTTAAACCATCAGCCCATTTTTAGAATAAAAATCAATACACGTCTGATTACGCTGAGTGAAATCAGCCAGCTGCGAAAGGACAAATACTATGTAAGACAACTACGAAAATGGAAACCCTGGTGGCAAATTCTTAAGTTCTACAGCTGCTCACCAAAAAGTGTGCAGTTCAAATCCACTAGCTGCTTCTTGGAAACTCCAGAGGGCAGTTCTACTTTGTCCTGTAGGGTCTTTGTGATTCAGAATCCTCTTGATGGCACTGGGTTTGTTATTTTATTTTTTTGTAAGAAAATGTTTATGCACAGAAGAAAATAATTCTTGATGGCTACAAGTGTGGGGAAGGAGGGAATGGGTTATACATAGATTAGATAGTTAACAAAAATTTGGTTAGATGAAGAGACAGCACACAGCAGAAGGCAGGTCAATAAGCTAAAAGGTTTTCTAAATACAACCCAACGTTTTAAACAGAGTAGAAAGGACAGTGCTCTGGGGACCAGGGTTTCAGGGGACATTGAGGTCAACTGGCATATGAGGACAGTCAATTAAGTTTGCAAACTCATCCTAGAAAAAGAGCTACATACCTCACTGCTCAATATCAACATACTCACCTTCAAAGTACTCACCTTAGGAAGCTATGCTGCCTTGCCAATGTCTAGTCTACCCTTCAGAACAATTTTGAAACTGTTTTTGTTGAACGGCCATCAGAGCTGTTATCATATTATCTTGATGTTCTGAATGTCATCAAAATGTCTTCCTTTCAGTATTTCCTTTACTGTGGGTAAAGAGAAAAGTCACTGTGGTCCAGATCAACGGCCAAGCCAAGTGCCATCAAGTCAACTGAGTCAGGACATATTCCAATACAGTTATTTGTTTACTGGCTAAAAGCTCCCTCACAGACAACTAGACAATTAAGTCCACGAACTTGGCCACTGTGCCACCATGGGCAATGGCCATTCCAGATAGAATTCCCAAATTGCTTTGAAGGGTGGGCTAGGGGCAGGTGTTGGTGTATGGCTTCCCAGGGGAGTACTTTGAAACTGTAATGATACTCAGCAATGTGTTGTGTAGCACTTAGAACAATTAAGTTTGTGGACTTAATTGTCAGATCTCATAACTAGTTTATTTCTAAGATAACGTTCTGCATCTTACACTGGTGAGTGACACTTGGCATCTTAAAAGCCAGAAAATTGCCTTCTAAGGAACATCAACTGGTTCAAACCCAGCTGGAGCATATGAAAACCAAGAACATCAAAGACATGAGGAAAATAAGAGCTCAGGAGACAGAAAGTTCCATGAGATGGGGAGATGACATCAGTATGAGACCACTACTCTAGGTGACACCTGGCTACCACCAAAGATTGCCCTAACAGGGAGCACAATGTGGAGCCCCTGAGGGAGCACGAGAAAAATGAGTGTGCACGTCCACCGCTGTTGTCGAGTCAGGTCTGACTCGTAGTGACCCTAGAGGTCAGAGTAGAACTGCCCCACAGAGTTTCCAAGGAGCACCTGGAGGATTTGAACTGCTGACCTTTTGGTTAGCAGACGTAGCACTTAACCCACTGTGCCACTAGCATTTCCATGCAGATCTAGAACTCCATTAAAGGACCAGACTCGATGGTCAGACATCCTGGAGGGTCCCCTGAAAACATTGTCCCTGAACTTGCTGCTAGATCAAAGCCTAAACCAGTACCGAAGCCAACTCTTCAGACACAAATTAGACTTGACTGCAAGACACAGAGTGATGCAGGTAGTGTGTGTACTTTTTGAATTAAATGTATATATCAGGCCGTCTGACCAGTTCCTCTCTCAAGGTGAAAAACGTGTGTCCAAGACTTTAAATGGCAAATTTACTTGGGTTGTAAACTTTTAGTTAATCATAATAAGTGTGTATGTGTGTACATATACATATATATGTACATATACAGACTCGACGGCACTTGGCATATATATACATATATATATGTATTTAAAAAAGGAAAAAATCTGCACATCTGAATTTAAGGTAAGTTAGAATTACTCTGGTCAAAACTATGATGAGCAGAATAATTACATGAGTGATTAATGGACTGAGCTGCTAAATAAGGAGCATAAGTACGGTCTCTTATAAGTCCATGCTCAGTTACACGTATACTCCAAATCCTCTCGTCAAGTACTTGAGAATTGTGACAGTCATTTTTAAAAACAAAGCCTCTAAAGTAAAATTTTTAATTTTGTTATTAAAAATGAACTGGAATAGACTTTAATAATCCCTTTGATGACACGCACACCATTGGGTAACTCTGAAGCCCACTGGTTGAGAAACAATGATTAAGATAACATATTCTATTTAATGTCTTATGCCTCATTCTTTATATTTTTCCATCACTTGCTAGTTTACAACACAGTTTAAAATCTATTTTTGTACCAAATTCCCCCAACTGTGAGGAAACAGAGGCTCAGAAAGATTAAAAACGTTTTCAAGAAAAATTGCCCCTAGTGGGTTTTTCAGCAAAGCTATAGTTTTTGTTTGCTTTAATAACGTGTGTGTGTATACAGATATATATGTATGTGTGTATGTATATACATGTATGTATATATGGAGTAGAAACAATTCTAATTTAAGACCACAGACCTAATTTGCCCGTTACTGTCAATACACAGCAACAAAACATTGACTAGAACTCTAGTGAACTGCTCGAGTTTGTTAAAAGCTATTTCCCTCTATAATACCACATTTTACCACAATGTTGTTTTTCTTAAAGTAAATGTGCCTTACACTACAGTAATTCTTCCCAGTATTAGCCTTCTTGGACCTTTCTGCAATGTCTGCTCACTAAACCAATCTAGTGATTTAAAATCTACACTAGAAATTTATGACAACTTCATATACTGCTAGCTTAAAGGACTTATTTTGCTTATGAGTGCAAATGCATGTTACATAAATTTGTGATTGTTCTGAGAAACTGTGGTACCTTTGAGTTTCATTTTATTCCCACCTATAGAATTTATGTGTGTCTGTATTGATGAATGGTAGTTGGGAAAAGTGATTTGGAGGACCTGAAAAGTAAGATACACTCCTGCTCTGCGCTGCCAAATTTAGTTGATTTAGAACACATAGGCACTCTTCCTCATACCAAAGTCAGAGACAGGCATGAGGACTCTGTGGTGAATTATGAACAAATACCTGTGTCATAAGAATCTTGAAACTTAAAGATTACTAAAATGCGTGTATTTGTGTAAGATCAAGCATCCACAGGACAGATGAGTTATGAGGAAACCCTATGACACCAAGTCCTTCTTCTTGCTTTTCATCTCACCAACTGAGGAGTATATGAGGGACCGGGGAGTGGGAGAACTTCCAGTCTTCATCTAAACTATACTGCATTTTCTATTCTTCAGAAAGACAGTGAAAGACCCATAAATTCTGTAAGGATCTGGTGATACCCCAATTAGCAGGGTCTATGGGATCAATCAAAGTTTAACTGCTTTGAGCAGTAAGAGCGTCAAGTAGCAGTCTTCTGGACCAGTTCACTATCTTTTGAAGTAGAGGGCAATGCATGTCTAAAGATGAAGGATGTGAGACAAGACCAGGCAGGAGTCTTCAAAGACATCAGGCAGCCACGTGACTAGCCCTGCTTGCCTTTTGGGGAAAGCAAATGCCTAGGAACAGAGAGCATCCTTTGCTTTGACACCAGAGAGTGGATATTCTTTACTTTTATCCCCATCCTAGACAAACCCTTCAGGCCTCTTTTTAGATCAATTAGACAAACTGGTAGAAAATGAGATTTAAATATTTGGGTCCATTTCAAGTGAGACTGAATTTCTTCTACTGGATATAATTCCATTTTATAGAAACAAAATAAAAATAGGAGAGGTCTCAGGAATGACAATCTATCTTAAATTATTTCAGTCTTAGGAAATAATTCAGAAGTATTTGACTATTCACCAATGCTTTTAACAAGAGATAAAATGAATGAAATTAGGTAGATAGGAGTTTATATATTTTTTTCCCAGACAAAGGAAAATGAAAGCTTTGGTTAGTGTCTTATGTTTTAACTCTGCACCTCAAACTTGATTCACGTTTAGAATTGGCTTTATGTGAGTGTGACTAAAATTGCCCAGCACACTTAGTCTATATTGCTGTGTGCTTGAGATGCTTAGCGGGGTCCCCCAACCTGTCTCCCTGATGATTGTCAGGGCACCTCAGAAGTGGAAGCTAACTCAGCTGAATGCAAACTATCAACATCAGCAAAACTATCTGAGCCAGATTAGCCAACGAATAAAGTGGCATTTTAGGGACCACTAGTGTAATGCTGCCACTAGAGGCCTGAACCTGTTGCTGTCACGTCAGTTTCACCTCTTATAAACTCTATAGGACAGGGTAGAACTGTCCCATTTGGTTTCTAAGGAATGTCTGGAGGAATCGAACTGAGGACTTTTGCTTCTTAATGTGTTTTTTAAAGACAATGACACCAGAGTCTCCTTTATAGGCTATAGGAACTAATAGTCTCACCATGGCCAGAGTCTGATGGTTTCAATCATATGGGACTAAGAAATGAACGCTCTACATGTAGGCAGCTCTTCCACAGCTAGATGTCCTTTAGTTTGGGTGGTGTAGTAAGTCCATCCAGTAGTTGGAAACTGTGAGAGTAATTGATCTAGACCTGGAAGGACTGATACCACATTGCCACATAGAGTGACTACATTCTTATTGCCATCAACTCCTTCCAGTTATTTCCTTTGAATGTAGTTGAATTAACGTCTCTAATAAAAGAAGAAGGAAGAGGAAAAGAAGAAAATACAGCTAAGAGAATTCCACCACTTATCAAAACATACACTGTTATACACTGTATAACACATGGAAATGCTGGTGGCTAGTGGTTAAATACTATGGCTGCTAACCAAACCCACCAGCCTGTCCTTGGAAACCCTGAGGAGCATTCTCCTTTGTCCTCTAGGTCTGCTAGGAGTAGGAATTTACTTCTTGACAACATGTTTTTTATGGGGGGGGGGTTATGGTAAATGAGATGTTTTTCCTAGCCATTACACAAATTAATCAAAAAAAATGGCCTGTGTGTATTGTCCCCAACTTAGTTGTTGCTTTATAGCAAGCTGAGACCTGTTAGCCTTCTCATCCCTTCAAAAAGGTATGCAGGCATTAAAATCAAATTTGTACGTATCTAATTGGTTAGTGCTTACATGCTATCTTTGTTAATCAAAAGATCAGCAGTTCGAATCTGCCCAGCACTCCTTGGAAACTCTATGGAGTAGTTCTACTCTGACCTCTAGAGTCACTATGAGTAGGAATCAATTCATCAGTCGGTTTGGTTTTTTGGAATTGTTCTAAAATAGCCAGCATTTTAGTTATTTAGAGTCTGCTTGCATTGTATGTCCAATAAAACTGCACTCAACGTCTTTTAGTCCTAGATAACAAAAATCCTGTACCTATAAGGGCCCTTTGGAGCTTAAAAAGTAAAAGTAAAAAATTGCTATGGGGTCAATTCTTGCTCATAGTGACCCTACAGGACAGAGTAGAACTGTCCCATAGAGTTTCCAAGGAGCAACTGATGGGTTCAAATGGCTCTTCTCCTAGATTTCCGAGCCTCTCTCCTCTGTAGTTGGTCCTCGTGCAGATTACCCTAGAAGACTCCTGCTGTGGGGGCCATCTCCTGCGTGTTTCTGTCAAAACTTGTCGTGTAGCACCATCTCAGGGTTGTATCTTTTTCCCGATCAGCTCTCAGTTTTCTCAATCTCACTCTACCAGCATCTCCCAATTTTATTTCTGATTTGGAGCCTTACGTTGTGAGTAAAACAATGATTACTTAAATCACAGAGGGAACTTTCAACTTTCCTAACCTTTCTCCTGTTTTCAACAGCCCTATGTGTAGTGATACATAATCTGATAGAGTTAGTACAACTATCTCTACTATTTAACTTTGTCCTGTTTTAAAATATATTGTAATTTAAAACTGTCTTTTAAGCGAACAAAGAATCCTTAACAACAAAGGCAATGCAGGGAAAAGAATGAAAACCCTGGGTTGATACTTCATTTATGGATGAATTTCAGAAAATTCATTGTCTGAAATTATTTTAGGAAATCAGTTGCTACAACCCAAGAAAAGAGAAATACAGAAAATGAGTTAGTTGTACCACAGTATTTTACTAAGCACTGCAAGCACTGGTGAGGCTTAAAATACAAATTAGTTATTTGTTCATCATTTGTAACAGGGTACCTACATCCCTCCAGTTATCTGTTTTAAGGGCTACAAAGAATTACCTGCTATACGTGATCCTTTTTGAAGAAGAGTTTGTTTTTCATATCTGAAATACCTTCACTCATCAAAATGATACACAGCGTGACATATCTTCAGCACAAGAAGAGATATTTTCAATTATAAAAAGTATTGGTATCTTTCCCTAGTAATCCTTAATTTTAAAGTATATTTCCCTAAGGTAGAAATCAGCAACAAAATGCAACCACACTTCCCTTCCTAATGTATTTTTTTGCCAAAGTTAAGCACTGACTTGTTTTCAAAATATGAAAAAAAGTTATCAAATGCATTATTAAATGCATGATTGCTTTTCATTTTCCAGTGTAAGCGTCATGGTTATTTTTAAGAGGGACATCATTGAATATTATATTCGTTGCTCAGCCTCACAAAAAGCAAAAAAGTTTAAATTCCTAGGATATATACAACAATCCTTTTGATAATTCACAATCCTGGGACAAGAACACAGCAGTATATAGTTCTTGACAGAAATGAATTTAAATAACAAACATTAAAACATTTAGTAAAATACCCAGGATCTTACAAAGCAAAACCCAAAACCACGGCCATAAAGTCAATTCCAACTCACAGCTACCACATAAGACAGAATATAACCGCCCTATAGGGTTTCTAAGTCAGTACATCTTTTCAGAAGTAGACTGCCACATCTTTTTCTCAGGAAGCAATTGGTGGATTCAAACCAGCAATGGTTTTGTTTGCAGCTGAGTTCTTTAACAACTGCTCACTACCGGGGCACCCTGGGACCTAACAAAGACTTAATAAATGTTCGCTAACTGTAGTTGGGAGATGGGTGAGAATTCACTGCTTAGCTGTCTGTCCTTTTTTCATTCCAGAACAAGATATAGAAACTGGAGGCTTAACTAAATACCAAGGCAATTCCAACCTTGAAAATGTTGTCTGAATTTTGAATTACTGAAACTTGGAGAGTATCATATTACATACCTGCACAGTTAAGTACAAACTAATGTTTTCAATGATTATAATGGTGTTTATATGGTTTAATTTGGCAGATGGTCTGATACATGCATACTTGGGTCAATTAACCCCTACAAATTCTCAAAATAACTTTTTTGTTGTATGTATTAGAATCAGTTCCTACTTACAGAGACCCTATAGGACAGAGCAGAATTGTCACACAGTGTTTCCAAGGAGCAACTCTTATTATCGTACGTATTGACTTAAACAGCTATTGACATATTTACTGATTTTGGTGTCTAATAGATAGCAAACAAACTCACCATTTTTGCACGGCTCCAAGGAGCAAGAGTCACATCTTGGTTCAGTTGTGCTCCTGAAAGTACTGCTTACACTGAGTGCAGTGGCAGTTGTGAGTGTGGCCACCTGGTGCCAGGCATTGTACTAGGCACTGTTTATAGAACAGTGAGCAAAATAGACAAAATCCTGCTCTTTAGAGTCATACCATCATTTATCTTTATCTATTAATTAGTTGTGCTGTGGTGGCTTGTGTGTTGCCAGGATGCTGGAAGCCTTGCCACCTATATTTCAAATATCAGCACGGTGAACAGGTTTCTGTGAAGTTTTCAGAGTAAGAGACTATTAGAAAGATCTGGCAACCTACTTCCAAAAATCAGTTAATGGAACAGAATATTATCCAACATAGTGGTGGAAAAAGAGCTTTCTAATTTGGAAGATACTGCAACATAATCCCTACAAGGGCCTCAAACATATCAATGACCATGAAAATAGTGCAGGACCAGGCACCAGTTCATTCTAAGGTCCCAGTGGGTTGGAGATGACTCAGTGGCAACTAACAATGTCCCATCTGGCTCCTAAGCTCTAACGGAAGAGGCAGATAATGCACAAATCAAGGAAGTAAAATACCTAGTACGTTAGAGAGTTGCAAATGTCAAGAATAAAACAAACACAGGAAGAAAGTGTAGGAGCTGAGAAGGGAAATTTTAGATACAGTGTTAAGGAATTCTATAAGATGTCATTTCAGTAAAGGTAGGAGTATGTGAGAGAACAAGCCACGATCCTTATCTGGGAGAAGAACTGTCATGGATCGAACTGTGTCCACCCAAAATGCATGTAGCCGTTTGGCTGGGGCATAATTCCCAGTATTGTGTGATTGCTCTCCATTTTGTGATTTTCCTATGCTGAGAATCCTAATCTATGATGTAGCCAATAGGATTATGTTATAAAAGGATTAGGGTGGAATTGCAACACACTTACTAAGAGAGTTTTCCTGGAGTGTGATTTGCATCACCTTTTATTTTTTTTATCCCACAAGAGATAAAAGGAAAGAAAAGCAAGCAGAGAATTGGAAACTTCATATATCAAGAAAGCAGCATGGGAGTAGAGCACACCCTTCAGACCCAAGGTTCCTGAAGCAAGATGCTTCCTGACCAAAGAGTGATGTAACATGGACCTTCCAGAGTCGACAGAGAGGGAAAGCCTTTCCTTGGAGCAGATATCCTGAAGTCAGATTTGTAACACACCAGACTATGTAAGAACAGACTTTTCTTTGCTAAAACCACCCACATGTGGTATTTCTGTTACAGCAGCACTAGATAGCTAAAACAAGAGCATTCTCAGCAGAGAGAAGGGGAAAAAAAAAAAGAGAAATAGAAGATAGTACGATGGGAGTGTGTCTGAGGATGTTTGGTCAGTGTATTTTTTAAAAAGGAGACACAAACTGAGTTGGTGGAAATGAGTTCAGGGAGACAAGGGGGAAGGTAATAAAGACTTGCATTTAGAGTAAGAAGAAAACATGTTAAAAGATTTGAAAACAGAAGTTAAGAGATGTGACTGATGTTTTAACAAGTCATGCTATTTAATTGAAAACAGCGTTTAGAATGCAGTAGCAGAGAGAGAATAGCTAAGAGAAGAGAGCAGTAACGCAAGTCAGAGACAATGAAGGCTGTCACCACAGTGTAGCTTTGGAGGTAGAGAACAGAAGTTTCTCCTGGATGGACCCCACAGTTAGAATTCACAGCCTTTATTTATGAAGTAGTTATATAGTGTCAGAAAGAAGTGTTGCACAAGACAGCATTTTTTTGCTCTGAACAACTGAAAACCTGGAGCTGCTATTCACAAAAAAGAAGACTAGAAACGTCAGATTTTACTTTACTGTTGGGAACACAGTTTGGTATGTGCCAACTTTAAGATCCATACAACTGTAAGGAAGACCAGTTAATACAACAATTACTCAAATGTATGAACCAAACACAATAGCCAAAGATGGGAAAATTGAAACTGTTTACCAACTTCTACAGCCTAAAATTGATCAAGCATGCAAATAAGGTGCATTGATAATTACTGGTAATAGAAATGGGAAATAGAGAAATAAAGAGCGATCAGTAAATGGCAAATATGGCCTTCGTGACAGAACCAAGAGCACATGATAGAAGCTTGCAAAATGAATGACTCATTTTTCAATAACAAAAATGATGCCATATGTGTGGAAGTTACCATATAGAAAATAGGAATCAAATTGACTGCTTCTATGAAAAAAGGCTATGGAAAAAGCTCAATATTATCACTGAGAAGAAGGCTAGGGACTGACTGCAGAAACCACCGACTGCTCAAATTCAAGTTCAAGATGAAGAAAATTAAACAGGTTAGCAAAAGCCAAAGCATGACATTCAGTATATTACACCAAAATTAATAGATCATCACAAGAATAAATTTGACACGTTGAACACTACTGACTGAAGACCACAAGAACTGTAAAATGATATCAAAGACATCATACATGAAGACAGCAAGAGATCACTGAAGAGGAGGGCATGAAAGAAAAAAACAAAATGAATGTGAGAAGAGTCTCTGAAAGTTGCTCTTGAACACAGAGTGGTTAAACAGAGTGGAGGGAATGATGAGGTAAAAAGAACTGAGCAGATTTTGAACAGCAGCTCAAGAGGACAAAGTAAACTGTTATGATGAAATATGCAGGTAGCTGGTGATAGAAAACCATTTGGCCTTTCTCAAGCTCACAGAACTGAAGAAAAACTTCAAGACTTGAGTCTGCCGAAACCATTAAGGCATAAATTAGTGCAGTTCTTCATTAGCTACATTTGAAAAATCTAGTACAAATGCAAACCAGAAGGAATGCCAGGAAAATGGGTATTAAAGAACTATTTTAGATATATTAGAGTATTTGGTAATCTTAATTATTAAAAACAAGTGAAATTAAACATGTCTAGTTTTATAAAAGCAAACAAAAAAGAAAAAGAAATATATGCTAGGAGAGCAGTTAAGGTTGTTAAATGAGCAGAAACTTAAGATAGAAAACATATCACTGAAGCATATGTAGTGTACATCTTTTAACATGAAGTTTTAGAAAATATAAAGGGATAGAAATATTCCTGACAGAGGGTACTGAAAGAGAACAAACCAGAAATGGAATTAACTTTTTCTCTAATAATGCTTTAAAACTAATGGGAAAATTACTAAGGCTTTACAAAACTCTAATTATGTAACTTTCTATTTTCCAAATTTTATATTTATTCTCAAAAAAAGGTGTGGGTGGGAAAAGAAAAAAGAGACATGGGCAAAAAGAAGGGACTTGTGTTTTAGTATTATAATTTCACATGATTTAACCATTAATGAGTCATAGAAGGAAATGATTATTTTTCATAAAGACATTAAATGAATGTCTGTGAAATTGGAAGCTAATATTTATAGTGATACAAAAACCCAAATGGAGTTCAGCTAATGTGCTCTTACTGGTGCCAAATACTGCGCTAAGTAGTTGGTACATACTCTATTACTTAATCCTCATAGTCATATAAATGAGACAACATATGAAACTGAGAAATTTTAACAATATAGCTGCTTTGAAAAGTAAGGCATTCAGTGAAAATAGGCACAATGACCTATTTCCAAATTTTGAACATTAACTATAAACAAGGAATTATTTCAATATGAATTCTTTAATCCTTTCTAGTAAAAAGAAAATGAATCATCATCACAGTACATGAAACCCAGAAGTATAAATTAATGTTTGAAACAATCTGACATTTTTATGGAACTGGAGGGTAGAAGAATGCATTGCCAATGACAAGTGAAATCAGTGGAGTTGAGATAAAATTAATGAGGACTGACTTGCTGGAGGCTCTTTTTGGTCCTGTGTTTCCTTCCACCTGGTGTCATTACAACCTATCCCAAAGATAGAATAATCTTATCAAACAGTCTACTGATTTCCCATTTCCATGGATACACGGTAGATTCTTAGTCATTTTTTGCTTATCTGCAGCATCAAACTCCACTGAAAGCTTTCATGAATGCTGATGTTGAAATTCTTATAAAGATAGGAGATTGACTTTAAGCTGTTAAATAAGTTAATTAAGCTTCACCAAAGCAAAAATATAAAAGCCCTGAAGTTCGCTGTGAGTTTGTTCCTTTCTACTTTGACATTGTGCAAAAACATGATAGAAAATTGTGGCTAGAAGTTATCGTGCCCAAAGACCGTATTAGTTCACCTATGAAAGTTTCTTCCAGCACTCTGTGATTTTGATAACAGTAGTTTGACAAGTGCATGGCTGAATTTGTTAATAGACCCAGAAAATGCTTATAAGCATTTGTGTGAAGCAAGAGAGTATGCCGATGCCATAGGGCAGGCAGACACAACACACATAGTGAATTCATTGTGTGCATTTCTGGAAGTTGTATGTTTGCTGTTGTTGATCAGAGATGTTAAGGAACATATTACTTCTGGGAAACACTTGAATAAACTGTAGTGTAAATTTCTGTTTGAACGTCTTTCTCTAGATAGTAGCTCTAGGATAAATATCTCCCATCAATTAGTTTGTTGGGGTTGGAGATTTTAATTTCACTGGATGGAAATCTTTGATTGCATTGGCGGAAGATTGCTGAGGGTCCACAATTCCTAATGCATGATTTCACAGAATCTTTGTTTTTTGCAGCCCCTTCTTTGCTCTCCCCTCTGAGTTTGGGGACCTCAAATGTCTTTGCTTCAATTTCTTTACAGAATAAATTATTCGGTGCCCATTAATGGTGATGAGAAGGAATGGTCGTCTGTTGTGTGAACCAGGAAAGCTCTTGAAAGTCCAAATACGTTGTACTAGCAGGCATTATTCTAGTCCTGCTCTTAACTTGGGGTCCTAGTAGTTAAACGCTATAGCTACTAACTAGAAAGTTGGCAGTTCAAACCTGCCAGGAGCTCCTTGGAAATTTTATGGGGCAGTTCTTCTCTGTCTCTGGGGTCACAGCGAGTTGGTAGCAACTCAACAGCAGTGGACTTGGTTTAGTTGGGTTTCGCAAGTTCTGCTCTCTCATCAAGCCCTGAGACTCCCAGGTTAACTGCAGAAACAGTGATTGACTTGAAAGCATTTGCTTCGGTAGGTACTTCGGTTTGATTTCCTTGACTCTATAGTCAGTTACTCTTTTTCCATCTGCTTTCTAAAACATCAGTGGAAATTTCATCTACCATTACTTTTGGCTTCCTATTCTCTTTAGCCTTTTGGGTCAATTTCTCAATTTATTTATTTTTTCTTCATCTCTCCATTGTATTTGCAGAAGGACAATAACATCTATATGCTTCACTTAACCAATAATCTATGTAACATCCAAATCCAACAATATATATGGCTAATGGATAACTCTGAAGGCTTTTGAAAAATACTGGCTTTCTATTTTATCCGTGAACTAGGAAACAAAACTTTGCATCTTTTCTGTTTCTTCCTCCATAACAACTAGATTGTTTCCTTGCATTTGAATTTGTATTCTCTACTTTAATTACGGATCTGTTCTAGGAAAGAATTAACTAGCACTCCCTTTTGTGGAAAGAATAAACTCCTTGGTGATGACTGAAATGAAAAGAGATTCTTCCCTACTACCCAGAAATACAGCTGTCACAGTGCAACAGAGCTTGATTTGAAGTACTTCCACAGGTGAGGTATTACCCCCCTGTAACAATATCTAAACACACAGATTTTGGGGTACGTATTCTTCTCTCCATTGTCCATTCTCTCCACATGTCCCAAGTGTGCACATCCACTCGTATGTATATACATCATATAGAATGGGCCCCAGTTCACTTTTGCACTTCACAAGTAGCTCTGGGAGAAAATGAAGGGCTGAAATGTATCAGTGATCTTAAAGATGGGCATCAACTCAGCACGAGTCAGAGCTATCTCAACTGCGACTAACAACAGGAATCAAAAAAACACCTAGGTCTACTTTGTCTCTTTCCCTCTCACCAGCGTACACGTAACAAGCTAAACTCTGATTCAGGGTGACATCCAGAGTTACAGCCCTGGGGCTACGAGTGGCATGAACATTGTGGTACAGGCTCTATTAGACAGCTTCATTCCAGGGAAGCGAATGCAAAAAAATGAGTTGTAGGTGCTTCATGACCTGGTCAGCATTAAAAGCACAATAGACATAAATTCCAGGACCTAGATGGAAGAGCTTTCAAGAACTAACAAAAAGATTAAGTTAAACAAAATGACAAAATGGGAACAATGAGAATGCTCATGTTACAAAGAATGTAATCAATGTTGCTGAAAAATTTGAGTGGAAATTGGTTTTGTTTTGTAATTTTTTTTATTGTCCTTAGTGTGAAAGTTTACAATTACAGTTTGTCATTAAAAAAAAAAAAATCCTTGCACACATTTTGCCGAATGGTCTCAGCTAGTCTTCCCACACTGTAACAGCACACTTCTCCCCGCCGACCCGTATTTCTCGTCTCCGTTTGACCAGCTCCAGTAACCGACTCATGTTCCTTGTCACCTCCAAGCAGGAGCTATCCAGTTAGTGGGTGCCCGAGTCATGAAGTGCACATTCTTCACCAGTATCATTTTACGGTTTATATATCAATTCAGTCTTTGTATGAAGAGTTAGCTTCCAAAATGGTTTCCGTTCTAGGTACCAGAGAGTTCAGAGGCCAAGTCTTCCAGGGACATTCCAGTCCATCAGACCATCAAGTCTGGTCTCGTTTACTAGATTTTGAGTTCTACATGCCACAATTCTCCCACTCCATCAGGGCAGTCTTTGGTGGTAGTCAGGCACCCTCTAGTTATTCTGGCCTAATGTCATTGTTAGCTCTGTTGCAAGCTGCCCTTTCTGTCTCTTGGGCTCACACTTCCCTCGTCTATTCTTTTCTTTCTCCTTTGTTCCAGGTGGGTTGCTAGCTTTTAAGACCCAAGGTACCATTTGCCAAAGGGGGATGCTGAACATTTGTTTAAAAAAAATTCGTCATGCTGGTTGACCTAGATGTTACTCAAAGCCACGGCACCCTGACTCCGACATTGTTTCTCTGTCCCCGTAGTGTTTGGTTTTGGGTTTAGTCCATCTGTGTTAATTTCTCTCCCGATACATGTTTTCTCTCCTTTCATCTGAAATAGCTTTAGTCAGTTATCTACTTAGTGAATACCCCCCCTCACTCCAAACCTCACACCAAAGAATGTTTTCTTCTATGTCTAAACCAATTCTTGATTTCTTATAATGGTGCTGTCATACAGTGCTTGTCCTGTTGCAGTCGACTAATTCTGCTCAGAATGATGTCCGTCAGATTCTTTCATTACAAGAGATGTTTCCCAAATTTGTCACTGTTCTTTACCATTGCATAGTATTCCTTTGAGTGAATATACCATAGTTTGTTTGTCCATTCTTCTGTCAGATGGCATCTAGGTTGATTTCATCTTTTTGCTATTTTGAAGAACACTGTAAGAACATTGGTGTGCATATGTCTATTTGTGTGGTAGCTCTTATTTCTCTATGATACATTCCAAGAAGTGGGAATGCTAGATCCTGTGGTATTTCTATTTCTAGATTTTTAAGAATGTGCCAGATTGATTTCCAGATTTGTTGCACTGTTTTACATCTCCGCTAGCACTCTAGAAGTGTTCCAGTCTCTACACAGTCTCTGCAAAATCTATTATTTTGTGTTTTTGGATTAATGCCGGCCTTGTAGGGGTGAAGTGGTATATCATTGCAGTTTTAACTTGCATTTTGCTGATGTCTAGTGACCAAGAGTATATTCTCATGTATTTTTTAGCCTCATGAATGTCTTCTTTGGTAAACACATTCATATTTGTTGCCCATTTTTAATTGAATTATTTGTCCTTTCATTGTTGAGATTTTATAATTGTCTTGTAGATTATAGAAATTGCATGCTGATCAGATTTGTGGTAACCGACTTTTTTTCCCCAATCTGTAAGTCATCTTTTAATTCTTTTGGTGAAGTCTTTGGGTGCACATGAATGTGTGACTTTCAGGAGTTTCCAAGTATCTCTTTCTTTTCTGGTGTTTGTAGTGTATTTGTGCCCTGTATTAGAGCTCCTAGCGTCAGCACTACTTTTTCCTTTTATGATCTTTATTGTTTTAGGCTTGATGTTTAGGTCTTTGATCCATTTTGAACTGGTTTTGTGTGTGTGTGTGTCTGTGTGTATGTGTGTGTGTGTGCGTGCGTGTTGTGAGATACGGGTGTATTTGATTTTTTTTTTTTTTTTGTTTTGGCAGATAGATATCCAGTTATGCTGACATAATTTGCTACAGAGATGCCCTTTTATCCGGTTTATGGAGTTTGGGCCTTTGTCAAATATCACCTGCACACAGCTGGATGATTTTATGTCTAGACTCTCAATTCTGTTCCACTGGTCTACGAGTCAGTTATTATTACCAGTACCAGGCTGCTTTGACTACTGTAGCAGTGTCATAGTTTCTAAACTCAGTAAAAGTACTCCCACTTTTTAAATCTTCAGCATTGTATTACCTAGCCAGTATTTCTTCCTTTTCTGTAAGAAGTAGGTGCTTTCTTTCTCTTTATCAATATAAAATGCCACTGGAATTTGGATTGGGAATGCATTATCTCTAGGTTCCTTTGGGGAGGTAGACATTTTCATGATGTTAAGTCTTGCTATCTTTAACTAAATTAGGTTTGTCCTCTTATATAGATCTCTTTGAGTAAAGTCATGAAATTTTCATTGTAGAGGTCTTTTTATGCCTGTGGTTAAATTGCTCCTCAGTATTTTATTTTCTTGGTGGCTATTGTAAATGGTCTTGATTTGGTGATTTCCTCTTTGATGGTCTCTTTGTTGGTGTAGAGAAATCCAACTGATTTATGCATGTTTATCTTATATCCTGACACTTTATTGAACTCGGTTGTTTCAATTTTTTGTTTTGTGGAATCTTTAGGGTTTTCTGTGCATAAGATCATATTAATATTGGTATCTTTTATTTATTTATCTTGCCTGATTGCTCTGGCTAGAACCTCTAGGAGAATATTGAATAAAAGTGGTGACAGTGGTCATCTTTGTCTGGTTACTGCTCTCAAGTGGAATGCTTTCAGACTCTTGCCATGTATAATAATACTGGCTACTGGCTTTGCATAAATGTTCTTGATTATGTTGGGGAATTTCTCTTCTAATGCTATTTTGCCGACAGTTTTTTAACATGAGTGGGTACTAGATTTTTTCAAATATCTTTTCTGCACAACTGACTGGTTCTTGTCTTTTGTTTTACTTATGTGATTGATTGCATTAATTGGTTTTCTAGTGTTGAACCATCCCTGTATCCCTATTATGAATACCACTTTGTCATGGTGAATTATTTTTTTGTTATGTTGTTGAGTTTTATTGGCTAAAATTTTGTTGAGGATTTTTCCAACTAAGTTCATGAGACATATTGGTCTGTAATTTTCATTTTTTGTGCTGTCTTTATCCAGGTATAGTATCAGAGTTACACTGGTTCCATAGAACAAAGTGGGGAGTACTCCATCCTTTTTTTATGATGTGGAATATCTTTAGTAATTGTAGTGTTAACTCTTGTCTGAAAGTTTTTTAGAAATCTCCAGTGAAGCCATCAGGGCCAGGCTTTTTTAGCTGGCAGTTTTTAAATTGCATTTCCAATCTTCTTTTATGATAGGTTTATTTAGTTGTTTTATTTCTGTTTGTGCTGCTTTGGGTAGATGATGTGTTTCTAGAAATTCATTCATTTTTCTCTAGTTTTTCAAATTCATTTGAGTATAATTTCTCATAGTACTGCGTTATGATTCTTTTAATTTTGGTTGGTCTGTTGAGATATGACCCATCTAATTTCTTTTTTAAGTTATTTGCTTCCTTTCTGTTTTTCTTTTGTCAGTTTGGGAAATGATTTATCGACTTTATCTTTTCAGCAAAGCAGCTTTTGGTCTTGTCAACTCTTTCAGTCATTTTGCCGACAGTTTTTTAACATGAGTGAGTACTAGAGTTTTTCAAATATCTTTTCTGCACAATTGACTGGTTCTTGTCTTTTGTTTTATTTATGTGATTGATTGCATTAATTGGTTTTCTAGTGTTGAACCATCCCTGTATCCCTAAGCTTTATTATTTTCTAAACTTTATTATTTTCTTTCTTATGTTGCCCAAGGGGTTCTTCTTCTGCTGTCTTTCCACTTGTTTGTGTTGTAGAGTTAATTATTTGATGTGGATCCTTTTGTGTGTTCTTTGAGCTAAACTGACCTCTGAGCACTGCTTTTACTGTGTTGCATAGATTCTGGTAGGATGTGTTTTCATTCTCATAAGATTCTACGAATTTCTTCATTCCATCCTTGATTTTTTCTACAACCTGGTTGTTTTTGAGCAAGGTCATGTTCAGTTTTTATTGTTTTTCCTTCTTTTTGTTATTCATTTCTACTTTCATGGCTTTATAGTCTGAAAAGATGCTTTGTAATATTTCAGTATTTCAAATTTTGTTAAGGATTGATTTGTGGCCTAATATGTCATGAATTCTGATGAATGTTTCATGCCCATTAAAAAAGAAAGTATATTTGTCTGCTGTTGGGTAGAGTTTTCTGTTTTTATCGATGAAGACACTTTGGCTGACTCTGGCCTTTAGATCTTCCATGTCTTTGCTGAGCTTTTAACTAAATGTGCTATACTTCGCTGAGAGTACTGTGTTGAAACCTTCTATGATAATTATGAAGCTGTCTGTTCCTCTTTTCAGTGTAGTTAGTGTTTGTTTTATGTATTTTGGAGCCCTGTCATTGGGTGCGTAGACATTTAATGTGGTTATGACTTCCTGGAGTTTTGGTCTTTAATCATTGTATGATGTCTTTCCTTATCCAGTGTGGCAGGTTTTGCTCTAAAATCTATTTTATCAGAGACTAATATTGCCACTCCTGTTCTTTTTTGAATTTCAGTAGCTTGATTCTTTTTTTCCCATTCTTTATGTTGTAGTTTGTGTCTTTGAGTCTAAGGTAAGTCTTCTGTGTACAGCTTATACATATGTCCTGTTTGTTTATCCAATCTGCTGCTCTCTGTTTCTTTATTGGTACATTTAGTCCATTTACACTCAATGAGATTATTGAAAGGTGGAGCTTAGTGTTGTCATTTTGTTGTCTTTTTTTGTATGTTGCAGACAATTCTTTTGTTCCATTTAATATTCTGTGCTATTTCTTCTTTACATGTTTTCTTTTCATCTTTTCCAGTGTTGGTGGTTTTGTATTTGCTGACATTTCACAATTTCTTTCTTTTTTTTTTTTTTTTATTATGACTGAGTGAAAATGTACATTCCCATATAAATTTACATGCCCACCTATATGCAGCTTCCACTGCTCTCCCTACCTGGTGACAGCACACTCTTCCTCTCTGCTCCATACATGTCTCATCCTCCCAACAGTCTCCTTTCCCCTCCTCTCCACCCACTCTTCTTCCTCCAGCCAGAGGTCAGCAGGATGATACCCTACAGATGCATAGAACCATAAAATGCATCCAATATATGGTCACTCTGCATCACCAAGTCCAATCCATCATGTCCGAAGAGTGGACCTGCATTATGATTTATGGGCAAGGGCAGCATCAGAGCCAGGGGCTATACTCCTAGGGGAACCCCGAAACCACTGGACCATCAATTGGGGTCTTTTAGTGGAGATCTCAGGGTGCACCCCTTTTTATTCTTGTTTTGCCAGTGAGACTCAACTTAGTGAGCTCCATCGCGGCTATCACTGGTGGTGGTGGGGCACCATCTGGCCAGACATTTCTCTTAAAAGAAGGTCCAAGCAGCCAAAAATCACATGCGGTCATGTTCACGATCTTTAGTTATTAAAGAAATTCAAATCAAGACCGCAATGCTAAGAGGGCTCTCGGCACCCCACATTGGTGAGTGGTGTCTCGGGTCTTAAAAGCTGCCAAGCTGTCATTCGAGGGCACAGCAAATGATCCCAACTCAGCAGGAACAGATGCTCACCAAGGACCAAAATGACAGGGGGTAAAGACAACCCAGAAGATAGAGAGACCCACATCAGTGGGTGCCTACATCAACTTGGGACCAAGAGAACTAGATGGTGCCCAGCCACCACCAGTGATAGCCATAATGGAGCTCATTATTTCTTTTTTTTTTTTTTTATTTTGATGCATAGGAATAATAGTTTCCTCCATGGTTATCTTAATATTTACCTATATATTTCTAAATTTAAACAAGTCTTTTGTTTCTTTACGTTTCCTTTACTTCCTCTCCATATGAAAGATATATGACTACAATTTCGAGTCCCTCGTTTTTTTGTTATAATGTTTACATAATGACATCTGTGTTCCCCTACTTTCAGTGTTTTGCCTATGGTTTACTTTGGTGATTCCCCTATTTGAGTTGATATCCAGTTGCTCTGTTGTGCCTTCTGGTTGGTGTTGGGTATTATTGTTTTGCTCATGTTATTGTTTTGCTAACTAAAGGACTCCCTTTAGTATTTCATGTAATTTTTATTTGGTCTTTGAAAATTCCCAAATTTATGTTTATCTGGAAATGTCCTAATTTCGCCATCATATTTGAGAGATGATTTTGCTGGATGTGTAATTCTTCTGGCAATTATTTTTCATCATAGTTTTGTATATGTTATCCCATTGCTTTCTATCCTGCCTGGTTTCTGCCAGGTAGTCTGAGCTTAATCTGATTGATTCTCCTTGGTAGGTTATTTTTTGTTTATCCCTGTCAAGCCCCTAGCCACTTTTAAAAGTGTCTCTTTATTTTTCAGAATTTGATTATAATATACCTTGGTGCCTTTCTTTTGGGATCTAATTTTGTGGAGTTTGATGAGCACCTTAGATGTTTTGTCATCTTTCGTGGTAGTTTTGTGTCAGCAAATGTTCAACAATTCTCTCTGCCTTTTCTGTTGTTTCCCCTGTTCTGATATTCTAATCATTCATAGAACATTTGTCTTCACAGAGTACCACATAAGTCTTAGTGTTTTTGTTTTCTAAATTCTTTGATCTAACTTTTCCTCAGATATGATGATGTAATCATTTTTATCTTCAGTCTCACTAATTTGGCCTTTCTTTACTTCAATTCTGCACCTTTGACTGTATTGAGCTTTCTAAGTTTATAATTTTATTATTAATTTTCTGAATTTCTAATTCTAAATGCTCTATGTTTCCTTGCAAACTGTTCAAATTGTCATTATGATTTACTGTGTTTTGCCTCATCTCTCTTCTCATCTCTCAAAGAGTTCTAAATATTAATCTTTTGTATTCTACCTCAGATAATTTCAGAAAGTTCCCTTCCTCTGCAAATTTGATTCTTTGTTTTGGGGGCTTTCTGAGGAAATCATAGTTCACTTCTTTAACTGCTCTAACATGGACTACTGTTTCCAAGCCATCAGTATATTGTATCTATTTATTTTATGTTTGTTTGCTGTGCTCTAGCTTCTCATTTTGAAATGTGCAAGTAGGCTGGTCATGTGTGATGGTTTGGTTAGTGTTATCTTTGAAGCTGTAATGTCCTTTCAACAGATAGTCAGAGCTATTACTAGACATGTGAGCCTAAGAGTCCATTTACTTCTTTTGCATGTAGTCAGCTTAGGTGCGCAGTAGTTACTCACCAACTGTGTAGTACAGAATTTCACCTACAGTTCTAGATGGTCCGCAGAGATTGGTATAGGCACAGGTGTCTGCAGCCATCCCTGAGTGTCTTTGAGAATGGCTTATCTCCTAACATCTGAATCTAGGTAAGGGTATATTTTCTGCCCTTATTTTCCAGCTTATGTGGATTGGCATGAGTTCTTTGGGTTTTTTTTACCCCATATTCTCAGAATTTGTTAAATTGTTCCCCCTCTGCATCTTGGAGAATAGCTCAGTGTGAGCCCAAGGAGTCTTCCTCTGAGCTCAGTTAGTGGTGTTAAGCTCTAGCTGCAGGCACAGTAAAGAGATGAAAAGGAGGAGTATGGGGTGAAATGGGTATAGGCTTATCTCAAAGGAAAGATTTAGAAGTCTGTACGATAGGTTACATGGAAAGACTTAGCTTGTGGCAGTCTGGCGCTGTCCCTTACTGGTTCCAAAGGAGATGATGGGTTCTCTAGACAATCACTCCTGCTGAGTAGGAAGACTACCAGCCTTCACATATAGTCCATCATGTGGCAGCCATAGCTGCCTCCTGTTTCTCGATTTTCCCTTTGATATTCAGGGCTCCTAGGATGTCATATGTATTAGATTCATTTGTTCTTTTGAGTCTTTGTTGTTACAAGGGCCACGTGAATCTTCTGTCTACTCTGCCTTCTAGACCCCTACCTAGTCTTTATGTTTGTCTTCTTTTTCATTTTGATGAGTAGGTTTGTGAAATTTCTTTATAGTTACCTTGAAATTTCTCATTATATGTCTAAGTTTGAACCAGCCTTTCATTACTTGGTATCCTCTTGACTCTCTCCATTTAAAAGTTCTATTCTGTTTATTTCCCTTTTATCATTTTGCCATTGTTGTCATTTAGATTGGTATCTCTGGTTCCCTGTTTTAAGTCTTCTTTGCTTTACTGTTGAGAGTGTTTGTGTCTGGCTGATATTGCTCTGTGTTCTAGATTTGGGTTGTTGCCTGATGCTGCTAATTCTCTAATTAAAAGCCAAAGCCACTGCCATTTAGTCAATTCTGACACACAGCAACCCTATAGGTCAGGGTAGAACTGCCCCATAGAGTTCTCAAGGAGTACGCAACAGATTAGAACTACTGACTGTGGACTGCAGAAGCTACTTATATATTCTTCAAATTATGTTATATATGTATAAACATGCATGTGTGTGTGTGTGTCTGTGTGTCTGTGTGTGTACCCTGATGATATAGTGGTTAAGTGCTACATCTGCTAACTAAAAGGTTGGCAGTTTGAATCCATCAGGTACTCTTTGGAAACTCTGTGGAGCAGTTCTATTCTGTTCTATAGGTTCACTGAGTAGGAGTTGACTCAACAGCAGTGGTTTTTTAAAAATATATATGTAAATATTGTCCTTCAATTTATTTTTTTCTTTATTATTAACTCTCTTCTTAATGGAGTCTTTAGACAAAAGTTCTTAATTTGTATGTTACCCTGTTTATCAATATTTTCCTTTAGACAATATTTCTTAGTTCTATTTAAGAAGTCTTTGCCTACTTCAAGGTTTTGAAAGCATTATCCTAATTTTCTTCTGAAAATTTAGTTGTTTTAGTTTTATATGTTATCAATGTTGTTTCTCTTGATTCAGGAACAATATTGGCAGCTCTCCATTTAGTTCAGACTTAATTTTACTCAGAAATGCTTTGTAAGTTTCAGGGTAGACATTTCAAATTATTTTGTCAGATTTATTTCTCAAATTTTATTGCTTGAGCTCTTATAAACTACATTTAAAAAATTTCCTCTTCTAATACTCTATTGCTATTATGTAGAAATACAATAAACTTTCACCTTTTGGCCTTGTATTTCACAGGTGTTCTCAGTTTATAAGTTTGTTTCTTTGCTGTATGTTGATCTCGGGCTATTGGGTTTATGGAGATTCAAATAAATATTGTTTCAGTCTCCTTGACCTAATATTAATCTTTTATTGCTAGGGTACATCTTCCAGCCTGATTCTTCATAAATCAGTTATACCCATAACCAAGACACAACAGTTTCTCATTGTGTTTGATTTTACACAAATTTTCCTGCAATTTACAGTATATTAGAAATGTAAGCAGTTCTATTTTAATAAGTAACAATGAAAGTAAATGTTATCTTTCACTGAGTACCAAAGTTCCATATAAAACAAAGAAATTAATATCAAAAACATCAAAGCAAGCATTAACCATACCCCTCCAGAAACAAATTTAACTAAAACTAATGTGAAAAAAGTCTAACTCATCCACAGACAGGTCAATCTGGTGTTCAATGGAGAGACATACTAACTAAGTTTGAGAGTGCTTTCTACTAGTTGTCGCATCCACAAAAAATCAAATCATTTCTTTCCTATAAGTGTATAACTGGCTAAATATGTAAGAAATTTAATGACTAGTTTCATAAGCATTACTTGGAATAAAATCTTTAAATATTATGGCAGTTTTTGAAGACTAAATAGAAAAGTGATTAAGTAAATTCATCTCTTTTAGTCTGAATTTGTGCCAGCTTTCAGTGATACTTTTCTTTTTCTCTATTCTACCACCTGTACTGATTCAGGCTCAGGACAGAATCCAGTCAGCCAGGAACATCTTTATATCTCAGACTGAATCTATCTTGACTCTGGGATCCTATTAATGGGTAGGAAAGATACTCACTTAGGTGGGGATCTCTTGAATATAGCTGCCATGGGATATTGAGAGGGAAAACCAAAAGAATATGGCTTTTCTGAGACTGCTGCCCATTTGCCTATGGCCTGGCTCTCAATTTGGAAGTTAGGAAGTATGAGTTAACTTAGAGAATTCTGGAAGATGACAGGAAACTATGCTGGCAGAGTGACTGATTGAAAAAGAAGAATTCTGACAAAACTTATAGAAAAAAAAACTGAACAAATGTCAACATCCAATTGAATAGTCTGGTAATAAGCACAAAAGTCTAATGAAATTTCCTGTTCAGTTTGAGGGCAGGGATTCAATCATCCATTCAAGGAATATCCTTGATTTGTTCAATATCATTGCTACCATGATACAATGGCATTTTAGATTTTTTTTAATGAGGTGTTTAATGTATTTCATTAGAAATTGGATATTCCTAAAACTTCAGCACTTGCCACACTAATTTTTAGCCTGAGAATAATTTAAAAACCTAATGATTGCCTTGCATCAGATTCTGATGTTATGATTTTTTGCTTGCTTTTTGTTTTCTTTTTTTTTCTCCTCCCTTCTTTTCAGGATGAAAGCAATGTTTGTTAGCGGTTTTCTACATCCTCAGTAGGAGCAGAACTTCTGTGTGTGGCTGTTGGAACCCTGTACACTTGTGTAGTTCTTGAAGTGTCAGAATGTTTCCTTAATATCAGTTCTCCAGTCTCAGTTCTCAGGAGACCCTGCAGGATGACCCTTCAGATAGTTTCTCAGGCTACCCACTTACCTCACACCGAACTGCTGACAGCTGTTGTTTGTTAATAAGTGGTATAGCAAGGGATTATTCTTAATTCTCCTGCTGCAGTTCAACTTATAATACACCTTTAATTTAAGGCAATGAGGCTTATTTATAGAATTTTCCCTTAAGGAAAAGGATCTCAAAGACCTATGAACAAAACAGAAAGAACTGTGAAGACTGTTGTATTCATACACTTAGACAATTTTAAAGTAGAATAAATAAAAAATGAAAACTTCCTCAAAACTTATCCAAGCATAGAATTACAGAATGTACATCTAGTGAGAGATCAACATATAATTCATGCATAAACAGAAAAAAATATTAAAATAAAATCTTATTGCTTATATACTTATGTGGATATATAACTCTCTATATATGGTTGTCCATTATTTTTAATCCTCCAGTTACTTTGTGTTTCATGTTAAACACTTTTGCAAAGAAAAATAAGAAAAAGAGTTTCCATCAAAAAAATTCATTTCATAATATAGTGCTACTTAAAATTAATTTGGAAATAAATTATTTCCAATTAAAAATTCAACAGGAAGTATTGGTTAGTAATCACCAGTATGTTGATGTAAATTAGTTAACTACTAACTATTTAATGACAAACATTTATCCTAGTAAGTAGTTGAAATTCCATTAAGTGGATGGGACATTCATGTTGGAAGAGTACAATTAGGGCGGAATAAGAAGGAGCAATTCTGGCAACAAGGACACTTTGAGGCTTTCATGATTCCAGTCTAGTTTGGGGTGGGTTTTCTGCAGTTAAAGAGTAGCATGTGGATACTTGTGTGAGAGCATGAGAGAGAGGGGAGCCAAGCAATATAGAAGCCACATATATGGAAGATAATAAACACATGATTCGCTAACTTAATATGTATAGTGCGGCTGACTATGTCATAAGGTGTTTCTCATATAACAGTCTGTATCTGTCTGTGTGAAAAGAAAGCCATTTAAGATTTCACCTCCTCAGGCTGAAAAAACATATAGGACAGAGAAAATTTCCAGTTTTTTTTTTTTTTTTTTTTTTAATTGCTAAAAGCTACAATTTGGGTTTAGAAGTTAAAACAAAATGAATTATTTAGCAAAATAAAGTGGTTTTCATGGCTAAAGTCTAGACAGTACCAAAATATCTTAATAAAAATTGATAAATTCTGTCAACAAGTAGATTTTTTTCAGCTCTGTGTGATACTAAAAGAACTGCTGAATTAACTGCACTTCTCCCTACTGAACGTTGCTATTCTGATCACAGGGCTGCATGGTCTCACAAAGATGTGATTTCCAAACTAAAAGAAAGATCTGTTGTTTAAGAAATTTTCCCCATGGCAAAAAGCCACAGGAAAAAAATTTTCTGTGCTTTCGGAGAAGGGATTTCTTGCATGACCTGTTGGGAGCCTGGATCTGATTTCTGGTTCATGAACCTCATTTGAAGCCAACCACCTGGCTGCCGGTAGAGCCCTGTGCTTCGCTGTGATACTGGGCAGGTTTCAGTGAAGCTTCCAGACAAAGAAGGACTAGGAAGAGAGGACTTGCAATCTCCTCCCAAAAATCTGCTAGAAATAACCCTATGGATTGCAACAGTCTGATCTGCAACCAATCCCGGGGATGGTGCAGGAGGAAATAGTGTTTTGTTCTGTTGTGAATGGGTCCCTGTGAGTTGGGAGCTGATCTCATGGCAGCTAGTGACTGTCTAACAAGCACCTGACTAACAGGCTCTGGGTGATCTCCCTGAAGAAGAAGGTTTTAGCTGCTTGCAATTAAAAAAAAAAAAAAGACTGAAGCACACTTACTACTTAGTAGTTGGTGAAAATCCTATTCATTGTTTTCTTTCTAGTTGAAATGCAACATAAAATTACTCTCTTCCCCAGAAGAAAATTAGATTCATATTTATCTTTAAATACTTTAAAAATAGCTACACTTTTCCTATCTGCAAGAGCTCAGATAAATTATAAAGCAAGCCTAAAAAAACAGTTTTACCCGAAGTATGCAAACACAATCAGTATTTTTAATGTTCAGTTAACTTTTTTATGAGAAGTACCAGCATAAACATCTGGTCGCTGTGTTAGAGAATCCACATGTCCTTCCTTCCCTCTATCCTTCTTTCTCCTCAACACCAATACTGTATAAAAAGTTCTCAAATTTCTTGAGGGCCACAGCTGGATACTAAATTATGTAGAATACTGAAGGGATAAATCACATTTACTCTGCTCATTGATGGGCAATTATGCTGAGTAATGAATATTTTGGTATAATTAAATACATCATAAATGGAGTCACCACGAAATGTGTTGGCCAGCTTAACTTTTTCACACTAGCTAGATACATCAGTTTTGTTTAAAATCTGGACACTTTTTATTGTTTTTCCTGATGTTCAAACAGAAACATATGGTGCTCTGCAACAAAACATAATTAGATTTTTCTTGTATGACTTTAATGCTTCAGTTTTTGTTGTTGTTGTTGTTAATGACATTTGCAAACAATAGACAGTAAGAGGAAACCCTGATGACATAGTGATTAAGAGCTCCAGCTGCTAACCAGAAGAGCAGCAGTTCAAATCTACCATGAGCTCCTTGAAAACAGTATGGGGCAATTCTGTTCTGTCCCATACGGCTACTATGAGTCTGACTCGACCCACGGAGTTTTGTTTGTTTGTTGTCATTAGTCAGAAAGATGAGAGTAAGTGAAATTATTAAGTGAATCATCAGTTTGGTACGATCACCTGTACATTTCTCGATTCTCAAGATAATGATGCCACCCCCAAAATAAATTAAAACACACTGAATATTATTTTTAGCAATTTTAAAATAAATTCTAAGATTTTTTTCCCCTCCCCTGCCCTAGATAAAAGGAAAACACTTTCACGCTAAAGATCAGATGTCACTGGAAACCATTTGATAATGTCATGTTTTCTGCCTGCCCTTTGAAAAATATCATAGCAACATGTTAATGAACCTGTGGCACTTAAAAGTTCTTTGTAAGAGATTAACAGTTCTATTAACAATTATGCTTCCTAGACATTTCTGAGCCTTGTATTTTTTCTATTGTTTTTGTTCTTAGGTACTAGTGAGTCATTTCTGACACATAGCAACCCTATGTACAACAGAATGAAACATTGCCTAGTCCTTTGCTATCCTCATGATCCTTGTTATGCTTATACCCATTGTTAGAGTCACTGTGTCAGCTTGTCTTACTGACGGTCTTCCTCTTTTTGGCTGACCCTATACTTTGCAAAGCATGATGTCCTTCTTCAGAGATTGATCCTTCGTGGCAACGTGAACAAAGTATGTGAGGTGTAGTCTCGCCATCATTGCTTCTGAAGAACATTCCAGTTTTACTTCTTTTAGGATGGAATTGTTAATTTTTTTGGCAATCATAGCTTATTCAGATTTTCTTCTCCAGCATCACAATTCAAAGGCATCATTCTTCACTGCTCTTCCTTGTTCATCGTCCGGCTTTTACAGGCATAGGAGGCAACTGAAAACACTATGGCTTGGATGAGGCACACCTTAATCTTCAAGGTGACATCTTTGCTTTTAAACACTTTAAAGAGGGCTTTTGTAACATCTTTGCCCAGTGCAATGCATCTTGTGATTTCTGAACTGCTGCTTCCATTGGTGTCAACTGTGGATCCAAGTAAAAGGAAATTTGGGACTGCTTCAATCTTTTTTCCTCATTTATCATGAGGTTGTTTATTGGCCCAGTTATGGGGATTTTTGTTTCTTTGTAGTGAGGTATAGTCCATCCTGAAGGCTGGGGGCTTTGATCTGCATCAGTGCTTCAACTCCTCTATGCTAAGCAAGCAAGGTTGTGTCATCTGCATATCATAGTTTGTAAATGAATCTTATTCCAGTCCTGATGCCCCATTCTCGGATTTTTTTGCTTGTCCTGCAGTTTGAATATAGTTGTTGTTGTTAGGTGCCATTTAGTTGGTTCTAACTCGTAGTAATGTTATGCACAACAGAATGAAATGCTGCCATGAGCGCAGTCTTTGTTGTGCTGAGCCCATTGTTACAGTCACTGTGTCAATCCATCTTGCTGAGAGTCTACTTCTTTTCCAGATTGAGTAGGTATCGTGAAAGGGTATAACTCTGATGCATACCCTAACTGACTTTAAACTATGTAGTATTCCCTTGTTCTGTTCACATATCTCCTTTTGATCCACATATAGTTTCCTCATGAAAACAATTTTTTTGGAATTCCATTCTTTACCATACCATCCATACTTTGTTATGAACCATACACTCAAATGCCCTTGTGTAATTGCTAAACACAGGTAAATATCTTTTTGGTATTGTCTCCTTTCAGCCAAGATCCATCTTAAATCAGAAATGATACCCCTGGTTCCATGCCAAGCCAGTCAAGTGTCGTCGAGTCGGATCTGACTCATGGCGAGCCTCTTCTAAATTCAAATTAAATTTTTGGCAATTCCCTGTTGATATATTACAGTACTCGCTTTTGAGTGATCTTCACCAAAATTTTACTTGTATGTAATACTACTGATCTTGTTGAATAGTTCCCACATCCAGTATTATCACCTTTCCTGGGAATAAGGATAAATATGTATCTTTTCCAGTCAATTGACCAGGTAGCTGTCTTCTAAATTTCTTGCAGTAGATGAATGAGTACTTCTGGCACTGCACCTGCTTGTTGAAACATCTCATTTAATATTCTATCAGTTCCAGAAGCAGTGTTTTTCACTCTATTTGTTCTCCTTACAATGTGACCATACACTTCTACTTTCTACCCTGTATTTCCCTTGTCCATTCATCTAGCTTCTGTTCTCTTCTGTGTTATCTTTTCACCTCAGAACAGAAGCTGCCTGTTGGGTATCCTGTATCTACTGGAGCCAAGAAACATACTCTTCACCACTGTCATTTTATGTCTTATGGTCCAGTATAATCTTTGAATAGTTGACTTCAGGAATGCTTTTATTTTGGGCTAACAGAGAGTAAGGAGGCCATGTTGCTGCTCAAACATCAGTGTGTTAGTGCATTATCCGGCAATCCTAAAAAGATACAGGTGCTGATTCAGGAGGTCTGCATCACCAAAAACAACAAACATACAAAAAGACCAATACCAGAGAGTCAATGTGAACAGAAGACAAAGTAGAACTGCTCCATAGGGCTTACACATAGTGAGCCAGACTGTATCATCAGACTGAGCACACTCTGGTATTTGCATCATGGTCTTCGTGATCACCCTCACTCGCACTATCTTCTGCAGTGCCCTGAACTGTGAAGATGCAGCGTCCAAGGCTGGAAAGTGAACATGTAAGTTTCAAATATTATCTCCAGATGAAAAGCATTCATAGTGACCCTCAAAGTGTAGGACAGTGAACATGGTACAGCAAATGAATAAAATGTTCTGTATAGTCGTTTGATACTGCAGAGCTTAGAACAACACATGGTTTTCCAGAAGCAGTTGATTTTATTTCTACTGTTTAGTTATTTTAAACATTTTTGCTGCCTCTACTCGCCACTGGGAAGTTCTTAAGATGTATTTAGGCATTGATAAAGTATCAAAATTTCTAATACATGTTGGGAACAGCATGTTGTAGCCATGACTGCAGTCCTGGAATTGTACATTCAAATTTCAGGTGTCTTACAAAATGTTGCTGAAGACTACTAGACACAAAAAAGGAGATACAGAGAGAGAAGGTGAAAACATTGCCAACAAAACGAAGACAGGTGTATGTATTTATGATGGTTATGTGACATAACATAAATGGATAATGGCTGCATATTCATTGGCTGAATCAAGCTGCCCAGGATTCAGAGATAAATTTAAGACTTGGACAGATCTCTACCAGTCATGAATAGGATATTTACATATTTTAAGGAAGATTTGGGAAATACAATGAAACAAATACTGTCAAATCCTGATTATCAGGCAGCTCACTATCACAGAAGAATTAGGACCAAGTAAATGACAGAAGTGCTGCAGAAGCACTGAGTGCCAGAGATCAATTTTGTGTAAACACATACTGCACCACCTTTGACACACTGGAATCTTGAAAGACAGGAAGGGAAAAAATATATAAAGTTCTTTCAAATAAACAATATGGATATACCTAATGACAAATGCACAGAATCATTTAAGAAATTAATGCAGGATTACCTGATGAATTAAATAGAAGCTTTTACAGAGGAGTGCAACAGTTTCCTTCTTACATGGGAACTAGGTTTATAGATTCAGGAAACACAAAATTTACTTCTGTAGGCATGTGTGATTCTATTCAAGAAGATAAAATACAAAGCTAAAACCCCAAAGCTGAAAAGTTCATTTTCATCCCTAAAGAGACACTAAAATCCTTAGCTTACAACAACGATTAAAGAAAGACTTAATTCATTAGCCTTATTATGTATACAAGTAGATGTTGTTCCACAGCTCAGGTGTGACTAAATCATGAAGATTTTGTAAGGGAAAAGAATAAAAATGATTTTTTTTTTTTGTTACAAAAGAAGTATCAAAATTTCAGTATGAGTTGTTTAAGGAAAATTTGGTAAGGGTAAATTTTTCCTTGTCAGAGATCGACAGAATGTTATATTGATTTTTGAAACAACTAAGTTCATCGACTTGTTTTCTTTTTTTGTAGAGTATGTGTAATACTATTTTTGTAGAAAATGTGGTAATAACAGACATTTTAGTACCATGCATCCATAAAAATGTTAGAATCCAGTTCACTTCATTCCACTAAAATGGCAGATGACACTTTTGCATTTAATCACTAATATAGTCGCATTCAAAATGAAGTCACGTGATGGATAACTAAGACAGACACTCATATATACACATGCTTGTCTATAGGGAACCCTGGTGACTGTAGTGGTTAAGTGCTGTGTCTGCCAAACAAAAAGTCAGCAGTTCAAATCCACAGGCGCTTCTTGGAAACCATATGGGGCAGTTCTACTATGACCTACAGAATCTCTGTGAGTCAGAATCAACTCCATGGTGACGGGAGCCAGCCCTGACAACTTTTCAGGGTCATGCACGGAGGGAGGGAAGGCATCAGCAGGAAAATGATTAAGAGAGACAGGAGTTTTCTGGTTTAAAGGCAGCCCGATCAAGAGAAGAGAGAGCTGTCTTTCTGTATTGTTTTTATAGTCAAAGTGACGTGAGTTTTACCCTGCCCACTGACCACACAATCTGTTGGCTAATTTGAAACCAAAACCTCGTGGTCTTGAGGTGATGTAATTTTTACCCTACCCCCCGACCACATGAGCTATTAGCTAACCGAAACCTTGTGATTCTTTTAATTGTCAAGGCTTTCTAGATAATGGCCCAAGGCAGGTGTGTTGTGGTGATAATTGACAGTGAAAACAAAGTTATGCCTCAAGCTCAATCAGCCCTACTTATACCTCAAGGTTAAAAGGTACAGGAGGAAGGGTCTAAAGGTTATAATCTCTACTGTTCCTACTTTTCTCTTTATTTTATCTCCTCCTGCGGGGACAGTAAACACTTACCGTCCCCCACCCTATGTCTTTCTTGAGCTGTTCTAAAAAGGATAATTCTTTTCACATGGGTGGGGATGTGCAGTTGGGGGAAGTCATCAGGGCTGGGCATTCCCGGGCTCAGCATTTGTCCTTGTGTAGGAAGATGAGGGAGTATTTGGGGGGAGAGTTTAATTAGGGTGAAAAATGTACAGCCAGAAATATGTTAGGGGTGAGATGCGTCCGTCGGCCATCACAAAGGCTTGTAGCTCTGCACACAGAGGTCTTTGTGGGTGATGGGCTTCGGCACCATGGCAGTGGGTTTGGTTTGGTTTTGGTTTGTGTATAGTTCATACATCCCTTTCAAATGTGTGAATAACCAAAGGGGGCATCGTAGATTACCAGTGCTTACATCCTTCACATTCCTTAATGTGTCCCTGAGTATGCAAATTGATTCTAGAGACACCCCAGTTCACCACTGTGCTGATTCACTGGAATTGTGTAATGCAGGTTTAAATCAAGTGGATTTAATCACATAATTAACTTATTTAGTAGTGTCCGGCAATAGAAGTAGTTGGATAAAGAAGAAATACAGAATTTGTAACATTTAAAACCAGAAATCAGTCCGTGGAAATTTCTTCCAATCATTCGATATATAAAATTACACACAGAGGATCAGATTTTCATTTATAGCTAGTTAATGGAAATTCTCCATGGGACATTTTTTTTTAAGAACTATGATACTGCGCTTTGTGCCAGGAGCCCGTCGCAACACTTTTCGGGGTCCCGCATGGAGGGAGGGAGAGGCATCAGCAGGAAATGAATAAAGAGAGACAGGAAAGACTTTTCTGGTTTAAGGCAGCCCGACCCAGAGAGCAAGAGAGAGAGGCTGTCAGTCTTTATTGTTTTTATACCAGGGGTGACGTAGTGTTCACTCTATTTTCTTCATCATATAGACTATTGGTTAACAAGAAACTGACCCGTCATTATTGGTTAACAACAACTGACCCCTCATGGTCTCTTTATGTCAATCACTAGAGTTTTCTGAATAATGGCTCGAGACTAGTGTCTCTTTTCATGTTAGCTATTAAGATCTTCTGAACAGTGGTTCCAAGATGGCACTTGGCTACTTGGCTGGCAAACAAAGATTAGAGACAATGGTCTTCTCTTCTTGTTGACTATTAGGGTCTTCTCTGTTAGTTAGTGAAAAGCAAACACTTTGTTATTCTTTTTTATGTTAACCTTTAGGATCCTCTAAAGAATGGTCTGAGATAGGTGTATTTGTGATTTATAATTAACAGCTGGAGCAAAACTAATCTTAGACTTCTATTAACTTTACCTAAGCAGGAAGAGAAGACAAACCCATCTTAAAGGTTATACAGTCTCTATTTGTTCCTTCTCTGCTCTTCCTTATCTTTTCCTGTAAGGACAATGGGTGTCCACCATCCCTTATTTTAAGTTTCTCTTAAACTACTCTAAGAAAGGCATTTCTTTAGTATTTGTCTGTTTGCCGATACCAAATGTAATAAACTTGGGAATCTAGTTATTTTCCTGAAGTAAGATGTTTGCTATCTAAGAGCTGAGAAAGAGAGGAAGGGGAGTTGTCTCTGGAAAGCCCTTCAGGGCCTTCTTGCAAGCTTGCTTATCTCATGTGAAGGGAGGGGTGAGCAGCTGGGAGAAGTCAGCAGGGGTTGGGCCGGCCTCGCTGCTCTCAAGCTGGCTGTGTTAGAAATCATTCCTCTGAGCTCTTTTCCCCAGAAATTCCTACACAGGTTTTCCAAATATTATTTCATAAACCAAGGGGGTAGTAAAGGGCCCCTCTCAGAAGGCATCTCCTCTGATCCTTGTGCCAGGAGAGGAGGGGGTATCTTTTTGAAGAAAATTTAATTAGGAAGCCAAATAACATCAAGGGCAGTAGACTAGAAAACATGTCACAGGTGAGATGCTTCAGCATCTCACAGTCACAGGGGTTCGTGACTTTGTCTATAAGACTGATGGCGGACCTCCGCAGCTTTGAGTATAGTTTACAATCCAAATCACTTTGCCAAACACACACCACTATGCTACTCTACTTCCTCCCTCTGCCCCTTCACTCCCACCCCTACACTCCATGCCCCCAAACCTCCACACTCCCACATCCCCGACACCCCTCACCCCCTCAATCCCACACCCCATACCCTACTGTCACCACTGTAACAGGGCACATCTCTGTTCCACTCCATACTGCCTATATCCCTCCAGCCAACCCCTGTCTCCCTCCACCGTCTCATCATTTTTGGATGGTAGTCATATAAAACAAAAATTATATTTTTTTTGGTGATTGTAACCTAAAAATTTGTAATAGAACTGGAAAAATTGAATATTTCTCTGTTAGACTACCTATTTTACATTCAATAACAACAACAAAAAAAAATTAAGAATGCTAGAAGAAAATAATTTATCTTTCTACTCTCTATACAGAAAATAATAAAATGTGTCATATGGACAATCAAAAAGCATAATTTGAAATATATAGAAAATAAAGTATCATAGATATATGCCCGTCATTTCATTAAAAGTTTTTGTCATTTTTTTCCAAATTTTGTAGTATTGGTGGTATTTTCATGTTTTTAAAATTTGTCAATTTGTTGTGATTTCTTTTATAATAATGTATAAATGAAGATTCTTTTCCACACTTAATTTTATATTTACATATTTTAATTTATTTCCTTAAAAAAAAAAGAAAACCTCCAGAATAGTTGAAAAATCTAGATAAGCCTCAATGACGGGCTGTGGACCCATAAACTTGTTATTACATTTTTATGTTGCCTCAAGAGCTGTTATTTTAAGCAATATAATAGGAAAAATATGACACAATTATAAATAATGATAACACCTGAGACAAAATAGTAAGTGTTATTTAAGTGATACAATCAGTAAGTGTATGTAATTATAAATGAAGAAATCATCACTGACATGTTAATGATCAGAAAAGGCCTCAATGTTGATGAAATGAGTATACTCTTCAGTTGAAGGGTGTGATTTGGAATTGTAAATTGGTGATAGGTCATTGATGGAATTAATAGCTTGGGTCAGTTTTTTCCTTACTTGAATGACCAAATTGAAGTCCATATATACCATCTTCTAAACCACATCTTTGTAGTTTATATGGAAACTACACCATTCAACATAAATTATTTTCAAACTAATCTTTTTCAACATTCAGATAGTCTTCCCATATTTTTTGTCCCCACTCTAATCTTCTACCCATTCTTGCCACAGAAACTAAACTCACAGAACATGATCCAATCTAGTCAAATGGTTTAAGAGCCAAATAGACTCATTCTCCATCAATTTTTAACTGAGTTGAGAAATTCCAGTGAAATCAAATGTAACTGTAAACTTTGGTGTACTGGAAAACCTATGGAAATGCTTGTGTTACAATCATTAAGTGCTACCAAAGTGCTAACCAAACACACTAACCAAAAAGTGAGCAGTTTGAAATAACCAGATACTCCTTGGAAACCCTATGGAGGGGTTCTACTCTGCCCTACAGGGTCACTTTGAGTCAGAATTGACTCGACAGCTGTGGGTTTAGTTTTGGGTTTGAGTAAACCTATTTCCATTATGTGGACTAAGTAGCAGAACAAAACATAACAGGAAAGAATAAAAGAGAGGAACAAAGAAAGCAGAGGAAAAACTACCTATATCCTCTTGATTTTGCCTTGTATCCTAGTTCCAGTCTTTCCTGATGTTCAATTAAAATGGCTCTATAAAGATTCCATGGAGTGCTTAACGGATTCAGACTACTAACTGTTTGGTTAACCGCATAGCTCTTAACCATTATGCACCAAGATTCACAATAATGTTCTATGTTTCATGAATTGCATCTTTGTTAACTAGTGCTCTTCTTAATAATTACTCTTTTATTCTGTAAGTAAGTAGGTATTAAATCTGGAAGCACATTAATATTACCTGGAGAATGCCTGACCCAATCTGGGACCAATTAATTGTAGTTCTTAATTAATTTTCAACTTTTCATAATCCCTATTTTCTCCTGTTCCCAAAACAACTTTTAAAAAGAAAGCAATGTGAACTTTCACTTCAAAAAAATTAATACCCTCAATTTCTCATTTTTGACTAAAATGTTTAAGTCAAATTCAAATTAAAATGGAAATTAAGATATTTTACATTAGGAAATTAAGATGAATTAGAACTAAACTACAGGATATATTTACATAAAATAAATTAATGCTTAGAGGTGTTCTGACTTTAAAATTTAGCATATATAATGTTATTCACAAGAAGACTTTAAAATTATGACTCTTGAATTTAAATATATTGATTAGATTTGGAAATCTTGAGTATGTCATATCGTGCAAACATCACAAAATACTGTAGACTGGTAGCTTCCAATGTCGTTTGAAGAATTTGAAAAACACAAAGAATTCCTAGAGACTATGGTATTCTAAATGATTTTAAGCACACTTAAGCCAAGGTGTTTTGAGGAAGCTTCATTACAAAGAGGATACTTTCTGCTTAAGTAAATATGTTTTCTAGTGTAAAAGCTCTCAATTTCATTTGCATTATCTGTAATATTTGGCACTCATACTAGCTTATACACGTGTGTGTGTTTTCACAACACACATGAACAGCAGTGCACAAACCCAATTAACTCAAACTAGCTAAAAACTGTCCACAGTGTTATAAAACATGCAAAACAAACAAAAATACCCATCTATTTCCTAATCATTCATATGAATAGATCCGAACGCTTCTTGTGCATAGGTAAAGCCTTCCAGTCTTCAAGTTTTAGGTGGCATGTGTGTATCTTGGAGGCAGAAGTAAAACACACACAAAAAAGAAGAAAAACAAAATACTCAAAATTTGTGAGAATCCATGTTCATGTCTTGTTCTTTAGTTTGTTTTTTTTTAAGATTTAAGATTGAGGGGGCGGAGTCAAGATAGGGGACCAGACACACGTCTCCTTAATTCCCCCTGAAAACTAAAGCCTGGATTGAGAATTAAACGGAGACTTCTGAAAACTCAGTGAGCCCTAGAACACAGAACAGGGCTGTCAGTTTGGACCACTTGCCACTGAATGGGAAACTTCTGTCTTTGCTGATCCCCACCCTTGTTGAGTGGCTGGTTCTGGCAAACTGAAGGTAACAGGCGTTTTTAACTTTTTTTTTTTTTTTCCTTAGCCAGCAAGCAGGAGATGGGCTTAACTGACAACAAAGCGCATCCACACTGCTGATGTGATCAGCTGGCAGAATAGGCACATTTTGAGAGCCCGACTCTGGACCCAGAGCACCATGGCCCCTTCACTCTCTCTTTCCGTACTCTGCCGTAGATTCAGCTATTTCACATGGTCAAGACTGTTTGTGTGAGACACCATTTGGTTTGACTAGGAGGCAGAGTTACCCAAATGGAGACCTCAGGAGGGGCTAATACTCAGGCTGGGAGGCAGTGCCAGCCAGGGAGGCACTTTCCCAGCAGAAAAACAGTGTTTACCACAGTTTAGCCTTACGGGTGGAGTCCAGTAGTAGAGGACAGCAGGGCAGTAGCGTGCCCATAGTTTGAAATAGATTGCAGCATCTGGTGATGGGTATAGAGGTGCCTCCATTGCCAGCTGGAAAGAAAGACTTGCATACCTGACAACCTGGCTGATTTTGGAAGCTGTCAGATAGCTTTTACCTTTCAAAATAAGACTACTTGGAGAAATAACTATGGTGCAGCCTGACAGCATCTGTTCTAGGCTTTACTGACTCATGTCATAAAGTCAAATAATGGCACCCCACTGACTTCATAGGTAAGGCTGTCTCTTTGCCAGCCAGGAGGTAGAGCCTGCTACTCCAGAAATTCCACTGGGCTCAGTTACTGGAGTACATAAAGGTGACTGGTGATCAACTTCCTTCTCAGGACTGCACCCCAGCTCTTGTTAAGACAACATCAAAGAAATTAAACATCCTCTAGATGCCCCAAAAGCAAAAAACCCTGGCCAGGCATTTACAGAATAGTCAACCCGTGGCTCCAGAAAGCTCCCAAAACAAAGAATCAAAGAACTTCTCAGAAGAAAAAGCCTTTCTGAAACTACTGGAGGTTGAGTACAAAAGAATTATATAGACAGTCCTCCTAGACATTATACAAAATGCAGCAGAACAAAATGAAAAATAAAGCAAGCTGTTCGAACCAACAGAACACCAGCATTCTGAAATCTAACAGATCAATAACAAAATTAAACAATTAGACAATTGAATCAAAAGCCAAGAGAACAGACTTGAACAACTGGAAAGTAGAGTTTCTGACTTGGAAGACAGAGCTACTGACAGCAGCATTTATGAGAAGAAATCAGAGAAAAGAAACAAGAAAAATGAAGAAGCATTAAGAAACATGTGGGATTCTATCAAAAGGAATAATCTATGATTAATTGGAGTTCCTAAACAGGGACAGACACCTGAAAACACAGAGAGTATTTTTGCTGGGTTGCTGAGTTGCTGACAGAAAAATTCCCTGAAATTATGGAAGAAGAGAACACACATATCCAAGATGTGTATCGAATGCCGAACAATATAGATCCCAAAATAAAGACTCCAAGACATATTATAACCAAGCTTAACAAAATGAAACATAAGCAGAAACCCTTAAAGGTAGCCAGACTCAAAGCAAAGTTAACATTTAGAGGGAAGCCTTATAGGCTTTGGCCTGACTTCTCAGCAGAAATGATGCTGGCATGGAGGCAGTGGGATAACATATTCAGAGCTTTGAAGGAGAAAAACTTTCAACCAAGAAATATATATCCTGCAAAACTGTCTTTCAAATATGAAGATGAAATTAAGACATTTGCAGATAAACAGAAATTCAGAGACTTTAAAAAAAAAACAAAACAAATCAAAGCTACAAGAAATAACGAACGAAGCTCTTGGCTTAGAAAAACAAAACCATTGACTCCAGGTTTCAGGAGGCAATACAGGACATATCATCCAGAAACCCACTCAGTTAAGGAAGGCACAAAACTTAATAAAAGCTATATTAAAAGAAGGGATCCAGTGATCATATCATGAAAACTACAATACCATCACATTAGAAAGAATATATTACAGTATTTACAGTCCTTTCAGATGCAGAAGAAGTTAATAAGATGTGTAGAAGCTAAAATTGAGTTTAAACATAGGTTATTAAGGGGGATCATACGGGCAATCACAAAGCACAATAAAAATGCAACATGTAAAAAAAGAAAAATAACACAGGAGCCTCAACAAACACAAAGCCAACACTGAAAAGGGTGAATAATCAACCCATAAAAAAGAATGGCCCAGAACGGAAGAGTAAGAGCAACAGAGAAAACATCAACACAAAAATACATACATCAAAATGACAGCACTAAACACATACCTATCAATAATTACATTGAATGTAAATGGACTGAGTGCTCCAGTAAAGAGACATCAAGTAACATCTTAGACAAAAAGACAACATGTCTATATGCTGCTTACAAGAAACACCTTAGCCTTAAAGATACGAACAAACTGAAAATTAGTTAGTGTAATAATATACACCAAGCTAACAATATACAAAGAAGAGTAGGTATGGTAACACTAATTTCAGATAAAACAGGTTTTAATGTAAAATGCACCATCATGGGCAAGTATGGACACTATTTTTCGCTGAAAGTTTCAATACACAAGCAAGACTTAGCAATATTAAATATTTATGCACCCAATACTAGAGCATCTAAATACATCAAAGAAAACACTGACTACATTAAAATACAAGATAGGGCACTCAAAAATAATAGTGGGAGACTTCAGCACTCCACTTTCATTATTGTTCAGATCTTCTAGACAACAGCTCAGTGAAGACAAAGAAGATCTTATTGTGACAATCAACCAACTAGACCTTACTGACCTATACAGAACTTTCTATCCATCAGCAGATAACTACACCTTCTTCTCTAGTGCACACAGAACATTTTCCAGAATAGATCATGTGTTAGGACTTAAAGCAAATCTCAACAAAATCCAAACCACTGAATTATTGCAAAGCATCTTCTCAGACCATAAAGCCATAAAAGTCAAAATCAATAGCAGAAAAAAACATACATAGAAATTGGACCTCATTGAAATTGAACAACATCTTGCTCAAAAAGCCAAGGGTTATAGAAGAAATCAAGAAGGAAATAGATAAATGCATGGATTCAAATGAGAATGAAGATCCTTCCTACCAGAACCTATGGGATACAGCCAAAGAAGTGTTCAGAGGTCAGTCTATCTCTATAAAAGCACACATCTGGAAGGAAGAAAGAACTCCAATGAAAGGATTAACCCTACAGCTTGAACAAGTAGAAAGAGAGCAACAGAGGAATCTTTCAGGCACCAGAAGAAAACAGATCACAAAGATTAGAGCAGAACTAAATGAATTGGAGAATACAATAACTGAAAAAATTGGTAAGACCAAAAGCTGGTTTTTTGAAAAGATCAACAACATTGACAAACCTTTGGCTAAACTTACTAAAGAAAAACATGAAGGAAAACAAATTACCTGAATAAGAAATGAGATGGGGCCACCCCTGGCACCCCAGCAGCCAGTGCTGGATAGAATCCGAGGCCAAAGCGGACAGGCGAGAGGATGAGAACTCTTACTCACACATGAAAACACATCACTCACGCAAGAACAAATAAACACACTACACAAGATAAAGTTGGGGCCAGGTGTGACCATTATCTCTGATGGAGAATCATGGACACCGGTCCTCTTTCACAAGTATCATTTACAGGCTTAACAGGTAGGAAGTCAACCGGGTGATACATTGCCAAAAATGGTCATGATCTTTGTTACAGAGTGCACAGGAAGTTTTTGTCTTCAAACAAAGGACAGGGACATGCAAATAGTTTTAACCTGGACCATTAATCTGTAAACAGTTTCAAGGAATAGTTTTAGCTTTGGGCTTATTATATTGCAAATTGTCACAAGAAAATAGTTCAAAGGTGCCAAGCCAAGCAGAGAGGTACAAAGCATGAGGAGAAGGAGGAGGGGGCAAGGGGGCTAGGACACAACTCCTAGTCCACAGCAAGATGGGAGATGTCACAACAGATCCAACAGAAATCAAAACTATCATAACAGAATACTATGAAAGACTGTACTCTAATGGATTTGAAAACCTAGAGGAAATGGGCAAATTCTTAGTTTCATATCGTTTACCAAAATTATCATGAGATAAAGCAGATCAACTTAATAAATACATCACAAATGAAGAGATTGAAAAAGACATCCAAAAACTACCAACCAAAAAAAAGCCCTGGTCAAGACAGCTTCACCACAGAATTCTACCAAGATTTTAGAGAAGAGTTAATTCCAATACTGCTGAGACTATTTCATGGCATAGAAAGGGATGGAATACTCCCAAATTCATTCAATGAAGCCCGTAAAACCCTGGTACTAAAGCCAGGGAAAGATCTAACAAAAAAAGAACTACAGACTAGTGTCACTCATGAACCTAGATGCAAAAATCTTCAACAAAATCCTTGGCAGTAGAGTTCAACAACACATCAGAAGAATAATTCATCATGACCAAGTTAGATTCATACCAGGGATGCAAGGCTGGTTCAACACCAGGAAAACAATTAATGTGATCAACCACATAAACAATGCAAAAGACAAGAGTCACCTAATTTTGTCAGTTGATACAGAAAAGGCATTTCACAAAGTCCAGCACCCATTCATGCTAAAAACTCTCACAAAAATGGGGATAGAAAGCAAATTCCTTACTATAATGAGGGTCATCTATGCAAAACCAACTGCCTACATTATCCTCAGTGGAAAAAGACTGAAACAACTCCCCTTGAAAATGGAAACTAGACAAGGATGACCACTCTCACCTCCCCTATTCAACACTGTACTAGAAGATCTGGCCACAGAAATTAGACAAGACAAAGAAATAAAGGGGTTCTGCATCAGCGAAGAAGAAGTCAAAATCTTCTCATTTGCCAAAGATATGATTGTCTGCTCAGAGAATCCTAAAGACTCCATAAGTAAACTACTCAATCTGATAGAAAAGTTCAGAAAAGTATCAGGATACAAGATACCAAAGCCAAGAGCCATCAAGTTGGATCTGACTCATGACGATAAACATAAGTAAATCAGTAGGATTCCTTTATATCAACAGAGTTTATTAAAGAAGAAATTGCCAAATCAATATCATTTTCTATAGCGTCCAAGAAGATAAAATACTTAGGAATAAATCTAAATTGAGAAATAAGAGACCTTTACAAAGAGAACAATAAGACCTTACTACAGGAAACCAAGGGAGACTTACATAAATGGAGAAACATACCTGCTCATGGATGGGAAGACTTAACATTGTGAAAATATCTAATTTTCTGAAAGCAACCTATATATACAATGCAATCCCAATACAAATTGTAGTGACATTTTTTAATGAGGTGAAGAAACTAATTACCAACTTTGTCTGAAAAGGGAAGAAACCCTGGATAAACAAAGCATTACTGAAGAAAAACAAGTTGGGAGGTCTCTCACTACCCAACTTTAGAAACTATGACACTGCCATAGTTGTCAAAACAGCCTGGTACTGGTATCAAAAGAGACATGTAGATCAATGGAACAGAATGGGTACCCAGAGATGGCACCATCTTACTATGAACAGTTGATAGTCAAGAAAGGCCATAGAAATTTAAACTGGGGTAAAAACAGTCTGTGGTAAAATTGGATGTCCATCTGACAAAAACTGAAACAAGACCCATATTTCACACCTGATGCCAAACCTAACTGAAATTGGATAAAAGACCAAAATATGAAATGCTCATCCAAGATAAAATAGGATAAACAATGGAAGTTTTAATACACAATGTAGACAGACTTCAAAATCTGATAAACAAATCACCGTCAACAGCGGAGAAACCAGATAAATGGGAACTACTAAGAATCAAACACTTTTGCTCATCCGAAGACTTTATCAAAAGAATTAAAAGACCACCTACAGAATGACCCAGTAATCCCACTGCTTGGAATATACTCTACAGAAGCAAGGACAGTCTCATAAACAGATACATACACACGAATGTTTATTGTAGCACAGTCCATAACCGCAAAAAGACAGAATTAATCCAGATGCCCAACAACAGATGAATGAATAAATAAACTATGGTGTATACACTCAGTGGAACACTATGCAATGATAAAGAACAATGACGATTTTAGGAAGCATCTCATAACCTGATTTCAATTGGAAGACATTCTTTTGAGTGAACTTAGTCAGTGGCACAAGGACAAATATTGACCCCTACTATAAGGACTTAACAACAGACTCATGTATAGAAGAAAAGACTCTTTGATGGCTGCAAGGGAGGGGAGGGAGGAAGTGAGGGACCTGGTTATAGATCAGATAGTTGATAGAAATTTGGTTGGGTGAAACCAGTAACGGCATACATCAGAAAGAAGATCAATTTAGCTAGACTTCAACATAACCTGAAAACTGTTCCGATCTTAACCCAATACAGCAAGGAAAGATTAGCAGGGATGGGGGGCCAGGGACCATGCTCTCAGGGGACATATATGTCAATTGGCATAACCAGCTTATTGCTAAGAAATTCTTCTGCACTGCATATTGGTGAGCGGTGTTTGCAGCTATAGAAGCTAGAAAACTGCCATCTGAAGTACAGCAAATGGTCCTAATTCAGCTGGAACAGATAATCACCAAGGACAACAATGATATGGGGGAAGGAGAAACTAGAAGACAGAAAGATCCACGTGAATGGGTGACTAAATCAACATGTGACCAGAAGAACCAGATGGTGCTTGGCCACCACCAAGTGACAGCTGTGATGGGGCTCACAAAGTTGAGTCCCAGTGGCAACATGAAGGGGTACACCTTGAGAATTCCACTAAAAGACTGCAACTGATGATCAGAGGTATGGCGGTTCCCTTGGGAGAAAGGCCCCTAGACCTGTTGCTGCCCTGATCATAAATCATGACTGAGGTTAACTCCTTGGACAGGAGTGGACTAGATTTGGCAACTGAGAGTGATCATATTTTGTGTGCACTTTATGGTTCTTTGCATCTATAGGATGTTGTCCTACTGGCCTTTTACTAGAGGAGAGTGGGAAGGGTGGAGAGGAGGGGACAGGAGATTGTTAAGAGGATACGACATGTATAGAACAGAAATTAGAGGTGTGCTGTCATTGGGCAAGGAGAATAGAAAGAGCTGCAGATAGGCGGGCATGCAAATTAAACTGGATTGTACATTTTCACTCAATCACAAAAATAAATGAACAATAAATGATTTGAAGGTTGCACTTAGTTAATCTCACAGAAATAATTTTGTTGAAATAATATGATCTTGGCAGGTCATTTTGGTCATAAATTTGAACTCCCTCATCTGTAAAACAGAATAGTGTAGCAAAGACAATTGTGAAAATCAATGAGATAATGCATGAAATTTTAGTGAACTTAATGCCTGATGTGTAGTACTTTCTTCCGTTCTTTATGCTTTCTCCTGTATATAAAAATAGAGCATATTTCATAAATTTTGAGACTTACTTTACTTATTCACATTTTATTACTGAAATAAAGGTGTCTGTTGTTAAAAAGATTTTAGCATCACACCTTAGCTCTGTTGCTTCTTTATTAAATAAAATACATATGTATTAAATACTGCTTTATATTCAATTAAATAAATAAATCTTGATTTTACAGATGTTCTGTACCTATACTTTATAGGTAGTTTCCAGGTTACCAACAAGATCTGTTCTTCAGTCAATTTTGTAGGTAATTCAGGACAAGTGCATACAATTCTTATTTAGCATCAGTTAATTAAATGTTTGTCTTGGTATATAGAATATATTTTACTTTCCTACAAATATGAACAACTTGACAAACAATTCCAAGCTATGCAATGTTTTCATGAGTACCACAAAGTATGCATGTGTTTGTCATTACAAACCATTGTATTTCACTCAATTTATTTTATTGTATTTTACTGATTTATTGTCATTGAGTGAACGTGTACGATCCAGTTCAAATTTGCCTGCCTGCCTATGTGCAGCTCCTACTGCTCTCCTTGCCCGGTGACAGCACACCCCTCTCTTCTGATCTATATGTGTCATATCCTCTTAACAATCTCCTGTCCCCTCTTCTCCATCCTCTCTAAGAGGCCAATTGGCATACCTAGCATAGTGCTAAGAGTCTTCTCCACCCCATAGTGGTGAGTGGCATCTGGGATTTTAAAAGCTAGCAAGCTGCTGTCTGAGGTACACCAGATGGTCCCAACTCAGCAGGGACAGATGATCACCAAGGACCAAAACGACATGGGGAAAGAGAACTCAAAATTTAATATAATAGGCTTTATGGCAATTCATTCTTAAGTAGGAGTTGTTGGTAAACCATATATTTGTAAGCTAGTGGTTGCCTGTATAGCTTTGTCCCCATTTCCTGTAGAAATTTTATTTATCTGATTAGTGCATCAACTATTAGAACTTTTTATATCTAATTGTGTTGTGCTTAAAAAATTGTACAGTGCACATATTATAATATTGTGTAAAAGAGACCTAAACCCAGGAATTTCAACTACAAAAACCCATTGAGTTTGAGTTAATTCTGACTCATAGTGACCCAATAGGACAGAATAGAGCTGCCCTACCAAGTTTCAAGGAGCCCCTTATGGATTTGAACTACCAACTTTTTGGTTAGCAGCCATAGCACTTAACTACTGTACCATTACATCTAAAAGGACTGTCTCATTATTAACAATCAGTATTTGCTAAATGAATCAACGCAGTGAATAAGACTATAAAGTTATGTGCATTTTATATATACATTATATTGCATTTCTTTTATTGGTATATATATATATATATATACATGTGTGTGTACACACACACACACACACACAGAGCAACAACCCACCAATTGCCTTTGAGTCAACCCTGAGTCACGGCAGCCCATGTGTGTCAGAGTTGAGCTATGCTGGCATGTAGTACCATAGGGTTTTCAGTGGTTGTTTTTTTTTAGAAGCAAATTACCAGGCCTTTCTTCTGAGGTGACTTTAGGTGCAATCAGATTTTCAAACTTTTGATCAGCAGCCAAGCATGCTAACAAATTCCACCATCCAGTAAATCTCTGATGGAAACAGTGTGCTGTGGTAGAAAGAGAATCTGAACAGAAGTCAGAAAGTCAAGTCCTAGACCCAGCTTTGCTTTTAATTAAGGTAATTTACATGAATCTTTAACCTCTGTAAGCAATAGTGCCCTGAACTCGTAAAATCAGAAAAGAAGATTACTTATACTCATATAAGTCTATACTGTACAAGGTATCAGTTTGTTTGGCATAGCAAAATAAGTCAGGCTATTCCACTAGAGAACAGCACAGGCCTATTCTTCTCTCTTTATGTTGAGATTTCACACACATACACACACACACACACACACACACACACACACACACACTTTTAAGCTATAGGCAGAAAAGTCAGCCATCACAGTGTGAAGTAACTAAAATTATTGAAAGACCTACTAGAGTTTCCCATGACTTCTTGTACAGTGAAAGTACAAGTTGCCCTCTGGAATTAGAAACAGGGCAAGGTAATTTGTATTCATTTCTCTTCAATAAAGAAAGGTTCAATGGAGGAGGATCTATTTCAAAAACTTGTTATGAAAGGAAAAGAATGTTAGCCTAGTGTTCACACCAATTAAGTGTTCAGTAAACCTTACCGTCTAGTTCACGGACAAGCCAAGCTATTTCACTCAGGTGACAGCATGCACAAGGATGTAGTATTAAGAGAGGCAACATTAAACAGGTCTAACTTGTTTAGACTAAACTGCTAACTTGTTTACACTAAACTTTGTTTACACTAAACTGCTAACTTACTTTGTGGCTTTGGCCAAATCACGTCTTCTCTGGAGACTGTTGATCAGGATTTCTTGTTAGTTTTATCTTTTAGCTCCAGGAGAACACACTACACACACCTGTGAAATAATTTAATGATTGAGATGCACTTTGTGGTCGAGTGAGTACAAAAAGTGGTTACCAAACCAAAAGGAAGAAGAAATGAGAAGACTTGGCTCAATTGCAGTTAGAACCTGCTATCAAGAAAAAAAAAAAAAACTTTTGGAAATAAACATTTGAAGCAAAAAGATTACAGATGGTGATATATAAAAGACTGTTTTGTAAAAACATAGTAGACAATTTTAACAAAATATAGTTATAGCTCAGGTTTCTGGTATTTTAGTATAAAGCGATTTTTTCACTTTTTTTAAAGAACATGAAAATGTCTACTAAAAGAAATGGGCACTGGCTAAACATAAGTTTTTGATTTAGCTAGGGCACTAAACTTAACATAGCTAATGTACCATTTTCAAATTATTCACCTCCATCCTTCATGCCTACCATTTATTATCCTTTAAAGTTGGTCATATAAGAGAGAGTATATTTGTAGTAAGATTAAATTGATAAATACTGATCATATGAAAGGAAGAAACTGCAAAGTAACAAATGAATATTATAGCAGGTAGTTGACATTAGTGATGTCTCTTGATATGTTCCTTATAATCTTATTTATAATGAATTTAGGCTACACTAATTCAAAACTATTAAATAGAAACTCAGATTAATATAAAGTTTTAAAGTGAATACATAGGATTATAAAGGACATGATCTTGTTTCTATCTTCACTATTTATTGGCTCCATGACCTTCAGAAATTATCTGGTTCACATATCCATTACGTAAGAGTAATAACAACTCCTTCATAAATTTGTTGTAAAAAATTAAACAATATAGTATGCATAAAACCTGTCAAGAACCATACATATACTGTGCCTATTAATGATTTGTGACATTGTATATTTGTCAAAACCCAAAGAATTGTACAGAGTCCATAAGCTATGAACTTCAGTTAAAATAATGTTCATAAGCTATGAACTTCAGTTAAAATAATGTATCAGTATCAGTTTATGAATTATAACAGGTGTTCCACATAATGCAAGATTTTAATGGCAGTAGAAACTGTGCTGGGGGAGATAAGACAAATATGGGGGCTGCCTGCACTTTGTATTGACTTTTTCACTGCACCTAAAACTGCTTTCAAACTAGTCTGTTAATGTAAATACATAGACATATAAATTTGTTTTTACAATTAGAAAATTATTTTTAATATCGATCATCTTTTTAATCACAGTTTGTTTTGATTGAGATAACTGCATAAATGAAAAAGACACACATACTTGTTAGTGAAGAGGTAAGACTAGCAGAACTAGTTAATCTGTACATGAGTTATTAAATGATTTCTTTCTAAGATGCTAATACTGATTTATTCTCACCAGCAGTCTTGTCAATGGTCAATTTATGTTATCGTACCCTTGCCATTTCCATTGTTTGATGTTCTTTTAAATTCAGTGAGGAGATCTTTAATGATAGGAATCTGGTATACTAGCTTCTACTCAAGGTCCTCAGGATTCCTGAGTTCAGTCTGGCATGTAATGCAATGCCGGACAGCAATCATATCCATTGTAAAAACAACTCCAAATTGTAATAGATACGATTTAACTAGATACTCTTTAGTACCATCAGGTGTTTTGTATTAATCATGCCATCCCTCTCTCTATTTGTGCACGTAGTTGAGACATGACAGTCTTGCTATTTTTAGTTGCATTTATAACTGCATTACCTTGAAGAAAAACATTTGCAATCACTCTGCTTACTCTTTCTGTGACAGTGTTAATAGAATATTCAATTGCAAAATAAATAAATAACTCTTCTCTATTTTAATTACCTGTGGTGGTTAAATTTATTTGCTTCTGCCTTAAAGCCATGCTTTTATATGTTAACTACAGTTAGGATGCCCTGCAAAATATTTAAATAGCTTGTATATCATACTTCTAGATGAGTTTACATTTGTAACTCAAGGTATTTCAAATTAAATTTATAATCTTGTACCCCATGAAACTGTTCCCCTACTTCTCTAGTTCTGTTTTTGAAGCAGCCTGGCACTCTTCATCATTTATGACCCCAAACTCAAATTTGCCCTTAACTTTAGCTTGCCTCACAAATTCCATTGATTGGAAAGACCTCTTGCTTCTTTCTCTGCAATGCCTTGCATACCTATTTATTCTTTTCCCTCTAGTTCATTTTCTTAATATTCTTCAATCACCAAAGTGTCCTAGCATTTTGCATTATCTCTCATCTTTTCCTTCTTATTCTAAAACACAGGCTAGTCCTGTGGGTGCATAATTTGGATCATGACACCTCTCTGTTAAAAAGTAGAAAAATAGAAACTCTTTAACAGTTCAAAAGCCTTTGTACTAATTCTTCTGGATGTCTACCTTGTTTTACATTATCCAAAAAAATGACACAAAGTATCTGAGATCTATTTTCAGACTATAATTTATATCAGGATGAAATTTATAGGCTTTTATCCATAAATAACCCTCAACACTAGAACCAAGCATTTAATAGTCATTCCAGTAACCAAGGCATGGGCATATCTCCAGTGAATTTCACAGGGGACATCATATAATGTATCTTTATGACAACTTATTCAATTGTGTATGCTTTATATCTTAGCAGAAAAATGAGTTTGTGTTATGATATTATTGTATATCATGCAATATAATAAGATTTTTTAATTCTTCACCTTTTCCAGGAATTATGAACATCACAATCATTGTTCTTATCATCTTCGTATCGTCATCTTTTATTTAATACTTGCAGTGACACTAATGCGAGTCAATTTCTAAGCAAACCAGTAATGATCTGCATGAACTTCTTCCATGTTCTAAGATTTATTCCGTGTTCCAGAATGTGTTCTGTGAGACAGAGTAAAACATTCAAGAATTTTATCAGAGAGTCCATTTTAGATCTACACTGTGAAAGAGAAAGACAGTGGCAACTAAGAAGAGAATAATTTGTTATAGAAGCCACAGTACTTAAATAGATTATAAACATTTTACCCAGGTTTTTAAAAGCTGGATAAAACAGTTAAACCTAATAAATTAAAGATGGAGATTAGATGGGTAGGAAGAAGAGAAGGAAATAGAAAAGGTGATGTTAAACAAGAGGGCACTGTGTCAATAGAGGAACTAAAGACAAATTTCGTATTCATTGTTATTTTTGGATGTTTAGAGATTTTTTTTTTTTTTTTTTTTTTTGGCTACAAGCAAAGATGGTAGCCATGGAGGCTCACTTGCTTTTCTTTCTAGGTTTCTATTTTTATTTTTTTAAGGTATTTTTGATGGTCATATTTTTCCGAAACTACAGACATACATTAAAATTGTGAGTAAAATTGATACTATGAAAATAATTAAAAAAAAAAAAAAAAAACCTTCTCGTGGTGTAGTGGGTTAAGTGCTACCACTGCTAACTAAAAGATCGGCAGTTCAAATCCACCAGGCGCTCCTTGAATACTCTAGGAGGCAGTTCTACTCTGGCCCCTAGGGTCACCATGAGTCAGATCCTACTCGACGGCACTGGGGTTGGGTTGGATCTGGAAGGCCTCGTATCTACGAGCTTCAAATAAATGGTGCTATTTTGCTATCGCTATAGAAAGAACTGGTAGATAGGGAGAAAGAAGGCAGTGATTTTTACATGATGTCTTTTATGGTAATAGCTAATGTGAGCTCCCCAGCACGTCTGTCCATTTGAGACTTGTATGTTGCTGTGATGCTAGAAGCTGTGTGCCAACAGTATTTCAAATATTAGCAGGGCCACTCATGGTAGACAGGTTTCAGTGGAGCTTCCAGACTAAGACAGACTAGGATGAAGAACTTGGCAGTCTACTTCTGAAAAAATTGGCTGGTAAAAACCTCACAAATAATGGCAGAACACTGTCAGATACAGTGGCAGAGGAAGAGCCCCTCAGACTGAATGGCACTCGGAATAGGACTGGGGAAGAACTGCTTCCCCAAAGTAGGATCAAACTTAATGATAAAGATGAAGTTAAGCTTCTAACACCTTTGTTTGCTGATGTGGCACAACTCAAAAGGGAAGAAACAGCTGAAAACATCCACTGAAAATAGGAACATGCAATGCAAGAAGTGTAAACCTAGGAAAATTAGAAACTATCAAGAATGCAAGTGAAAGTATAAACATTTGTGTTCTAGGCATCAGTGTGCTGAGATGGACTGGTTTTGCCATTTTGAATCACATAATCATATGGTGCATTATGCCTTGAATGGAAAATTGAAGAAGAATGACATTCCATTCATCACCAAAAAGAACACTTCTTGATATTTCCTGAAGTACAGTGCTGTTGGTTATAGGATAAAATCCATAGCTTTACAAGGGAGACCAATTATTATGACTATTATTCAAAATTATGTGCCAACCGCTAAAGTCAAAGATGAAGAAACTAGGATTTTTCCCAATTTTGCAGACTCTATAATTGATCAAACATGCAATCAAAATTCACTGATAATTACTAATGATCGAATGGGAAAGTTGCAAATTAAGAAAAGTCAGTAGCTGGAAACTATGGCATTGGTATAGAAATGACACCAAAGATCAGATGATAAAATTTTGCAAGACCAATGACATTTCCACTGCAAGTATCTTTTCCCAACAACATAAAAGATGAACAGACACATGTATCTCTCCAGATGTAATATACAAGAATCACAATGAACACATCAGTGAAACTAGACCATGGCAACAATACCATCAGTCAGAACAAGGTAAGTTTCAACTGTGGAACAGATCATCAATTGCTCATAAGCAAGTTCAAGTTCAAGTTCAAGTTGGAAAAAAAATAGAACCGGTCAGCAAAGGCCAAAGTGTAACCTTAAGTGTATCCCACCTGAATTTAGAGATCATCTCATGTATAGATCTGACTTACTGAACACTAACAATTGAAGACCAGACAAGTTGTGGAAAGACATCATACCTGAAGAAAACAAGAGGTCATTAGAAAGACAGGAAAGAAAGAAAAGACCAAAATGGATGTCATAAAAAGCTATAAAACATGCTCTTGAACATAGAGTAGTTAAAGCAAATGGAATAAATGGTGAGCTAAAAGATTTGGACATAACCTTCCTAAGGGCTATTTGAGAAATTAAAGTATATAGTGAAATGTGTAAACACCTGAGGTTAGAAACCTAGATGGAAAGAACACATTCAGCATTATCCAAGCTGAAAGAACTGAAGAAAAACTTCAAGCTTTGAACTGCAGTTTTGAAGGATACTACAGGAAATATACTGAATAGCACCAGAGGCATTTAAAGAAAATATACACAAAGTTACTGCACCAGAAAGAACTGGTCAACTTCAAATATTTCAAGAGATGACATATGATCAAGAACAGATGGTACTGAAGGAAGAAATCCAAGCTTCATTGAAGGCATTGGTGAAAAACAAAGCTCCAAGAACTAATAGACTAGAAACCAAGATATTTTAAGAAATGAATACAGAGCTGGAGGTGCTCACTCATCTGGGCAAAGAAGCTGAGAAGGCAGCTACCTAGCCAAGCCATCAGAGAAAAACTCCATATTTGTACCGATTCTAAAGAAAGATGATCCAACAGAATGTAGAAATTGTCAAACAATATCCTTAATATTATACACAAGTAATACATTCTTGAAGATCATTGAAAAGCAGTTGTAGCAGTACACCATCAAGCGAACTGCCAGAAATTCAAGCCAAGTTCACAAGAGGATGTGAAAAACGGTAATCACTGCTGATTCAGATGAAAGTAGCAAGTATCGGAAAGATGTTGACTATGCAAAGACATTCAGCTGTTTGGATCATGCCAAATTATGGATGACATTGTGAAGAATGGGAATTCCAGAACACTTAATTGTGCTCACAAGGAACCTGTACGTAGAACAAGAGGCAGTCTTTAGGACAGATCAAGGGACTACTGTGGGACTTAAATTTAAGACAGACGTGATTTAGGATTGTATCCTTCCACTACATTTATTCAATCTTTGTGCTGAGTAAATAATCCAAGAACCTGGACAATGTAAAAACAGGGCATCAGGACTAGAGAAAGACTTATTAACAATATGCATTATACAGACATTACAATCTCGCTTGCTAAGAATGAGGGGACTTGAAGGACTTACTGATGAAGGTAGAAGATTACACAGCTTTCAACACGAACACAGCACGAAAAAATCCTTACAACTGAACCAGTAACCAACATAATGATTAAGGGAGAAAGTATTTAAAGCATCAATGATTTTGTATACATAGATTCACAATCAACACTGAAGCAACAGTCAAAAAAATAAAAAGACCAATTGCCTTGGGAAAATCTGCTGCAAACCACACCGTTACAGTGTTAGAAAGCAAAGAAGTCACTTTAAGAATTAGGGTGTGCCTGACCCGGTCCGTGCTACATTCTATCACCTAATATGCACACAAAATCTGCACAATGACTAAGAAAGATTAGAGAAGAAATGGTGCTTTCGCATTCCGGTGTTAGGAAAAATATTGAATACAAAATGAACTGCCGGAAGAACAAATCTATTTTGGAGGAAGTGTAAACAGAATGTTTCTCAGAAGTGAGGATGGCAAGACTTTCTCTCACATACTTTGGACAGGTAATCAGGAGTAACCAGCCCCTGGAGAAGGACATTATGCTAGGAGAGGGTCGACAAAAGAGAGGAACACCGCGAATGAGAAAGACTGGAACAGTGTCTGCAGCAATGAGCTCGAACATAGCAATGATGGTGAAGATTGTGCAGGATCAGGCAGGGTTTGCTTGTGTGGTACACATGTCCCTATGACTCAGAACCACTTTGATAGTAACTGACAACAAACAGATGTTTCCCTAAATGCTTAGTCTAAGTTTGGCTTAATGTTGCATCCAGAAACCAATTATTATGTTAAGGGTTATTTTTACAGTGCACTGTAGAGAACTGTCAAAAAGTAGAGAAAATGTACTTAAAATTGTGTTGATTGTTAATTATTTACTTAAAATTACTATTTACTTAATTTCTATTTTCTGCTTGCAATATGTTCATTAGAATACTATCCTTTGAGACATCATTTAAATATATATTTATATGGTACGGATGTTTTTATTAGTTCCAGAAGAAATTTAGGTACAAAATAAATTCACTATCTTTGAATACTTATTTAATAAGGCTTCTACTTTTAATATTTTTATGGTGTAGTGGTTTAGTGATATGGCTGCTAACCAAAAGGTCAGCAGTTTGAATCCACCAGGTGTTCTTGTAAACTCTGTGGGGCACTTCTAGTCTCTCCTGCAGGATTGCTGTGAGTCAGAATCGACTCAGTGGTGGGTTTGGTTGGCTTTTTTTGGATTGGGCTACATCATATACTTTGGAGTTTTGTTTTGTTTTGTTTTTAAGTTTGCTTATTCAAATCTTCAGTGTCTCCACTTTGATATTATAAATTCAGTTGCTTTAATTTCAGACACAGTTTTATTCTTCACATATCTTTTGTTCACACACTGTGATGATATTTCTTCCCACTGGCTGTATTAATATGGTAACTTTTATTCTTTTCTTTTTAATTAAGCTCTGTTTCATTTGTGTGATGGGCTGTCATGGATTGACTTGTGTCCCGCAATATATGTGTCAACTTGGTTAGACAGTAACTCCCAGTATGGTGCAATTTTCCTCCATTTTGTGATTGATGTAATTTCCTATGTGCTGTAAATTCTAATCTGTGTGGTTTATCAGACAAGATTGAGTTATGTTAAAAAGGATTAATAACACCCTCACTCAGGTCACATTTCTGATTCAACGTAAAGGGAGTTTCCTTAGGGTGTAGCCCTCATCATCTTTTGTCTTACAAGAGATGCAAGAGAGAAGGAGCAGAGAAACAAGAAGACATTTACACCAAGAATTCACTGCCTGGAGCAGATTGAATCTTTTGGGCCCAGGGTTCCTGCACTGAGAAACTGCTAGTCCAGGAAAAGATGGACAACAAGGGCATTCCTCCAGAGCCAACAAAGAAAGGAAGCCTTCCCCTAGAGCTGACACACTGAAGTTGGACTTCTGGCTTACTAGACTATGACAGGACAGCCATCTGTTAGTTGAAGGCATCCACCTGTGGTATTTCTGTTGTTACAGCGCTACATGACAAGACATGGACCTAATTCTAGATCCTTCAAATTGCTTGACCAATGACACATCGATGGTTCAAAACTTTTTGGATATTTTTAAGCCTTTTTTTCTGAATTATAATTAAAGGGAGTATATAATGTATTGATCAAAAACATTTTCCAAAGAAACACTCTGTGGAATGAGTAAACTGGAACTCTTCTAGGAAGTCTTGCAGGTTGCGCCATCTATAAAACACACTCATTTCATTATTAAATGCAGATATACATATATAAAATAAGTCTCTCGTAGTGCCTCAGTATCCTCTTCTTTCTTTTCCTGTAACTATTCATATGTTTTTATATGTACATCTACACACACACACACACACACATGCTTATATGATTTACTACTGGAATCGTATCATTACAATTTCTTCAAAAACTATTTCAAAGGGTGCATACAATTCCATTACATGAATATGCAGTAATGCTTTAATTCCCTAGTTCTAGAATATCTAGGTGGTTTTTTCAAATTATTCTTATCACCAATGCCATTGGGATGACATCCTTGGATATAAGTGTCTTTATCTCTTATATTTTTGTAAAAGCTTACTAAATCTTGCACTACCAGATCAAAAAGATTATATGAGTTTCTTTAGCTTACCTTGCTTTCTGGGTGTGGCTAGTTTGCTCATTTTCAGGTCTTTCCTTTGCACCTGCACAGTAGAGACTGTGGGTCTCCAGGTTTTTGATTCTCCACAGTCATAGACTGCTATGCACATTCTTGGAGATAACTAGCCTTAGTGCATGCAAATGAGGTGAGACTCAGGTATATCATTCTTCAACTTTTTGGTTATCCTTAGTTTTAGGGAGTCACTATGACCCTAGTCTCAACAGCCGGGTTTCTCAGTGATCCTGCCTCTTCTTCTGAGGAATAGGATTGATGATAGTCTAGCCATAGGACATTTTCTTGTCTTGTCCTCAGAGATAGAATGTTCCACTACATTCTCTTGTCCCAGCTGCACTGGGTCTTCATCTCTTTTTAGGGAAGAAGAGTTTGCTACTCTTGACTCAGTAGATTAAAAAATTTTGATTTACTGGCCACAGGAGTATGAAAGATGTGGGTAGGGCATTTCCACACCTTTCCTTGTGAAACCTGCAATTTTCATTCACCAGGCTTACATCAGAACGAGAGTTTTCTGGGATTTCTTGTTTTGCCTCCAGCTGTCTTGTGAACACCCATTCCAAGCAGAAGACAGAGAGACAACAACTGAGAACAGTTACATTTTGTACTTTATATTCTAGTGGCAATGCATACACAAGCTTTTGCCAATACATTCAAAAATTTAATTAAGTACTTCATATCTGCTTATATAACATCTGCCCAGAAATGTAAGGGCTAGCTGTCAGTCTCTTCTTGGAGGCACCTGTCATTCCTTAGACTTCAAATACTTTGCAGCTCTGTGATGTCAGATTTCTGATAGATTCAAGAGAGATTGATTTTTCAGATAATTTGTATAAATAGTGTTGTAAATGATGCTGTTGTTGTAAGGATAGATGGAAGTGGCATTTTTTTTCTGGTGTTTTACATTCTAAGTTGAACCTGGTCTCCTGTAGTTCGGGGTCTGAATTCTCAGAACGTATTAATTTTAACTTTTAGTAAATGTACTTTTGTGCTCAACTTTCTTTTTGGACTTTTTTCTGGTTGGAGTTAACAGTTATTCCATAAACAGTTTTACCCCAAGGAAGGAGACTGCAGTCCAACTGAGGAAATTTGCTCCCCCTGGATTAACTTGGGGAGATTTGTGGCTAACTTTTAAAAATAAATCCCATATGAAACATGAGAAAACATCTTGCATTGCCAGCCAAGTGCTGAGATAAAACATACTTACAAGACTAGGGAATGATAACTAATCTTATAAAATGAATTTTACTAAATTTCATTTCTGGATACACTGTAATAATAGTTTTTAGTTCCTTTATTTACTCTTAAAGATAAGGGAAAATGCCAAATATTCCCTTAGGAATCACAGAGTGAACTAATGTTTTCAACAGTATTCTGTGTGTATACTCTCTGCGCCTAGGACACTAGCAGACACCAGGATACAGTGATGTGGGAATGAGGTAGTATCCTTTACTTCACGTAAGTTTCAGTTCCTTCTAATTAACCCAGGAGGTCCATCAAATATTTATTCTTGGGAGAGAGATTCATTAGCTATAAAATCACGCAACATATATGTTATTGCAAATGCTGAGAAGCTGTTTGAAGGAAAATTACAAGTTTAATTAAAGGATATAAAGGGGACACTGAAGTCACTTGTGGTTAGGCAGCAGGGTAGGGGTTTTAGAAAAGCGGTCTCTGAAAAACTTACATTTGAGGTAAGTTATAAAAGAAAAGCGAGGACTTGGAGTTCATTGGAGAATATAAGGTATAACGTGTTTGGGCAGGCCTTCCAGACAAAGTGAACAATACATGATATACCCAAATCTCGTATGGGTCAGGAAGAAGATTAGTACAGTGATGAAATGGAGTGAAATATAGCTCAACTTCAGCTCAAGAAATGAGAGTCTAGCATGAGAGAATAAATATTGATAAAAACTAGTATTTATTAATCACCCTGTGCCAAAAACTGTTACATGCTGGAAAATAGGCAGCACATGGTCATTCATAATACTCCTCCACACCCTCTGTTCCCCCCCCCCAAAAAAAACACATGATAGATGACCCATGCAATTGTCCCCAGCTTCTGCCTGGACAAGCTAGAAGAACTAAACACATGATGGTGGCATCACTTGTTGAAAACAAAGTAACTGAAGTTCAAGGAGTCTGAGTAGCTGAATTTTGCAAGACCAGCTATTGTATAGAAGGGAAAAATGCAGGTGCTCTAGACATCTGTGTGGAAACCTTGAGTCTTTGGTTGAATACTAATCAGTGCATACATAGCATGGAGTTGGCAAGGTCAGTGGAAGAACAGCTACTGGGATTTTTAAGGAAAACATTTCCTGGGTCTCACTCAGAGCAAGAAAAAATTCTAGTTCTAAATAGCAAGAGTGGTCAAACTTCACTGATTGCTCAAAGCATTTATTAAACAACCAAGAAGAGTCACAATTTGATAGTAGGGCTAAACAAGCTTCAGAATAAAGCTGCCTCTAGGCACATCCTTGGAAACTCTCGTGCCATAGTGGTTAAGTGCTACAGCTGCTAACCAAAAGGTTGACAGTTTAAATCCACCAGGCACTCCTTGGAAACTCTATAGGGAAGTTCCACTCTGTCTTAGGTCACTATGAGTTGGAATTGACTCAATGGCCAAACCAAAAAAAGAAAAAAGCCAAACTTACAGCTCTAAAGTTGATTCTGACTCACAGGGGCTCAGTGACAGTAGGGTTTTTGTTGTTGCTATTTTGCGGGTAGAGGGGAAGGAATTCGTCTTTTGTGTTGTATGATGCTTTACGACACTCTGGTCGCTAGATATCGGTAGCAATTCTCTCTGAGTTATTGCAGTAGACAACTTATTCAATGTTGTCTTTTGATGCTTAATTTAGAACTATGGTCTTAGATATGGGAACACTGATGGCACAGTGGTTTAAGTTCAGCAGTTTGAATCCCCAGTTTGCTCCTTGGAAGCCCTATGGAGCAGTTCTGCTCTGTCCTATTGGATTACTATGACTTGGAAACCACCCAGCAGCCTAGAATGAGTGGTGGAGACAGAAGAAATGCAAAAGACTGTAATCCAACCTCCAGAGTTGAAAACTATACTGATTAAGATGAAAAACATGCTGTATGAGATTAATGAGACACTTGATTTTGCAAGGGAAAAAAAAAAAAGAATTGAAGATACAGCAAAAATGTTTTCTAACAGTAAAAACAAGGGAGAATAACATAACTAAACTATGGGAAAGCTTTGAGTGCTCACATACACATGTAATTGGAGTTTCCAAAGGAGAGGTAAGAGGAGGGAGAGAAAATACAAGTAAAGGTCTAAAATTGTCCAAATCAGATGAAAACTCTAAACCCAAGCTTCAAGTTCAGTAATTCACAGACACAAGATACATAAAGAAAACTACACCAAAGTGATCATAATCAAATTGCTTAAAATTAGTGACATAAAACAAATACAACAAAGTTATCCAAAGCAAAGAACATATTATGTATAACAGATACTTAACTGTAAGAGGAAAAAATGGAAATATAGACATCTATGACGCTAACAGTAAGAGATAAGGGTGGCAGTAGCTTTGTTGTTGGAAGAAACGAGAAGTGAAAAGTTGTTGTTACTAGGTGCTGTTGAGCCAGTTTGGACTCACAGTGACCCTATACGCATCAGAAACACTGCATGGTCCTCCTCCATGGCCACAATCGTTCTTATGCTTAAGCCTGCTGTGTGGCCACTGTGTCAATCCATCTTGTTGAGAGTCTTCCTCTGTTTTGCTGACCTTCCAGTCTACAAAGCATGATGTTCTTCTCGAGGGATTGAGCCCTCTTCACAACATGCCCAAATTATGTGAGATGCAGTCTTGCTGTCTTTGCTTCCAAGGAGCACTCTGGCTGTGCTTCTTCCAGAACAGATCTATTTGTTGTTTTGGCAGTCTATGATATATTCAGTAGTCCCCTTTAACACCACAGTTTAGGGTATCAGTTCCTCTTCTGTCTTCGTTATTCATTGTCCAGTTGTCACATACATATGATGCAATTGAAAATACCATGGCTTGGGTCAGGTGCACCTTAGTCCTCAAGGTGACATTGTTAATTTTCAGTACTTCAAAGAGGTCCTTTGCAGCAGATTTTCCCAGTGCAACACGTCTTTTGCTTTCTTGACTGTTTCTTCCATGAGTATTGTTTGTGGAACCGAGTAAAATGAAATCTTTGACAACATCAATCCTTTATCCGTATACCACAATGTTACTTACTGGTCCATTTGTGATGATTTTTGTTTTCATCATGTTGCAGTGTAATCCGCACTTATGGCTGTGGTGTTTGATCTTCATCAGTAAGTGTTTCAAATCCTCTTCACTTCCAGCAAGCGTGGTGTGTCATCTGTGTACTGCAGGTTGTTAATGCATCTTCCCCCAATTCTAATGCCTCATTCTTGTTCATGTAGGTCATACAGTCTAGCTGCTCAGATGACTTGTTGAGCATACAGATTGAAAAGTTATGGTAAAAGACACAACCCTGATACCTACCTTTCCTGACTACAAAACATGCAGTGTTCTGTTCACACGACTGCCTCTTGGTCCATATACAGATTCCCCATGAGGAATTAAGTGTCCTGGAATTTCCATTCTCTCCAGTGTTATTCATAATCTGTTGTGATCCATGCAGTCAAATACCTCTGCATGATCGGTGAAACACAGGTAAACATTTTTCTGGTCTTCTCTGCTTTCAGCCATGATCCACCTGACATCAGCAATATCTCTAGTTTCATGTCTGTTTTTGAATCCAGCTTCAATTTCTGGAAGTTCCTTGTTAATATATTGTTGCAGTCACTTTTGAATCATCTTGGGCAAAATTTTACTTGCATGTGATATTAATGATATTGTTTGATAATTTTCACATTCAGTGGGATCACCAAAAAGTGGAAAGATAGGGAGGGAGATATTCACAGTATGAAAAAACCTACTATCTGTCTATAATTCTTTACCCAGTGAAAATATCTTTCAAAAATACCCAAGAAAAATAAAGAATCTTTCAGACAAAAAATTAAATCAACGAATTTATCACAGGACACCTGCACTACAAAAATTCTAAAGAAAGTCTTTAAGAAATAGCAAAATGGTACCAGACAAGAAATCTGGTCTATACAAAGGAATAAAAAGCTGAGATGATAGTAATCATATAGGTAAACACAAAGGCATTATTTATGTTTAGATGAAAACTAATTACAATGTGTTGTGGAGTTTATAATATTATGGAGAAAAAATTATGACAATAATAGCATAAATATGGGTGAAGAGAAATGAAAGCAAACTGTTATTAACCAAAATCAAACTTCTTGCCATTGAATGAGTTCTCACACATAGAAACCCTATAGAAGACAGTAGTACAGCCCCCGGAGGATTAGAAAGGGTGACTCATGGATTTGAAATGTGGAACTTTTGGTTAGCAACCAAGCTCTTACATATTGGGTCACCAATCTCCAACTGTTATTTGGTTCTTATATGATTAGTGAAATGATATAATACCACTTGAAGGTAGATTATGATAAGTTACAGGTTTATACTATTCCTTTGAAGTAACCACTAAGATAACACAATGAGGAGTTCTAACTAAAACACTTATAATAGAAATGAAATTGACTTATAGAAAAAATCTTAGAAGGTAAAAATAAAGAGAAATTAAGTTAACAGAAAACTAGAACAAGATGGGAGATTTAAAGCCAATTATCATATTAAGCACATTAAATTAAGTACAAATGGTTTAAACACTCAAAAGTCAGAGTATATCAAATTACAGCAAAGAATTAAAAAAAATATATCATTATGCTGTCTAAATGAAATCCACTTTACATATCAAGACATTACAATAGATTAAAAGCAAAAAAAATGTGAAAAATGACATATGATGCTAACATTAACTGAAATAGAATTGGAGAGGTTGTACGAATAACAGGAAAACAGATTTCAGGACAAAATAAAGACGTTTTCCTGTAAACAAAAACAGAGAATCTATTGCTAGCATATCTACATTACAAGAAATATTAAAGGAGATTTTGGACTGAGGGAAAATAACATCAGTTGGAAACACAGATCCCCTTAATGGAATGAATAATGCTAGAAACGATATCTCGGTGAACAAATAAATAAAGTCTTCCTACTTCTTAGTCTTTTATAAAAGTAATTGCTTATGGGAAAAATAATGACAATATAGTATGGTATTTAGAACATGCATAGACTTAAGTGTATGATAATGATCAATGACATATAGATTGGTACAGTACTAAAAATTTGACTCTGATAAGGTAAAGATATGCATTAGAATTCTGAGGACAACTGTTAAAATATTTTAAAAACCAATTATGGCTAATACTGCAGTAGAGGGGTCAAAGTGAAATAGTAAAAAATAATCAAAGTAAGTCACCCTAGGAAATAAATAAAAAAAAAAAAACCAGAAAACTAGAAAAGGAACAAGTTAAAAATGGCATATATAGGAAAAATATACACTTAATTATTCAGAATATGTTTATAATTACATTGAAACCAAATGGTAGAAACACTGAATGAAAAGGCAGAGTCTGTCTGTTTGGATAAAAAACTAAAAATCGGTGATATACTGCTTAGGAAAACTCCCTTTAAATAGAAACTTTTCAGGTTAAAAAGTTAAAAGTAAAATGATAAGAAAAGTTAAACTTTAATCATAAGAAAGTGAGAGCTGATATAGCAATAACAATGTAGACTACAGGACAGGGAATATATACAGAGATAAAATGAGATAGACTGTGATGGTAAAGAGGTTCAGTTCATCAAGAAACATAACATTCCTAACTGTGTACATACTTCACAGCAGAGCTCAAACTATGTGAAGCAAAAACTAATCTTTTACTTAGCAGTTATTGCACTTAACTACTGTACCACGAAGTCTCCACCAGCTGTTCCTTGGAAACTCTATGAGGCAATTCTACCCTGTCCTATCTATATGGTCACTATGAATCAAAATCTGCTGGAAGACAATGAGGTTTTTTTTTTTTTTTTTTTTTAAATCCCAAAAGGCTGGCTTGGGAAAACATAAGAGTTCCACATTAGAGGAAGAAGAAGGTGTTTGACATTATCTCTTGATGGTGTAAGTCTTGAACAATTAATCTTTGAAACAAAGAGCAACTTATGTCTTTGAATGGAGTTTTAACACAGCAGTGGAAGCACTATCATTAACTCTGAGCCTTTCCAACCTGACTCCTGTTGTCGTGTGCTCCAGGAACGTGGAGGATAGAACAGAAACATCCCCTAATCCAGCTACCTTCCCAGCATCCACATTCCCGGCACTGTCACAAGGGCTTTCATTTTTCCTCCTTTGTATCACGAGGAGGGTCCAGTGTGGCAAAATACACAACACAATATAAGGTAGCAGTCTTCAAAGGCAACAACATCACAAGACAGCTGAGTTCCAGCAAAGTGATAAAATTTCAGTTTAACATTTGTGAGACCAATACTCAGAAAAATTAAATGGCCTTTTTCTGAAAGGAAATAAAAATATCAATAATTCGGGAGATGAATTGGGATCAGAAGACAAAAATGTTTACTGTGATTAGTAAAATATCAAAATTCCAAGTCAGTCTTCCTGGAGACTCAAATGATGTTGTTGTGGAAGAGACCTGTGCTCTCTTAACACACTAAGGCGCTGGCAATTTTGCTTGCTTTGAAGAAAACACTCCAGGTTAAAAAAAATATATATGTGTTATAATGACTTAAAATGGTGTTGTAGCATGTAGATTCCTATGTTACATTATTTTTAACTTTTTAAGTCTTGCACTTAAATCTCATTTAAAAGCTGTAAGGAGAATTAATCATTTATACATATAAAGAATCTAGCTCATTTTATTAACATTTAAATTAATTTGTTCTAATTTTGTTTGTAAGAGAAGTCTCTGAAGTTTTGTTTCCACTGCTGAAGAAACCAATATGCAATAAGAAATGTAATCACTGCAGCAAAACTTATTGTCATTAAGAAATTTTCCTTAATCGGAAGAGACAGACTTTGTCCTGTTTTATGAAAGTATTCATATAGTAATTTTTTTTATAACTCTCTTGGTTATTTATTTTCCAATCTTTATGATATATATGATATACATATATCTATACATCACATAAAAAGCTATATATATATGTGCTAAAAGATATGTAGTAATTACACATTTTCTGTTTTCTGCATATTTGCCTTGCTATTTAAAGGAAAGGATTTGTCTTGGTGGAGGGGGGCATATTTCTTGATCTTTCATCCTTTTCTAGGTGAAGTCAATGAGTAGAATAAGACAAAGACAAAGACAAAGAAACAGAGGAAGAAGAAAACCTTAACAAATAAGTCAAAAACTGAAATAAAACCCTAAACTATAGGTTAGAGTAGAGATGAAGTGAGACTGATGGGGGGCAAATTAAAGAAGATAAATCAGGTTAGAGAGAGCTGAGAAAAGTAATTTGAAGAGGAAGAAGGGACTGAAAGTAACTCAAAATGTTACAGGTATTGGTAATGGGAAAGAGTGAATTGGGAGACATTTTTATGATGTTTTAAGAAGTGTTACTGTGAATTTAAGACATGCTTTTGATCAGAGAGATTGCTGTAAAAATTCAAACTACTTTTATTCATTTTTTTATTTGTTGGACTACATTTCTTTGAATTCAGCTCCAAGAGAGCCTCAACAATGGGCTAAGTCTAGCTAAACCCAACTGCCATCAAACTGATTCCTGCTCACAGTGACTGTCCAATGGAGAGAACTGCTCTGTAGGGTTCCCAAGGCTGCAAATCTTTTTTTTTTTTATTTATTTATTTATTTTTTTTATGCAAGCAGATTGTCACATCTTTCTCTTGTGAAGCAGCTAGTAGATTCCAAAAGCCAAATTTTGGGTTAGCAACTGAGTGCTTTAACCAATGTATCACCAAAGCTTCTGGAACATGGATTATCATGACTTTATACAGGTACACATAAAAGATTCTACTCATTAAAATAAACGAGAATTGCTTGTATTAACTGTAAGGCACGTAAATGTTTTGAGCGCTACTGTCTTTTCCTTCTGCAGACAGTTTCATCTAGTGCACTCTAAACTTTTGGAAGATCAAGTCAGAACTTATTATTTGAAGACCTGAGTGTATTGCACTGATAAATTCCAGCTGTAAGCCATGTTAGGGAGTCTAGATTTAACGTGTGAGTTTCCAGTTATCAGAGTGAATGCTTTCATTCCGAGTTGACAGCAGTGATCTTCAGCTACAACTTGATGTGTTGGCAAACTCTTCATTAGATTAGTCTGAACTTCTTAATAACCTCTTAGTTGAGGAAGATAAGTTACTTTAGAGGAGAATTAAATAAAACAAGCACAGATCTACACAAATATTTCTGTTTCATGTTTTCTTGACCTTTCAGTAATGGAAGTGGTTAGTCTGAACTACATTTTAATCCATTCTTTTGTAAAAATGAAAAAAAAAAAGTGAATACAGAAAGAAGTGGAGAGAAATAGAAGTTAAAAGATTATTTTTACATGCATGATTGTAACATGCATGGTTGATATGACAATAAATGTCTAAGAATATGTTAGCTGTGGTAATAATCAGAAAATAAAAAATAAATTGACAGATTGTTGTTCCATGGTAACTCTTCAGGTAATATCCATATCTATATTTTCTAGCATGGATGTCAAAAGTTTTGTTTTTCTAATTTCCAGAGCAGCGAACTACACCTGAGATATCAAACTCAAGCTGTGTCTCTTCCTTCCTTTTATGTTAGCAATCATCTTTACAATCTTTCTAAGAGCATTTGCATAATCATTTAGCCTAGCAGTTTTACAATTTGGGTAAAATATTAAATGTTGAATGGAAAGCTATAAATGTAGAAATTTACATTTTACTTGAAAACTCAAGTTCTAGGACAGTGAAATGAAAAGAATGGCACCTTCATATTTGTACATTAAAAAGAAATGAAAAGTTTATCCAAGTGCCTTTCTAATTTGGCACGATGTATGACTTCCACTACCATACTCTTTCATACGCTTGTTAAATGAGGATGTAATAAGCAAGGAAAAGGAGCTGTTGTTTAACTAAAAGAATAGGATAGATTGCTGAAGAGATGGAAGGAGGAGACAAGTAGGGGGTTTTTGGTGTTTTGTTTTTTAAAAGACAGACAAAAAAAGAGAATAGTAGCGATTTAATTTTTAAACTATTAGTATAGATAAATAATACAAGAAAATATACAGCACAAACTTCTAAATACACAATTTTTGGTTTATCTGTAGTATTATTATACTTGCAGTTGACTGAGAAGTTCCAATTTTTTTCCAAATATCTTTGTGCTGGATACGTTGTGTTGAGGGTCTGTTCGGCCTTTCTCTTTCTAAACTTAGTTTAAGTGAGAAATCATTTTTAGCATAACTTTGAAATGCGGTAAGAAAACCACCAAGAGAAGACCACTAAGGATGATCTACTATGTCTATAAAAGCAAGAAAGTAGATTCACACCTAAGATTTTCAAGAGCAGGAGTGTGAACTAAGAGCACTTTCTTTTATTTTCAGAGATTAAGATAGATTAACATACCTTCCATGAAACCACACAAAAAACAAAGAGAGTAACTCAGATTTTAAACAAAAGAAAGCCAAATTTCACATTTTTTTTTAATGATTTATGATGACAATGTTCTTTTGTGCTATCGTTTTTAAGGCTCAGTTATTTTCTCCTTTGAACTTTTTTGTTGATACTATGTGTTTTCAGAAATGGAAGGCATGCTGACTAAAAACCAACTCAAAGTGTTTGTTAATGAGTTATGAAGTGTGATACCCATTATGTAGATCAAACATATTCCACTGGACACTGGACATAGTGAATACTGGTTATGTGAGTCAAGGATAAAAGTATTTATTTATATATATTTATACATGTATATTTAATTTCTTGAAAATTTGCAACACATGAAGTGAACCACAGAAGTACCTGGTAATGACTGCATGTGCATTTTATACAGTCCTCATCTTGGCCTTTTTGCTATTTTTCATGACATTTTTCAAGAGATGGCACAATGTGTTTTCCTTACTGAAAAAGCAATGTGCTTGCAGTTCAAGTGAATAAAGCCAAGGTTTTTTTTTTTTTTTTTTTCATGAAGTTACCATTACAACATATTCTTTATTACAGTGGATGCAGTATTTATGGACTAAATAAATAAAACTGAGGGAATTTGAATCTCCACAAAAATTGCCACTAGTATAACAAAAGCAGCACTAACAGCTAGGAAGCAGACACAGCCACCCTGGAATACTGCAAAACTGCTACCTGCTGCGTGTGGAAGCAAGGACTGGACCCTAAGATTGAATGTAGGATGTGAATAACTTACAGGTATTTGAGTCTTTTGAAAAGTAGCACTAAAGTGCATTATTCCTTATTGCAAGAAGATTACTGATTCTTCAAAACTGGAGAAACGAGCATCGAATAACACCTGGAAACCATGAATGGCATCAAGGAAACTGGCCACTGTGACTGAACGAGGAGCATGATGGGTAAGAGCTATGACTGCTGTCCAAAAACTCTGCACTAAAAGTCCACCAGCAGCAACTTGGAAACCATTACGGGACAGTTCTTTTCTGGTCTAGATGGTCACCATGAGTCAGAATCCAGCCGATGGCAAGTGGTCTGGTTTAATTACAATTGGTATAACTGAAAAAAGATTAAGAATAGATTATTCTCACCAAAAGTACGTTCTCACAAAAACATAGTGTGGTGGTCAGGATTATGTCAACTTGGCTACTCCAAATTTGGCTGTTGTATTAAGTGGCAGGGTGGGGTTTACGGTGGCTCCCCGCCCCTCGGCTCTTGGCTAGCGACTTTCCACTACTACTGCTGGTCTGCTCACGTAGCCAGAAGCTCCTGCTCTCTTCTTCCAGCATCTGGATCTGGGACTTGAACTAGCAGTTGTTGGGCTCATCAGTCCTTACAGTTGGTACTTGAGAGTCCTGCTCCCTGACCTGCAGATCCTAGGTTTGCCAGCCTCTGTGGCTTAGTCTCTCCACCAGCTTGGGATCCATTGACCTACACAACCGTGATCTGGTCTATGACCTGCTGACTTTGGGTTCCTCAGCTTCCGTGGCCATGTGAGTCTTGTGCCAGGACTTGGGACATTCAGCTTCTGTGATTATGTGAGCTGTTTCCTGTATCTGTATCTCTCTTTCTCTCTCTCTCTCTCTCTCTCTCTATCATCTCTCTCTCTCTCTCTCTCTCTCTCTCTCTCTCATAAATCTTTCCTTGTACCTACACGTGTTACTGGTTTTGCTTCCCTAGAAAACGCAGCCTAAGACACACAGCAACTGAGAAACATACTGAAGAAGTTTATTTCACAACAATAAAAACAAACCTGTCAAAAGTTTAGAAAATTTACACATCCAGGAAGCTTTACCTAAGGCAATACTCAATCTACACAAAAATGAAACTTTTATCTCAGGATTCCTGAATTTCGTGCATTCTAAAAGGCATCACCACTGAGGCTAAATGTGTTAAACTTGGGCTATTTCCTTCCCAAAGAACTCTGGGGACACAGAAAGTGATTGGGCTACAGTTTGTCCCACAAGTCATGAAATAATACAGTAGTGTCATAGTTCTATAAATAGCATTCTCAGACACAGGCATTCAATTGACTGGTTAGGTTTGACTCCTCTAAGATTTCTCAGTAGTTAATTTCTGCAAGATTACAACATTGGGTTGTCAACTTTATTAAAATGCAAACCCGAAAGGAAAACAAACCCAGTATGGTCAAGTTGTTTCTGACTCTTGGCAACCCTGTATCCTTGAAAACACTTAATTAGTTACTTGTTGCTATATAATCAATTACCTTGAAATTTAGTGGCTTCTCACACTTCCGTGAATCAAGAGTCTGGTACATACTAACTGGAATCTAAGTTTAAGTGTCTTTCATAACGTTATAATCACTATGTCATTCAGAATTGTAGCCTCATCCAAACACTTGAATAGAAAGGAATTTTCTTCCAAGGTCCCTGTGTATTTATTAGCAGAAGTCAGTTTCTCAAAAGCTATTGAACTGAGAGTTTCTACTCGTTGGTAGTTGTTACCCAGAGGCCGCCCTCAGTCCCTTGCTGCATGTACCTCTACAGCTGGAATCATTAGAGCAACCTGTCAAGAAGAATAAAATGACTAAGATAGACATTACAATCTTTTATAGTCTCATTTCAGAAGTGTCATCCCATTTTTTTTGTCATATCCAAATTATTACAAACAAGTCACTGAGATCTCTGCCCACACTCAAAAAGCAAACCAAAAAAAAAAAAGAAAAATTCATAAAGAGTATAGAAGTCAGAAATATTTGGGAGCAATATTAGAAGGGTACCTACCACAATACGAGATCGTTTTGCAGATTTAGTTTGTGAATTATGTTAATGGCCATACTTAAATTTTTTTCTACAGCAAGGTTCTATAAAAATTTCATCAATGATGCAATGGAAGGGATTTTGAAGAAAAGGGTTGATTTTCAATTTTTTTAAAATAAATGTGAATATTTTATTTATAAGATGGAATATAGAGAGGTGATCATTTGTGAATAATGAATATGTATTTCATAAAAGTAGAAAACTGCTCATATTACCAACATCATTTACCAGAACACCAAATTTTCTCTCAAATTTTTAAACTATATTCTAGATTCTTATCTTTGAAATCTGAATCATTTGAATGATAACATTTTTGCTTAGAAATTATGACAATTTTTATCCTGTACTTTCAGTATTTTCATTTTCTTCTCTAACATTCACTCATGATCATAATCCTACACATTCTTTACATTATCTCTTGTTGCAAACATCCTTCATAAGCTATTTTATTACATATAACCATCTGAAGAAAGAACATCCTAAATTGTTTCTTATGTCTGTAACTGGCTTTGATTCTTCTTCTTTAGGGCTTACCTAGGGCAGCTAACTAGGTAGAACAATATAAACTCCAGGCTTTGCATTTTATTTCTTGCTTCATTAATTTCACTGACTTCTAAACTGATGAATTCTTAGAATTAAAATGCCATTTACTTTTAATACCCCAAATCACTTTCTTTCCATTGAAGCCTTTCAGTTGTATTTTTGAGTTCTAGTTCTAAATTGTATTTTTTCAAAGTCTTAATTAGATTTATTTCATAGGGATTCAAGAGTTGGCTGAACAATAATAGGACTGAACTAGAAAGGTTTCTTTATAAGAAATGTAAGAAATAAATAAATAAGCTTTGCTCACAATATTAATATGTCATGTAAGCTGCGTATCCTGTGTAACCCAAAGCATGTGTCTCAGATGAGTGAACAGCATGTTTAGGTTGCTCTTCATTTATTCTGGAAGATCAAATCTAAGCACCTGAAAACAGAGATCTTTCTTTTTTCCTGTAAGCAAAGACTGTGTGGGATTTGTAGAGAAGATTTCATTTTGCTGTTTTCTTACAACAGTGACAAATAGTGGCCAGAAGAAAAAGGAAAGTATGTGATCAATCTTAACACCTTTATTGTATTCTGGAGGGAACAAAAGCAATGGGGGGAAAACAATCCAAAAATGTCCAAAGCAAAAAAGTAGCTTGGGGGAGGGGGGGAAGGTGCTTTTTCCTGCTATTAAGAAGGATGACGATGACAATAATGACAACAGTGATAGCAATGAAAATATTGTCATTGCTGATCTCTAATTAGAGAGTGAAAGTTGGAAATCATTATCAGAGATTCACAAATCAGAGTATCTAAAGTTACAGAAGAATAAAATTAGCCTAAATTCACACTTCTTATAAATGGCAGAGCAATCTTCAAATCCAGGTCAGTCTTTCTCCTTTCCCTTACTTCATGCTGCCTGTCATAAAGATGTTCAGTGATAATGGTAGCCATATATCTCTCAGTATCTTTGTTTCTATAGTGGTCAATACACATGAAATTCATTTCTTATCATTCCTTGTTGATAAGTACCTGGAATTTGTGTTTTCCTTTTTAATTTTTTTAATATATTTTTTTAAAAAAGAAATATAAATATACTACTATGTATAATACCCAAAGAAAGTAAAACATATTGTGAACATTCAAAGAACAGCCAAGTTTATCACCACAAAAAAGGGAAACCATATAATCAATAATTGCTTACTTTACTAAAGTTTTGAGGGTCAATAAAATTCACAGAAATGTATGTAGATTAACTTAAAGTCTTGCCACTCTCCCTTCTAAGGAACATTTTGTCTATACTTCTTTAAATATACCCTTCAATAGTACTAATAAATACATAATAATAAAGTAAAAATTATTTATGCTCATCTCATATAAACACAAGACAAATTTGCTAAAAAGTAAGGCAGCTAACTGTGTCTCCAATATCTTTAACTATTGTGGAATCTTGTCCAAGCCACAGCAATGTGTTTTTTAAAGCTACTGTAACGTATCTACTCTTCGGACCCGACTCAAAGACAGTGGATTTTTGTTATGGATAACATATCTATTAATGTTTCCACTATTCTACTAATTAAATTGTGACATTTTAATTTTTTCATCTTTTATGCCCCAGAGAAGCTGGAGACTTGTACTTTGTGCTACTTTTACTACCGAAACTATGATACAGTTTTCGGTGCCAATAAGTACCTATCTTTGTGATTTAAGTCTGCACCAAGGAGACAGAGAACACAGCAATGAAGATAAGAACACGTGGGGTGACCTTCTGTTTTCCTCTCCCTCTACCCTTCCGATTTCAGGTGCTCTGAATGCTTCCCCTTGGAATGTACATCTGCTTTTCATCAAACGCTGCTTTGATTAAGTTCTGAAAGTTCTTGGATGGAATTTTACCTAACTCTCAAAGTCTTCAGTAAATTTTCACTTACTGTTTTTTTCACTTTCTTAAGCTTTATTTAAAAAACAACAACACCACCCACATGAAGCATGCATTTCACTGAATGGGCACTGTATGTCATTTGCTCTTCGTTTTCTTACCTGTATTTTGTGTTTTCTAGGCTTTCCACCCTTTCTCCAGGCTTGCTTTATTTTCTTTAATGAAGAAAAACCGTAAGAATTTTTGTTTTGCTTAGTCTATGACTGAAGAAAAGAAAACGACGTTCAGAATTCTATTTCTCCTCATGATGTCCGGATTTATTCATCATCGTTTTATTTGTTTAAGGATATTCCTGTCATACTTAAATCATTTGATTGACAGGGAAGCTTGGCTATACCACGATTTTCTTATACTGAATGTAGATGACACTGGGCTTTTGATCAGACTTTTTTTGTACTCAAATGTCTGCCCTATTACGTTGGAGCAAATCCTTGTTTATTTTGACAAAAGGACACATCAATTCAATGGCGTCTGATCTCTTTGTAATATGTCCTTCACATTCTGGTTCACCGAAAGCCACAGTATTAACGTTTTCCCCTCGAATAATCTAGGCATAGTGAAAGTCATTGTTTCTTATTGATTTCATGACTTTTTTTTTTTTTTAATTAACTCATACTTTTTCAAATATCCCTCTAAATAAACTCTTAAAATTTGGAAAAAAAAATTTTTTTCAAGTGGCATGTTTATTAAACAGATTCTCACGAGAGGTTTTTTAGAACAGCAACAGTTATCTAATCCGCAATCAACTCTCACCCCTTCCGTCTCTGCCCCTGTAGCAGTTGAAGAGTCTTTTTCTTCTATACGTAAGTCTATTTTTAAGTCCTTAAAGCTGGGGTTGCATACAGTATTTGTCTTTTTGCCAGTGGCTTATTTCACTCAGCATAATGTTGTCCAACTGAAATAAGGTTTCGAGTTGTTTCCTACAATTATTGTTTTTTTTTTTTTTTTTATCATTGCATAAAGTTCCATGGTGTATGTGCAGAGATAAAATATCTTATTTCAGTTATACCATTTAATTTTGGAGAAAGCAGGGGATGGTAGGATGAATCTTGTCATTGGACTTATGCCAGCCAAGCCCAGTGCCATTGAGTGGGATCCGACTCATTGGACTTACACGGAACTGTTTTTGTACCTCAGCTTTCTTAATCACCTTTGTGATCTTGAACAATTTATAAGAAAAACTGTTCATCAGTTTCGTTAATTTAAAAAAATGAGAATATTAAACTCTGTATATAAATTTTAAAAATTTAGTTCAAAGTATACAGTGAAATGAATTTAGTTTATCTGGAAATTTACCTTACGTGGAAACCTTAGTGGTGTAGTGGTTAAGTATTGTGGCTGCTAACCGAAAGGTCAGCAGTTGAAATCCACCAGGCATTCCTTGGAAATTCTATAGGGCAGTTCTACTACGTCCTGTAGGGTCACTATGAGTCAGAATTGACTTAGTGACTTTTTTTTTTTTTTAAGTGGGGTAGGTTATCTGGAACAAAATATGTGCTTAATTAATGACAGTTGTTACTAGTACAGAATTTTGGAGTTTTGGGGAGAAGTATATGGTATAGGTTGGTTGATCCAGTTTGCAGTCCCACCTCTATCTATAGTGGGTCATGTTTCCTAGATTCTCTTATACCTGGGGTTCCAAGAATGATAGTGCTCTATAAGGCAGATGCCTACATGTGAAAACAGGGAAGAAAAGGTGAGTGTCATGAAGCTAGAGAGACATAACCTTCTGGAAAGTATTTCAGCAGATGGGGTTTGGTTCTTATTATGGCAGAAGCAGTGTCAGGAATTTTCTGCTGTAGCAACTTTCTGATCACAGAGCAACTGAGCAATGTAAGGCATAGATCATTAGCACCTCCCATAGCTACAGTTCTGTAGTAGCTAGTGGTGAACTGCTCCTGGAATTTCTGTCTACGAGTTGGACTCGAGTCAACGGAGGTAGGTTTATCCAACCCTCGTACAATAGTGGTTAAGTACAGTATCTTTGAACCAAATGGTGAGCAGTATGAGTTTGCCAGACACTACTAGGAAACTCTATAGAGCAGTTCTACTCTGTCCTATGGGGTCACTGCGAGTTGGAATGGACTCCACAGCAGTGCCTTCTTTTTTTTTTTTTTTTAATCCAGTAGTTTCGTACACTATATAATATTTTTAATAACTATTTTCCTATTTTATATCGCTGGTGTAGACTCAATTTATTCAACAACTAACCAATATAATAATGATTTACATGCAATTAAAAAGTAAAATTCCTAATTTAAGTCACAGCTGTATTTGATTGTATTTTGGTGTGGACAGTTCTTTTATGTCAATGTCAGTTAACCTTTATAACTAGAGCAGGTAGACTCAGGCAATAGAAATTACAATGTGGAATTAACTAAAGGAGGAATTGGAGGATGGAAAAAAACATATGTTGTAAGACAGAAATTTAGCAATGCTTGTTACATGGTGGTAAACTATTTGGTTGTGCTATCGTCTCATGGATCTGTCAACACAAACCACATACCAAGGATAATCTGGGGGGTCATGGGAGTTGAGGTGTACCGGCTTCTTTTTTCTAATTTCTTCAGAGCTCTACAACCTTCGACACTCAAACTCCTTTCTATTTTTTAGGGCAGGCGTGGTTGTACAGATTGCCAGCTGACCAAGTACTATTTATTAAAAAGATCATCATTTCACTACTACACTGCAGTTATCTTGTGCTAAGTAGAGCTACTGCATGTGCCTGGGTCCATTATAAGTAGCCTTTTTGTTGCATTGCTTTATTTGTGCATATCATATTGCCACCACTGTACTGTCTTACTTATTATAGCTTTATAGTAAGTCTTCATGTGCGGTACTGTGCTCTCATGCAGGATTGCTAGGTCATTATTATGCTTATGCATTTCCATATCAATATTAGAATCATCTTGTTAATTTATCAATTTTGGGGAGGGAAGTTTTGTCTGAGATTCTGCTGAATCTGTACATTAATCTGGGAAAGCTGTCAACTTTAAAGCACAGATTCTTCCAAATTTTTTCTTCCTTACTCCCATGTTCAAGAAAAAAAGCTTTTTCTGTGCAGCACCCACCACTCCTACCCAGGAAAACCTGAAAATGATCCCTGAACTAAGTAAATTGGAGGAGTCTGAGTTCATTCTCTTGCCAGTATTGTTCTTCTTGTTCCTTTAGTGATTTTCTATGAACACTTGAACGTGGGCAGTGAACCAGGGTTACTTTCTCCTGGAAAATGAAATGCAAACTTTATTAAACTTCAAAAGTAACACAGAGGGAAATTCAGAGAGTAGAAATTGAAATTTTAGTTTCTTGCATGCGATACAAGAGGCCAGCTAAATAGACATAAAGTTGTCTTCCATATGTCTTTTGTTTTTATGTGACCAATTTCCTGTTTATCCAAGTCACAGCTGGATGATAATAGGATAGTGTTTCAGATACCTGGTTACCAAGCACTCTTCTAAAGTTTACTGCCTTCTGTATCTTCTGATAGGAAAAAAATGGAAAGGTGGTAGGACTAAAGTACACAGGCATTTTAGATTTTGTGCAAATAAGGGATTAAATATGAAAATGCACAGTCTTTGGTGAGCATGAGTATCAGAGATGTTATGTGTGATCTTAATGCCTTTGAAGAGCTACCTGGCTCAAATTTTCCAAGCCCATACCCCATCCTCTAAAGGAGACTTGGCATTCCTAGATAGTATTTTTATTTTCATGACAAATATGAAGAGAAAGTACAAAATAGAACAACATCATAGGCACCTAAGAAGGAGAACAAAAGATTTAGTAAAAGAGGCATTCACTGTTAAAAAACAAAATTCGAGAGAAGAGGCAATACGTGAACGTAATACATGCAGGATGGGGACTATGATTTCGTTTCGTTAGAAGAAAAGCTTTTGCAATGAGAGACGAGGGAGGTTTTGGAGTGTGTGAGGCCTGTCAAAGGCAGAAAAATAAAAAGAAATTTAAAAACCATAGCTGTGGGACTATTTGTTATCTTCATGGTATTTCAAGAAGCACAAGTCATGTAAAGGATCTGAATTATTTTTAATTTGTTCTGTTTTCATGGGCTGTGTTATTTTAAATGCAGCAATACCTTGGATCTGAACTATGTAGGCCAAGCTGTATGCGTATTTGTAGACACTGCATCTTTAACTTACCTATAAATCAGGAATATTGTCCCTTGTGGTATCTGTATTAGATTTTCACATGGTACTTGTGTTTGCAGCTTATTTTAGGAAGATACTCACTGTCTCTACATGCCCTCTAATTTTCCCACATCCCTCCTTATGGATCCATATTTAATAAAATCATTCCTTAAATACATGGATTTGATTTGTAAACTCCATCAATGAATAAATCCAGGCACATATCATCATTCTGAAACTTACATTAATGTTTATAGTTTTTCTAAAATGTATATTTCTATTCTTTGACCACTCTAAGAGCTGAGGAGATCAGATATATTTCTGGAAAGTTTCTGGGCAGTAGTCTCATTAATTTCCACCACCTACAAATGGGGCCATATGTAAATTCCTCTGTACTAATTAAAAAACAAAAATGATTTTCTAAGAAAATCTAGGAAATTATTGGAGGAATAGAAATGATGCTGAAAATAATGGAAATAATATGTAACTTAAGCCATGTTACAAAACTAAAAACAAGCCACAGCCTGAGTGTGAGCAGTGCTCCCCAGCAACCTCCTTCCATTTACTTTTTTAAAAAATATTTTACTGTGCTTAAAATAGAAATTTACAATCCAAGCCAATTTGTCATACAAAAAAAAAACCCATTGCCATGTAACTCTAATTGTTCTTGCCACCCTGTGACAGCACATTCCTCTTTTACAATGTGTATTTCCTGTGTGCATTCAACCACCCCCTGTCTCTCTCCACCCTCTCATCTCACCTCTGAACAAAAGCCTCCCAATTAGCTTCATGTATCTTCTTAAGCCAAGAAACATGCTCTTCACCAGCATCATTTTATGTTTTGTAGTCTAGCCCAATCTTTGCCTGAAAGGTTTGCTTCAGGACTGGTTTCAGCTCTGGGCTAACAGGAAGTTCAGGAGACACGTCTTCTAAGGGACCCTCAAGTCTGTTGGACCATCATGTCCAATCTTTTTAATAAGGTTCTAGTACTGTGCACCTCATTTTTCTTCCACTATGTCAGGGACTTTACACTGTACTCCCTGACAGGGAAGTCATTGGTTACGGTCAGGTAGCATTTTGATGTAGTATCTCATTTATGTGACCCTTCCTGTCTCTTGGGCTCATATTTTTCTTATATCTTCCGTGTCTTTCATTCTCCTCTGCTCCAGATGGGTTGGGATCAATTGATGCTACTTAGATGACCACTTAATAGCTTTTAAGACCCCAGATGCTACTCACACAATGGGATGAAGAACATTTTCTTAAAATGCTTGTTATGCAGTTGACCTAGATGTCCCATGGAACTACAGTCTCCACATCCCTTTTTATGTATTGAATCTTACAGTAATAAACAGTGACCATCCTTGTCCATGATGGTGGACTTTATATTGAAATCTATTTTATCTGACCTTAGTATTGCCCCTCCTGCTCTTTGCATGTTGGTAGCTTGGTATGTATTCTTCCATCCTTTGATTTCTAGTTTGTTCATATCTTTAAGTCTAAGATGTGTTTCTTGTAAGCCGAATAGAGACAGACCACATCTTTTGATCCAGGCTGTAACTCTCTGCCTGTTTATTGGAACATTCAATCTGTTTACATTCAATGTAATTATTGACAGGTATGTGTCCAATGCTGTAATTTTGATGCCTTTATTTCTGTGTCATTGATGTTTTCTTTGTTTGTCTTAATGTTTTGTTCTGGGCTGTTTTTCTTTGTGGGTTTACTTTTCGTCTTTTTCAGGGTTATTTTTGTGTTTGCTGAGACTCCTGTATTATGTTTTTAGTTTTGAGATGTTGCATTGTTAGTTTGCTTTGCAGCAGCCTCTTTAATTCTCCTTAGTGTTCTAAGTTTAAACCAATCCTTAAGTTCTGTATATCTTCTTAATTTCCTCTCCATCTGGAAGAGTTAAAACTACTGTAATACATCCCTCTTTCTATTGTGATGGTGTCACAGTTTTTGTGTTAAGATCACTGGTTCTCTTTTCTTAGTATTTGAGCTTTGATTGAGCTTTGTGACTTCCCTAGCTGAATAGGATTCTGGATGTTGTGTCCTGCATTGCATGCTTAAGTATACATTTGTTTCTTTTGTTTTTCTAAATAAAGAGCTTCTTTCAGTATTTCTTGTAGTTTTAGTTTGGTTTTTGCAAAGTCTCTAAGCTTCTGTTTATCTGCAAATGTATCAATTTCAAATTCATATTTGAGAGACAGTTTTGCAGGGTATAGAATTCTTGGTTGGAAGTTTTTCTCTTTCAGGGCTTTGTATGTGTCATCCCACTGCCTTCTTGCCAACATGGTTTCTACTGAGAAGCCAGACAAAAGCCTACAGAGATCCTTTGGTGCTTCAGTTTTCCTTTAAGTCTCAGTGCCTTTATGAGTCTCTATTTTTCACTTTATTAAGCTTGATTATAATACGTCTTGGTGTCTTTCTTTGGGTATTCAGTTTTGGTGATGTTTGATAAGTATCTTGGATATCTGTGTTCACTTCTTTTGTAATTTCAGGGAAGTTTTCTGTCAGCAAATCTTCAACAATTGTTTCTGTGTTTTTGGCCATCCTTCCCTGTTCAGGAACTCCAATTATTCATAGATATTTCTCTTGATAGAGTTCCACATGTTTATTAATACTTCTTCATATTTCTTGTTTTCTCTGAATTGTCTTTATAAATGCTGGAGTCAGTTGCTTTATCTTCAGATGCACTAAGTCTGTCTTCCAACTCCTCAATCCTGCTCTTTTGGTTTTGCAGTGAATAGATTAACTTTATAATTTTACTATTGATTTGCTGGAATTCAGATTGCTGATGTTCCAGCAGTTCATATAGCTTACTTAATTTTTTCATTTTGTTCTGTTTTACTTTGTTTAATCTCTAGTAAGGCTCTATGCATAATTCTTTTGTATTCTGCCTCTGATAGTTTCAGAAAGCCTACTTCATCTGGGAAATTTTTTGATCCTTATTTTGGGAGTTTCTCGAAGCCATGGTGATCTGCTTCTTTAAATGGTTAAATATTAATTGTTGTCTTTGTGCCATCAGGAAGCAGTTTGGTTTCTCCAGTGTTGCACCAATAGGAGCTATGGCATAGTTCCAAGAGGGGAATATGGGTATCACTAGTTTGGTCACCAATCACCTCTGTATTCCCTAGTGACTGGACCCAGCTAGGCTCTCAGGGATGGCAGACACTACTCCTGGCTGCTAAAGGGGGCAAGTTACTTGTGGAGACTCTTCATCATTACATCAGTCAAGCTTATGGTGTAGTTCAGGAATGGGGAGAGAGAAGGAGGCCACCACACTCAATTGCCTGGAAACATTGTGCTCTCCAGATGCATTTAACTTAAAAAATGTTTTTTTTTTTTTTTTTTGCTGAGAGGGGCACAGTCCGGCAGGCTCCAAGAGAAGCCAGGCCCTCAGGATTGGCAGGGCCCACCTCCTGTCTGGCAGAGACAATACTCCAGTTATGAGTCCCTGAGAGACCATCAGCTGAAGCTATGATGTGGTTCAGTGAAAGGTTGTGGAAATACTGCCAACCTACTCAGTCACCAGTCACTGCTGTGCTTCCAGTTAGTCTTATTTTAAAAGCTGACTGACTGCTAAGAAAGGCTCTGCTCAACAGCTGCTGAGAATGGTGCTGTCCAGTAGCTATCAAAAGCAGCAGGAAATTCAGGAGTGTCAGGCTCCATATCCTGGCTCACAATGACAGCACCCCATAGGCTGTCTCCAGACACCACAAAGTGGCTTAAAGAAAGAAAGGGTTGGGACCCTGCTGCCCTTGGCTGCCAGGCCCCACCATGATCCGTAGATAGGATGGTCTCAAAAACAGCCTTTCTGCTGGGAGAGTACTGTCCAGACAGCAGTTGCTGCTCAGTATGAAATTTAGCCCCAGTTGAGATCTCAAACATGAGTGGCTCTGCCTCTCTTTTGACCAAGTTGGCATCCTGCCTGAGCTGCTTTTCTTGCTGAGTCAGCAGGATCTATGGTACAGCTCAGAGAAGAGATGAAGGAGGGGTTCTATTGCCCCCAGTTGGCATTCAGAGACTCCATAACCTGATGGATAGCAAGAGTTGGCAAACTTCATCTCATAAGCCAAAACTGGCTTGCAGCCTGTTTTTGTAAAGAAAATTTTATTGGAACACAGTCACACCTATGGTTTCCGTATTGTGCACAACTGCTTTTGCACTACTGGGTCAAAGTTGAATAGTTGCAGCAGAGACCACTGGGATGACAAAGCTTAAATTATTTGTTCTCTGGACTTTCATGAAGCCTTGGTGGTGCAGTGATTGTGCTTTTAGCTGCCAACCAAAAGGTTGGCAGTTCTGAATCCATCAGCCACTGCTTGGAAACCTGTGGGGGATTTTCTTCCTTGTCCTATATGGGCATTATGAGTCAGAATTGACCTGATGACCGTATTTGTTTGTTTGCTTGCTTGCTTTAACCTGGACTTTTTTAGAGAAAAGTTTCTGGCTCCTTCTCTATCAATTTATAATAGTCTGTCACTATCCAAAAGTGCTTTTTCATTAATGTGGCAGTCATGCTCTCAAGGCAGCTCATCGTCCAACTTGATAGAAATGCCTTCCTGATATTAAGCCAGACTCTCCTTTCCTGTAATATCTATCCATTGATTCTAGTTCTGTTCCCTGCACAAAAGATTTCATTTTCTGCAAGGCTATCTCTCACCACCGTACCTTTGAGGAGAAGAAAACAAGTTACCACAAGGTATATTACTTGTTAACCATAGAGATGTCTACTTTGCTCTGTTGTCCTTGTAATAAATCCCTGGTGTGTTTATTATAGGCTAAAAAAATAGCTGTGTCCTCCAGAATGAGTTCTTCACAGATCCATCTCAGATTCTGGAAAAAGTAAAATAATGTTAATTTTATGTTTTTATTCTGGCAGACTTTATCTGCATTCTCTTCTGCTGTAATGACATTTTAAATGAGATTGTATAATATTAATACTTAGAATCAATGATGATACTGTAAGGTCAGTCTGACTTAACTTCTAAGCATGAGTTCTTCACTTATAAATAGTGTAAATTGCAACAGTTTTATTAAGTGTTTTTAAGCTTCACCTCCATTATCTGTAAAATGGGAGAATTATTAGTTAGTATGATATACCGTCTCATGGGTATGTTTTGAGGTTTAAAAGATACGATGTAGTGTGATATTCTGCCCTATGCCTAGCATATTAGAAGCATTAAGGAAATCTTTTCTGTATGGTACTGTTGCATATCCTCAAGTAGCGCCTGGGTGGTACAAACGTTTAAGCTCTTGAGTTTCAGCTGTAACATATATTAGCTATGTGGTTAGGGAAATTCAGTCCTTCTTTTATCAGTTCCAATTTTAACTGTTGTAGAATAAGGAAAATAATACCAAATTTCAGGAATATTGCGAAATCTAGATGAGAAAGTTGTGTAATTTACAAAAATAATACCAAACAGAGTGACCAAAAAAAAACAAGTTGCCCTTGACTCAATTCCAGCTCATGGTGACCCTGTCAGTGTCATAGAAAAATTTTGCTCCATAACATTTTCAGTGGTTGTTTTTTTCAGAAGTAGGTCTTCAGGCCTTTCTCTGCATAGATGGTGGACTTTAACTTCTACCTTTCTGTTATTAGTGAAGTGCAGTAATTTTTTGGAATAGGAACTTCAGCAGGCATATCAAGCAAAAAGCAACCTGTCACTGTGGAGTTGATTCCAACTTCTGGTGAACCCAAGTGTTACAGAATAGAATTGCTTCACAGGATTTTCTTACTGGTAACCTTTTTGAAACAATTCACTAGGATTTGCTCAATCGTGTGGGCTCTAGTCTTCCATTTTTAAGGTTAACAGCTGGTCAGAAGTCACTTGTGCTCCCTATGTTCCCAGCAGACGTATTGTTGTTGTTAGGTGCTGTCAGATTTGTTCTGACTATAGTCACCCTGTGTACAATAGAATGAAACACTCACCGGTTGTGCATCCTTTTTGGAATTCTTGCTATCTTCAGTCTGTGTGTCAGTCCAGCTTGTTGAGATCTTCCTCTTTTTTTTCTTTGACTCTCCACCTAAACAAACATAATGTCCTCCTCCAGGGATTGATCCCTCCTGACAATATGTCCAAAGTATGTAAGACCTAGTCTTGCCATCCTTACTTCCAAGGAGCACTCTCGCTATACTTCTTCCAGAACACATCTGTTTGATCTTTTGGCAGTCTATGGTACATTCAACATTCTTCTCGAAAACCATAATTCAAAGGCAACAATCCTGCTGTCTTACTTATTCATTGTCCAGCTTTTGCATGCATAACGTACAATTGAAAATACAATGACTCGGTCAGGCACACCACAGTCTTCAAGATGACATCCTTACTTTTCAGTACTTTAAAGAGGTGTTGTACAACAGATTTTCCCAGTGTAATGCATCCTTTAAATTCTTGACTGCTGCTTCCATAGGTATGGATTCTGCAGCCAAGTAAAATGAAGTCCTTGACAACCTCAATCTTTTCTCCATTCATCATTATGTTGCATACTGGTCCGGTTGTGATGATTTCTGTCTTTTTCACGCTGAGGTGCAATCCATATTGAAGGCTTTGGTCTTTGATATTCATCAGTAAGTGTTCAAGTCCTCTTCACCTTCAGCAAGCAAGGTTGTGTCATATGCATAATGTGGGTTGTTAATGAGTCTTCCTCCAATGCTCATTCCTCATTCTTCTTCTTTTCTTTCTTCCCTGTCATTTTAATGATCTCTTGCTTTCGTTATATATGATGCATTTAATGTCATTCCACAACTTATTTGGTTTTCATTCATTAGTGTTCAACACATCAAACCTGTTCTTGAGATAGTCTTTAAACTCAGATGGGATATACACGAGATTATACCTTGGCTCTCTTAGACTTGCTCTAATTTTTTTTTCAGTTTCAGTTTCAACTTACATATGAACAGTTGAGGGTCTGTTCCTCAGTCAATACCTGGTCTAGTTCTGACTGATAGTATTAAGATTTTCCAATGTCTGTCCACAGATGCAGTCGACTTGGCTCCTGTGCATTCATTCCATGTGGTGAAGTTCATTCATATAGTTGCTGTTTATGTTGATGAAAAGAGGTATTTGAAGTGAAAAAGTCTTTGGACTTTCAAAATTCTATCATGCAATATCTGGCATCATTTCTGTCACCAAGGCCATATTTTTCAATTTTGTTTCCAAATTTTGCATTCTAATCACCAGTAATTTTCAATGCATCCTGATTGCATGTTTGATCAATTTTAGACTGCAGAAGCTAACAAAAATCTTCACTTTGTTCATCTCTGGCCTTAGCGGTTAGTGCATAAATTTCAGTAACAGTCTTACTAAATTTCTTTCCTTGTAGATGTGTGGATATTTTCCTATCATTGACAACATTGTACTTCTAAATATATCTTGAAATTTCCTATTTAACAATGAATGCAGCACCATTTGTCTTCAAGTTGTCATTCTCAGCATAGTAGAACATACGGTTGTCTAATTCAAAATGGCTAATACCAGTCCATTTCAGCTCTCTAATCTCTATGATACCTATGTTTATGCTTCCCATTTCATTTCTGACAATTTCTTTCCTGGATTCATATTTACTGTATTCCACATTCCAATTATTAATAGATGTTTACAGCTGTTCATTCTCATTCTGAGTCATGCTGCACCAGCAAAGAAAGGTCCCGAAGCTCTTTCTCCTTCTGCACGCGTGTCGCTAAGGTCAGCTCTACAGTGAGGAGGTGGTTCTTTCCCAGCCATCTTTTGAGTGTCTTCCAACTTGTCGTCTTCATTTTTAAGCACTATATCTGACAGTGTTCTGCTGCTATTCGTAATGGTTTCAGAATTATTTTTTTCAGAATTAGACTTCCGGATCTTTATTCTAGTGTGTCTTAGTTATGAAACTCAGTGAAACTTGTCCACCTCGGGTGACCCTGCTGGTATCTGAATACTAGTGACATAGTTTGTAGCATCACAGCAACATGCAAGTTCCCACAGTCTGACAAACTGACAGATCAGGAATATTCCTCTCCAATACCGTAATTCCAACCCATCAGTCCTTCAGTTTTCTGTGCTCATTGTCCAGCCTGTACATTCACACAAGGCAAAAGAAAATACCATGGCTTGGGTCAGGCACACCTTAGTTCTCAAAGTGACATTTTTTTCCCCCAACACCTTAAAGACATCTTTCGTAGCAGATTTGCCCACGATTTACAATACATCACCTGATATGTTCACTGCTTCCTTAGGCACTGATTGTAGAACCAAGCAAAATAAAATCCTTGACAATGTCAATCTTTTCTCCATTTATCATGATGCTGCGTATTGGTCTGGTTGTGAAGATTTTTGTTTTCATTATATTGAGCTGTAATCCATATGGAAGGCTGTGGTTTTTGACCTTCATCAGCAAATATTCAAGCTTCTTCACTTTCAGCAATCAAGGTTGTGCCATCCATAAGATAGGTTGGTAACGAGCCTTTGTTCAGTGTTGATGCCCTGTTCTTCTTCATATAAGCCAGATTTTCAGATTATTTGCTTAGCATACAGATAATATGGTGAAAAGATACGATCTTGACACATATGTTACTTGACTTCAAACCTCTCAGTATTCCCTTTCTCTGTTCTGATGACTTCCTCCTCTTCTAGTGACTTTCTCCTTCCAAGCAAAATTACATGTTCCTGAATTTTTTTCCTTACCAGTGTTATCTATAATTGTTATGATCCACACAGTCAAATGCCTTTGCAGAGTCAATAAAATACAAGTAAACATCTTTCCAGTATCCTCTGCTTTCAACCAGGATTCATATGATGTCAGCAATAATATCCCTCAATCAACATCCTGTTTTGAATCTGGCTTGAATTTCTGTGAGTTCTCTGTCAATGTAATGCTGTAACTGCCTTTGGATGATCTCCATCAACATTTTATTGTGTATCATATTATTAATATTGCTAAACAATTTCCACCTTCTGTTGGATCACCTTTCTTTAGAATTGGCACAAATATGGATCTTTTTCAATTTTCTTGTTATAGACAAGTGAGCATTTGTGGAAAGTTTTGATTAATATTCCATCAGTTCCTGGAGACTTCTTTTTCACCAATATCTTCAGTGTAGCTTTGGCATCTTCAATAATAGTGATATTTGATCATATACTACTTCCTGAAATGGTTGAAGTCAACCAACTCTTTTGGTTCACTAACTCTGGGTATTACTCCAGTCTATTTGGAGCTTCTTGCATCATTCAGTATGTTCCTCATAAAATCCTTCAAAATTACAGCTCAAATTTTGAATTTTTTTTTTTAGTTCTTTCAGCTTGAGAAAAGCTGAACATGTCTTTCCACTTTGTTTTCTAACTCCAAGTCTTTGCACATTTTGATATAATGCTTTGTTTTCTAGAGCTGCCCTTCGAAATCTTCTGCTTATGTTTTTTATGTCATTACATCTTCCATTCACTTTTTCTTTTTTAATTTTTATTTTTGTCATTGTGTTCTAAGTGAAAGCTGATTAATTTCAGTCAGTTTCTCATACACAAACTTATACACACTTTGCATTATGACCTTAGTTATTCTCTTCACACCTTGAAAACACACTCCTCCCCTCCATATCGTATTTCCCATGTCCATTTAACCAGCTCATATTCCCCTCTGTGTTCTCATGTCATCTCCAGAGAAGAGACACCCAGTTAGTGTCCTGTATCTAGCCAAGTGAAGAAGCACACTCTTTATCAGTGTCATTTTATGTCTTATAAACCAGTTCAATCTATGTCTGAAGAGTTGGCTTCCAGAATGATTTCAGTTCTAGGTTAACAGAGTCTCAGGGCTGTGTATTCGGGGGATCCTCCAGTCTGTCAAACCATCCAGTCTGGCCTTATCACAAGAGTTCAAGTTCTGTACACCGTATTTCTCACTCTTACTACTTCAAGAACTGTTTCTTTAGTTCCCTAAAAAGGCAATCTTTGATAGCAGCTAGGTACCATCTAGCTCCTCCAGTCTTATGTTGAGGTAGACTCCGGTATATATGACCCTTTCTGTCTCCTGGGCTGGTTCACACTGTTCGTGCATCTTTGATGGTCTTCTATCTCCTTTGCTGTAGCTGAGTTGAGACCAGATGATGTCTCTTAGATGTCACTTACTAGTTTTTAAGACTCCAGACACTACTCAGGAAAGTGGGCTGAAGAACATTTTAATTAACTGTATTATGTCAGTTGACCTAGATGTCCCCTGAAACTATCATCCCCAGATACCTGACCTTGCTAGTCTGTCCCTAGAGGCTCCTGGTTTTCTTTAGAACATTTCTAAGCACTGAATTGAGTACATTTGTGCTGACTTCTCCTTTACTGTGTTTTATGTCTCCTTTCACTTAAAACAACTCTTCTCAAATATCTGATTAGTCAATACCTGTCTTCTTGATCCCCTCTTAACATCAAAGAATATATTCTGATGTATTTAAAAAAAAAAGCTGTTCTTAAGTCTATATAAAAGTAGGATCATACAATATTTGTCCTTTTGCAATCAGCTAATTTCACTCAGCATAATGCCTTCCAAATTCTTCCATATTATATTTCCTAAATTAATCCTTGTTCTTTATTATTACAAATTATTTCAGCATGGTATATTGTGTGGTTATGCCATGGTTTGTTTTTCCATTTATTAATCTAGGTTGATTTCACCTTCTTTGTTACTTTATCAGTGATATGATAAACACATGTGTGCATGTATTTATTTGTGTGACAACCTTCCCCCCATCCATTCAAGATATATTCCAAAGAACAGGATTGCTGGATTCTATGGTATTTGCATTCCTAACATTTTAAGAAAGTGTCAAATCAATTTTGAAAATTGCTGAACCATTTTAAAATCCTGCCAGTACTGCATAAGTGTTCTGTTCTCTCTGTGGCTTTGCCAGCACTAGTTATGATGTGATTTTTGGATTAATGCCAAACTTTTTGGGGTGTGGTACTATCTCACTGTAGTTTTAATTTACATTTCCTTAATGACTGATGATCGTAAGTATTTTCTTATGTATCTGTTAGCCACCTGAACGTCTTCTTTGGTGAGGTACCTGTTCATATACTTTGCCCATTTTTTAATTGGATTATTTGTCTTTGTATTTTGAGTTTTGTGGTATCTTGCAAATTTTAGAGATTAGATGCAGATCACATTTGTCATAGTGTAAAAAAATTTCCCAGTCTTTAAATTGCCTTTTTATTCTTTTGCATAAGCATAAGCATAAGCATTTGATTTTTAGGCATTTTCAGTTATCTATTTTCTCTTCTGGTGTTTGGGCATTGTTACCTATGCTTTGTATTCTGTTTATGCCTTGTTTTAGGGCTCCCAGCGTTGCCTCCATTTTTCCTTTTAAGACCTTTATTGGTTTATATTTTATGTTTAGGTCTTTGATTCCGTTTGAGTTAATTTTTATACATAGTGAAAGATATTAGTCTTGTGTCATTACTTTATGGATAGGAATTCATTTGTGCCAGCACCATTTGTTAAAGAGACTATCTTTATCCCAACTTATGGACTTTGGCCTTTGTCAAATATCAGTTGTTCATAGGTGATTAATGACTGGATTCTCTATTCTGTTCTACTGGTTTACATATCTGTTTTTGAATCAGCACCAGGGTTTTTTGACTACCATGGCAGTGTAATAGTTTCTAATCAGGTGGTATGAGGCCTCCCACTTTATTCTTTTTTGGTAATGCTTAACTTATCCAGGGCTTCTTCCCTTTCCATGTGAAGTTGGTGATTTGTTTCTTCATCTCATTAAAAAATGCAATTAGAATTTGTATCAAAATTGCAGCATATTCAGAGACAATTTTTGGTCGAATAGATATTTCGACAATATTGAATCTTTCTATTAGGGAGCAAGGTAGGTTTCTCCACTTACATAGGTCTCTTTTGGTTTCTTGCAGTAGTTTCTTGTAGTCGTCTCTGTGTAAGACTTACATTTCTGGCTAGATTAATTCCTAAGTATTTTATCTTGGGAATTATTGTAAATTGGGTTGATTTGATGATTTACTTTTTGGTGTTTGTCTAGAGAAATCCAACTGGTTTTTGTATGTTTATCTTGTAATAACGCTTTGCTGTAGGTTTTTTTGTGACTTCTTTGTGACTTCTTTCTCTCTAAAATATTATATCATTGATTTTTTTTTTTTTTCCTTGCTTTTTCTGTTACTGCTTTCTACTTAATGGCTTTATGTTCTGGAAAATTACTTTGCAAGTATTGATGATTTGGATGTAGTTAAGGGTTGATTTATGCCCTAACATGTGGTCTATTCTGGAGAACTTTCCATGTGCATTGGAAAACAAAGTACACTTGTCTCCTGTTGGGTGGAATATTCTGTATATGCTTGTGAGGTCAAGCTGGTTGATCACTGAATTTCATGTCTTTATCAAGCATCTTTCTGGATGTTTTGTCCTTCACTGAAAGCAGTGTTTGTTTAAGGCTCCTACAATTTTTTTCCAGAGCTGTTTTTCTTTTCAGTGTTGTTAGAGTTTGTTTGATGTACTTAACACTAAATCACTGGGATCATAAATATTTAGTGTGGTTATTTTCTTCTAATGTACTGACCCTTTAGTCATTATGTACTGTCTGTGCTTGTCCACCGTGTTGAATTTTTCTTTAAAGTCTCTTTTATCAGAACTTATCATTGCTACTCCTGCTCTTGTTTGTATAGAATTTGCCTGATACATTGTTTTTCTATCCTATGAGATTTAATTTTTTGTGTTAGTTTGTGTCTTTACATTTGCCTGCTGTAGGCAGCAACTAGACAAAAGTGTTTTTCATCCATTCTGCCACTCTACATCTATTTCCTGGTACATTTAAACCATTTGCATTCAGAATAGTTGTTGACATTTATGAATTTAGTAATGTCATTTTTATGCCATTATTTTATGTATTTTTGACAGTTTCTGTATATCACTTAACTTCTTTGCTGAGTCATTTATCTTTTTGTGTTTTCATCCTTTTTATTATTGATTTTTTATTGCTGACACATCATATTTTTCTTGTTCTTTATTTTCACATGTAAGATTCATACTTTTCTTTGTGATTCTCCTAATATTTACTCTTATTTCACTAAATTATAACTTGTCTTTAATTTATTTGCATTGCCTTGACGTTCTGTGACTGTATTTTTTAATTCCATATTTTTTGTTAAAGTATTTTCATATTTTACATATTGACATGTCTTTTCCCTTATTTTCAATATTTTAGCTTTATTTATTTTTGTAATTTCACTGTTATTGGTGGTACCTGTTTGTCCTGTCCTGCAGTTTACTCTTGGCTTGTCATCTGATGTTATCAGTGTTAACCAAAGGACTCCCTTTAGCATATCTTGTAATTTGCCTTTGGATTTTGTAAATTCCCTAAATTTCTGTTTATCTGGAAATGTCTAAATTTCATCATTATATTAGAGAGACAGTTTTGCTGTATATATGAGGTCTGCTAATTAAGTTTGTGAACTCATCCCAGAAAAAGTGCTACATACTTCATTGGTGAATATCACTACAGACACTTTTGAGGTACTCCCATTGGAAGCTAAGCACCAATGTCAGCACGTAGCCCACCCTTCAAAGCAGTTTGGGGACTGGAGTGGCCATCAGAGCTGTCATCATACTACCCTTGATTTCCTGAATATCATCAAAATGCCTTCCTTTTAATATTTCCTTTATCTTTGGGTAAAGAAAAAAGTCATTGGGGGCCACATCAGCTGAGTAGGGCAAGTGTTTTAATGCATTCATTTGTTTGTGAGGGCTAAAAAAATCCCTCACAATTATAGTTAAGTCACAAACTTGCCTCCTTGCCACAGTGTGCAATGGCCATTCCAGAAAGAATTCAAAAATTGCTCTGAAGGACTGACTAGGCACTGGTGTAGGTGCATAGCTTCCCAAAGGGAGTACTTCAAAGGTGCCCGTAGTGATAGTCAGTAATGGCATATATAGCACAATTCGTAGACTTAATTGTCAGACCTTGTATACTTCTCAGCTGGCTTTTTTTTTTTCCTTTCAGGACTTTGTATACGTCTTCCCATTGCCTTCTTGCCTGCATGGTTTTTCTGCTGAGTAGTCTGAGTTTAGTCTTATTGGATCTTCTTTGAATACTGTTTTTTATTTATCCCTAGCCACTTGTAAAATTCTCTCTTGGTTTTAATAAGTTTGATTATAGTATGTCTTGCTGTATTTCTTTTGGAAACTACAATGTGTGGAATTCAGTTAGTACTCAGGATATATAGCTTCTCATCTTTCGTGGCATCAGGGAAGTTTTTTGTCAATAATTTTTCAACAATTCTCTCTGTTTTTTCTGTTACCTCCTGCTACCTTTAATCTGGTACTCCAGTCACTTGTAAAGTATTACTCTTGATAGAGTCCCATGTAACTCTTAGAGTTTCTTCATTTCTTTAAATTCTTTTTTCTAATTTTTCCTCAAATATGTTGGCTGCAATTGCTTTATCTTCATTCTCACTAATTCTTCACCCTTTTGCCTCAATTCTTCCCTTTTGAAGTCTAATTCTTAAATTTTATTATTCATCTGCTGAAATTCAGTTCATTATTGCTCAATTATTTCTTGTAGAATGTTTAGTTTTTCACTGTGCTATCCTGTGCTTTGCCTGATCCTTCCTGATCTCTTGAAGTGTTCTCAGTATTAATCTTCTGTATTCTATCTCTGGTGATTCCAGGAAGTTCTCTTCATCTGGAAAACTTATCAATTCTTTGAGACTTTCTGAAGCCATTGTGCTCTACCTCTTTAAGTAATTTAATATTGATTGCTGTCTCCGAGCTATTAGTAAGCTGCTGTATTTATTTACATTTGCATACTGTGTTCTAACTCCTTTTTTTTGTTTGGTTTTGAAAAGCCTAGATTGGCTAGTCATGTGACCTAGGTTAATTATTAGTGCCTTAGAGGGTCTAACTTCTTGTTATTACTTTGTTACAACTGTTACTAAGCATGAAGGCCTAAGTATCCACTTCCTTGTCTTACAGGGATTCACAGTAAGTGCCCAGGTAGTCAGTCAGCTAGTGTGTGGTGTGGGCTCTCCACTACCATCCTAGATGGGGAGGAGTGATTGGGGCAGGCACAGGTAATTGGCTACAGCCATCCCTGAGAGCCTGTAAGGAAAGCTTGTCCTTGTTCTTGAGTGTGAGTAGGCAGATAGCTTTTACTACCGGACGATGGGTTCACTGTATCCTGTATGCAGTTCTGAAATGCTTTCAAAGTCTGTGGACCCCTTGTGCCCGTGTCTAAGCAAAGAACCTGTTCCTGCACTGAGTTCCTGCCTTAAGGGAAAAAGCATATTCCTCCCCCACTCCAACCCCCATTTGTTAACTCATTCCTTCTCCGAGTCTGGGAGAATGGCTCTGAATACTTGTTAGGGTGTTACTTCTGACCCAGACAGTGTGTCAGAGTATGGAGCCTGGTAAAGTGCAAAGAAGGCAGGGGGGCATTCTGGAAAAAGGAGAGGGTTAACCTGAAAGAAAGTTGTAGATCCATATAGTGCGTGTTAGACAGAAGCCGCTTAGCTTTTGACAATCAAATACTGCTTTTCACTGATTCTGGAGGCGTGAGTGGGCTCTCCACCACTCAGTCTCTCACACTGAGGAAGATGCTTTTCAAGCACCACCACTCTTCTCACCAAGCTAGCTACTATCAGTCCTTCTACAGGTTGCAAATTCCAACTGGGTCAGATCTGACCTTCTTAAGCACTTCTGGACCTACTCTCTCTCCCTTGTTAATGTCTGCTTTTTCAACTTTCCCTTTGATGATCAGGGCTTCACAATGCTATATACCATTAATTCCTTTTTTTTTTTTTTTTTTTTTGTATCTAAGCATCTGACTAATCTGCCATCTTAGACTCACCTCTCTCTTCCATGCACTTTAGCTACTAGACTTTCAAGAGTGAGTTTCAAAGTCTGTTCTGAAATCTATTTTGGCATTTTATATCTCTCCTGTTCTTTTAACAACCTTCTGTTCTATTCATGTGTGATATCCTTGATGTCATTTCATAACTCTGGTCTTCTGTCATTCATGCTCAGTGTTTCTAATCTATTCCTGAAATGGCCTCTAAATTCAAGTGGGATATACTCAGCTTCATATTTTAATTCTCAAATATTTTTTGTTTATTTTATGCAGCTTCAGCTTGAACTCATATATTATCAATTGATAGTAAATGAAAAATATGTAAATATCAGCATAAATAAAGATGTGCCAAATTTCCAGATTTTCCAAGTTGCTGTATCACTTTATCTCTGACATCAACTACCCTCTCTCCCCACAGTACTCTGTTTCCAGTCATTAGCTTTCCTAATTTGCTGTGATGTCTCACTAGAAAACAAACAAACAAAAAAACATTGTGACTGAGTTAATTCTGACTCTTAGAAACCCCATAGGTCAGAGTAGAACTGACAGAGTTTACAAGAAGTGTTTGGTGGATTTGAACTGCTAAGCTTTTTATTAGTAAACATAGCCCTTAACTACAATGCCACTAGGATTTCTGTGCTGTGTCTCGGAGTGCATGAATCATATAAAGGAAATGGCTCATGCAGTTGCAGAGACTGGCAAATTTGTGGGTCAGATGTAGGTTTCTCTTGAGCTATAGGGCTGCTCCCAAACTGCCGGTTCAGATCAAAGGTTACAGGCTCATAAGGATGCAGAATATGGAGAATTAGATAACACAGTAAGACTCTGGCCCAAAGGACTGAGGAGGATGCCAAATCTCAGAATTTTCAAGTCAGACAGCAGCCCTCTGGAGGAGGGCAATTGATTATGAACTGATCACAGTATCTAAATGCAGAGAGAGAAAAAGCTTAATCAGGACGAACACATATACCTTAGATGTGACCCCATTCCAGGCAAGTGTGTAACTTTAGTAAGAGTGGTGTTTGAGTCATACTGTCTTGCAAGGCTGCTACCCAAGACATACCGTAAACCAACTTTGCTTCATGAACATTTAGATGTCAGGAGCTACAACACATAGAGTAGAGGACAATCACACAATGCCAGGAATCAGGCTAGCCAAGTTGACACATAATTCCAACCAACTCAAGTTCCATATACTTTATTTACATAGTCCCACTAAATCATTGTGTGTAAGTTGCAAAGACAGTGGCTGGGAGCACCATATTAAGTAATACGTTGGACCACAGATGGTTTGTTCTTTGGTTGTCCATAGTCCTTTTTGTAACCAATGATATTGATCATCTCCACCCTCTCTTTTCACAGACGCAGCCAATTGATTTATGTGTATCTCGTCCAGTGAGGTCCATGCGTATAATTTCCTTTTATGTTATTGAAAACATGTATTTGCAATAAGTAAGTTACTGTTTGTATTCAAAAGTAAGGATGTCACCTTGAAGACTGAAACTTGCCTGACCCAAGCCATGGTATTTTCAGTCATATCATATGCACATGAAAGCTGGATTATGAACAAAGAAGACAGAAGAAGAATTGATGCCTTTGAATTGTGGGTGTTGGAGAAGAATGTTGAATGTATGATGGACCACCAGAAGAACCAACAGATCTGTTCTGGAAGAAGTATAACCAGAGTGTTCCTTGGAAGCAAAGATGGCAAGACTGTGTCTTACATACTGTGGACATGTTGCCAGGAAAGATCAGTCCCTGGAGAAGGACATCATACTTGTTAGAATGGAGGGTCAGTGAAAAGAGGAAAACCCTCGACGAGATAGATCGACACAGTGGCCACAGCAATGGGATTAAGCATAAAAACAGTTGTGGACATGGTGAAAGACCCGACAGCGTTATGTTCTGTTGTTCATAGCGTCGCTATGAGTTGGAACCGACTCGATGGCACCAAACAACGACAAGTTACTGTTCTTGAAAAATTCTATCATGGTATTTCTGATGTTATTTCTATCACTCAGGCCTTATTTTCCAACTACCAGTCCTTTCTTTCTCATTTTTGCATTCCAATCACCAGTAATAATGAATGTGTCTTGCTTGGATATTTTCTCAATTTCACATGCAGAACTATGTAAAAATCTTTAGTTTCTTCATCTTTAGCACTAGTGGTTGGTAAATAATTTTTTTTCTTTTTTTTATTAAATAAAAAAATGAAAGTGTACATACTCTGTGCTTACAATATTGGGTTAAGATGGGAGGATACACAAGTTGTGCTGAAGTCCCATTAATATTGATCTTCTTACTAATGTGTATTGCCTCCAATTTCACCTAATCAAATTTCTAACAACTATCTAATAGAAACCTTCTCCCCATACCCTCCTGTCCTCCCACCCTCCCCACCCTTGTAGCCGTCAAAGAGTCTTTTCTGTTATGTATGAGTATGCTTTTAAGATTTTATTGTAGGAGTCTCATATAATAATTGTCCTTCTGTCACTGAGTAGTTTCACTCAATGCAATGTCCTCCAGTTGAGACCAAATTGAGAGATGTTTCCTGCTATCATCGTTGTTCTTTAACAATGCGTAGTGCTGCATTGAGTACATATACCAAAGTTTACCCACCCAGCTATCATCCTATCATTGACAGCATTATACATCAGAATATATATTGAAATTTTGTTTTTGGTAATGAATATGATACCTTTCCTCTTTTACATGGCACATAGCATGTGTTAAAGAAAAGGTAGCTTTAATAATTAGTGGTCTATTAAATTTATTATTGTTGTCTTCTGGCAGCTTTCCTATCTGTAAGTGCTGCTCTGAAAAATATAGCTTCAATAATTTAATATAGGTCCTTACATAGGTTTCATCAAAGTAATGAAATGAGGATTATTAAACTGTTGGTTCTAGACCCTCTGTGTCTTGTTATGGATCCCTAAACTGCATTGAGGGAGACCAGTTAATATGACTATAATTCAAAATTACTTATTAAACATAAATGCCAAAGATAAGGAAATTGAAGGTTTCTACCAACTTCTACAATTCAAAATTGATCAAACATGTAATTAAGATGAATTGACAGTTATAGTTGATTGGAATACGAAAGTTGGAAACAAATAAGAAGGAATGGTAGTTGGAAAACACTGCCTTGGTGATAGAAACAATGCCAAAGATCACATGACAGAATTTTGTGAGACTGACTTGTTCTTTGCAAATGCCTTTTGTTCAACAGCATACACAATGACCTTACAAGAAAGGAAACATGGGAATTAAATAACTATATTTGTAACAAAGAGACAATAGAGAAGTTCAACATTAGTCAGAACAAGATCAAAGTCCACCTCTGGAATGACCATCAATTGCTCCTATCAGAGCAAGTCCATGAGAGCCAAAATATGACCTTGAGTATGCCAAGCCAAACTCACTGAAGTTGAGTTGGATCTGACTCATAGCAACCCATAGGCTGGAGTAGAACTGCCCTATAGAGTTTCTAAGGAGTGCCTGGCAGATTAGAATGCTGACTTTTTGCTTAGTAAGTACAGCACTTAACCCACTAAACCACTAGGGTTTCTGACCTTGTATATATTCTACCTAAATTTAAAACCCACCTCAAAAGTAGACTAGAAGCTCTGAACAACAAAGATCAAAGGCCAGATAAGTTGTGAGATGATATCAAAGACATAATAAGTGAAGAAAGCACAAGGTCATTAACTACAGGAATGGAAAAAAAGACCAAAATGAAAATCAGAACCGGTTCTGTCACTTGCTCTTAAACCTTGAACAGCTAAAGGAAAGACAAGAAAAGATTTAGTATAAGAAGTGAACAGAAGATTTCAAAGGGAATCTCAGAAGACACAGCGAAGTAGTATAATAAGCTGTGTTAAGAGTTGAAACACTAAATATCAAAAACTACAGCCTTCAGTATGGATTGTGCCTTACTATAAAGAAACAAACAACAACAACAGCAAAAACCCATAATGTGATCAATTAGCAATATCATGGTGATTGAAGAAAATATTGAAGTTGTCATTTTACCTTAATCTATAATCGATGCCATCGGAAACAGCAGCCAAGAAATCAAGTGACCTATTGCAATGGACAAATCTGCCACGAAAAGCTCTTTAAAGTTTTCTAAAACAAATATGTCACTTTGAAGACTAAAGTGCCCCTCACTCAGACCATGGTGTCTCTACTGGCCTCATCTGATGGACAACAAGTTAAAAAGACTGAAGAAGCCTTGATGCCTTAGAATTATGCTGTTGGTGAAGGATATTGAATACACTGTGAGCTGTCGGAAGAATGAACAAGTCTGTTTTAGAAGAAGTACAACCAGAATTCTCCTTAGAAACAAGGATGGTAAAACTTTGTCTGTACCAAGTACTTTGGACAAGATTTCAAAAGAGACCGGGCCCTGGAAAAAGACCTTATGTTCGGTAAAGTAAGGGGTCAGTGAAAGACAGAAATACCTTCGATAAATTGGATTGTCACAGTAGCTACAACAATGAGTTCAAACACGGCAATGATTGTTAGGCTAAAGTATGACCTGCTAGTGTTTCTGTCTCTTGTACAGATGGTCACTATGAGTCAGAACTGAATTGATCACACCTCACAACACAGGAAGATGTATTGATAAGCATATGATACTTACATTAACTTAGCGTGAACTAAAGTTTTACTCTTGTTCAGACACATTCTATCTTTTCTCACCTTTTCCAAACAAAAGGTTTAATTTCTGGAACTTAGAGGAGAGGCAGTGAAACACATATGATAGGAGTATTGGCTTTGCAGCTACACCTGCATTCCAATACTGTCATTGTATGTGTTTGAAACTGGGACATTTGTTTGAACAATTCATACATTTCATTCATCTCTTAAATGTGGAAAATAATAATTGGTGGGTAGATATTTTGTAAAAAAAATAAATTGGATAATATGTTTAATGGCTTAGCTTAAGGCCTAGAATGAGATAAATATTCTATTTAAACATTTTATTATTAATGAGATAAATAACTTTCTGTTATACTGTATTTTGTTAGTTTAATCATTGCTCTAGTAGAATATCTTTTTCTTTTAGATTGTTACTCTGCAATGTATTTTCTATTCCATTTTTGATAAAGCATATGTTTTATTAATGTTCCATTTACTTTAACAAACATATGGATGCAGCTTTGAAAACAACTAGGCTAAGTGTACTGTCTTGTCACAAGATGTCTCTGTGTATGAAAACCAATTCATTATTCAGTACATTTGGATGTGAGCAGTCAACACACAACAAAGAAAACTTAACATGTTAGGTATTGATCTATGTATAATCCAGACTTTTTTGGATTCATGTGTGATTATATAACAGATTGATTGTATATATACCAAAGTGAAAATTAAACTTATGATCCTTAAAATTTGAACTATCAAATCTATGCTTTCTAATGATGGACAAACAGTTGTTTTGATAATTTATTTGCACAAACTGTGCACCCATTTCACGGAAGCCAATAAGCATACACATATGTCTTAGTCATCTAGTGCTGCTATAACAGAATACCATAAGTAGATGACTTTAAGAAGAGAAATCTTACTCTGTCATACTCTGATAGGCTACACATACAAATTCAGAGCATCTGCTTCAAGGGAATTCTTTCTCTGCTGGCTCTGGCCGACAGTCCTTGTCGTTAATCTTCCCCGAGACTGGGAGATTCTGAGACACAGGGATATTGAGACATTTTCAAAGGAAGCATTCTGTTGCTAGCACTGCTTCTTTAATGATGGGATGAGGTCTCCAACTCTCTGCTTGTTTCCCTTACCCTTATATCCCAAGAGATTGCCTCAAAGCACAACACAGTCTAACACACTGAGTCCTGGCCCACCAACACAATCGCTTCCCATCATCTCTCATGAGCACCGTAGAGACAGGGTTTACAATATACAGGAACATCTCATGATACCAAAAATCATGGCCTAGCCAAATCGTTACATACATTTGATGAGGGATACAATTTAATCCATGACAATACAAGGTCTGACAATTAAGTCTGTGAATTTAATTGTTCTAAGTGCTATGTATCTCATTGATAAATATCACTATGGTGACCTTCAAAGTACTCCCCTTGGGAAGCTATGTATCAACGCCAGCTCATAGTCCTCCTTCGTAGCAATTTTGGAACTCTTTCTGGAATGGCCATTATGCACAGTCACACAGCGGCATATTCACAACTTAAATGTATGGTTATCTACGAGTGAGTTTTTTTGGTCAGTAAACAAAGAACTATTGGAATACTCTCCCTACTCTCCTGACCTGGCTCCCAATGACTTTTTTAAATTTAAAATTAGCTTGAAAGTTACTCAGTAAGCTTTAGATTGGTCTATATTCATTTTAAACATGTTATTAATGTTACTAAGAAAGCAAATTGATTGTTACGGTTTAACAAGGCTGATACTGTGATCTAATCAGACAGTGTACATAAATGTCATGGGGAGAGGGAAATCTTTTTCTTTAAGAAAAAGCTGTACTCTGTTAATCCTGATTTTTGTTAATATTTCTCTCATTGAATGGTTTTTTAACATAATAGATTAGTGAAAATAAAATCTCACAATGTATTGAAAAGGATACCTAAAAGAGTGCATACAAACTTTATTGATTTAAATTATACTGGCCTCATTTTGAAAACATTTAGTTATTTGAGTCAAGTAGAATTCAATTTTGTCTTTAATTCATCAAGTGCCATGAAATTTATTAGAGAGGATTCTTGAAAGGCTATGGGCCTTGGGTAAAATATGGTGTGTTGTAATATTTGGTACTTTTAGTAAATAGACTCCCTTCAAGCTGATGAGATTAAGAACAGCATAATCCATTGTTGCAAACCCAGTCCCTCTGTTAGCAAAGGGGTTGAGTATACTGTAAATACACTGATGAATGAAATATTGGCAGGAGCTCCATGTACAACCGAACAAAACACTGCCTGTAATTGCTCATTCCTCTGCTGTCCTCAAAATAGTTGCTATGTCTGAGCTCATTGTTGAGTCCACTGTGTCAGTTCATCTCATCAAGGTCTTGCTCTTTTTGACAGCCCTGTTCTTTACCAAGCCTGAAGGCTTCTCCAGGACTAGTACTGCCTGTTAACATGGTCAAAGTATGTGAGACAAGGTTTTGTATCCTCCCTCCTGGCTGCACTTTTTCCAGGAAAATTTTTTCTGTTCTGACACTCTACGGTGTATTCAGAATTCTTTAACAACATCATAATTCAAAGTCATCAATTCTTCATTCTTCCACCTCTTTTGTTGTTTAGCTTTCATATGCATATAAGGTGACTGAAAACACCAAGGCTTGGGTTGCCACTTTAGTCCTTAGAGTGACAGCTTTGCTTTTTAGCAGTTTAAAGAGGTCTTTTGCAGCAAATTTGACCACACCAATGTGTCTTCTGGTTTCTTGGTTGCAGCCTCCATCAGAGTTAGTTGTGTATCCAAGTAAAATAAAATTGTTAACTTCAGGCTTTTCTCTTTGTATCTTGATACTGATTATTGGCCTAGTTGTGAATTTTTTTTTTCTTTACATGAAATCAAACTATAATCAGTGCTGAAGGCTGTGGCCTTTGATCTTCACCAGTAAGTACTTCACATCCTCTTTTAGCAAGGAAGGTTTTGTCATACGAGTAATACAGGTTTTTAATGAGTGCTCCTCAAATTCTGATGCTCTATTCTTCTTCATACAGTTCAGATTCTTGGATTTGCTCAGCATACAGATTGAGTAGATACGGTGTAAGGATAAAATACTACTGTGTACGTTGACTTTAAACCATGAAGATGCTACCTTGTTCTGTTTGAATGACTGCCTCTTGGTCTGTGAACACGTTTTTTATGAGGACAATTAAATGTTCCCGAATTCCTACTTTTTGCAAATTTATCCATAATTTATTATGATCTACACAGTTGAATGACTTTGCATAGTCAACAAAACAAGGATAAACATCTTTCTAGTATTCTCTGTTTTCAGCCCGGGTTCATGTAACATCAGCAATTCCAGGCTTTAATTTTTTACAGTCCCCTGTCAATACACTGATGCAACAACTGTTGAATTATCTTCAGCAAATTTTATTTGCAAATTGTGTTAGTGGTATTGTTTGATAACTTCCACATTCTCCTGGGACTCTTTTTATCTGAAACCAGGACAGACATGGGTCTCTTCCAGTTTTTTGGCCAGGTTGCTTTCTTCCAAATTTTTTGACATATATGAGTGAGCACTTCGATACTGTAGCCATTTGCTGAAACATCTCAGTTGGTATTCTGTCCATTCCCGGAGGCTTGCTTTTTGTCAATGCCTGCAGCACAGCTCAGAACTCTTCCTTTAGTACCACTGGCTATTGATCGTATGCTGTGTCCTGAAACGGCTGAACATCAACTAGTTCTTTGACTGCGTATTCCTTCCATCTTCTTTTGATGCTTCCTGTGTAAATTTGATATTTTCCCAGTGGAATCTCTCAGTATTGCCATTTGAGGCTTGAAATTTTTCTTCATTTCTTTTAGCTCGAGAAATGCTGAACATATTCTTCCATATTGGTTTTCTATTTCCAGTTCTTTGTGCTTGTCATTATAATACTTTGTCTTTCCTAGACACCTTTTGAAATCTTCTGCTCAGTTCTTTTACTTTATGAATTCTTCCTTTTGCTTTAGTTACACTGTGTTCAAGAGCAACTTCCACAATCTCTTTTGACTTTTTTTCTCTTATCTTTTCAGTGACTTCTGACTTTCTTCATGTATGGTCAGTGATGTCATTCCACAGCACTTCTGTTCTTTGGTCATTAGTGTTCAGTGTGTCAAATCAGTTCTTGAAATGACCCCTAAATTAGGGTGAGATATAGTCGGGTTTGTACTTTGGCTCTTGTGGACTGGCTCTAATTTTGTTCAGCTTCAGCTTCTGCTTCTGTATGATAACTGAACGTCTACTCCAGTTGGCAGTCGGCTCCTGGCATTAGATTCTGACTGATGATACTGAGCTTTTACATAGCCTGTTTCCTCAGATGTATCTGATTTGATTCCCGTGTATTCCATCCGTTGAGTTCCATGTGTACAGTCATCATTTATGTTGCTGGGAAAAAAAGATATTTACAATGATGAAGTCATAGGCCATGCAACCTCTGTGGTCCTTTCTGTCTCTAAGACCGTATTTTCCAATTACCAATTTTTCTTCTTCATTCAATCACCAGTTAATTATCATTTGATCAATGTCACACTGCAGAAATTTTTAGAAATCTTCGTTGTTTTTTTTTTTTCATCTTTGGTCTTAGTGGTTTGTGCATAAATTTGAATAGTAGTAATATTAAATGGTCTTCATTTTAGGTGTAATGGATAATTTCCATCACTGATGGTGTTGCACTTCAAGTTAGATCCTGAAATGCCCTTTTTAAGATGAAAGAAATACTATTCCCTTCAATTTGTCATTCATAACTTATAGACCATACGATTGCCTGATTCCAAAAAGCTAATACCAGTCCATTTCAGCTCATTAACATCTAGGATATTGATCTTTATGAATTCCATTTCATTGTTGATGACTCCCAATTTTCCTAGATTTATACTCCCATGTTCTAATCATTAATAGATGTTTCCAACTGGTCTTCCTCATTTTGAGTCACGTTCATCAGCAAATGAAGGTCCCAAAAGTGGCTGAGCTCATTAACTGTTTGTGCCACTCAGGAACATAAGAAGAGTGCTTGTTACCCCTTTTCATCAAGTCAATAGGGACTCACAGTTACCCTACTGGACAGCATAGGACTGCCCAACAGGATTTTTTCAAGAAACAGCTGGTTGATTTGAACTGACGATCTTTTGGTTAGCAGCCAGACTCTTAACCATTGTGTCACCGGGGTTTCCAGGACAGGTGTAGTGTCTAGTAAATTGTAGGGAGTCGATATATATACCTGATAAGTGCATTAACAAATGAATGAGATACTATGTAAATCTTGCTTTATTAGTATAAAATACTGAGCTTCATCTCATTAGTTTTTATTCTAATCTAGAGTCTTCTTGACAGGGTGTTTACTACTTTTCTATTACTCTCTGTTAGAAATTTCACTGCATAAACACCTGGTGAGTTTTCCCTCTCTGACAAGTCTACACCTAACACAAGTTATTGTGGTTTTCACAGTTTTTACTATATATTGTAAATAGTGCTACAGTGAACATTGGTGTACAAGTGTTAGTACTCTTGGGTGTATACCTAGAACTGAAATTGCCGGCTCATATGGTAATTCTATATTTAACTTTTTGAGGAAATTCCAAATTGTTTCCCACGGTGGCTGTACCGTATTCCAATCCTACTAGCAACGAATAAAGGTTAAGTTTTTCTACATTCTCATCATTATTGTTGTTTCCCCACTCTTGTTTTTTAATCTTGGTTATCTAGGTTTTGATTTGAGTTACTGTAATGGTTAACGCCACTTGGGTAGCATGCATACTAAAGTTGGAATGAAACAAAGAAGATTCACATGCCCTTCACAAGCATGGTATACAAATTCATGCAGCATTTCTTTTTTTACTTTTTTTGGATCCTTGTTGCCACAATTAGCAGTTACCACACTCCACTGGAGAAAGATGTGGCAACCTGAATCCATAAAGATTATAGACTTGAAAACCTTTTGGGGCAGTTATATTCTGTTCTGTAGGATCACTATGAATCAGCATTAATTTGATGGCAATGGTTTGATTTTTGTGACGGCTAAATGATGTTAAATATCTTCTCTTGTGCTCCTTGATAATGGAATCAGCATTGTTTCTGATGTCCTTGCTGAATAAAATAATATGCAGAAAAAAATAAATGACTGCAGTTGACGAAAAGGGATAGGTTAGAATATGACAAAGACAGAGTTGATAATAACTCATAGAAATTCATATCATGAGGTCCTGTAACAGTTGCTTATGGCTCTAATCTTCCCTACAAACACGACAAAGAAAGAAATTGTTACTTAATTAACAATATCTTTTTAAGAAAATCGTTCTTTAAAGGGAAACTAACATTTTCCTGAAGTTTAGACCTGAGTCCTGTAGTTAAATAGAGTTCTCTAACTTGAAATACACTAACTGTAGATACATGAAGGTATTTTTAGTGTTGTTTCTCACGATGAACATAAGATAGGTAAGATGACAGACCTTAAGTTACTTAAAATTTACTTCAGGTGAACGCTGGATTATATTTTTATCTTTGACAAACTGAACAACCCAGAGAATGCATTTTCACACAGTATTCCATAGGGGTTCAAGAGAATCTTAAACGTATCTCCGAAGCTTTTTCCATGAAAGTGGGGCTTTGAGCCAGTGAAAAGGCAGCAGTAAGGGCAGGAATTGCTTTGGTCATGTGTAATATTCATTTTTAAGAAAGGTTTCTATTCTTATTAAAAATACTTGAAGAATCACTAAAGGAATATGCTACACTGCTGTCTGACAATCATTAATACATTTTTGTCAAAATCTGTTTCTTTTTTTAATACATGAACAGTAAATAGTTTTAAGTTTTTGAATGTGTAAGTACCTGAGTTTCTGATAACCTTTAGTGCTAATTAAGAACATTTTCATGCTTTTCCAACCAATCTGGCAATAGACCAAGTTAATGTCATCTTAGAAAAGCAAATGCCTTATTCCAAAAATCTTCCAAAATGGTGAGATGACATTTTTAACAATTAAAGTCACGTACTCAGATAAAAAAAAAAAAAAGATACAGATTTAAGGGGAAAAAAATATATAAATTTTAAAAAGAGAGGCTCATATCCAGTTATTACTGTTTGATTAAAAAAAAATGCTGCTTTGTGGATTGAGAAATTGAGAGATTAATGATCTGCTTTTAAAAGATTTGCTAATGTAGCTTTTTCCATTTATTTTTTAACTAAAACTACTGAAAAAAGTGGCAGTGTGAAAGACAAAAGAAAAAGTTGTAGATTATTATTCATATCAGTACTATTTTCGAAACAATCATACTACATGCATTTTGTTTTGTATTAAATATTGATAAATATCTTCTTAATGGCTCTATGATTACTATTGCATGACTGTAACATAATTCATTTACTAGTATCTGTTTTGTGGAATTAAGATTTTCCTATTTTTAAATGTAGATAAATTGCAATTCATGGACTTTTTTGTATATCTGTAAATGCTTTTATGTTCCTAATTGTTTTTTTGGAATTCCTTCCTTTAAAAAACTGTAAAACAATACACACATTTTAAAATTAAATCATAAATATCGTTGTATAAACCTAATACTGACTGTGTTTATGTATTCTCACCTTACTGTATATTCACCAGACTGTAAAAATATTATTTTAGCTTGATGATGATGTTTACAAGTGATGTTTAACTTTTACTTTTCATTTATATCATTTGGTTCTGTTGCCCCTGCCCCCCACCCCCGTGAATTGCTTCCCATTTATTTTATTAATTTATTTAGTGGAGTCTTAATGTTCATCTTCTTTATAAGTTTCTGATTGCTATGTAAATTAATTTTTAAATTAAAGGAAATTTTCTTTTTTAATGAATGAAGTAAGATCTTAAAGTTATCCTATTTGAGTTAGTTTCAAAAAGATCTTTCCCTTTGAAATCATGAGGTTTCTACTTCATCCTTAGATGTGGCAAATTTTAAGACTTCTACATTTTTATGGATTCACATCTAGATGAAGAGAATATTTTGAACTCTTTATCATCATCTAATTTCAGTAACAACTATGAAAGATACCCAGTAATAAGTATATTTAACATGATGGTAACCATTGTGTAATGTACACTGTATTGTTAGTGGCAATACAGTGGTTTCATAGTTGACATTCTGTATTAAATTGTGTCTTCTAAAAACATGAGTCATTAACTCATATACCTGTGGATGTGATCCCATTTAGGAACAGTGTGGTGTTACGTTACAGAGGCCGTATTAGTATAGTGTGTCTCCAGAACCCAACCAAACTTATGATACAAAAGGAACAGATTAGGCTCAGAAGCAACTCAGGTACAAATTGAGGAAAAATAGATGCTGTGTGGAGATTTCTAAGGAATGTCTATAAGAATGCTAGATTAAACAGAGATAAGGATGTTCCCCTACAGCAGATAGAGAAAACTTTCCCTCTGTAGTTTTATCGAGTTGGTGTGTTAGTCACCTAATGATGCTATAACAGAAATATCACAAGTGGATGGCTTTAACAAAGAGAAATTATTTTTTCTTTGAAAAGTAAGCTAAAGATCCAAATTCAGGGTGCCATATTCAGAGGAAGGCTATCTTCGTCGGCTCTAAGGAAGGTCCTTGTCACCAATCTTTCCCTGGATCTGGAGCTTATCAGGTGTTGGGACACTAACTCCAAAGCATCCACTCTATTTCCAGTGCCCCTTTCCTGGTGGCATGAGCCACCCTGTCTCTTTACTCACTTTTTTTTTTCAATATTCCAAGAGACTGTCTCCAGGCACAATGGAATCTTGTAGATTACATTTTGCCTCACCAACACAACTGCTACCCATCCCATTCTCCCTCATTAACACCACACAGGTAGAATTTACAGTATACAAGAAAATCATACAATAACGGGAATCATGGTCCAGCCAAACTGTTCACATATTTTGGGAGGGAAACATTTTAATCCACCACAGTTGGTAGAGAGTTAGCAAAAATGAGGGTAACTCTCAAAGAGATGGACTAACGTAATTGCTAAAATAATAGATTCAAACATAATAACAATCATAAAGATGGCACAAGAACTGACAATATTTTGTTCTGCTATATATAAGGTCTCTATGAATCAGTCCATTCGAAGACAGCTAGCATCAACAAGAGCTTTAATTAAAATAAACCTCTAGCCATGAATGGTACAGCTCAGCTGTTAGAAGCATTTCCATAGTCAGGATCATGAATTTTAGCAATTTTCTGTTATTCGGGTATATGTCCCTGGATAGTGCAAATGGTTAAGGCATTTGACTGTCAACCTAAAGGTTGTAGATTCAAATCCACCTACAGCTGCCTTGAAAGAAAAGCCTGGATATCTACTTCTGAAAAAAATCAACTATTGAAAATTGTATAGCATGCAATTCTATCATTATGTACGGGATCACCATGAGTCCTAGTGACTTGACAGCAGCTAGTTGAACTGATTGGTTACTGGTATCACTTAGGTCGAGTTCTTTGTAAAACATGGGTCATGGGAGAGAGAAAGCGGGGTGAAGGATCGTGGATCATGTTACTTCATATTTACTGAGGATTTTCTATCTAGAACTAGAGCTACTTAGACCACAGTTTGAATATTTAGCTTATGTTGCTAATGTCGACCTGGTGTTAATTTATTTCAAGTGAAGCTGACCCTTTGAAAGTGTAGTTTACAGAGGGAAAGGGTTAATTATACTAGCAACTGAAGAACCATTACCTTCTAAATGGGTGAATTTTTTGTCTTGATTATTTTAACAAGGCTCTCTTCATTTAGCTAACTTTTCCCTTTCTGCACTCAGTACAATTACTTTGTTTTCTTGTTTTATGACTCTGTTACTAGGTACATCATTTATAATTCACAAAACCCACTTCCCTATTCAATTTTATTTGTTTTTTTTTATCTTCATTTCCCTTTTCCTTAAATGCCATTTGGAAATCAGGCAATTTTAATGGAGTCATTGCTCTCCTCTCTGTCGTGACACATTCAAATTCTCCCTCAATAAAAAGCCAGACTACTGAGATCTCTGTTAGTACTGTAGTTTTAAAAGTTGGTTAAATGTTGACTTCTTTTCAAAGTTAATAACAACACTACAAGTGATGTCAGATTCTCATTATTGCAATTTCACATACTTACCTGAAAACAAACCAGGTTGAAGAGTTAACAACCTGACAAATATATGCCACATTGATAAAATAAAGATATTCTACTTTCAAAGACCAACGGAGCTCTGCATGGTATAGATAAACCAGCTCTTTACTTTAAGACCAAACTTACTGGGCTCTGCCATAGACTGACTAAGAAAGCAATTTAATAAATGTAAAGGCCAGAGCACATTCAAGGAACCTTATATGAAGGGAATTGAGGATGGAAATTCCTGTTATAAGGCCATCCTGTGTCATTAGGACTAGAGTTGGCCTCAGGGAGTGGATTAGGATAACAATGTGGTGTCTTTGTAGAAGCAGCTGCACAGGTATGCAGAGGAATAGAACTCTCTCATTAATTCCACAGTGTTCATCCCTGTTCCCTACACCCTACAACCCCTGTGTTTGAAAGGATACCTTTCTGTTTGCTGACTGCTCATAGCAGAAGCCTAAAGATATTTTATTCAACAAATCCTTTTAATTTCCACTCTAATATTCTCCAAGGTCAAATTACCACTTTCCCTTACAACTTTAACACTTAATTTAGCACTATGCACTCAAAGGAAGGGAAATCACAGAGTTGCAAAGCGGAAGACAAGACTAATACATTTTTTTTTCTTCACAAAGGAACCTGAATGAAACATATGTAAGTTTTGTTTTCACAAAAGAACCTCACAACTGCACTGATAGAGGACATAACAAAAAGTGAAATTGTGCAACGAACTGGGACTAAAAAATACAGGTCTTTTAATAAGTATTCTCAGCCTGTTCACAGTAGGTACATCTGTCAATCAGAATGAGAGTGGGAAACAGTCTGAATGGCATTTAATCTTATGTTTATAGCAAACAAATTACTCATATGCTAACAATGTGCTTTAATTTTTTTTTGTAATAAGTTTTGTAGAAAAGCCATCTTTCCCTTACCCTTGAGAAAAAGATCATTGTTCATACACAGCATTCAGCATGTATAGAAAACTTGGTCAATTTCTGAGGGAAAAAAAAAAAAATTGCTTGAATCCTTAAAATTCTGAGGTTACGCTTTTCTAAATTTAAACAACTCTAAATATAAAATTCAGATTTTATTTGGATCTTTTCTCCCAAACAGCTGTGCACTGGTTGTGTCTTAAGATAGGAGGAGACAGCAGGGAATTTATGTCTAAGGTGGAAGCTAATGACAAGCAGAGCTGGCTGTTTGCTTCCAGGGGTTCGTAAGTCTAGGTAGTTCCAGTAGCTGCATCTTGCATTTTACTTGCTTTCGCAGACTTTAGTCTATACCAATGTCCAAGTTTTTCTTCATGAATTAATGGAAGAATGTACCAATGTAAGTGGAGGGAAATAGGGGGTGGCCGCATGGGCACATCCCATCTGTCTGTGGATATCACATTGTTTTTTGGTGGAATACAATTATGTATATGATAACAATATATGTGTGGTTAGAACAAGTAAGTTTTTCTTATTCCAGGTTGAGTTTTGAGAATGTATATAAACATGTCAAGAATATCTTTTTTTTTTTTTTTAACCTGGTTCTAACAGTTACTTGCTGAAGACTTGGGAAAAAGCATCTCAGATCCCTGAACTTTGGTTTCTCCAGCTGCAAAGTGGAGACAATTATAACTTCGTAGGATTGCACTGACCATTGTAGAAAATGTAGTAAAGAGCTTGACACAGTGCCTAGTATCAAAGATTTGCTTTATAAATGACAGTTGCACTTATTTGTGTGACTGTTTTTGAGTGAAATCCTTCAATTAAGGTCATCTCCTATCTTGGAATCTCTTATTCCACTGAAATTACTTCTTGTTGTGACTTGCCATCCTCTTGGCCTCAACTCAGAGGGACCTCAGCCCACTGCCATGGAGTTGTGTCTGACTCATAGCGACCCTAGAGGCCAGACTGGAACTACCCCCAAACCAAATGTTGTCCCTTATGCACCGTCTTCATGATCGCTGTATACGAGAATCTGTTGTGTTGGCTATAGTTTCAGTTCATCTCACTGAGTATTTTCCACGTTTTTCTGACATTGTTTTACAAATGTCTTGCCTTTTTCTAGCTCACATATTTTAGAAGGCAGCTCATCGATGAAGCAGGTAGGCTTTGACTCCCGCTACCTGGATTTAAATCTTATTCTATGTGACCTTAAACAGACTTTTAAGCATCTCTGTGCCTCTGCTGTATGCTTACCACTTTACATGAGTATTGTGAAGATTAACAAGATGAAATGAGATAATAATTAACAAAAACACATCCCAGAAAGCATGTTCCTGCTAGAAGGCAGGCCCTGAGAGATCAAGTCACTGATGTTTTCACCACTGAATCTCTAACGTCTTAAGTAGTACTTGACACTTAATGGAATTTCAATATGTGCTAGTTTTCATAAGTGAGATGACAGTGTCTCACACCTAATATGTGTTTATTATCAGTATTATCACCGTTCATATGTGTTTTCTTCTAGATCTGCGTGTTCCCCTCTCAACTTCCTGCACAAATTTCCATCCTTCTGCTTCTGCCTGTGAGGTTACACTCAAATGAGATTCTGTGCTTTATCTATCTCTCCTCCAAAAACTAGTCAGTACTCTGAATTCCATCTGAAGTGGAGCCTTGTTAAAGAAACTAACCTCTTAAATTTCTCATCCTATAATCTGCCTTTCATTTCTAGACCGTAACTTGTATTCCACTTAAATTTCCAATGTGTCTTCTCCCTTTTGCTTCAAAAGTATGTGAGTGGGTTAGGTAGAGACGAGGGTTTTATTATTTTGAATCAATCATAGTGTATTATTCCCTTTGTGTATTAGTTTTCTATTGCTGCTGTGACCAAGTTCTGCTAGCTTAGCAGCTTCAAGCATCTCAGAGTCATTATTTTGTGATTCCAGAGGTCAGAAGTCTGAAAGGCATCCCACTGACCTAAATCCTAGACTGTGTACCTTTCTGGAGGCTCTAAGGAGAGAATCTGTTTTCCTGTCTTTTCCATCTTTCAGAGGTTGTCCTCGTTCTTTGGTTCATGACCACTTCCATCTTCAAGTCCCACATGGCTGGGCAAATCTTTCCCATATGACTCTGATTTTGACTCCTGTGTCTCCCATTTCCAAATCTGGGGACCTTTGTAACTACATTAGCTGTCCCTGGTTGGAACAAACAATTCAACACTTCATACTATAATCATTAAGGTTGTGTGTCAGCTTGGCTGGATCATGAAATGTTTCTCAGCCTAAGAACCCAGCCCCAAAAAGGTACTAACCAAAAAGTTGTCAGTTTGAATCTATCCAGAGACACCTCAGTGGGAATATTTCACAATCCACTGTTTAAAGGTCACAGCTTTTGAAATCCTGTAAAGTAGTTCTATTCTGAAGCACGTAACCTCTGCATGACTTGAAATTGACTAAATGGGCAGTGGTGTGGCTTGATTAGGTAATTTTGTTGGGCATCCACAAATAATTCAAAATAGTCTTTCAAATTTAAAGTCAATATATTAGCAACTTTAGTCTCAACTACAACCTTGATTCTGTCTTTCCATGTAACTAGATATTCAAAGGTTCTATGATTAGGAGACATTGTTCAGCCCACCACCTGGCCACTAAGATCTTCCTTTATAGCCACCAGATAAAGGCTGACTGGAGTCCCAGTCCTGCCTGCCACACCTGGGGAGTATTCGTTCCTTAGTTGTGGATAACTTAGGATCCCAATATCTAGCACTTAGCTAGTCAGACAGACATTTCATAACTGAAGTTCTTTCTTATGCCTGTGGCCAAGCTATGCAGGATTCTGTCTTTATGAATGGCGACTTAGAAAAAGATAAAAAAAAAAAAAAAGACCATTCATGCTGAGTCAATTCCATTCACAGTGACCTTATCGGACACAGTGGGACCGTCTTACAGGAGTTCCATAGGCATAATCTTTATGGAAGCAGGCTCCCACATCTTTCTTTCTCTAATATAGCATGATGGAGTAGAGCAGCTTATCTTTTGGTTAGCAGCCACTTTTAACCCCAGGCCTCCTGAACTGTGCTTAGAGACTGAATTTCTGTGACCTGTGTGTATGGCTGGTTCTAGACTCCTAGTCGCTGTGTTCTATTATCTACTTAGACACTACTAGTATCATGGGCTGGCCTTTTTTGAAGTCTACCACCTACTCTGATTATAATCTACTTTATGACTTATGACTTACAAATTCTAAGTCCAGGTCACCATACCCAAACCCACTGCTGTAGAGTCAGTCTGACTCATAGCAACCCTGTAGGTCAAAGAAGAACTGCCCCCATGGAGTTTCTGTGAAGCAGCTGACAGATTTGAATTGCCAAACTTTAGGTTAGCAGACATAGCACTTAATCCCAAGAGTTTCCCAGGTCACCATAGAAAATTCGTATTTTGCTACCTACTATTATGTTATAATAGATAAATCAAGATTTAGTGTCATCTAAATGAGTGATTGATTTTTCTTGGGATATCTTCAAGTCTCTCCTTTTAAATAAAGTCTGTCTTCTTTTTTTTTTGTTTTTGTCCAAGTGAGCCTTTCTTTCTCCTAGGTTAAAATTTCATCCCTTGGTTGTGCCTCATAACGAAACTACTGCCAAACTGTTGCATTCTCTGCTTGCTATCTCAAAGGTGGGACTAGTGTGAGTAAAGTAGAAAGCTTCAGACATAAAACGTGAAAAAGTACTAGCTCTCACAGTCATGCAAGAGCAAGTTGACACACTGAACGAATGTCTCCCTACATGGAGACCATGGGTTCTTCTCTTGTTTTCTCTATTCTAGGCCTGTCACTTAACCACTACAGTTAAAAAAAGTGATAATATCTTTGGTATATCTATTCGCTTTACAAGTTTTGATAGGTGAATAGAAAGAAGAGCAGAAGATGTGATCTTTTAGCTTCCCAAAGCTTTGCCTGTCAGCCTCATTTTTCTTCCACTGTGATCATTCAACCCCAGCATCCTGACCATGATCTCTCAACCTCAACTTCCTGTCTACCTTGTCCTCCCCTCCCCTACCACAGTCTATCAACTGTGAACCTTCAGTTCTGCTACCAAAAGAGTTTTCTGGATTTCTTCAGGGACGTTCTTTGAAAATACTTTACTTATGAGCTCTGGCAATTAAGTCCGCAGACTTAATTGTTCTGAGAGCTACAGATGTCATTGCTGAATATCATTACAGTCACCTTCGAAGTACTCCCCTTGGAAACGTATATGCATTGATGCCAGCACCTAGACTACCCTCCAAAACGATTTTGGAACTTTTTGGAATGGTCATTGCTACTATGGTATGGTGGCAGGTTTGTGAACTTAATTGCATGGTTGTCTGTTCGGGAGTTTTTAACAAGTAAACAACTGTATTGGAACATGCTCCTTAGTCAACTGATCTGCCTCCCAATGACTTTTTGCTTTACATGAAGACAAAGGAAATGTTGAAAAGAAGATATTTTTATGCCATTCAGGACATCAGGGGTAGTACAACATCAGCTCTGATGGCCATTCTAGAAAAAGAGTTCCAAAACTGAAGAGTAGACTAGGCACTGGAGTCAGTGCATAGTTTTCCAAGGGAAGTACTCTGAAGGTGGCCGTAGTGATAGTCACCAATGAGATATGTAGTAGTTTTGCTAAGGTATGTTTGCAAACTTAATTTTCAGTCCCCATATATTGTCCTAACCTGTTCTTTTGGCTGGATTTGAGGTCTAACGTGTGTGGTCAGTAAAAGAAAAGTAACATCAATTCTAGTTCTCCAGAACATGGAAAACATGATAGAAAATGCTTCGTTCCATACCTGCGTCCATCCTGGTGGCTTTCTCCATTGTGTGCTATAATAAATCTCCCTTTACAGTTCCCTGCTATATCAGATCTCTACAGTTTCCCCCATTTTTTTTTTTTTGTCACTTTTTATTCCACTGTGACATTAATAGGCTTAGTGAAACTGTTTGGGCTTGTGGGCTTACAAAATTATCTATACATGACAAAGTCCAAAACACTGTATGTTGTGAAGTTTTCTCCATGGTCATGGTACCCTAAATTATACACTAGTTTCTTTTTGGAATAGCAGTAGATATATTATTTAGGTTGATGGTAGTGTAAGGAGAGTATCCTATTTTAATTCCAGGCTTGTATAATGATTTTTTTCTTCTTGGAAATATTTCAGTAATTCATTGTTTACATTTCATTTAAATTCTTCAATTTTAACTTTTCTCAGCAATCTGAAATTGCTTTTATTAACTCTCTAATTAAATGTCAAAAACTAGCTACATAGTAATGTAGAAAAATGTTGAGAAATCTTTGAGCAAAATCTAAATTATTTATTCCTAAATCCAAAGCTCCTTTTCTTTTTATTTTCCTTCCTTGTGTCATCTGAATGTCAAACTTTATGCTCTGATTACAAAGATATGAACTGACATGACCCGTTCTCATAGACCATTATTTTTCTGGTCTTATTATCTTTAAAATAATATAAAAGATAAACAGAAGTTTCCTAAGGAACCTAGAAAATAAAATATAGTCTTACTTTAAAATTACTTTCTTACATGTTTGTACAACTGGAAAAAAAAATTGTACACCTAAAACTTTATTGGGAAAAGATACTTTGCATTTTTTTAGGTTATATTTCAAATATACTCATGTATAAAGAAAACAAACTTGTCCTAAGTATAAATTACATTTGACAGATGCCACATTCTTTTTTTTTTTTTTTTTTTCCTATGCTTAGTTTCAAGTCTTCTGGGAGACCACCTCACCTAAGTGTTAGTGCGTTGGTAACACATTCTGTACTGTCAGGTTCAGAGAAGTATAGCCACCATGAATATTAAGTGAATAAGAGGTTTTGTGAAAGGAATAAAAGACTTGTATACACATGAGAGCAAGCACAGAAGTGAAAATCTGGACAGCTGGAATAGAGAATCAGAGAGGGGGCAATGGTTCACCCACCCAGAAAACCAGTGCAGGTGGAGCAATCCAGACTTCCAGCAAAATCAAGAGGCCAAGTATATTAGTTGTCAAAATGGAAACACAGAAGGGGAGCTTGTGCAGAAGTCAATTGTTAATTCTATGAGTGACAGTCTCTGTGGATCATGACCAAGCATCTGAGATGAACTTGAGGCTGCAGCCAATCAGCAGACAGGAGAGACACAGATGGGAGAGATGAGAAGAGCTGGAGCCCACTGGACACCTCTGCGTATATCCATCATTATGTATCTGACCACATAAACCTTCCAAAGACAATGGCTGATCTTGCACTTCTGTTTTTCAAATCCTGTGCGAATTGCTCTTCGGCCAGCAATGACCTGAAACTACAAGGGAAAGAAGTCCTAGGAAGCATTGTTCTTAGCTTAACCAGTTAAAATCTCACAATACAGAATAATTCTTACCAACTGCTACTATTTATTGACCAAAAGTGTTTGTGCCCAAGTGGCAATAACAGCAGGTACTACCAAGTGGACCAGCAGGCGCCAATGGGTTGACCTGAGGATCACCATGAGAAGTTAAAACAATGAATACTACTCGGGACAGAAGCAAATTTAAGCCAAGTATCTTGAAATCGTGAATAATTTTAGGAAAGATTTGGTTTTCCACCTGATTTTACCACTTTCATTTTGTGTTACACTGAGCAAGTCTGTAAACACTGAATCTGCTTTTTATTCACAAAATGTATTTAGTATTGTAACTCTTGCAAAGTCTGTGCCACCCAAAAGCAGAACTTGAGGTTAGTTTGCATAAAAAGGATTCCAAGTAAAACCTAAAAGGAGAGTGGAAAAGTGAGATAAGCTAGGGGAAGAAATCATAAAAGGATGATTAATCAAACACAACACAGAAGGAATGTGTTTCAATTCCACAGAAGGACTGTGATGACAATGTAAGTGACACCTCAAAGTTGACTCAGGGGACAAGGGACTTGAGAATCTACACTCTGTAAGCCATGGGTTAAAGCTGACCTGGGAGAATAGAAAGCCCCAGGAATTTAACTTTCAACTTCCATGTGCGAAGGAGTCTGGAAACAGGAAAGCACCCTCCACAAGGGGATGCTGAGTATTGAGAGCGAGGTAAATGGAAGCCAGCATGCAAGCTAAAGGAGAAGAACTGTGTGGAGCACTAGGCAACATCTCCTATACTACTTGAAGGGATTTTGTGTAGCTTTAATAGGAAAACAATATAAAATATGTAGAAAGTTAACTGTTGGATTACAAACTGATAGATTACAAACACCCAGTAGGCAACAGTAATGACAAAAAGTAGAAACATTATTGATTTGAGAGTAGCCCGAATAGCAGCAAACAGTAGTTTACTTATCATATAGAAAGCAAAAATAGAAGTTTTGTTGTAAAGTGATGTGTACTCAACAAAAATGTTACATTCTAAGGGCAAAGTAAATCCCAGCCCTGTAAATTATATGTGTTATAAAGCTATTACAGTTTAAACAGGTTATTGTCATCATGGGAATAGACAAAGAGAGGTAATGTACTGAAAAGGAGACAGTGGAATTGGTGGGAATGTATCACATGGTAAGTCATTACCATTAAGGCAATTCTAACTCACTGAGACCTTATGATTTAATCCTAAAGGAGATATTTTAAAATGATGGAGAAGAATGATATTCAATAAATGGTTTGTGGGGCATATTGACAAAAGCAGTTTTGATTTTGATGTTATCTGATGTTCAGAAATAAATAAATCCCAGATGCAACCAAAGTAAATATTTCTAACTATTAAAATGAAATATGAGAATCTTGTGATGAAATCTCCCTGAGTATAACAAAAAACCAAGATGACATCACAAAAATTCATGGTACATTTGGAATTTTTTTTTTTAAAGAGAGAACAAAATAAGAAACTGGGATAAATATGTGAAGAATATGTAATAGAGAAAAGTAACATCCAAAAGTTATAATAAATTTCCATGAAGAGAATGGAAAGGAAATAGAAAATGACCAACATGCAATTTATAATACACATAAAAATGAACGTAATGCATTAGCAAATTTATATACTGTTCAGATTCTATCATAGTAACAAAAATTTTGTGTCAGATCACATTTTTCACCTACCAGTTGGGCACAATGAGAAAGCTTGTTAAGATCCAGCAGGAGTTAGAATGTTGGAAATAGGGAGTCTTCACGCATTTTAGGTGAAAATGAAATTCAATATAGGATTTTGGAAAGAAATTTCTTACTGTTTATAAAAATGTTATATACATATGCAGAGTAGTTTAATCAGAACCTCCATGTGTAAGACTGTACTCTAGAAACATATATAGTTATACAAGACAGCACATACAAGTATATTTTCCTGCAACACTTCCTTCAGAGTCAACAAAAAGAGCCTTCCCCGGGAGCTGATGCCTTCAATTCAGACTTGTAGCTTGCCTGACTGTGACAGAATAAAATCTCTCTTTTTAAAGTCATTCATTTGTTGTAATTCTGTTATAGCAGCACTAGATGAATAAAACAGCTGCTAACCAAAAGATCAGCGGTTCAAATCCTTGAAAACCCTGTCAGACAGTTCTACTCTTTCCTACAGGGTAGCTATGAGTCAGAATCAACTCCATGGCAACAGAGTTTTAGTGATAATGGAGTCTGTGAGGATGAAGTAAGACTGGTTCATTCCATAGGGCTACTGTAAGTAGGAATCAACTTGACATCAATGAAGTTGAGCATTTTTTCGTATTCTTAACACCCACTTGTGTGTCCTCTTTGATGAAATGTCTGTTCAGATTCCTTGCCATTTTTTGATTGCTTGTATTTCCCGTTGTTTTAAGAGTTTTTTAAAATACACTCTGCATATTAAACTCTTATTAAATTTAAAATTTTCTGCCAGTGTGTAGCTTGTCTTTTCACTTTGATGACAAAGTCCTTTATTTATAGAAGAATTTGTGGTTGAAGACTAAGTCCTAAAGTGCTATCCCTCTGTTTTCTTCTAAGAGTTTCCTGGTTTGGGGTTGTATGTGTAAGCCTTTGGTGTGATTTTAGTTAGCTTTTATATATTGTATAAAGTATAGGTCTGATTTCTTTTTTTTTACATATGGAAATGTAGTTATCCCAGGAAAGTTGACAGAAGCAACATGAACAGATACATGTCCACCAATGTCCATTTTGGTACTATTCACGATAGTCCCAAATTGAAACAACCTAAATATCTATTAATAGATCAATGAATGAACAAAATGTGGAATAGATATTTTGTTTGTATATATATATACATATATGTGTTGTTTACATATATGTTTATGGAAGAGTAAAGAAATATACACTATTCCATAAAAACAAATGAAGTCTTGATGCATGCCGCAACATGGATTATTGTTGAAAACATTATGCTGAACAAAAGAAATGAATCATGAAAAGACAAACAGAGTACGAAGCACGTGGAATAGGTAGATGTATAGATACTCAGGTTTAATAGTGGTTACCAGAGGCAGGAAGGAGAGAGAAGGAATCACGGAATTTTTGGTTATGGAAGCAGAAAATCTGGTAAAGGACATGGTGATGATTAACAACATGAGTGATACAGCTGATCTCACTGAGTTGTACATGAAATACGATGTTACCTATATTTTTACAAGAATAAAAACTATAAAAATCAGGTTTGGCAACAATAGGCATGAGGTTATCGGGGCAAAGATCAGTAACACAGGTCACACCTGCAAGCACATCATAACAGCTCCTGAACACCTCACTCATTTTGTTTGCCGGCCTGATGTCTGTAACTGTTTCTTTTTGTTTCCTTGACTATTTTAATTTATCAGTAAATTTTCTACCTAAAATTCTTCACTTGAACACACTTCTTTAGATTCTAATATTCTATTAGAAGCAGTGGCATGTTTGCAAAATTATGAAGTAAGATTACTCTAGTGTTTTGTGAGGGGTGGTTTTTGTTAGTTTGCTATTTTTAACGCATAATAAAACTCACTCACTGCCACTGAGTCGGGTCTGACTCATAGCAACCCTATAGGGCAGAACAGAACTGTCCTGTAGAATTTCCGAGGAACTCATGGTGAATTTGAACTGCCAACGTTTTGGTTAGCAGATGTAGCACTTAACCCAGTTTGCTGCCAGGGTTTCTGGCACAGTGTGTCATGTAATGCACGTGAGGTATCAAGTAAGGAAACACTGAGAGAAAAAATACTATCTAAGGGAAGCCAGTGGCTGTGGAACAAACTGAAGGCAACTGTTAGATCTTTGTTCTCATTAGTAAATATTATCATTTCTCTAAAAGACTGTAATTTGGGGTAGATATTCTAAAGCACACGCTTGAAGTTTTAACAGGAGACATAGCAGTTTAAGGTCCGCTAGTCCTCTGTGTGGTGGCAGGAGCACCTTTTGATTAGTTGCCTAGAAACAGGGAGTTAGCTGACTATCGGTATAGATCAGAACCAGTGTGGTAGGAAAAAGAAGCACAGACGTGAAAGCTACTATGTAGCTACTCCTATTTGAGCCTATGTGACTAAGTCAGAATCCAAGACTACAGTGAGTTTTCAAAGGTCAGTGGTAGGGTTTGTCTTATCCCGTCTCATTCTGGGAAGTCTTTAGCTTTAACATGAGAAGTCAAGCTGTGGGCTAACATTTCATGGTCCCAATTGATTCTACTGAAGAGCTTGAGTACCCTGACAACGGGTTCTTTTCCTTCAGGTAGAACCATATGTCTCTTACTCTGCTTTAGTCATTTCCTGCAAGGTATAATTGACTTGGAAAATGAACACACAGAACATCAGTATCAACTCACCAATATTTCAACTTATATCTCACAGGGATTCTAAATTCAGAGAAAGCAACTTAAAGTTTTTTTTAATTTATTAAATTAATTTATTAAAGTATTTAATTTATATTTTAACATTTTCCTCTGATCTGTCACTTGATCTTTCTCTGTTGAGCTGAAAAGCCCCAGCATACACACAGGGAGATTTATGAGAAAGTAGTCTTACTTTTTAATTAGGACAAATGCGTTAAATGGATATAAAATAATTTGAATACAGCAGAGACCTCTTAAATCTTTCTCAATAAATCTGGAACTGCAACAGATCTATTTCTGCACAATACAGTCGGTTAAGGTTAGCCCTGAAATACAGCAGTGAAATGAATTTGCAACTAATGCAATCAAACATTTCAGTGATTCATGAGAAAGTACTTCCTCAATGTGCGTGGCTCACTTAATTAATTGAAGATTTTTCAGACATAACAATAGAACCAATGAGCTCTTCATAGACTACTCAATAAAGAAATTCTGTACCAGTTTCAAGTGTTGTGTTTTTTTAATTTTAATTAACACATTATTTGTTTTGTGAAATAAAAGCTGTCTGGTTATGGTTTGTTCTGTGTAATATTTTGGCTGGCTATACCAAAATCCATGTTTTCTCATGCTTAATGATAGGGTTGATCTTGACTCTATGTGAAACATTTCAACAAAATATTTAATAAAGCAGTTAGTTGGTATTTGTCATATATGCCAGCCAGCCAGCAGAGATTTATTATATATGGGAATTTGTTTTGAGAAGCAATGATCAGTGTAAAAGAGCTACCGTCAGGGCTTACAAAGATCAATTTTGGTTTTGTCTATTTTATAGGCAACATTTTTTTTTTCCTGTAGATTTTTTGAAAATACTGGCCAATCTATATTACTAATGCTGCAAAGGAGAAAATTAATTTGATGAGATGTAAAGGGGTAAAACTGTGGTTTTTGGTTTTTTTGACTTGACCTTAACTGTGTACTTCCTTTCCTGTTGTTGTTCTTTGCTGTTACTGCTGTTGTAGGTCAAGGAGTTGATGCTGACTCATAGTTACCCTATAGGACACAGTAAAACCGCCCATAGTAGTTCACAGACTACAGTATTTATAGTTAATGAGTCTTTCTCCAATCCTGATACTGCATTCTTCTTTATGCAGTCCAACTGCTCAAGTTATTTGTGCAGCATACAGATTGCATCGGTGTGGTCAAAAGATGCTACCGTCACATACACTTTTCTAATTTTAAACCACTTACCGTCCCCTTTTCTGTTCAAACAACCACCTCTTGGTCTACACATAGACTCCAAATGAGCACAATTAAGTGGTCTGGAATTTCCATTCTTCAGAATGTAGTCCATAATTTGTTATGATCCACATAGCTGAATGCTTTTGCATAGTCAATAAACACAGATGAACATTTTTATGGCGTTGTCTGCTTTCAACCAAGATCCATCTAACATCAGCAGTGATATTTCTTTCCCTACGTCCTCTTCTGCTCCTTAGAAGAGAGGATAGTGGGATGTCATCTTGTGTGCTTTGAATATGTTAGCAGGAGAGACCAGACCCTGGAGAGGGACATTATGCTTGCTACAGCAGAGGTTCAGTAAAAGAGGAAGGCCCTCAGTGAGACGAATCAACAGAGTGGCTTCAACAATAGGCTCAAACATACCAAAGATTGTGAGGATTGCAGCAGACCAGGCACTGTTTCATTCTGTTGTAGACAAGGTTTCTACGAATTGGAACTGACTTTGTGGCACCTAAAAACAACAGCAATCCTTATGGAGCAGGTCACCAGGTCTATGCTCCAGCTGAGTGTCTGGTGGGTTCCATCTGCCAACCTTTTGGTTAGCAGTTGAATGCTTAACTATTACAGTACCAGGGGTCCTCATTAAACCAAAAAAAAAAAAAAAAAACCTAAACTCATTGCCTTCTAGTTGGGTCCGACTTACAGCAACACTAGAGGTCAGAGTGTAACTGCCCTATACAGTTTCCAAGAAGCACCTGGTGGATTTGAACTGCCGACCTTTGGGTCTGCAGACATAGCACTTAACCTACTATGTCACTAGGGTTTCCAGGGGTCCTTGTTAGCTAATATAGACAAGAACCACCAAAATCCATGTCTAACTTCATCTCTTTTTAATCCTCTCTTCCACCATTTTTTTCCCCTCTTCTTAATCCGGAGTCCTATGTATTTGAAGAGTTTTGTAGAATACTGTGAAATTTCCTTACTTTCCTAAATTCTGGTACTGAGTGTTCAAAAGTCCTTTAAAAAATGTAAATATGTCTGCTAGAGTTTTTTGTCTACATTTACATTTCAGCTCTTTAAAAATTCCACTTTCCCCTTACAGAAATAATGCTGGCTTGTATCCAATATGCCACTTTTTGTTTAAATTATGGGAAATACGTTGAATTTAGCACTGTGCTTTGAGGGAAAATGAAAGGCTGCTTTAATTGAGTCCAAGCTAAATTCCAGCTGCAGAGCACTCTGAGACAATAACTGGATTACACAAGGTCAATAAAAGACAGCCAATGTCTGAGAAAAACCCTTTCACAAGAAGCTATAGTGGTATTAATGATGCGTATTTTCTACATCTCACGGAATCCAAGGTCAACTACCATTTCCTATAATACTATAGAAGCCAAAGCAGTCCTCTAAGAGGAGTAGGATCTTCTTTTTCTTCTTGTTTCTGAACCTTCTTTCAAATCCTACAGTAGTATCGCTCTTATGTGGTCTGTGGCTCACCTGCTTTACGAATGTCTCACCTGGAATGCTTGTCTAAGAGGTTCTCCCAGGTATGACTCAAGAAACAGTAAATCACCCATGATGCACTTCTGGGCTTAGACAAGGAATTTACATTTTAGTGAACTCCTCATGTGGTTTTATGCACATCAAGTTTTAGAAAGACTTTGTACAGTCTTCTCAATACTCTAAGTACTTTCAGCAAATTTCAAATGTTTGAGTCAGAATGTCAACCAAGGAGAATGTAGAAAACTCTTCAGTTATGTCAGTGTCACTGTAAGTAGGTGTCATCAAATTGGTTCCAACTCATAGTGACCCCATGCACAACGAACAAAACACTGCCCAGTCTTGTACCGTGTCCTTGACAGGTTTTATGCTTAAGCCCATCGCTGTAGCCACTGTGTCAATCCATCTCTTCTAAGGTCTTTCTCTTTTTCACTGACCCTCCACTCTACCAAGCATGATCTCCTCCTCTAGGATCTGATCCCTCCTGACAACATGTCCAAAGTAAGTAAGGTGCAGTCTTGCCATCTTTGCTTCGAAGGAGCACTCTGGTTGTACTTCTTCCAGAACAGATCTATTGGTTCTTTCAGCGGTTCATGGTACATTCAACATTTTTCTCCAACACCGCAATTCAAAGGCATCAAGTCTTCTTCTGTCTTCTTTGTTCATGGTGTAGTTTTCACATGCATATAATGTAATTGAAAATATCATGGCTTTGGTCAGGCACACTTTAGTCTTCAAGGCGATATCTTTACTTTTCAGTATTGGAAGGAGGTTCTCAGCAGCAGGTGCAATGAGTCTTTGATTTCTTGACTGCTGCTTGCATAGGTGCTGGTGGTGGACCCAAGTAAAATGAAATCCTTGAAAACCTCAATCCTTTCGCCATTTATGATGATGCAAACTTAAGTAAAACGTGAAGTTCCTTAACTTTATGGTTATATCTCCATTGTCACAATGTTCTGCTCTTCATGGAAACTGTTAATTAATTTATATTTGTGAATTGCATTTTTTTAAGTGTTTAAGTCAAAGCAATATTTTTTCTGTTAGATTTTTACTTTCTGTACCTCATTTATAGCTGTGAACTGTAAGAAGTTGATATTCTCTACTCTAATCAATTTAAGCATTACATAGACTTGCATTAAAATCCTGACCAAGCTTCTAATCCCAGAATTAAAATAGATTCTGCAGTACGTGCTATTCAGGCTCCATGGGAGTTAGCCAGAAAATAGAATTTTCAGCCTCTATCTTTACTAGCCCAATTCCTCCTTGGGCTTATAGGCTCTGGTTGGCTTGACTATGTGGCTGAAAGGGAGGTTCTGGGAAACTTTGGAGACATTTAGCCGTCAAACTTTACCAAAACTTCATTATTCTGGAGAACCTGCATTGTTCTAGTAGAAGTCTACACAAAAAAGACTAAATGTTTTTTTAGATTTCTGGTTGACTTGAATCTTCTGTAACCCAGAAGGCCGGAGACTCAGTCTCAGTTGTCAAGGGACTATCCAGAAATAGGGAGAAAAATTTGTACTTAAGTTCTAGTCACATCTTTCATTGACTCATGTATGTGGGTGCTAGTGAGTCTTTGAATAAACAAGACAATGGCTTGCTTTCAGACAGTTTATCAAATAAACAAGACACTTTTTTATTCACAACATCCCAGCTTATCAATTTTGGAGGAAACATTCTACCACTTATGCCTAAAGACCACAAAGCATAATAGTGAGAACGTGTCTGTCCAGTGTGTAAGGCTCTCCTGTGTGTTTATAGTATAGCATTTTTAACTAAGAAATTGCTCACTAGGTATCAAATCCCCTTGCCAAAGCTTATTAGCTATTTGCCTTTGGTAAAGTGTCTTAACATTTCTAAATCTTAGCATCTTCACTAAAATAAAAATTTTACCTATCTCTTAGGTTATGTATAAGAAGCAAATCTTCTAATGCATCTATAGCTTTTAACATAATGCCTAACTCATAAGAAATGCTAAAAATAATCAAAACTCTTTGAAATTTGAACATAGGGTTTATTCTGAGCGGTTATTCTATACACATACAAGGATATTTTTCTGAATACAGAAAGATGAAATGGCTTAAATAAGTAGGGTACAGTGGGACTTAAAAAAACAAACAAAAGAAAACCCATTGCCATTTAGTGCATGCTGATCCATAGTGACCCTGTAAGACAGAGGAGAACTGCCCTATGGAATTTCCAAGGAATGCCTGGCGGATTTGAACTGTCAAACTTTTGGTTAGGATCCATAGCCCTTAATCACTAGGTTACCATAGTTTCCAGAAAGACAACAGGATGGAGAAATATAGAAGATCAACCATTGATTAATTTTAACATGTTTCATTAAACATCGCCCTTGTCCTTTTCCTGAGATCAATGGATACGTGTTCAATAGACAGTCTCTGCCCTTCCACCCAGCCATGCCTTTTGACATCCAAATTTAGTAAGTGTGGCTTCCTATGGGAAAGAACTTATGTTAACTTCAGGTGAAAATGTGACTGGTGGTGTGATTTGGGTCAGAGATTCCTTTAAAGTGAATATTTGGCAAAATCAAAGCAAGATATCTGCCAAAAATTTTTTTCTTTAACAGCTTGAATATAAAATATTATGGTACCTTTAGTAGTAATAGACTGCTTTTTGCTGAAACCCAAATCAGTTTAGGTTAGCTCATTGTTTAGTCTTCCACTGTTGTAGCTGTCTTCAGAATTATACCACTAAACATTAAGAAAACATTGGAGCGTATGTGTTATTCATGTATTAGACTTTCATAAAGCTAAGAAATGGTACAAGGACTTATGATTAAATTTGTGAACTCATCCTAGAAAAAATACTACATGCCTCATTGCTGAGTATCACTATGGTCACCTTTGGAGTACTCCTCCTGGGAAGCTAGGCACTGTGCCGGCACCTAGTCCACACTTCAAAGCAATTTGGGAACTTTTTTTCTGGAATGGCCATCAAAGCTGCTGTCCTATTACCATTAATGTCCTGAATGTCATCCAAATGTCTTCCTTTCAATATTTTCTTTTTCTTTGGGTAAAGAAAAAAGTCACTGGGGACCACATCAGGTGAGTAGGGAGGGGGCTCCAACGCAGCTGTTTGTTTGCTGTCTAAAAACTCCCTCACAGAGAGCTACACAATTAAGTTCATGAACTTTCCACTGTGCCTGTGTGTACAATGGCCATTCCAGAGAAAGTTCTAAAACTGTTTGAAGGGTTGGCTAGGCACTGGTATTGGTACATAGTTTCCCAAGGGGAATACTTTGAAGGTGACCACAGCAATATTCAGAAATTAGGTATGTAATACTTAGAACAATTAAGGTCTTGGACTTAATTTGTGGTCTGATTGTCTGATAGGCAAAATGCTCAAAATGACACATGTCCATTTAAGGATTGGTCTTAATCAAATTTTAACTGAAAACCAAGACAAAAAAGTTACAGAATCATGTGGCCTTCTCTCAGAGTGTTTATACCTCCAGCTTCTCGATTGGTCATTCCATTTTTCTTATATTCACTTTGCTATGGGACGTAATTATATTATTTCCTGAAAGCTAGCCACACAAATTCTCATCAAGTTAAGAGTTTGTAAAATTTGTGGATCTTGAAAGCTGGAAGGGAACCTTAGAATTTCACCTATATTGTCTTACAGAAGTTGTTCCTTAGCATAATATGTAAAACTGTAAACATTTCTAAGCAAGTCAAGATGTTCATAAGCATATTTAAGTTTCTGAGAGAATTACACAAGGACATACAAATTAGGGAATTTGATTCTTAATTCAGGTTTTGTGTGTGTGTGTGTGTGTGTGTGTGTGCATGCACACATTTATTTTTAAAAATCTCAAATAATTCCAAGCTGTTTTCATACTTATTCACCGTTACCAAGTAGAAATCCGAGGTTCTTCTCTGCATAAATCATATTGGCCAACATACAAGAGACCAAGATGGGAGAGCAGAAAGGTACCTTTATTTTATTGGGCAAGGAAGGAGATAGTCGGAGCTGCTGCAGCCAAGACTATTCAGTGAGGGCAAGTGAAAGGGTTACTTTTAAGAAGTTTGTCAGAAACAAGTTTATAAAATTTATATTAGCAACATTCTTAATCATACTATACAGGTACATGGGGTTTATCTACAATCTCACACATCACCAGGACTTTTATGGGGTAAGGTAACTGTCATGCATTGAATTATGTCCTTCAACAATATGTGTAGCCATGTGGCTGGGCCATAATTCCCAGTATTTTGTGATTGTCCTCCAGTCTGTGATTTTACTGAGCTATATGTTAAAGCATTAGGGTGGGACTGTAAATCCCTTTATAAGATCACCTCCCTGCTCTACTGCAAAGGGAGTTTCCCTGGACTATGGCTTGCCCCACCCTTAATCCTTACATCCTGCAAGAGATAAAAGGAAAGGGAAGCAAGCAGAAAGTTGGGAACCTCACACCATCAAGAAAGCACCAGGAGAACAGTGTGTCCTTCAGACCTGAGGTTCCTGAGCCAACATGCTCCCTGGACAAAGACTGATGCAACACAGTGACTTTCCTCCAGAGCTAACAAGGAAGAAAAATCTTCCCCTGAAGTGGACATCCTGAATTTGGACCTGCAGCCTACCAGACTGTGTAAGAACAAACCTTCCTTTTTTAAAGCCATCCACTCAGTGGTATTTCTGTTAGAGCAGCACTAGCTGACCAAAATAGTAAGCAAAGGAACTAGGCTTATAAAACAAAGTTGCCTGCGGTCAAGCAAAGGAACTGGGGTTCTGTTACAATGTAGTGCGGCAGGCTGAGCAAAGGAGTTCGATTCTGATGCAAACTTGTGGGGCCGGTCAAGCTGCAGTGGAATTTTCCACAGTCTGTAAACCTCTTTCTTAACCCCAAATAGCTCTGAGGGTAAACCACAGACAGATCATTGTGAATTCTACTTTTTTTTCCCCTGGAGGCTCTTATTTGAATATAATATTCCCACATTTCATAGCAGATTCTTGTTGTTGCTGGTTTAATTACTTTAGGAACCGGCTGATGAGACAACACTAAAGAGAATTAGAGTTTTCATTTTAAGGACACTAAAGAAATGTTATTTTAATTGCATTCTCTTTTTCTGCCGGGGGGGCGGGGTTGATGGATTAGATTGGTGTAGTCAGCTGTAAATCATACTCTGCATCCTTCACATGGTTATCAAGCAGTCGATTTTGCAGATGGTGAGCAGGTGTTCACATCCTTTGTAGAAATGTATGTGCATGCTGTTTGCCTTTACTTTTATTGCTGACTTTGATGCCAACAAAGAGTTGTTCATTCTAGTCCGTGCTGGGCATTTACACCTGTAAATTAAGCTTGACAAAGTAAGGGTTGTTTTAAAACCAACTGTGTGAATATTCACTACCTCTATTATCTGGCAATACTGTGTAGAAAATTGAACCCCGTGTGGCCCTCACAACAGTGTATTAACCACAGAATGTGCTTGTGAGGGGACTTTATTACTACTTTAAGCTGCAGGTCTAGGATCTTATTTTGTTGAGTAGGTGATTTTGCATAAGTCCAAAGAATACCAAATGATCCATCGCATTCTTTGTGGAGTTTTCCCTTTCTAAAATTCTATTTTATTCTATGTTCTTGAGTAAGGGCACGCTTGTTTTGAACTAACTGAGCATGTAAACCTCAGTGGGAGCCACACTGCGTCTATTACAGTACACTGTAGTAGAAGCAAGTCTCATTATTCTTGACCGGTTGAGTATTGTGGGTATAACCCACCAAAGTCATAAAGATGGCATCCACAGGCCATATGAAGTTTACACTTGATGAACTGTATTCAAAATGGTCATTTGTGTACTCAAAGAAAAGCGACAGATTGTTCTATTCTGTAAGGTCCTACAGTTTTAATCAGTTAGTGAATCCGCCTGGAGGGTAAGGAATTCATCTGCCAATACAGTCCCTTCAATCAAGAAGTACTTAATAAGTGCATTTAATGATGATAGTGAGAAGTGCCTTGCAATGAAAATTCATTTCATGGAAATATTATGTATGAATGAATTTACTTGTTCTTAAAAAAAGAAAGTTTCTAGTTCTTCAGACATATTACATGGATTGCTTTCAACTATATCATAAAACACCAAGGCCAGGTGGGGGTAGAACTAAAATATGACTTTCGACTTTCTAGAAAATATGTCAATAGCTGAACTTGACTCCTGAACTCTACCCACACTTCAGTTAAGAGTAAAAGGAAGACATCTACTGTGTTTGGCATGTTATACAAGCATGACCACTATCCCTTTCCAAATTTTTCCATCACTCTTACCTAAAGCCCTGTGTCCTGTAAGCCCAACAACCACTAATAAATAGTCTTCCTACATACATTTACTTACTCTATATATTTCATGCAAATGAAGTAATACAATATTTGTTCCTTTTTTTGTCTTATTTCACTCAGCATGATGTACCAGAACTGTCTCATGTCATTTTGTGAGAATCGATTATTAAATTTTGGGGAATTTTTTGAGTTGTTGTTTAATAGACATTATTAAAAATGACATATTATGTTGTACAATGTGTTACATTTTTACATAACATGAAAAGTAATAAATGCTTCAATTAAAAATTAATAAAATAAAGAAGTGAACACATAAGATTTTTACTATAGTGACTGAGCCTGCAAATATAGTGCAGACAAAATGTTAGTTGTTCTGAATACAGCTTCCCTAGTGGGAATTCCACCCATCTTAGTCTCCCAGCTACTCATATACATGGATTCTCTCTGCCTCTTTGGAAATCTCACAGGCTTCCCTTCTTGCAATTATACTTTAGGTTCTCTCTTCCCAAATCACATCTCTGACTGAAATGTCTATATAATTGTCTAATAATTTGCATTACAGATTGAAAAGAACATGGTAAATGGTGGAGGTCAGTAGGTGGAAGATCCTTTAATTCAATCATAAAAAAAAAATCCAAACTCATTGACTACAGTCAATTCCAAATCGTGATGACCAGGTAAGTCAGAATAGAACTATCTTCAAACAGTTTCCAAGGAGCAGCTGGTGGATTTGAACCACTGATGTTTTGGTTAGCAGCCATTGCACTTAATCACTATACCACCAGAGTTTCCAATCCAATCATACACGGATTTACTGATAATAAATTTGCTTAAAGGATAAGTATGTAAGTATACAAGAAAGGTTCCTGCATCAAGATTCCTCTTGGTTTTGTTTGAGAGAATAATTTTTTCTATTGTTACACTAAGTTTTGATGAGAGATTTTTCCCTAGGTCACATTTATCACCATAACTTTCTAACTCAGTAGGTGAATGCTTCGTTCATACTTACGTTTAATGAACAATAAGAAATGAAAATGTATTAGAGCAGCATGATATAAAATACCATTGTCCTCATACCAACTAATTCAAAATCAATTGAGACTTTTAGGTAGAGGCTCAGCTTCTAGGTCCACCAAGTCTGGCTCATGTGTCTAAAGAATCTCGTATGGACCTAGAGAACTTTGTCTTTATTTGCAGTCAGTTTCAACTCATAGTTACCTTATGTGTGCAAAAGAAAACTACACAATAGCATTTTGGCTGCAGATTGCCAGGCCTCTCTTCTAAGGTGCCTCTTAGGGGTTTCAAATATCCAGCCTTTGGCTACCAGTCAAGCACTGAGCCATTTGTGCTATTCAAGGACTTTAGAGAGATATAGTTGTTGTGTGCCTTTCAGTCAATTCCAGCTCTTAAGGCACACACACAAATCCTGTCACTGTTGAGTTAATTCCAACTCATGGCAACCCAATAGGACAGAGTAGAACTGCCCTATATGGGGTTTCCAAGGCTATAAATCTTTAAAGAATCAGACCAGCACATCATTTTTTTTTCCCAGTCAGCAGTTTGTGGGTCCGAACTGCCAGCTCTTCAGTTAGCAGTCCTGCTGTATGGCACAGTAGAACTGTCCCTTAAGGGTTCCTTAAGCTGCAATTTCTTTTCTTTCTTTTTATTTTCTTCATTTCATACCTTGAATTATCAGATTATTTTGCATTTATCTATTTTCTTGGGAAGATAGTATCTGCTAATACTTTAAAGAAGTCTTTTGAAACACATTTGCCCAAAGTGATGTGTTGTTTGATTTCCTGACTGCTGCTTTTGTGTCATTGATTGTGGATACAAGTAAAATGGGATTTTTGGCAACTTCAACACTTTCCCCATTTATAATGATATTACTTATCAATCTAATTGTAGGAAATATCTTGTTTTTTTATTGTGCCTTAGGTGAAGGTTTACAATTCAAATCAAATTTTCATACAAAAACTTACATATACATTATTATGTGACCCTAGTTTCTCTGTCTACAATGTGACAGCACACTCTTCCTCTGTATCCTGTATTTTCTGTGTCCATTTAGCTGGCTGTTGTCTCTACCTTCTCATCTCACCATTGGACAAGAGCTGCTCCTTTAGTCTTATTTGTCTACTTGAGTTAAGAAGCACACGGTTCACCAGTATCATTTTAGGTCTTACTGTCCAGTCTAATATTTGAAGAGTTGGCTTTGGACTTTGTAAAAACTAAATCAAACCTACAAGAAATACTGAAAGAATCTCTTCTCTTAGAAGAACAATACCACTAACTTTATATTTTAGAAGCCAACTCAGGACATATCACCCAGAAACCTACTCAGTTAAGGAAGGCTCCAAACTCAATCAAATGTATAATAGTGAAAGAAATGATCCAGTGATCATATCATGAAAACTATAATGTCATCATATTAAAAACTGGGATGTACTACAGCCATTATAGCCCTTCCAGATGGAAAGGAAGTTGATAAGACTGGCAGTAATTAAAATTGGGTTTATACAAAGCTTATTAAGGGGGATCACAGGGACAGCCACAAAGCACAATAAAGATTAACATATCAAATCGAGAAACATGATACATGAGTCTCAACAACCACAGAACCAGCCCTGAAAGTGTGAAAAATCAACTCACAAAGAAGAAAGTCTCAGAACAGATTAATAAGAACAACAGAGAAAAAACATCAACACAAAAATAAACATATCACAATGACAGAACTAAAGACATACCTATCAATAATTACACTGAATGTGAATGAACTGAACTCTCCAGTAAAGAGACATCAAGTGACATCTTTGATCAAAAGACATGACCCATGCATGTGTTGCCTACAAGAAACTTACCTTAGACTTAAAGATAGGAACAAACTGAAAATTAAAGGATGGAAGAATATATATCAAGCTAGCAGTGAACAAAGAAGAGCAGGTATAGTAATCCTAATTTCAGATAAAATATATTTCAATGCAAAATCCACCATCGTGGGCAAGGATGGACACTATTTATTGCAGAAAGTTTCAGTGCACATGCAGGGCTTAGCAATATTAAATATTTAAGCACCTAACATCAGAGAACCTAAATACATAGAAGAAACACTGACTACACTGAAAAATGATATAGATCACTCCACAGTAATAGTGGGAGACTTCAACACTTCACTGTCACTATTGGACAGATGGTCTAGAAAAAAGCTCAGTAAAGACACAGAAGACATTATTGTCACAATTAACCAACTAGACCTCATTGACATGTACAGAACCTCCTATCCATCAGTGGACAACTACACCTTCTCTAGTGTACTTGGAACATTCTCCAGAATACATCATGTGTTAGGAGATAAAGCAATTCTCAAAAAAATCCATACCTTTTGAATTAATGCAAAGCATCTTCTCAGATCAAAAAGCCATAAAAGTTTAAATCAGTAACAGAAAAAACATAAATAGAAAGTGGAATTCATGGAAACTGAACAAAATCTTGCTTAAAAAGCCATGGGTTATAGAAGAAATCAAGGATGAAATAAATTTATAGATTTCAGTGAGAATGAAAACACTTCATACCAGAACCTATAGGATACAGACAAAGCAATGCTCAGAGGTCAGTTTATCTCCATAAATTTACACATCTGGAAGGAAGAAAGAACCCAAATCAAAGAACTAACACTACAGCTTGAACAAGTAGAAAGAGAGCAACAGAAGAATCTTTCAGGCACCAGAATAAAATAGATCATAAAGATCAGATCAGAACTAAACAATTTAGAGAACAGAAGGACAAGTGAAAAGACCAAAAGCTGGTTTTTGGAAAAGATCAACAAAACTGACAAACCACTGGCTAAACTTGCTAAAGAAAAACAAGAATAGAAACAAATAACCCAAATAAGAAATGAGAGGGGAGATGTCATGTCAGATCCAACAGAAATCAAAAATACCATGACAGGATACTATGAAAAACAGTACTCTAACAAATTTGAAAATCCAGAGCAAATGCACAAATTCCTTGATTCATATCACCTATCAAAATTATCATAAGATGAAGCAGAACAACCTAATAAACCTATCACAAAGGAAGAGATTGAAAAAGTCATCCAAAACTACCAACAACAACAACAAAGAAAACCTGGGCCTAGATGGCTTCACTGCAGAAATCTACCAAGCTTTTAGAGAATAGTTATCTCCAATAATACTGAGACTATTTTCCTGTACAGAAAGAGATGGAATACTCCCAAATTCGTTCTGTGAAGCCAATGTATCCCTGGCCCCAAAGCCAGGAAAGATCCAGCCAAAAAGGAAAACTACAGACCGATATCACTCATGAATCTAGATGCATGAATTTTCAACAAAATTCTTGCCAACAGAATACAACAACATATCAAAAAATAATCTGTCATGAAGAGTTGGCTTTGGGAATGATTTTAGTTCAGGGCTAATGGAGTCTGAAGGCTATGTTTTTCGGGGATCCTCCAGTCTGTCAGACCATCAAGTCTGGTCTCTTTTACTAGAGTTTGAGTTCTGCACCCTACATTTCTCCTGAAACTAATTTGCATACTCCATTTTTAGGGTTCTGGGATGAGATCTAGCAATGCATTCACATATTCAGCTCAAATGTACAAAATTAAAATATTTTAGCTGTATTCAGTGAGGACCAGTGTTCTCTCTACTGTAATGTCCAATATGCCACACTCTTTCTTTTGTCTGTTAGTATGATACAACTGCAGACAATTTTAGGATCCAAGAAAGGAAACTGAGTGATATATTTCTGTGGATTTCAGCTGTGCCAAAATAGACTCGACTTTCATGACTATGCCTGCTTCTGCTTCAACAATTTATTTAGCATCAAGACCCAAAGATATAGAGAAAAAAGTCATTTTACAATATGACTATGTCCAACATTAGCTGAAACCAGGAATACATGGGAATGGAGAAGAAAAAAGATTTCCAATGTATGGAATGTTTGAAGAAAAAAAAAAATTTCTATTGACATGAAATCCGTTACCATTGAGTCAATTCCCATTCATAGCAAAAATTGTAAGCAAAGGATCAAATCCTTAATAATGCCAAATAAAAATATGAGCTTTACCCAGAATATACATACTTACAATGCAATTTAAATGTACAGCACTTTATTTTTATTTTTATATGAAATTGCACACAGTAGAACTTACCAAAATTTATGAGTTTGTGAGGCAAAATGCATAGCAGTTCTATAAGCAGCAAGTATCGCGTATGTCTGTGTGAGAAGTTGATAAATTCCAACTATCAATAACAATAACCATAAAATACAATCAGTCATGCTAGAAGAAAGACTGAATTATATTTACATTTACTTCAGGAAAAAGACTTTGTAAAATAATTGCCTTATTATATAGAGGCAACCAAAGATTTATAGTTTAAAGCATGTGGAAAAATATGTTTTAATGTATGTTTGACACAAATAATAAAAATTTTCATTTTTCTGGGTTTCATGACACTTGCAATAAACAATGCTTGTTTTTAACTTGCATTTTTATTCTCTTTCTTTTTTCCACTCGCAATGTTTATGTTTGAACTTAATTTTCAATTATTCTTTGCATTCTTTTTCTTCATTAGGGACCCTGACTTAAGTTGTAGGTTCTATAAAATCTGGATCCACATGTAAATGCAGAAAATCCAGATTCAATGATTATGGTGGTGCAGGCTGTAGTCACTGTTACTAAACATCAGAACAGCAAGATACCAAACTACTCAGAATAATGATTTATATTATTCGGTATGAACATTTAAACTATCAACATAAGTAATGAAAATCAACACATCTCTGCAGTTTACTTCAGTTAAAAAACGTTAACAGAGGGGTCATTCTAAGATAGAATTGGGTGACAGCTGACCTGTCATTGGCCTCATAACCACAAGTTGTAGCCAAGATGAGATGATAATAGCTTACTTAGAATTTGGTAAAGGTCAGTGATCACACTCACAAAGAGAGATGTGTGAAGTGAAATATCACACTTGGGAAGGAGGAATAAAAAATAAATAAGAGAGATGTCTAAGAGTTTTTAGAACACATTCTTATCCCCCATTTTATCATTATCAAACATTACCAAGATGGCATCAGCAACAAAAAACTGAATGGCAAGACTCAGCCTCATCAACTGTATTTCTTTTTCATTGATTTCTTTTTCCAGGTACCTTTCATTTCGTTCTAAGAAGTTAAATAAAAAATAGAAAAGATTTTTTTTTTTAGTTTTTGATAAGTGGCCTTAGAGGTCATTAGATCTTATGGGAGAAATGCAAGTTTTTGAAAACTACTGCTGTTAGAGGGCAAGACAGTATGTTGAAAGCTGGCACCAAGGAGCAAAATTGCCTTCAAGATATAATTCAGATCATCCTGGAGCTATTAGATACAATTACCAAGACTCACGGAGACTCTCAAAAGCTTTTTGTTTTTAAAGAGCCTAAATCTTGAAGCACTTGGAGCAGGGATGACAAAATGCAGTAACAAGTAAAAGCACGCACTGCTAAACATTTGCTCTTAAGAGCTGAACTCTAAACAAGAAGGTAAATCATGTTACATTATTAAAAGCTAATACATGAGTAGAGTTTGTATTTTTTTTCTAAAGGACAGATAATTTAATGATAAAGCTCTTGTCATGTAACCGTACTTTTACTCTGATTATTACCTGAGCTGAATTTTAAACCTGTCTTATTAATTGCTTACCACGTTTTACAAAAACACACTAGGATTTTACTTAATTGCAGTGTAGCTTTTCTTTCTTTCTTTTTTTTTTTTCTTAGTGTTTAGTGGTGGTTATAGTTTTCTGTCATTTGTAAGCGGTTGTAATAGCTTTCTGGCAGAAATGAACTAAAAAAGTTTGAAAATACATCATGCCCCGTGTTCCCAAGCCCTCAGAATTGGCTGGCAATTTTTTTAAGTTTCTGGACATGTAAGCTTCACGTAAAAACAAAAACAAAAGCAAAAAAAAAACAAAAAACAAAAACGTTTTGCACACTAAGGAAAAAATTTAATTAAGCCAAGGCAAGTACCATTGAGTCAGATCCGAGTTTTTGTTGTGGTGGTCTAAATTGGGAAAAGAAAAGTAATGCATTGGGGCAATCTAAAGAAATTCAGATGAGTGTGTAAATGGAAGCAGGCCTCTTCAAATAATTAGATTTCTAATGGCATTAAAATTCTTGTGATTTTTATGACAAAAGTCATAATTATCCTTCCACCCACCACTAAAGTTTGACCTCTGTCAGTCCTGTTCAATAATATTAGTGTTCACTCAGTTGTTTAAAATTTACAGAGACCCCGTAATACGTAGAATGCTTTCTTTAAAACCTATGGAGATTTGAAATATAATAATAATTTACAGCTGCAACTGTAAGGAGTGTGCAAGTTCAACTGGGAGGACACGGAATGATTCATTAGAGAATGACATAAAATGTCGAAAGATGTACAATTAAAGAGTACCATTGTAGAATAGTGAGCATTAGCAATGTCAGGGAAATCATCTAAAATAGAAAATGGACTTCTACCCTGGACTTTATATAAAGAAAATTTACTTTTCAGAGACAGGGCATCTACAAAAACCTTAATTAAATAGGTACCAGAAATTAGGCAAGATGTCTCAAGTCTCTTCAATCACAGGTGCTGACATGGGCTTATTCTCAGTGATAACCCCAACAACCAATTTTTTTTTTTTTCTTTTTAATCTGAGAAATTCTCTGTGGCTTGTGGCTTTTTTGTTTTCCTTTTGCTATGATTATAAGAATGTCTTTGGAAACCTTAAACTTGTTTGTCGGCAGCTTCTTCTGTCATTAGCAGTAATACCTTATATTTTAAACATTTTACCCTGATAACCTCAAAAACTGTTTGTCATTAGTTGCAACACCTTTCTTTAGAAGTATGAGGATTCTGGTGCTCCTGAGGTACAATGACATATCCAGTACCACTATATACAAATGTAGTATATGGAAAACATGCAAGATGTTTTCCTTGTAGCCTTCTAGAGGAAAGAAACAGATACCAAGAACTTTAGTTTTTGTCCTTATCTTGAGATAAATAATTTTCCAAATGTAATATCTCGTTGTGTGGCATTTGATTAAAATAATTAGTACCAAATACATCTAATAACATATGGCACTTGGCTTGGCTTGGCTATTACATTTTTTAAAAAAATGAAATCACACAATACATGTGGTTTTATAAATTACTTTTTCTACTCAACAACATATCTTAATGAAATATGTAAGCTCATTATTTTTTATGAGCTTCATGGATTTATTGTTTGGATAAAATAATGTTTATTTAACAGCTCTGCTTTATAAATGCATATTTTATTCAGCAAGCATTTACTATATGCCTGGCTTTAAACACTTAACAAATATTAACATATTTAAACATCATAGTGATTACAGGAAGTAAGGTGTCAATTTTTTTTACAATAGCAAGCTAATTTCCATTTAACATTCCTAAAGCTGTAGAGTTGTACTTTCTTTAGGAAAGATTCTTGGGTATGGGCTTGCTAGATCACATAAATAGTTGATTTTGACTCATAGTGACCCTACAGGACACAGTGGAACTACCTCCATAGAGTTTCTAAGACTGCAAATCTTTAAGGGAACCAGCTATCACAGCTTTCTCCCGCAGAGTGATGGTAGGTTCCAACTGCCGACTTTTCATTTAGTAGTCACAGGCTTAACCACTGCACCACCAGGGAGACTAAGCATTGATAAATATAGCTGAACCGCTCTCTGTAACTTCTGTATCACTTATTCTACTCTGAGAAGTGTATGAAAGTGTATGTTTTACCACACTTGTAAATGTTTATGTCTGTGTCTTTGAATTCAGTCAAAATCAGTGTTTTTTAAGTCTTCCTGGACTTTCAGAGATACCTAAGAAGAAAGATCTGGCCATCTGTTTCCTAAAAGACCCAATCATAAAAATCCCATGGAACAGATCTATTCTGATACACATGTAGTTGCCACAAGTCCTACTGGTTTGGTTTTTCAATTTTTTTTTGGTTTCTTTGTTTTGAATAGTTCGTAAGCTATAAGAGACTAGAGATACAAAGGATGTTAGGATTTGTTCCCCAAAATATGAATGCTTCTGAATCTGTGGTTGCCGAGAGACTAAAAAACTGACCAGGCGACGACCTGTCATGGATTGAATTGTGTCACTCCAAACATATGTGTAGTAGTTTGGTTGGGCCAGGATTCCCTATATTCTGTAAATTCTAATCTCTGCTGGTAGCTAATAGTATGATCATGTTGAAAGAGGATTAGGGTGGGACTACAACACTCTTGCCAAGGGAGTTTCCCTGGAATATGGTTTGTACCACCCTTTATCCTTTCATCCTGAGGGAGATAAAAAGAGAGAAGCAAGCAGAGAACTGGGTACCGCACACCATCAAGAAAACAGCACTGGGAGTAGAGCAGCGCGTTCTTGAGACCTGAGGTTCCTGCACCAAGATGCTCCCTGGACAAAGACTGATGCAACACAAGGACTTTCTCGCAGAGCAGACAGAGGGAAAGCCATTCCTTAGGAGCAAACACTCTGAATTCAGACTTATGTCCTACCGGACTATGTAAGAAAAAACTTTTCTTTGCGAAAGCCATCCACTCATGGCATTTCCGTTAGAGCAGCACCAGGTAACTAAAACACCATCCAAGAGACGTGGGTTTATTCATGTAAAGGGAACTTACCAACTGGGACGGCAGTACTGTATCCAGTAGCAGCCAGCTGGACAGGCTGTTCACTGTGCTGGAAGGGGCAGCTAGTTTTTCATGGGTACTCCCTTCCCGTGGGTCATACTGGTCCTGGCCCAGAGGGTGCATCATATGTTTATCAGGATTAGATGGATTGCCCAATGTGGGTGGTAACGGTATGTTGCAGTCAGATCCACCGTTACCGACGTCAGCAACTGCAAGGTGGCCCCTGCCTGATGGGTATGGTAATAACTTGTTGTACACCAATGGGTCGCTGTGGGGACACGCACTAGTGAACGCATGTACAAGTTTTCAAAATCCTTGTCTTAAATTACTTTGACCAGAAAACAGGAAGAGTTGTGTTCGAGGTTTCTTTGATATGCACATTCCAAAGGATCATTATAGAATGCTATTGTTTTGGTTCCTTACATCAGAGGCAATACTCTACTCAAAGAGAAAGCCTGGATTATTATACAGTTGGGATGTTTTACCCTCATCTTTAGACATCCCTTCTTAGCTTGACTACTATTTTTTGTCTTATTGAAAAGAATTTATAGTACTACAACTCAGTAGCTTGTCTACTAAGCATTAATTGTCGTACTTGTGGCACAGTTTTATAAGGTTCATACCTGATTTGTCCTTCTCACCCCAGGTATTTCAGGAGTCCAGATTTTTAAAGTATTCTTCTGAAACAAAGAGTCTGCCTTGTTCCTATTAGTCTTTAGAAGCCTAGATCCAGGAATTCAGTCTATTAACTGCAGCCTGATGTCTGGTGTCTAAGTTTTACCAAATCACTTGCTTGCAGTCTGTCATTGTCACAGAGCTGTCATCCTGCCAGCCATTTACCTGAACCCATAACTCACATGGCTTACCTGCTGGCATAGTTGGAAGTTGCTCACTATGACTCCTTCCTGTGGTGCTTATTTTGGATTTGGCTGCCTCGCTACTGCCTGGAACTTATCCTGGCCTGCAGCTGGTTCTGCCGTGGAGCACCGGCCCACCTTGGACTGATTTTGTTTATTCAGTGTCTAACTATGGCTAATTTGACTAACTTTGTTACCAAAAGGCAAAAATTACTTAAAATGGCATTTCAAAATGAACTGCTAAATTATATTCTACAAGCTTGAAGTTTTATGTTGTAACCAGAGGATCAATTTATAGCAGAGCCAAACATCTGGAATAGCATCTGCAGGTAAAGGCTGAACAGCTGGTGTCAAATTGTACCCAAAACTCAGAGACACTTGGTAATATGATTCTGGATTTTTCTTCTAATACCATTCACTAGAATGTTATAAGTTGGGACATGCAAAATATCACCAGTTCCATACCATGCTGATTACAGCAGGTTATCAGAACCATTTTGGGTGAAATTCTTGATCAATGAGTTACACTTGGAACACCTGACTTGATCCGTGTTCTCAAAGGGGCTGCACAAGCTGAACAGTAGGAAAAGAGAGGATGAGTTCTTTGAGATGAGGGTATGCTCATAGGTCTGGAACTCATATCCTATAAATGAATATGTCCTCTCCTGTAGAGCTTGCACTGAGATGTGAGACCTCCCATACAACTACTAGTGGCTAAGTACTATTTCTAGCTTTGTGCTCCTTAAGCTAAGTAAACAGATAATAGAGAACTATGTGTTTTGAAACTTTTGGATGGGGGAAATTCTGAATCTATGATTAACAGATATTGACTCAATGATCACATACACTTGACCACCAAATTCAGATATTGAGTCTATGAATATATAATCTAGAACATCAAATAAGGAAGCTATTTTTATATAAAAAATTTCTTTGGAAAAAAGAAAAGAAACAAAAGCCTTGAAGACTGAGCAACTGGGAAATTACACTAGTGTAGTCATAGGTTTAAAGTGCGTAATTTATGATTGAGAAGCTACTGAAAGCACACTGCTTGGATCTGAATTATGGATACTCTAAAAACACTATTTTTTTTAATTATGTTTAAGTGAAAACATACAATCCAAATCAATTTTGCATGCTTGCCTATCTGCAATTCCATCTGATCTCGTACCTCTGTGACAGCACATTTCTACCTTTCACTCCTGACCCCTCTTTTGCACCCACTTCTCTCCCATCTAGAAAAAAATCAGTAGAACAGCCTCCTATAAATGTATAAAATCATAAAGCGCACATACCACATGCTCAGACTCTGTGTCCCCAAGCCCAGTTCATTCTTGTCTGAAGAGCTGAGCTCAGTACTGGTTCCAGGTCAGGAACAGCAGCAAGTCTAGGGGCCATGTACCCAGGGTACGATCCAGGCTGTCGGAACATCAATTCTGGTCTTCTAGTAGAGTTCATTATATTAACACTTCTATCTTCCATGATTTGGATCTGACTTGACTGCACTTGGCTTGGCTTGGCATTTTCCATGTTGCCTCAGGGTCTCTATGTTGTGTCCCGCATCATGACTCCCTTTGGTGGTGACTAGGTACTATCTGGTTCTTCTGGACTCATGCTGGTGCAGTCTCCTATTCACATGGATCCATCTGTCTCCTGGGCTCATTTGACTTTGTGTCTTTGATGTTCTGTCATCATCTGTTCCAGATGGGTCGTGATAATTTGGTATCCCTCATGGAGCAGCTTGCTAACTTATAAGAACCCAGATGCCATTCACCAATATGAGGTACAGAAGACTTTCCTAATTAAAGCCTAGTTATGTCAACTTACCTTGAGGTCCCCTGAAAACATGGTCCCCAGAACCTGTCCCTGATACTCTATCCTTTGAAATATTGGGTTCAGTTTGGAAAGCCTTTCACTATATGGTTCAGTCCAATCCTTCTCTCTACTGCTTTCTGTTGCTCCCTTCACCCAACTAAGTTCCTATCTGCTAGTTAATTGACGAACATCCCTCTCCCTCGTTGACACTTTTGTAGCAATCAAAGAGTCTTTTCCTCTGGACATAATTCCATTCTTAAGTCCTTGAAACAGAAGTCTCATACAATACTCATCTTTTTACATCTGACTGATTTCACTAGCATAATATCCTCTAGTTGAAACCAGGTTATGAGATGCTTCCTAAAGTCAGCTGCATTGTGTATATGTACCATAGTTTGTGTATCTATTCATTTGTTGATGAGCACCTAGGTTGATTCCACTTTTTTGCTATTGTGGACAGTGCTGCAATGAACATCCGTGTGCAAATATCTGTTAGTGTGACTGCCTTTATTTCTATGACATATTCTGAGCAATGAGATTTCTCAATTATATGGTATTTCTATTTCTAGCTTTTTAAGGAATCACCAGAGTGCTTTCCAAAGAGATTATACCATTTTGCATCAGCAGCAGAGGTGTAGAAGAGTTCCAGTCTCCCACAGCCTCGCCAGCATTTGTTGTTTTGTATATTTTTGGATTATATCCACTCCATTGGAGTGAGATGGCGTCTCATTGTGGTTTTGATTTGAATTTCTCCAAAAGGTAATGATCATGAGCCTTTCCTCATGTGTCGTCTGGCTGCCTAGATGTCTTGTTTGCTGATGTGCTTGTCTACCTCCTTTGCCCAAAGCTTAATTAGGTTATTTATCTTTTTCTTGTTGATATGTTGCAGAACCTTGTAGATTATGGAAATCAGACAACAGTTGGACATACAGCTGGCAAATACTTTTTTCCAGTTCTTTAGGTAGTATTTTATTATTATTGTGATTAAGTGAAAGTATACAATCGAAATGAATTTTGCATGCTTGCTCTCTGCAGCTCCTTCTACTCTTCTTGCCCCGTGACAGCATAGTCCTCCTCTTCATTCAATACTTGTCATACCTCTTAACAAGCTCCTGTCCCCTCCTCTTCACCCTCTTCCCTCCCATCTGGAAAGATACCAGTGTAAGATCATCCTATAAATGCATGGAGACATAAAGTACACACACCATAGGGTCACACTGTGTTCCATTTTTGTCCCAAGAGTTGACCTCTAGTATTTACTGGACAGGGGCAGCAGCAAGTTTAGGGGCCATACTCCTAGTGGATCCTCCAGCTGTCAGACCATCAGTTGTGATCTTTTAGTAGAGTTCTTGTGCTGCTCCCCTCTTTTTATCATCTTGCCATAGGGACCCAACTTTGTGAGCCCCATGAGCAGGCCCAGTCTGGTCACATGTTGCTGCATTCTACCATTTACATGGGTCCTTATGTCTCCTGGGCTCTTTCTTCCTCATGTCTTTGTTGTTCTTGGCCGTCATCTGTTCCAGATAAGTTGGGACAATTTGGTGTACCTAAGATGGAAGCTTGCTAGGTTTTAAGACACCAGACTCCACTCACCAAACATGGTATGCAGAATGCTCTCTTAGCAATAGCCTAGTTATGCCAACTGACTTCGATGTCTACCAAGAGCATGGTCCCAGACTCTGCTCCTGCCATTCTATCATTGCAATATTGGGTTAAAATTAAAAGAGCTTTCAGTTTACAGTGAAGTCCAGCCAAGTCCATGTACTTTGTACTGTGTGCTGTCACTGCTTTCAACAAACAAAATTTCTATCAACTATCTAATCTATAGCCAACCCTTCCCCTACCCGTGTAACCATGAAAGAGTCTTTACTTTTGTATGTAAGTCTATTTTTAAGTCCTTTTAGTAGGGCACTAATACAATATTTGTATTTGTGCAACTGACTGATTTCACTCAGCATAATGTCTTCAATTGAAACCAGATTTTAAGATTCTTCCTAATGTCATCATTGTTCTTTACCATTGCACAGTGTTCCATTGAGTATATATACCACAGTTTGTTTATCCATTCAACTGTTGATGGACATCTAGATTGACTCCATTTTTTTTGCTTCTGTAGACTGTACTGCAATAAACGTTCATGCACATGTTCAAATGACAGCCTTTGTTTCTGTAGGATGTACTCCAAGCAGCAGGATTATTGGATCAAATGTTATGTATATTTCCAGCTTTTTAAGCAAGCACCAGTTTTCTAAAGAGAAGGACCACTTTGCAATCCCACCAGCAGTGTAGGAGAGTTACAATCTCTCCATGACTTCTCCAGCACTTGTTGTTTTGTGTTTTTTGGGATACACTCCAAGCAATGGGATTATTGGATCAAATGTCATGTCTATTTCCAGCTTTTTAAGCAACTATCAGTTTGTTTTACAAAGAGATTGACCATTTTGCAATCCCACCAGCAGTGTAGGAGAGTTACAATCTCTCCACAGCCTCTCTAGCATTTGTTGTTTCGTGTTTTTAGGATTATGGGTAACCTTGCTGGGGTGAGATAGTTTCTCATTGTAGTTTTGATTTGTACTTCTCTGATAGCTAGTGATCGTGAGCATTTTCTCGTGTATCTTTTGGCTGCCTGGATGTTCTCTTTGGTGAAATGTCTGTCCATCTACTTGGTCCATCTCTTAATTGGGTTATTTATTTACCTTTTTCTTGTTGATATTTCATAGCACCTTGTAGATGATGGAAATCAGATGTTGGTCTGACATGTAGTTGCCAAATATTTTTTTCCCATTCAGTAGATAGCCTTTTAACTCCTTTCCTAAAGTCATTGAATGAGCACAAGTGTTTGATTTTTAGTGAATCCCATTAACCTGTTTTCTCTTCTGCAGTATGTGCATTGTTGGTCAGATTTAGTAGTTTGGCTAAGCTGTGTATTAGAACTTTCACTGCTGTTCGTATTTTTCCTTGCACAATCTTTATCATTTTAGCTTTGACATTTAGGTCTATCTATTTTGAACTAGCTTTTGTGTAAGGCGTGAGATATGGGTCTTGTTTCAGTTTTTTTGCAGTTGGATATCAAGTTTTGTCAGCACCATTTATTAAAGGGACTGCTTTTACCCCAGTTTACAATCTTTGGAACTTAGTCAAATATCATAAGAGGATGGTGATATTTATGGGGTCTGTTCTGTTCCATTGGTCTATAAGTCCCTTTCTGTACCAGTACCAGGCTATTTTGACTACTCTGGCAGTGTAGTAGGGTCTAAAGTCAGATAGTGTGAGACCTCCCACTATGTTCCTCTTCTTTGGTACTGCTTTATTTATCCAGGGTTTCTTCCCTTACCAAACAAAGTTGTTAGTTTGTTTCTCCATCTCACTAAAAAATGACACTGGAATTTGTATTGGGGTAGCACTGCATATGTGGATCGCTTTGGGTAAAATAGCCAGTTTCACAATGTTAAGTCTTCCTATAAATGAGCAAGGTATCTTTCCCCACTTACTTAAGTCACTTCTGGTTTCTTGCATCAGGGTCTTGTAATTTTCTCTACATAGGTCTCTTCTCTGGTTAGATTTATTCCTAGGCATTTTATCTTCTTGGGGCTAAAGTAAATGGTATTGATTTGGTGATTTCCTCTTTGATGATCTCTCTGTTGGTGTAAAGATATTCTACTGTTTTACTTTTATTTATCATATATCCTGATACTTTGCTGAACTCTTCTATTAGTTTTTGTAGTTTATTTATAGATTTTTTATGGTTCTCTGTGCATATAATCATATCAACTGCAAATAGCGATATTTGTACTTCTTTACCAGCATGGGTGCCCTCTGTTTCTTTCTCTTGTCTGACTGCTCTGACCAGAACCTCCAGCACAATGTTGAACAGAAACAAGGACAATGGGCATCCCTGTCTAATTTCCATAGTCAGGGAGAATTCTCTCTCCATTCAGGAGGAAGTAGGTGGTTGGTTTTGCATAGATGCCCCTTACTGCACTGAGGATTTTCCCTTCTATTTCTATTTTGTGGACAGTTTTTAACATGAATGGTGTTGGACTTCATCATATGCCTTTTCTGCATCAACTGACAAAACCGGTTGATCATTTTGTGCTATTTATGTGGCTGATCACATTATATGTTTTTCTGATGTTGATCTAGACTTACATCCATGGAATGAATCTGCTTGGTCATGAGGAATAAATTTTTTGATATGCTGTTGAATTCTATTAGCTAGAGTTTTGTAGAAGATTTTTGAATCTGCATTCATGAGTGATACTGGTTGTAATTCTCTCTCTTTTTTTCTTTATGTGAGATCTTTTCCTGGCTTTTGTAACAGGGTTATGCTGGCTTCATAGAATGGATTTGGGACTATTCTGTCCTTTTCTATGCTGTGAAATAGATTCAGTAGTGTTGGAATTAACTCCTCTCTAAAAGTTTGCTAGAATTCTCTGGTGATGCTATCTAGGCCAGGACTTTTTTGGTTAGTAGTTTTTCGATCACTTTTTCAATCTCTTCTTTTACAACGGATTTTTGAAGTTATTCTACTTCCTCCTGTGATAATTTTGCTAGGTAACGTATCCATTTTTTTTAGGTTTTCAAATCCATTAGAGTACAATTTTTCATAATATTCTCTTATGACACTTTTAATTTTTATTGGGTCTGTTGCAGCATCTTCCTTCTCATTTCTTATTTGGGTTGTTCTGTCTCCTGTTTTTCTTTTGTCAGTTTAGCCAGTGGTTTATGAATTTTGTTGATCTTCTCAAAAAAAACAGCTTTTGGTTTTGTTAATTTTTCAAGTTGTTTTTCTATTCTCTAATTTGTCCAGTTATCTGTTTTCTTCTGGTGCCCATGTGGTTCTTTTGTTGTTCAATTTCTACTTGTGCAAGTTGTAAGGTTAATTCTCTGGTTTGGGCCTTTTCTTCATTCCCAATATTTGCATGTATAGTGACAAACTGACATTTGAGCACCGCTTTTGCTCATTTTCCAAAGATTCTGGTAGGATGCATCTTCATTCTCCTTCAACTCCATGAATTACTTTTTCTCTCCCTCTCTCTTTTTTCTATTATGATTCAATAAAAATGTACATTCCCAAGTGAATTTGCATGCCCACCTATATGCAGCTCCCACTGCTCTCCCTGCCCTGTGACAGCACACCTTTCCTCTCTGCTCCATGTATGTCTTACCCTGCAATCTCCTATCCTCTCCTCTCCACCCTCTGTCCCACTTGCAGTAAGAGGACAGCCGGACAACATCCTATAGATGCATAGAACCATAAAGTGCACACATGATATACTCACTCTGTGTCACCGAGTCCAATCCATTTGTGTCTGGATAGTTGACCTCCATTATAATTTGTGGACAGGGCAGCATCAGGGCCAGGGGCAATGCTGTCAGGGGAAATCCGAGTCCCCTCGACCATCAATTGTAGTCTTTTAGTGGAGATCTCAGGATATACTCCTTTTTATTCTTGTGTTGCCTGTGAGACTCAACTTTGTGAGCTCAATCACAGCTACCACTTGTGGTGGCTGTGCACCAACCGCTTCTTCCAATCACAAGTTGATGTGGTCAGTCACTCACATTAGTCTCTCTGCCTGCTGGGTTCTCTTTCCCCATGTCATTTTGGTCTTGGTGATCATCCATTCCTGCTGAGTTAGGACCATTTGCTGGACCCTTGCATGGCAGCTTGGCAGCTTTTAAGACCCCGGACACGAATCACCAATGTCGGGTACAGAAGGCTCTATTAGCAAAATACTAATTGTGTCAATCGGCCTTGATTCCCCTGAGAGTGTAGTCCCTGGCCCCTCACCCCAGCAACTCTGTCCTTGCAATATTGGGTTAAGATGGGAGAAGTAATCATGTTATCCTGAAGTCTGGTTAATATTGATCTTCTTTCTAATGTGTGCTGTCACAGATTTCACTCAACCAAACTTCTATCAACTATCTAATCTAAACCCTCCCCTGTCACCCTCACTCCCTCACTACCCTTGCAGCCATCAAAGAGTCTTTTCTTCTATGCACCAATCTGTTTTTAAGTTTTTATCATAGGGGTTTCATACAATATTTGTCCTTTTGTCACTTTATTGCAATTTATTGTCAATTTATTGCAATTATTTCACTCAGCATAATGTCCTCCAAGTGAAATCAGGTTATGAGGTGTTTCCTAAAATTATTGTTCTTCTTTATCATTGCATAGTGTTCCATTGAGTATATATACCATAGTTTACCTATCCATTCCTCTGTTGTTGGACATCTAGGTTGATCCCATATTTTTGTTATTGTGGACTGTGCTGCAATAAACATTCATGTCATGTATCACTTGGTGTGAATGGCCTTGATTCTATAGGATATATCCTGAGCAGTAGAATTACTGGGTCAAATTGTATATCTATATCCAGATTTTTAAGGCAGTGCTAGATTCCTTTCCAAAGAGATTGTGCCATTTTGTAATGCCACCAACAGTGTAGGAGAGGTCCAGTTTCTCCACAACCTCTCCAGCATTCGGATCATTGGCCAACCTTGCTGGTGTGAGATGGTATATCATTGTAGTTTTGATTTGAATTTCTTTAATAGCTAATGATTGTGAGCATGTCATCGTGTGTTTTTTGTCTACCTGGATCTCCTCTTTAGAGAAGTGTCTGTACATCTCCTTTGCCCGATGCTTAAGTGGATGATTTATCTTTTTCTTGTGCATATTTTGTAGTACCTTATAGATTATGGAGAACCGGCATCAGTCTGACATAGTTGCTTCATACATTTTTCCTGTTCTTTAGGTGGCCTTTTAATTTTATTAATAAAGTCTTTGGATGAGCAAAAGTCTTTGATTCTTAGTAGTTCCATTTGTCTGTCTTCTCTTCTGTTGTTTGTGATTTGTTTGACAGATTTTGAAGTCTGTCTAAGTTGTGTATTAACACTTCCATTGTTGTTCCTACTTACTCTTGGATGAGCTTTAACATTTCAGATTTCATACTTAGGTCTTCTATGCAGTTTGACTTGGATTTTCTATAAAGTGTAAGATAGAGGTCTTGTTTCAATTTATTGCAAATGGATACCCAGTTTTACCAGCACCATTTGTTGAAAAGATTGTTTTTACCCCAGTTTAATGTCTTAGGGTCTTTGCCAAACATCGGCTGTTCATAGGAAGGTGGTGTCATCTCTGGGGTCTCAATTCTATTCCATTGACCTATCTGTCTCTTTTTGTACCAGTATCTGGCTCTTTTGACTTCTGTGACGGTGTAACAGATTCTAAAGTCGGGTAGTGAGAGGCCTTCCAGTGTGTTTTTCTTCTTCAGGAGTGCTTTGCTTATCTGGGGCTTCTTCCCTTTCCTCACAAAGTTGGTGACTTTTTCTCCATCTCATTAAAAAATGTCACTGGAATTTGTATTGGGATTGTATGATGTAAGTTAGATTGCTTTGGGTAAAATAGGCATTTTCACAATGTTCAGCCTTCCTATCCATGAGCAGCATAGGTTTCGCCATTTATGTAAGTCTCTCGAAGTAAGGACTTGTAGTTCTCCTGTAACGATCTGTTATTTCTCTGGTTGGATTTATTCCTAGGTCCTTTATCTTCTTAGGAGCTATAGTAAATGGTGCTGATTTGGTGATCTCTTCCTTAATAATCTCATTGTTGTATAAAGGAATCCTACTGATTTACTTATGTTTATCCTGTATCATGAGACTTTACTGAAGTCTTCTATCAGTTTGAGTAGCTTATTTATGGATTCTTTAGGATTCTCTATACAATCGTATGATCTGCAAATATGGAGATTTTGACTTCTTTGCTAATTTGGATGCCCTTTTTTCTTGGTCTTGTCTTATTGCTCTGGTTAAAACTTCTAGGACAATGTTGAATACAAGTCGTGAAAGTGAGTGTCTTTGTATAGTTCCCATTCTCAAGGGAAATTGTTTCAGTCTCTCTCCATTCAGGATGATGTAGGCAGTTGGCTGTGTACAAATGGCCCTTATGGCATTGGAGAATTTGCCATCTATCCTTATTTTGCTATGAGTTCTTAGCGTGAATAGGTATTGGACTTTATCAAATGCCTTTTCTGCATCAATAGAAAAATTAAGTGATTCTTGTCTTTTGTGTTATTTATGTGGTTGATCACGTTAATTGTTTTTCTGATATTGAACCAGCCTTGCATCCCTGGTAGAAATCCAACTTGGTCTGATGGATTATTTTTTTGATATGTTGTTGTATTCTGTTGGCAAGAATTCTGTTGAAGACTTTTGCATCTATATTCGTGAGTGATATCTGTCTGTAGTTCTCTTTTTTGGTTGGGTCTTTCTTGGCTTTGATACCAGGGTTATGCTGGCTTCATAGAATGAATTTCGGAGTATTCCATCCCTTTCTACAGTGTGAAATAGTCTCAGTAGTATTGGAGATAACTCTGCTCTAAAAGCTTGGTAGAATTCTGCGGTGAAGCCATCTGAGGCTGGGTTTTTTTTGGTTGGTAGTTGTGGGGAGACTTTTTCAACCTCTTCTTTTGTGATGGGTTTATTAAGTTGTTCTGCTTCCCCTTGTGATAATTTGGGTAGGTGATATGAATCAAGGAATTTGCCCATTTGTTAAAGTACAGTCTTTCATAGTACTCTGTTATGATATTTTTGATTTCTGATGGATCTGTTATGACTACTCCTCTCTGATTTCTTATTTGGGTTATTTTTTCCTTTCTTGTTTCCCTTTAGTTATTTTAGTCAGTGGTTTGCAGATTTTGTTGGTCTTTTCAAAAAACCAGCTTTTGGTCTTTTCAATTTTTTCAATTGTTCTTCTATTATCTAATTCATTTAATTCTGCTCTGATAGCCTTTATGATATGTTTTCTTCCGGTGTCTGAGGGGTTCCTTTGTTGTTCCCTCTCTACTTGTTCAAGCTATAGGGTTAGTTCTTTGATTTGATTTCTTTCCTCCTTCCAGATGTGTGCATTTATGGAGAAAAATTGACCTCTGAACACTGCTTTGGCTGTATCCCATAGATTCTAGGAGGGCATGTTTTCATTCTCGTTGAAATCCATAAATTTCTTTATTTCATCCTTGGTTTCTCCTATAATCCATGATTTTTTGAGCAAGGTGTTGTTCAGTTTCCATGAGTTCCACTTTCTATCTATGCTTTTTCTGCTATTGATTTTGACTTTTATGGCTTCATGATCTGAGAAGATGCTTTGCATTAATTCAGGGATATGGATTTTGTTGAGAATTGCTTTATGTTCTAACATGTGATCTATTCTGGAGAATGTTCCATGTTCAGTGGAGAAGAAGATGTAATTGTCTGCTGATGGATGGAAAGTTCCGTATATGTCTCTGAAGTCTAGTTGGTTAATTGTGGCAGTAAGGTCTTCTGTGTCTTCATTGAGCTTTTTTCTAGATGATCTGTCCAATACTAAGAGTGGAGTGTTGAAGTCTCCTACTATTATTGTGGAGGGATCTGTCTCCTTTTTTGAGTGTAGTCAGTGTTTCTTTGATGTATTTGGGTGCTCTAATATTAGGTGGATAAATATTTAATATTGTTAAGTCCTGTTTGTGTATTGAAACTTTCAGCAATAAATAGTGCCCATCCTTGTCCATGATGGTGGATTTTACATTAAAATCAATTTTATAGAGATTAGAATTGCCACACCTGCTCTTCTTGGTTCATTGTTAGGTTGATATATATTCTTCCATCCTCTAATTTTCAGTTTGTTCATATCTTTAAGTGTAAGGTGAGTTCCTTGTAGGCAACGTATGTATGAGTCATATCTTTTGATCCAAGACGTCACTAGATGTTTCTTCACTGGAGCATTCAGTCCATTCATATTCAGTGTAATTATTGATAGGTATGTGTTCAGTGTTGCCATTGTGATATGTTTATTTTTGTGTTGATGTTTTCTCTGTTGTTCTTATTAATCTGTTCTGAGACATTTTTCTTTGTGAGCTGATGTTTCTCATTTTTCAGGTTTGGTTTTGTACTTGCTGAGACTTCTGTATTACATTTCTTTATTATGCTTTATGGCTGCCCCTATGGTCCCCTTAATAAACTATGTATCAATCCAATTTTAATTACTACCAAACTTGTCAACTTCCTCTCCATCTGGAAGGACTATACCAACTGTAGTAAATCCCTCTTTTTGATATGATGACATCATAGTTTTCGTGATGTGATTGCTGGATTATTTTTTTCACTGTTATATCTTTGACTGAATTTGGAACCTTGCCTAATTGAGTAGGATTCTGGGTTATGTGTCCTTTTAAGATATAAAGTGAGTGGCTTTGTTCTTCCAAGCCAAGAGATTCTTTCAGTATTTCTTGTAGCTTTGGTTTGGTTTTTACAAAGTCTCTGAGGTTCTATTTATCTACAAAAGTCTTAATTTCATTTTCATATTTGAAAGATAGTTTTTCAGAATATATAATTCTTGCTTGGAAGTTCTTTTCCTTCATGGCTTTGAATGTGTCATGCCACTGTCTCTGTGCCAGCATCGTTTCTGCTGAGAAAGTTGGTGAAAACCCACAGGGTTTCCCTCTGAATGTTAGCTTTGCTTTGAGTCTTGCTGCCTTTAAGAGTTTCTGCTTATGTTTCAGTTTGTTAAACTTGATTATAATATGTCTTGGGGTCTTTCTTTTGATATCTATATTGGGTATCTATATTCTTTTCTTTCATAATTTCTGGGAAGTTTTATGTCAGCAGCTCGGCAACAATATTCTCTGTGCTCTCAGGTTTCTCACCCTGTTCAGGAACTTCTATTAATTGTAGATTGTTCCCCTTAATAGAGTCCCATATGCTTCTTAATCCTTTTTCCTTGTTATTGTTTCTTTTTTCTGATTACTCCTCAAAGATGCTGGAGACAGTAGCTCTGTCTTCCAAGTCAGAAAGTCTCTTTTCCATTTGTTCCATTCTGTTTTTTTTTTTTTTTTTTTTGGCTTTGAATTAAAGTTTTTATGTTTTTGATTTTGTTCTTGATCTGTTGGATTTCAGAGTACTGGTGTTCCATCAGATTGAAGAGCTCGCTTAATTTTTAATTTTACTCTGCTGCATTTTGTACAATGTCTAGGAGGGCTTTACATATAATCCTTTTGTATTCACTTTCTGATAGTTTCAGAAAAGCTTCTTCATCTGGGAAGTTCTGAGGTGGTTTCTTTCAGGGGCCTTCTGAAACCTTAGGTGATTTCTTAGTTATCAGCTTCTCCAGAATTTGTTGCTTTTGGGGCTTCATGGGAGTCAATAGAGGCTGGAAGAGATGCTGTGAGGATGGACCACAGTTGTTTCTCTAGGCTGTCTTAAAATGTGAGGTATAAAGTATCTGACAACTTCAAAAGTCAGTCCGGTTTTCAGGTGTATAGGTCTCTTTTCTCAGCTGCAAAGTAAGCACTCTATATCCAACCTCAGCTGTTCTAGACCAGTTCAAAATACAAAAAGTCTACTGCCTTGCTGGCCTCTGCTGTTGGGCCCCAGCAATAGATGCCACTGTGTAGAATTCTGCTTTTCTGCTGTAAAAGTGCTCTCTTCCAGGCATGTGCTTCTTCCCAGTCCAGGAATTAGGTCCAGGTGAGGCTTCTGTATGAGTTCTTTCACTTCTCAGTGGAACAAAATGGTGTCCCACACAAGCTCTCTACCTGACCAAGACCAGGCCACTGGATGAAAGAGAGGCCAAAGGTGCCGAGACTCCCGGAGTCCACAGCCTCCATTGCCAGGTCCCAGCCCCAGGTGACACTGCAAAATACCACCTCTCTGTTGGAAAAGCCCTCTCCCAGGTTCAGGCACTGTCTCACAGCCTAGGAAGTAAGTCCAACTGGGGCCTTCTTATCAGTGTCTCCATTTCCTAACAGATCAAGATGTCATCCTGCACAAGCTAGCCCCCTCTTCTATACAGCTAGTATATGGCTGAGGTAGATAGACCAAAGGTTTCAAAATGCAGAATCCAAAGCTGGGCTCTCAGAACATGACAATTGCACCTGCCGATCCCACCTGGAGTGTGTCCAGGATCAGCAACTTGTCAAGTCCCAGCTCTGCTTGCTGGCCAAGACAGAGGAAAAAATATAATAAAATTGTGAGTTACCTTCTGTCCATTCAAGCCCACACTTGCTGACAGTGAAGTCAGTGAAAGAGATGAGGATTTGTGTTCAGTGGTATGAAGTCCAAATTAACAGCACTGTGTCACATCCTAGGGCCCAATGGGTGTCCACAAGGCTCTGTTTAATTATCAGTTCAGGTCTTGGTTTCCTGAGGGATCTAGGGAGATGTGTGTTTAGTCCGCCATCTTGACTCCACACCCCCTTCCTGTACTATGTTTCTCGTTTTGGTACATAATATTGTTAGTTGGCTTTATATCTACCACTTTGTTCCACCTTAATGTTCTAACTTTATACCAGTCTTTAACTTCTATACATCTCCTTAATTTCCTTCCATCTTAAAGGACTATAAATACTGTAATCCATCCTTCTTTATAATTTGATGATGTCCTAGTTTGTGTGTTAATATTTCTGTTTCCCTAATTTTAATATTTTTATCTTTGATTGAGCTTTGTGATTTCTCTAAGTGAGTAGGGCTCTGGATGCTGTGACCTGCATTGCATCCTTGAGTATACATCTGATGTTACTGATTTTCAAAGTGAAGAGCTTCTTTCAATATTTCTTGTAATTTTGGTAGGTTTTTGTGAAGTCTCTAAGCTTCTGTGTATCTGAGAATGTCTTAATTTCACCGTTACATTTGAGAGACAATTTTGCAGAGTATATAATTCTCAGTTGTAAGTTTTTCTCCTTCAAGGCTTTGTATGTGTCATCCCACAACCTTCTTACCAACATGTTTTATGCTTAGAAGTTAGAGGACAGCCTACGGAGCTTCCCTTTGCATGTTAGTTTTGGTTTAAACTTATCTGCCTTTAAGTGCCTTTCCTTATGTTTCATTTTATTAAGGTTGATTATATCTTGGTCTTTTGAGGTCTACCCTTTGCAGAATTTGATAAGCATGTTGAATATCTATGCTTTCTTCTTTCATGATGTCAGGGAACTTTACTGTCAGCAACTCTTCATCAGTTCTCTCTGTACTTTCTGCTATTCTTCTCTGTTCAAGAATTCCAAGCATTTGTAGATTATTCCTCTTAATGGAATCTCTCAAACTTCTCAATGCTTGCTCATTTTTCTGGTTTCTTTTGTCTAATGTCTTCTCATAAGTTCTGGTGTCAATTACTTTATCTTTAATATCACCAATTATGCATTGCATTCCCCCAATCTTCTTTTTTTGGCTTTGCATTCAATTGTCTAGCTCTGTAGTTTTGTTATTGATTTGCTGGATTTCAGATCATTGATGTTCAAGCAGTTCATGTAACTTGTTTAGTTTTTCATTTTGTTCTGCTGCACTTTGTTTAATCTCTAGAAGGGCTCTTTGTGTGATTCTTTTGTATTCTACCACTGATTATTGCAGAAAAGCTTCCTCATCTGGGAAATTTTTTTATTCCTTTTTTTCCCCAGAGTTTTCCAACGCCATGGTGGGCTGTCTTTTTAAATGGTTAAATGTTCATTGTTCTTTTCTTTTCTTTTTCACACCATCAAAAAGATGTTCAGCTTCTCCAGTGTTACAACAACAGGAAACATGGTATAGCTCTAAGAAGGGAGTGAAAAAAGACCCTGCTAGTGTTGGCTGCCAGTTGCTACTGCATTTTCTATGTTCAGCTGACCTACAGTGTCTCTGGTTATAGAGTTACTGTCAAGCTCCGTGATACTTCTCAGCTTGGCAACTGGGCCCAGCTGGATTCTCAGGGGTTGCAGGCCCCACCTCCTGGCTAGCAAAAACAGCACCTTACTTAAGGACTCTCTTGGGGCCCATCAGCAGTAATGCTGTGATGTGAATCCAAGAAGGGAGGCATGAGGGCACTGCCACATTCAGCTACTAGGTGTGGCTATATTATATAAGTATGATTGTCTTAAAAGCAGTTTTTCTTCCATGAAGTACCTTTCACAGAGGCACTGTTGCTCAGTGTGGTAGCTAGTCTCAGCTGGGTCCTTAAGTGTGGATGACTCCACCTCTCAGATCACCAAGAAGGCATCTTACCTGAGCCACCTCTCCTGCACTGAATCAGCAGTATGTGTGTTGAAGCTCAGAGAATAAAGGGAGAGGGGCACTGATAGCCACTGCTGGGTTTTCTAGATGTGACTGTCCAAAGCATAGCCTCTCTGCTGTGTGAAAGACTGTTTACTTAGGCACTGCAGCTCAGCATAGCAGCCAGTTCCTGATAGGGTCTCAAGCAAGGCAGTCCCAGACCCAGTCTCCCAGTAAATAGACGCAGCATCTATACCTGTAAGCTTCTCAGCCTCTACACCAGCAGAAGTGGGACTCACTGGGCTGCTGTCTCACTTCTGACAAAGTTAGTTTTCCCCTTTCTATCACCCAATACTATCTCACAACTATACACCTAATCTTTGGGCTCCCAGAATATCCATACTGCTCTCTTCATTTACTTTTTTAAGCTTAATTCTCAGAAAGAATCAAAAACACATGTGACTAGTACACAGTACTAGCCCCACCTCCATTTACTGAGTGTTTTAATATCAATCATACATTTTTTCCTTTTGACTGTCTTCCAAAAGTGTGAAGAAGAAATAATAATATACAGATAGGTAAACAGGTACACTGGTAGGTAGGTAGGTATATAGAGAGAGAAAGACAGAGACATAAGTAGATAGATAGATGATAAGTAGATGATAGATAGACAGATAGATAGATACATAGATGATAGATCAATGGTAGACAGGCAGGTAGATGATAGATGGACAGACGAAAGACAGACAGACAGGCAGATAGACAGATAGATAAATGTGATTGAAAATGCTACGGCTTGGGTCAGGTGCTCCTTAGTCTTCAAAGTGATATCTTTACTTTTCAATATTTGAAAGAGGTCTTTGGCAGCAGATTTTCCCAGTGCAATGAGTCTTTTGATTTCTTTATTGCTGCTTCCCACCGGCATTGACTGTGGACCCAAGTAGGTTGAAATCCGTGACAACCTCAGTCCTGTTTCTTTTTGTCACAATGCTGCTTACTGGTCCAGATGCAAAGATTTTTGTTTTCTTGATGTTGAGGTGCAATCCATACTGAAGGCTATAGTGTTTCACATTTATCAGTGTTTCAAATCCTCTTCACTTTCAGCAAGAAAAGTAGTGTCATCTGTATAATGCAAGGTGTTAATTTCTCTTCTTCCAATCCTGATGCCTCATTCTTTTTCACATAGTGAAGCTTCTAGGATTATTTTCTCAGCATACAGATTGAAAATGTATGGTGAAAGGACACAATCCTGATGTACACTTTTCCTGACTTTAAACTGTGCTGCGCTCATCTGTTCTGTTCGCACAACTGCTTCTTGATCCATGTACACATTCCTTAAGAACATAACTAAGTGTTCTGGAATTCCCACTATTCACAATGTTAGTCATAATTTGTTATGATCCACACAGTCAAATGCCTTTACATAGTCAATGGAACACAGATAAGCATATTTCTGGAATTCTCTGCTTTCAGCCAAGATCTATCTGACATCAGCAATAATATCCCTGGTTCCACATCCTCCTCTGAATCTGGCTTGAGTTTCAGGCAGTTCCTTGTCAATATGCTGTTTCAGTAACTTTTGAATGATCTTTACCAAAATTTTACTTGATTTTAATGTTAATGACGTTGTTCAGTAATTTCTGTATTTGGTTTGATCCCCTTTCTTGGGGTTAGACATAAATGTGAACTTTTTCCTATCTGTCAGACAGGTAGCTGTCCTCCAGATTTCTTGAAGTGCACATTTGTTGAAATTTCAATTAATATCCTACTGATTCCTAGAGCCCTGTTTTGTTTTTTTGCCAGTGCCTTCAGTACAGCTGCAACTTCTTCCTCCAGTACCACTGGTTCCTGATCATACACTACCTCTTCAAATGGCAGAACATTGACTGGTTATTTCTGGAATGACTCTGTATTCTTTCCATTTCCTTTTTATGCTTCCTGAGTCATTTAGTATTTTCCCTGTCAAATCCTTTACTACTACAACCGGGGAATTAATTTTTTTCTTCAATTCTTTCAGCTTGAGAAAAACAGAATGTATTCTCTGTTTTTCTTTCAGCTCTTTGCACGTGTCATTATAGTACTTTATTTTGTCTTAAGCTTCCCTTTGAAATCATCTCTTCAGTTCTTTCACTCCTTTCACTGCTTGACATTTGAGAACAAGTTTCAGAGTTTCTTCTGACATTTACTTTGTTATTTTCTTTCTTTCCTGTCTTTTGTAATGACCTCTTCCATTCTTTATAGGTGATGACTCTGATGTCATTCATCAATTCATCTGGTCTTTGGTCATTAGTGTTCAACATATCAAGTCTGTTCTTAAGATGGTCTCTGAACTCAGGAGGGATATACTCAATGTCATAATTTGGCTCTTATGGACTTGTTCTAATTTTCTTCCAGTTCAGTTTAAACTTGCATGAGAGAAATTGATAGTTTGTGCCACAGTAGTACGTGGTTTTGTTCTCACTGCTAATATGAAGCTTTTCCATCATCTTTTCACATAGATGTAGTTAAGCTGATTCCTGTATATTCCATCTGATGAGGTCCATCTGTGTGGTCACCGTTTGTGTTGGTGAAAGAAGGTGTTTTCTGTGAAGAAGCTGTTGGTCTTATAAAATTCTATCATATGGTCTCCAGTATCATTTCTATCACCAAGGCCATATTTTCAACTACTGATCCTTATTCTTTGTTTCCAGCTTTTGCATTCCAATCACCAGTAATTATTAATGCTTCCTGACTGCATATTCTATCAGCTTCAGCCTGCAGAAGCCGGTAAAAATCTTCAGTTTCTTCATCTTTGGCCTTAGTGGTTGGTGTGCAAATTTGAATAATAGTCATATCAACTGAACTTCTTTTTAGGCATATAGATATTATCCTGTCACTGACAGTACTGTACTTCAGTATAATCTAGAAATGTTCTCTTTGACGATGAACACACCATTCTTCTTCAAGTTTTTGTTCCCAGCATAGTTGACCGTATGATTGTCTGATACAAAATGGTGAATACCTGTCCATTTCAGCTCACTAATGCCTAGAATATCACTGTTTATGCATTCCACTTCATTTTTGATGAGTTCCAATTGTTCTATATTAATATTTTGTACATCCTGTGTTGCAATTATTAGTGGATGTTTATAGCTGTTTCTTCTTATTTTGAGTCATGCCACATCAGCAAATGAAGGTCTCAAAGGCTTTACTCCATCCACTTTACTAATATTTGCTCTACTTTAAGGAGGCAGCTCTTCCTCAGTCATCTTCTGCTATTCTTGAGGTAATGCTTCTGAGAAGTGGACTGCTGGGTCCTTCTCCCTAGTCTGTCTTACCCTGGAAGCTCAGCTGAAATCTGTCCACCTTTGGTGACCCTGCTGATATTTAAATACTGGTGACGTAGCTTCCAGCATCACAGCAACATGAAAGCCCCTACAGTACAATAAACTGACAGACAAGTAGGGGAGGACACCGTAGAACCTCAAAACAAAACAAAACAAAACAAAACAATTGAAATTTAGCAACACATAAGAACTCTGTTGGACAGAATAGAACTGCTTCCATAGAGTTATAAAGGAGTGCCTGGTAGATATGAACTGCTGAAATTTTGGTTAGTAGCCATAGGACTTAACCACTATGTCATCAGGGAGTCCAACACTTGAGTTACAAGTATTTAGCTTAAAAGAATCAGGTGAAGTAAGTAAAAATATCACTTTCCCTTTATCTTTGGGAAAAAAACAAACAAACAAACAGTGATTAACAAATCATTTTATCTTACTCAGCTTTATGAGTGAAAGATTTTATTTTGTGGCCATATGAGTAGGCAAACAAACTGTCATTAGAATATTGTGCCACTCATTCTGTGAAAGCAAAATTAATGACTGGGAGGACCTCTTATTTACCATTTTCTTCACTGTCAATGTGTTTCATATACTTACAAATAAGAGTATAATTTAGTCTAGAAAATATCATCACATAAAAGAGTTCCTTAGGAACATGCAATCACTACCTATACAAATTTCATTGCATCTTGTATTATAACACATACTGCATATGTTTACAGTGTATATGAAATAAGGACCAAAACCTTATTTTTTTGATGTCAATAAAATGGTTCTTCATCAAACTGTGAGATTTTTCTAAGATTTTGTATTAACCAAATTAACTTATCAATTTTCCTTTTGATGACAAGAGACATTTCTGCCTCTGCCTTGTAAAATTGCCAGGCAGGTACAAACTGACAAGGTAGTATCTTAACTTCATTGTTCCACTGATGCAGAACTCACAAGTAATGTTTTGGATGCCAGTGACAAGTTTAAGAATAGGGATGGAAATAGTGGAGATGATAATGATTTTCTGAAGGGTGAGAACAACCACCTGGGAGAAATTTACGACAATTGTTCATGATAAAATTCATTTCTGCTGGAAGACAGCCTCACAGTGAAAGCAAGTTCTATGTCCTTCACTTTACTTTTGTGTAAAGAATCAAGTAAGCAAAAATCTAACTCCCTTGAAGGAATTTGATTTCTTTATTTTTAAAGGATGTTACTGTCATTTCCTGGTATAAGTGTTTATTTACTCAATTCTGAATGTTTCTAGCAAATTACAATGGTTACAATAAAAAAAATCAAGTATGCTTCAAAATTAGAAAACAAAATGTAAATCATATTTAATACACTTTATTAGAGAGAACATAAAATGTATAATATTAAAAAATATCTATTACAACTTTTTGTTTCAAGATACTACTTAAATGTATACTTTGTAAAAGGCTATTAGTCAACTGCTTGGAGAGTTATAGGTAAGTTCTCCTAAACATTCACAAATCCAGAAAAGAAAGTACTTTCTCCTTACCAGTCTTTTTCAAAACTGAGCAAATTTCTTCCTGTAAAAGATCAGAGAGGAATAAGGGATTTTAGGATTTGATGGCCTTCTAGTATCTGTTGGCAGTTATTCAACACTACTGTTTTAACACAAAAGTGGCCATAGAAAATGCTTAAAGGATGAGTTTCTTAGTCATCTAGTTCTGCTCTAATGGAAAGACCACAAATTAATGGCTTCAGTAAACTGAAGTTTATTCTCTCACAGTCTAGTAGGCTAGAAGCCCAAATTTAGGGTGTTGGCTCTAGCAGAAGACTTTTGCTGTCTTAGCTTGGGAGGAGGGTCCTTGTCATCAGTGTTCTCCTGGACTAGGAGCATGTCAGGACAAGAACCCTGGGTCCAAAGGCCACACTGTTCCTGGCACTGCTTTCTTGAGGATACATATGAGAACGTTCACTCTATGCTCACTCCCCTTTCCTCTTATCTCTTATAAGTTAAATTGTGGCACAGGCCACATCTTAGGAAAACTCACTTTGTACTGGATCAGAAATGTGACCTGAATAATGGCGTTATATCCCACCATAGTCCTCTTTAACATAACCCAATCTTGCCTCATTAACCACAGGCAGATATTAGGGTTTACAACACACAGGAAAATTACATCAGTCACAGAACGGAGGACAACCACACAATGCTGGAAATTGTAGCCTAACCAAGGTAACACATGTTTTGGGGGCACACAATTCAAAACTTTGTTATTGTGTTCTAACACAAGTTTGATTACAACAAAAAGTGGCTAACTGGGTTTGTTCTTCAGACTAGTTCTTGAACCTGTTCCATAGTATAACATTCGTATGGGTTAAGGATTAAAAGAGACTCTTGGTCACATAGTAGTTAAGGATGGAGGTGCTAACAAAAAGTTAGACAATTCTAACCCTCCAGTCACTCCTTGGAAACTTCATGGGGCAGTTCTACTCTCTCCTACAGGGTCTCCACAAGTCAGAATCAACTCCACCGCAATCGATCTTATGGCTGAGGATTAAAATACATTTAAATTCAATGGCAGTGAAATTTTCATTCAAGATTAGGATCTGGAAAGAGTGATGTGCATTGCAGTCCTGTAGTGTATTATTTCTTCTGCTATATGTAATATTAGCTTGGCAATACACTACAGAAAGAACCTCTAAAACCTATTCTAGGTTAATGTTGTTTAAATTGCCATTAGACATCAACTCAGGTTATGTGGCTTTGCCACAGTTAATTGCTGGTCCCGTACATCAGCTGGCATTCTTAGCGGGATCTAATAGAAAATAGTGTGACTGCTCTACAAGGAACATCATATGTGAAAATGATAAATCCATTACCGTCAGCAGAAGCTAAAGATTGGTAGATGACACTGCACTCAGCTCTCTAAATTTGATTAAAAACCAATAGGCTCACAACTAATAAACATGCCCTTTCAATTCTTGCATGTAATTTAGAGATAGCAGCATGGAAATACCTACCAATGTGCTGCTGTAGTCTGAGGGGGGCAGGGTACAAATACCTCACACTGCGTTCCACAATTTCCTTGACTAATGTTTCTAACATGACTTGTTAATCTCTGCAATGATCAAGTGGCTATTAGAGATAAAAATATGCTAACCTGTTCAAAACTTAGAAGAGCATGACTGCAGGTAAAGTGACAATGGCTTCCTGAAGAGGAGCCTTGTAGGTAGATCACCCTTTCCAAGCAGGAGTAATGGATATATTATTTATATTGTGTGTTTTGGGTCTGCATGAAAGATGAGTTTCCTGTCTGGTAAGTGCCTTTCTTAGCAGGACTGGCTTAGTTACAGTGCACAATATACAGTAGCAGGTTGCCCTGTAAACTGAATGACGATGAAGAAAATGATGTCGTTTCTTCTCTCTGGGATTGAGCCTATATAGAAATGAGACTAATGATGACAGTAGAACTAAACTATTTGACTGCATATAACACTGTTTTGAAGATTATCATATTGTAGTTATTGATAGATGTCACTGAGTTAATTCTGATTCATAATAACCCCAGGCTCAACAGACCCAACACCTCTGAGTCTTGCACCACCCTTAAAACTGTTACTTTGTTTAAGTTCTTTGGTGTTAATCTGTTTCATTGAGTGTCTCCCTCTTTTTGGATGACTCTACCATACCAAGTAAGATGTTGTTCTCCAGGGATGTGTCCAAAATATGTGAGATGAAGTCTGGCAATTTCCACTTCTAAGGAACACTGTGGCTGTATTTCTCCAAGACAGTCATGTTTGTTCTTCCAGCCGTCCGTAGTACTTTCTGTAGTCTTCACCAACACCATAATTCCAAGGTTTCAGTTTTTCTTCAGTCTTCCTTATTCATTGTCCAGGTTTTGCATGCATATTGAAAACATTAAGGCTTGGGGCAGGTGTACCATAGTCCTCAAAGTAATATCTTTGCTTCTCAAAACTTTAAAAAAAAAACTTTTACAGCAGATTTTCCCAATGCAACAGGCCACATGATTTCTTGTCCACTTCTACGGTCATTGATTGTGGACTCAAGTACAATAAAATCCTCTGAGAGGGTGCCAAGATGGCAGGCTAGTCATATGTCTCCTTGGTTCCCTCTGACAATTAAGGCCTAGAAAAATAATTAAACAGAGCAGTGTGGACATTCTAAGAGCCCCATGATCAAGTGTAGGGTTGTGAGATTGGACTGGGTGACAGGAAGAGGAAAACTACCTTTGTCAGAGGCAATACAACAGAACAGTAAGTCTCGCTTCCACAGGTGCAGTGAATGAAAAGCTTACAGGTACAGATGCCATCTTTATTTACCGGTACACTGAGACTGGGACTGCCAGCCCTGAGAGTCTGGCAGAAGCCAGCTGCTATAGTGAGCTGCAGTGGCTAAGTAAACATCATCATTCACAGAGGAGAGGGAGTGCTTGGGTCAGTCACATCTAGAGAATCCAGCCGCAGCTGGTGACTGAGGGAGCCAGTGCTCCTCCCCCTTCTCTTCCCTGAGCTGCACCATAGCTGTTGCTACCTCGGGCAGATGCCATATCGATCAGCTGAGATGTGGAGTCAGCCACTCTGAGAGCCCAGGTGGGGGTAGCTGCCATGCTGGGCAACAGTGCATATTTATACATGGTGTTTACCAGCAGGAAAGCTGCTTTTAAGACAATCATACCTAGAGAACACAGTAGTGGCTGGTGGCTGAGTGCAACAGTGCCCTTACCCATTCTTTCTTTGAGCCATGTCACAGTGTCTGCTGACAGCCCTCAAGAAGACTTTTTAAGTAGGGCACCAGCTTTGTTAGCCAAGATGAAGGACCTGCTACTCCTGAGGGCCCGGATGCTATTGGTGATCGCTGGGCAGAGCTCTCTCAGAAGAAAAGCAAGTTTTAAGATAAGCACACCTAGAGAATGCAGCAGTGGCTGGTGGACTAGTGTGGCAGTGTTATTTCCACCTCCCTTCAATGAGATGCTACGGAGTCTGCTCACGGGCCCTGAGTGGCTCCATAAGTAGGTTGCCACATTGTCAGCCAAGACGTGAGGCCTGCCACATCCGAGAGCCCAGATGCTGTCACCTGCCACTGGACAGCACCTCTCTCAGCAGAAAAGAAGTTTTTAAAATAAACACATCTAGAGAACACAATGGTTCCTGGCAGACAAGTGTGGTGGCATCCTTCTCTCCTCCTTCTTTGAGTTATGTCGTAGTGTTAACTGGCATTACTTACCAGAGAAGCTGTACGTAAGTCAGCTACACCTAGAGAATGCAGCAGTGGCTGGTGTCCAAGTCTAGCAGTACCCTTTCTCACTCACTTCTTAGAGCTACACCACAGCTCCTGTTGGTACAACACCAGAGAAGTTGAACAGCTTTTTGATGGAGTGAAGACAGCAATCAATATCTAACTGCTTAAGGGGCGGAGTCAAGACGGCAGACTGAGCATGCACAGGAAGGCTTGTATGCTGTTCTCTAACAGATAAGTACATCTTCTTTTCCAATGCATATGAAACATTCTCCAGAATAGACTACATATTGGGTCATAAAGCAAGCCTCAACAAAATCTAAACCATCAAATTTTTGCAAATCACCATTTCAGATCATAAGGCCATAAAAGTAGAAATCAATAGCAGAAAAAACTTGCGTAGAATTTTGAAGTCATGGATACTGAACAACAGCAAGCTCAAAAATTCATGGATTATAGGATAAATCAAAGACAGGATAAAGAAATTCATGGGATCGAATGATAAATAAAACGCATGTTAGAAGAACCTACGGGATACAGCAAAAACAGTGCCCAGAGGTGAATTTATCTCTATAAATGCACACATTCAGAATGAAGAAAGGGCGCAAACCAAAGAATTAACCCTACAACTTTAATAAGTAGAAAGAAAACAACAAAAGAACACCTCAGGCACCAGAAGAAAACAGGTAATAAAAATTAGCACAGAACTAAATGATTGAAAGAATAGAAAAATGATTGTAACAATTAACAAAACCAAAAGCTGGTTTCTTTGAAAAGAAAAAAACAAAATTGATAAACAATTGGTTAAACTTACAAAAGAAAAATAGGAGAGGAAACAAGTAACAAGAATAAAAAATGAGATGGGAGATGTCACAACAGACCTAACCAAAATTAAATGGTCACAACAGAGTATTACAAAGCAAATGTACTCTAACAGATACGAAAATCTAGAGGAAATGGACAAATTTCTAGATTCACTTCACCTTACCAAAATTATCCCAAGAAATAAAACAACTTCATAAACTCATTGCAAAAGAAGAGATTGAAAAAGTAATCAAAAAACTACTGGTCAAAAAAAGTCCTGGCCCAGACAGCTTCATGGCAGAATTCTAGCAAAATTTTGGAGAAAAGTTAATTCCAATAATACTAAATCTATTTCACAACACGGAAGGTGACAGAATATTTCCCAGTTCATTCTTTGAAGTCAGCATAGCCCTGATACTGAAGCCAGGGAAAGATCACATTAAAAACAAGAAAATTACAGACTAGTATCATTCATGAATCTAGATGCAGAAATCTTCAACAAAATCCTAGCCAATAGAATTCAACAACATATTAGAAAAAATAATAATAATTTGTTGTGCCAACCTGGATTCACAGCAGAGATACAGGGCTGGTTCAACATCAGAAAAACAATTAATATGATCAACCACATAAATGGTACAAAGGATAAGAATCACCTGGTTCTGTCAATTGATGCAGAAAAAGCATTTGAGAAAGTTCAATACCCATTCGTGTTAAAAACTCTCAGCAAAATAGGAATAGAAGGAAAATTCCTCATTTCAATAAGGGGCATCTACACAGAGCCAACTGCCAACATCATCCTGAATGGAGAGATACTGAAAGAATTCCCCCTGAGAACAGAAACAAGACAGGATGCCCACTGTCACCACTTCTATTCAACACTGTGCCAGAGGTTCTGGCCAGAGCAATCAGACAACACAAAGAAATAAAAGGCATCCTCACCAGTAAAGAAGAAATAAAAATCTCCTTACCTGCAGATGATATAATCTTATGCAGACAGAGCCCTAAGGAATCTATAAATAAATGCTGGAACTAATAAAGGAGGTCAGCAAAGGATCAGGATATAAGATAAACATAAATAAAACAGTAGAATTCCTTTCCACCAACAAAGAGGTCATCAAAGAGGAAATCAAATCAATACTATTTATTATAGCTCACAAGAAGATAAAACATCTAGGATTAAATCTAACCAGAGAAGAGACCAATGCAGAGAAAATTACAAGAGCCGATTGCAAGAAACCAAAGGAGACTTACGTAAGTGGAGAACTCTGTCTTGTTCATGGATAGGAAAACTTAACATTGTGAACATGTCATTTTACCCAAAGTGATATATATATATATATATATATATATATATACACACACAATGTAATCTCAATACAAATTCCGGTGTCATTTTTTTAATGATGTGGAGAAATAAATCACCAACCTTATTTGGAAAGGGAAGAAATTCTGGATAACTTAAGAAGAGGAACACAGTGGGAGTCCTCGCACTATCCAACATCAGAATCTGTTGTACTGCCACAGCAGTCAGAACAGTCTGGCACTGGTACAAAAACAGACACATAGGCCAACAGAACAGAATAAAGAATCCAGAAATGTCATCATCTTCTTATGAACAGCTGATATTCAACAAAGGCCTGAAAGTTGTAAACTGGGCAAAAAACAGTCTCTCTAACAAATGGTGTTGGCACAATTGGATATCCATCTGCAAACACCTGAGAAAAAAATTCATAGCTCACACTTTACACAAAAAATAACTCAAAACAGATCAAAGACCTAACATCAAAATTAAAATGACAAAAATAGAGGCAGCAATGCAAGTTCTAATACACAGACAAAGTATAAAATCTGACCTCCAAAGCACAGACAAGAGAAGAGAAAATAGATCAATGGGAACTACTAGAAATCAAATGTTCATACTCATCCAAAGACTTCATCAAGAGATTTAAAAGACTACTAACAGAGTGGGAAATTTTTTTTTGCAAGTGCATGTCAGATTGACTTCTGGTTTCTATAATCTACAACGTACTGCAAAATGTCAACAAGGAAAGGGTAAATAACCCAATTAAGTGATGCGCAAAGGGTATGGAGAGACACTTCACCAAAGAAGACAGCCAGGCTGCCAAAGCACACTTGAGGAAATGCTCACAATTATTAGCTGTTATAGAAATCCACATCGAAACTACAGTAAGGTACCATCTCACCCCACCAAGGTTGGCAAGAATGAAAATCAAAAAAAAGAAAACAAGCGAAAAACTCACAAAACAAGTGCTGAAGAGGCTATGGAGGGATTGGAACTCCCCTACACTTCTTGTGTGAATGCAAAATGGTACACTCTCTTTGGAAAGCAATCTGACACTTTCTGAAAATGCTAGAAATAGAAATACTTTGTGATCTAGCAATCCTACTGCTTGCAATATATCCTACAGAAATAAAGGTGGTCAGACAAACAGATAACACAAACACGAATGTTCATTGCAGCTTTGTCCACAATAGCAAAAAGATAGTACCCATCAACAGATGCATGGATAAACGAACTAAGCTATGTATACACAATGGAACACTATGCAGTGATAAAGAACAATGATGATTTTAGGAAGCATCTCATAACCTGGTTTCAACCAGAAGACATTATGCTGAGTAAAATCGTCAGTTGTAAAAGGACAAGTATCGTATGAGACCTCTGATATAAGGACGTAAAAATGGACTTACGTGCATAAGAAAACTCTTTGATGGCTGCAAGGGTAGGAAGGGAGGGAAAGTGACGTCCACAGATTAGACAGCTGATAGGAATTTGGTTAGGTGAAAGGAGTCACAGCATACAGGAGAGAGCCAATCAGCATAACTGGATCAAACCATAACTTGAAAGGTTTTCTAAACTCAATCCAATATTTCAAAGGATAGAGTAGCAGAGATGGTGGTCTTGGGATCATGTTTTCAGGGGACTTTGAGTTCACTTGGCATAACTAATTTTTTACTACGAGAGTATTTCACACCCCATGTTGGTGAGCGCCAACTAGAGTCTTAAAATCTAGCAAGGTGCCATCTGAGGAACACCAAATTGTCCCAGTCCATCCAGAATAGATGCTGACTGAGAACAGGAAAGACATGAGGAAAAATGAGCCCAGGAAACAGCAGGACCGTTATGAATAGGAGACTGCATCGGCATAAGTTCAGGAGAACCAGATAGTGCCTGGAGGCCACCAAAGGGAGCTATGATGGGGAACACAATATGTAGCCTCTGAGGCAACACTAGAAAACGGGGTATGCAGTTCAGGAACTCCACTAATAAAGACCAGAACTGATGGTCTAACAGCTTGGAAGGTCCCCTGGGAACACGGTGCCTAACCTTGCTGCTGGCCCTGACCTGAAACCAGTACAGAGGTCAACTTTTCAGACAAGAATGGAGGCACAGTGTGAGCATGTGGTGGATGTACTTTCTGGTTTTATACCTTTATAGGAGGCTGTGCCACTGCTTTCCTTCTAGACAGGAGAGGAGAATGTGGAGAGGAGGGCCAGGGGTTAGTTAAGAAGATGTTAGATGTAAAGAGTGAAAAGGAGGAGTGTGCTGTCACAGGGTGAGGAGAGCAGACGGGAATGCAGGTTGGTGGGAATGCAAAACTGATTTGGAATTATGTATTTTCACTTAATCATAATAAAAAGCAAAGCAAAATAAAATAAAATACTTGAAAATGTCAATCTTCTCTTTTTTTATCATAGTGTTGCTTATTGGTCTATTTCAGTGGATTCGGTTTTCTGGATGTTGAGGTTCAATCCATTCTGAAAGTTGTGGTCTTTGTCTTCGTCAGTAAGTGTTCCAAGTCCTCTTCACCTCTAGCAAGCAAGGTTGTGTCATCTGCATCTCACACGTTGTTAATGAGTCTCCCACCAACTCTACTGCCACATTCTTCTTCAGATAGCACAGCTTCTCAGATGGTTCAATACATAGATTGAGTATGGTGAAACGGTTACCACCATTCGGCACACTTTTTCTGGTTTTAAACCTTGTGCTACCTCTTGTTCTGTTTGAAAAACTACCTCTTGGTCTATATACAAGTCTCATGAGCATAATTGACCTGTTGCCTTTGAGTGGATTCTGACTCATACCTACCCTAAACGACAGAGTAGAATTGCCCCTTACAGTTTCCAAAAAGCAGCCGGTGGATTTCAACTGCCAACATTTTAGTTATCATCTGAACACTTAACCTCTATGCCACTAGGGCTACTGAGCACAATTAAAGGTTCTGGAATTCCCATTCTTCCCAAGTTACCCAGACTTTGTTGTGATCCATATCGTCGAATGCCGTTGTATCATCAGTAAAATACAGGTAATCATCTTTCTGATATTACCTGCTTTCAGCCAAGATGCATCTGACATCAGCAATAATGCTCCTTTTACCACATGCTTTTCTGAATCAGGCTTTAATTTCTGCCAGTTCCCTGCTGATGTATCGCTGCAAAGCTTTTTGAATTCTCTTCAGCAATATTTTATTTACATGTGAGATTAATGATTTTTGTCGATCATTTACATGCTGTTGGATCACTCCTTTTGGAACAGACACAAATGTACGTCTCTTTCAATTTATTGGCTAGGCACCTGTCTTCGAAGTTTTGACATAGAAAAATGAGTACTTTGCTGCATCCATTTGTTGAAACATCTCAGTTGGTATTCTGTCAATTCCTAGGTCTGATACCTTCAGTGCATCTTGGGCTTCTTCTTTCAGGACCATGAAATCTTGATCTTACAACTACTTTCTGAAATGTTTTAACATTGATAAATTCTTTTTGGTATAGTGACTCTGTATTCCTTCCACCTTCTTTTCATGCTTACTGCATAGTTCAGTATTTTACCTGTGGAATTTGTCAGTATTGCATCTCTAGGCTTGCATATTTCTTCACTTCTTTCATCTTGAGAAATGCCAAGTGTGTTCTTCCTATTCAACTTGCTAACTCCAGACTTTTACACATTTTATTGTAATATTGTGTCCTTTAGTGTTACCCTTTGAAATCTGTTCAGCTTTTTTCTTATATCATTTCTTCTACTCATTTTACCTACTACGTGTTGAATAGGTTTCAGAGTCTCTTCTGACACCCATTTTGTCATTTTCTTTCTTTCCTGTGTTTTTAATGACCTCCTTTGTGTATGATGTCTTTGATGTCATCCCATAAGTCTCTGATCTTCAGTCATTAGTGTTCAATGCAACAAATCTATTTTTGAAATGATCTCCAAGTTCAGGTGAAACAAATACCAGTGGTGTAGTGTTAGGTGCTATGGCTGCTAACCAAATGTCAGCAGTTCAAATCTACAAGGTGCTCCCTGACAACTCTATGAGGAAGTTCTACTCTGTCCTGTAGGCTCTCTATGAGCTGGAATTGACTGGATGGAAACAGGTTTGAGATTTGGTTATACTCAAGGTCATATTTTGGTCTCAGGGAATTGTTTTAATTTTTCTGAGCTTCAACTTAAACTTGCATTTGAGCAATTGATGATTTGTTCTGCAGTTAGCTTGTGGCTTTATTTTGAGTAATGATGTTGATGGCCACATGCATGATTACTGTTAATGCTGAAAAAAAGGTATCACAATAAGTGTGTTTGGTCCTCCAAAATTCTCTTATACTATCTCAGAAGTTGTTTCGATCACCAGTGTCATGCTTTCCAACTACAGTCTAGTGTACAAGACCAATCAATGATACAACTAAATTGGTTACTTCAATTTAACATTGTTTTGAAGATTATCACAGAAGGACAGTAAATAGCTACTGAAGTTATTAACTTTCTTGTCTGAGCTTCATTTAGAATTACCATTGTTTAGGGCACATTATCTTATACAAAGAAAAGAAATTTCCTTTTTTTTTCTTCCTCAAATCCAGGTACTTCTCTTTCTACCTTGCCATATTCATTGTTGGAGTCCATGAATATTAATCACAATATCTAGTTGAGGAAATGGCAGACAGACAATCGTTTTGTAAAGTACCAAATTATTTGGCAATTAAAAATATTTTATGCATCATATAAACTAACATCTTAGACCCTCATACCCAAGAAAAATCTGTGTTTTCCAGCCATACTTAATACATTCATAATGCTTGTTATGAATGTATATTTTTAACCATGCTGCTCTCTCAGTTCCTGGGATGAATTTCGTGTATCCTCACTACACAAGATCTTCCAGTACGCTTACATGGGGTTGCACTGTGTACACCTGTGCATGGGTATGTGAGTATGGGGTACATAACTGAATCATACTCAGAGCTATTTCATCATGATTTTCTTTCTGAAAATTTACTCAGGTCCTCAGGCTTCTTAACACATTATTTTTATTTCCATAGCTCTTTGGATACACCTAATTCCATTTTAAAATTCATTACTTGAAATTAGAAATAATGATTTTTATTTCTATCTCCTTAAAAGGAGTCTTGGTGGCACAGTGTTTAAGTACTCAACTGCTAACAGAAAGATTTTTTGCAAGCCAGTAGCTGCTCTGTAAGACTAGTTAAGACTACATCCAGAACTTGTTATGGAGCAGTTATATTCTGTTTCACTGATCTCTGTGAGTCAGAATTGAGTCAACTGCAATGATGACCTTCTTATAGTGCAAACAGAAAATTATAACCCCCATCATCATTTACTTTGACTTAGAAAACATAACTGAAGAAGAAATTAGAGGCTTCAGTTAGCAGTTCTTAAAAAATATCAAGGGAGACAGGTTATAACAGCTTAAAGGTAAAGACAAATTCATTGCTTCTTCTCCAACTGAAAGGAGTTGAATTTCTGTCTCCTTGAATCTGAAGACTTGTTTGACCAAGAGAATGTAGTAGATATAACACTAAGGAGTTTTGGGGCCAAGTCACAAGAAGCCTTGTGGCTTTCGCCTTGTCCTCTTTAAATGCTCCTTCTTCGGTTGTTTCCTTTGACACGCTCACATTTAGAACTCAGTCACCGTGAGGTAAGGGAGCCCAGCAGTTGCAGTAGTAGTCCAAAGCTTCCAGATGATAGTCTATACTTGATTCCTAAGCAGCAGCTAGCATTGACTTGCCACTCATGCAAATGAGAAGTCTTGGAAACGGATCTCAGTGAAGTGTTCTAGCTGATGTCAGATGCCACAGAGGCATGTGTTACTCAACTTGTGGACCAGTGAGCAAACTAAGTGATAGCTATTATCTTAAGCTTCTAATTTCAAAATATTTTTATTAATGTAGCAATAGATAATTAAAACACTGATGACCCACACATTTAAAGAAAATGAATCTATCCAGTGTTAAATCTTGTTACATACATAATGGAAAGGTTAGTACATATGTAACATGCTTCTTTCCAAAAACTGAATTGAATCTATACTTAAATCTGAATCCTTGTTGACATGAAGCTAAATATTGAAATCTCTTTGTTAAGCATGGCGGATGACTTTTCACAATGTTAAAATATTTCTTTTAGTACTTCTAAGGGCTGTTGTTGAGTTCTCTTGAAATTAACACATGTTTTTGTTAGAAAATAATTGGAATGTGTGCTGAAAAACACTATTTATTTGAAGTTGAAAGTTGAGGATGGTGTCATAGAAGGTAGATTTTTGTAGAACATCTTTGGTAAAAAAAAGAAAGAAAGAAATTAATTCGCCCTGTCTGACACAATGATGTGCTACTAATTAACCTATATGAAAAGGCTGGATAGATTCTCCAAAATTGAGACAATAGCTAAAGATATGCTTCTTTTTATTAAAAACTCTATTCACAATGACACTACAGTGGTTATAGCAGATTAATTTTAAAATCTAAGGTACTCTTAATTTTTCTCAACATTATGCTAACCTACTTGAAAGGAAGAGCTAAATTCTGTTCATATTTGTATCTTTATTTTTCTTATTCCTTTTTCAAAAAAAAAGTGTAGTGACTTAAGTGAATGTTCACAATTGAACTCAGGTTGTCATACAACCCCCTCACTGCCATGCAGCTGTAATAGCCTTCCGCACCCTGTGAGAGCACATTCCTTCTTTACACCCTGTGCTACTAAGATCTGTTTGACTAACTCCTGCCCACCCTCTCATCTTTTCTCTGAACAAGAGCAACTCAAACAGTCTCCTGTATATATTTAAGCCAAGAAACACACTCTTTGCTGGCATCACTGTATGACTCAGAGTCCAGTCTCATCTTTCTCTGAGGGTCTGAATTCAGTACTGCTTTCAGATCTAGGCCAACAGGAAACCTAGCGGACCATGTCTCCATGGAGATTACGGAGATTAGACACTGATCTAATTTGTGGTAGCCACTACCACCCTCTCCCACCCTCCAGTCTCTAGATGGTCTTTTTACTCTTTTGGTAATGTCTTTGGATGAGCATAAGTGTTTGATTTTTAGGAGTTCCCAGTTATCTGTTTTCTCTTCTGCTGTTTGTGAATTCCTAGTAATATTTTGAAATCTGCATATAACACATTTAGGCTCTCTCCCTATTTTTTCTTCCATGATCTTTATTGTTTTAGCTTTGATGCATCTTGAGAGTTTTTGTGTATGGTGTGAGATACGCATTTTGTTTAATTTTTTTGCAGTTTGATATGCAGTTCTGCCAACACCATTTTTTAAAGAGACTCTACCCAGATTGCAAACTTTGGGTCTTTGTCAAATATCACCTGCTTATAGATGGATGATGCCGCATTTGGATTCTGAATTCTGTTTACTGGTCTGTGTCAGGTATTGAATTGTGTCCCCCGAAAAATGTATGTAGCCATGTGGCTGGGCCATGGTTCCCAGTATTTTATGATTGCCGTCTATTTTGTGATTTTCCTATGCTGTTATAGGACAAGACTGAGACTGCAAATCCTTTCATAAGATCTCATCCCTGCTCTACTGTAAAGGGAGTTTCACTGGAGTATGACTTGCACCACCCTTTGTCCTTTCATCCTACAAGAGACAGAAGGAAAGAAAAGCAAGAGAACTGGGAACTTCACACCCTCAAGAAAATGGCACAGGGAGAAGAGGGCATCCTTCAGACCTAAGGTTCCTGCACCAAGGTGATCCCCAGTCAAAGACTGACGTAACACAAGGACTTTCCTCCAGAGCTGACAAAGGGAAAGCCATTTCCCTGGAGTGTATACCCTGAATGCAGACTTATAATCTACTGGACTGTGTAAGAATAAATTTTCCCTTGTTAGAGCCTTGTTGAGGTTTATCTGTTAGAGCAGCACTAGCCAGCTGTGTATCTGTTGTTGTACTAGTGATATGCTATGCTGACTTCTGTGGTAGTTTTATAGGTACAAAAATAAGTAGTATAGGGGTTCTAATTTGTTCTTCTCCCTCACTAACGCTTTACTTATCTGTGGATTTTTCCCTTTCCATATGAAGTTGGTGATTTGTTTCTCCATCTCATTAAGAAATGCCATCAGAATTTGTTTTGGGATTGTACTGCATCTATAGATCACTTTGGGTAGAACAGACATTTTCATGGAGTCTTCCCATCCATGAGCAAGGTAAGTTTTTCTATTTATGTATATCTCTTTTGGTTTCTTGCAGTACTGTGTCTGATAATTTTCTTTGCATGAGTGTTTTACATCTCTGGTTAGATTCATTCATAGGAATTTTACCTTCTTGGGACAACTGTGAATGATGCTGATTAGGTTAACTCTTCTGTGATGATCTCTGTTGATGTAAAGGAATCCAAATGACTTGCTCATGCTTATCTTATACTCTAATACTGTGCAGAATTCTTCTATTGGTTCCAGTGGATATTTTTGTGTGTTTGTGCTTTCTTCAGGGTTTGCTATACGTAAGATCATATTATCTGCAAATGGAGATACTTTTACTTCTTCCTTATCACTGGAGTCAGTTCTACCCTGGCCCTAAGGGTCAGCATGAGTCGGATCTGACTCGACGGCACTTGGCTTGGCTTATCACTGTGGATACCGTTTATTACTTTATCTTGCCTGATTGCTCTGGCTGCAGCCTCCAGCACAATGCTGAATAAAAGTGGTGACAAAGGGCATCCTTGTCTGGTTTCTGTTCTCAAAGGGAATGCTTTTCAACTCTCTGCAGTTAGGATGATGTTAGTTGTTGACTTTGGCCCCTTATTATATTGATGAATGTCTCCTTCTATAATTATTTTGCTGAGAGTTTTTAATATGAATGAGTGTTCGACTTTGTCAAATGCGTTTTCTGTAACAAGTAATAAAATCAAACAGTCCTTGTCTTTTATTTATGAGGTTGATTACATTTATTGATTTTCTAATGTTGAACAATTCCTGCATCCCTGGTATGAATCCCATTTGTTCACAGTGAATTATTATTATTTTTTGATATGTTGTTGAATTCTGTTAGCTAGAACTTGGTTGAGGATTTTTACATCTAAGGTCACTAGAGATATTGGTCTGTAAATTTCATTTTTATGCTGTCTCTACCTGGTTTTGTTATTACTATTATGATGGCTTTGTAGAATGAATTGGGAAGTATTCTATATGCTTTGAAATACCTTTAGTGATCGTGGTATTGAGACTTTTCTAACAGTTTGGTAGAATTCTCCAGTGAAGTTATCAGGGCTATGGATTTTTTAGTTGGGAATTCTGTAATTTCTTTTTCAATTTATTCTTTTGTGATGGATTTATTTAGTTGCTCTACTTCTGTTTATGTTAGTTTTGGTAGGTAGTACATTTCTAGAAAATTGTTCATTTCATATAGGTTTTCAAATTTATTTCAGTGCAATTTTTCTTAGCATTCCATTATGACATGTTTTAGCTTCATTTGGGTATCTGAGTTATTTGCTTCCTCTTCTATTTTTCTTTGGTCACTTTGTCCAGTGGTTTATTGCTCTTGTTGATCTTTTAAAAAAAACAGTTTCTGATCTTGTTAACTCTTTCAATTATTTTTCTGTTCTCTAATTCATTTAGTTCTGCTTTAATTTTTATTATTTGTTTTCTTCTTGTACTCAAGTAGTACTTTTGGTACTTTCTTTCTACTTCTTTATGTTATAAGCCAAGTGCTGTTGAGTCAGATCTGTTATAGGGTTATTATTGTTATTATTAATTTGGGCCATTTCTTCTTTTTGGATGTGTGCATTTATTGAGTTAAATTGACCTCTGAGCACTTCTTCTGCAGTGTTCCATAGGTTCTTGCTGGATGTGTTTCCATTCTAATTTGGTTCTATGAATTTCTTTATTTTGTCTTTGATTTCTTCTGTAACCCAGTCATTTTTGAGAAGATGTTACTTGATGTCCATGTGTTTGATTTTTTTTTCCTCCCTCTTTTCTGTTATTGATTTCTACTTTGTGGCTTTATGGTCTGAAAAGATGCTTTGTAATATTTCAGTATTTTGGATTTTGTTAAGAATTGCCTTGTGGCCCAATATGATCAACTCTGGAGAATGTTCCATGTGCACTGGAAAATTAAGTGTACCAGGTAGATCTTGATGGAGTGTTCTATATATGTCTAAGAGGTCAAGTTGGTGAATTATGACATTTAGATCTTCTGTGTCTCAACTGAGCTTTTTCTAGATGTTCTGTCCTTCATTGAAGGTGGTATGTTGAAGTTTCCTACAAATTATTGTGGAGCTGTTTATTCCATTTTTAATGCAGTTGGTTTTGTTTTATGCATTTTGGAGCCCTGTCATTGGGTGCACAGATACTTAATATGTTTATGGCCTCCTGGTGTATTGGTCTTGTAATCATTATATAATGGTCTTCCTTACGTCGGATTCAACTCAACGGCACTTGGCTTTGGCTTGGCTACCCAATATAGTGGGTTTTCCGTTAAAGTCTATTTTGTCTGAGACTAATATTGCCACTGTTACCCTTTTATGAATTTCTTAGTTTGAGATAGATAGATAGATTTATCATTCTTTGAATTTTAGTTTTTTGTGTCTTTGATTCTAAGATATGTCTCCTGTAGGCAGCTACTGTCTGTCTCTTTATTGGTGCATTTAATCCATTTACATCAGCATGATTGTCGATAAGTATGAGTCTAGTGCTATCATTTTGCTGTCTTTTATGTGTGTATTGTAGGCAATTTCTTTATTCTGTATTGAGTCATTTTCTTTATGTGTTTTCTTTATGTCTTTTTTAATGTTGGTAGGTTTGTGTTTGCTGAGTTTTTTCATTTTGTTTTGTCTTTTGTTTGTTTGCTTGTTTGTTTTTTAATTTCCATATATAGGTTTTACAGTTTCCTTTGTGGTTACCTTGATTTTTCCCTCTATTTTTCTAAATTTAAACCTTTTCTTATTTTCTTTATATTGTCTTGACTTCCTCTCCATATATAAGATCTGTGACTAAATTTCTTTTAAGTTCCTTCTTTTTTGTTGTTCTGTTGTTTACATAGTGACATCTCTGTTTTCCTCTTTTCACCTTTTTGCCTTTGATTTATTTTTGTGTTTCCTCTATTTGGATTGGCTCGACAGCACTTGGCTTGGCTATTTGGATTGTGCTTTGTTGTGTTTTCTAGTCTTAGATTGCTACCTAATGTTATTTATATTCTAATCAAAGGACTCCCTTTAGTATTTCAAGTAATATTGGTTTGTTTTTTTCAAAATCTCTAAAGTACCCCCTACCCAGAAATGTTCTAATTTGGCCGTTATATTCAAAGTGCTGTTTTGCTGCATATGCTATTCTTGTCTGATTATTATTTTCCTTCAAGGCTTTCTATATGTCCTCCCATTGTCTTCTTGTCTGTTTGGTTTTTCCTGAGTAGTCGGATCCGACTCAACGGCACTTGGCTTAGCTAGTCTGAGCTTAGGTTTAGTGATTTTCTTTGCAGATTATTTCTTGTTTATCCCTAGACTCTTTTAAAATTATCTGCTTATTTTTGGTTTGGGCATTTTTTTTTATTATTATTGTGATTAAGTGGAAGCATACAATTCAAATCAGTTTTGCATGCCCACCTACCTACAGTTCCTTTTGCTCTCCCTACCTAGTGACACCACACTTCTCCTCTTCACTCTACATTTCTAGTATCCTCTTAACAAGCATTTGTCCTCTCTACTCTCTTCTCTCCCATCTGGAGGGAGACCAGTAAGACAGCCTCCCATAAATGCACAGAATCATAAACTATTATTCTTTTGCAAATTGACTTGTAGTATTTCTCAGTGTCTTGATTTTGGGATCTACTTTGTGTGGAGTTTGATGATGGTCTTGGATGGATACTTTCTTCTGTTTCATGAGAAGACTTCTGTCAACAAATCTGACAAATCCATTTGCATTTTCTGTTATGCCTCTCTCTTCTGATACTCCAGTCACTCATAGATTACACCTCTTGATAGAATCCTACATAATTCTTAGTGCTTCTTAATTTTCTTCTTCCTTTTTTTTTTTTTTTTTGGTTCTTTTATCTGATTTTTCCTCAAATATGTTTATGTCACTTGCTTTACCTTTAACCTCCCTAATTTGGACTTTCATTTCTTCAGTTCTGCTTCTTTGGTTTTCTATTGAGTTGTCTAATTATTTAATTTTATTAAATGTATAAAATTATAATTCTTGCTCCTCCAAACTTTCTTGCAGCCTATTCAAGATTTCATTATGCTTGACTGCTTTTTGCTTCATCTGCTTCCTGATCTCTTGATGAACTCTAGATATTAATCTTTAGTATTCTAGTTCTGATAACTCCAAGAAGTTCTCTAACTCTGGAAAATGTGTATCTTTATTCTGGGAGCTTTCTGGAGGCTTAATGGGCTGCCTCTTTAAGTGCTTTGAAATTGACTGTTGTCTCCAAGCCTTCAGTAAGTTGTATTCATTTAGATTGGCCTACTGTTTTTGGTTTCTTACTTTATTTTGTTCTGTAAGGTACAGATAGGCTAGCAGTGTGTTACAGTTTGGTTATTGTTGCCATTAAAGTTCTAATTTCCTGTCACAAGGTGGTTAGAACTATTACAAGACATGCAAGCCCAAGAGTCCATTTACTTTTCTACATGGATTTGTCTCAAGAATCTAAGTCATCAGTCACCAGGTGTATCATGCTGTCTCTTACCTACTGTCCTTAATGGACACTGATGATTATTATAAGCATAGGTGTCTCTGTGAAAACTGCAGACGGTGGTGGTGGGGTGAGGGATAGCAGCCATTCCTGAGTGTGTGTGTGAGGATTCATGAATGTGGGCAAAATCATGGTTTCTGCCCTGATTTTCCGGCTTAGAGAAGTCAGAAATTTTTGCCTTTGTTTTTTCTCCCTTCTCACTACTTCTTGAAGTGTTCCCTGTCTGAGTCTCAGAGAATGCTTAGGATGGGCTTAAGGAGTCCTGTTTATGATTCAATTTGTGGCTTCGGACTCTGGAGCCAGAGCCAGTGCAGGAAAGGGAGGAGGAAGAACTCAGAGAAGGAGGAGAGGCCTATCCTGAGGGAAAGATTTAGACCAGTGGGTGGTAGGTTACATGCAAAGACTTAACTTTTGATGATATTGTGTTATTTTTGTCTCGTTCTGTACATGAGAGTGGATTCCCCAGTTGGTTTCTACTGATGGGATTGATGTCTTCCAGCCACCACACTCAGCTCACCATGCAAGCCACAGCTGTTTTCAGGTAGGTAAAATCTAGCAAATTCTACTCTTCCTTCTCTGTTGATGAGTCCAACTTTTCAACTTTATCTTTAATTTTGGGGGTCTTAGGGTATTTTATGTAATGAATTTGTTCTTTTGGGTCTTTGCTGTTACAGGTGAGAAAGGAAGCATCTGACTACTCTTTCCCATCTTGACCTTCCCTTTCCATATTTGTAACTTTAGATAGCAGTATATGGTATAGCTCAAGGGTTTGACTCAGAAGAATCAGAGTAATAGATTCTGATCATTTTGACTTAGAATCTCTGGAAGTAGAGATGGGTAATCTGATTTATCAAAAAATTGACAGATTATTTTGTTTGTTCTAAAACTTCAGAACCACGATTATTACTATAACTACATTTCGTCATTCTAAAATTGGTTTTCATGACATTTGATGCAAATTTAAATTTAGAGTTATAATTCTAATATAAATGCAATAGAGACTCTTTGCATATTTAGTCTATTTTGTATTCTCAATGTTTCCATAAAATTGTCTTTATCAAATGCTAAATAACATAATGAAAACCAAAAATTCAGTTAACAATTGTATTTATTTGTCTTAATGTTTCCTCTTATCAGGCATCTCTGGTTGATTTTTCTCTGAGTTAAACTTACTCTTCTATTACACACCCTAACCAAATTAAGCAGTATTGAGTGTATATATGTATGCATGTAGATATACATATATATATGTAGATATGCATATATATGTAGATATGCATATATATACATACATACATACATGTATGTGTATATCATTATAAAACAGTGAATCTTAACATGATCTCAGAGATATCTACTGTTTTAGTGAGCTAGTGTTACTCTAACAGAAATATTACAGAATGGATGACTTCAAGAAAGGAAAGTTTATTCTTACACAGTCCAGTAGGCTACAAGTCCAAATTCAGGGTGTCCACTCCAGGGAAAGTCTTTGTCCCCTGACGGCTCTGAAGGAGAGTCTAGTATTGCATCAGTTTTTGTCCAGGGAGCATCTTGGCACAGGAACCACAGGTCTGAAGGACTCACTCTTCTCCCAGTGCTGTTTTCTTCATGGTGTGTGGTTCCCAGTTTTCAGCCTGCTTCTCTTTCCTTTTATATCTTGTAGGACAAAAGGATTAAGGGTGGGCCAAGCCATACTCCAGGGAAATTCCCTTTACACTGGAGCAGGAGGTGATCTTATGAAGGGATTTACAGTCCCACAGTAATGTTTTAACATACAGCACAGGAAAACTACAAAATGGAGGACAATCACAAAATCCTGGGAACCATGGCCCAGCCACATAGCTACACATATTTTTGGGGAGACACTTCTGCCATTTAAGAAACTTAAGTTCACATAAATTAGATGACTTGCTCTAGGGAGTAATAGTTTTCTGTTTGTTTTATTAGCCCTGAAATACAAACAAAATGTGAAAAGAAAACATAAAATTATGTGTGACAGAATTCCCAGTTTCCAAAAATTCTCAGATAGAATGACGCATCAGTTAAAGGACTTTTAAACATACCAATTCCCTTGTATCAGCATTAGCCAGATACTGTTGCACTGTATTCTGTAATAGATGATTGGGTCATTCAGTTACTAGGAGGACATAAATATTTCAAGACTGATTATATATAAAAACCAAAACCAAACCCAGTGCCATCAAGTCAATTCCAATACATAGCAACCTTAAAGGATAGAGCAGAACTGGCCCATAGAGTTTCCTAGGAGCACCTGGTAGATTTGAACTACCTACTTTTTGGTTAGCAGCTGTAGCACTTAACCAGTATGTCGTCAAGGTTTCCTGAGTATGTATGGGTGAAGGCCATTAGAGGGTAAAAACAATTTTTATATTCTAGCTTCCATTGCATTAAGTCACTCTCTTCTTGTATCCCCATAATGAAATACATTCTTCTACAATACCTCTGCATACTTGTCTTGCATTGTAGTCATCCAAAAACAAAACCACAATAACTCACTTGAATGGACAGTATTTTCAAGAAAGTTTCTAGATTAAGACAATCTTTTATTGGCACTTCCAGGTGTATAGAAAAAAAATAAATTCTAATCCTACATTACAGAACCTTAAAGAATTTTTTTTTTTTGAAAAAAATTGAATGCAATGAGAGTACAAGAATAGATAATAAATGAATGGCTTTCAAGGAACTTTCTCACACTTGGAGGACTATAACATTCTTTGGACTTTAACATAATGGGTGGGTATGTGTGAGATGGCTATTTTTCAAGTGGCTGAATTTGTAGACTAAGGACCATGCTAATAAAGTCACTGTGCGGAAAGAGCTGTAATCTCCATTACTCATTCCCATTTTCAGAACTTATTGTTCAAGTCTAGGGTCTTATTTTTGCTTCTGTACCAAATAGAGAGATCCTGGAAACTCTGGTAGTATAGTGGTGAAGTGCTATGGCTGTTAACCAAAAAGGTCAGCAGTTTGAATCCATCAGAAACTCCTTAGAAACTCAGTGGGGCAGTTGCACTCTTTCCTGTAGGTTTGCTCTGAATCAGAATCAATTCTGTGGCAGTGTTTTGTTTTGTTTTTATTTTTTGTCTGCTTCCTAGAATGCAGTCTCCTCAGGACGAATATGAGATCTATTTTTTTTTTGTTTGTTTGTTTATTCTTCCTGTGGGGCATTTCTGTGAGTTAGAATTTATTTACCAATTGACACAGACCGAATTGTGTTCCCCCCAAAATCTGTGTAGTAATTTGGCTGTACCAAGGTTCTTGTTATTGTGTGATGTTCCTCCATGCTGGAACTGCTGCCTCTATAATGTTAACGAGGGCGGATGGGCTGCACTTGTGCTGATGGGACAGGATTCAATATGTAAGTTTGTTTTGTGCCTTGAATCGCTCTCTTGAAATATAAAGGAGTAGCTGGCAGAGACATTTAGGGACCTCATACCATCAAGAAAGAAAGCAATGCCAGGAACCGAGTGCCTTTTGAAAGGACTGGGGTCTCTGTGCCTCAGAAGCTTCCAGTCCAAGGGAAGATTGAGGGCAAGGACCTTCCTCCAGGACCAGCAGGAAAAGCCTTCCTCTGGAGCTAACATCCGGAATTTGGACTTTTAGCTTACTGGACTGTGACAAATAAAATTTCTCTTGTTATGGCCATTCACTTGTGATATTTCTATTAAAGCAGCACTAGGTAACTAAAACACCAGTAATAAGTCTTTTAGCTACTCTCAGATCGAATACCCCTCTTTGGGTATTGTCCCTGAGTAGTACTCTTTCCCACCCTCAAAGGACTGACCTCTTTTTCACTTTATGCCCCCAATGAAATTTTGTTTTTGGTGCTGGAACAAATGATCCTTCTTTGGATGGAATAAAGCACATTCTGTGAAATGGAGAAATGGAAAACTGAGAAACAAATACTTTAGACTATTGCTATTTTAAATTATCCTACCACTCTTGGATATCAGAGAAAGACAAGCCAGGAAAATCTACTTCTATAAGATTTTGTTGTTGTTGTTGTTAGGTGCTGCTAGGTTGATTCCAACTCATAGTGACCCTATGAACAACAGAATGAAACACTGCCCAGTCTTGCGTCATGCCCACAATCATTTTTATGCTTAAGCCCACTGTTGCAGTAGCTGTGTCAGTCTGTCTTGTCTTGAGTCTTCCTCTTTTTCTCTGACTCTCCACTCTACCAAGCATGATGTCCTTCTCCACAGGCTGATCTTTCCTGGCAACATATCCAAAGTATGTAAGACACAGTTTTGCCATCTTTGCTTCCAAGGAGAACTCTGGTTGTACTTCTTCCAGAATAGATCTGTTTGTTCCTTTGGCAGTCCATTATACATTCAATATTCTTCTCCAACACCACAATTCAAAGGCATCAATTCTTCTGTCTTCTTTGCTCATGGTCCAGCTTTCACATACATACGACGTGACTGAAAATACCATGGTTTGGGTCAAGCGCATTTTAGTCTTCAAGGTGACATCCTTACTTTTGAATACTTTGAAGAGGGCCTTTACTTTCTTGGTGGTATGAGGTCCCTGTGTTTCTGTGCTCTCTTCTCTGTTTTATACTTCAACTGAAATGGGTTCAAGACAAAGATCTACCTTGTAGATTGAGTCTTGCCTCAACATAAATGTTGTTAATCCTGTTTTATCATCATAGAGATCATAGAAATAAAATTTATTACACCTAGAAAAATCACATCGGATGACAAAATGATGGGCAGTCACACAATACTGGGAATCAAGACCAATCCAAATTGATACAAATAATTTGGGGGGGGGGCGCAATTTAATTCATGCTACTTATCGTAGGATACACTCACTTTTATTGTTATCCTTACTTTATTTTTAACAACTGTTCCTTCTTTTGAATAGTGACCTCGATGATGGTTGTAATCATGCTTATTTGGTGCACTGGCATACCCCAACATAGTATCTGGTATAAAAAAGCAAGCAAACAAAAACAAATCCATTTTTATCAAGTTAATTCTAACTCATAGTGGCCCACAAGATAGAGAACTTCACAAGATTTTCAAGGAGCAGCTGATGAACTGCTCATCTTTTGGTTAGCAGCTGTGCTCTTAATTACTTTACCACTAGGGCTCTAGCTGACATATATGAAACACTTATGAGTTGGATCCGACTCGACGGCACTTGGCTTGGCTAATACACATATGGTGAATTAATAGGCTAATGGAAGAAAAGCTTCAATCTTGGTTGTCTTTCCATGATTCCGCTCATACTGTCTGCACAATCCTCATTCCTGTTTGAGGAACCTAGAATTCTTCCCAGGTTTCAGTGCTTGCCTATCTTGCTAATTTACTGCTATTCACACATTCAGATTTTACTTACTGTATTTTGACCACCTCACTTCATCTTGTGATGTAGGTCTGCTTTTATATATTCACTGTCCATTAAATATTTGTAGTTGGATATTCCACAGCCTCTAGACTTACTTAGTACCACCAACAGCATCAGAGTAACCTCTCTCTAATATATTCCCACACCTGCATTCGCAGTCTCAGACTTTGGCATCAGCATTCATTTGGTCACAAGGAAAATATGTAGGATTCATCAGACTACTGCGATGCACTGTCAATCTATCTCATTACTTGCCAGTTTTCCTAATATTTCAGAAAGCATTGTTCTCTTTATTTACACAGTGTTTTGGCTCAAATGCTTATTGACTTTCAAGTAATTTTCTGAAGAACCTCTTACCCGAAGTTCTTTATCTTCAGGCTTACTGAGTTTTACTTGTATTTTGTTATCTTTCCAAATGATCTGCTTCAGAGTCACCTCCTTCAGACTCTTTAGTGGTTCTCTTTTCTTAAAGTTCCTTATTTTTGTTAGTTGCCTTCAAATGAGCTTTAACTCACGGCATCCTTGTGTATAATAGCATGAAAAGTTGGGCAGTCCAGCACCATATTCATGCATTTTGGTACACTTGAGCCCATTTTTTGTAGCTATTTTACAATGTCTTCCAGTCTTTTTGGTTGTACTTTGTCCAAACCAGATGTGTTCATTCTTTTGGCAATCCACAGTATATTCAATGTTCTTCACCAGCACCATAATTTAAAGGAATCAATTCTTATTTAATCTTCTTTATTCACTCTCCACATTTAGTATTTATATGAAGCAGCCGAAAGTAATATGCCCCAAGTCAGGCGCACCTTAGTCCTCGAAGTACCATCTTTGTGTTTCAACACTATAAAGAGGACTTTTGCAACAGGTATATCTAATTCAACATATTTTTTGATTTCTTGACTGCTGTTTCCATGGCCATTCATCATGGATCCAAGTAAAATGAAGATCTTGACAATTTTAGTCTTTTCTTGTTATGTTTTTATCTTGATTATTTCTCCTGTTGTGAGGAGATGCATATATATATAATGTTGAGCTATAATCCATACTAAAGCTTATAGTCTTTGATGTTCATCAGTAAGTCTTCCTCACTTTCAGTAAGCAAGACTGTGTCATCTTCATACTGCATTTTGCTAGTAAGTCTTCCTCCAATCCTGATATCATGTTCTGTTTCATCTAGTCCAGTTTCTCATATTATTTGCTCAGAATAAAGTTTGAATAAGTAAGATGGGAGGATACAACCCTGATTCACAGCTTTCCTGATTTTAGATCATGTTATTTCCTCTTGTTTTGTGCTAATGATTACCTCTTCATCTATGTGTATGTTCTACATGTGCACAATTAAATATTGTGGAATTCCTATTCTTCACATATAACTGGTAAATATTTTTTGCTTTTGTTAGCTTTTTTTTTTTTTTTTGACATGAATTAGTTGTCTTGCTAGGGAAATAGGAGAGGCATCATGTTTCTGCTAAACTAAGTCAAAATTTATTAGCATAGAAATTTTATTGTATGTAAAGTATTGGAAAATAGGAAGATGGTATTAAAACTATCAACTAGAAAATTACTTTAGTACTATAGCATATTTTCTCATGCATTAAACTGTAAAGTCAAGTATAAAAAAATCTTATAAATCTTCACGGCAATGTGGAATGGAATTAAAATCCAAGTAAAATTAAATTCTAGACGATTAATGTTGCTTGTTATATTTTGATGACAACACTTAGCATAATACAATTTAGTTAACTTAGTGCTTTAAAATGCAAGTTGATAACCACCAGTGGTACAATTTTAGCAGAAGTTTAAGAATCCCAAGAGATAACCTAAATGTTAGTAGCAAAGAGACATTTAACTCATTAATGTTTTTCTAGTGTCTTGAATAAAATTAAAATGGCTTTAGAGTATCTAGTATACTCAGCAATTACATGAAGAGTCTATTGTCTGTTTACATACACAGTGATCTACCTCCTTCTAATTTTATATTTATTTAGATATCATTTTCTACTGTTGTATTAAGCATACACAATTATGAAGATCCTATTAAAGATACATTTACTTTGTAAATATTGCTCACTATTGGAGGACTACATACTCAGAGAGTTGTCCTTTATCAACTTGTTGAATGTCAGTCAAATTCACTTTCCATTAACTTGAGAATTGTGAGACTCCTGTGTCAGTAGGTTAATGCTTCAACTTGATTAGTAGGGTATTGTTTCCTAAGTGTGGCAGATGATTTAGGAACATCAGCCTCACCCTGGAACTTGTTATAAATGCAAATTCTCAGCACCCCCAGACCTGCTGGATCAGAAGCTGTAGGCCTAAGGTCCAGCAATTTGTGATTTAATAAGCTCCCCTGATGATTCCGGTGGACATTAAAATTTGAGGATTACTAACTTAAATAGGGTAGCAGAATTTTGGAGTCTAAGGAAAATTAGAAATTAATATATTCACTTTCTGTGTATGCTGATAATGATTAAATGAGTCTCTCAAGACATGTCTATGGCTAACCAAATTAGTAAACCGCTGGTCCTTTTCTAGTTTCTAATCGTGGGATACCAAAGCTTAGAATTATCCTTAGAGCTGGATATATACACATGCACATTCATATGTAAGTTATTCTAACATTTGTTTTGCTCTTTAAAGAAGTTTCTGAATTTTCACCAACCTCAAATGTGTTAGACATTATTACTTTATAAGAAACCAAAAGTGTCACTTCATACTTTAAAAAGTAGGCTTATAAGAAGTTATAAGAATCTATACCACAGATATGCCATAGATCCAGAAAGAGTTTGGCCAATATTAATAAAATTAATTACGTATTTTATTTGTGAGAAGCATTTCAGGCAGAGATAGCAAAAAGTATTGTTTATCATAAATCATTATCAAAAGGTATTTTAAAATGAACTCTGTTTCCAACAATACTTATTTGATTAAACTTACCCATTTAAAGTAGAAACATTAAAAATGTGACTTTAAAAAAGAAAATCTTTATTGCATTGGTTTAGTTTCATATTTGCATGTAATGATTTTTTTCTTTATGCAGTAAAATGTGTTTTTAGTATTTTCCTAATTTGTCTATACGCCAGTCTTCAGAAATTAAAATGTTCATAATGCACAAGCTCTCCTTGTCTAAAAAGGTAGAAGAAACGAATGGAGACAGATCCCCTACAAAGAGTTGAAACTGTGCCAAAAGGAAATTGCATTTTCCAAAGAAAATCTTTTAGTTGGAGAAAATACAAGACACAGGCTAAATAAATCAAAGTTCTGCTTCAGTGAGCCATCTGAACAAAACCACATGCACTAGATTCATTACCTTGGGACATGAGTCAAATCTGTAGGGTTTCCCAAGGAGTTGAAATCTGATTTTCGCTCTCACTCTGGTTATTAATGTTTGGTCAAAGAAGAAGCTAAAACATATACTTGAAAAAGAGTCAGAAATGAATATTCTGTATTTAATCAATGTCACCATCTTCTAATCCATCTCCATTACCCCCTTAAAAATCCCAAAAAACAAATCAACACGAGGTAAGCGTGCATTATGCTTTTGCTTAATTTGTCCATTTCATGTCAAGTCATATGAGTCAGATAGTTTCATAGAATTACATTAAATACTGCTGGAACTCCCAGTAGTAAAATAACAATATGATTTCCCTGGGATCAATGTGTTTCCAAAGGTGAGGTTACTAGCTGGAAATGTGACAGTGAGACTATTTCTCCGTGAGACAAATTTGGATGTCTCACAGTATCCTGCAATCCTATGTCTTCTCTTCAGTGAATCAAAAGAGATAAAGCTGTCTGAAAGTTTCTAGAAAGCTGGAACTGTAGTCCTGTAGAACACGCTATACACATCAATACAGGTATAATAATGATAACGATTTGTATTCAAGCACCACAGGTTGAAAGTCAAGGATGTTCCATTTCTACATCAAAACCTTATGATAATAATATGCTAGACTGACAGTTAAGAACTTGTTATTCTTGAGATCTATGAAACAGATCAGCATTTAGTGTCGGCAAACTTACTCTGACATAGTACTATCTTAAAGATATATTCTCTCTAGTACTTCACAAGGCTGCAAATGTTTGAGCAATAAAATAGTATTTGCTAACTATTACTCCTGAATTCTGGGATTATATATCATGTGGTAGATAATAAATATGTGGGAAAAAAAATCCCAGAAGTGTCTCCCTCATCACAAAACGTATAGTAATTTCAACTTTCTGCCTGTATAGGGTCCTATAAAACTTATACGGGGAGAAATTAAATGTATAAAACGATTTATAGGTGGATTAAAAAAGCTTGCAAATTTAAGATTTCATAAATCTTCACGGAAACTATCATAAATCGCTGTAACCTAAATTGCTATCCTAGTGCTACAGAAGCAGTATAAACAGAGCCAGCAATTATCTGTATTAAACTTTTTCTTTAATATTGTGGCAATTCCACTTTTCTAGCACACTTGTCGTAATGTATCTTGTATAATCAAATAGTGCCTCTGAGCTGCTCATACATTTTGCAGTTGTGCAGACACTGTAGTTATCTTGGATGAGTCAATGCGGTTATGATGTTGAGAGCCAAATATTAGGATGAACAAAATCTTCAGTAGCTTAGCTACTCCTATTGGGGCTTGATATGTTTTTTATAAGCCAAGTCTTTCAGTTTATATAACCTATAGTTTCAAAATAAGTCATGTATATAATTTTTGAAAAACATTAAGTAAGCTCTACTTCCATAACAATTCAAGAAGTTAAATGAACTGAAGGATGTCACAAACCTGAAACACTGAGGTAAATGATCAATTTGGTGCTACAAGTTAATAATTATTTATAACTTGAAATTTACAATTTACAACACACTGAAGTACCATTTACACCTGTATTTCATTTACTAGCCTAATGGTGCAGTGATTAAGAGCTATGTTTGTTAACCAAGGACTTTAGTTCGAATTCACCAGCTGCTCTCTGGAAACACTGTAGGGCAGTTCTACTGTGTCCTGTACATAGTATGTCTATGAGTTGGAAGTGACTTGATGGCAAAGTGTTTGTGGGGGTTTTTTGTTTGCTTTTTTATAAATTTATTTTTAAAAGTTAATTTGCACATATCTGCTTAAAAATGCTTGCACTGATGTCCTAGAGGAAGGGAGGGGAAAGACGAGATTTACATGTTGGAAAACAGCTGAAAGACAGAAAGAATAATAATGTATTCTTACAGAAAAGAAAATGAGATTAAAAAATAAATTAATCTTACGGTTCTTTCCTTTTACTATATTCATGTCTTTCAAATCTGAATGAAGATGCTCTTCTCCTTTGGCACAACGTTACAAACTTAGGTGCTTACAATGGGTAGACAGGTAACGCAGATAAGTGATGAAGGTCAGGCCAATCAGGGCAAATGTCAAAAGAGAAAGTTAATTGTCCACAGGAAACAGCTGCTTTGAATGACCAATCAGGGCATGGCATTTGATAATAGGAGACCAGATTCTTACATACTCTGGAGAATCCAGAAATCCAGATTTTATGTTGCATCTTCTGGTTTTTAAAAGCTAACATACACATACACACGTTGACCAAACAAAATTTTTGTTAATTCTGTTTTTTCAGTCTTTCAGTTGTTCTCAACTTCTTGAGGGCGTAAAAGTGGAACTAGAAATGCTACATTTTCATTAGATTCTAACAGCATTTCTTTTTCACTGATATCCATTAGTTTACTCACACTCTTTAACAACCTGCATTATATAGGTGACACACCATGCTTGCTGAAAGTGAAGAGGACTTGAAGCACTTACTGGTGAAAAACAAAAACCACAGTCTTCGGTATGGATTATATGTCAGTATAAAGAAAAAAAAAATCCTCACAATTGGACCAATAAGCAATGTCATGGCAAAAAGAGAAAAGATTAAAAGTTGACAAGGATTTTCATTTTACTTGGTTTCACAGTTTACACCCATGAGAACGGCAGTCAAGACATCAAAAGATAGATTGGGTAAATCTGCTGCAAAAGACCTCTTTAAAGTGTTGAAAAGATGTCTCCTTGAAAGACTAAGGTGTACCTGATCCAAGTCTTGGAGATTCCAGTCACCTCATATGCATGTGAAAGCGGGCTGATGAACAAGGACAAGAGAAGAACTGACACCTTTGAATAGCGGTGTTAGTAAAGAATGCTGACTATACCACGGACTCTCAAAAGAAAGAACAAATCTATCTGGGAAGAATTATGACCAGAATGCTCCTGAGAAGCCAGGATGGTGAGACATACTTCAGATCTGTATTCAGGAGAGCTCAGTCCCTGGAAAAGGACATCATGCTTGGTAAAGTAGTGTGTCAGTGAAATCAGAAGATCAGAAGACCCTTAATGAGACGGATTGACACAGTCACTGCAACTATGGGCTCAAGAATAACAATTGTGAGGATGGCACAGGACTGGATAGTGTTTCATTCTGTTGTCCACAGGGCCACTATAAGTCAGAACTGATTCAAAGGCATCTAGCAACAACCACAGTTCACACTTGTCTGAAACTGGCCCTGAATCTGAGTGCCCTTTAACAGGAATAAGCACTTACTTTGTATGCGACACAGTTGTCGGTGCTGTGGATGACAACAAAGAAAGGGAAAACCTAGTGCTTTATGTTATAGTTGGGAAGATAAAACATAAACTGTATGCCAAGCATTAAATGATTTATATATTATATGTAAATGAATTATACACTAAATGTACTAACATGTACAATGACCTTGAGATGTCTATTTTCCTTAGTTGTCTAAATTTTTATTGACATATTATTTTTCATTAATCATAACATATTCTATAATATACAATAATGTTTATACATTTCCTTCTTCATGTGCTGGCAGCAGTGTATCCATAGTTAATAAAGTACTTTAGTTTCCAGAATTCACAGTTAATGGAGAAGAAGACAATTGCAGTGAATAATTTGTGTTTCTATCTCACATTGCTCTCTGACTTTGGGCTAAGATAACTATGTCTTAGTTTTCTAAACTATTATGTCAAGATAATCACCATTCCTATCCAGTGCATGTCACAGTGGAGACAAATGTTCTTTGTTCTTGTTAAAACTAGAACAATGTTCATTATTTTCATTACCCAGTCATTTGACGAAAAACTATAGAGCAGCCAAAAAAAAAAAATAAAAAATAAAAATGCAGTGGTTTATAGCCACAGTCTTTTAAAAGACATCTTTTTGTCCATTTTTGGTGTTCAAGTATAATTCACTTTCTAATCTGCCTTATGCTGTTATTTTAGGCATCTTTCTTTTTGAAATTTATCTACAATTTGACATATTTAACCATTCCCAATATTTAGCTACTTCCTCAATGTTAACTACATTAGGTTATGTAGACTTTACATTATCTAGGTTACTACTAGAATATATTTATTCCAAAAGACCATTTTCTTTTACATAGAAGATTTAAAAAAGAACAACAACAACAGCAAAAAAAACCCCACTTTACCAGAGTTTAGTATTATAGATGATTCATAGGCTTAGAATTTTTTTTATTCTCTTTTTTGCAGAAAGTAAATCAAACACTTAATATAGGACCATTTTTATCCATTTCATACAGTGCACAGGTTCAGACATATGACACCTATTCTTAAAAGCAATGGAAAGTGTCATGGTTCATTCAGATTCTGAAATATGTCAATTCAAAACCATAACAATTCATGTATCTTTGGACATAGGGCTGCTGATTCTGTATGGTGTTTAGCAGGCCTTTATTCTAAGCCCCCCAATGGCCAACATCCATCTTCCTATGTTTATACCTTAAAAAAAAAGTGTTAAATAAAAGTGTTTAGAAACATTTTTCTTACACCAAAAATACAACAGAATAGAAATTGTGCATGATCAGCTTTAGTTCAACAAGAATTAAAATTGATATGTGATAAATAGTGTAGAATGGAAACTTCAAAAGAAAGCAATAAAGGAATTACTATCAGTTCTTGGCATTGTATATGTAATTACAGGAGTTACCCATCCAATGAGTAGATCTGGTAGTTGTCAAAGTCAGTAGCTACATGACATGAGAGTATCTGGAGATGATAAATAGTGATTGTATTTTTCTCATTTCATTCAGATATTTTGGCATCTGTTAGACAGAAATGAGAAACGTTTTGAAAACATACTGAGTTCTTCAGGCTAGAAATTCCTGGATGGAATCAAATCAGTATTAGTAAATCATTCAGTCTTGAAGGCTGTCCACTAAGTGAATAGAAATTACTAGGAGAAATCTTCTGGTAGATTTAGCTACTCCCGTCTAACCACAGCAACACAGCGTGATTGAAAGGCAATGGCCTTTAAAATCACACTCCTCTGGCTTCAGGGGTCCCCAAGCTGACATTTAACAGCTATAAAATCTTCAATAAATAATTTCTCTGATTCTGAATTTTTTCATCTCTAAAGAAATGCTGATGACATGGTGGTTCACTGCTACAGGTGCTAACAAAAAAAACTGACAATTCAAATCTGCCAGGCGCTCCTTGGAAACACTATGGAGCAGTTCTGCTCTATCCTGTAGGGTTGCCATGAGTCAGAATAAGCTCGATGGCAGAGGTTTTTCTGATTTTAAAGACCAAAAAGCAAAAGTGCTGGCATCAAGTTCTGGCTCATAAAGACCCTATAGGACTGAGTAGAACTGCCCATAGGGTTTCCAAGGTAAATTCAAACTGGTAACCTTTTAGTTACCAGCCAGATTCTTAACCACTGTACCAGCAGGACTCCTCAGCTCCGAAAGGTGGACAATAATCAACATTAATAATACCTATCTCAATCTGACTCCACGGCACTTGGCTTGGCTGGCTCAGTAAGCTGTTTAAGCTTTTAAAATGACATTTAAACAAGGACTGTGCTGACTACATGGCAATTGTTTTTATTATTGTTATGATGATTAAACGGAGACCACAATTAGAATTAACAATTTACCTACCATTAAAGAAACTCTAGGAAACCCTGGTGGTGTAGTGGATTAAGCGCTACATCTGCTAATCTTATTGTTGACAGTTCAAATTTGTTAAACACTCCTTGGAAACTCTATGGGGCAGTTCTACTCTGATCTCTAGGGTCGCTATGAGTTGGACCTGACTCAACAGCAGTGTTTTTTGGGGAGAGGAGTTAAAGAAACCCTGGTGTCACGGTGATTAAGAGCTACAGCTCCTAACCAAAAAGTCAGCATTGTGAATCCACCCAGTGCTACTTAAAAACCCTATAGGACAGGTCTTCTCTGTCTTGTTAGTATTATTATAGCTCTATCTCTTAAACTGACTCAAACTGTCACACAACTGAACCCCAGCAGTGAACAATCTACAGTACCCTTTGGAATTTACAGTTGTCACTGGCAAAATTTTCTATATCTTTCGTGTAATGAAAATCAGACTTTATTTACTTTTATTTATCTATTTAGTTATTTCTTATTGTTTTAAGTTAAAGTTTACAATTTGTGTCAATTTCTTACACAAAAGCTTACACACACTTTGTTATGTGACCCTAGCTGCTCTCTCCACACTGTGACAGTGCACTGCTTCTCTCCACCTGATATTTCCCATGTGCGTTCAGCCAGTTCCTATCCTCTTCTGTCTTTTCATCTCACCTGCAGACAAGATCTGTCCAGTTAGTCTCTTGTATCTACCTAAGCCGAGAATCGCACTCTTTGCCAGTATCATTTTATGTGTCATAGACTAATTCAGTCTTTGTCTGAGGAGTTAACTTTGGGAATGTTTCTAGATCCAGGCTAATAGAAAATCTGGGGATCATGTCTTCCAGGAACAATCCAGTCTGTCGGGCCATCAACTGTGATGTTACTAGATTTCAAGTTCTGCACTCCATGCTTCTTCTGCTCCATCAGGAACTATTTGTTGGGTTCCCTTTAAGAGAAGTTGTTGATGGTAGCTGGGCACCATCTAGTTCTTCCAGTCTCATGCTGTTGTAGTTTCTGAGTCCTTTCTGTCTCTGGCCACGTATTTTTCACATGTCTTAAATGTTCTTCATTCTCTTTTGTTCCAGGTGTGTTGAGACAATCTGATGCTTCTTAGATGGCTGCTTGCTAGCTTTTAAGACCCAGATGTCACTCAGCAAAGTGGAATGCAGGGCATTGTCTTAGTAAACTTTGTTATGCCAGTTAGCCTAGATGTTCCCTGAAACCAAGGTCCCCAGACAACAGTCTCTTCTACTCTGTCCTTTGAAGTGCTTGTTTGTGTTCATAATGTTTCTTAGCTTTTTGGTTTAGTTCAATTGTGGCAAAATGGAGGATTTATTTTTAATATTTTACTAATAATAGTTCTCAGATCTTTTTCTCCCTCCTTTTTATACTACATTGCTTTTTGCACTACATATTGCAAACCAGTGTAAAAGCCATGTGTTTGTTCTCCTGGTACTTGTAGGGAAGTTGAAACCAAGAGAATCCCACTTAAGTCATGGGAACTCACTGCCTGGCTTCCTCGCTATAAACACAAATCAAATATAAGATTATAAATAATTTACGTATCATATAAACCAAATATAGTCTATAAACCAAATGCAACCCAAAATATAAACCATGTTGTTGTTGCTGGGTATTGTCAAGTCAATTTTGATTCTTAGAGAGCCCATGTAACAGAGTAGGATAGTCCCATAAGGTTTTCTTCGTTCTGATTTTTACAGAAGAAGATGGTTAGGTCTTGCTCTTGTGAAGCTGCTGTCAACCTTTCGGTTAGCAACTGAGCACTTATAATGCCTGGGCCAGCAAGGCTACTAAATAAAAATCATAGAACAAATCCAAACTACTCTTTCCTCCCTTTTTGAAAGTCACTCTGGATCTTGAGTACTGTTCTACTCTTTCCAGAGGTCCCATTTAATGAGCAATAAAGCTTTTCATAACATCTTGGTGAGTGCATATCTTTATCAGTCTCAGTATCTAAACCAATATAAGGCATGGTTTTCTTATGATGTCTTATTGATCACCAATTTCATATTTTTGCTCTAACTGACACTGGAAACTCTCAGGACCCTGATCCCATAAGAGTGGTATTTTTGTCTCCAGTGATCCTTGTTGCTTCTTCTAGACCTTTGTATCATATCCGCCCTAAAAATTTGTCATACCATAAGTTTATTGCCTCTTTTTAGGACAAATATGATTCCAGTTGGTGTCATTTATGTAGCAAACATTTTTAAAATTTGCTGACTTTTTCCTATCACTATATTGTCAACATTCTTGATGATTACTGCTACGGATTGAATAATGTTTCCTCAAAATATGGTTGAAATCCAAATTTCTGCACCTGCAAATATGACTCTATGAAGGAATTGAGGTTTCTCTGTCATGCTAATAGAGTTCTACCAGAAGGGAGTGAATGGGTGATAAATGTGACCACTTTTGAGTTCTAAAAAATGGCACATAGGAACCATACACAGGGTAGAGGGAGGAGAAAGATGGATTACAGAGACATATACGTCTTATGAGACCAGGAATGACCAAATACAATGAAAATAAACAAGGAAGCATCTCCCCCTAGAACCATGTCTTGGATTTGAGCATCTAGCCCCATGAACTGTGAGCAAATAAATTATTTTATTTAAAATCATACACTAGTATTATTTCTGTTATGGTAGCAATAGGTATCTGTGAAAAGCAAGAAATTTCAAAAAAACTATAACATCTGCCTTGAATATGGTCTAGGCATTTTATTCCTACGTTTTAATCCAAGAGAACTAAAACCATATATTCACACAAGCACTTGTACATGAATTTTCATAAAAGCTTTATTAGTAATAGTCAAATGATCCAACTATCAGTCAGCAGAGGAATAAATAGATAGCTGTGTGATACATCCGTATAATGAAATGTCACTGATCAATAGAAAGGAGAAACTGAAAAACTATTAATACAAGCTACTGCATGGATGAATCTCAAAATATTACTAGATTTCATTTACAAAAAGTTTTGAAAATTTTTACTAATGTCTAAACACTGAGAGTAAGTCATACATCCCCAGGGCAAGATGTGAAAAGCAGTGGGGGCAGTAAAGCAAAGGGGGTCACAAAGGAAGATTTGAGGACAAGAATATGTTCACTGCTTAAGTATGGCGATGTTTTCTCACATTTTCAAAAGTTATCAAATTGCGTATTTTATCTATATTTAGTTTATTGTATGTCAAGTCTACCTTAGCAAAGCTCAAAAAGTAAGTGGAAGAGCATCCTCTACTCTCCAAATCCCCATATCTCGTGCTCTACTTTACTGCTTCTTTTTCTATAAGTAAAACATTTTAGAGAATTTTTTTCTCTGTATTTGGTACCTCATAACCTCACATTCCCTCTCCATTGTTAAACTTTCTTTTTTTTATTTGCATTGGCTATACAAATTAACTGTAAATTAATTAAAATTACATGCAAACACATACATTTTCTCACAGTCTCATTACCTGGGCATTACTAACTGTATCATTTCATCATATATCCTTTTAGATATTTTTCTATGCAGAATGTATATTTTCTCAAAATAAAACCCCTTCTCTTTTTAACTCATTCCAGTCAGAATCTTGTCCCCAGTGCTCCTCTAGGTTACCAGTGGGCTCCATATCGCCAAATCTAATAGTAAAATGTCAGTTTTCGTTAAATTCCAACTCTGAGAATCATTTGATACAACTGATCACTCTTTTCTTCTTAAGATATCTTCTACATTGAGTTTCTGGGATAACATATACCTCTGGCTTTTGCCCCACCTCCCTCATGAATCTTAATTGTTTGATCACCTATTTCTCTCAGATCTCTAAATTTTGTGATCCATGGTTTAGTTCCTGGCTCTCTTCTCTCCGTTATCCACATTCATACACAGGAAATTACATCTTGTCCTGAGGCTGTGATGCTATCAATAATCACAATGACAAGCACATTAATATTTCCCTGAGCTCCTGATTTATGTGAAAACATGCTTGTTTTATTTGGATGTGCAATAGGAGTCTTGAATATATTTTAAAACAATGTTAGAGTTAAAATATTCCCCCCAGGGGGCTCCTCTTCTGTCTACCTCTCTCCTTTCATGGTACCTATAATCACAAAGGTGATGATATGGATGATGCTGGCGTTCTTCCTGTTGTAGCCCTTGCCATCCCTCTGTTGTATTACAGTAACCCCTCTGACACCACTTCATTCACTTTGACCTCCGTGCCAGTCCTTGGGCACGTGACGTATGCTCCTGTTTGTCATTTTTACCACTTCATTCCTGTTTCAGTTCACTTCTCCTCTTGAGAGAGCACTTCTCTGGCCTCTGGATACAAAACAATACCCCCATCACTCTCTCTTTGCCCTGTACTTCTTTGTCATTTCATTTTCCACTTTTAGCTTTACCTGACACTACATCACTTCTTAATTTATTTTCTCTTTTAGCCCCGAGAATGTAAGCTCCAGAATGAGGACAGAGATCATATTTTTAACTGCTCTATCTCTAGCACTTAGAATAATAGCTAGCTTAGAACAGGTAGTACACTTAGTAACAATATTGCTATCTGTACTTTTAATTATTTAACATAACTTGGGAAGCCCTGGTGGTGCAGTGCTCAAGAACTACAGCTGCTGACTAAAAAGTCATCAGTTCGAATCCATCAGGTGCTCCTTGGTAAACTTTATGGGAGAATTCTACTTTGTCCTATAGAATTGCTATATTACTGGAAAAATCCTGGCTGCAGACTTGTGATGCCTTTCTCTACTAAGCCAATTATGCAGAAACAGACATTGAATCTTTTTTTTGTCTAATTTTTATTTTATTTTATTTTATTTTTATTTAACATGACAGAGTGAAAATGTACATTCACGTATAAATTTACATGCCCCCCGATATGCAGCTTCCACTGCTCTCCCTGTCCGGTGACTGCACACTATTCCTCTCTGCTCCATACATGTCTCATCCTCCCAATAGCCTCCTTTCCCCTCCTCTCCGTCCACTCCCCTTCCTCCAGCCAGAGGTCAGCAGGATGACATCCTATAGATGTATAGAATCATAAAGTGCTTCCAATATATGGTCACTCTGCATTGCCAAGTCCAATCCATTCCTGTCCAAAGAGTGGACCTTTGTTATTATTTATAGGAAAGGGCAGCATCAGGGCCTGGGGCTATGCTGTCAGAGGAACCCCCAAACCACTGGACCATCAGTTGAGGTCTTTTAGTGGAGATCTCATGATGCACCCCTTTTTATTCTTGTGTAGCCAGCGAGACTCCTCTCTGTGAGCTCCATCGTGGCTATCACTGGTGGTAGCTGGGCACCATCCGGTTCTTCTGGTCCCAAGTCGATGCAGGCACCCACTCTTGTGGGTCTCTCTGTCTTCTCAGTTGTCTTTACCTCATGTCATTTTGGTCCTCAGTGAGCATCCATTCCTGCTGAGTTGGGACTATTTGCTGTGTCCTCGGATGCCAGCTTGGCAGCTTTTAAAACCCCAGACACCGCTCATCAATGTGGGGTGCAGAGAGCTCTCTTAGCAAAATGCTAGTTGTGCCAATTGGCCTGGATTTTGCCTAAGAGCATGGTTCCCCGCCCCCCACCCCAGCTACTCAATCCTTGCAGTATTGAGTTAAGATGGAAGAAGTCCTCAAGTTATGCTGAAGTCCACTTAATGTTGTTCTTGTTTCTAATGTGTGCTACCACCACTTTCTCCCAAATAGATTTCTAGTAACTATCTAAACTAAACCCTCCCCCCTCACCCTCCCTCCCTCCCCTCCCTTGCAGCTGTCAAAGAGTCTTTTCTTCTATACACAAGTTTGTTTTTGAGATCTTATCGTAGAGGTCTCATACAGTATTTGTCCTTTTGTCGCTCACTATTTTCACTCAACATAATGTCTTCCAGTTGAAACTGGGCTAGGAGATGTGTCCTGGAATCATCGTTATTCTTTATCATTGCGTAGTGCTCCATTGAGTATATATACCATAGTTTACCTATCTGTTCTTCCATTGTTGGGCGTCTGGGTTGAGTCCATCTTTTTGCTATCGTAGACTGTGCTGCGGTAAACATTTTGGTGCATGTGTCCATCGGTGTGAAAGGCCTTGAATCTGTAGGATATATTCCAAGTAGTGGAATTACTGGGTCAAATGGTATGTCGATATCCGTTTTTTTAAGGAAGTGCCAGATTGCCTTCCAAAGAGGCTGGACTATTTTGCAACCCCACCAACAGTGTAGGAGGGTTCCACTTTCTCCACAGCCTCTCCAGCATTTGTTGTTTTGTGTTTTCTGGATCATGGCCAATCTTGTTGGGGTGAGATGGTATCTCATTGTTGTCTTGATTTGAATTTCTTTAATAACTGAAGATCGTGAACATGTCCGTATGTGTTTTTTGGCTGCCTGGATCTCCTCTTTAGTGAAGTGTCTGTCCATCTCCTTTGCCCATTGCTTAATTGGATGGTTTATCTTCTTCTTATTGATATTTTGTAGTATCTTATAGATTATGGAGGTCAGGCGTCGGTCTGACATAGAGTTGCCAAATATTTTTTCCCATTCTGTGGGTGTTCTTTTAATAAAGTCTTTGGATAAGGAAAAGTGTTTGATTCTTAATAGTTCCCATTTACCTATTTTCTCTTCTGTTGATTGAGGTTTCTTTGACAGAATTTGGAGTCTGTCCTCATTGTGTATTAAAACTTTCATTGTTGTTCCTACCTTTTCTTGGATGAGTGTTATCGTTTTAGGTTTGATATTTAGGTCTTTTATCCAGTTGGAGTTGGTTTTTGTATAAGGTGTAAGATATGGATCTTGATTCAGTTTATTGCAGATGGATAACCAATTTTGCCAGCACCATTTGTTGGAGATACTGTTTTTACCCCAGTTTAATGTCTTAGGGCCTTTGTTGAATATCAACTGTTCATAGGCAGACGGTGTTATCTCTGGGGTCTCAATTCTGTTCCATTGATCCATCTGTCTGTTCTTGTACCAGTACCAGGCTGTTTTGACCACTGTGGCAGTGTAGTATGTTCTAAGGTCAGGTAATGAGAGGCCTCCCAGTGTGTTCTTCTTCTTTGGTAGTACATTACTTATCTGGGGCTTCTTCCCTTTCCAAACAAAATCGGTGATTTGTCTCTCCATCTCATTAAAAAATGATGCTGGAACTTGTATTGGGATTGCATTACATAAATAAATTGCTTTGGGTAAAATAGACATTTTCACAATGTTAAGTCTTCCTATCCTTGAGCAGGGTAGGTTTTTCTATTTATCTAAGTCTCTTTTAGTTTCTTGTAGTAAGGGCTTGTAGTTCTCTTTGTAAAGGTCTGTTGTTTCTCTGGTTAGATTAATTCCTAGGTACTTTATGTTCTTAGGGCTATCGTAAATGGTATTGATTTGATAATTTCCTCCTTAACAGTCTCATTGTTGGTATAAAGGAACCCTACTGATTTACTTATGTTTATCTTGTATCCTGAGACTTTGCTGAACTCTTCTATCAGTTTGAGTAGCTTACTTATAGATTCCTTGAGATTCTCTGCATATACAATCATATCATCTGCGAACAGGGAGATTTTAACTTCCTCTTTGCTGATGCAGATGCCCTTTATTTCTTGGTCTTGTCTAATTGCTCTGGCTAGAACTTCTAGCACAATGTTGAATAGGAGAGGTGACAGTGGGCATCCTTGTCTAGTTCCTGATCTCAAGGGAAAGTCTTTCAGTCTCTCTCCATTCAGGATGATGTGGACAATTGGCTTTGTATAAATGGCCCTTATTGTGTTGAGGAATTTGCCATCTATGCCCATTTTGCTAAGAGTTTTTAGCACGAATGGGTGTTGGACTTTGTCAAATGCCAGACATTGAATCTTTAAAAGGATTTTATTCAGATTGCCCACAACCTGAGAAGATGTTGATTTAGCACCCTGAAAACCATCTTAATATCTCAGTCCAGGGTGACAAGTTTCATAAAAGTGTTTAGGGAACGGAAGGGGGTAGCCAAAGCTGGTGGAGAGTACACAGCTTCTGTCTCAAGGCAAGCTGTCTTTGAGGTTTGCAGGCTTGTTGCTTATCTACATACCGGGCTGCAAATTGGTGTCACCCTGTCCAATCAGTGTTCCAGAAGAGCCTGGGAAGACAACCTCAAAATCTTTACAAGTACCAGTTAGAAGACCACACCAGACCCAGTGCCATTGACTCAATTACAATTCATAGTGACCTTGTAAGTCAGAGTAGAACTGCTCTGCAGAGTTTCCAAAGAGTGCCTGGGAGATTCGAACTGCCAACCTTTTGGTTAGCAGACATAGCACGTAATCACCACACCTCCAGGGCTTCTGTAGTCAAAAGGGAGATTACAATTTTCTTTATGTGTCACAATTCATAGGGGAGGGAAAAAAGTTTCAGTATTAAAAAAATAAAAATGAAATAGATCACTCCACAATAATAGTTGGAGACTTCAACACTCCACTTTCAGTAATGGACAGATTGCCCAAAAAAAAGAGCTCAATAAAGGCACAGAAGATCTATTGTGACAATTAACCAACTAGATCTCGTTGACATATGCAGAACTTGTTATCCGTCAACAGAAAAGTACACCTTCTTCTGCAATTAACATGGAACATTTTCCACAATAGACCGTGTGTTAGGACATAAAGCAAATCTCAACAAAATCCAAACCATTGAATTATTGCAAAGCATCTTTTTAGACCATAAAGCCATAGAACTCGAAATTAATAGAGGAAAAAAATAGACAGATATGTGAACTCATGGAAACTGAACAACACTTCACTCAAAAAGTTGTGGGTTATAGAACGAATCAAGGATGAAATCAAAAAATTATGGAATCACATGAGAACACATCATACCCGAATCTATGGGATATAGCCAAAGCATTTCTCGGAGGTCAGTTTTATCTATTAATGCACACATTTGGGAGGGAGAACTGACCCAAACCAAAGAAATCACCTTACAGCTTGAAAAAGTAAAAAGAGAAAAACAGAGTAGTCTCTTGGGTACCAAAAGAAAACACATAGTAAAGATAAGAGCAGAACTAAATGCATTAGATAAGAGAATGACAATTGAAACACTTAACAAAACCAAAAGCTGTTTTTTGGAAAAGATCAACAAAATTGATAAAGCACTAGGTAAACTTACAAAAGAAAAATAGGAGAGGAAACAAATAACCCAAATAAGAAATGGGAAGGGAGATGTCACAACAGACCCAGCTGAAATCAAAAGTGTCAGAACACTACAAAAGATTTTACTCTAATAGATTTGAAAAAACAGAGGACATGGACAAATTTCTAGATTCATATCACCTGTCAAAATTATCACAACAAGATATTTTACCTGAAGCAATCTACATATACAATGCAACCCAAATACAAATCCCAGTGACATATTTTAATGAGATGGAGAAACAAATCACCAGCTTTGTTTGGAAAGGGAAGAAACCCCTGATAAGCAAAGCACTACTGAAGAACATGAACACAGACAGTGGCATCACACTATCTGACCTTAGAACGTATTACAGTGCCACAGTTGTCAATACAGCCTGATACTGGTACAAAAAGAGACATATAGACAAATGGAACAGAGCTGACACCCCAGAGATGCCACCATCCTCTTATGAACAGCTGGTATTTGACCAAGTACCTACAATTGTAAACTGGGATACAGTCTCTTTAACAAATGGGGCTGGCAAAGTTGGATATCCAACTAGAAAAAATTAAAACAAGACCCATATCTCACACTTTACACAAAATTAACTCAATTGGATAAAAGACCTAAATATCAACCCTAAAATGATAAACATCATGCAAGAAAATATAGAGTCAACATTGGAAACTTTAATACACAAATTAGATAGACTTCAAAATCTGAAAACAAAGCACAATCAACAGAAGAGAAAATAGATAAAATGGAATTACTAAGAATCGAACACTTTTGCTCATCTAAAGACTTTATGAAAATAGTTAAAAGACCACCTACAGAATGGGAAAAAATATTCAGTAACTGCATGTTACCCAAAGTCTGATCTCTATAACCTACAAGGTACTGCAAAGTATCAACATGAAAAAAGTAAATAACCCAGTTAAACGATGGTCAGAGGAGATGGACAGACACTTTACCACAGAGGACATAAAGGCAGCCAAAAGACATATGAGGAAATGTTCACAATCATTGTTAGAGAAATCCAAATCAAAACTAAAATGAGATACCATCTCACCTCAACAAGGTTGCCCATGACGCCCAAAACACAAAACAACAAATGTGGGAGAGGCTGTGGAGAAATTGGAACTCTCCTATACTGTTGGTGGGATTGCAAAATGGTACAACCTCTTTCAAAAGCAATCTGGCACTTCCTTAAAAAGCTGGAAATAGATATACCATTTGATCCAGTAATCCCACAAACTGATACACATACATGAATGTTTATTGCAGCACAATCCACAATAGCTGAAATATGCAATCAACCCAGATGCCCAAAGACAGATGAATGGATAAACAAAGTATGGTACATATACTCAGTGGAACACTATGCAATGATAAAGAATAGTGGTGATTTTAGGAAGCATCTCATAATCTGGTTTCAGCTGGAAGAAATTATGCTGAGTGAAATTAGTCAGTGGCAGAAGGACAAACATTGCATGAGACCCCGTACTGTAAGGAATTAAAAACAGACTCAAGTACAGAAGAAAATACTCTTTGATGGCTGAAAGGGAGAGGATGGAGCGAGAGGGCTGGTCATAGATTAGATAGTTGATAGAAATTTGGTTAGGTGAAAACAGTGACTGCACACAGTAGAAAGAAGACCAACTTAACTGGACTTTAACGTAACCTGAAAACTCTTCTAATCTTAACCCAATATTGCAAGGATAGGGTAGCAGGGGTAGGGGTATGGGGACCATGCTCTCAGGAGACATAGAAGTCAACTGGCATGATTAGTGTATTGCTGAGAGAATCTTCTGCACTTCACGTTGGTGAGTGGTGCCAGGGGTCTTACATGCTACCAAGCTTCTATGTGAGGTACGCCAAATGATCTCAACTTATCTAGAACAGACATCACCAAGAACAACAAAAGACATGAAGGGAAAAGATCCCAGGAGACAGAAGGACCTGTGTGAATGGGTGACTGTATCAACATGTGACCAGAAGAACTAGGTGGTGACTGGCCATCACCAAAGACAGCTGTGATGGGGCACAAAATGTCGAGCCCCAGTCACAACACAAGAGAGGGGTGCACCTCAAGTACTCCACTAAAAGACCACACTTGATGGTCCAACAGCCTTGGATTCCCCTAGGACCGTGGCCCGTAGACCTGCTGTTGCACCTTACTGGAAAACATTACTAAGGTCAGCTGTTTGGACTAGAATGGACTGGACTCAGGAACACAATGTGACCATATGATGTGTATACTTTACGGTTCTATGCATCTATAAGATGCTGTCCCACTAGCCTCCTACTGGAAAGCAGAAGAGAGGTTGGAGAGTGGGGTCAGGAGACTTCTAAGAGGATACAACATATGTACAACAAAAAGGAGGAATGTGCAGTCACCGGGTGAGGTGAGAGGAAGGAGCTGTAGATGGGATATGCAAATTTAATTTGAATTGTGTACTCTTACTTAACCATAATAAAAATAAAGAAAGAAAACCACAATAAGAGAAATTTTGGAGAAATAGATGGCAAATCACATTAACTAAACTTTGGGAAATAAATACTTACCTAGCTTTATTGTGTGTGGATATTTTTATGATTACAATCAGTTATTTCATAAGATGTTTATGACCTGATCTTTTTTTCATGGAGTCTTAGGTCTCATTTGTATTCTCAGTAGCCAACTCAAGTAAAGGATAGTGTATCTTATAAATGTTAGTAAATATAATTCATAAGATATAATTTATAAAACTTAATTGTCTACTTCTCTCTAATGATGTTCTTTTTAAGTGTTGTTGAGTTAGTTCCAACTCATAGCAACCCTATAAACAACAGAATGAAATATTGCTGACCTTGTGCCATGTCCACAACCATTTTTTTGCTTAAGCTCATTGTTGCTGTCACTGGGTCAATCCATCTCGCAGAAGATCTTTCTCTTTTTTGCTGACCCTCCACTCTATCAGCATTATGTCCTTCTTGAGGGACTGGTCTTTCCTGACAACATGTCCAAAGTATGTAAGACACAGTCTTGCCATCTTTGCTTTCAAGGAACATTCTGGTTGTACTTCTTCCAGAGCAGATCTGTTCTCTTGGCAGTCCATGTCACCTTCAATGTTCATCTCCAACACCACAATTGAAAAGCATCAACTCTTCTGTCTTCTTTGTTCATGGTTCCGCTTTCACATGCATATGATATGATTGAGAATATCATGGCTCAAGTGAGATGCATTTCAGTCTTCAAGGTGACATCCTTACTTTAGAATGCTTTAAAGAAGTCCTTCGCAGTAGATTTTCCCAGTGCACTGAGTCTTTTGATTTCTTGACTACTGCTTCCACGGGTGTTGATTGTGGATCCCAGTAAAATGAAATCTTTGACAGCCTCAATCTTTTCTCCATTTATGACAATGTTGCTTACTGATCCAACTATGAGGGTTTTTGTTTTCCTGATGTTGAGGTGCAATCCATACTGAAAGCTGTGGTCCTTGATCTTCATCAGTAAGTGTCACAAATCTTTATTTCCAGCAAGTAAGGTGGTATCGTCTGCATAACATAGGTTGTTAATGAGTTATCCTCCAATCCTGATGCCTTGTTCTTCTTCATATAATCCAGTTTCTCAGATTATTTGCTAGTCATACAGATTAAAAAGGTATGGTGATACAACCCTGAGGCTCACCTTTCCTAACTTTAAACCATGCGGTGTCCCCTTGTTCTGTTCACATAACTGCCTCTTGATTCATATACAGATTCCTTAAGAGCACAATTAGGTGTTCTGGAATTCCCATTCTCCCCAACATTAGCTGTAATTAGTATGATCCACACAGTCAAATGCTGTTGTATAGTCAATGAAATATAAGTAAACATCTTTCTGGTAGTTTTTGCTTTAAGCCAAGATCCATCTGACATCAGTGATAATAGTCCTGGTTCCACATCCTCTTCTGAATCCAGCCTAAATTTTTGGACGTTGCTTGTTAATATACTGTTGTAGTCACTTTTGTGTGATATTGAGCAAAATTTTACTTACATGTGATTTAACAATATTGTTCAGTAATTTCTACATTTTGTTGGATTACCTTTCTTTGAATGGGCATAAATATGGATCCCTTCCAGTCACTTGGCCAGCTAGCTGTCCTCCAAATTTCCTGGCACTCTACTGATATTACTACATTTATTGTGCATATATATCCTAAGAGAATTGTCATATTAATTAACTAAGCAATATCAATATATTAATGACATAACTGATACAGACTTTCAGTTCAAGATGGCTATGTCTTCCTTTTCTTCTAAAATCTAATAAACATAACTGTAAAGGAATGAGGAGAAATGAAATAAACCTGTAGCAACAACAAAGAGCATTAGAAAAGACAGTAAGTTATCAGCAGACAAAGTATTTCAGTATGCTTCAAAGGGCAGAATACTGATAGAAGTTTGATAACAGGTGAAAAAAATGAATAAGATAAAGAATATGTATTAGGCCAAAATAATCTGGAGTCTCTGGAAAATGACCTTAGAAAAGCTTACTTTTTGTTTCTGCAGTGCTAGATTGTGGCATCAGAAAGGGGCTATAGAAAGAGAAGTTCATTGAGAAGCTGCCTGACGAAAAACTGCCCTGGGCCTATCTTCCCACACTCTCTCTTCCCTATTCCTTTGTAATTCCAACTGAGAGCTACCAGCATCAAGATATTTTTACCTAAGAAAAAAAAATCAGAGGCCATTATGCCACAAATACTTAACTGGCAATGGAAAACTAACCCTCAGATTGTTAGCACAGACAGCAAAGAAAAAGGTCTCTTTATCCTCACAGTTTGAGGGTAAGTAGTCTAATGTCCAGTTCTCTATTTGTCAAATCCTATTGATTATCAATCATGGTAATCATGAATATCCATGATTATCCTTCCATCTTCTTAGTAAAATAACAGGTTTAATAATGCAAAGATCTAGACACTCTACATCAGAATTATTAAAATGATTCCCATCCTTAAATATGAATAGATGCCCACACAGTAAATGAAAAAGATCAACATAAATCAACTAATAAAACAATTTACCTGTGAGCGAGAAATATTTTTATAGTCAATAGAAGATCACTTTAAAAAACCTTGATTTTTATCATCAGAGAAATGAGTGCTACAAAAACCAACAGAAACATGATAGAACTAAATACTGTGACTGCTGCCTCAAGTCCATTCCGACTCACAGTGATCCTGTAGGTCAGAGGAGGACTGCCCCACAGTGTTTCCAAAGAGGGCCTGGTGGATTTCAATTGCTAATGTGATAAAGTCCAAAAAAATGAAAGCTAGTTTTAATAAATACAAATAAAACAGACAAAGCTCTAAAATGTTTCCACAAAGTATAAACAGGCATGATTTTTTTAAAAAGCATATGAACAAATATACATACATATATAGGTATATGTGTATGTATATACATGTATGTATGTATATTGTATGTACATAGTTATATATGTATGTATAGATGCATATACACACACTCATCTTAGGGATGTAAAAGAACAAGTATAGCTAAAGAAGGCTAGCAAATAAAAGCAATGTGCAGATGTGGAGAGAAATGGAAGGGTATTAATATTTTCATTTCATATAGTGACACCAATTGCCGTTGAGCTGAGTCATTTCCACTTCCGTTGATCACACGTGTGTCAGAGTAGAATTGTACTCATATTGATTATCAATCATGATAATCACGAATATCCATGATTATCCCTCCATCTTCTCAGTAAGATAACAGGTTTAATAATGCAAAGATCTAGTAGACACTCTGTCAGAATTATTAAAATGATTAAAATGTGTCAGAGTAGAATTGTGCTTCACAAGATTTTTAATGGCTTATTTTGCAGAAGTAGATTGCCAGACCTCTTCTCAAGTGCCTCTGAGTGGACTCGAACTGCCAGCCTTTCTGTCAGCAGCTGAGTTCCTTAAATGCAGCACACAGAGATGCTTAAGTAGTGACAACCAAGCAAGGACATTGAAAGCAGAAGCTTGATTATATAACATCTCAGACAAACACTATAAATAGAAAGGAGGAGGGGGGAATGAGGAGGTGAGAGATAATATCCCTCTAGACAGAAGAATGTTTTTATCTAAATTAAGATATAGGAGTTTGCGCTTCTACTTTATATTTTTGCAATAGCCATTAAAGATTTAAATGAAATGGCAGTGTGGAGTTCTTGGAAAGCTTATGGTAAAAGATTGAGAGTGTGCACTTTAAGCCCTTCTGTACCAATGAAATTCTTTTTACATTGTGCATGCAAATATTTTAAATCTATTTTAAATAATTGAGAAATCTATATTCCCCCAAAAGATATAATAAAAAATGCTGTTCAACCTGATATATTTAAAACAGTAGAAATAATTCAACTAAACTGGTTGCATTTAACATAGTTTGACAGAGTGCCTGCTAATTTGACATTTATCTGACGGAATTTGCCATTAAAGAGAGGCAAAATAATCACAGTTATAGACTGTGTAGCCATAGCTCAAAGCTATGTCTTTATTGTACGTTGTGTAGTCTAATGAATGGTGTTTAGAGGATGCTTTTTGTTGCATTTTATTTAAAACATTTTATTAAAAAAGAAATACTTGTTTATTGTGGAGACTTCGACAAAGAAAGAACAATAAATGTCACTTTTAATCCAATGGCTGTCATTTTAAGCTACTACTTTAATGTACTCTTATTTTCTTGAGAAAAGATTCTCAGGAGGTGATTTAACATTTCATAACACTCTATGCATAAGCTCACATATTATTTTAAATAAAATTTATAAGTTGGATGCATATGTAATTCCAGGTCCAATTTTTCAGTTATTGAAGTGTTTTAGCCATTTTTGTGCTGTGCCGTTTGAGAGGAAATATTACTTATGGGAGTGGTTACATAACAGGTATAGTAAGAGGGAAATATAAATATATATAAATGCAAGTTATTTCCACTTTAGACATATATGACTTGCTTATTTGAAAGTAGACAATTTTCTCTTTACCTTGAATATACAAAATAAAGATCTTGAAAAAAAAAAAAAACACCTTTGGCTTAATTCTTTGGACTCCTGCTGTGAGTTCCTATGCAGGTTTAATACCAGTGAACAAGTAATGAAGATATCAACGGAAATCAAAATTAAGCAGTCATCCTCATCACGATACAGTTTTGCTAAATTTTAAGATTTAGTTTTTGCAGTAAAACCTAACAAACCCATTGCAGTTGAGTCATTTCCAACTCATAGCACTCCTATACGACAAAGTAGAATTGCTCCATAGATTTCTCAAGGACACCTGGCAGATATGAACACTTGACTTTTTGGTTAGCAGCAGTAGCACTTAACCACGGCGGCATACTGGTTTTCCAGTATTCGTAGTAGACCCATTTATTGTCCTCGTAAGCCTCTATTTATAACTGATTTTCTGTATTTGACCTCCATCCCATGATTTCACGATCACCTGGATGTTTTTCAGTCCGTGAAATTCTATAAAGCACCAATTATTTAAAATATATAAAATAAATTGCTGAACTATAAAGTACATATGAAAGTAACATGGGATAAGTAAAATTCATGTAGGTTTTTAGGAGGTAGGATTTTCTGCAACCTAGTTTTCGAGGAAGGCTTCATATAAGAGATGAAATGCAGAACTAAAAGTGCAGTAACAAGAGCGTTCTAGGAGAAAAGTAGAAGCAAAATAAGCGACTGGAAAGGTAGACACGACTTCTCTATAACTGAATTGAAGTTTGTTTAAGCCTGGAATTAGACTTCTATGGGACTGAATCATCTCGACGTCTAGTTAATAGGTGGGTTTGAATCAGCTGGCCTGAGTGTGATCTGAAATTCTGCTTTTCTATAAAGTTCCAAAAGATGCTGATGCTGCTGGTCCAAGGACCCCATTTGATTCAAGTAAGTCTGATTTCACCGAGATTCAAAACAAAGGTTTTGAACTGAAAGCAATGGAAAAGACAAATGACTCAAGGCAAAACTGTGGATGCTTCCAGACATTCCTTTTTACAGATGTTTGTATTTATCTCATCTAGCAACCTTCAGGGGATACAAGTCTCATTTTGCCATTTAAAAAAGGAAGCTTTTCCTATAGAGCAGATTCGAACTCCTAGCAACCCTTTAAGACAGAGTAGAGCTGTCCTACAGGGTTTCCAAGGAGGAGCTGGTGGATTTGAACAGCTAATCTTTGGTTAACAGCCAAGCTATTAACCACTGCACCACCAGGGCTCCATACTAAGTGACAAGTCCTCCTAACTCACTGACATCTATGTTTGCCTCACCCAGCACTTTTCAGAATTTGATTCTGCCCAGTCTGCAGAGATCTATCACTTTCCTAAACACTTGTTCATTTTATTTGTATCTTTAAAAATAGTCATTAATTTTCTGCTTGGATAATTTCAATGTTTGACAGAATACTTCTTCTCTGATGGCTAATTCAGCCAGGTGATATTTCCAACCATTCGCTTAAGCACTGTCCACAACTTGTAACTTAAAATACGTGATCTGATTACTGGAGTTCACTTAGTCATATGAATATCTTTAATGGTGAATATGGTTAAGTGTTCAATTACTGACTGAAAAGTTGGTGATTTGACCCCTCCCAGAGGTGCCGGGAGGCAGGCCTGGAAATTTGTTTTTAAATCCAATTGATCAGTTGTACTCTGCACACACATGGCTGCCCTGAGTCAGAATCAGTTCAATATTCAACAAGGAACTGACAACATCCCCAGTAACTTTACCAGTTATATTTCTGTACTTAAAAAAATGATTGGGAAATATCTTTAAAATGTTTTAAAATGTAAATTTTGTTATTTTATCTTAAAACATTTATACTCAGTATCACATGTTTTCTTAGCATCTGGGTAAGTCTGACTTAGTGTGAAGCTCTGCTTGAAAGTCACTTTTCCCGTGTAATACCCTGACATTGGAACAACCGATGAACATGAAGGGAAGCATCTGACAGCCCCTTTGTAGATGATAATTCTTAAAAATGAGTTGTTATCAACTTAAAACAACTAGAGGAGCTATAATTGAGATTTCATTAGTGATACAACCACAAGCTAGGTGAGTTATTGTGTTATTAATAAATAAAGAAAGGAATTAACCTTCAATTTAGGTTTATTTTAGTCTGTAAGGTAGAAAGTCATTCAACTAAATGTTCATTATTCCTGATCTTTAGATGAAAGATAACTTTTCCCTGAAAGATATGAAAAAAATGTTATGTTGATTTCAAACGTTCAGCGAGGGATAATGCTAAGATGTTGAAATGTCTTTGGAATAAGAAAGTAACTAATGTGTACACTAGAAATATTGCAAATAAGAAATGATTACCATTGGGAATTTGCATGAATCTGAATCTTAAATAGTTCTTTCTGTGTTAAAGTTGATCTTTAAAAATAAATTTAAGAACACGGAACAAGGACTCTACGAGTCATTACACAAAATTAAACTGATTAATCACCAAGTTTAGGAAATTGGATCCAAGATAAATTCCTTATTATAGTGGTATTGGAGAAGGCAAGCTTATGTAATGGTGTTTGAAACACTACTTTCTCTATAAATGGTGATTAATAAACTTTAATTTTTTTAATATATTCAATTTACAAATGTGTTTATATCAATTATTATATCTAGTTTCAAATAGTAATAATCTTTTTTACAGATGAAAAATAAATTAATGTCCTCACTGTGAGTAAAGAAGTAGATGAACAACCAATATAAACATTACATAAAACCAATATACATATCATTGTAATTCTACTTTACAGCTATTTTTCTAGACACCAATTATGTACTTAAAATAAAATGATTATGAAGGGTATGTCATAACCTAGATGATTGATGGAAGACAGAATTAATGATAAAGATGTGATTCATTATTTTTAGAATGTTAGAAATACATTGATTATAAAAATAATAAAAAGCTATTATGGAAACTTCTACTGATTCATCAAGGATTATACACATAAAATTAACTTTTTTCCACTGGAAAATGTTTAATAACTATAAAAACCATATTTACCACTCTAAATTGAAATAGTTGTAAGACTACTCTGTTCACATATAACATGGGCATGGAAAATTACTGTTACCCTGAGGTATTACAACATTGCAGTTAGAGATCATCCAGAAAAGGAGACTTTCCAGTGAGTTTCAGGATAACAAATCAGAAACAGGGCAATAAAACAATTAGAAACAAGCATGATAATACCAATAATATAAGTAAATGTACATAGTATTGCAGCTTCCAACATACAGCAGAAGGCTTAGTAAAATCTCTGTAATGAGCAATTTCTCTGTGTGTCATAGTTCACTTAATCTCTCAACAACCATATGTCCCTTCAGAAATGAGCATAGCAATTTGGCTGGGCTGTGATTTCCAGTATTGTGTGGTTGTCTTCCATTTTGCGATTTCCCTATACCACAAACCCTGACCCCTACCTGTGGCTGATAGATAGGGTTATGTTAAAAGAGGATTAGGGCGAGACTGCAACATGCTCACTAAAGGAATTTCCCAGAATGTGGCTTGCGCCACCTTTTATCCTACAAGAGATAAAATGTAAGGGATGCAAGCAGAAAATTGGGAATCTCATACCACCAAGACAGCAGCACCGGGAGATATGCAGATCCTTCAGATCCGAGGTTCCTGCACCAAGATGCTCACTGACCAAAGACTGATGCAACACAAGGACCTTACTCCAGAGTCCACAGAAAGTGAAAGCCTTTCCCCAGATGGGACACCCTGAATACAGACTTGTAACCTTTTGGACTATGCAAGACTAAGTTTTTCTTTGCTAAAGCCATCCACTTGTGGTATTTCTATTACAGCAGTACAGGAAGACTAACACTGTTAGCATTCACATTAAACAGGTGAGAATCCTGGCGCTCTGAGAAATGTGCGGTCACAGACAATATATCTTTCCCAATTTAACTGCTTCGGATCCGACTCGACTGCACTTGGCTTTGGCTGTGGTAAAACTAAGGGTTGACTCAAGATGCATCTGGTACCGAAGTTCACACTAGTTATCACTACAGGGCAATAGATAACATTTCCGTAGAGTCTAATTATTCTGAAACATTTGGTATACTTCTGATGAATTACTACTAAATTAGGGACCAAAAGAAGATTCTTAATTCTACAATAAAGCAATATTTCCTATGTATTGGAATAGATCATTGTTTCTTTTGTGAAGGGAGAAGTGGGTTTCTTATTGATCTTTCTCTCAGATAAAATAGCGAGCGCGCTTGAGAGATAAGTTTAGGTACATACAGTTGTTATCGGCAAGTGCTCTCGAGCCGATTCTCACACCGACTCTGTATGTCAGAGTGAAACACTGCCAGTCCTGCACCATTACCAGAGTCTTCGCTGTGTTTAACCCAGTGATGCAGCCAGTTTGTCAGCCCGTCTGTTGAGAGTTATCCTCTTTTTTACTGACCCTCTACTTTACCAAGTGTGATACCCTTCTCCAGGGACCGATCCTTTCCAATAACATGTCCAAATTACATGAGACCATCCTCTCATTTATGGAACATTCTGTCAGTACTTCTCAGAAGGCAAATTTGTTTGTTCTTCAGGCTGTCCATCCAGTACTTTCTGCCATCACCATAATTCAAAGGCATTGTTTTCTTGGTCTTCCTTATTCAGAGTGCAGCTTTTGCATGCGTACAAGGCTCTTGAAAATACCATGGCTTGGATCAGAAACACCTTAGCCCTCAAGTTGATGTCTTTGCTTTTTAACGCTTTAAAGAGATCTTTGCAACAGATTTGTTCAATGCAACGCAGTGTGTTATTTAGTTTTTTGACTACTGCTTGCCTATTGTTGATTGTGGCTCCAAACAAAAAACAACCCATGAGATGGGCAGTATAAATATACATGTGCCTCCCAGAATCCAAGTATCTTGTTACAAGACACGTAATCCTAGTATGAATGTATGCAGCTGTCTATGCCAAGAAATGTGGAAGACAGCTGCATAGATAAATACATACACATGTACTAGAAACACACACTATATAACAAGGTATTCACATTCTGGGAGGCACATGCACATTTCAATTTTCCATCTAGTGGTTATTCTAGTGTTAAATGGTCATTAGCTTTCATGTTAAGAGTATTCACCAGCATCAAGCAAACAGTTTCTCCCCATCTCACCCTATGCCTATCCAAGTTCGTCTGTTTCACTGACATACATTTTTTGCATTCTTAGCATGTATTTACTAAATACTTTACTGGAAAGGTGATACAAAGCACTGGGAATCAGAACACTGGGAGAAGATTCTCACGGTGATCCAAGGATATAATTCGGTGAATGCTTATTTGTGTAAAGCTCAGCCAATACATGAAACCCCTTCTGTAATCTAAGTGTGGTCTTGAGTACTGGTGATGCAGTCAGAGGATCCCTATTTTCAGGGAAACTTGATTTAATGGACAGCCAGACAGAAAATAATTTTAGTGTAATGTGCTAAGAGATATGACAAGGATTAATACAAGGTACTGTGTAAGTGTAAAGGAAGATCTCTTAATCCAGCTGGGGATAGGGAGTGGTATTCTGTAGCCTCCTCTAGTCGAATGTCAGTATGAAAGATAGTATTTCAGAATATGAAATGCCAGAGGCACACACTTGCTGTTAAGACAGAAAGCAGTCCTAAAATGCAGGTCCTACAGCTGTTGTACAGACTGTCCTTTAGTAGAGTGGTATACAGATTGAAACTGTAAGTAGGGGGAAACCCTGGCTGTGTAGTGGTTAAGTGCTATGTCTGCTAACAAAAATCACAGCAGTTCGGATCCTCTAGGCACTCCTTGGAATCTCTATGGAACAGTTCTACCCTGTTGCTATGAGTCAGCATTAACTCAATACCAATGGTTTGGTTTTAGTTTGTAGGTAGTATGGATGCATAGAATTTATTGATAGATTGTTATCTAGGTTAAAGACTGATAATAAGGCAAACATGATCTTAAAAGTGTATAGTAATATGAGGCAAGTGCTATATTTAAATATCTTCTATATTAGTAATCATTTGAAAATATAATAATGATTATTGAATTTTATCTTGGCCAGAAGATATGGGTATCAATATAGACTCAGTCTACATGCAGAAGCAGCAGTGATACCATTTATTGACTTTTTTCTGTATTTAATTGACCACAGGTGTCACTACCACTTGAGTAATGGCAAGATATTGTGATGTATGGGAATGATTTAGAGTTTTATCCATTTCTGAAGACATTATCTCTTCACCATGAAGAATGCTATTATCTTAATGAAATTCCCATTACAGTTTCATTGAAATGATAAAGTGGCAACAAAGATTAGCATTTCAAAGAGAAGCGCTACATTTTCATGACAACCATACTCCCTTGTGTTTCGAAAGAATGAAAGGTAGTCCCGGAATATGGAATTGTTAGACAGGAATCAGGCTTTCAATTTGACTGATTGGATATGGCAATTTTCTGCCTATTTTTGGTGTGGTATTTTTAAATAAAGTTCTGTGATTGAAATAACACCACATTGGGTAAGAAAAAAAAGACACAAATTCACTGCTGTCAAGCCAATGCTGACTCATAGCAACCCTATAAAATAGAATGAAGCAGCCCCATAGTGCCTCCAAGGCTATAAGTCTTTCTGGAAGCAGGCTGCCACATTGTCTATCACATCTGTCTACCACAGAACCACGAGGGTTTCAAACCACCAACTTTTCAGGTAGCTGACAGGCACTTTATCCACTGTGCCACTGAGGCACACTACTTGTATATGGTGTTGCTCTTCTACTCTGAATTTCCTTTCTCTATTGTATACTGATTTGTGGGTGGCAAATTCTTTCTCCCAGGTCATATTGCTATGTTGAGAAAATTCACAGCCAAAGAATTTATTCTGTGGGAAGATAGTAGTTGCTCTGGGGAGAGACATAAAAGAAAATCATTGAGATGGAAATGATTCTATTTATTAATGTAGCATTGGTGGTGGGGGTAGTGAACTCTTTCCAAAGAACTGAAATATTCGAGAGTATGCTACAGGAGCAAAATATAAACACTTTTATGATAAACCACAAAACTGTTTTAGTGGTTACTGACTCAGGAAATTGGAAGAAGTCGAGATTTCTTCTTGGCATTAATGACATAATTTATCGAGTTACTTAGCTGTATTTTCTGTATTTTGTTTAAGCTTTTTTTATTTAATGCTCAAGTCTTATTGGTGTTGTGGCTTTCTTTATTGATTCTTCTCTCCCTCTTTCTCTGTTCCTTCCAACCAAATGTTCTCTTGGATGGATCTAGTCTCTTACTCTGTAGCTGAAACAGCAAGTTTTGTCAGTCAAAACTGTAGTCAGTGAGGCCCACTGTGGACTTAAGTAGCCTTAAACTCCAAGACTAATTGAGAATGCAGTCAGTAATCAGTTTCATTTCTCCCAGAAGTGCCAGCTTCCATCTCCACAGAGGCCAAATCTGACAGAATGAATGGCCCGTTCTCTAAGTGCTTTCTCAGATTCACGATGCAGTCTGTTCTCATCTAGACCAGTGTTCTAACGGAAACGACAGAGACCGTTTTGTATCATCTTGCTTCTACCTTAAATAAGAAACAGGAGAAATTAATTTTAACAATATATTTTAGTCATTTCAACAAGTGATCAATATAAAAGTTACTGAGATATTTTTCATTCTTCCTTTGTGCTAAGTCTTTAAAATCCAGTTCATATGTTCTACTTCCAGAACATACCAGTTCGGATTAGCCACACATTTCAAGTGCTTAGTAGCCACAGGTAGTTATTAAATACTTGGAATGTGTGGCTACTTCAAGAGCAGAGATCTAGAATCCTATAGTATTCCTGGAGAAGGACGTTGGTGTGAATCTAACAAGCAAATTTGTATATCTTATGTCTTCAGAAATCCTAGGTCTTCTACAAGAGTAATGCTGCTTAAAAATAGAATTTGAAATAAAACAGCAAATAAATCATGTATGTAACAGAAATCTGTCCATATTTATAAAGATATATTCCTAAAGGAAGTATAACACACCTTTGAAGGAAAAAAAAGAGACAGAGAATGGAAGCATAAAAAAAAAAAAGAGAGAGAACGGAAGCATAAAAAAAGCCTCAATCCACCGTTATCATAGATTAAAAAATATTTTTTTAAAGAGAACAGCTTTATGTTGTGACGTGCCAGTGTTCTCAGAATGTTCATTTCTGATGCATTGTAAACATTACACATTTTTAGGTTAATAATTATAAGGTCATGTATAATTCCATTAAAAAACTCATCCAGTACCTTAAATCTTTATTCCTTACTTCTCTTGACTCTTCTGTTACCACTAATGCATTATTTCTACTTTTCTCAAGCAGTAGTGTGGGCCCAGAAGATAAAGAAGACAAATTTGTAATTAAACTTCTATAAAATGGATAGCCACATCTATGACAGAGAGAGGGAGAAATGTTTGTGCACAGTTATTCATGGTAGTCAAAATAGACAGTTTGTTTGCATTGGAATTTTCTGGTAATTACTTTTTAAATGCTTGTAATTGTTTTAAAGCTGCCCTGCCACTCACTCTTGGACAGAGTCTTTAATAACTGCACAGGATGCTTGAAAACATCTGCAAGCCATCCACAACTAGCTTAAAAGATGCTTTAATAGCACAGATACTAAGGCTATTTATATAAGTCTTTGAAGCAACTCATTTGTCATTCCCACTGACCACTCAAGGCAGTTGGGGAAAAAGTGAGTGAAATTGATGGCTTGATGGAATGGAGAGAGTGGTCTTGGGCATAATTATGGCTTCAGCTGGAGTGTGGCTGGCAATACCCACTAAACGGACAATGTAAGAAAGGTAGAAAAAAGAGGCAATTATGCAGATGGTTTTAGTTTGTAAATGTGTTTGTTGAACTGTTCGGGTAAATCAGTTAGTGGCATTACTTAGTTTTGTGTATGAAGACCCACCCTCCTAGGGGAAGGATGGGGGGAGGCAAATTAGGGAGCCATGAACTTTAGTGGAAGAAGAGCCAAAAGTCAATAAAAGAGCACAGGTGAAAATACATCAGCACAGAAAATGAAAAGCAAATGGAATAGACAGGATAGCTCAAGTTGATTTTCTTTTATTATGATTGAGTGAAAGTGTGCAGCCCAAATCATTTCTGCGAGCCCACCCATCTGCAACTCCATCTGCTCTCCTCACCCTGTGACAGCACCTTCCACCATTTCATTCTATGCTTCTAGTATCCTCTTAATGAGCACCTTTTCCCTCTTCTCTGCCCTCTAGAAAGAAACCACTAGGATGGCCTCCTATAAGTGTGTATAATCATAAAGTACACACACCTTATGCTCACACTGTGTCCCTGTCCCTTCTCGTCTGCAGAGCTGAGTCCAGCCCATTCTTGTGTGTAAAGTTGACCTCAGTACTGGGTCCAGGTCAGGGGCTGTAGGACGCCTGTGGGCCGTGTTCCCCGGAGATCCTCCAGGCTGTAGGATCATCAGTTCTTGTCTTTTAGAAGAGTTCTTGAACTGCACACTTCTTTTTCTCATGTTGCCTCAGGTATCCTGCATTGTGTCACCCATCATGGCTGCCTTTGGTGATGGCCAGGCACCGTCTGGTCCTTCTGGTGTCAGGCTGATGCAGTCTCCCATTCACACAGGTCCTTCTGTCTCCTGGCCTCATTTTTAGCTCATGTCTTCGATGTCCTCGGTCCTGTATTCTAGATGGGTTGGGACCACTTGGTGTACCTCGGATGGCCGCATGCTACTTTTTAAGGCACCAGATGCCATTTACCAACATGAGGTGCAGAAGACTGTCTTAACAAAAGACTGGATATGCCAATTGACCTCAATGTCCTCTGAAAAAATGGTCCCCAGTCCCCTGTTTGTGCTACTCTATCCTTTGAAATATTGGGATGAGTTTAGAAAACATTTTAATTTGTGGTGCAGTCCAGTTATGCTGATCTGCTCTTTCAGCGTGCTGTCACTCGTTCATCTAACCAAAGTCCTATTGACTATCCAATCTAAGAACATCACTCTCCCTCACTCCACATCCTTATAGTCATCAGAGTCTTTTCTTCTGTACTTAAGATAATTTGTAAGTCTTCACAGCAGAGGTCTCATGCAATACTAGTCCTGTTGCAGCTGACTGATTTCACACAGCGTAATACATTCTAGCTGAAACCACGTTATGAGACACTTCCTAAAATCACGATGGTTCTTTATCATTGCATAGTGTTCCATTGTGTATATGTGCCATAGTTTATTTGCCCATTCATCTGTTCATGGGGACCTAGGTTGACTCCATCTTTCAGAGGTTGTGAAAAGTGCTGCAATAAACATTCTTGTGCATGTATCTCATGGTGGATTTGATTTGGATTTCTCTGATAATTAATGATCCTGAACATTTCTTCATGTGTCTTTTGGCTGTCTGGATGTCTTCTTTGGTGAAGCGTCTGTCCATCTCCTTTGTGCATTGCCCATTGTTAATATTCTACAGTACATTGTAGATTATGGAAATTAGACATTGATCCAACAGTTGCCAAATACTTTTTCCCATTCTGTAGGTAGTCTTTTAACTCTTGATAAAGTCTTTAGATGAGCATAAATGTTTGCTTTTTGGTAGTTCCCATTGATCTATTTTGTCTTCTGTTATTTGAGCATTGTTGATCAGATTTTTTAGCCTGACTAAGCCCTGTATTAAAACTTACATTGTTGAGTCTATTTTTCTTCTTCTTCTTCTTCTTTTTTTCCCCACATGATCTTTATCATTTTAGGCTTAGTATTTAGCTCTTCTATCTAATTTGTGTGAAGTGTGACATGTGGGTCTTGTTTCAGTTTTTTGCTGATCGATATTCAATTTTGCCAATATAATTTGTTGAAGAGTCTGCTTTTACCCCAGTTTACAATGTTTGGGACTTTGTCAAATATCAACTACTCATAAGAGGATGGTGACACCTCTGAGGTCTCAATTCTGTTCCGTTGGTCTTTATGTATGTTTTTGTACCAGTACCAGCCTGTTTTGACTACCACAGCAGTGTAGCAGGTTCTAAGGTTAGGCGATGTGAGGCTTCCCCCGGTGTTCATATTCTTCAATACTGCTTTGCTTATCCAGGGTTACTTCCCTTTCCAATCAAAGTTGGTGATTTGTTTCTCCATCTTACTAAAAAATGTCACAGGAATTTGTATTTGGATTGCATTGTATGTGTAGGTTGATTTGTGCAAAATAGATCCTTTAAATGTTAAGTCTTCTATCCATGAGCAAAATAGAGTTCTACAGTTATGTTAGTCTCCTTCAGTTTCTTGCAATAGGGTCTTGTAACTTTCTCTGTATAGGTTTCTTACTTCTCTGGTTAGATTTATTGCTAGGTATTTTATTATCTTGGAAGCTGTAGTAAGTGGTATGGATTTGGCAATTTCTTCTTTAATGATCTCTTTGTTGGTATAAAGAAATCCTACTGATTTACTTATATTTGTCTTATATCCTGATACTTTGCTAAACTTGTCTATTAGTTCCAGCAGTTTACAATCACATCATTGGCAGATAGGGAGATTTTTACTTCTTTATCAATGAGGATGCCCCTTCTTTCTTTTTTTCTGATTGCTCTGGCCAGAACCTCTAGCACAATGTTGAATAGAAGTGGTGAGACTGAGCATCCTTGTCTAGCTCCTGGTCTCAGGGGGAGTTCTTTCAGTCTCTCCCCATTCAGGATGATGTAGGTGGTTGGATTTGCTTAGATCTCCCTTATTGCATCGACAAATTTGCCTGCTATTCCTGTTTTGCTGAGAGTTTTTAACATGAATGGGTGCTGGACATTGTCAAACACCTTTTCTGTATCAGTTGACAATACTAGGTGTTTCTTGTCCTTTGTATTATTCACCTGGTTGGTCATATTAATTGTTTTTCTGATGTTGAACCAGCCTTGCATCCCTGGTATGAATCCCACTTGGTCACGATGAATTATTATTATTATTTTTTGATATGTTATTGAATTCTATCAGCCAGGATTTTGCTGAAGATTTGTGCATCTAGGTTCAAGAGTGACATAGGTCTGTAATTTTCCTTTTTTGTGGGACCTTTCCCTGGCTTTGGTATCACAGTTATGCTGGCTTCACAGAATGATTTTGGAAATATTTCATCCTTTTTTAGGCTGTGAAATAGCCTCAGCAACAATAGGATTAACTCTCCTCTAAAAGCTTCATAGAATTCTCCAGTGAAGCTGTCTGGGCCAGGAATTTTTTTGGTTGGTATTTTTTTTTATTACTTTGTAAATCTCTTCCATTGTGGTGGATTTATTAAGTTATTTTACCTCTTGTGATAATTTTGGTAGGTGATGCAAATCTGGAAACTTGCCCATTGCCTCTAGGTTCTCAAATTTGTTAGAGCACAGTCTTTCATACTATTCTATAACGATACTTTTAATTTTGATTGAGTCTGTTGTGCCATCTCACGTCTCGTTTCTTCTTCAGATTATTTGTTTCCTCTCCTGTTTTTCCTTTGTGAATGTAGCCAATGGCTTATCAATTTTGTTGATCTTTTCGAAAAACAGCTTTTGGTTATGTTAACGCTTTAAATTGTTTTTTCTATTCTCTAATCCGTTCAGTTCTGCTCTAATTTTTATTATCTATTTTCTTCTGGTGCCCAAGCTCCTTTTTGTTGTTCTCTTTATACTTATAGAAGTTGTAGGGTTAATTCTTTGGCTTGGGCCCTTTCTTCATTCTAAATGTGTGCATTTATAGTTTGTTTATCCATTCATCTGTTGATGGGTACCCAGGTTGATTTCATCTTTTGGCTTATGTGAACAGTGCTTCACTGAGCATTCATGTGCATGTGTCTGTTCATGTGACTGCCTCTATTTCTGTAGGATATATTCCATTTTGCATTCCTACCAGTAGTGTAGGAGAGTTCCGATCTGTCTAAAGCCTCTACACCATTTGTGTTTTGTGTGTTTTGGATTATTGCCAATGTTACTGGGGTGAGATGATGTCACATTGTGGTTTTGATTTGGATTCCTCTAATAGCTAATGATTGTGAAAATTTCCTCATGTGTCTTTTGACTGCCTGGATGTCTTGTGTGATGAAATGTCTGTTCATCTCCTTTGCCCATGAATTTCTTTATTGCATCTTTGATTTCTTCTATCACCCATGAATTTTTGAGCAAGGTGTTGCTCAGTTTCTATGAGTTCATATTTCTATTCGTGTTTTTTCTGTTATTGATTTCAACTTTTATGGCTTTATGGTCTGAGAAGATCCTTTGCAGTAATTCAGTGTTTTGGATTTTGTTGAGACTTACTCTATGAGCTTGTATGTAGTCTATTCTGGGGAATGTTCCACATGTACTGAAAAAGAAGGTGTACTTATCTGTTGTTGGGTAAAAGTTTCTGTATATGTTGATGACGTCTAGTTGACTGATTGTTACAATAAAATCTTCTGTATCTTTACTGAGCTCTTCTCTGGATGATCTGCCCATACTGAAAGTGGAGTGTTGAAATTGTCTACTATTTTTATGGAGTGATCTATCTCATTTGTTAATGTTGTCAGTATTTGTTTGATGTATTTAAATACTCTGGTATTGGATGCATACACATTGAATATTGTTTCGTCTTGTTTTATATATTGAATCTTCCCATAGTAAATAGTGGCCATCCTTGTCCACAATGGCAAATTTTACACTGAAGTCTATTCTATGTGAGATTCATACTGCTACTTCTGCTCTTCTTTGTATTGTTAGTTCGGTATATATTTTTCAGCTATCTCTCCTTGTTCATGAATTCCAATTATTCACAGATTATTCCTTTTCATAGTGATTCATGTGCTTCTTAATGCTTGTTCATTTTTATTGTTTCTTTTGTCTGATTTCACCTCACAAATGCTGGTGTCATTTGCTTTGTTTTCAATCTTGCTAATTCCACATTTCATTTCCTTAGGCCTTCTCTTTTGACTTTGTCTTAAATTGGATTTCAGGTCATTGATGTTCTATGAGTTCATATAGCTTAATTTTTCATTTTGTTCTGTTGCAGTTTGTTTAATCTTTAGAGGGCTCTATACACAATCTTTTGTATTCTACCTTTGATAATTTCAGAAAAGTTTCTTCAGATGGAAACTTTTTTGATTCTTTATTTTGAGAGTTTTCCAGAATCTTGGTGGTCTGCTTCTTTAAATGGTTAGATGTTGATTGTTGTCTTCATGCCATCAAAAAGCTGTTCAAATTCCCTAGTGTTACATCAATAGGAGCTGTGGCTTTGCTATAAGAAGGGAACGAGTAAGGTCACTGCTAGACGTGGCCTCTAGCCACTGCTGTGTTCTCTAGCTGCAGTTGACTGAATGTACAGCTTCTCTGTCAAGCCCCATGATGCTTCTCAGCTTGGCAGCTGTCCCCAGAGGGGTTCTTAGGGGTTACAGTCCTGCCTACTAGCTGATAAAGATAGGGACCTACTTGTTCCCACTCTCTGGCATCACACCACTTGAGACTATGGCATAGCTCAAGGAAGAGAGGAAGGAAGGATGCCTCCACACTTGGCTTCCAGGGGCTGTTGTGTTCTATAGATGCCCTTATCTTAAAAACTGCTTTTCTGCTGAGAGGGGCCCTGTCCAGCAACAGCTGAAAGCAGCTGGGTTCTTTGGGGTGGCAAGCACTGCCTATTGGCTGGGAAAAATGGCACCCTACTTATGGAGTCTCTCAGGTATCATCAGCAGACGCTATGATATGGTGCAGTGAAGGAAGGTGAAAGTGGTGCCTCCAACACTCAGCTACCAGTCATTGTTGGATTCTGTAGATACACTTATCTTAAAAATTGCTGTTCTGCTGAGAGAGGCAATGACCAGTGACAGCTGATAGCTGCCCTGCCCTCAGGCCCTACTTGCTAGCTGACAAAGATGGTAGCCTACTTATGGAGCTTCACAGGGCCATCAGCAGGTGCCAAGACACGGTTCAAAGAAGGGAGTGGTTACGGCACCACCATACACAGTGACCAGCCACCACTACATTCTGTAGGTACAATGGTCTCAAAAACAGTTTTTCTGCTGGGAGAAACACTGTCCAGACGGGCACTATTGCTCAGTGTGAGAGTTAGCCCCAGCTGAGCTCTCAAGTGTTTCTGACTCTATCTCTTAGCTGACCAAGATGGCATGCTGCCTGAGCTGCCTCTTCTGTGCTGAGTAAGTCATATCTATAGTACAGCTCAAACAAAAGAGAGGGGAGGGGCACCCTAGTTTGCCAGCCACTCCTGGGTTCTCTAGATGTGACTGTCCCAAGCTCAGCCTCTCTACTGTGGAGTATGCTTTTTACTTAGGCACTGCACCTCAGCATAGTAGCTGACCCCTGCCAGGCTCTTAGGCTCAGCAGGTGCAGACCCAGTTTCTTGGGTAACAAAGATGGTGTCCATACTTGAAGTCCTCTCAGCCACTGTATCAGCAAAGTGGGACTCATTGCATTGCTGTCTCACTTCTGACAGAGGTAATTTCCCTGTTTCTGTTACCAGTTTAATCTCACAACCCTACACCTGATCTTGGGGCTGTCAGAATGTCCATACTGCTCCATTCAACTATTTTTCTAAGCCTTAGCTCTCAGAAGGAATAGAGGATATGAGTGACTAGTCTGCCATCTTGGCCCCACATCTTTGAAACTGAAAATTTTCCACAACTTTCCCCCTTTATATATTATTTCCATATTTATCTAGATTCTATATAATATGTAAGAAGGATACATCAGATATAACCTTTATACCAACAATTGATACTGGAATAATTAATGTTAACCCAAAGCTTTAGTTTTCTTCTGATAAGCATTGTCAAAAACAATTTCAAAGAGTGATTCAATAAATTTTCACATGTGGATATATTATTAATAACTGCCACATTAGGCCACAAAAAAAAGTAGATCTGTCTATTGGAAACCTTGGAAATCCTGGTAGTGAAGTGATTAAGTGCTACAGCTGCTAACCAAAAGATTGGTAATTCAAATCTGCCAGACACTCCTTGGAAATTTTATGGAGTGGTTCTACTCTGTCTATAGGATCACTGTAAGTCAGAATTAACTCAATGGCAGTGGGGCTTTTGTTTGTTTGTTTGGAAACACTGGTGGTGTAGTGGTTAAGTGCTTCAGTTGTTAACCAAAAGACTGGTAGTTGAAATTAACCAAGTGCTCCTTGAAAAAATCTATGAGGCAGTTCCATTCTGTCCTGTAGGGTTGCTGTGAGTTGGAATAAACTCAGTGGCAGTGGATTTTGTTTGGTGGTTTATCAAAGCACTGGTGACTCACTGTTTAAAAGTTTTCACTGCTAACCAAGGTTAGCAGTTTGAATCCACCAACTGCTCCTTGGAAATCCTAGGAGGCAGTTGTACTCTGTCCTACAGGGTTGCTATGAGTTGAAATCAACTGACAGCAATGGGTTTGGTTTGGTGTATCTGTCTGCCTATCTATTGTCTATGCATCTCTTTCTCCAAATTTATACATTGTGTGATAAAGTAGCTACTTCAAATAGGTTTTACTAAAAAAGACAAGTGCACGTTAAATAAATTGTCTAGAGTTGGATCCGACTTGACGGCACTTGGCTGGCTGGCATTAGTTATGGTTCTTTCTTCAAAATGTTACTCTTTGGGATGATAAAGGGAGGTGCAATGAATTATTTGCTATCGTCATTCTAGCCATAGTCTGTATTATTCACATGATTGAGTGGAATTATGTAAATAAGGCATATAGAAACTGCAGTGGTTGATGTTGTGTATTGGCTTGACTGGGCTATTGTTCCCAGTATTGTGTGGTTCCTTTGAGTTGTTATTGAGCAGTTTGTGAACTCCATTATATTATCCTTATTGTCCCCCATTTTATGTTTTATAAATTGTAACATATATTTTTGAGTAAGGATTATTGTGGAGTGTATGGCTTTGGTCCTACCCTTTCTCAAATCACACACTGCTCTCAGTTGTGTCCTACATCGCTCTCTACATATCGATCCTGTGTCCAGCTAGTCACTCTCTGACCTCTGGCTCTTGGGATTTGGGGGAACAGCCTAGTATCTGGCCTACCAATTCTGGGATTTGCCAGCTTCTGCAGCTTTGCAAACCAGCTACCTCTTGATCTGGTCTGCTGATGTTGACTCATCAGCCCCTGCAGCCATGTTAGTCAGGAGAAACTTAGGCCTGACACACAGATTTCAGACTTACCTGCCTTTGCAGCTGTGAGAGCTGTTTCCTTGATTCATTCCCTGCATTCTGTGGGACATTGCAGTGAATTAAGAAACCAAAAGACAGGAAGGAGAGTACTGATGGGAGGAGGGATAGTTGATGTGAGAGATAATGGAGTGGTATAACAATTTGGAGAAAGTGAACATTTTAACCTCCACCTCATAGGAATTATCTTTGTCCTGACTCTTGTAAAAGAAATTGTTCATTTATCTCTTAAAACCACTCCTTACTCTCTAAATTTCCCTCTCCTAGATTCTTCTTTTCCACTAACGTTGTTGTTATTTGCCATCAAGTTGCTTCTAACTCCAGGAGACTCTACATGTGTGGAGTGGAACTGCTTCGTAGGATTTAAAACTTTAAACTGTTTCGGAAACAGATCTCCAGGCTTGTCTTTCAAGGTCCTTCTCAGTGAGTTTGAACTGCTGATCTCTTGGCAAGTAGGCAAGTGCTTGACAGTATGTGCTACCCAGGGAGTCCAAGTTTAAATGATCCTTCAGTCCTTATTACTCCAACAGAGGCATAACACTTTTCTATAAACACACAGCTTATTGTCAGTTTCATAAACTTGATAGATACATTTTGATTAAAAGCTTGATTCTTCTTCTAAAGAGATGTGTCACCATGAAAATAATATTTTTCATGCTTTCCGTTTTAGTCAGCTAGGGGTGCTCTAACAGAAATACCACAGAGTAGATGACTTTAACAAAGGAAGGTTTATTCTTACACAGTCCGGTAGGCTGCAAATCCATATTCAGGGTGTCGGCTCCAGGCGGAGGCTTTCGCCCTTGTCAGCTCTGGAGGAAAGTCCTGTATTGCATCAGTCGTTGTCCAGGGAGCATCTTGGCCCTGGAACCTCTGGTCTGAAGCATGCACTCTTCTCCCGGTGCTGCTTTCTTGATGCTTCTTTCTCAAATCTTTGTTTGCTTTTCTTTCCTTTTATCTCTTTCAGGATGAAAGGATTAAAGGTGGGACAAGCCATACTCCAGGGAAACTCCCTTTACAGTGGAGCACGGAGGTGATCTTATAAAGGAATTTACAGCCCCACCCTAATCCTTTAACAAGCAGCATAGGAAAACCACAAAATGGAGGATAGTCACAAGACATTGAGAATCATGGCCCAGCCACATGGCTACACCTATTTTGGGGGGTACACAATTCAATCCGTGACACTTTCTTTGTAAATGGAGGAAACTATTCAACATATCTAAAATGGAAAAATAAAAGTCTATATTATAGAGCTGTTGATGTTTCTGCAAACTCAAGTGGAATTTATGCCACCTGCCACAAACAGCCAGTCTCTGAGGCAGGGTGAGATGAGAAGCAAAATGTTTTATTATGTGCCAACACACACGGAGACATACAAGATAGACTCCTCCAATGTCTGTCTCCCTCAACAGAGGGCTGTAAGAAGTTTTATACTAAATAGGAGAAAGGGAGTTATACATACTCATTAAATTCCTAGGAAATTGCATGTATATTTAAAATGGGGATTGAAATCTTCACTCCCAAAAAATTGGCTCTGGCTAAATCCTGGTGGAGGAGTGGTTATGTACTATATCTGCTACCCAAAAGGTCATCAGTTCAAATCTGCTAGATGCTCCTTGGAAACTCTATGGGGCAGTTCTACTATGACCTATAGGGTCACTGTAAGTAAGAACTGACTCAACAGCAGTGGTTTAAGTTCATGTACTTTGGTGACATATGTCCAGCATTTTAGTTCCTTGCCGTGAACTCTTTGGCTCCTAGACAAGACTTATTGTCTGACGGAGTCATTCAGTGGTAATCCAAGTCTTTCATTGGCATAGCTATGTGCAGTTGACATGAAAAGTCACTACAAACAGAGTGGTAAGAGGAAAGGTTGGATAAGGTTCTCATCCTTTGTAGTTATTTATTCAAGAGAACTTTATCAGTTGTTTTTTAACATGTCTGAGACAGACACTGATTAATTTCAAATCTTTTTGTTGAAGGGCAAATAAAAAAATTATTAAGTGGAATAATCTACCCTGCTCATGGATAGGAAGACTCAATATTATGAAAATGTCTATTTTGCCCAGAGTACTCTACTTACATAATGCAATCCCAATACAAATTCCAATGACATTTTTTTAATGAGATGGAGAAACAAATTATCGGCTTTATTTGGAAAGGGAAGAAACCCTGAATAAGTGAAACACTACTGAAAAAGAAGAACATGCTGGGAGGCCTCTCACTACCTGACTTTAAAACCTATTACGCTGCCACAGTAGTCAAAACAGCCTGGTACTGGTACAAAAAGAGACTATAGTCCAATGGAACAAAGTAGAGACCCCAGAGATGCCACCATCCTCTTATGAACAGCTCATATTTGACAAAGGTCCTAAGATTTTGAACTCGGGTAAGAACAGTCTGTTTAACAAATGGTGCTGGCATAATTGAATATCCATCTGCAAAACATTGAAACAAGACCCATATCTCACACCTTATACAAAAATCAACTCCAATTGGATAAAAGACCTGAATATAAAAGCTAAAACGATAAAGCTCATCCAAGATAAGATAGGGTCAACAATGGATATTTTAATATGCAATATAGACAGACTTCAAAATCTGACAAACACATTTCATCAGAAGAGAAAATAGATAAATGGGAATTTATAAGAATCAAACACTTCTGCTCATCCAAAGACTTCATCAAAAGAATTAAAAGACCACCTACAGAATGGGAAAAAATATTTGGCAACTCTATGTCAGACTGATGCCTGATCTCCATAATCTACAAGGTTCTACAAAATATCAATAAGAAAGAGACAAATCATCCAGTTAAGCGATGTGCAAAGGAGATGGACAGACACTTCTCTAAAAAGGAGATCCAGGCAGCCAAAAAACACATACAGACATGTTCACGATCATTAATTATTAACGAAATTCAAATCAAAATGACAATGAGATACCACCTCACCCCACTGAGATTGGCCATGATCCAAAAAACACAAAACAGTAAATGTTGGAGGGGCTGTGGAGAGATTGGAACTCTTCTTCACTGTTGGTGGGATTAGAGAATGGTTCAACCTCTTTGGAAAGCAATTTGGCATTACCTTAAAATAATGAATATAGATATACCATTTGACCCAGTTATTCCTCTGCTCGGAATATGTCCTATAAAAATCAAGGCCATTCACACCGACTGCTACATGCACACGAATATTCATTGCAACACAGTCCACAATAGCAAAATTTGGAATCAACCCAAATGCCCAACAACAGAAGAGTGGATAGGTAAACTTCGGTATATATACTCCATGGAGTACTATACACTGATAAAGAACAATGATGATAGCAGGAAACATCTCTCAGTTTGGTCTCAACTGGAGGGCATTATATTGAGTGAAACCAGTCAGCGACAGAAGGACAATTATTATATGAGACCCCTAAGATAGAAACTTGAAACCATACTCACACATAATAGAAAAGACTCTTTGATGGCTACAAGGGTGGGGAAGATGGGAGGGCGGGAAGGCAAAGGGCGAGGGTTTAGATTAGTTAATTGTTAGAAATTTGATAGGGTGAAATTGGTGACAATTCACATTAGTAAGAAGATCAATATTAATGAGACTTCGACACAACTTGTGTACTCCTCTCTTTACCCAATATTGTAAGCACAGAGTATGTATACTTTCATTTTTTTATTTAGTAAATAATAATAATAATAGTAATAATGTGACATGCAAAAGTGAGAGTATAATTTTTCCTATATAAGCCGTCAGTGTAAGGAATACAGGGTACTCAGAATGATAGGTCAATGGCATAGGTATTCACTAATTTACAGGGCTCACATGAAATTCATGGCCTCCTGCTATGTGCTAGGGGTGTTTTTGGTGTGCCTATCTTCCCTACCCATGGGCCTCCAAAGTGCAGAGAGTACATCTCTACTTTTTTTTTTTCCTCTGCATATATCATCTCTAGCACAATGCTTCTCAAATGTTCCTTCTACCAAGGAACTTCTTACCCTTTCTCCATATTGGGGTCCTGGTGGCATAGTGGGTAGGACCTAGGCTGCTAACCAAAAATTCGACAATTTGAATCCACTAGCTGCTCCTGGGAAAGTCTATGGGACAGCTCCACCCTGTTCTGTAGGTAAATGTAAGTTGGAAATGATTTGACAGCACTGGATATTTCCTTGCATAGTAAAATCTTTTTTTCTCCTTCACAAGTCAACTCTAACTTTTCAGAGAAGTTCTGTGATTCCATTACCGACTGAACCGTTGTGCTATGCTTCATTTGTACCTTGCTTCATACAACCTTTGTGTACATCAGTCTATTGTCTCCTGGGTTGAGTTGTTCCAACTAGCATAGACTGGGTCTTTTAAATCTGTTTAAAATACTTTAATATAATTAAATAATGTAATTAATTAAACTTAAAAATACTACAATGAACAATGATGATCTTAGGAAGCATCTCATAATCTGGCATCAACTGGAAGACATTATGCTGAGTGAAATCAGTCAGTGGCAAAAGGACAATTATTGTATGAGATCCCTACTATAAGAACTTAAAAATAGACTTAGGTACAGAAGAAAAGACTCTTTCATGGCTACAAGCATGGGAAGGGAGAGGTCTGATCTTAGATTAGATAGCTGATAGAAATTTGGTTGGTTGAAAGCAGAGACAGCATACAGTAGAAAGTAGATCAATAAAGCGGGACTTCAACATAAAATGGAAATTCTTCTAATCTTAACCCAATATTGCAAGGATAGAGTAGCAGTGCCATCTGTATGGAGACCATGCTCTCAGGGGGCATCAAGGCCAACTGGCATAACTAGCCTAGGGCTAAGAGAGTCTTTGCATCCAATATTGGTGAGTAGTGTCTGGGGTCTTAAAAGATAGCAAGCTGCCATCTAAGGTAAGCCAAATGGTCCTGACTCATCCAGGACAGATAATGGCCAAGAACAACAAAGACACCAGGGAAAAAAACAGCCCAGGAGACAGGACACATGTGCATAGGTGACTGTGTCAACATGTGACCAAAAGAACTAAATGGTGCCCAGCCACCATCGAAGTCAGCCGTGATGGGGCATACAATGTTGAGTCCCAGTAGCGACATGAGAAAGAGAGGGGTGCACTGCAAGAGCGCCACCTAAAACAGCAACTGATGGTCCAGAGGGGTGCACCTTAAGAACTTGACTAAGACTGCAACTGATGGTCCAAAGGCCTGGGAGCATGACCCCTAGAAAGTCCACTGCCCTTGACCAGAAAATACTGAGGTCAGTTCTTCAGACAGGAATGGAATGGACTCAGGGACACAATGTGATCATATGGTGAGTGTACTTTATGGTTCTATGAATGCATAGGATGCTATCTGGCCTCTTACTAGAAGGGAGAGGAGAGGGTGGAGAGGGGGACAGGAGACTGTTAAGAAGATACAACATAGAACAAAAAGGAGGAATGTGCTGTCACTAGGCAAGGAGAGCAGAAATTGCTGCAGATGCTGATATGCAAATTTAATCTGGATTGTATACTATGACTCAATCACACACACACAAAACTACAAAAAATAGCTAATACGTAGAGTTTACTATGTGTTTGGTGCTTCTTAACATAAATTATTCATTTTTAATTACAATCTTGTGATATAGCTACCATTATCCTCATTTTAGAGACGAGAAAACTGAGGCATCAAAAAGTCAGTAACCTGCTCTAAATCCACAATGTAAGTGATGGAGCCAGTCTTCGTGGTTTGACTCAGACATCTTTACTACTAACTTCCTCCCTCTGATGTTCCTCTATTTCTTTGATTTCTGACAAGAAGAACACTATGGCTTTGTGTTGTACAAATAAGTAAAATCAGAGAACTACGGGTCTATAGCTTTGTGTTGTACAAATCAGCAAAATCAGAGAATTGTGGGTGCAGGAGTATAGCCAATGGAAGAAAAACCCTACAGTGATGTAGTGAAAAAGCAAAACGTTCTTAATATGTAGTTAACACAAAGGTTTAAACAAGTACAATGTGAGGCTGAAAACAAGAATTTAAAACATGCTGGATTGTACCTTAACATAAAGAAAACAAAAGTCCTCACAGCTGGGCCAATAAACAACATCATGATCAGTATAGAAAATACTGATGTTATCAAGAATTTCACTTCCCTTGAATCCACAGTCTATGCTCATGGAAACAGCAGTTAAGAAATCAAGTGTCTTACTGCACTGGGCAGATCTACTACAAAAGATCTCTTTAAAGTGTTGAAAAGCAAAAATATTATTGTGTAGACATCTAATTAACCTTAAATGCATGCAAAAGCTGGACAATGCATAAGAGAGACAAAAGAAGAAATGATTCATTTAAATTATAGTGTTGGTGAAGAATACTGATTATATCGTGTGCTGTCAGAAAAATAAACAAATCTGCCTTGGAAGAATTATAGCCAGAATGCTCCTTGGAAGCAAGAATGGTGAGAAACAGATTTTCCTTGTATTATGCACTTGCCTATACATTGGCACAATTGTGACTGCATGTATAGGATGCCATCATGGTCCCTGTACCGCTTAGGTCCTGTGCATCTGTAGAATGTCGTTCTACTGGCCTCTTACTAGAGAGGAGTGGAGAGGATGGAGAAGACGGGACAGGAAATTGTTTAGAAGATATGGTATGTACAGAACAGACAGGAAGAATATACTGACAGGAAGAGTATACCCGGCAAGGAGAGCAGTAGGAGCTGCACATACGTGGGCATGCAAATTTAAACTGGTTTGTACACTTTCACTCAACCACAAGAAAAAAAAAAAAGCAAAACAAAAAATTGTTCAAGAATGTCTGATGAAGAAGGGCCAGAAGTCTGCAGTAGTAAATATACAGAAAATCCAACTTGCTGGTTCATTATGTTAGGTCTGAATCCCCAGTGATTTCAGGGTTTTGTGTGTCTGTGTGTATTTGTATTTTGTTATGTAGAAGTGATTCTGCTTTGCCTGTTAAAGACTAAAACCAAGATGTGACTTGGCAGACTGTTTATCAGTTTATATGCACTGTTGCCTCTAAGGATGTTCTAGTACTAATGTGGAGAGAAGACTAATTCACGCAAATTAATAAGAAAATGAACAAAACCTACAGCTAACTAAAATTACAGAGTGTGAATTAAAAATTCAGAAGGAGATCTGAGAAAAGGGAAGTCTTCATCGAGGAGAAGGATATTAAATTGTACACTAAGAACATGATATGTTGGATCAGGGAGAGAAGAGAGAAAGCAGAAAGTAGCAAGGTTTCTTGACAGGTTTTAGAAAGGAAGCAAATGTACTCAGGAAGGCAGATTTCTATGTTTCAGGTTTACAGGTACGTGAGTCTGTGTTTGACAGTCCATCAGTAGCCAGACTATTTTCTGGACATATTTCACAGATACTTCTCAGGAAGTGTTAGAAAAAGGTTGTCTATCACCATTGACACTAATTATAATAACAATTCTTCTTAAGGTCAGTGTTATGAACTTCAATCACTCCATGGGTATTTTTCTTCCACCGCTTTGAAACACTAACATATTTTCTTTCTCTTAAACTAAGATTTTTTAAAAGCGTGTATTAAATGAGAACAGATGGTCCAGGCAGGTTCCTTAGTGCTGGTTAACTAGATGGCAATTCCTAAATCTCTTCACAGTTCAAGTAGTGAAAGGGGAGAGAAATACAGTTGATCAGTAGTGACATGTTTATAGAGGGCTAAATAAGGAAGAAAAAAAGGACTTAGATTGTGCGACAGCATTTTTGCTAGACACACAAAAGAATTTTCTGATGGTGAGGGAAATAAGACATTAAAATAGATTATTGGCACAGCTAGTTCAATTTCTGCTCTGGAAGATCAGAGAACAGTGAACAGACCACAGGCTCCCAGAAATTTCTTCACTGAGTGCCTAAATCATAGCAAACTTCTTACAATGCATACTTCTACAGAATAACTGGATTCTATTCTTTAACTGAGAGAATGTGTACTTTTTTATGTATTACACAATCTTGTACATTCTGATCTGTTTTTGCAGAACAAAACATGTAATGAATGCTTTCATTTTTAGCAAAAGTGATTCTCATATTCATGTGGATCTAGATATAGTGAAATATGTGTATATATGCTTATATAGTTTTATGTTCAGCAAGTAATAAAATGCAATGTAATACATATTGTTTAAAGTCATTTGTTATGAGCATGATATCCATGACACTTTTTACTTGATTTGTCTTTGAATTAACTGAATAATCATTCAGCACTTACTATGCTTGATGGTAATTGACCGGGTTGAGAGAGGGCTGGTTGAAAATGATACATGGCATAGACAGACTTCAATGCATATTTTAGGTAGAAGCACACCATACTACATTTTTGTAGACCAAAATGGTTGAATATAAGCAATTATCATTTGATTTACCTTAATTGAAGCTAGTAGAGAAGATATAAGACAGACATGCTCAGGCAGGTCGTAACAGAAGAGAGCACATAAATACCTGTCCTGCTGAATACGAGAGGGAAGAGTGCTCAGAAGTTCAGAGAAGGAAGAGATCAATGTGGCCTGTAGCAGGTGGGCAGTAAATATTCATTGATTTGAACTGGCTTGAATTTGTTTGTTCATTTTTGTTAAGAAATAAATTTGTCTTTTCTCTTTGGGGCCTAGTTTTCTCTTCTTGAGGGTCATCCAGATATCTAATAACATTGCACTTGACTCAGTGAATCCTGCAACAGAATATTTCCCTGGCAGCACTGGTGATAAACAGCTTGAGGAATACGAGAAAACAAAATAAGGTCTGAACTCCACCCTTGAGGAAATGAAAATCCTGTTGATTAAATAAGACTGAGTATTTGGAACAAAATAAAGAAACATGTAAATACCATTGCGCAGTATGAACACTAAACTTCAGGATACTATTGAAGTATAGGCAGGAGAGAAATCCTTATGGACTAATATGATCCGTCTATCTGGGAAGGCTTCTGAGAAGCTGACCTTGCCAGTCTTGAAGAAGGGACATGCTTTAATTGGCACAGTAAGGGGAAGGAGCAGTATACTTGAGAGCCAAATGACTACACAAATTGCCAATCATCCTTTTCTTGAAATAAGCCCTGAAACTTTTCAAACTAATTATTTCTGGAACAGGTTGATGTAGTTGTAACATTTTTCTTTATGCAGATATCCATTCGACACTCAGTGATCTAGCTGTGTACGATAAAATTCAGCCTACTTTCAGTCACATTTTTCAGTGAACTTAATATTTTACACTACCGTACAACCATAAAAGTTCAGGTTCCAGAGCTAATCTTTGATGGTATTTTAAGAAGCAATTGTATGAGACTCTGAATAAAGATTTTTAGTCAGTAATGAAGGAGAGGAAGTACATTAGGGACTCCCAAAACCACTTAGGAAGGAACAAAGTACTATTGGAGAACTGATTAGATCAGAGCTCATGAATCTGCTGATATCTATTCAGGGCTCAGGGCTGATATTCAGGACCTGGGTAAAATGGTCTAGGACTGTTATCTCAAAAGAAATCCTTAATTATCTGTGTTTCAATGAGGTTATCCAGTATGCCACTGATATGTAAAGATCCTATGTTGGAACGAATGTCAAATTGAGAAGAGAGAAAAAAAAAAAAAAAAAACTACCAATGCAAGTAAGTTATTCAAATATCAGAATAAAGAGGTGAGTCCAATATAATTTTTGATGCAAGAATCAAGGACCCTAAGACCAAATTAGACACTGTCACCTCATTCACACAGCTACCTTATTATTTCTTCACTTTACAGGTGATGCACCTGAAGCCCATGGTAGTTACGAGGAGTACAGCAGAGACGAACACTGCTGTCAGGGGTTACACTTGTCTTCATCAGCTGTTTGTATATTGAAACAATTCCAGTTAAGTTTCGGAAGTCAGAAGAGCTAAATGGACCTCCAAGTATCCAGTATACATATAGCATTTAAATCCCTGCATATTTGGGGGACAAAAGTCGTGAATGTGTATCCCAGAAAATAGTAATCTAAATAATTCTCAACACCTTCTAAAAAAAAGAAAGAAAAATAAGACCAGTATTTGCTTCAAATATTTTCTTACTAGAAACACGCATAAGCATAATTGTTTATTGGGTACTGAATATCAGAAAGAATATTTTTTTAACAATCATCTTTTTTAACATGTTCATTATTCTAAAACACTGACTACATCTCCATATAAACTACTTTCATAGGAAGTATTAGTCTCCTGTCTTATTTCCTCAACATATAGTCTACATTTCTGATTCTGGAAATACATTTGTATGTTCCTTCAATCAATTTACCTTCTTTGCCTGCTCACCCTGTGAACAGCATCATTTCTAAAATGCTAGGCCATTCAGGTCAACACCTTTAAAACCCCATTTCACTGAAGTTATTTCACAGAATAAATTTGCTCAGTGGTATTGCTACAGAGTGTTTGCCACTAATATCAGTGCTTATCAAGTTAGTGACTAAACTTGCATTATCAACACACCAATGTCTGATAGTAGGTAATGACGTGATGACCTTTTTCTGCTAAGATTTCCTGAGACTCCTTGCTGCAATAAATTGTAGTTTTGGATATACTTTTCCTTAAGGCATAAAGAAACCTAGAAAGAGATCTAAGTCTTCAGGGGCATGAAAGAGAAAATAACTTGAAAATAGAGGTCAACAGTTGGAGGAAATATCACAGGAAAACCTGACAGAAGCACAAAAGATATAGTCAACTTGTGATTCTTTGAGACCTGACCCCAACTTGGGTAGGTGTTTGAGGCATGGGACAGCTCTGATGCACTTACAAAAAGGCAAGGGACCCTTTTTCCAAATAATAGCTTTCACCAGATTTTACTGAAAAGTTGAACTTTAGAATTGCAGGAAAAATCATGCTGTCAATACACACGAGCTATTGCTCAAATCTTCTGCACACATGCACGCGCAATTGAACAGTTTAGTGTTAATTACGTGTCCTCTTCATTCCAGGGAGATTTACAAGTAAAAGTGTAATATTAACATGTATCAGAAAAAGACGATATATTAAATGCAAGGTTTGCAGATTCTGTAAGTCTGGGGCAAGCAGAGAATTTTCCTTTCTGACAAATTCGTAGGTGATGCTCATCCTGTTGTTTCAGGGACAACTTTTTGAGAACTGCTGGAATGTCATATTTCAGCTCCTAACACCCTTGAACTTCTTGCATAATTAACATTACTGTACATAACTTTAAGGGTTCTTGTAGTAAGAATTAATAAAATACGGTAGGCAAAGGACCTGGCACATACCAAATGCCTAATACCCCAATACTCATGAGTACTATTGTAGCTGTGTTGACACAATTTTTATACAATACCACTGCTTTTATCAGTTGTGAAAATGGGGGTATCTAGTAATTTTTCCAAGAATAACTATGTGCTTTGATACAGTAACTATTTAACTCACACTAAGCAGAGTAGATAACCCACCTGCATACCCCAGACAAAATTCTTATGTATTTGCAACACATCCCCTGAAGAATCATCACATTTACAATAAAATGTTATGCCTTCTTGTTTTTTACTTAGAATAAAAATGTTAGTGTACCTTGGTTATCAACCCCCCCCCCTTCATCTCTATCTTCATTATAAGAGCAAATATCCTAGATCTTCAGGTATTGTAGGGATATGTCTTACAACATGGTGCCAGCCAAGCCAAGTGCCATCAACTCAGATCTGAGTCATGGCAACCCTATGTGCCAAATATATTTAAATATGACAACATATTCTATACTCACACCTCTACCCTAAATCTTTTCTACCATGCCCTATGGAATTCAAGGTCAGCCATCAGCCGACTTCTTTACATTCTCAAATTCATCTATCACCGCTTTATTTTGATCCCCACATTTTGCTTTTTTATATAAAGTTCATGAAATTGAAAATGTGTTATGCATTCTCTCGTGTTTTAACTAGGATATTAGCTTTTTAAATCAAACAATGTTCTAATATTTATGACTGAATTGAACCAGTTTCAGACAGGTGAACAAAATTTTAAGACTAGTAGATAAAGATGTTTCTCCATTTGTTGAATGTGTCAACTACAGGAGCTGTGTGCCAGAATAAGAAGCTACAAGGATTTTATGGAGGGGATTCAGAGATAGCCTTTGTTTGAGCCACTGATGGTGGACCATGCAATATGGTGAGTGATCAAAGAGAAGACCAGCACTCCTATCTGTATTGATGAGACAATAGCATCGGGTAAAGAGAGTAACAGTATCGGGTAAGGGAGATAATGGCCTCAGGAAAGAGGTAACAGCATCAGATAAGCAGGGTAACACCATCAGATACAGAAGGCGTGAGCAGCCCCCACTTGTCTGTTAGTGGGACTCGCTTGTTTCTGTGATGCAGGAAGCTATGCCACAGGTATTTAGGTACCCAGCAGGGTCAACCATTGTAGACAGGCTTCAGCTGAGCTTCCAGACTAAGACTAGGAAGAAGGACCCAGAAGTCTACTTCTGAAAGGAATTAGTCAGGGAAAATGTTATGAATAGCAGCTGAACACTGTCAGACATGGTGCCAGAAAGTGAGCTCTCCAGGTTGGAAGGCACTCGGAAGACGACTGGGGAAGAGCTGCTTCCTCAATGTAGAGTCAACCTTAATGATGCAGATGGAGTAAGGACTCCAGGATCTTCATTCGCTGATGTGGCACGACTCTAAATGAAAAGAAACAGCTGCAAACATCCACCAACAATCAGAACACGGGATGCATGAAATATGAATCTAGGAAAACTGGAAATTGCCAAAAATGAAATGAAACGCATAAACATTGACATCCTAGGTATTAGTGAGCTGAAATGGACCAATTTTGACCATGCTGAATCTGACAGTCATATGGTCTTCTATGCTGGGAAAGAAAAGTTGCAGAGGAATAGTGTTGCATCCATCACCAAAAAGAACATTTCAAGATCTGTTCTGAAGTACAATGTTGTCAGTGATAGGATAATATCCACATGCGTACAAGGACGGCCAGTTAATACTACTATTATTCAAATTTACTCGTCAACCACTAGGGCCAAAGCTGAAGAGTCTGAAGATTTTTATCAGCTTCTGCAGTTTGAATTGATCCAACATGCAATCAGGATACATTGATAATTACTGGTGACTAGAATGCAAAAGTTGGAAACAAAGAAGAAGGATTGGTAGTTGGAGAATATGACCTTGGCGATAGAAATAATGATGGATATCAAGTGATAGAATTTTGCAAGACTGACAACTTTTTCATTACAAATACCTTTTTTAACCAACACAAATGTCTACTGTACAGACAGACCTCACCAGATGGAATACAGAGGAAACAAATTGACTACATCTGTGGAAAAAGGCAATGGAAAAGCTCCATATCAGCAGTCTGAACAAGACCAGGTGCTACTGTGGCACAGATCATGAATTGCTTATATGCAAATTCAAATAGAAACTGAACAAAATTACAAGTCCACGAGAGCCAAAGTATGACCTTGAGTATATCCCTCATGAGTTTCAAAACCGTCTCAAGAACAGATTTGATGCATTGATCACTAATGACCAAAGACCAAATGAACTGTGGAACGACATCAAAGACATCATCCATGAAGAGAGTAAGGGATCATTAAGAGGACAGGAAGAAAAGACCAAATTGGATGTCAGAGAAGACTTTGAAACTTGCTCTTGAACATCAAGCAGCTAAAGCAAAAGGAAGGAATGACAAAGTAAAAGACCTAAACAGAAGACTTCAGAGAGCAGCTGAAGAAGACAAAAGAAAGTATTATAATGACATGTGCAAAAAGCTGGAAATAGAAAATCAGAAGAGAAGAACGCATTCTGCATTTCTCAAGCTGAAAATGAAGAAAAAATTCAAGCCTCAAGTTGCATAGTGAAGGATTCTACAGGGAAACTATTAAACGACTCAGAGAGCATCAGAAGAAGATGGAAGGAACACATAGTCATTCTACCAAAAAGAACTAGTGGATGTTCAGCCATTTGAAGAGGTACTGTATGATCAGGAACCAACAGTACTGAAGGAAGAAGTCGAAGCTGCATTGAAGGCATTGGTCAAAAACAAGGCTCCTGGAGTTGGTAGAATATCAATTGAGATATTTCAGCAAACACATACAGCACTGGAAGTACTCATTCATCTCTGTCAAGAAGTTTGGAGGACAACTATTTGGCCAACTGACTGAAAGAGATCCACATTTATGCCCATTCCAAAGAATGATTATCCCACCGAACGTGGAAATTACCGAACAATATATTTGATATCACACGCAAATAAAATTCTGCTCAAGATCATCTGAAAGCAACTACAACAATATATTGACAAGGAACTTCCAGAAATGCAAGCTAGGTTCAGAAGAAGATGTGAGATCATGGATATCATCACTGATGTCAGATAGATCTTGGCTGAAAGCGAAGAATACCAGCAAGATGTTTACTCGTGTTTCATTGACTATGCAAAAGCATTCAATTGTGTGGATCATACTAAACCACAGCTAATGTTGCAGAGAACATGAATTCCAGAACACCTAATTGTGCTCCTAAGGAATTGGTATATGGATCAAGAGGCAGTCGCGTGAGCTGAACAAAGGGACACTGCATGGTTTAAAGTCAGAAAAGGTGTGTGTGAGGGTAGTATCCTTTAACCATACCTTTTTAAACTGTATGCTGAGCAAATAATATGACAAGCTGGATTATACAAAGCAGAACAAGGCATCAGGATTGGAGTACGTCTCATTAACAACCTGCATTATGCAGATGACATCACCTTAGTTGCTGGAAATGAAGAAGATTTGAGGCATTTACTGATGAGGATCAAGGACCACAGCCTTCAGTATGGACTGTACCTCAGCTTCAGGAAAACAAAAACCCTCACAGCTGGACCAGTAAGCAACATTGTCATAGAGAAAGGATTGAGGTTGTCAAAGATTTCATTTTCCTTGGATCCACAATCAATGCCCTTGGAAGCAGCAGTCAAGAAATCTAAATACACATTACACTGGGAAAATCTGCTGCAAAGGACCTCTTCAAAGTATTCAAAAGTAAGGATGTCACCTTAAAGACTAAAATGCAACTGACCCACACCATAATATTTTCAGCTCCATGATAGGCATGCAAAAGTTGGACTATGAACAAAGGAGACAGAAGAAGAATGGGTGCCTTTGAATTGTGGTGTTGGAGAAGGATGTTGAATGTACAATGGACAGCCAAAAGAGCAAAGAGATCTGTTCTGGAAGAAGTACAACTAGAGTGCTCCTTGGAAGCAAAGATGGCAAGACTGTGTCTTACATACTTTGGACATGTTGTCTGGAAAGAACAGTCCCTCAAGAAAGACATCATGCTTGTTAGAGTGGAGCATCAGTGAAAAAGAGGGAGCCCACTTATGAGATGGTCGACAGAGTAGCCGCAACTACGGGCTTAAGCATAAAAACAGTTGTGGACATGGCACAAGATCGGGCAGTATTTTGTTCTGTTCTTCATAGGGCCACTATGAGTCAGAACTGACTCAGTGGCACCCAACAACAACAACATCTGTGTTGATGAATATGGGAGTTTAATGACTGTACCATGACCTCTCTCGTTCCCTTCTAACCTCTTTCTACTTTTTGGCTAGAAAACAAACAAAAAAGGAAAAGTTTATAGCAACCTCCTTTGAATTGACGGTTGCCGACTGTTAACATTTTAAAGCTGTCTAGTTTCCACAGGAAAGATTTTTAGAGAAAAAGAAAGCTGTTTCTTTTTTACCAAAGAGATGGGTCAAGGGAGAGAACTAAAAGAATCCTCCTAGAAACATCTAGGAAGATAGATGTTTGATGATCAGATTTTGTCTGTTGGATAATAGATTTTCCAGGTATATGAAAGAGATATAACCTGGAACTCATTGCTGCTCAGTACCAATCAGAAGCTTCACTGGATTGAGAGAAACAATATTTGTAAAGAATTGCTTGTGCATTCACAATGCAATCCTTCCTCTAGATGCTCTAAAATAATCCATCTAATAGAGAACTGCGACCCTGGTTGCACGGTATTGCATCTGCTTTCTATCACCCCACATTCCCTGAGTGATCTCCTTTTACTGAATTATGCTACACTGATACATGCCTTCAGCTTATGTTGCCAAACTTGCTATGGTCTACTAAAATATATAATAATAACAAAATCTACTGTGAGGAAGTTGTTCACAGTGCTGATTATAAATATCCTTGCAAAACAAAAATCTTTTATATCAGCATCAAGAAAATTTTTGCTTGTGTTCAGTCACTTGTTTTTATGTTTTGAACAGTATAGTTTATGTAATCGATTGTCTTTCCATTTTTGTATTGATTGCTAAAATGTTTAAAATCAGTTTTGATGCCTACAGGTAATAAGCATAATGGAAATGCCTTCCCTACTTTAAATTTTATTTTATTTTGTGGTCAGTAATCTGCCTTTGGTAGAAATGAAAATACAAGTGTATTGATATTAAAAGAAGTTAAACTGTTTACATTGATAAAAGCAGTGCAGTAGAGCGGCATAAAAATTAGAGAGAGGGCATCTACCATCCTCACCATACAATGTCCTTCCACCATTGCCTCTCTCACAGCATCACAGAAGGCAGTCTAGGCTCCTGCTCATGGCAACCTCATGCCCAAGGGAAATGAACACTGCCTGGGTCTGTACCATCTCTATGTGATCCTTGGGTTTTCATTGGTTGAGTTTTGGAAACAGGCCTTTCTTCCTAGTCCATCTTATCTGCAAGCTCCACTGAAGCCTGTTCCACACTGTAGAAACAGGTCAGACCACACTGACAAACAGGTGGTGACTACATGTGGGGTACAGTGGTTGAGAATCAAAACCAGGTCTCCCGCATGCGAGGGAAGAATTCTACCGCTAGATTGCTAGTAACTCCTATAACTTACTATGGTGTGGTGTGCTCTCAAGTTGATTCTGTCTCATAGCAACACAAAAGAATAGACTTAATGCTGTTGTTGTATACTGTTGGATAAATTTCTAATTATAGAGACTCTAAATGACATAGTGAGATTTCCTAGGCTATAATCATGAATGGATTACCAATCGTTCAAGGTAGACTTGGGACTCATAGATACCAAAGAGACAGGACACAAGGAAAACTGAGTGACACAGTGGAAGGAAACTACCAGGGCACTAAATGAAATTTAAACCAGCTCCAGTGCATGACAATACGCAGGTCAGAAATAAAGTTCACACAAAGTCACAAAGGAGATCACACCTAAGTTTGTTTAAGCTCTGAGGCCCCTACCACCTCAATGCCTTCATTGACGTCTGTCTTCTAGGACTCCCTCCCGTGTAATTGAAACTCCTTATCCTATTGGGTCTCTTGGAAATATGCTCTTTCTTTCCCATAAAGAAGAGACGGGCTGTTCAGTCTAACTCTTGCAACATTCACCCACCGAAAATTTTATAATTTTGTTCATTTTCTTCTGCTGAAATAACATACATTATTTTTGTATTAAATTTCTGATCTTATACCCCATTTAAAAAGAACTTATATTATGGATACCTAAGACACACATACACACACATACACGTACGTATATATATATAACTCACATACTCTGTTTGAATGCCTGAGTAAGCAGAAGAGGGGCACCAAAGATTATCAGTACTAGGGCCCTCCAATGTCTTAATCCAGCCCTGGATGCAATCTTCATGGGCGCAAATTACCACGCCTTCTGGTGAGCCCAAACCTCTGACGTTTCAGTAGCAGCCAAGGCCCAGGGGTGGATCATCTAACAGGTAAGGTAAATACAGTGCTTAGCCAGATTACTAGATCACCTGTAGGGAACAATTGTAAATATTTTTTGTCATGTCTGGCACCCTAGTGACCAGCAGTGGAAATGCGCAGGTCCAAGGGAGACAGGGAAGGGATGGAAAGCTCACTTCCACAAGAAACACATCACACAAGATGAAGCAGAGGCCAGGAGGGACCAAGGTCTCTGATGGCGAACAATGGTCACCATTCCTCAATAGGAAACTTTACTTACAGGGCTATAATCAGGAGGGGGTTGCCAAGGTAGTCTATTTTGCCAAAAATGGTTACAGTGGTATCGAAGGGTCTCATGATTGGCTGACCCATATGTGGAAGCATCACCAAGGCACAAGTTAAGAGAGAAAGATGAAGCCAGGCTTTCTTGGAGGCTCTACCATACCTGAGAGAAGCCTGGTAAGGTGGGAGATAAGAGGAAGGAGAAAGAGGCAAAGGTCAGGCTTCTTCAGAGACTCTGCTGTTCCGGAGAAAAGCCGAAACTGGCATCAGTAAAGCAGAAGCTGGAGACAGCACATTCCTAGTAGCCCACAGCAATTTTTAACCTCAACAAAGATTCTGTTTCTAGGTGTTGTTGGTGAACGTAAGAGTCTAACAGAGGTCACTTAGTTTGTTAAGGAAAACTTGGTGGCATAGGCAGTAAGTTCTTTGGCTGCTAATCAAAAGGTCAGTAGTTCAAATCTGTCAAGTACTCCTTGGAAACTCCATGGGGCAGTTCCACTCTGTCCTATAGATCTGTTATAAGTTGGAATTGACTTGATGGGACTGGGTGTTTATTTTTTGGTTTAGATTATTAAAACACATGCCCTTCCGTGCCCTAATTATCACCCCCCACTGCCGTAACAGGCCTGCATTCCTCTCTCTGCCTCGGGTAGAAAGTCAATTATTTCAAAGACATCAGCGAGATAATGATATTTTGGGACATTTACACTGTTCAATAAAATGTAATGGAATTTTGTGACTCCCTGTTACTGTGTGATAATCTTTAGATGCCAATCCCTTTGAAGTCTGACTTTAAAAAACACTGGAAAAGTAACCCAAGAGGGCTAGGGTTTTTTTGAGAAGCTATTCTCACCGTCCCATAGGCTTCCTGGTTTATCTGTTAAAAAAGCATTCCTTCGACCTTCACCATTTCTGAATTTTTGGCTACAGTGGCAGCCAGAATGAACTTCTTTGGTTTGGCAACAGTGTTTTAGTTACCTAATACTGTTTTAACAGAAATATCACAAATGCATGGCTTTAAAAAGAGACATTATATTTGTCACAGTCTAATAAGCTACAAGTCCAAACTGAGGGTGCCAGCTCCGGGGGAAGACTTCCTGCTGGCACTTCACGAAGGTCCTTGTCATCAATGCCCCCTGGCCTGTGAGCCTCTGAGGAGGAGCTCCTCACATGGCTTTCATTGTTGATGGTAGGAGCTCCCCAAATCTCAGCTTGCCTCCCTTTTCTTTTATATCTCAAGAGGCAGCTTCAAGGCCCAGAACAGTTTCACACGCTGAGCCCTGCCCACCAACACAGCACAGCTCCCTACCTTCATTAGCGTCAAGAGGCGGGAATTTCAACAGGGAGTAACATCACACAGTATCAGGAATTATGGCCTAGCTAAATTGCTGTAGATTTTCTGGAGAACAAAATTCAATCCACGGTGCTAGGTACCGCTGGAATCTTTTTCTCTCCAAATCCCACAGCATCTTCCTACAGAATCAAAACCTCTTTCAGTTTCACAATCCTTGATACATGTGAATCGCCCAGTAAAGGTAAGCAAATTCACTGCAGATTAGTAAGTAAGCACATGTGCCTACGCTTATGTTGTCTGTTGTATAATCAGCCCCTGAGTCAAAGGCTTAAGTACTCACTGTGCAAGCAGGGTTCCCCATGTAACGTAATGTGGCAGTTAAGAAAAGTGCTTGCAACTGCACAGAATTTTGATTTCCAGGTTCTTGATATTTTAGTCATTTTCTTGGGTAAGTAACCTAATCTCTCTGAATCTAAGTTTCCTTTTTTGAAACAAATATTATAATCATGATTATTTTGATTAAATTAAGATTTGATACACTTTGGTATATTTTCAGAAGAAATGTTTCACTATCCCTTTTATTTATACATATATTTAATGTGGTGGCTGATAGATACATTTGTTTAATAGTAATTATAATAGTTATTTAAATTCACATAACTATTCAATAAATGATAGCTTTTGCAATATTATTTTTATTCTTAAATCCTATTCTTGCTTTTTCATACATGAATGCTGGTATTATATGAATGAAATCTACTCCCAGCTATTTCAGACAGAAGTTGAGCAGGAGGCAGGAAGTTTCTAGGTGTTTTTGGTGAATGTAAGAATCTAACAGAGGTCACGGAGGTTGTTAAGGAAACCCTCTTGGTGGGAAATCTCATACAGAATGTTATTAGAGGAATTTTAGAGGAAAAAACTGATTGCTAGGTCAGGTAATTTTTGAAAATGCTGCACAAAGCAAAATAAAAATAGTCTATTTACTGAAGGATTTTTTCAGTGCTTTTGGGATACTAATAAGCATGACTTCTTCAAACCAAGATCATAGGACGCAGCTTTTATCAAACTTTTTTGATCACAACTTTTTGATCCCCCAGAATCTTTTCTGGAGAACCAATCTTGGTACACACTGCACTGTATTGACATTCCTTTTCTAGTGACCTACTAACGTGCTTGAAATTCTCACTTCTTTGAGGAAAATCATTATTTGAAGAACTGATAAATCACGCTAACATATATTAAAATTTTTAACCCCAATAGTATAACCATCTGAGTAGTGGACAAGGAAGAAATAGAACTCAGGCAGAAACACGACCATATATTAAAACCATGGCTGAACAGTCAAATCTAGGAGAAGACAACTCTTGGTAGAAGAACACAGCAGGAAGGCTTTGGAGAGGGAGGTGTGTATGAATGCTTTGGCTAAACTTTTTACCTTTCCTCAAGTTAGATTGGGAGCTCTGTTAGCATAATGGTTAAGAGTTGGACTGCTAACGAAAAGACCAGCAGTTCGAATCTGCCATGAAACTTTTCGGGCAGTTCTTCTCTGTCCTACATGGTCATTATAAGAAGGATTTGACTTGACAGCAATGAGGTTTTTTGTTTGTTTTACTCAAGGGTACAGCAAATTACGGCATTCTCTTAGTTTCTCTGCAAGCCCTTGTACAAGCTACAGAAAAAATACTGAGCTCACTGGAATTGCCAGTTTGTGAAATCTGTCTATAACCTTCTCTTTGTTATCTTACCAAATTGCCAATGGAAATTTCTCTGTGGATATAAAACATATACAGTCCCACACGCCATACTTATGGATCCTGTTTACCTTGGGCCTAGTAGATCGGAGTGAAGATGAAATTGTTCCCCTGAGATTTTCATCAGCATGCGTGCCTCGTCTTTGAATAAAGAAGCTGACAATGTCAGTTCCATTCCGAATTTGGTAATTTTGTCTCTCCTTCTTATGATAATGTTCGGATTTCAGCTGAGAGCCAAGCCAGCCAAGCACCATCGCGTCGGAGTGCATCCCAAAAGACAATGGATTTGCAATGGTATTTGCTTAGACCAGTAGGCACATAGAGAAGAAAATAATGTAGCCTTTAAGAATCAATCTCTTTTAAAAATTCACCTAAGTTTTCTGCAATGATTGATTTCATGATGGTGATATAGTTTAATAAGACTCACATGACTGAGTTTATTTGCCACATAGAATATTGACTTCCTGTGTAACTTTGTCATCCTTCAATGAACTTTATCCAGTGAAAGTATTGCTTTGCTTCTAAAACAATCTGAAGAAAAAGAGAAAAAATTCAATAGCTGAGGGTAATGCAGTAGCCTGTACTGTGCCAAGTATTCTATATCTGCCATTCAGATAAATGCTGATATGCTAAGGAAGAAGGAAAAATACAATAATAACAACTTTTCAAAGTTATTTTTTCAGCCAATTGCTGATTTTTTCTCCATAAGTAAAACATAGTAATGCCATAACTCTGTAGAGTCATATTACTTACAGTTTTGAATATGAGAAGCATTTCCATTTCAAATAGTAGTGAAAATATCACAGGGAAATAATTTAATTATCCCCCCAAAAACATGACAAACAAACAAACCCATTGCTATCAAGTCAATTCTGACTCACGGTGATCAGTAGTGCTGCCCCACAGGGTTTCAAGGACTATAAACCTTCATGGAAGCAGACTGGCACTTCTTTGTCCTGAAAAGTGACTGGTAGATTCAAACCAATGAGCTCTGGTTGGCAGCAGAATGCTGTAACCACTGAAATTCCAGAGCTCTTAAAATTGTCCCAATAAACATCAATTGAGATCACTGAAATCTGCACATTTCCTTTTTATACTTCTTGCAGATGCACCAAACCAAGCCCACTGCCATCAAGTTCAATTCAACTGACAGCAGCCATATAGGACAAAGTAGAACTATGCTACAGAGTTTGCAAGGAGCACCTGGAAGATTCTAACAGCTGACCATTTGGTTAGCAGACATATGACTTTAACCACTGCACTTCCAGGGTTTCCTCTGATCGACTACTACGTGGCAAATATATTTTCTTGTGAAACAGGGAGAAGATGAAAAGATAGTCAGCATAAATTTTGACTTAGTTAAATTAAAACATCTAGGTCAATTAGCATAACATAGTTCATTTTATATATGTATATATAATGTTGAATATATATATATAATGTTGAATATACATTCAACATCCTACTTTCCTGAGTAATGTCTGGGTCTTAAATATTTGTGAAGGATACATCCATTTATCAAATCCTGTCTGGAGTGAAAGAGAATGAAGAAAATAAAAGACTAAAATATTAATCCGAAGGTCTAATAGATTACGTGAACCATAACCTCCACCAGCCTGAGCGCAGGAGAACTAGATAATTGGCTACCTCTGCTGACTGTTCTGACAGGGAACAAAATATAGGGTCCTGGACAGAGTGGGAGAAAAAATATTAAAACAAAAAATGCAAATTCACAAAAAGTAAATAACGACCAGATTTACTGGTCCGACAGTAACTAGAGAAACTCCTGAAACTGACAGAGACTGGAAGACCTCCTGAAACTATGGCCTCTGCACACCATTCAAACTCAGACCTGAAGCCACTTGTAAATTCTCCCTTTCAGTCGAAGGTTAGACAGGCATAAAAAACAAAAAATAACACAGGGGAGGAACGTGCTTCTTAGTTCAATCAAGTTTATGAGACCCGATAGGCAGTACCTGCCCCAAAGCAAAGATGAGATGGCAGGAAGGGACTGGAAAACTGGATGAAAGGATGTGGGGAATCCAGGATATGAAGAGAGTGGAAGAGAGTGCTGACACAATGCTGAGATTGCAACCAATGGCATAATACAATTTCTGTATATATTTTTGAAAGAGAAATAAAAAATAGAAAAATTAACTTTATATTTAAAATAAGTTACAGTAAAATGAAAAATGGATCCTTTGGTAATTTCTAAAAGCTGAGCTAAAACAGAAACTTGAGAACTATCTTTACATCCTCTGAATATATGTTACCTTTGAAGTTTCTCTGAGTGAGTCATGTTTTCCTGTATTAACAAAAATTTTCCAACCAAGTTATTAATGTTTTCTGTTTGATTGTTTAATTAAATGAAATTTATTAAATTTTATTAATCTGAATAAATAAATAAATTTATCAAATTTTATTAACAAACAATAATAATTAAAATTTAATACATTTTATTAAACAAAATTAAATATTATTAAAATAATAGAGTCGTCATGAGTCAGATCTGACTCGACGGCACTTTGTTTATCGAAATAATACTTCCATTTAGATTCTAATTTCATTTTCTTTTCTGGAATAAATATCATTGATCCACCTAGTGGAACAAATGCTCCCATAGTCTGGCTGTGATGGAAACCAGTAAGCTCATTTCTGTTACAAGAGGTAAACACATTAGAAAAGAGCAAAGAATGTGATCCAATTGTTTCCCTACCTTTTAGTACAAACTGCTAAAAATGTGAAATTTTTTCTTTTTTTAAATTTACCACTCTAAGTCCTGGCTTTACAGCAGTGAATAAAGCTAAACAAAAACACATTCCCTTTTAAGTTCTGATGCTCTCTTTTTAAGTGGCCATAAAGGAGTTGAAGACACACAGTTCTCAAGAGAATTGCTAGAGTTAAATGTACGTGTTAACAGCATGAGTCTCTCATCTTTAATGATGATAGTATGTGTAAGAATAGTTGACCTTTATTTTGTACTTACTTGGGGCCTGAATTGCTCATGGCTGGAGCATTATATTTAATGCTTACAACCTCTTATGGGTTTGGTATTTTTATTATTCCAATTTTATAGTTAAGAGAAAGTAGAGAAGTTTAGTAATTTGGCCATAATCATATAGGATCCAAACTCATACAAACAGATAATATGCTCCAGATAATATACTCTTGACTGCTTCACAATGTGCCTCCTGTGTACAAAAATATTCAAAGCAAGTTGACCCATTCTTTCACCTATAGTGTCATATCTTAACTAATTTTTTATAGTAAGAGGAACCCCCCCCTCTTTTTTCTCCAGCTACCTGGGGAGAGAGATTACATGTGTAGTTTCCGTGAGCTGTCCTGAAACACTGTGAAGATGTCACGTTGGAGACTAAAGTGTGCCTGACCCAAGCCATGGTATTTTCAATTGCATCAGGTGCATATGAAAGCTGGACAACAGACGAAGAAGACAGAAGAAATGATGGCCTTTAAACTGTGGTGCTGGAGAAGAATGTTGTATATACCACCGAAAGAACAAGCAGATCTGTTCTGGGAGAAGTACAACCAGAGTGTTCCTTGGAGCAAAGATGAAAGACAGAGTCTTCCATACTTCGAATATGTTGTAAGGAAGGATCAGTCTTTGGCGAAGGACATCATGCTTGGTAGAGTACACAGTGAAAAAGATGAAGACCCTGAATGAGATGGATTGACACAGTGACTCCAACAGTGGGCTTAAGCATAAAAATGATTGTGGGCATGGTGCAAGACTTGGTAGTGTTTTGCTCTGTTGTGCATAGGGTTGTTATGAGTCGGAACTGAATCAATGGAACCTAGCAACAACAACAACAAGAGCTCTCCTAATGAGAATATCTCTGCAGCTTGTTCAAAACTGTGCAGAACTTTTCAAGCTGCATTTTCATGTCCCAACTTCCCCTCTGGCTTTATTGTCATATTCTCATCTTACTCTTTCTCTTGACTTTCTTTCATTTTTAAACTGTATTTTAGAGGAAGCCTTACAGAACAAACTAGCTTTCTATCGAATAGTACATGTAGTGTTTTTTGGTATTGGTTAACAAGCCCACAACATGTCAACACTCTCCTTTTTCTACCTGGGTTCTCTGTTACCAGATTAGCTACAGCCTCCTGCTTTCTAGTGTTTGCCCCTGGGCTGGCATGTCCCTTTAGTCTTATTTTGTTTTATAGGTCTGTCTAAGCTTTGGGTGAGCCTTAGTAGCGACTTCATTACTGAGCTAAAAGAATGTACGCGGGACATGCTCTCAAGGTTTTTCCACTCTCTGTCAGTCCAGTAAGTCTGGTCTTCCTTTGTGAATTAGAATTTGGTTCTGTATTTTTCTAAGAGAAAAACTTTTGTTTAGTAAACATCTTAAATCGATTAGGACATAGATGACTAGGTGAAGAGCCCGTATCTTGCCCACTTGTGTACCAAATAATTGTCCAAATAAACGTCATTATTTTGTTGTCATTGTTGTTAAGTGACATCGGGTAGTTTCAACTCACAGTGACTCTACGAACAACAGAAAGAATCACTGCCTGGTTCTGTGCCATGCCCACAGTGGATTTTGATGTTTAAGCTCATTGTTGCAGCTGCTGTGTGCATTCATCTTGTTGAGGGTCTTCCTCTTCCTCACGGACTCTCCACTTTTCCAAGTATGATGCCCTTCTCCACTGATTGATCCCACCTAACAACATGTCCAAAGTATGGAAGATGCAGTTGCACCATCCTTGCTTCCAAGGAACCCTCAGGTGGTACATCTTTCGAGGTAGATCTGTTTGTTCTCTTGGAAGTCCATGGTATATACAATATTCTCCTACAACTAAAGGTGTCGATTATTCTTGTGTCTTCCTGATTCCAAGATCAGCTTTCATGTACATACCATGGTTTGATTCAGGAGCACCTTAGTCTTGAAGATGACGTCTGTAATTTTCAACACTTTAACGAGGTCTACTGAAGCAGATACTTCTCAGTGTACCCTATTCTTTTGGAATCAAAGAACAAAAACACATTATGCAACTTAATGTCAAATGGAATATGCTTAAGACGTTTTTCTATAATCACTCTACTTACATTCCAAATATTGAGGCACCAATCTAAAACAAATTAATATTTATATTAATTTGCCACTAGATTGATTTCTTTCTTTCCTGTCTTTTTAATGAACTCTTGCTCTCTTCACGGATAATGTCTTTGCCATCATTCTACAATTCATGTGGTCTTCAGTCATTAGTGATCACACAACAAATCTGTTTTTGAGATGGTCTTTAAACTCAGGAAAGATGTACTCCAGGTCATATTTGGGCTTTTGTGGACTTGTGCTAATTTTCTTCAGTTTCAATTTGAATTTGTGTATGAGCAATTGATCATCTATGCCACAGTCAGTATCTAGTCTTGTTCTGATTGCTGATATGGAGCAGTCAACCGAGTGCAGAAATTACTGAACAATATCATTAATCCCCCCAGGATATCTGCCAATTTGTCTAGGTGATAGGTTTCAGTTTTGTATGACTGTTGGCCATTTTAACAGTATCATTAATATCATACACAAGTAAAATTTTGCTTAAGGTAATTCGAAAGCAACTGCAATGATATATTGACAGGGAACCACCAGAAACTCAAACGGATTCAGAAGAAGACATGGAACCAAAGATATCATTGCTAATGTCAGACAGATTTTGGCTGAAAGCAGAGAATTCCAGAAAGATGCTTATCTTTGTTTCACTGATTATATAAAGGCATTCATTGGTGTGGATCATAACACATTATGGCTAGCATTGCATTCGAGAACACTTACTTGTGCTCTTAAGGAATCTATATATGGATCCAGAGGCAGTTGGGCGAACAAAACAAGGGAACACTGCATGGCTTAAAATCAGGAAGGATGTGTGTCAGGGTTGTATCCTTTTACCATATCTTTTCAATCTGTATGCACATCAAATAATCTGAGAAGCTGGATTATACAAAGAAGAACAAGGCATCAGGATTGCAGGATGACTCATTCACAACCTGAGTTATGTAGACAATACCACCTTACTTGCTGGAAGAGAAGATTTGAAACACGTACTGATGAAGATGAAGGAACAGTCTTCAGTATGCATTTCACCTCAATGTTTAGAAAACAAAAATCTTCACAAGTGGACGAGTAAGCAACATTGTCATAAATGGAGAAAGGACTGAGGATATTTTGTTTTACTTGGGTTCACAATCAACATCCATGGAGGCAGAAGTTCAGAAGTCCAAAAATGAATTGCACTGGGAAAATCTGCTGCAAAGGATCTCTTTGAAGTGTTGAAAAGTAAAGATGTCACCTTGAAGACTAAGGTGCACCTGACCGAAGCCATGGGATTTGCAATCAAATCATATGCATGTGAAGGCTGAACAATGAAAAAGGAAGACAGAAGAATTGATGCCCTTGAATTGTGACACTGGAGAAGCACACTGAATGTACCATGGACCTCCAAAAAGACCAATAGATCTGTTCTTGAAGAAGTAAGACCAGAGTGCTCCTTGGAAGCAGAGATGGCAAGACTCTGTCTTACACACTTTGGACGTGTTGTCAGGAAGGATTAGTCCCACTCTTGGTAGAGTAGAGGGTCAGAATAAAAGAGGGAACCTTTTGATGAGATGGATTGACACAGAGGCAGCAACAATAGGCTTAAGCATAAAAGTGATTGTGGACATGGCACAGGACTGGACAGTGTTCTGTTCTGTTGTTCACAGGGTTGCTATGAGTCAGAACCAACTGGACAGCACCTAACAACAACAGATTGATTAATCTTTCATATAAAGTAATTTCATTGAATTCTCTGTTTCTGCTATCTAATTGCAGAGTGAAGCAAGGGAATTTTATAGAATAATTATGATTCATAATCTCAATGGCTTCTGCTCTTAGCCAAGTCTCATATTTATCACAGATTACTCTCCATTCCATTTTCCTCATGAGAATTCCAAACATTTCCCATGTTTCTTTCCTCCTCAATCGAATTTCTGTCCTTGACATTCCCCCTATATACTCTTAATTGATGTCACTTAGCATAAATTACTTCAATCACACTTTATTTTTAAAAACATTTCTGCAATTGTTAGCACACAGTCTATCATTTTCTCTTTGAGGTCACATTCTTACTTTTTTAAATCTCTGCCCTCCCTCCACTGTCCCAATCCCTTGTATCTTTCTTGGTGCTCTTGCTTCCGAGTTAGTTTTCTTTTTCATTTTTCTCCAATTTAACATCCATGACTTCTTTATTCCTTGGTCTAAGACGCAAAAATTTTTGGATTTTTAATTCTATGTAATGAAATAGAGAGATACTGAGAGGTGAAAAGGGGTAACATGTTTGGCTGCTGTCGTGGATTGAATTGCATCCCCCCAGGATTTCTGTGAACTTGTCTAGGTGACAGTTTTCAGTTTTGTGTAACTGTTGGCCACATTGCCATCTGATGAAATTTCTCTAAGTGTTGTACATCCTGTCAATATGATGTAATGAGATGGACTAGTGGGTGTTATACTGATGAAATCTACAAGATTAGATGGTGTCTTGAGTTTATCTCTTTTGTGATATAAAAGAGAGAAGGGAGCAAAGGGACACGGAGATCTCAGATCACCAAGAAAGCAGTGCCTGGAACAGTTTTCTGTTATGGAAAGTGAAACGCAAACTTTTCAGCCTGGCATTTAAGGTTCTCCATTATCAGGTCAGAAATCCTATTAGTGAAGTGATTAAGTGCTATGGCTGCCAACCTGGAGGTCGGCAGTGCAAATTCACCAAGCGCTCCTTGGAAACTCTATGGGCCCATTCTGCTCTATCTACAGAGTCGCTATGAGTCAGAGTTAACTCAACGGTAGTTGGCTTGTTTTTTGATTTATTATGAGGCCACCAAAAACACACTATCTACCTAACTTGAGTCATCAAATTCTTCAGCTACCATCCCTTGAATATTTTTTTTTGACTCTCATACCTCACTGAGTTCATTTATATTATTTCTCATAGGATTTCATTTCCTTAGGCCTTCTCATCATTCTTTAAATGTCACACCTTCTTCATCTTCCAAGACCTAGCTACATCTTCTTTTGATAATTAAACACTTTTGACCTTATAGTAGTGCTTTGTTAGGTTGAATAAACTTGAACAAATTAAATAAAGTTCTTCTAGAATAATTTTGGAAGAGTGAAAGTGTGGGTTCATGTCACCAATTAGTTGCCAGTGGACCATTTGTGACTTTCTTTCCCTATTTCATTTATTTATTTACTCATAATTGAGCTTTAGGTGGAAATTTACAGCTCAAGCTCACTTGTCATAAAAAATGTATATGTATACTGTTATTTGACACTAATTGAAGATTTGTGATATTGAAAACACGTTACAGTGGCTATAATTGATCTCCCCCTGGACTCTTATGTTACTAAAAATAGCACATCATTAAAAATTTGTTTTCAAAATTTACTAATTTTAGGATACTGGTATAGAAATAGAAACTGACATTTAAAAATACCACTTGTATATATCTGTGGTGAAATATTTTTATATTTCTATATCCTAAACATATTTGGTAGTAAAAATAAAACTGCCTGATAATACAGCCTAAATTATATGCTAAAAATAAGGCTGTTTTCTACATTTTTACAACTGAATTTGAATGTTAAAAATGGATGAAACTATATGCAGAGATATAATGTACCTTGACAAAGCAAAGTTCTGTTTTTGCCAAGAAATTAAATCTATCTCAAGTATTGTTAGAGTTAATTTTATGGTACCAATATTTCACATAAAGCACAAATTATTTCAGGATTAAAACAATAAGTATACATCATAAATAATAAGTAAAAAAATCAGCATAATGAGAAAAAATCCTCACAGCCATTCCAGTTGGAAAAATTCCTCACTGTCAGCTAAAAAGAAAAATAATACAAAATAAGTGACTGTCTCCTCTAATTGTATGTTCATAATGATTCTTCATCTACTATTTTACTAACTTCATTCTTGGTTGGAAGTTGTTCTCCTTCAAGACTTTGAATGTGTCATGCCACTGCCTCTGTGCCAACATTGTTTATGCTGATAAATCTGAAAAAAAGCCCACAGGGTTTCCCTCTGAATATTAGCTTTGCTTTGAGTCCTGCTGCCTTTAAAATTTCTGCTTATGTTTCATTTTGTTAAGCTGATTAGAATATGTCTTAGAGTCTTTCTTTTGAGATCTCTATTGTGTGGCATTTGATATGCATCTTGGATATCTATATTCTCTTCTTTCATAATTTCTGTCAGCAGCTCAACAACAATATCCTCTTTGTTCTCAGGTGTCTTGCCAATTAATCATAGATTGTTCCTCTTAATAAAGTCCCACATTCTTCTTAATGCTTCTTCCTTTTTCTTGTTTCTTTTTTCTAATTTCCCCTCATAGATGTTATAGTCAGTAGCTCTGTCTTCCAAGTCAGAAAGTCTCATTTATATTTGCTCCATTCTGTTTTCTTGGCTTTGAATGAAAGCTTCAATGTCTTTGATTTTGTTCTTGATCTGTTGGATTTCAGAGTACTGGTGTTCCATCAGATTGAAGAGCTTGCTTAATTTTTCATTTTGTTCTGCTGCATTTTGTACAAGGTTTAGGAAGGCTTTATATATAATCCTTTTGTATTCACCTCCCGATAGTTTCAGAAAGGTTTCTTCATCTGGGACGTTCTTTAGTGCTTTCTTTTGGGGGCCTTCTGAAGCTGTGGGTGACTTCTTGGTTACAGTTTTATCCAGAGTTTGTTGCTTTTGGGGCATCATGTGAGCCAATAGAGGCTGGGAGAGATGCTGTGAGGATGGATCACAGTTGTTTCTCTAAGCCATCTTAAAATGAAAGGAAAAGGTATCAGACAACTTCCAAAGTCAGTGAGATTTTCAGGCATACAGGTCCTTCTTCCCAGCTGGTAAAGTAAGCACCTCTATATCCAACCCCAGATGTTGTAAACTAGTTCAAAAATACAGAAAGGCTGTTGCCCTGCTGGCCTCTCCTGTCAGGCTCCAGCCATAGGTGACACTGTGTAGAATACTGCTCTTCTGCCAGAAAAGCGCTCTCCTCTGGGCGGGCACTGCCTCCCAGCCTAGGAATTAGGTCCTAACCCTGCTGGCATAGTGGTTAAATGCTACTTCTGTTGAACAAAAAGTCAGCAATTTGAATATGCCACTTCCTCCTTGGATATAGGGATATAGGGATACTACGAGTTGGAATTGACTCGACGGCAGTGGTTTTGTTTGTTTGTTTGTTTTTGGTTAATGGCTAATGATGGTGAACATCATTTGTTTGTTGGCTTTTGGATGTCTTCTTTGGTGAAGGTTCTGTTCATGCCCTTTCCCTATTTTGTAACTGGGTTATTTGTCTCTGTCAATGAGTTGTTGCAGTTTTCTATATATTTTAGATATTAGAACCTTATCTATTAAGTCATTTCAAAAGACATTTTCTCAGTCTTGTTATCTATTACTCTCTTCATAAAGTCTTTTGATGAGCATAAGTTATACTTTTTATGAAGTTCCATTTACCCATTTTGTCATTTTCTATTACAGCATTTATCATCATGCTTATTATCCTATTTTCACAAAAGGTTATGTCTCACAATGTTCTCTGTTTTCTTTCAGAAATTTTATGGTTTTAAATACACAATTTAGTTCTTTAATCCATATTAAAATATCTTTTAAGTATGGTACGGGGGTCCAATTTTGCCAACACCATTTGTTAAAGAGACTTTCTGCCTACCGAATGGAGTTTGGCCCTTTGTCAAAAATCAGTTGCCCACAGATGGCTGGGTTTAATTCTAAATTCTCACTTCTGTCTCCCTGGACTGTACTTCTGTAGTTGATCCAACACCTAGCTGTTTTGATTTCAATAGCTATACGATACATTTTGATATTGGGAAGTATGAGATGCCCTGCATTAGTTTTGTTGTTTGTTTCAATATTGCTTTGGCTATTGAGAATTTCTTTACTTTTCCAATGAAGTAGATCATTAGACTTTTTTTTTTTTTTTACTTCAATAAATAATATTGTTGCAGTTTGTACCGGCATTGCATTTTATCTGTTTATCACTTGTAGAATTGACAATTTCACTGTACTGTGTCTTCTAATCCATGAGCATGGGATGAGTTTCCATTTCTGTAGCTCTCTTTTAGCCTCTGCTAGTAGTATTTTATAATTTGCATCTTGTAAGTCTTTTATATCCCTGGTTAGGTTAATTGCTGGTATTTTGTTAATTTGGGACTATTATAAGTGGTATCATTGTCCTGATTTAGGAATAGACTTTGTTAGTGTAGAGAAACTGAGTTTTGAGTGCCGATGTTGTATACTGCAATGTTGCTAAACTCTTCTATTAATTTCAGCAGTTTTCTTGTCGAATCTTTGGGATCATCAATGTATAACATAACACTATGGGCAAATAAAGATGATTTTACTTCTTCCTTTCATATCTCAATACTTTTTTCTTGTACTTTTCCTCTGGCTAGGACTTCCAGTACAACATTGAATGTGAGTACAATGGTGATACTGAGCATCCTTGCCTTCTTCACATTATGAAAGCGAAGATTCTTAGTCTTTTTCTGTTGAGTAAAGTGCCGTCAGTTTTTCATGTATGTCCTTGATTATATTGAGAAATTTCCCTTCTATTCCTATTTAACTGAGTTTTTATGTGGAAATCGTGTTGAATTTTATGATTGCCTTTTCTACGTCAATGAATATGATCCTGTGGCTCTTTGCCTTTGTTTTATTTATTTATGTCATTAATTACATTCACTGATTTTCTATTGTTGAGCCACCTTTTAATCCTGATATGACTCCCAGTTGATCATGGTGCATGATTATTTTGATATTTGTAAAGTCTGTTGGCTAGAATTTTTTAAAAATTTTTATTATGATTAAATGAAAGTATATGATCCAAGTCAATTTTGCATACCCATCTCTCTATAACTCTATGTGATCTCCCTACTCTGTGATAGCACACTCCTCCTTTTCACTCTTTACTTCTAGTATCCTCCCAGTGAACACTTTCCCCCTCCTCTCCACCCTCTCCTCTAGAAAGAAATGTTGGCTAGAATTTTGTTGAAAATTTTTGCATCTATTTTCATAAAAAATATTGGCCTGTAATTTTTCTTTCTTTTTTTTTTTTACCACATCTTTGGTTTAGGTATCAGTGTTATGCCAGATTCACAGAAAGAGTACAGCAGTGTTCCTTACTCCTCTGTTTTTGAAGAGATTGAGTTGGTATCATCTCTTCTCTAGCCATTTGGGACTAGGTTTTTTGGAGGGGTAAGCAATGTTTGATCATATCTTCAATCTCTTCTTTTGTAATGGGTCTGTTCAAATTTTCTACCTCTGTATCAGTTTGAATAGGTAGTGTGGTTCTGGGAAATTCTCCATTTCATCCAGATTTTCAAATTTTTGGAGTATAATTTTTAACAATATTTAGTTATGACCTTATCTCTGATTAATGAGTTGTAGTGTTACAAATTTCATTATTTGCCTCTTCTTTTTTTTTTTTTTCCTTTTGTCAATCTGAACAGTGGTGTTTCCATAGTTGCTTCAGTCCCAGTGATGTACGAGTTTGGCTGATAACCAAAAGATGGCAATTGAAAACCATCAGCCACTCCTTGGAAACTCTATGGGGGAGTTCTATTCTGTCCTATAAGGTCACTATGAGGAGGATTCTACTTGAAGGCAACAGTTTTTTTTTTTTTTTTCTTTTGTTGTTGCTGATTTTGGTTTTAGACAGGAATTGTTGGCTCTCTAGACCTGTCTAATCTGTGGCTGAAAGGTGAGCCTGAGAAGTCATGTTTGTGCTGAGTTAAAAGGATGTCCAGGGGCCATACTCCTAAGTTTTCTCTAGTTTGTGTCTGACCAGTAAGTCTGATTATTTTGTCTGAATGTGAATTTGACTTTTGTTCTGCATTTTACTCCTTCTCTGTCTGGGAGCCTATATTGTGATCCATGCCAGAGAAGTTGGTGGTAGTAACCGGGCACTAGCTTGTTGTTATAGGCTCAGTCTAGTAGAAGTTGTGTTAGTTACGGTCCACTAGATCTTTGCACTAATCTTTTCCTTGTGATTTTTATCTTTTGTATTCTTTTTTTGCTCCAACCACACTGCGACTAGTAGATATATCTAAGACGGCCATTAGCGGGCTTTTAAGAAGGCAGTCACTACACATCACAGTTGAGTGTAAAACATTTTCTTTGTAGACCATATTATGCCAGTTGAGCTAGATGTCCCTTCTGAGGGCTGGTCCTCAGCCCTCAGCCCAGTAATTTGATCTTTCAGGATGTTTGAATACACTGGTGAAGCTTCTATGGCTTCTGTAACTGGTCAAACTGTGATGACTGTGTACTGTTTTACACTTCATCAAAGTTACCACTTATCTGCTATCTAAGCCAAAGAAACCCCACTGCTGTCAAGTTTATTCCCACTTGTAGAGACTGTATAGGACTGAGTAAAACTGTTCCACAGAGTTTCCGAAGAGTGCCTGGCAGATTTGAACTGCAGATGTTTTGGTTAGCAGATGCAGTACTTAACTATTATGCCACCAGGGTTTCTATCTAGAGATTTTGTCTTTCCAGCTCTCCCCTCATTTATAGGTATCAAATATTTTTTTCTTCCTGTGTGGAAACATTTTCAGATGTTTTTATAATAGTGGTTTCATGCAGTATTTGTCCTTTCATGACTTATTTCACTCAACATAATGCCCTCCAGATTCATCCATATTGTGAGGTGCTTAACAAATTACTAGTTGCTCTTTATCTGTGAAGTAATATTCCACTGTGTACTCAGTTCTACCCTGGCCCCTAAAGTCACCATGAGTTGGATCTGACTCGACAGCACTTGGCTTGGTACCATAGTTTGTATATTCATTCATCTCCTGGTGAATGATTAGGTTGTTTCTACTTTCTGCCATGATGAATAATGTTGCAATGAACAGTATATTTGTGTGCCAGTTCTTATTTCTCTGTGATATATTCCTAGGAATAGGATGGCTGAATTATACGTTATTTCTATTTCTAGATTTGTTAAATGTGGAGCCCTGGTGGCACAGTGGTTTAAGAGCTCAGCTGCTAATCAAAAAGTTGGCAGTTTGAATTCATTAGCTACAACTTGGAAGGAAGTCCCCTATGGTTTTCCTAAATGATTGTACCATTTCACAGTCCCGCCAGCAGTACATAAAAGTTCCAGGCACAGCAACCTCTCCAACATTTGTTATTTTCTTTTTTTTTTTTTTTTATTGGTGCCAGTAATGTCAGGGTGAGTTGTTATCTCATTGTAGTTTTGATTTGCATTTCTCTGATGGCTAGTGATTGTGAGCGTTTCCTTACTCTGAATGTCTTTTTTGGTGAAGTTTCTCTTCAAAATCTACCTGTTATTTCAATTGGATTGTTAGTCTTTTTATTGTACAGGTGTTGGACTTTTCTGTAAATTTTATAGATGACACCTTTTATGGATATGTCATAGGCATTTTTTTTCCCTAGTCTATAGATTTTCTTTTTAGTCTTTCGGTGAAATCTTTTGATGCACATGTTTATTTTTTAGTAGACCCTAATTATCTAGTTTACCTTATGGTGTTTATGTATTGTTAATTATGGCTTGTATGCTCATTGTACTATATATGCTTGTTGTGCTATATATTAACTCCTTTAGCGTTGACTTTTTTTTCCTTGGTGTTTATACTTTTAGTTTTATGTTAGGTTTTTGATCATTTTGAATTAGTTTACAGGCATGGTGTGAGGCACATGTCCTGTTCATCTTTCTGCAGATGAGCATCCAGTTTTGCCAGCATCATTTGTTAAAAAAGACTGTCAATTCGCAATTTAGTGGAATTTGGGACTTTGTCAGACCTGTAGGTAGATGGATTTACTCCTGGTTCTCTGTTCTGTTCCATTGATCAGTGTGTCTGTCATTGTACCAGTACCAGGCTTTATTGGCTATAGTAGCTGCATAGTAGACTCTGAAGTCAGATATTGCAATGCTTCCTACTTTGTTATTTTAACAGTGCTTTATTTTGGGGGGCCTCTTTCATTTACATATATAGTTAATGATTAATTTTTCCACTTTGTTGAAAAATGCAGTTGGTATGTGGGTCACGATTGTACTGCATTTATAGAGTGTTTTGAGTAGAACTGACATTTTCACAATATCGAGTCTACCTATCCATGATCATAGTATGTCTTTTCCATTTGTAGTTTATTTGTGTAGTCTTTTATGTCCCTGTTTAGATTTATTCCTAAATAATTTTTTTATAAAATATTATAAGTGACATTTCTGTCATGATTTCCTTTTAATAGCTTTCTTTATTGGTATATAGGAATCCAGATAATTGTTCTGTTTATCTTGTATCCTGCAACTCTGATGAATCTTTCTATTAGTTCCAGCAGCTTACACATGGAGTCTAGAATTCTCCATGTATAGTATCACATCAACCACAAATAGAGATAAATTTTATGTCTTACTTACTGCTTTGGATTCCATTTGTTTCTTTTTCTTGCCTCATTGCTCTAGCTAGGACTTCACACACAGTATAAATTAAGAATGATGATAAAGGGCATCCTTGTCTTGTTCTTGTTCTCAAAGAGAATGTTTTCAACCTCTTTCCTTTGAGAATGATGGTTACTACTGGTTTTGTGTAGACAACCCTTATTATTTTGAAGAATTTCCCTTCTATTTCTATCTTATTGAGAATTTTTATCAGGAATGGATGCTGGCCTTTATCAAATGTCATTTCTCCACCAGTTCAATCATCCAATTCTTTTATTTATTTGGTGGACTATGGTAACTGATTTTCTAATGTTGAACCATCCAAATCCCACTTAATCATGGTGTATTCTTTTTTTTTTTTTTTTTTAATGTGGGGCTGAATTCTATTGGCTAGAATTTTTTTTAGAACTTTTGCATCTATATTCATGAGCTATGTTTGTCTACAATTTTCCACTTTTTTGTGGTGTTTCTACCTGGTTTTGGAACCCTGGTGGCATAATGATTAAATGCTACAGCTGCTGACCAGAAGGCAGGTAGTTCACATCTTACAGGTGCTCCTTGGAAACTCTATAGGGCAGTTCTACTCTGTCTGTAGGGTTACTATGAGTCAGAATCAACTCTATGGCAGTGGGTTTGGTTTGGGGGTTTTGCTTGGTTTAGGTTTCAGGAATATACTGGCTTTATAGAACAAATTCAGAAGTATCCTTTCCTTTACTACATTTTGAAATAGTTTGCATAGTACTGGTGTAAACTCTTCTATGAAGATTTGGTAGAATTATAAAGCCATGTGGGCTATGGCTAGGACTTTTTTATTGCTGTTGTTGGGAGGTCACCTCTCCATTATTTATATTCTATTTTCAATCTCTTGTTATGAGTCTGTTCAATTTTCTACCTCAGTTTGTGTTATTTTAGGTAGGTAGTATGTTTCTAGAAATTTGTTCATTTCCTCTAACTTTTCAAATTTGCTGGAGTATGGTTTTTCATAGTACTCTATTATGATCTTTTTAACTTTAGTTGGTCTGTTGTTTATTTATTGATCCTTTCAAAGAACCACCTTCTGACTTTGCTCATTGTTTCTACTTTTTTCTCTTGTTTATTTCATTTATTTTTGCCATGATCTTTATTGTTTCCATTTTTTCTCTTAGCTTCTGTCTTTTTTACTCTCCCTGTCTTATTTTTCAAGTTGTTGGTTTAAGTTAATGATTTTGGATGTTCTTGTTTTTTAATGCAGGCATTTTTTTTTTTTTTTTGCTTTTGCTATGAATATGTCGCTGAGTGCTATTTTTACTGTATGTCAAAGATTTTGATGTATTATGTTTTCTTATTTATGTACTTATAGGAATTTTTTAAATATCACTCTCAATTTCCTTTATTATCCAATAGCTTTTTAGTAGCATATTACTTAGTTTCCATGTAGTTTTTGTTGTCCTTATATTTTATTGTTGTTGATTTATATCTTGCTACCATTATGATCAGAGAAGATACTTTGCATGATTTTAATCTTTTTGAAACTTCTGAGACTTACTTTGTATTATAACATATAGCCTATTCTGAAAAAATGATCCACAGATACTGGAGAAGAGTATGTTATTTTGCTGCTGTCTGCTAGGTCCATTTGTCTTTTGGTTTTGTATAAGTTTTCAGTGTCTTTACTGATATTCTTTTTAGATGTTGTTTCTATAATTGAAAGTGTGTTGAAGTCACATGTTATCATTGTGCAGTTGTCTATTTTTCTTTTCCTATTAGTCAGTATACATTTACTGTATTTTGGCACACTGCTGTTAGGTGTGTATATGTTGTTGTTAGATGCTGTTGAGTCAGTTCTGATTCACAGTGACTCTATTCGCTACACAGTGAAACACTGCCTGGTCTTGCACAATGTCCATGATTGTTTTTATGCTTACGCCCATTGTTGTGGCCACTGTGTCAATCCATCTTTTTCAAAGTCTTCCTCTTTCTCACTGATTATCCACTCTACAAAGCATGATGTCCTCCTCTAGGGTCTGATCCCTCCTGACAACACGTCCAAAGTAAGTAAGGTGCAGTCTTGCCATCTTTGCTTCCAAGGAACACTCTGGTTGTACTTCCAGAACAGATCTGTTTTTTTTTTTGTTTGTTTGTTTGTTTGTTTGTTTTTGGCAGTCCATGGCACATTCAATAGTCTTCTCCAGTACAATTTAAAGGTATTAATTCTTCTTCTATCTTCTTTGTTCATTGTCCAGCTTTCGCATGCATATGATGTGAATGAAAATATTGTGGCTTGGGTCACGTGCACTTTAGTCTTCAACGTGACATCTTTACTTTTCAATGCTTTAAAGAGATCCTTTGCAGCCGATTTTCCCAATGCACTGCACCTTTTGATTTCTTGACTGTGTGTTTATATTCATAATTATACATATTATGTCTTTTTGTTGGATTGATCTTTTTTATTATTATGTAATGCACCTCTTTATTTCTTGAAATAGATTTTGGTTTAAAGTCTATTTTAAGTGATATTAAAAAAAACAACCAAAAAAAACACCCCTGTTCTTTGTTGTTTGCTAGTTGCATGAAATATTTTTCTCTGTTCTTTTATTCTCAGTCTTTTGTGCCCTATTGTCTACCGTGTGTTTCTTATTGACAGAAAAAAGGTAGATTTTTGAAACCCATTCTTCTGTGGTCTCTTCCTGTTGCACAAAGCATTCAAATCATTTACATTTAAGCTTATTACTGAAAAAAAATGTCTATCTCATTCATGTTTTATTTGTTTTTTTTTGCATGCACTTGGCTGGCTTGGCTGTATCTTTTCTGCATATACTGATTTTTCTGTTTTTGATTGTATCTAGCTGCTTTCTTGTGTTGAAACTTTTTACTTACTTTCTTCTTCTAAATTCTGTTTCTTGGTGATTACCGTATGTATTCAATTGCACAACTTACAGTTAAAATAATGTTTACTATATGAACAATGGTTAGCATACAACCTTAATGCATCTATTCCTGATAAGCTCTTCCTTCATCCATTTCTGTTGCTGTTGTCTCCATTAATATCAACATACAACTTAATTCAATAAATTTACTTTTTACCTATTTCTTACAGACTTGATGTTATATTCTTTGCAGGAGTTAATTGCTGAGTTGATTCCCTGAAAATATGTATACTTGGTCTTTTGGTTTGCTGGTACTGTTGAATTTTTAACAGTCTCTCTTTCTCTCATATTTTTTATTCATTTGCTTATTTATTTTCCCTGTGTATCCCCAACCATATAGCCAGCTATATAGGAATGATTATTTATTTAGTACTCTTGCCTTTCGATTTTCAGTATTGCCTTAAATAGTACTTGGAAAGCTGGTCTGGTACAGGCAAATTCTCAGAGCTGTTTTTTGTTTGATAATATCTTGGTATCTCTCTCATTTTGAAATGATAGGTTTTCTAAGAATTCTTCTTTGGCAGTTGTTTTAATAAGCATTTTCTATATGCTACTCTACTGTCTTCTGGTCTTTAAAGTTTCCTTAGAGAACTCCTCACTGGTATTTATGAAAGACTTTTGATGCATTATAGTGAGTTTTTCTCTTTGTGTTCTCAGAATTCTCTTCTTTTGTTTTCTAGACTTTTGTTAGGATATGGTGCAGAGTTGATCTTCTGGTTTTTATTTTTGATTAAGCTTCTTGTTCAAGTCTGCAAAATCCTCTCTGATTATCTCTTGAAAGACTGTTTCTGTGCCTTTACTGTCACGGTGTCCTGGGATTCTGACATTTCGATTGTTAGAGTTCTTAATTGAAGCCCGTATTTCCTTTCAGATTGTTCTCTTCTTTGTTCTTTTCTTTTGTTTTGCTTAAGACTTGATAATTTTTATTATTCTGTCCTCTAGTTCATTTGTTCTGTCTTCTGTCTGTCTAAATCTCTTGTTAATTAATTTGCTTTGCTTTTAGATTTCAGTAGTTCTCACTGTACTTCTTTGATGTTTTTAAATTTCTTGTGGAGTCTTCAGTTTGTTTCTCTATTTTTTTCCCCCTTAACATTTCCTAGCTGGTCTTCTGAGGACTTTTTGCTTTCTTTAAACATATTTAGCACCATTGTCTGAAAATTATCGGTTCTTTTCATTAGTCTTGCCTCCACAGGAGAAATTTACTCTTCCTTCTGTCTTGCTTTTTAGTAATCCTTCCTCTCTGGTGATTTTGCTTGTTTTAATAGTATTTGTGGAACTTAGCCACTTTGTTATCAACTTTAAATTTTTTAACATTTCTATTTATTTATTTATTTATTTTTGGTGTGTGTGTGTGTGTGTGTGTGGAAATTTTTACTAATTGAGCACCCTGGTGGCACTGTGGCTAAGCACCAACTACCAACAGAAGGCTGGGACTCACACCCACTAGCCAGCCTGTGATGAGGATCTAGCAACTTACCTACACAAAGACAGCTCTGTAAATATCATGCAACAGCTCCACTAAGGCCCACAGGGTCACTATGAGTCAGAATAAACTCAGTGGTAGCAACGTGGTATTTTCTCCTAAGTACCACCAGAGTATATGTGTATACTTAGGTATTTTTCAGTGTTGATTCAAGAATCCTGTATACTTGGTCTCTAGAATTTAACATGCATGTGTAGAGGTGGTATTAAGCTGGTTGCAGACACTGACATAAGCAGTGGGGCTTGTATTTCCTGTGGCAGAGGTGAAGGGCTCCCTATGTCTTTTTCTAATGAGCTCCCATGATGTCGTTCTGTGGGGATTTCCCACTGTGTTGCCCATTAGTCCACAGTATTTCTCTCATCCTGCTGCCCTTGCATTCCCCCCTGGTCTTAGTGCCTGTCCATTCCAAGTTCAGCAAGATTCAACAGCACTCTGTCTCCATCTCTTCCCAACTGTGCAGCTCGTAAACAGCCACAGACAACTGGTGCTACCTTAGGAAAAAAAAAAAAAAGGACAACAGCTTCCTCAGATTATCTCCTTTTCTTTGTTTACTGACCCAAAATGCTTGAGTATGCAAGCACTCCTGATGTTAATGGGTAGATTCTCCTATCTTCTGTGCCATCTTGGCACTTCTTCTCCCCTACTGTTAGTCTCACCATAACTCTTCAACTGCTTTCTGGAATTCTGAGATCCCAGTCTGTGCTTATTTTTATTCATTGTTTAGTGGGTTGGTTGTTGGAAGGTAGATGGGATCATCCACTCTTTTTGCCATCTTATAGCACCCCCTCCATTTGTCTTTGTAGTTCTAGTATCCTTGATGGGAAGCTTAATTATAATTTCAAACACAGTCACTTTCAAAACACATATTCAGAATCTTCCTGTGATGTTTCTACTCGGTATCTTTTTGTTACTTTATTTTCCTTTTAGAGGATCTTTATGTTCTATGAGAGTCATAACTCTGTATCTCCAGTTGGGTGTTGGGAGAAAGAGGGTAAGAGAATTAGAGGCATGCATTAGTTTCTGATTTATGAAATTTAACCTACTTCTTTCTCTAGTTATAATTTTTCATTACAGCTCTATTCCCAGGGTCAGATCTATTGTTTCCAACCACAAAAGTCATCAGACTTCTTCTCAGTGGTATGTATAAACTCCTGCATTCTCCCATCTGTAACTCCTTTAACAATGTTGATCATTATCTAATTCCTGTGTTGTTTCTTGGACTTTATTAAGCCTTTTTGTGGTCCAAGAAATGGCTAATGGCAAAGGACCACACCAGACTTGCATATTCCTGGGCAAGGCTCACTTTAACCTCTCTGTTTAGTGACTCAGAAAAGACTTATTTCCATTTTTCTTCCAACTCCCAAAAGTCACACTGAAGTTTCCTTTGTTTATCTTCCTCTGTAAAGTCTCAGGGCCCCTTCTGCGGTTAAGATTGTATGTCAACTTGGTTGGAATGTGATTCTCAACCCTTTGGCAGGGCAGGGCCTGTCTGTGGTGGCTCACTGTCCTCTAAGCTTTCATTGCTCTGCTTTCTGCCACCTATTTACTGTCTTCTCACTTTATCAGAGTTTTGGCTTGTTGTAGATCCAGCAACTGCCAATGTGTTGTCTTCTTATGTCCAGTTCTTGGGGCTTTTACTAGCAGCTTTTGGAATTCACTGACCTTCATACTCTGTGAGTAACAGTCCCATTCCCTGACCTACCTATCCTACATTTCCCAGCCCCTGTAGCTCTGAGAATCAGCAGAAACCTTGCAGTCTCACTTGCTATCTTGGGATCTGCCGGTCTTCACAGGCTGTGAGCTGGAACTCTAATCTCTAACCTGCCAACCTTGAGTTTGCCAGCTTCCACAGCTGCGTAAGACTTGTATTCTGATCCAGGTCATGAGATCTTTCAGTTTCTACAGCTGCATGAACAGTCTCCTTTATATAAATCTCTTTCTATACATATTTATACATGTCACTGTTTTGGCTTTCCTAGAGAACTCAGCCTAAGACACTACCCTTTTCTTTCAGATATACGTCACTCGTTAATGTTATCCTTACTGAGATAAATTGAAGAAAATAATCTTTTGTCCAGTGAATTTCAACTTTCACACCTACAACAAAGTTAAAACCTCAAAAAAGAGTGTCTAAAATTTTTGCAAGCCAGAGGGTCTTTGTCTTTTATCTCTTTTATTTTTCATGAAAGACTGCCTGAAGGGCATGAGACATTATTTCCTTGAACAAGTAACACATAGAAACATGTAAAAATTATTGTGTGAATATGCTTATGGCAATGCAAGCCAAAACAAAAAATGGAATGAGAAAGAAAAAGGAAGGGTGAGAGAATTCCATGTGTTAAACTAGTGCACTCTTGTCCGAAAGACACACAGACAATTTTCTGAAATTAATGAACTTTATCGAGTATTAATGTTCCTTGAACAGAAAAAAAAAAGTGAGTGAAGTCTTGCTAATTACAGGGGATTTATTATTCTTATCAAAATTCTTTGTGGGTTTCTAAAAGGCATCATGAATGCCAATGATTATTAGGCTTTGTGGCCGTCTAACATGAAAGAGGTGATTCTGTGTTTAAAGTACATGTTGTTAGTAATTGGCATAGAGGTAGGATAATTATATCAAAGCAACAAAGTGCTGTAGAAATTAATTGAGCTTCAGTTGATGTCAGGAAATAAAAAATGTTCTTATCCTTCATCATATGTGTGTGTGTGCGTGCATTATATATGCATAATTTGCCATCTGAGAATACCTACCTGAGGGGGGGAAATATGTTTAGAATTGCCCTCACTGCAATTATAAAATTTCTGGCAAAATTGCTTCTCATTACAACATTTAAGCATACAATTGATCTAATGAAAAGAGCCAATATTTGGAGATCTAGAAATTCTAATAGACTAGACACTAATAACTAAACAAAACAAAAACAAAAGAAAAACCTTGCCATGGTGCCAACTGTGACTCATGGACACTATATAGAACAGAGCAGATCTGCCGCACAGAGGTTCCAAGGAGCAGCTGGTAGACTCCAACTGTTGACCTTTTGGTTAGCAGCCGGGCTCTTAATCACTGTATCACCAAGACTTCAGAGAATAATAGCGAGTTATTTTTTTCTTAAGCTGGATCATTTCTTACAGTTGTTTTTGGTCATGTGATGCTTTAAATTCACTGTACAAATAACCTGAAAATGACAGGGAATATAAGAAAGAAAGAAAAAAATCCTTGTGCTGGAGAGGTCATATTGTGCATTTAAGAATACAATAAATGATAAAAGGATAAAACAGAAAAGTAAGGAATGACAAAGGCTAAAGAACTGATATGGTGACTAGATAGTATGACACGTGTAAAGAACTAAGTGAAATGTCTCCCATTTGTTGAATGGCCAATGTATCATAGCTAGGAGCAGCATCTTATCTGAATACTACTTAGGAGCGAGAACACAAATGTGACTTGAGATGAAAACCTTTTGATTGGGAAAATAATGTAAGAAAAAGCACCAAAGGACAGCCTCCTGAACAATGTAAAGAAGAGAGGCAGAGACTTTTGAAAAACATGTATAAATACGAAAGATCAGTGACTATAATTAAGCATTATGTTCTGTGTTACAGCTTAGAGATAGCCCATTGACAACACTGGAAAATTAAAGCAATTATTTTCCAGGAGGTTCTTGGGACAGGAGTCAGCTTCACAGAGTGGAGATTTAGTTTGAAAATGACCCTAGAGATTTGACTAGTCCTTTTCTCTTGAAAGTGTGACTACTAAGTTTGTTAAGTGATTTGTAGGATCGGTTGGAAATAAGTGTATGTATATAGGTGGCAGGTAGCACAGGTCACTAAATATCCATCTAAGGAATATGGATTTAGGCAAAAGGAAGGCATGGCAGTGTTTGTGGCCTGGGTTCAGAAAAGCAGAGTGATATACAACGGATAATGTGTCCGTTATGTAACTAGGTTATAAAGCATGCAGACAGTCAAGCAAGACAACCAGTTAGTAGACATAGAGTGCTCAAAGTGCCTAAAATGAAAAATTTTCACATGAATACACTGACAATTTACAACTGATAATGCTATTGCAATTTATAATATAGTCGTGGTTTTCTAGTTGCCTATTGCTGAGTGACAAACTACTATGCAAGCTATGCTCAGAAATTCTGTGGGTCAGACGTAAAAGGGCCGCCCACAGTGGAACCGCAGCTCTGATTATTTGAGTGTCTGAGGCAGTTCAAATATTTAGGTTTTATTATTTGGAGGCTTTTTTACTCAGTCTGGTACCTGTGTTGGAACAACTTGAAGGCTGAACGCAGCTGAGACTACGGACTGGAAGACCTACTGGGGGCATGAGCTCCTTATGCAGATAGGACTTCTCAGAATGTGTCACACGTGTTTGGAGAAAGAGTTTCCAGAGGGCTCCTCAAACAGCAAATGAGTGTTCCACGAGAAGACCGAGGCGAAAGCTTCGACGCTTCTTCTGATCTTGTCTCTGAAGTCATGTAACATCCTTTCCTGTGTATTCTATTAATCAAAGTCACAAAATTCATGAGGAGAGAGCAGAGATATCACCTCTTGACAGGAGGAATGCCAAAGTATTTGAGGCCATCCTTCAAAACAACCACATAGGGATAATAACAAAACAAAAAAAAAAAAAAATGTGATTCAGTGTGATTAAAGTAGTTTTAGAACTTTTCTTTTTTGAAAAGAATCTTCTAAAAATTATATGCCATTAATCTTTCTTTGATTTCTCACGCAGTTTTATAGTAGTGTAAGTCAGGAGTCACACAGTGAACTTAGAGACGTTAGCAACATGGAAACAATAGAAACACTGAATCAACAATTAAAAGCAGTATTTCTAATTCACAATTATCCTATCAGGTTCTCAAAGTTTAAAAGAAATGTCATTTAAAATATGGATTGATAGTTCTTAGAAATGTATGTTTAAAAGCATGACTGGGCCTCAAGTACAAAGGAAATCAGATTAAAAATGATGAAATTATTTACCCAGTTGTTTCAAATGTCAATGCTGGTTATTGCTTTCCCAATATCATCAGTCACTTGGGTTACATTTGTTGTTACTGTTAGGCATCCTGGACTGCAACGTTAGGTAGAGAGTTTGGTTCACTCTTAAGACAGACCATCACTGTATGTTTTGTTTGGGCTTGAAAATTGAAAACAAGCTAAACCCTGACACTGAGAGAGGTAAAGGCTTTCCATCAATGGTATTAAGTTTGAGAAATGAGGTTTTAAAGAGACAGCTTGTGGTGTCGCTCTTTAGGTACAGTGACAGCAATTGTACTTTATCTGCAGGTTTTATGATTCAGCGGCGCAGCTTGGCTTTAAGCACACCCCCCGCCCGATCTGTGTCACTACTGTTGGAACCCCCTCTCGAGGAAGTACCTGTTACCAGTTCTCCTTCAAACAGCATCTGCTGCCAGGAGAGGCAAGCTCTTGATATGTTTGATTTATCATTGTCAGATACAGGGTTTTTATTGTTTCTATTTGAATATTGTATTTAAGGTACTTTTGTGATTACAGATGTTTTACATATAAATTGCTTTATATTAGAAAAAATCTTTCTCTTTTCGCTTTTATAAGGCAACTTTGCACTCACATGTTTTGCATTTTAATATCTTCTGCCTTGCTGAGTGCTTGTGAAGTGCTTTCTGTCTGTAACGGCAGTCATATACGCAGCAGCATCTGTGACTGTTGCTGCTTCACTTGGGAAAATTAAATGTGCCTATATGTTTTTTTCTTCTACTTCTTTTGTACAGAGCCAGATTTTATTAATTACTAAGGAAAGCTTTGATGGTTATTTCACCCCTAAAAAGAGATACAAAAAGTTCCAAACAAAACAAAAATAACTTCCCACTCCATAACCTTTGTAAACCATAAAGCCGTATTAAGTTTCCATACTTTTTTCTCTTCTGTTTCCTGTATTCAAGAGAGAATCCGGACGTCTTTGGAACTTTACAGTCTTTGAAATAACAGCACCATCTACTGTCTGATCCTGGTTTCATTCATCATCCTAAGGAAATAATGAGACGGTGGAAAGAGGGCTTTCTCTATTGTGTTTAAGTAAACATGGAAACTTCTTATGTGGTGTAGTACAATCAGGTACTCACATCTGGAAGTGCTGGGGGCACAGTGGTTGAGTGCTACATCTGCTAATGAAAAGGTCAGCAGTTCAAGTCCCCCAGGCACTTCTTGGAAATTCTGTGGGGCAGTTTACTCCGGCTTTAGATGAGTCTGTAACCAACTCTATGACAGGGGCTTTTGGCTTTATTCACAATAAATGTTGTGAAATAATCTTTTTCATCAAGAAGTGATAGTGTAATGAAATTCAATATTATTTAGATTACCGATATTAGTATTATTATTATTCTAATTTCTTTAGGTTTGTATCTATGTAAGTGAAAGTGAGGGATGAGTGAGGTGGACTCAAAAAGAAATATCTTAATTTTTTTTGGTTAATCCACCACACTGTAATCCATTGTGACAGAAGCATAACTGCTTCATTTCTGTACCAAGGACTGGCTAACTGTCCAGACACATCTCTCACTGAGGGAGCATCTGGTAGCACTTTTGACTGTTCCCTGCCCTCAATCCTTTTCCCAAAAGAGTAATGTTATTTCGTTAAAGAAACTCAATGGCCTGAATAAATGATCATTGAAAGTACATCCCAAGGCTCTCATAAAAATGAGCTGCTAGCTATTTGAAGAACACAGCCAGGAATTCAGCGCATTCTCTAGTCCTCGTCCAAGCTAATTTTCTTCCGATGAGCAAGAGGTCAGTTGTGATTCCCTTGCCTCGTTCACGGCTATTTCCCTAACGTCATAACTCCCATGAGACTGCCTTACCTCCCACCTATCTATTGCAGGCTGTTTATGGTTCTCCTTTCACTGGAACTGGTATTGACTTATTTCATATACAGCAAGGTTTTTATGTTTACTGTCCAATGTATTATCTGTTTCCTAAATCAATTGAAAGGGTTTATTTTCTCTATCTGACTCTCTGCTCCCTCTTTTCCCACTTCCATTCTACTTCTCCTGTGGTTTTCAGTGAGACTTGAATTGACAATAGTCACTTAAAAAGATAATAATAGCACAACCTTTTAATAGTTAATGGTTGTTGCATAACATATTTGGAGAAAGCAAATATTCTTATGTTTGATTTTTTTAATTCTTAAAAATTTGGAGAGAATGCCAAGAAATGTAGTAAGTAGGAAAATAAACACATCATTAAAATGTCAGCTACAAATGTGTACTGATCTATGAAATATTTATTAGCTCTCTTCTATCTGACAGGTTATATGAAACACAAGTTCTACCTTCAGAAGAACCTACAGTCAAGAGAGTCTTTCCTTAACTTCATTTCTTTTTAACACAGTACATTGTAATCTGTTCACCTCTTTGTAGCAGTAGATACTGGCCAACTTCTCAGTTTCCCACCTAGCATTAACAAAAAAAGAGGGAAAATGCCATCAGATCTATCGTGATTCATAGTGACTCTGTATGTTACAGAGTAGAACTGCTCCACAGAGTTGTCTTGGTTGTAATCTTCACGGAAATAGATTTCCATGCCTTTTTTTCCTTCGTGCCTCTGAGTGATTTTGGACTGTCAGTCTTAGAGTAGTAGTCAAGTGAGAACTGTTTGCACCACCCACTGACTTCCACTGAATATAGCCTTACTAAAACAAACAAACAAACAAAAAAAAAACCCCACTGCTGTCAATTTAATTTCAACTCACAGTGACCCTATAGGACAGAGTAGAACTGCCCTGTAAGAGCTGTCAAGAAGTGCCTGGTGGATTCTAACTATGCTAGCAGGCGTAGTGCTTAGCTGCTACGCCACCAGTCTTACTAGTCTTACTTCAAAAAGCCCTAGGTAGTACAAATCATCTGCTCTCCACCAATAACCCAGCGCTTGGCAGTTTGAAGCCATCTAGTCGCCTCATGGGAAAAAAAAGGCATGGTTCTCTGCTTCTGTAGAAATTATAGCCAAGAAAAACCAATGGGTTATCACTCACGGGGTCACCATGGATCAGAATCAACTTGAAGGCAACAACAGTTTTGGTACCAGGGGGTTAATGTCTTGTTTAGTCATTATTATAACAACAGCCAAATAATATTTTGAGATATTAACTGTGTTTTTATTCAGAAAAAACAACAGCTTTATACATGCACTACCTTTAGGGCAGTCAGTCGAAGGGGGAAAAAAGCAGTTGATTTACCAAACAGATTTCTTTTTAAACTCACAGCAGAAACAACAGGCATGAAATTCGATACATTTAATTCACAGAAGCCAGGAAAGCTTTGTTTGTGTGATGACTGTTTTTTTCAAAGAAGAAAAGGCGTTTGAGTGTGAGAAAGCCAGGTTCCAAAGGAAGCAAAGCAGTAAGATCGTCTATAAATAATAGTGTCAGTAATGATGGTGCATGACTATTTAAGTGGTAGTTTTCTGCACAGGTGGGATTATGGTTCCCAAAGTGTAGGGGAGGAAGGAAAAAAACTGAAAGATGAGAGATATGGCAAAGACTACAATGACACAGGAGTTCTGTGAGCAGCTGCCAACCCTGAGTTTGCTGATTTGAGCTCACCTAGCAGTGCCGTGGAAGAAAGTCCTGGCGATCTGCTTCCATAAAAAATAAAGCCAAGAAAACCCAACAGAGCAGTTCTACCTTGTAACACTTGGGGTCATCAGGCATCAGAATCAACCAATGGCAACAAATTTGCTTTGGGGGGCAGTGGTTAGGGTAATGCAAGCAATGGACTTCTCCCACATGCAAAATAGAAGGCACAGCAAAAATTCAGTACTTAAAACAAATAATATCTTAATGTGATAGCTGAGGGAAAAAATACAACAAAAGCAAAAATTCTAGAATGCACAAAAATACCAAGTTTTAAATGAAAACAGTTGTTGTATCAAAATTTTAAATTGAAAACAGGTGCCATATGGGTGTCTTTGAGAAGAACCACAAGGTATAAAGTCTCAAAAGCTAAATCCAGCCTAATTTTAGAAATGCAAAGACAACTTCTTTTTTCTGTCTGTATTTAGCTCCTGAAAATATGATCTTTTCATGAGCAGCATCGCTATCACCTGGGTGCCTGTTAAAAATGCACAGTCTTGAGCCTCGCTGAAGAACCTACAAAGAAAAGCCAGATCCCTACTGTGAGGGATGAGAACAGTTGACTAACAAAATATTCCCACCTTCTATTGTAGAAGAAGAGTGGGAGAATATAGTTTTAATAATTATCAAGCATTATCAGAATTTCATACATGTAAAACAGTGCAAAAATGATCACAAGTCTAGATAAAATTTCAGATAAATTCATACACAAAAGCAAAGAGACAGCAATTGAAATCTGTCTTATCCTCTTTTGAGATGGAAGGGTACTTTGTGATTGGCTCATAAACACTGTGTGGGAAACACCTGAGCTAATTCTGGAGATGGTCGGAAGGACCATGGACTTAGGTCATAAAATCTAAAGGTCAAGACTTTTTATTAAGCCTATTGTGTTCTCAAAGAGATACTAAAGAGTTAGAAGATGGTGAGCAGCTGCCTCCTTCTAAAAGAAAATATCAGCATTAGACACTTGCACTATGTGATTGATTGCACATTAACAGGAGAGAAGCATTATGTTACATAAGTAATTAAAGAAACAAGAAGTTAACCTTCAGAAGCGAAGGTTGTCACACAAACAGACATATATATATGAATGTTTGTTGTAGCACAGTCCACAATAGCTAAAAGATGGAATCAACCCAGACACCCACCAACAGATGAATGGATAAACACACTATGGTACATATACTCAATGGAATACTATGCTATGATAAAGAACAATGATGATTTTAAAAAGCATCTCATTATATGGTTTTAACTGGAAGTAATCATGCTGAGTGAAATCAGCCGGTATCAAAACGACATATATTGTATAAGACCCCTGTTATAAGGTCTTAAAAACAGAATTATCTACAGGAAAAAAAAAAACAAAACTATGTTGGCTACAAGAGTGGGGGGATAAGGATTTATCATAGCTGAGAAAACTGATCAATGTTAGAAATTTTATTCTTTTACCGTAATTAATAAATAATTTTTTTTAAAAAAGAAAATAAATAATTTAACACTGTCCCATCAAATGCCCGCAAAATCTGTGACTATGTACATAAGTTTAATGGTTCAATCATACTTCTTTCTTGACTTCTGGAAGATTTCCAGTGGTATTAACGAGACAATTATCTAAAGTTTGGCCAATTTCTTACAAATGGCCCACCTCCCCTTCCCTTCAAAAAAACATTGCTATCAAGTTGATTCTGACTCATAGTGACTTTACAGGACAGAGGAGAACTGCGGCAGAGAGTTTCCAAGGATCACCTAGTAGATTTTAACTGCTAACCTTTCAGTTAGTAGCCATATATAACACTCAAATTATGTCACCATGATTAAATGGTCAGATAGTAAAAAGTTTAGGTCACTGTTGTTACTACTTAGCTCTGGTGTTGTAGTAAAAATGCAGCCGCAGAGAATATCTAATCAGATGAACATAGCTGTATTTAAAACAAAACATTTATTTACAGCAGATGACATGTCTGATTTAACCCTCAGACAACTGTTTGCCAAACACAGATTTAGAGTATATCATAGGATAGTTATTTTAAGTATAAAGCAATGGTAATGTGGAATAGGGTTTACTACTCCATATGAACATTTCTTCATTATTTTAAAACCCTCTAGCAATCTTTGGGCATATGGGCTGAGTTACTATAGATTCATTTATTTTTCTATTGTATAGTCTAAGCCCCATGAGGACAAATTTGTGAGATTTCAACCTAAGATTGTAACACATCACAAACACTCAAAATACTCTTTTATTTATGTTGATGATATAACTCCAGGCTGTCAGTTTTTTACATGTTACAGATGATTCTGTGGCATTTCTTAAAAGAACTGTAGAAATACTTCAGGTGTTAAGCAAGTAGGCAGGTTGTATATCACTTAAAAATAAGAGCTTAGTAATAGTAACAGAAATCCTCATAACAGTTATAGATCACTTAAAAAAAGTAAGAGCTCTGTTATGTTAACAGAAATCCTCATAGCTGGACAAATAGGCAACATAATGATAATTGAAGAAAATATTGAAGTCGTCATTTATATCCACAATCAATGATCGTGGAAACAGAAGTGAAGAAATCAAAAGGTGTATTGCATTGAGTAAATACGTTGCAAAAAACCTCTTTAAAACGCTACAAGGTAAAGATTTTTCTATGAGCACTAAGTTGTACTTGATACAAGCCACAAAATTTTCAGTCATCTCATGTGCATGCCAAATTTGGACAATGAGTAAGGAAGACTGAATAAGAATTGATGCTTTTGAGTTCTGGTATTGACAAACGGTACTGACTATACCAGAGAACAAGTAAGTCTGTCTTAGAAGACATAAAGCCAGAACACTCTTCAGAAGCAAAGACTGCAAGACTTCTAAGGCATGTCTGATGCTATCAGGAGGGACCAGTTGCTGGAGAAGGACATCATGCTTGGTAAAGAAAGAGGTCAGTGCAAAAAAGAGCAAGACCCTGAAGGAAATGAGCTAACACAGTGACTGCGACAATGGGGTCAAACTTAACAATCATTTTGAGGATGGTGAAGGACCTGTGAGTGTTTTGTTCTGCTGTACACAGGGTTGTTATGAGTCAGAACGGACTCAACGGCACCTAAGAACAACGTAACAGTGTTAACTAATAAAGTAGCAATGTCAGTGACACCTTTTGAATGCATAATGCTTTCATATTGTTTCCTTGGTTCTTTCTTCTTTTGATTGTTGGATCAATTGGACCGGGTAGATAAAATGTGTATGTGTATGTGTATGTGTATGTGTATGTGTATGTGTATGTGTATGTGTATGTGCATTTGCATGTGCATGTGTATGTGTATGTGTATGTACATATATATATGTATCTATACACATGGGGCTCAGAACAATTAAATGAGATGTCAAAGGTAACATAGCAAAAATTGAAACCTCTCTTAAACCCATGTTTCTGATTCCTAGCCTAGAATATTTCTCACCACAACAAAATGTGTTTTACCAGCAATAAGGCTATGTGTTATTGAACATGTAGATAGAAGATATATTTGCGAAAAATGTTTACACAAATACTCATTACAATTGTTTTGGAAGCAGTACAACCAGGGAGTTCCCTAGAAGCAAGGATGCAGAGACTACATCTTATATATTTTGGACATATTGTCAGGAGAGATCTATTCCAGGAGAAAGACATCACGCTTGGTAAAGTAGAGTCTCCAAAAAAGAGGCAGAGATTCAACAAGATGGACTTATACAGTGGCTGCAATAATGGACTGAAGCTTAGCAACAGTTGTGGACATGGCAGAGCACCAGGCAGTGTTTTGTTCTGTTGCATGTAGGGTCACTACGAGTTGGAACAGACTGGATGACATCTAACAAGACAACATGAAGCCTATGTGTTAATGTGGTAGGTAACATCTACAGTTAAAATTTGCAATTCTCTACTAGTAATCTCTCCAAATTCATTAGCAACCTAGTCAGAAATATTTCATGTTTTTCTATTTTCTTTTATGTCATTTTTCTTGTCTATAAGCTAAAAAAAGTATGTATTTTCAAGTAACTGTTATGCATATTATATTTTAATGGAAATTCAGTATATTACTGATCAATAAGCTTCTCTCTGTGAACAAATTATATTCTTTGAGATACTTGCAAGTGGATTAATTTATCCAGTCAAATCCAGAACAAGTAGTAGTCACACACTTCCCTTAAAGGATTATTTAATCATCCATATTCACACCATTTGTTGGAGATCATTGGCCCAAGTATCTTAATCTTTTGTAATATTAGTTGCACCATAGAAGTACATATTATTGAACTTGAACTTCCTTTAAGAGAGTCTCTATTTTTAACTATGTTCTTTTCAAGTTTCCATTACTGCCTTCTCTATCTCTGAAAGATTTTTAATGAACTCAGAAGAAAGAGACTTTCAAATCCTTAGCATGACAATCTTCCTTCAGGAACTGAGAAGATTTTCAGACATGGTGGTAAATAAGGATAAGATATGCCAAGAATCTGAGACATCTCTCTCTTAGTATACTTCCTTCATTTCAAACTTCTCAAAGTTCTTTTAGAAAAAAAGAATACGTAGGTACTGCAAAAATGGCATTATAATGCAGTTTTTTTCTTGTTAACATTGGTGTGATTCTTTTGAGACTCACATAAAAAAAGTCTCCCAACATGTTTTTGTGATAATGAATGGAAATGTATTCCCTCAAAAACCTTTTAACTTTCTGCTTAGTGGGGAGATTCAAAAGGAAAGCGAAATCTGAAAAGGAGTGGAAACAATAAGTGAAATTGTAGGTACAGGTAAACAACTCAGGTTTGTGTCCCTGGCTGATGACTCAATTCTGTTTTTTTTTTTTTCTTCATGTATTTTTGCCTTATTTCAGTAGACATTTGAGGCATCAAAAACTCAGAACATACATAATCAGATGTTGGCAAACATGACAAGAATAAAAAAAAACAGGAAAATATAAATGGAAGTAGATAACTATTGTTGAGTAGAGACATGAGGTTTGCTGGTGGAAGAAGAGGGAAGAGCAGAGACAAAACAGAAGCATTCAGGTTAAATGGTTTGAATATTTGGCATCACGGAACTTTAATTTAGACTCTAGGTTTATTGACATTCCAAACTGGGTGGCATAGCTTTAGTTACCACAGAAACAGACTGAACTAAAACTTGATATGACACTAAGTTCTAAAACAATAATGCAGGACTCTGGAGAAGCAATGAGAGCAATATGATAAATTTATCAATTAACATTTCTACAGAGCATGCAGTAATATTCTTCAAATGACAGACTACTGAGATCTTTCTGTAAAAGCTAAGGATGATACATTAAATATCCTTTATAAAAGTTAATTTTATATGGGTCCAAATAAATATAATCTTAAGAGTTTTTGCTGGTCTGAGTCTATTTGGGGAAGGAAATTTGAGAAGAAAGGTAAAGAGTACCAGGACATGTCCTGCAACTAAATAAGCAAGTAAATGGATTAAATATTTTTTTAAATTGATTTATCATTAAGAACACATGTTTTCTTTCTTTTCTATATCATTTCAGTGCCAGCCAGCCAAGTGCTGTCAAGTCGGAGCTGATTCAGTGATGCTTAGTTTTTAAATAATGCTTTATGGTAATTCTATGTTTATTTTATTTTATTTTTGAGGAAACTCCAAAATGTTTGGCTAAAGGAGCTGCACTGTTTTACATTTTTGCAACCAGTGCATGGGAAGTCTAGTCTCTCTTTCCGTTTCTGGGCATATGTACAAGAAAACTGAGAGGACAGAACATACATCTACAAGAAAATGTTTACACGAAAGCTCGTTACAACATTAGTAACAATAGCAAAAAAATTAGAAACAGCCTAAATGTCTATCAACTGATGCTTGAATTAATCAGATCTTTGGAAACACTGGTGGTGTGGTAGTTAAGTTCTGTGGCTTCCAACCAAAAGTTAGGCAGTTTCCAGGTGCTCCTTGGAAAGTCTGCAGGGCAGTTCTAACACATCTACAGGGTTGCTATGAGTTGGAATCAACTTGATGGAAGCATTTTTTGTTTTTTAGCATAGCCATACAGTAAAATATTAAACAGCATTTCAAAGTACTAAAACACACTCCAAAATAAATGAACCTTGAAAACACTAGATTATGTGAAAAATGACAGACACAACAATCCAGCACTGTATGATCCCATTTGTATGAAACTTCCACAAACAGGCAAATTTATGGAAAAAGAAAGTATATTGATCAATTTTTTTTTTTTGAGTTGATACTGAATCTAGATACCCTATAGGATGGAATAAAACAGCCCAAACAGAGTTTCCAAGGCTACAACCTTTATGGAAACAGACTGCATTTTTCTCATGTGGAACAGTTGATGAGTTTCAACAGATGATCTTTGGTTAAACATCAAGTGCTTAGCCCCTTAGCTGCCAGGGCTCCTTGAAAATCAATTAGTGGTTACTTAGGTGGAGGAGGGTGAAGAGGAGAAAACAGATGGATTGCTACTGTAACAGAGTGTCTTGAGGGGAGGGCAAAACTTTCTAAAACTGTAGTGATAGCTGTACAATTCTACAAATATAATTAAAAATAAAACATTGAATTACTTTAAGTTGGTGAATTGTGTGTATGCCAATTTCGTAACAATGAAGTCACTTTTTTAAAAAAATTAAAAATAATATTATGTAGGATATTTAGAAAATTCAGAGTGAATATTCGTCCATAATCTCAGCAAGGCACAAGTAATCAATGTTTATATATAATCTTGTTTTTTCATATACATATATATTAATTTAAATTATAATATACAAAACAATTTTAGTTTTCATTTTTCATTTAAAAAATGGCAAGAGTATTTTCTTATACCATTAGCCATTATTTTGCAGGAAATTGTAAGGCAGATAGCCCTCTTCAAAGGTATGAAAGGATTGTCTAGGTAGGATAGCAATTCATACTAGCTCTTCCTATTAAACCTATTGTTGTTCAGTTGATTCTGACTCATAGTGACGTTATACAGGACAGAACTTCCCCGTAAGTTTTCAACCTGTAATGTTTATGGAAGTCAGAGTGCCAGATTCTTTTCCTGCAAAGCAGCTAGTGAGCTTAATCTGCTCACCTGTCTATTGGCAGTTGAACACTTAACTTTTGCTCTACTATGTCTCCTTTTGCATGGTAAATGCAACCAAGTCCCATGCCACTTAGTCAATCCTCACTCATAGTGACTTTGTAAGACTGAGTAGAACGGTCATCAAAACTTTCCAAGGATTGGCTACTGGATTCAAGCTGCTGATCTTTTGGTTAGTAACCAAGCTCTTTACCACTGTGCTGCCATGGCTTCACATGAAGGAGTCTATTTATTCTCCCTGCCCTCAGGGAATCTTGTTATTGGGGGCTGTAACTATCGATGGAAGTGTTGGATCCTTTGAGTATACTTGGTTGGAATAAAGCTTGAGAACCGTTGAAGAGGAACTGTAGAACATGGTTGAACTGATCAGTCTACCCAATATCAGGCATGACTGACTGACCACTCCTGAATTTATATGGATTTTCAGCAATAGGTAAGAACAAAACACATTTAGAACTCATAATATGGTAAGGATTACCAGGAGGGAAAGGGCTCAAACAGATGATTTGAAGTCTCAAGTCAATGGTAATTTGAAGGATGTGAGAAGTTTGGGATTTCATTGCAGTTAGAGAGTAAAGCTAGAATAGGGGATTCGCAAGTAGGCTACAGGCTGTACTATTCAAAATTCCTCTTGGTCTGAAGGTGTGGATAGCTGTTCTGAGGGTTTTTATCCCAGTTGTCCAGATGTGGGTCAAGCAAGGAAGAAGACTAGGGGTCCAAATGCAACCAAACATCAAAAATAAATTAAAATGGTAGAGAAGACACATATGTCTCCTAATTTCCCTCTGTGAACTAAGGCCTGGATGATATTTGTATAGAGCACTGAACATTTGAGGAGCCCTAGGACCTAGCATATTTGACTAGGTACCAGAATCAGACTTATTTTCTGCTCTCAGAAACAATCAGTGGCCTTCTGACCTCTGCTTCTGCTGTTTCATGGTATCGGTGAACTGGAGACTCTGTGAACAGCTGGTAACATACTTTCATTATCATCTGGCAGGTAGAGTCTCACTACCTGTTCAGGCCAGCACACTGGACAGCTCCCAGCTCTCAGCTCCCAGTTCAGCACCTGGACAGCTTCCCACATAGAAGTGCAGTTTAGATGTGAGGCTCAGAGGCTTGCATATTTGCCTGGAGATAGAGGCCCAGCATCTTTTCCTCCCACTCTTCTCTGACCCACATTGTAGGGTTAGCTGATAGCCCCCAGTTTCTCCATAAGCAGGGCAGCCTCTTTGCCACCCAATAAGCAGAGAATCCACTTGGGGGCAAATCACTAGAGTATTAGAGGTGACCAACAATTCTCTTAGATCCAATGCTAGAGAAATAAAACAATGGCTAGATGGTATGCAGGCAGCAGACCACAATTAATCATTTAAAAAAGCAGCTTTCAAATGCTCCAGAAAACTCCCTAAATAAAGATTAAAAAAATACAAAAAAATTCCCAGATGAAGAAGCCTTTCTGAATCTATTGGAAGCTGAACACAAAAGATTTTTATATAGAACCCTCCTAGAGATTAAACAAAATGCAGTAGAACAAAATGAAAAATTTGGTAGGCTATTTGAACTGATGGAACATCAGTGATCTGAAATACATCAGATCAGTAATAGAAATACAGAATTAGAGGGGGGTGGAGTCAAGATGGCGGTCTAAGGACATGTCTCTTTCTATCCCTCTGGAAACCAAGACCTGAATTGACAATCAAACAGAGCCTTCTGAGCACCTAACCAGCCTCAGGACACGGCACAGAGCTGTTAATTGGGACTTTATATCACTCAGCGAAAAACTTCCTCTCTTTCGCTGACTCCCGCTCCTGGCTAGCCCCGGTTCTCACGGACGGAAGGTAAACGCACCATTTTGACTTTCTTTTCCTCTGTCTCGGCTGCCGGGCGGAGCTGGGCCTTGCCTGGCGGCTGGACTCAGACGCGCTGCTGGGGGATAGGCGGGCGAAATTCCCACGTTCTGAGAGCCAGGCCTGGGACTCTGTTAATCTAGACACTTTGAGCCTTTCGTTTTGTAGCTGCCTCAGTGGGGTTTGTGCAGAACTCCGCGGTCAGGGTGCGGGACGCCATGTTGGTACCGAGATTTTAGCGGGACCTCGTTCTTAGCCTGGAAGCCAGCACCTGCAAAGGGGACAGCAATTCTCCATCAGAAAAGTAGTGATTTTGCATAGTGCTGCCTACATTGGGGGCCCTGCAACAGAGCAAAGGAATCGCTGCCTCTGGGCACCTTTAGCCCCTCTGTCTGCTGCCTGTGTGGAGGACGCCATCTTGGGTAAGGTGGCCACAGCTGGACCTAATTCTTAGCTTGGGAGCCACACCCTGCCCACAAGAGAGCGCTTTTCTATCACAAAACCAGTACTCGACGCAGTGTTGGCTAAGGCTAGGCCTTGTCAGCAGAGGCCACCAGGGCACTAGCAGTGCTGTATTCTGAACTAGTTTGTTATCATCTGGGGTTGGATACAGTGGCGCTTACCTTGTCAGATGGGAAGAGGGACCTCTACACCTGAAAACCTAACTGACTTGTGAACTGGTCAGATACCTTTTGCTTTACATTTGAAGACAGCCTAGAGAAACATTTGCAATCCATCCTCACAGTACCTCTTCCAGCCTCTATATACTAACATGGGACCCAAAAAGCAACAGACAATTGTGACATACAAGCAATCACTCATGGCTTCAGAAGGCTCCCAAACAAAGCAACCAAGGAGTTTTCCAGATGAAGAAACTTTTATGAAAGCATCAGGAAGTGAATACAAATTGATTATATACAGGGCCCTTCTAGACCTTATACAAAATGAAGCAGAACAAAATGAAAAATTAAGCAAGTTTTTCGATCTGATGGAACACCAGTACTCTGAAATCCAACAGATCAAAAAGAAAATCAAAGACATAGAATCTTCCATGCAAACCCAAGAAAACAGAATGGAACAAATGGAAAAGAGAATTTCTGACTTGGAAGACAGAGCTACTGATGCCAGTGTCTATGAGCAGAAATCAGAAAAAACAAACAAGAAAAATGAAGAAACATTAAGAAGCATGTGGGACTCTATTAAGAGGAACAACCTTCGATTAATTGGAGTCCCTGAACAGGGTGAGACATCTGAGAACACAGAGAGTATTGTTGCTGAGCTGCTGAAAGAAAACTTCCCAGAAATCATGAAGGAAGAGAATATAGACATCTCAGATGCATATTGTACGCCACCCAATATAGATCTCAAAAGAAAGACTCCAAGACATATTATAATCAAGCTTAACAAAATGAAACATAAGCAGCAACTCTTAAAGGCAACAAGACTCAAGGCAAAACTAACATTCAGAGGGAAACCCTGTAGGCTCTCGTCAGATTTCTCAGCAGAAACCATGCTGGCACGGAGACAGTGGCACAACACATTCAAAGTCTTGAAGGAGAAGACCTTCTAACCAAGAATTATATATCCTGCAAAACTGTCTTTCAAACATGAAAATGAAATTAAGACATTTCCAGATAAACAGAAACTCAGAGACTTTGTAAAAACCAAACCCAAACGACAAGAAATACTGAAAGAAGTTCTTGGCTTTGGCTTAGAAGAACGAAACCACTAACTTTATATTTTAGAACGACACACTACTCAATACTCATTTAGGGAAGGCTCCAAAGTAAATCACAGCTTTGATTTGGAAAGAAGCAATCCAGTGATCATCATGAAAACTATGGTGTCATCATAATAAAAGAAGGATGTACTACAGTTGTTATAGTCCTTCCAGATGGAGAGGAAGATGACCAGACTGGTAGTAATTAAAATTGGGTTTATAAATAGTTTATTAAGGGGGTTCATAGGGGCAGCTGTAAAGCACAACAAAGATGTATCATACCATTTCAAGAAATCTAACACACGAGTCTCAACAACTATAAAACCAGCTCTGAAAAAGGTGAAAAATCAACTTAAAAAAAGAGTGTCTCAGAACAGACTAATAAGAACAACAGAGAAAACATCAACATAAAAATAAACATATCACAATGGCAGCAGTGAACACATACCTATCAATAATTACATTGAATGTGAATGGACTGAATGCTCCAGTAAAGACACACCGAGTGTCATCTTGGGTCAAAAGACACGACCCATCCATATATTGTCTACAAGAAACTCACTTGAGACCTAAAGACAGGAACAAACTGAAAATTAAAGGTTGGAAGAATATATATCAAGCTAACAATGAACAAAGAAGAGCAGGGATGGCAATTCTAATCTCAGACAAAATCAACTTTAATGTCAAATCCAACATCGTGGACAAAGATGGACACTATTTACTCCTGAAAGGTTCAGTACACAAGCAAGACTTAACTATATTAAACATTTATGCACCTAATGTCAGTGCACCTAAATATGTCGAAGAAACACTGACTATGCTCAAAAGAGAGTTAGATGACTCCACAATAATAGTGGGAGACTTTAACACTCCACTCTCATTACTAGACAGATCTTCTAGAAAAAAGCTCAGTAAAGATAGAGAAGACCTCATTGACACAATTAACCAACTAAACCTCATTGATATATACAGAACTTTCCACCCATCAGCAGACAACTACACCTTCTTCTCCAGTGCACATGGAACATTCTCCAGAATTGACCACGTGATAGGCCATAATGCAATGTTCAACAAAATCCATACCATTGAATTATTGCAAAGCATATTCTCAGATCATAAAGCCATCAAAGTTGAAATCAATAGCAGAAAAAACAGAGATAGAAAGTGGAACTCTTGGAAACTGAACAACATCTTGCTCAAAAAAACATGGGTTATAGAGGAAATCAGGGATCAATTAAAGAAATTCATGGATTCCAATGAGAACGAAAACACTTCCTACCAGAACCTATGGGATACAGCCAAAGCAGTGCTCAGAGGTCTGTTTATCTCCATAAATGCACACATCGGGAAGGAAGAAAGAAACCAAATCAAGGAACTAACTCTACAGCTTGAACAAGTAGAAAGAGAACAACAGAGGAACCCCTCGGGCACCGGAAGAAAGGAGATCATAAAGATTAGAGCAGAGCTAAATGAATTAGAGAATAGAAAAACAATTGAAAAAATTGAAAAGACCAAAAGCTGGTTTTTTGAAAAGTTCAACAAAATTGATAAACCACTGGCTAAACTTACTAAAGAAAAGCAGGAAAGGAAACAAATAACCCAAATTAGAAATGAGAAAGGAGTTGTCACCACAGATGCAACAGAAATCAAAACCATCATAACAGAATACTATGAAAGACTGTACTCTAACAAATTTGAAAACCTAGGGGAAATGGACCAATTCCTTGACTCATACCACCTACCCAAATTATCACAACGTGAAGCAGAACAACTTAATAAACCCATCACAAAGGAAGAGATTGAAAAGGTCATCAAAACACTGCCAACCCAAAAAAGTCCGGGCCCAGATGGCTTCACAGCAGAATTCTACCAAGCATTTAGAGAAGAGTTATCCCCAATACTATTGAAACTATTTCACAGTATAGAAAGGGATGGAGTACTCCCAAACTCATTCTATGAAGCCAGCATAATCCTGATACCTAAGCCCGGGAAAGATCCAACAAAGACAGAGAACTACAGACCAATATCACTCATGAACGTAGATGCAAAAATCTTCAACAAAATTCTTGCCAACAGAATACAACAACATATCAAGAAAATAATCCATCATGACCAAGTGGGATTCATACCAGGGATGCAAGGCTGGTTCAACATCAGGAAAACAATTAATGTGATTAACCACATAAACAACACAAAAGACAAAATTCACCTGATTTTGTCCATTGATGCCGAAAAGGCATTTGATAAAGTCCAACACCCATTCATGCTAAAAACTTTTAGCAAAATGGGCATAGACAGCAAATTCCTCAACACAGTAAGGGCCATTTATACAAAGCCAATTGCCCACATCATCCTGAATGGAGAGAGACTGAAAGACTTTCCCCTGAGATCAGGAACTAGACAAGGATGCCCACTGTCACCTCTCCTATTCAACATTGTGATAGAAGTTCTAGCCAGAGCAATTAGACAAGACGAACAATTAAAGGGCATCTGCATTGGCAAAGAGGAAGTTAAAATCTCCCTGTTCGCAGATGATATGATTGTATATGCAGAGAACCCCAAGGAATCTATAAGTAAGTTACTCAAGCTGATAGAAGAGTTCAGCAAAGTCTCAGGATACAAGATAAACATAAGTAAATCAGTAGGATTCCTTTGTACCAACAATGAGACTGTTAAGGAGGAAATTATCAAATCTATACCATTTGTGATAGCCCCTAAGCAGATAAAGTACCTAGGAATTAATCTAACCAGAGAAACAACAGACCTCTACAAAGAGAACTACAAGCCCTTACTACAAGAAACTAAGAGAGACTTAGATAAATGGAAAAACCTACCCTGCTCATGGATAGGAAGACTTAACATTGTGAAAATGTCTATTTTACCCAAAGCAATTTATTTATATAATGCAATCCCAATACAAGTTCCAGCATCATTTCTTAATGAGACGGAGAAACAAATCACCAATTTTGTTTGGAAAGAGAAGAAGCCCTGGATAAGTAAGGTACTACTAAAGAAGAAGAACACACTGGGAGGCCTCTCATTACCTGACCTTAGAACATACTACACTGCCACAGTGGTCAAAACAGCCTGGTACTGGTACAAGAACAGACAGACTGATCAATGGAACAGAATTGAGATCCCAGAGATGACACCATCTGCCTATGAACAGTTGATATTCGACAAAGGCCCTAAGACATTAAACTGGGGTAAAAACAGCATCTTCAACAAATGGTGCTGGCAAAATTGGTTATCCATCTGCAATAAACTGAATCAAGATCCCTATCTTACACCTTATACAAAAACCAACTCCAACTGGATAAAAGACCTAAATATCAAACCTAAAACGATAAAGCTCATCCAAGAAAAGGTAGGAACAACAATGAAAGTTTTAATACACAATGAGGACAGACTCCAAAATCTGTCAAAGAAACCTCAATCAACAGAAGAGAAAATAGATAAATGGGAACTATTAAGAATCAAACACTTTTGCTCATCCAAAGACTTTATTAATAGAATTAAAAGAACACCCACAGAGTGGGAAAAAATATTTGGCAACTCTATGTCAGATCAACCCCTGAGCTCTATAATCTATAAGATACTACAAAATATCAATAATAAGAAGATAAACCATCCAATTAAGCAATGGGCAAAGGAGATGGACAGATACTTCACTAAAGAGGAGATCCAGGCAGCCAAAAAACACATGCGGACATGTTCACGATCTTTAGCTATTAAAAAAATTCAAATCAAGACAACAATGAGATACCATCTCACCCCAACAAGATTGGCCATGATCCAGAAAACACAAAACGACAAATGCTGGAGAGGCTGTGGAGAAAGTGGAACCCTCCTACACTGTTGGTGGGGTTGCAAAATGGTCCAGCCTCTTTGGAAAGCAATCTGGCGCTTCCTTAAAAAAATGGATATTGATATACCATTTGACCGAGTAATTCCACTACTTGGAATATATCCTACAGATTCAAGGCCTTTCACACCAACCGACACATGCACCAGAATGTTTATCGCGGCACAGTCCACAATAGCAAAAAGGTGGAATCAACCTAGATGCCCAACAATAGAAGAATGGATAAGTCAACTGTGGTACATATACTCAATGGAGCACTACGCAATGATAAAGAATAACGATGATTCCAGGAAACATCTCCTAACCTGGTTTCAACTGGAAGACATTATGTTGAGTGAGAGTAGTCAGCGACAAAAGGACAAATACTGTATGAGACCTCTACGAGAAGATCTCAAAAACAGACTTTTGTATAGAAGAAAAGACTCTTTGACAGCTGCAAGGGAGGGGAGGGAGGGAGGGAGGGCAAGGGGGGAGGGTTTAGTTTAGGTAGTTACTAGAAATCTGGTTGGGAGAAAGCGGTGACAGCACACATTAGGAACAAGAACAACATTAAGTGGACTTCAGCATAACTTGAGTACTCCTTCCATCTTAACTCAATACTGCAAGGATAGAGTAGCTGGGGCGGGGGGCGGGGGACCATGCTCTTAGGCAAATTCCAGGTCAATTGGCACAACTAGCGTTTTGCTAATAGAGCTCTCTGCACCCCACATTGGTGAGTGGCTTCTGGGGTCTTAAAAGCTGCCAAGCTGGCATCCGAGGACAGAGCAAATGGTCCAACTCATCAGGAACGGATGCTCACCGAGGGTCAAAATGGCATGCGGTAAAGACAACCGAGAAGACAAAGAGACCCACAAGAGTGGGTGCCTTCATTGACCTGGGACCGGAAGAACCGGATGGTGCCCGGCCACCACCAGTGATAGCCATGACGGAGCTCACAGAGAGGAGCCTCACTGGCAACACAAGAGAAGAAAGAGGTGCATCATGAGATCTCCACTAAAAGACCTCAATTGATGGTCCAGCGGTTTTGGGGTTCCTCTGAGAGCATGGCCCCCGGCCCTGATGCTGCCCGTTCCCATAAATTATAACAAAGGTCCACTCTTTGGACAGGAATGGAATGGACTTGGCAATGCAGAGTAACCATATGTTGGAAGCACTTTATGGTTCTATACATCTATAGGATATCATCTTGCTGACCTCTGGCTGGAGGAAGGGGAGTGGACGGAGAGGAGGGGAAAGGAGACTGTTGGGAGGGTGAGACATGTATGGAGCAGAGAGGAACAGTGTGCAGTCACCGGACAGGGAGAGCAGTGGAAGCTGCATATAGGGGGGCATGTAAATTTACATGTGAATGTACATTTTTACTCAGTTATGTTAAATAAAAAAAAAAAAAAGAAATACAGAATTAGATAATTCTATCCAAAGCCAAAAGGGTAGGATTGAACAGATGGAAGTTAGACTCAGCGACCTAGAAGACAGAGTAACTGACACCAGTATTCATGACATGAAATCAGTGAAAAGAAATACAAAAAATGAAGAAGCGTTAAGAAACATATGGGACTCCATGAAGAGGAATAATTTACATTTAATTGGCATTCCCAAACAAGGGGGGGTGGGTAATGACAATATAGAGTGTATTGTTGTAGAGATGCTGACAGAAAACTTTCCTGAGATTACGAACAAAGAGAACATAAGTTTCCAAGATGTTTATCAAACACTGAAAAAGCTAGACCCCAAAAGAAAGACACCAAGACATATTATAATCAAGCTTAACTAGCTAAAACATAAACAGGTGCTTCTGAAGGCAGCAAGGCTCAAAGCAAAACTAACACTCCGAGGAAAACCCTGTAGGCTTACATCCAACTTTTCTGCTGAAATAATACTGGCTAGAAAACTGTGGGCAGACACTTTTGAAGCCCTGAATGAGAAAAACTTCCATCCTAGAATTATTTATCCTGAAAAATTGTCTATCAAATATAACGGTGAAATTAAGACTTTTGAAAATAAAGAGAAATTTAGAGACTTCATAAAGACTAAATCAAAATTACATGAAATATTGAAAGAAGCTGTTCCCTAAATGTATACTTTAGGTGACAATTCAGGACACTTCATCCAAAATTCTAATCAGTTAAGGAAGTCACAAATCTTCATCAAAGCTACAGTATTATAAGGGAATCTGTGATCATATCATGACTACTATAATATCATCACATTAAAAGAGGGATACGCTACAGTAGTTATAGTTGTTTTAGATGTAGAGGAATTTTCAGAATCGTGAAGTAGTTAAAAATGGTTTTAATCTTAGTATGTTAAGGGGGATAATATATGTAGCCATAAAGCAGATTAACAATGCATTATATCAAAATAAGAAATACACTACAGGAGTCTTCAATGAACACAAAACCAACACTGAAACAGCAACTCATAAAGAACAGTGCCCAGAACAGAACATTAATAGCAATATAGAAAACACCAACACAAAAGTAATTACATCACAACAATGGCACTAAGCACATATCTATCAATAATTACATTGAACATAAATGGACTGAAGGCTCCAGCAGAGAGACGACGAGTGGAATCCTGGATCAAAAGACATAACCCGTCTATATGTTGCTTACAAGAAACACATCTTAGACTTAAAGATATGAACACATTGAAAATTAAAGGTTGGAATAATGTATATCAAGCTAACAATATACAAAGAAGAGCAGGTGTGGTATTACTAATCTCAGATAAAATAGATTTTAATGTAAAATCCAGTGTTGTGGACAAGGATGGTCACTATTTATTGCTGAAAGGTTCAATACTCAAACAGGACTTAACAGTATTAAATATTTATACATCCAATACCAGAGCACCTAAATACATTGAACAAATACTGACAACACTGGAAAATGAGACAGGTCATTTCACAATAATAGTTGGAGACTTCAACACTCCTTTCAGTTATGGATAGATCATCCAGAAAAAAGCTCAGTAAAGATGCAGATCTTATTGCAACAATCAACCAACTTGACCTTATTGACATATACAAATCTTTTCATTCATCAGCAGATAAGTACACCTTCTTCTCCAGTGCACATGGAACATTCTCCAGAATAGACCATGTGTTAGGTCATAAAGCAATTCTCTATTAAATCCAAACCATTGATTTACTGCAAAGTATCTTCTCAGACCATAGAGCTATAAAAGTTGAAATCAATAACAGAAAATACATAGGTAGAAATTCAAACTTACGGCAACTGAACAACACTTTGCTCAAAAAGCCTTGGGTTATAGAAGAAATTAAGAATAAAATAAAGAAATTTATGGATTTAAATGAGAATGAAAATGCATTCTACCAGAACTTATAGGATACAGGATAAGCAGTGCTCAGAGGTCTGTTTACCTCTACAACTGCACACATCTAGAAAGAAGAAAGGGCCCAAATTAAAGGATCAACCTCACAGCTTGAACAAGTAGAAAGAGAACAACAGAGGAATCCCTCAGGCACCAGAAGAAAATAGAGTATAAGGATTAGAGCAGAACTAAATGAATTAGAGAATAGAAAAACAATTGAAAAAAATTAACAAAACCAAAAGCTGGTTCTTTGAAAAGATCAACAAAATTGATCAACCACTGGCTAAACTTACAAAAGAAAAACAGCAGAAGATACAAATAACCCAATTAAGAAATGAGAAGGGAGATGTCACAACAGACCCACCTGAAATAAAAAAAATATCATAACAGAATACTACCAAAGGCTGTACTCTAATAGTTTTGAAAACCTAGGGGAAATGTACAAATTTCTAGATTCATATAACTCACCAAGATTATCACAAGGAGAAGTAGATCATCTTAATAAATCTATCACAAAAGAAGAGACTGAAAAGTCATCAAAGATCTACCAACCAAAAAAAAAGTCCTGGCCCAGATGGCTTCACCAGAGAATTCTACCAAACTTTTAGAGAAGAGTTAAGTCCAATACTATTGAGGTTATTTCACACCATAGAAAGGGATGGAGTACTCACAAATTCATTCTATGAAGCCAGTGTAACCCTGATACCAAAGTCAAGCAAAGATCCCACACACATACAAAAAAATTACAGACAAATATCACTCATGAACCTAGAAGCAAAAATCTTCGGCTAAATTCTAGCCAATGGAATTCCACAGCATATAAAAATATCATTCATCATGACCAAGTTGGTTTCATTCCAGGGATGCAAGGCTGGTTCAACAGCAGAAAAACAGTTAATATAATCAACCATATTAATAACACAAAATATAAGAATCAACTGATTTTGAGATTTCAATTGATGCATAAAAGCATTTGACAAAGTTCAACACACATTCATGCGTAAAACTCTCAGAAAAATAAGAATAGAGGGGAAATTCCTCAATGTAATCAGTAGCATCTGTGCAAAGCCAACTGCCTTCATCATCCTGAATGGTGAAAGACTGAAAGAATTCCCTTTGAGAACAGGAACTATACAAGGATGCCCACTCTCACCACTTCTATTTGACATTGTTCTAGAAATTCTAGCCAGAGCAATTAGACAAGACAAAGAAATAAAGGGCACCTGTATTGGCAATGAAGAAGTAAAAATCACTCTCTTTGCAGATAATATGATTGTTTATACAGAGAATCCAAAGGAATCGATAAGTAAACTACTGGATCTAGTAGGGGAGTTCAGCAAAGTACTGGGATACAAGATAAACATAAGTAAATCACCAACAATGTGTTTACACCAACAATGAAATTATTAAAGAAGAAATCACTAAATCAATTCCATTTCCTATAGCCCGCAAGAAGATAAAATACCTAGGAATAAATCTAACTAGACAAATAAAAGCTCTTTACAAAGAGAAGTACAACACCTTACTACAAGAAACTAAGGGAGACTTACATAAATGGAGTAATCTACTCTGCTTATGGATAGAAAGACTCAACATTGTGAAAACGCCTATTTCACCCAAAGCAATCTACTTATGTAATGCATTCCCAATACAAATTCCAGTGACATTTTTTAATGAGATGGAGAAACAAATCATCAACTTTGTTTGGAAAGGGAAGAGACCTCAGATAAGTAAAGTGTTACTGAAGAAGAACACACTGGGAGGCCTCTCACTACCTGACTTTAGAACCTATCATACTGCCATGGTTGTCAAAACAGCTGAGTACTGGTACAAAAAGAGACATATAGACCAAAGGAACAGAGTAGAGACCCCAGAGGTGCCACTATCCTCCTATGAGCAGCTAATATTTGACAAAGGCCCCAAGATTTTAAACTGATGGAAGAATAGTCTCTTTAACAAATGGTGCTGTCAAAATTAAATATCCATCTGTAAAATATTGAAACAAGACTCGTATCTCACATCTTATACAAAAAACAACGCAAACTGGTAAAAGACCTAAAGATAAAATCTAAAACGATAAAGCTCATCCAAGATAAAATAGGATCAGCCATGGAAGTTTTAATACACAGTGCAGACAGACTTCAAAATCTGACAAACAAATCACATTCAACAAAAGAGAAAATAGATAAATGGGAATTACTAAGAATCAAACACTTTTGCTCATCCAAAGACTTCATCAAAAGAATTAAAAGACCACCGACAGAATGGGAAAAAAATATTTGGCAACTGTATGTCAGACTGATGTCTAATCTCCATAATCTATAAGGTGTTACAAAATATCAACAAGAAGAGAATAAATAATCCAATTAAGTGATTGGCAAAGGAGATGGACAGATATTTCTCTAAAGAGGATATCCAGGCAGCTGAACGACACAAGCAGAATTGCTCACAGTCGTTAGCTATTAAAGAAATTTAAATCAAAACAGTGATGAGATATCATCTCAACCCCAACAAGGCTGGCCATGATCCAAAAACCAAAACAACAAATGATGGAGAGGCTGTGGGGAAATTGGAATTCTCCTACACTGCTGGTGGGTTTGCAAAATGATACAACCTCTTTGGATACAGTCTGATGCGTCCGTAAAAAGCTGGAGATAGATATACCATTTGATCCTGTAATTTCACTGCTCAGAATTTATCCTTCAGAAACAAAGGTTGCCACACAAACAGATACACATACACAAATGTTTGTTGCAGCACAGTCCACAATAACCAAAAGTTGGAGTCAACCGAGATGCCCATCAACAGATGAATGGATAAGCACACCATAGTAAATGTACTCAGTGGAACACTGTGCTATGATAAAACACAACTGCAACTTTAGAGAACATCTCATAACATGGTTTCATGGGGAAGAGATCATGCTGAGTGAAATCATTCAGTGTCAAAAGGACAAATTTTGTATGAGACTCCTGTTATGAGGACTTAAGAGAATTATCCATAGGAGAAAATGGCTGTGTTGGCTACATGGGTGGGTGGGGGCTGAGGGTTTATGATAGTTGAGATAATTGATAGATGTTAGAAATTGTATTCTTTTATTGTAATTAATAAAAAAAGCAAAAAAATAAATTCAACATTTTTTTTATAATGGTCAAGATAACCCTGATTAAGTATTTTTCCTCCACCTGTTCAGAATCATCCATGCCAACCATAGACGTCTTCTCATAATGTTACTATGAAATGCATTGTTTATGGAGTTGTGATTTCCTTTAAAATCTGCCTGAATGAATATACTGTGAGCCTGGTTGCACAGTGGTTAATTGCTACATATGCTAACCAAGAGGTTGGTAGTTTCAGTTAGCCAGGCAATCCTTGAAAACTATATGGGGCAGTTCTATTCTGCCCCACAGGGTCACTGTGAGTTGGAACTGACTCTATGGCAGTAGATGAGTTGGAAGCAATGCCGTGACAATGGAATGAAGGGAATGAATGAAGTAAATATAAAACATATATCTTAAATAATTATGGAACATGGCCAGGAACCAGCTGCAATTTGAAAGATATTTATCTAAGTTAAAAAAAAAAAAGTTTCCATTAGAAGAGTTCAAATCCATTCACGTGTATGTCGTGGGCCACAGTAAAATATTGACAGATTTGAGATAATTTCGTTGACTGTGTTCTACCCTCGCCACCAAAGTTCAGCCCATAGTTAAACTGGCCACTCCTGTAAAACACTAATTATCAAAAATACGCCATAAGAACAAACTGTATTTAGAGGCCTGAAAAAATAGTGTGCACTGGCAACTCTTCCTGTCTATTACAGCTTGGGAGTGTAGGAATAGGCAGAGCATATGGACAAAATTATGTCACTGATAAACAATTTTCTCATTCTCTGAACAATCAAGTTTGGTGGGTGAAGCCCTCTTTGACAAAAACATTACTGATCATGGTGTCTTAGGCTGGGTTTTCTAAGGAAGCAAAACCAGTAACACATGTAGGTACAAGGAAAGATTTATAATATATATAAAGTACAAGGAAAGATATACACATAAATAAAATATAGATATAGGAAACAGCTTACACAATTGCAGAAGCTGAATGTCCCAAGTCCTGGCACAAGCCTCACGTGGCCACGGGAGCTGATGAAGCCAAGGTCAGCAGGTCAGAGACCAGGGTTCTAGATCACTGGTATTGTAGATCGGCAGATGCCCAGCTGGCGGCAAGATCTAGCTGCAGAGGCGGGTGAACCCAGGGTCGGCAGATCAGGGAGCAGGACTCCCAAGCACCAGCTGTAAGGATTGGTGAATACAACAGCTGCTAGTTCAAGTCCAGGAACCTAATGCTGGAAGAAGAGACCAGGAGCTGCTGGCTACATAAGCAGACCGGCATTAGTAGTGGAAGGTGGAGAGCCACCACAGACCCCACCCTGCCATTTAATACAGCAGCCAAATATGGAGTAGCCAAATTGACATAATCCTGGCCACCACAGTCCACCCCTTGTCAGCTCGGCATCTGCACATATCTCACCTTACCATCCACAGTCTCTGAAGGAATACAATTACAAAGTCAGACTTAAATCTAACACGATATAACTAACACATGTATAATTGAAAATGTGTTAGCCCCTTTAAGTCTTACGTTTGATAAGTAAATGAAAATATTCAATACACACATACAAAGCAGGAATACTCATAACAATTACAGTCTTCGTTTCTGCAACTGATCACGTGGCCATAACTGATATTTAGAACTGCCCTCTTCTACAACCTGTTCTGTATTCCCTTTGCCCTCAGTAAGCACCTCAGCTGGTCTTGGTTTCTTGTCTGATGAAGGGACCCAAACCTTCATTCCTGAAGCGTCTGGGCTATTATCAGTCACTTTGGAGTTGGGTTGCTGTAGTTTTCCATTGACCTTAATCACAGGACATGGTAATACTAGGAGGCATCCCAGGTGATCGCCTGCATTCCAAACATACTCTTCTTTACCTCTCTTATGTAATGTCAATCCAATTTCATCTTCATTGTCAGGATCAATCACACCAGCCAGTATTGTAACTCTCTTCTTTGTCTGTTGATCCAGAGGCACAAGGAGAAGGCAGCAGCTGCTGGCTACATGAGCAGACCAGCGGTAGTAGCGGAAGGTGGAGACATGAAAGGTGAGTGGTGGGAAGCCACCACAGACCCCACCCTGCCTCCTAATAAAGCGTCCAAATATGGAGTAGCCAAACTGACATAATCTTGACCACGACACACACCATCCTTGTACCTAGCACCCTCTCTAACAAAATTCAGCCCTGTTGTGTTTATAGTGCATGTTCGGCATTCCCTTATACTTATCAATGACTTACAGTACTGTCTTTCCCTGGAATCTCAGTTCTTCCCTTATCCATGTGGCAAGCAATAACTTAAGACTCACCTTGAAAGCCATTTTTTCTAAAGCCTTTCTTGACATACTGCCATTCAAGAAGGACATAATCCTTCCCTTGTGTCTCCACTTTAGGCTGTGTATCTATAGATTTTGCTTGTTTATATGTTTGATTATCTGTTGAAGCTGTGAGCTTCTGTAGCGTTGGGACTGTGTCTTCTGTATTTAATGCCCAATACTTCATGCCCAGTGGCTGATATCTGTTAGTTACTTGGAAGAACAAAGGGAAGGGAAAAAAAAAAGAAAGAACGCAGCAGGGGAGGAGGGAGGGAGGGTTAAGTGTGATTCTCATTTTGGTAACTATAGAGCTTCTTTCTCTTTTTTGGCAAACTTACTCTTTTCTCTGGCAGGTTGAACTGTTCTTTTATTTTTTATCAAATCAATTCTTCTAAAGTAATGAAAATAAAGGACGTGACCTCAAAAACTTCCCGTTGTTTTTTTTTTGGCTAAATGTCTAGCTTTCCTCTTCTCTATGATCACAATCCTTGCTTAAGTTCACCAGGTGTCTCAAAAAAAACTACAGGTTTCTTGGCATTCACTCTCAACTTCACTGAAATTGGAGCTCTCTGTGGATTAAATTCTCTCTTCCTTTTTTTCATTTTTTCTGTCCCCAAATCAAAATGTGCTTCTCTCCTGACATGCATTTGAAGAGGTCAATTCTTAGCTGCTTATCTTGCTGAGAAGGACTCTGACATGACAGTGAGCCACACAATATGCTGCCCTCCATGTCATTGTCTTGAAACAAAGGTAAGCATTTTAAAAGTGTAATCCCAGTTCCCCTAACCACGTGGTGAGCGACATCCTCCAAATTTGTGACTACTGTCTGTGTTCAGGTATATCCTATCAAGCTATTTACTTACCCAGTAATCATATTATAATAATGATGGCAAATATGTGTTGAATATGAACATATAATTGCAATACAAATAGGTATAATAATTAAATATGTTCATCTATCAATAACAATAATAATAAACCTTTCTGTTGCATTGATTTCCACTCATAGTAACCCTGTAGGACAGAGTAAAGCTGCTCCACTGGGTTTCTAAGGAGAAGGCTAACAGATTCAAACTGTCTCCCTTTGGTTTGCAGCCCTAGCTCTTACCCACTATGCCACCAGGGCAATATTTACTGTGTATCAGGTATTAGGTTAAGTCTTTTCTAAGCATTTTAACTTGTTTTAGGTTCACATCAACCTTGGATGATAAGTGTGCTCTATCCCCACTTTATATAAACCAAACCAAAACCAATCTCACTGCCATAGAGTTGATTTTGACTCATAGCGACACTACTGGTCAGAGTAGAACTGCCTCATAGAGTTTCCAGGGAGCACCTGGTAGATTTGAACTGCCATGCTTTGGGTAAGTAGATATAGAACTGAACTACTATGCCATGAGGGTTTGCACTTTATAGAGAGAGAGAGAAAATTGCATGCTCTGACTTACGTAGTTGGTAAATGGCAGAGCTGGCACTTAGATCAGGACTTCTCTCACTTTGAAGTAGTAGGCCGTATTAAAATCCTGATTTTAATGAATTCTCAGTAAGCACCACCAAAACAGTGTAACAAACGCATTATTAAGCCTCAGCACTGGTGATGTGAGGTGCTTTCCCTAATGGAAAATGTAAGTAGTTCATTACTTCCCTAAGTGGTAGTCTGAATACATTTGGTTTCCTCTCCCAGCTGTTCTTATTTTCTTGGAACAGGAAAGTCCGGTTCACAAGCCAGATATTTCCACCCATGCATCCCTATGGCTGTGATATCAGTCTTATTTAGCTAGAGCTCATCTGATAGAATTTTACTGTAGTGATGATTCACCCTTTCAGTTTATCTGAGATCACTGATACAGTACTTTGCCATTAATCTAAAGTTATGTAGTTCTTAATTAAAAAAGAGAGAAAATAGCAAGCATACTTCTAGAAGCCATCGAAGTTGCACTCTCTTGAGGCCAATGGGAGAATTATTTGCATAATTTCTTATGAACTCATTGCTTATTATTAACACTAATTTTAACTGTACTCTGCCAGTAAGATTTCAGTAAATGATTTATTGTGTATAATATTTAATTTAGTTTCTTGATAATCTTCTTACTACTTTCAGTTACTTTCTTATTAGCTCCAAGGTTTGTTGTTGATTTTTTTTATATTCCGCTTTTTGCTTTTTGGACACAGATGCTTATTTCTAAAGTTACTAAGTGTTTCTCAAAATTTGTTTCATCCTTTTAAAGGATTGGCTATTTCTATTTTTTGCTGTTTCTTCTATAATCTGTAACTGGATAATCATTTGTTGACTCCTGGGCATATGGGCTTCTTACCAAAATCTTCTGTGTTTTCAGTTCTCAGGGAGCAAGGTTCATACTTCTCACACATGTGCCAGATCAGTCTACTTCTGACTTTCTCAGACTGTTAATCAGTATCAGCTCACAGTGAAAATGCAGAGCTCCTACTTCGAAAAGTGCCACAAAAGATAATAAAATGTAAATCTTTTTTCTTTATTCTGCAGTTTCTCAACATGCTATGGTATTGTTTGTCACTAAATATTCTAAGCACTGAAAAATTAAAATTTTAAATTATTAGCATGAATTTTATTGCTCCTTCTATATTACGCAATATCAGTTTTAACTGCAATTATGAGCATTTATTGCTTGTCAAACTCTAAACACCAAAATTGCCCCATTGTAGTTCATCCATGCATGTGTATTTGGTTCTGACCAGAACAGTGGAAACTCTTAACAAAACTGACTTAACTGTTTTTCTTTCACTCGTTGCTAGATTGATATTTTCCTAACATTCTTTACCTTCTGCTTGTTGACAAGTAAGGAAACACTGATGGTAAAATAAACTGTGTTGTCCTATCTTACCCTGTCATTCTATGTCATCATTTTCAACATTAGTAGTTGGCTAGTGTAGAGTTGCTGTGAGTTGGAATCTACTTGACGGCCGAGGGTTTGATTTCAGTTTAGTACATACGGGAATTTAAGTAAAGTCACTGGCTAGCACCCTCAACTCCGAACAGAAAGGGTGAAGCTTTGAGTCTACCTGGAAGCACTTTGGAAACCTGATGGTATAATGGTTAAGAGCTATAGTTTAAAAGAAAGACATAAGTATTTATTTGTGAGAAATGAGTCAGTGAAACCCCTCTAGAGCACAGTTCTATTGCTTTGTATAGGTTACTATGAGTCAGAAATGACTCGGGAGTACCTGACAAAATATAATAAAAGACGGGATTCCTGGCCATTGCTGTTACATAGAGTGTCATTACCTTCTTCTTTATTTGAAGTAAATTCAAATGACACACATAGCCTCTCAAGACTATCAACACCTCTTAACCAGCCCTAGAAGTAACACACTTACCTAGTGCCCTTGAGTCCTACCTCGTTTGCCTGTTTTGATCCTCTCTCCCACATCCTGAATCTTCTTCCAGAGACATTTCCTCTTTCTCTTCTACCTGTGGCTTTATGGCAATTGTTGATACTTCTGTGCCTCGTGAAGACTGTAACCGTCTCTGTTCCTTGTCTTTGTGACCTGGAAATAATGACTGTACTTCCTGATGTGGGTTAGAGTTAGCTTGATTAAACTGGCCCTAGAGCCCTCTGGAACTCAACTACCACAACGTTTACTTTGTTTCCTGCCAACCAGTGTGGGTATACAGCCACGGCAAAAGGCTTCCTGCTGCTGGTGCTGATGGTCTATCTGAGCTTTGCTGGTCTGGAGCTGTCTGAGCTTTCCCCATCTGTTGCCAGCATTGTCCCCCTGAGTTGGTATGATGGCTGCAGCGAACTCGTTTTGACACTAATTTCTTCTGGATTGTATGACCTGTTTCTGAGATATGCAGTCCTTACCTCTGTCAAAGGAAAATTCTAACACAAAATTTTTAAAAGAGAAAAAAAAGAAATCACTTGCAAAAACCGCAAGGAAGTCAGACACTAAAAGGACTGGCTTACCCAACAAATAATAGAACAAGCATTTAAACGGGGGTGGTGGGGATAGAACACGCATTAAATTCCCAAGGTTACCAAGTACACATGACTGTGTTCATAGCAAAAAAAACTTCACATGGTTATTATATTCAGAAAACTCATGTTATAACTTGCAACACTGGCATAGCAAAAATCAGTGATAAAATTGCTAAGAAGTTCAGATTAAAGTAAATGCTCAAGATTTCATTTATTTTGTGGGCCAGGACTAGGATGACTTTTAATTTTGCTGGCTGGCAGAGAATACAGGGCTTTCTTTCTCACCATCTTTGGTGTAAAGTATATGGTCATATTCAAAGCAAGACAGAGTTTCTGATTTTGCTTCCATAATTCCTAGCATTAGCATTCTTTGGACAAAATCTGGACAAACAAGGTGTTTGAATAGATACAGAACCAGGAGTTTTATAACCACTTAATGTATTTGCGTCACAGTCCAGATCCTGCAACCATCTTTGGAAGGGACCCATATGGGCATTTTCTTGCAGAAGCTACATCACCGCGGAATCCCACAAAATAGGACGTATGCCCACTTAGCCCCAATAGGGCTAGAACTGGCAGCCTGCCCTTTAGCTGAAAGATATTTCTTCTTATTATTGAGGTGAACTTCTACTTATAAGTAATCTACTTGTTTGTTATTTCTCAGTGTTGTTGTTTTCTCAAAAGCTTAAGTACCTAGGACAAATCAAATGCCTAGTAAGATACTTGGTCATGACTTTCCATGTCCCAGAGTCTACAGCTGCCTTAGTCTCCCTAAGAATAGATGGCCATGATAGATGGCTTTGGCAAATCCTGGAGTTCCCCAGACCAATTAAAAAAAAAAAAAAAAAAAAACTGCCAATGAGTCGATTCTGATTTATAGGAATCCCATAGGACACAATGAAACTGCCACATAGTGCCACATAGGGTTTTCAGAGCTATAATCTTTGCAGAAACAGACTATTACATCATTCTCCCACAAAGCAGATGGCGAGTTCAAACTGCTAACCAATATTTAACCATTAAGCTACCGGGAGTCCACTCTAACTTACAGCAATGGCTATAGGACAGACTGGTCCTACTTTGTACAGTTTCCAAGGAGCACCTGGTGGATTTGAACTGCTCGCCCTTTGGTTAGGAGCCATCACACTTAACTATTACGGTACCAGAGTTTCCTCTTAGGCTATAGGAGTTTGCATTTTCAATGCATATTTTAAGTTGTGGAATTACGGAGCGTAATCAGTCAGTACTTCAGCATATACCTCTCCAGAACAAGGAAATGCTCTATCTAAATAATAATGCTCTCTTAATATCCGAGAAATTGAATATTTATATCATCATGCATAATATTACATAATATATAATCACAGGTTATATTGAAATTTCCAGTAGTCTCACAAAAAACTCCTTTATGACATTTTACAAATATTGAGAATTGAGTCATAAATCATACATTGCATTTGATTTTCATGTCTGTTTAATTTTTAGTCTAGAATAGTCCCTCAAACTTTATTTTTATTTGTTTTAGCCTTTCGTACCATTGACATTTTGGAGGAAAACAAACCAGTTGTTGCTGTATAGGATTTTCCATTGATCTGTGTATATATCTATCGATGTACCAGTACAAAATTATTTAATTGTAGAATATCATACTTTTTTTAGAGTCCCTCCCGGTGTCAGCACACATGATTGAATGCTTTATTACTAAACAAAACGTTGGCAGTTCAAACCCATTTGGAGACTTTTCAGTAGTTAAGCCTGGTGACCTATTTTTAAAATTTCACAGCTTTGAAACTCCTGCGGAGCAGTTCTCTGCACACAGGTGGGCACGAGGAGCTGGAATGGGCTTTACAACAATTTACAACAACAACTCCATTTTAATATTTGGTATGATTAGTCCCCTGTCATTTCCTTTATTTTTCAGGTTTTTACATCTCTTCTTGAATATTTATTTCTTACATGAATGTTAATGTTTAATTTTCTACTTCCACAATAAAAAGAAAATTTAGAATTTCTATTGAAATCAAGCTCATTTTGTATATATTGAATTGAGAAAACTGACATGCAAGCGAAGCTCTTAGTCACAAAAGCAGTGTCAGAAGTTGTGTTAATGCTGTATAGAGGAGAGATTTTCACCAGTTAACCCAGAATCCATGTTTTTACCAGTAATCTAGAAGGAACAAATGTTAAACAGAATATTAGTTCAAGAAGTGTTTTATTATCAAACATACAAATAATAGTGTGAATAATACAATAAATCCATCAGTACACATCACCCTACATCAACAATTATCAGCAATGATTTTTTCCAGCTACATTCTCTTTCCCTGGGACCTTAATGAGTTTACCACATGATCTTCTGATTTTGCTCATTTCTTTATTTTCTGTATATATATTGTCTAGCTTTGTTAAAACATCACCCTTCCAATATCATCAAAGATTTATTTCTCTTAATCATCTTTGTATTCTCCAGAGTTAAAAGCATAAGTCAGTTCATTGAATTAAACTGAAAAATAACTGATTCCTTAAATGGACAATTCTTTACACATAGTAGACTAGAATGACTAGCATTTTGGGATTCATTAAGTAAGTAGTTCATTGTTTCACATCCTCTTTAGAGATAACATTAAGAACAAATCTCAAATAAGGATCATATCTGAAGCTTTCTATATATTATAGCCACATTCTAACTAGAAAAATGTCTTTTAATGGTAAGGTAAATTGTAGGCCTTTTTGATTTATTGACATTTAGTTGAATTCCTGCATTTAACCAAAAACTAATTGTTTTTATCACTTATACATAAACCCCTCATGGCTTCTTCTAATTGATCTTTCAATAAACCTGCACTCTGTGGTCTAGCTGCTTTGAACTCCATTATTCTCCAAATGTGTTGGTCTTTCATGCTTCTAGACATCTAAATGTCTTTTTCTTTGTTCCCCTACTTCTCCAATTTAACCTGAGAATAAAAATTCCTAATACAAATGTCTGGATTGATAACACTCCTTTTGGGAACCATACCTCACTCTCATATTTTGGTCTAGATCTGAAGTTTGATCTCCAGCCAGTGCACTTCATAGGCCATCATGACTCGTCTGTAAGAGGAGGCTTTTATGTTTTGGTAGAACTTCCACACTAAGACAGGCTAGGAAGAAAGTCTATCACTTGGTAAAATACTTCAAAAAAATTAGCTAATGAAAACTCTGTGGCTCACAATGGTCCTATCTGCAAGGATTCATGTGAGTGATACAGACCTCTGTAGCCTTTCACTCTGTTATGCATAGGGACAGATTGAGTTGAGGGTTGGGTGGAGGGCATCTAACAATAACGTCCTTCTCTAGTGTAATTATCTAATAAATGTTCACACGTTTTCCTCACCTCTAGATTACAAGATTCTTGAAAGAGATAGTATCTTTTTGTTATATTTTGCAAATAAATACATAAATTGCTAGTGCCAAACAACCAAACCAAATCCTTTGCTGTAGAGTCAATCCTGGCTCATACTGAGCTTACAGGACACAGTAGAACTGTCCCCATAGAAATTCCAAGGAGCAGTTGGTAGATTTGAACTGCTCGCCTTTTGGTTAGCAGCTGAACTCTTAATAACTGTACCACCAAGAACTCCAGTACAAAATAGACGCTCTTAAAAAAAAAAAATGTTTTTACTAAACTGTCCACTCATACATGTTTAAGAACATTTATAACAAAATGGATACTACAAACTATATGTGGAGAGTATAGTAAAATATCTTTTTTAATTTTATTCCTTGTGAGAAAACACAGTTCAGAGAATCTACCTTGCATCTCCTGGCTAGCCAAGAATGGGTCGTGTAGTACACAAATCACTTTCTCTTTGTGTGTTAGCCTTCAAATAAGAATCCTAATAGCAGTTGTGCATAACTTACATGATTGCTGTGAGAGTTTGGAAAATTATGAGTGTAAGAAATTTTGAAAGATGGCACAAAGAGTGGTAATAACTTCAAACCGGGACCTCTGACTCATTGTATTAGAAGTAACAAGCACAGTACTTGCCATAGATAAGTGTTTTGTATGTTTGTTTATATCTCTCCCATCTCACCTTAAAATGTGGTTTGTTTTTTATGTATTTATAGGGGGATGCATTAAACCTGTGAATATTTCCATATGGCTAAAAAGTTTTGCTGTAAGAGACATTTTACAGAGAGGATTTGCAACCCAAAACTTTTAAAAGGCACTTTGCTGATATAAATTAGCACAATCAAGCAGAATTTGGCTTAAAAGATTTTTGAATAATTAACCAGTGTACTTATGGCAATGGAGCTCACAAAATTGAGTCTCACTGGCAACAAGAGAATAAATAAGAGTGCACCCTGAGATCTCCAATAAAAGACAGCAACTAATGGTCCCAGGGCTTCGGGGTTCCCCTGGAAGCATAGCCCCTGGCCCCGATGCTGCCGCTGTCCATAAATCATAATGAAGCTCAACTTTTCTGACAACAATGGATTGGACTTGGCCATGCAGAGTAATAGTATCTTGTGGGAATTTTACGGTTCTAGGCATCTATAAGATGTCATCCTGCTGACCTCGTGCTGGAGGAAGGGGAGTGGGTGGAGAGGAGGGGATAGGAGACTGCTGGGCGGATAAGACATGCATGGAGCAGAGAAGAGGGGTGTGCTGTCACCGGGCAGGGAGAGCAGTGGGAGCTGCACATAGGTGAGCATGGAAATTTACATGGGAATGTACATTTCAATTCAATCATAATAAAAAAATAAAAATAAATAATTATTTTTAGGGAGAAGTAATTTTGTCTTTAATTTTTAACATTTTTTGACTTGGTATGTTTCTTTGGAAGAGATAAAATATTTTGCAGCTGTAGCTTTGCTCTGTGGCTGGCAGAATGAGGAGAGCATTATCTCATTTGATGAAGCACTACTCCCGCTCAAACAACTGCATAAAAGTAAGTGAAGAAACTACAGCTTCTTAGATTAGTGTCTCTTATCAATAAGCAAAGAGTTTCAAGTGATCTAGTTAATGTTATTTTTTTTGCTATTAAGGATAATTTATTGTTCTATTGTATGAATAGCTGTTTAATCTTTGTATAATGAATCAGTTAATTCTTTGTACAATATTTAGCACCTCTGTAAAAAAAAAGAGGGGGATTTGAAATGCATCAAAAGTGGGGATTGCCTTTTGAAATTTCTTCCCCGGGGGGTGGGAAATTGCTACTCAAACACTTGATACAGATATAATCAGATAATATCTACATGTGGCAGAGAGCCCGGTAGTTATTTATATTGTGGCTCCCATGGCATTGATTAATCAGGCCCAATCTACATGAATTCATACAATGAATATGACCAAAGTGGTCATACCATCATTATTAACCTGTCAAAATAGACCTATCAAATCTAAATATTTAAATTCATGCTCAGTCTGGCTATCTACAGACCTTTCTGTAGAGGGAGGATGTCAGTGGAATCCTTCAATGTGTTCCAGGGGAGAGGAGGTTATTTTAGAGGGGGAGAGACAGAGTAGAAAGTCAATAAAGCAATGCTGTATGGCCATCTTTAGAAACAAAAGAATGATTCAGGGAAAGGAGAGGTTAGTATAAAAAAGAATGAGAAAAGAGTGACAGGTTTGTGTCCCAGAAAAGTGGCTAGAAATTAAGGAAAAGATGATACAGAAATCCTAGCAAGAAGGATCTTTCAAAAAGTTCAATATCTGAGTCAAGTTTCTTGACAACCAGAGAGACTACTACGAAGATACTTATATGTGTCAGTCATAAAGGAAATGTTTGTGACAGCAAGATAGCAAGGTATGGATTTGTGTATTAAAAACAAATAAAAACAGGGGAAACCAACTAGCAGAACAAATCTAGGAAGGCAGCTAGAGCTTCATATGTCTTGATATAGAAAATCAAAATATAAAATTCAAAGTAGAACATGGAGAAAAAGTGAGTTGAATTTTCAAAAGTTTTAAGGAAGGGCTTCTTAAACAAACAATTCCTAGCCAAAGAAAGGATTTTCCCAAGGGCCTGGGTTCAGGTGCATGTGTTTAGATGTAAAATTTAGAGCAATGTGAAGAACCCAGCAGGACATACACATTACCGAAGGTACACTGTCAGAGGTATGCTGGTAAATGTTTAACACCCAACTCTCTGAGGGGAGAGGAGGACAAGCTTGATTTGCAGTGTTTTATGAGTCCTGTGATATAAATCTTCTCATCCTGGCTGATTTCAAGCTACCAGTGTGTATATTCAACTGTCTTACAAATTTCCTGCAAAAATGTTTAACTATTGACTCTTGTAAGGCAGCGATCACCGCTTCTGGTATACCATTGTTACCGTGGGCAAATCCCCATCACAATGAATTTATCAAACAACTGGTCTGAACTTTATTAGTTCATATATTATCAGCTATTTTTAATCAAAAGTTGTTTTAAATTTTGATTTTATGATTCTGAAAGTATATTCCAAGTATCTTCTATGTGCCTGAACTTATGCTAGCGGTTGCTCAAAGTCCTTTGAGTCAAATGGAGTATTTGTCCTGTGAGATAATAGGTTGTATTCTATACAAGGCAGAATCAACTCCTGAATGATTTTAAATTCTGCACAGCCAATGATTGGCAGTGATTAAGAGTTCAGCTACTAACTAAAAGGTCACCAGTTCAAAACCACCTGCCACTCCTTGCAAATACTGTGAGATAGTTTTATCTTGTATGGTCACTATGAGACAGAATTAATTCTATGACAATGAGTTATGTTTAATGATTCAATTAGAAGATTCATTCACTTATTTATTTTATTGTACTTTAGGTGAAAGTTTACAGCTCAAGTTAACCTCCTACAAAATTTTATACAAATATGGCCATGTGACACTAATTGTGTTTCTTACAATGTGACAGCACACTCGCCTCTTCTACTCTGGGTTTCCTGTGTCCATTCAACCAGTCCCTGTACCTTCCTTCTGCCTTATCCTGCCTCTGGACAGGAGCTACCCATTCAATCTCATGCATCTACTTAAACTAAGAAGCACACTCTTCATAAGTATTATTTTATGTTTTGTAGTCCAGTCTAATCTTTGTCTGAAGAGCAGTCTACAGGAACGGTTTTAGTCCTGGGTTAACAAAGCATCTAGGGGCTCTGGCTTTAAGATTCCTTCCACTTTCAGCCAGCCCAATAAATCTGGTCTTTTTATGTGAATTTGAGATTTGTTCCCACACTGTTCTCTTCTTCTGTCAGGGACTTTCTGTTGTGCTCCCTGTCAGAGCATTCTTCTTGTACCTGGACAGTCATCTAGTTTTTCTCTGGTTTATGTACCCTTGTTATCTCTTAAGCTAATTCACCTATTTATTTTAATATAGCAAACTTGTCTAAAAATTGCTTGCTTCTCTTACCTCTGGAAGTGGAATCTAATTTCTCTTTCCTTCTTTATGAGCTGGCTTTGGTGACTCATTTGGTCAATGGAAAATGACAGAAGTGATGGGTAGGTTTAGTAGATATCATAGTCAAAATCTCACAGCTTCATAAGTCCTCCTGGAAGATTTTTCTTTTTTTCTTTCTTGCAGCTCACATAGGAAATTTACCCTAAAACTAAACATTTTATGTGGAAGCCTGAGAGAGAGATGTTCTTAGCTGCTGACCTTTTGGTTAGCAGACGTAGCTACATAAACCACTTTGCCACTTGAGGTTCCACTTTACACTAACTGAGTGTTATTATTTGACTGGGAAGAAAATTTACCAGATGAACAGAAAGACCAAACAAGATATTTGCCATGAATATCACAGGACAGATGGTACATCGGGCCCTGGTCCAAACCTGCATTCACCTGATCTGTTCTACTGCCTTATAGTTCATTTCTTTACTCCCATTCACCAATAAACCCTCAGCAGTTATGTTTTTATATCTTATTTCCTCTTCTAGATATCCAGAGGCAGAAATTCCAATAACTCAGGGACTGTTAGTGTAAGATAAATCTTTGGCAAATAAGTCAGATTTTCTTTACTTGAGTCCCCAAGTGGCCCCTAAGCATCATAAAATTGTTCATGTTTGGCACATATTTGTATATGTGCATTTTTCCAAAGGGCAAACAATGACTTTCATCACCTTTTCATCAGGGGAAAAAAATATATATATATCTCTTAATCTTCTATTCACCTCTTCTCCATAGCATCCAGGTTGTAAGATTTCCTTTTCCAAATTCTCAAAGTATTTTATCTCTAATTTTATTATGTCCTTAGTGTATTAGAGTTGTGTGATCATGCCTTTGGAGTCCTCAGGTGGTGCACACTGTTAACATGCTTGGTTGCTGTCATGGATTGCGTTGTGTCCCCCCTCAAAACGTGCGCAGCTGTTTGACTAGTCCATGATTCCCAGTGTGGTATGGTTAGTCTTCATTTCATGACTTTCCTATGCTGTAAATCCTAATTTGTGTCTGTGGTTAATAGATTAGAGTAGATAAAAGAAGATTAAGGTGGGACTGTAATGCTCTTCCTGAGCAAGTGTGACTTGCACCTCCTTTTACCCTGAAAGAGATAAAAGGAAAGCAAGCAGAGAGTCAGAGATCTCGTATCATCAAGAAAGCAGCACTGGGAGCAGAGTGCTTCCTTCAGACTTGAGGTTCCTGGTATGATGTGCTCTCAGACCATAGAAAGACTGATGCTATCCAAGGACCTTCCTCTAGAGCCAACAGTGGGCGTATGTGCCCCTGGAAATGGCACCCTAATTTGAAATTTAAGCCTACAAGGCTATGTAAGAATAAAGTTGTCTTTGTTAAAGACACTCGCTTCTGGTATTTCTGTTAGAGCAGTACTAGATGACTAAGACAGCTGCAAGGGCAAACATCAGAAGTTCAAGTCTACTCATAGATGCCTCAGAAGAAAAGTCTGTTGATCTACATCCAAGAAATTAGTTGTTGAAAACCCTGTGGAGCACACTACTACTCTTGACACACATGAGGTCACCCTGAGTCAGAATCAATTCCATGGCAATTATTAGTTACATCTTATCCAGGGTGCTCTAACTTCTCAGAGAGAGATTCCAAGTCTTACAGTTTCTTGGAGCAAAAGTCTTAGCATTTGTTAGAAAGCCTAGCACATGGTATGTGTTCAATATACTCACCAAATTGATTTAAAAGAGCAAATTTTAGTGTATTCCAATTTTTAACCAATAAAAAATAAAATATGCAACGAGTAATTATGATTCTGTCTAGTAGATATACACTCTCTTGGAGCTGGTCTTTATATTTTGCTTGAAGCTTTTCTAGCATTGATATATACCAGATGCAAGCCCCAGTTGAATATTATACTTTTGTGAAGATAGGTTTGGTAAAGAAATTACATGAGAGAAACTTACAGGAATTGAATTGAAAATTATGACAAAAGGAAAAATGTTCTGATTTTTGTAGATATGGGCCAAGTATTTAGTGAAAATTTATTACAGTTGAAACCACAATCCAAGCACTAATAACATTAAACTGACTTTAATAAAAGACAGCATTCAAGCTAGCAGCAAAACAGAAGCTCTCGTCTTCACATTGGTATAACTTCTCACACACTACACTACCAAGATGCTATAAAACAGGATATTATTTAAAGTCTTATTTTGCATTTTGGTCATTTTCATGTAGCTTTTGAAACTCCTGGTGATGTATCAGTCAGTGCTATGGATGCTAACCAAAGAGTCTGCAGTTCTACCAGAAGCTCCGTAGAAACCCTGTGGGGCAATTCTACTATGTCCTGTAGAGTAGATATGCATCTGAATAAACTCGAGGGTAGTAGGTATTTCCAACTTAAGCCAAAAGGAAGGCTCAATATCCATTTATCATACATGACATTCGCTGAAGAGGCAACACTGGGCAGAAGTTATAAAAGCACACCTCATCTTAAAATTCTGTATATATTTGTGAAAGGTTACAACCATATTTAGATCCACTAGTCCTAGATTTCAATTTTAATTTAAGCGTTATGTCCCAGTGACCTTTCCTCTTTATCCTTCAAAATTTGCTCTCTTTCTTGACATTTAAGTAAGAACTGATAGTGTGTCAAAGTCTGTCATAGGACAATATATACACGTACATGTATTTTTTTTCCCCCAAGATTTTTGATTTGTCTTTGTTGGAGATGACATTAGTTAGCCTAAGGCAAGAAAACCATTACAGCAGTCTTTAAGGGGATAGGACCACTAATGGAGATCAAACCGAAGAACTACATCTTGTCAAAGATGTAGTGTTTGCAACATCTCTCTCCCTATTTTCCTTGAAGCCTGTCAGGTACTATTAGCTTCCTAAGTACATGAACCATAAAAATTGATGTTAATTTTAATTAACACATATATTAACTTCTGCAATGGTTGGAAGTGAATGGCAAATTATTAATTAGCAGTAATAGACTATATATTAAATTCACTTATTTTCTAGAGACTGGAAAAGCCTAGTAATTTAATTGTATACTTTCTTAGTTGAAAGGTGGGCAAATTGGTAAATGCGAACCATCCTATGGAATTTCTATTGGGATAACTTCCTAAAACCCACAGTATGTTAAAGTAATTAAATACATTATAGTTTGGATTTATGACGTGCTTTGTACATACTCCCATGCAAAATATGACAGGGTTAAAAATTAATAATAATTTCAAAACTTTCAACAATAATATCAATTCTTATTTACTAACCCCCTCAAAAAAATAGGTCAGGATAATGACAGTCAAGGGAGACACACATTAAACAAGGCAAGCATGGTGACTGCCCTCAAGGAGAAGATGTAAAAAATGACCACGTGCCTATGATCCAGCAATTTGGTCGGCTATAGAAGAAAAGGAAGAAGTCACCCAGAAGATTGTTTGTCTAAACCCATAAAGTTTCCTCTTGAATTAGTTGTGTTTAATTTAGTTTTGGGGAAGGATGTTTGGCTTCCTGTAACTTATAGTTTCATACTTAAGGCTATTCCATTCAATTGACAGTATTTTCTCGGGCAGCTACACAAATCTGATAAACATTTTCTCTATATTGATAAATGTCCATACTTACTGTATATTCCTTTCTTTTTTTCCTCTTCCTTTCTCTTTCCTTCTTCCTTTTAACAAATATTCAGTCAGCAGCAAACTTGTTTCAGGCACTACGCTAGATACCTAGGATTTGAAGTGTAATACCTGGCCTTCTGGAACTGCCATCTAATCAAAATGCAATGTCAAACCACTTTGAAAATGCAATGTGCTTGTTTAATTAAATTAAATAGCTTAAACTGTGTAGGAAATTAAAACAGAACAATAGGAAAGTGAGAAATTCTGCATGTGGAATTGGGAAAGATTCTACAAAGTCTCTTTACTGTGCTCTAAAAAGTATGTGGAGATGTTCTGTCTCACTAGGCTTGCTTCCCTTCAGAATTTTGTTGAGGCTTTATCAATGTATCACTCTACTCCTCCTCATGCGTATACCACAATCCCACAATCTATCCTTCTCCCTTTAAGCAATTCAACTACAGCCCATCTCTACAGATCCAGCTGGAATCTCAACAAGCTTTCCTTGAAGACCAAAGCAAATGCCTTTCCTGTCTCTGACATTTGCCCTTAGGTATCACCAGTAACGATTCTCACTGGTTTACTAGCAAGAGGAGAAAGTCCATGAATAAAGGGTGTTTTAGACTTCTGTGGAGTTTCTTGGATCTCCTAGCAGAGGATCCAACATTTAATTGGCATGTATAAGTGATTTCGTCTTGTTTTCCCTAGCCTATGGCTCCAAGAGTTCTGATAGCTGCTTAATAATCACTACTGCCAGGAGCTCCTTGTAAACCCTGTGGAGCAGTTCTACGGTGTCCTGTAAGGTTTCTCTGAGTTGGAACCAATCCAACAGCAGTGGGTTTTGGTTTCCTCCCCTCCCCAACTCTTATCACACACGTGCGTATTTGATTAAAAAAACACCAGAAAACAATCTTGTTGCCATTTAATTGATTCCAACTCATTGCAACCCTAGTGGATAGTGTAGATCTGCCCCATACAGTATGTAAGCAGTGCCTGGTGGGTTCAAACGGCCAAGTCTTGTTTAGCAGCTGTAGCTCTTAACCACAATAGCACCAGGATTTTTGCCTATTTGATTATAAGCCTTAAAATATAAGATTTCTTTTCAGAGAATACCAATTCAAAAATATTATATTCGCTTTATTATGACAGCATACACCAAGAAAATGGAGTGTTTGTAACATCACCCCTGAAGTCTATGGTCTCAGTAATTTGTAACTTAAATGTCTTAAAAACATGTCAGTGAAATTCATTCCAAAGAAGCTTATTCTGAATTGAATAAGACCTTCAAAAGTAAAGTGTTAAAGAATGACCTCAAAGAAAGGTGTCCGGTACATAGAAAACTCTGTTTGTGTATAGTCGTTAGATATCCCAAGTGGAGTCTGGTTTGCCCGAGGAAACTGCAAATGTCCCCTTCTCTGATGTATTACCTATTTTTTTATTTGGACTTTTAATCCCTGTCTTTCTGAAGTATAGGGAAGAAAAATTATGAAGAATTTTTAAAAAAGATGAAAAAAAGTTGACTTCAGGTGTCTTTCTCTCCTAACTTGCAAGTCTTTTAATGATCTTGTTTTAAAGTAAGTGCACATTTATTGTGCTAAGAAAAACATGACGTGCTTTGATAGGATGTCCGTCCTGCAGCTATTCACTTCCTTAAGAAGGGAAAAAAGGGTTTTCAAACTTGAAAGGTTTAGATTTAGGGAGTTGGATTATTGTAGTGCCTTTATCTACCCCCTTCCTTTTGCCTGCACTGAACACAGAAAATTTGTTTTTCAGAAGTTTAGTAGAAAAATGACATTTCCCTTGGATTGTCCTTGAGCTGGCAGCTGCAGACTTCAGATTTTCGAGATAACTCATACAACAGCACATGTGAAAACACAGGTCCTGCCCTCACTTAAAAGTTTAAAGTCTATCGTATAAAAATGTGCCCATGTCAAGGGGCTCCTGAAGATACTGAACCTGTAGTGAACTGACAAGATTAGAGGCTGGCAAATATTAGGAGCTCAGGGTGAAGAGACTCAATAAAAGCCTTCCAATAAAAGTTGGCCAAAGTGAGATGATCTAGACAAGGTCAAGGAACAAACGAGTTGATCAGCAGGAAACACATACGCACAGTGGTCACAAATCAAAGTAGAAGCAAAAAGAGCTGAGTGGCACAGCTGCTGATTTCTCTCCCCTCAGGTGTTAAAAACATAATTACATAAATAAAAATGTGTTTTTAAAAGTCAAATAGGGTTCAATCTGTGTCTGATTTAAGAATATTTTTCTCTCTAAGAAGACACCAGGGACACACAAAGTCTTTAACTTAAGAGTAAGACGGTCTCATAATTAGTTTTCTTTTATTACCTTAATAATATAATATTTAGCAAGGGTACTTATATCAGATTCCAATACTTCATCAAATGTATTTTCCAGTTACTAAAGAGTTGTACATTTTTCCCAGTCCTTCAAAGAACAATACTTACTTTATTACCTCCCGTATGCATTACAACAAAACAACTATATTTTTCATCTTTCTCATAAATTAGAGAAACTAAGTCACCAAGAAGAGGAGTATTGCATTCCCAAAATTGTTTTTCAAATACCCTCTATAATGATCTCTTTAAAATATAAATGATTATATTGCTGTTAATAATATTTACCATCACCAGTTTGATTGTAAAGATAAAGAGGGTGTTGTATGTAAAACACCCAGTGCAAGACAATACACAGCACAGCGTTCAGTACATGTTGCTTCATCTCTCTCCCCTTCTTGCTTTGAATGACAATATGCAAACTAGATTAATCGAAAATCTTAGTCCCCTCAATATCCAGAAATACCACATAAAATGTAACAAATTCATTTGAAATAGACCCCTAAACTTAAGAAAGTGGGGCAAACACCAGAGAACAAACACAAGCAGGAGGTAAAAACAGAATGTTAAATATGAACTAGGACTGAAACTGTTATGAGAGCAGCAGTGAGAATATTCTGATAGAGAGGGGGAAAAAAAAGAAGAAGAAGACGAATTAGGGTTAATGGTCTCTCTGAGACAGAGGACGAGGCCTTAGCTTTAAGGAGAGACAGGAGGTAAGACTCCAAATCACTGCATAAAGCTGAGACCTCCAAAGGACCAATATACTCAGAGTAAAGGTGGCCTAAAAATAAGAACTCTTTTTTTTTTTTTTTATCTTGCACAGGTAGAAAATCAAGAAGCTGGACACTCCAGATTTAGTCAAAAGAATAAGTTCCATGAGAATATTAGAAATCCTGGCAGTGTTGTGGTTAAGTGCTGTGGCTGTTGACCAAAAGGTCAGAAGTTCAAATTCATCAGATGCTCCTAGAAAATTCAGGGACAGTTCTACTCGGACATACAGGGTCGCTATAGTTGGAATCAACTAGACAGTCTTTTTTTTTTTTTTTTTTTTTTTTTAATGAGAATACTGGCAATTAACCCAAAATTATTTTTTTTTTAAAAAAAAAAACAAAAGACAGGGTGCAGCATTATAAACACAGAAGAAAAAGAAAATAAAAAACTTAACAAAATGATTGGAGGACAGTATCCAGAGTCTGGAGACCTCAGTCAGAATAGTTAAGAGGTTGGCTGCTATTCAAAAGGTCAGCACTTTGAATCCTCCAGGTGCACCCTTGGAAACCTTATGGAACAGTTCTATGCTGTAGTGTAGGGTTGTTATGTGTTGGAATTGACTCCATAGCAGTAGTGTTTCATACAGAATCTGGCACAAAGAGAATAAACGACAACAACAAAAATATATGAATACCGCCTAAGAGACACAGAAAAGAAACCACCCCAACACTTGTTGAACTTGAGTTGCTGAAGGAATTAATAAAATGAATGGGAAAAGAGTGAACTTCTAGAATAGAATAGAGGAACGCATAGATTCACATGACGAAGTTAGATGGTATTACAGCTACCTCTAGTCAAACACAGTAGTGAATAAAAAAATAACAGACACAAGAGCTTAGTATAACACAGAAAAAAAAGGACAAATTGTCTATCTACAAATGAATAAAGAAAGCTAAACTGCAGCAGATGTCTTTAAAAAAGAAAATAGTGAAATAATGTGTCAAAAACACTGACAAATATAAGTAGTAATTCAGTTGGTGAAGTTAGAGGTCAGATGCTTCTGCCATGCCATTTTTTTACAACTTCCAACAGACTCTCAAATAAGTAACTCCCAAAAGAAATAACTTACTTAGATAAAGAAAACTGGACCTAGAAAGAAGTAAGATGTCGGGAGGACTGATGAGTGAATAAATTGTTAAATATATACATGCATTAAATATATGAGCATAGGAGCCCTGGTAGTGCTTAAATTAATTAAGAGCTTGACTATTAACCACAATGTCAGCAATCTGAATCCATCAACCACTCCTTGGATCCTCTATGGGGCAGTTCTAGTCTGCCGGATAGGATCACTGTGAGTCAGAATCAACTCAGGAGCAATGGGTTTGGATTTTTGGTTTAAAAATAAAAACTGTTCTGAATTTCTAAAGTAAAATATGTGATATACTGAGTAATAATGACATAAGAAGAAGAATGAATGAAAGCAAAATATTCTTAGTTATATGCACTGTGAAGGAGGGAGCAAGATATATTAATTTGCATTTTTTAAAATGAAAATAAAATTAAGAAACTCATTTAAAGATTGTTGTTTTTATCAGTTGCTGTCCTATCAAACCCCTCTCATGGAGATCTCTTGAGTGCAGAGTAGAACTTCTACAATGGGTTTTCAAGGCTGTGATCTTTTTTTTTTTATTTTTTATTTTTATTTAACATAACTGAGTGAAAATGTACATTCACGTATAAATTTACATGCCCACCTATATGCAGCTTCCACTGCTCTAAGGCTGTGATCTTTTGGAAACAGATTACTGGGTCTGTTCTCAAGTACCTTTGAGTGGGTCACCACTGCCTGTAGCCAATGCAGGATGCTGCTTGACTCTCTCATGCTGCAGGTGAAAGACTGTGTTCCCTCCCAAAAGGAAATTGCTATATGATGCATACACTTCAGCAGAACAAAGAATGACTCGTCAGTACAGTAACAGGGAAATAGGTCCAAATGAGGAAGAGTACCCAGTTTTCCAAAATACACTATCTCCCTGGGAATAAATTGAGAAGAAGCAGACTAAGGAGATTGAGTAAAGGAAGGTCCAGCCAGCTAGAAAGATTGAGTAAAGGGAGAGGGAGCAGACTAGGAAGGTTGAGAAAAGAGAGAACAGCAGCTCCTCCCTGTACTCCCCACCTCTCCTAAAAGTGGAAGCTTGCTTGTTCCTGTGATGCTGGAAACTATGCCACTAGTATTTAGGTACCAGCAGGGTCATCCATGGTGGACAAGTTTCGGCTGAACTTCTGGACTGAGACAGACTAGGAAGAAGAACCAGGCAGTCTACTTCTGAAAAGAATTAGCCAATGAAACCTTTGTCAGATACAGTGACAGAAAATAAGAACCCCATACTGGAAGGCACTCAGAAGAAGACTGGGAAAGAGCTGCCTCCAAAAAGTAGAGTCAACGTTAATGACATGGGTGAAGTTCAGACTTCGAAATCTTCATTTGCTGATACAACATGACTCAAAATGAGATGAAACATCCATTAATAATAGGAATATGGAATGTATAATGCATGAATACAAGAAAACTGGAAATCATCGAAAAGGTAATGGAACACATAAACACCAATATCCTAAGCGTTACTGTGCTGAAATGGACAGTCATTTTCAATCAGGCAATCATAAGGTCTACTGTACTGGAAACAGAAACTTGAAGAGGACCAGTGTTGCATTCATCATCAAAAAGAACATTTAAATATCTGTCCTGAAGTACAACGCTGTCAGTGATAGCGCGATATCCACACACCTACAAGGAAGGCCAGTTACTATGACTATTATTCAAATTTATGCCCAACCACTAAAGACAAAGAGACTGGAGATTTTTACCAGCTTCTGCAGTTTGAAATTCAGCAAACATGTAATCAGGATGCATTGACAATTACTGGTGACTAGAATGCAAAAGCTGGAAACAAAGAAAAAGGCCTGGTAGTTGGAAAACATGGCCTTGGTGATAGAAATAATGCTGGAGATTGCATGACAGAATGTTGCGAGACTAACGACTTCATTGCAAATGCTTTTTTTTAACCAACACTAATGGTGACTGTGCACATGGACCTCACCAGATGGAATTCACAGGAACCAAATTAACTACATCTGTGGAAAAAGACAATGGAAAAGCTCCATATCGGCAGTCGGAACAAGACCGATTGCTCATATGCAAATTCAAAGTGAAACTGAAGAAAACTAGAACAAGTGTGTGAGACTCAAAGTATGAACTTGAGTATATCCCAAGTGAGTTTAGAGGTCATCTCAAGGACAGATTTGGTATATTGACCACTAAGGAACGAAGACCAGACAAATTGTGGAATGACATCAAAGACAGCATCCGTGAAGAAGGCAAGAGGTCATTAAAAAGACAGGAAAGAAAGAAAAGAATAAATTGAATGTCAGAAGAGACTCTGGAACTTGCTCTAGTTAAAGCAAAAGGAAAGAATGCAGAAGTCAAAAAGCTAGACAGAAGATTTCAAAGAGCAGCTCAAGAAGACAAAATAAAGTATTATAATGACACATGCAAAGAGCTGGAAATAGAAAACCAGAATGGAAGAGCACATTCTACATTTCTCAAGCTGAAAGAACTGAAGAAAAATTCAAGCCTTGAGTTGCAATGGTGAAGCATTCTACAGGGAACGTGTTAAATGACTCAGGGAGAATCAAAAGAAGATGGAAGAAATGTAGAGTGTTAAACCAGAAAGAACTGGTCAGCGTTCAGCCATTTGAAAGGTAGCATATGATCAGGAATGGACAGTACTAAAGGAAGAAATTGAGGCTGCACTGAAGGCACTGACAAAAAACAAGGCATCAGGAATTGATGGAATATCAATCGAGATATTTCAAGAAATAGATGAAGCACTGGAAGTGTTCATTCATCTACACAAGGAAAATTAGAGGACAGCTACCTCATCAACTGACTGGAAGAGGTCCATATTTATGCCCGTTCCCAAGAAAGATAATGCAGATGAATGCGGAAATTACCAAACAATACCATCAATATCATATGCGAGTAGAATTTTGCTCAAGATCATTCAAAAGTGACTGGAACAGTGTATTGATAAGAAATTCAAGCTGGATTTAGAAGAGGATGAGGGAACCAGGGATATTGTTGGTGATATCAGATAGATCTTGGTTGAAGGCAGAGAATACCAGAAAATGTTTACCTGTGTTTCATTGACTGTGCAAAGGAATGAAATTTTGTGGATCATAACAAATTGCAGCTAACATTGCATAAGATGGGAACTCCAGAAGACTTAACTGTGCTCTAAAGAAATCTGTACATGGATCCAGACACAGTCATGAGAATAGAACAAGGGGACACTGCATGGTTTAAACTCAGGACAGGTATACATCAGCCTTTCACCATACTTTTTCAATCTGTATGCCAAGCAAATAATCTGAGAAGCTGGATTATGTGATGAAGAATGAGGCATCAGGATTGGAGGATGACTCATTAACAACCGGTGTTATATCAGTGACATCACCTTACCTGCTGGAAGTGAAGATTTGGAACACTTAGTGATGAAGATCAGGGATCATAGCCTTCAATATGGATTGAACCTTCACATCTATTAAACAAAAATCCTCACAATTGGACCAGTAGGCTTCAGCATGAATAACATAAACAGAGAGAGGACTGAGGTTGTCAAGGACTTCATTTTACTTGGATTCACAATATTGCCCATGAAAGCAGCAGTCAAGAAATCAAAAGACTCATTGCATGGGGAAAATCTGCTTCGAAGTACTTCTTTAAAGTATTGAAAAGTAAAGATGTCACGCTGAAGACTAAGATGTGCCTTAACCAAACCATGGCATTTTCAATTGCAACGTAAGCATGGTAAGCTGGACAATGAATAAAAAAGGCAAAAGAGTCTTTGAATTGTGGTATTGGGAAAGAAAAAACTATTGAATATACCATGGACTGCCAAAAGAATACGTCAATCTGCTCTGGAAGATGTATAACCAGAGTGCTTCTTGGAAGCAAGGGTGGCCAGACTGCATATTATATACTTTGGACACATTATCAGGAGGGATTAGTCTCTTGAGAAGGGTATCAAGTTTGGTAGAGTAGAGGGTCAGTAAAAAAGATGAAGACCCTCAACAAGATGGGTTTGACACAGTGGCTGCAACAACGGGCTTAAGCATTGAAATGATTGTGGATGTGGCTTAAGACTGGGCAGGGTTTTGTTCTGTTGTGCATGGGTCACTATGAGTTGGAATCCACTCAGCAACACCTAATAACAACACTATCTTCCTATAAGAAGATATTCTGGGCCTGAAGCCTGATTAGGTAGCATAGACGAGAGACAGTCACTTGAAAGCTGACTCACATAGTGAGTTAAAGAATATAAGGAGGACAGAAATGAAATGCAGAGTGCAATGTGTTAAGAAGGGAATTTTGAGAGATATTTTTGAGCCTCAACCTAAAGAGCATATAGAACTCTAATGCACAGAAAACAAATCTCATTATATATTTCATGAATAGGTGGCAGTCTCCGTAGTAGATTAACCAATAAGCGAGGTACACACAATCTTAAACAAGGAAAGCATGGACTTAATTATGTTTACTTATTTAATCAAAGATATGGTGAAAAACAGAACTGTGCTGTAACTAACATTTATTTTTCCTGAATTGTTTTAAAGATAACTATATTTAAAAAAAAAATTAAAAAAAAAACGTCTCAATAGATAAAGTTATGATATTATAGATACTTAGGACTCTCAATTTTGAAAAAATTTAAGTAACCAACAAACTTTGTAGTATTATATGTGACTTAGTAAAAAGACTATCTACTCATCCATCTGCATGAAATGGGTAATACTTCACTGTTTCTGATTACACAAAATTAATAAGGGTCTCTAGGCCTCTGGCCCCAGCTGGTAAAAGGTGTCTGGTATTAGGGAGAAGGTAAGTAGTACATTTGTATTAAATCCAGCTTTACTACTGACCAGCTGTGCAGTGTTAATGGATTTAACCAATTTCTCCATGTGTCCATATTTTCACTAATAAGATAGAAATAATATATATCTTAGTTGCCATAAAGGAAAATGACATAGTGTACGCAATTTGTAGTTCAGTGACTGCCATTTAATGGACACTTAACTAGTGATATTTTTCTTTCATTTATTCACTTATCCTTTCTCATTAAATTATAACATGGCATATGAAAGGCAGTTTAGAGACGTTCAAGTTGGAAAACAAATAAGTGAATCTGACCTTTAGAAATAGATGGTTGGAGGGACAACTTATTTGATAATGAAGTAAAAGATTTGTGAGACTTTTATACTTTAGTATGAATAGCATACCAGTGTTCATGATGAATACACTCACTTTAGTTTTACTGACACTGAATAAAACTTGAAACATTCAGTGTCAGTAAGAAGTTGGGTCATCTCATGAGTGAGTAAAAGACAATAAACCAATGTATAGAGAAAAAAGAAGTAAAAATTACTGATATGGCTTAACACAGTAAAAAAGAATATATTTGTGTTTAGTTTTTGTTCCTTAAAAACGCTTGCATTAGCTGTTGTATTTTATATTTTATACATAGCCTGAAAATTTAAATCACATATATGGTGCTGTCTGTTTAAACAGCTAGCTTTATTTTATTTTTAAAACAGCAGATTGTACACAATTTTTAAATGGATTATATTTCTTTTGAATCCATGCCTGAAATATTTCTAACTACTTGCTCTGCCATGCCATAATCAAAATCGCCAATAAAGCGGAAGCAGTGACCGAAAGAAAGGACAGACACAGCTTGGTTTATCACTGTCCTTGGAACTTGAACCCCTTTTAAACCTAGCAAAAATAAAACAACCCCAAAACATTAAGAAGAGTGAATTATCAAAAGAAACTGGTGACAAAGTGGTGTCTTGAAGAAGCTGGCCTTAGGGAAACCTCCTGAATTGCTAAGAAATCATGGAAAGAAAATCACAGTTTCCTTTTTTTATTTTCTTTCTGAGCTTCCCTCATTTACTGTATCACAGAAGCTTACAGGACCCTTAAAAGGCAATGTATTCTATCTTGCTGACACCTATAAAGAAGAAGCTAAACAATATAGGCCCTAGAGTTCTTATGCAGACGGAAGTCTTCACAGATTCCCTAGGTAATTCATTACACTGCTCAAATCTTCACGGGGCAGGGGGGCAGAGGGAAGGTAACAAATGGAAAACTAGGGAGCCCTCTTGCAATTTCTCCCTTGTAAATGCCCTTTCTCTTCCTAACATACAGCCTGATTTTCTACCATGGTTATCCTTCCAAGCATGTACCTATATTATCAGCTTCAGTGCACCCAACGTTGGCGAGCAAATTCAAAATGTAAAAATAATTATTTTCTCTCTACAATGACAAGTCACTGGCTAATAAACACAACAGGCTCATGCATGCTGTTTGTTTTGTAGAGTCCTTTCCTTGTTCACTCTGGTCTGGACAAATTCTTCTCAGGATTCCAAGTCCTAGTAAAACCTCAACATTGCCATCAAGTCTCTTGCAAGAATAATTTTTACATAACTGATTGTTATACTTTTCTGTAATTTTACTTAAAGAATTTCAGACCAGGTACTGATTGAAATATATTTGCAAGTGCATATGCAATAGAGACATTATTTTCATTTCGTTTCATTTCATTTCATTTTCATTTTCATTTCATTTCATTTCAGAGACATTATTATCATTCAAGGGTGGAAGTAGTTTCTATATCAGCTCAGCTCCAGCTTTATCAAGCATAGTGATGTCTAGGAAATTTTCATTGCTAATTGTTTGTAGATTGGATAGAAATACTGTTTTGTCACTCTACACCTTCATGAACTGGATATAAAGATGTAGCCGACTCAGTGGCTATACCCTTTGGAACAGGATCCTAGAATTAGAATGAGAAGAAGTCCCAAGTCAAGCCACCTGTGGAAGAATATTTTCACCTGAAATGGAATAGAAATCTAGTTACCATGAGTGGATATTTCGTGCAAGTCATTAGCACAGTGTCAAAAGAGGCAGAGGAAGCTGAGCTTCCACTGAACTGAGAGACTAAATTTTATACTTATGATTACTGACTAATGTCTATGTGAGTGGTATGACTAATGTCTATGTGAGTGGTAGAACATACTTTGAGACTGCCTTTTGTCTGTTTCCCCTTTTCTGCATAGTAGTGAAGACAAGGAGGTGTATAATTCTCACTAACCTTAACTAACTAGGGAAGGTTACTAAAATTGAACTAAAATCTACCAAGTATAATAAACTCATTGTGAAAGGCTAAGTCAATTCTATGAGTATGCAGCAGGACAATTTATAAATTGAAGTTCTTCAGAAGGTCAAGGTTCACCCCTCCTCAGGCAACCTGGTTGTCCCCTGCTCCGGGAGGTCACCAGATTGATGCCGAACTTAGTGCGGACACCCGATTGGCGTTGCGCACTACAGCCCAGAACTCCTCCTTCCATCTCAACTCAATATTGCAAGGATAGAGTACCTGGGGCAGGGGGCAGGGGACGATGCTCTTAGGCAAAATCGAGGCCAATTGGCACAACTAGCGCTTTGCTAAGAGGGCTCTCTGCACCCTACGTTGGGGAGTGGCTTCTGGGGTCTTAAAAGCTGCTAAGCTGCCATTCGAGGGCACAGAAAATGGTCCCAACTCAGCAGGATCAGATGCTGACTGAGGACCAAAATGACATGGGTTAAAGACAACCGAGAAGATAGAGAGACCCACATGAGTGGGTGCCTATATTGTCTTGGTACCGGAAGAACGGGATGGTGCCCGGCCACCACCAGTGACAGCCACGATGGAGCTCACTAAGTTGATTCTCACTGGCAACACAAGAATAAAAAGGAGTACATCCTGAGATCTCCACTAAAAGACCTCAACTGATGGTCCAGCAGTTTCAGGGTTCCCCTGGGACCATGGCCCCTGGCCCTGATACTGCCCTTGCCCATAAATCATAATGAAGAGCCACTCTTTGGACACAAAAGGATTGGACTTGGCAATGCAGAGTGACCATAGATTGTATGTACTTTATGATTCTATACATCTATTGGATATCAGCCTGCTGACCTCTGGTTGGAGGAAGGAGAGTGGGTAGAGAGGAAGGGAAAGAGACTGTTGGGAGGATGAGACATGTATGGGGCAGAGAGGAATAGTGTGCTCTCACCGGACAGGGAGATCAGTGGACGCTGCATATAGGTGGGCATGTAAATTTGTACGGGAATATACATTTTCACTCAGTCATATTAAATAAAAAAAAAGGAAGTTCCAGGTAGTTTTAGCCTGGAGCACACATGTAGCACTTAATACAAAATTACATGTGTCACCTTGCCACATCCCACAGTGATCTATCCATTACCTTTCCAAATTTCTTGGCTTTTGCTGACACCTGCTTTGTTTGTTTTTCTCAGCAGTTCACTTAGTTATGACCAGTAAACTAAACACAGGAAGCATAGTCTGGGTGTTTTAGTCTCCTGGTACTGCTCCAGCAGAAAATACCATCAGAGGATGATTTAATAAAGAGAAACTTTATTGTCTCAGTCTGGTAAGCCACAAATCCATTTACGAGTTACAAGTCCATTCAACAGCAGAGATTATCACAATCTGGTAGACTTAGTCGAAATTCAATGAGAGCATCTCGGCACAGGAACCTCAGGTCCAGAGGACATGCTCTGCTCTCGGTGCTGCCTTCTTGGTGGTATGAAGTTTCCAATTCTCCGCTTGCTTCGCTCTCTTTTTATCTCCCATAGGATGAAAGGATGACAGGTGGTGCAAACCACACTTCAGGGAAATTGCCTTAGCAAAGGTGCTGCAGTCCCACCCTAATCATATTGTAAAATAATCATCCTGTCTATTAGCCATAGGCAGAGATTACGATCTGTGGCGCAGGAAAAGCATAAAACATTGAGAATAATGACTCAGCTAAACGGCTATGCACATTCTGAGGGGGACACAGAACACAGTTCAATCTATGACACTCGGTAAGGAGAATATAAACTTCAGGGCAGTCTGGTATTCAATTCAAACACTGTTGACACAATTTTCTGGCAGCATGATTTTACATAAAACCCAGTGGCATAGTGGTTAAGAGCTATGTCTGCTAACCAAAGGGTTGGCAGTTCAAATCCACCAGGCACTCACTACAAACTCTATCGTGTAATTATACTCTGTCCTATGGTGTTGCTATGAGTCTGAATTGACCCCACAGTGCTGAGTTTTTTTAAACTGGTTACGGCCGTATACAAGTAACATACAAGTAACTTTTGTGCTTCAGCTATATTCCATGTAAAATAGCTATAATCAATATACAGGTAGTATTTTTAGAAAAAGATTGCCAACAACGCAAGGCAGGTAACAAATAAAAAAACTATGCAGGATTTTTTTTTTTCTTCCCATCTCTTAACATTTTTTAGTAAAACCTGGTGTAGTCGTTAAGAGCTGTGGCTATTAACCAAAAGGCTGGCTGTTCAAATCCACCAGGTGCTCTTTAGAAACTCTATGGGACAGTTTAACTCTTTCCTGTAGGGTCATTGTGAGCTGGAATTGACTTGATGGCACTGTTTTGTTTAAAACAAAAAAATATTTTTTAAAAATCTGGTGGCTAAGAAATCATGAAGACTATCAAATATTCTTTCTTCAAGGGCGTATTCTCCTCTTGCTTGTTGGAAATACGTTTCCCAGTTAATGTAAAAAATGCAATAAACCTGCCATGTAGAAAACATAAGCAGTGAGTGCATCTTAATTTTACAAGAATATCAACTCAAAGGAAAAAATAAATCCCCTTGAATCTGAGTGTTTAAGCCACCAATCACTTACCTGAAGGCAAACAAAACAGAAATAATCTTTAAAAGAAAGCATCCTGGTGACTTGACGGCACTGTGTTTGATTTGGTTTGGTTTGGTTTGGTTTGGCTTAGCTTGGTTGCCCCGTGTTTAAGTGCTGACCTGCTAATGAAGAAGTCAGTTGTGCAAATCCCTCAGGGTCTAAGTGGGAGAAAAGACCAAGCTATCTACTCCCATAAAACTGCTGTAAAAACTGTGTGTCAGTTATCTGTCATACAGGGTCACTGCAAATAGGAATTGATCCAATGGCATACAACAACTTTCAAATAGAAATATGCAAATTCATGTTGAAAGAGCAATAAACACAATAAACACAGAGTAAGGAAAAGTGGCACTTCTCATTTCCTTTTCACGTTTAGTAGACCGCAAATCAATTATAGGTGCTAATTGTGATACAACCATGGAACACTTAGCTGCCAACTGAAAGACTGACAGTTGGAACCCATCTATCCGGTCACCTGAAGAAGTCTCCTCCTGTAAAGGCTATAGCCACGAAAATTTGACACACAGCGTTATTATGAACTGAAATATACTCAATAACAATCATTTCCTGCCTAAAATGATTCTTTTTTTTTTTTAAATCTGGACAAATATTAGTAGAAACAGAACTAAGAAACCTCTAGTTTTGGCTGTTTCATTTTCTCTGTCTCATTGTTTAATGTTTGTCATTCAGGACTGAATAAAGTAATGAAGCAGGGAATTGTAATTGTGACTCATACTGAGTGTGAAGAGCTGGTGTCACTGTGGTCTGTTGTTTCTTCTGTTTGTCACAATATCTTTGGAACTGACATGTTGAGGTGAGAATATTTATGCATCCATGCAGGATGAGAATACTCACGTTGTTTCTTTTCTCAAAATGTGTCTAAACCACCTTATTTAAAATTTTATACAAACATTTTAGATGTACTTAGTCCATATCAGATATAGTTCATTTTAAAAATTATTATTATTATTTAAATCATATCTTTCTTACTGAAGTCAGTTATGGAACTGAATGCAAATTATCAGATGCATGGTACACAGATTTTGGTCTGAGAACCCTCATGACACAGTGATGAAGTTCTAGGCTGAAACTACATGGTCAGTGGTTGCAACTAAGCAGCTGCTCTACAGAAGAAAGATGTGTCATTCTGCTTCCACAAAGATTACTGCCTATGCGCAATTCTACTCTGTCCTATAAGTTCACTGTGAGTCACAGTTAACGCTACAGTAATAACACAAAAAAGTTTATGTAATATATATAGCAACAATATATAAAAACAACAACACATATGTATACATTATACAGGAACCGATAATGCTGAAGGAAGAAGTTGAGGCTGCACTGAAGGCACTGGTGAAAAACAGACTCCACGAATTGATGGAATATTTCAACAAACAGATGCAGCACTAAAAGTGTTCATTCATCTATGCAAAGAAATTTAGAGGACAGCTGCCTCACCAACTGACTGGAAGAGATTCATATTTATGACCATTCCCAAGAAAGGTGATGCAAAGAAATGTGGAAATTACCAAACAATATCATCAATATCACACACAAGTAGAATTTTTCTCAAGACAATACAAAAGTGACTGAAACAGTGTATTGACAAGGAACTGCCAAAAATTCAAGTTGGATTCAGAAGAGGCCATGGACCAGGTCTGTCATTGGTGATGTCAGACAGATCTTGGCTGAAAGCAGAGAATATTGGAAAGATACTCACTTGTGTTTCGTTGACTATGCAAAAGCATGCAATTGTGTGGATCATAGCAAATTATGGCTAACAATGTGTAAAATGGGATTCCAGAACACTTAACTGTGCTCTTAAAGAATCTGTATATGGATCAAGAGGCAATCACGAGAACAGAACAGGGGGACACTGTATGGTTTAAAGTCAGGAAAGGTGTGAATCAGTGTTGTATCCTTTCACCACACCTTTTCAACCTGTATGCCAAGCAAATAATTTAAGAAGCTGGATTATACATAGAAGAGTTGAGCACCAGGATTGGAGGATGACTCATTAACAACCTGCATTAAACAGACAACATCATCTTACTTGTTGGAAGTGAAGAAGTTTTGGAACACTTAGCGATGAAGATCAAGGGCCACAGCCTTTAGCATTTATTGTACCTCAATGTCAAGAAAACAAAAGTCATTACAACTGGGCCAGTAAGCAATATCAACAATAACAGAGAAAGGATTGTGGTTGTCAAGGATTTCTTTTACTTGGGTCCACAGTCAAAGCCCATGGAAGTAGCAGTCAAGAAATCAAAAGATGCATTACATTGGGAAAATCTGCTGCAGAGGACCTCTTTAAAGTATTGAAAAGCAAGGATGTCACCTTGAAGACTAAAGCGCACCTCACCCAAACCATGATATTCTCAATCACATTATATGCACGTGAAAGCTGGACAATGAACAAAGAAGACAGAAGAAGAGTGAATGCCATTGAATTGAGGTGTTGGAGAAGACTGCTGAATGTACCATGGACCACCAAAAGGACAGACAGATTTGTTCTAGAAGAAGTAAAACAGAGTACTTTTTAGAAGCAAAGAGGGCAAGACTGCATCTTACATACTTTGGACCTATTGTGAGGAAGGATCAGTCCCTGGAGAAGGACATCATGCTTGGTAGAGTGGAGGGTCTCAGAAAAAGAGGAAGACCTATGACAAGATGGATTGATATAGTGGCAGCAACAATGGGCTTAAGCATAGAAACTATTGTGGATATGGCACAAGACCAGGCAGTGTTTCATTCTGTTGTGCATAGGATTGCTATAAGTTGGAACCAACTAGGCAGCACCTAACAACACAGCAACATACATATAAATAATGCAACGCTCAAGACACTGGAAGCTTCGAATTATGCAGAAAGTCATGGGTTGAATTATGTACCCCAAAATATGTGTCAAGTTGGCTAGGCCATGTTTTCCAGTATTACATGGTTTTCTAGTATTTTGTGATCTGATGTGATTTTCCTATGTGTTGTGAATGTTGTCTCTGTAATGTTAATGAGACAGAATTAAAGACAGTTATGTTAATGAGGAAGAGCCTACGCTGCAAGATCAGGTTGTGTCTTAAATCAGTCTCTTTTGAGATATAAAAGAAACTAGCATAGAGAAGAGGATCTCATCCCACCAAGAAAGGACACTGGGAGCAAAGTACATCTATTGGCTCCAGGATTCCTGCACTGAGAAGCTCCTAGACCAGGGTAAGATTGTTGAGAAGGGCCTTTCCTTACAGCTTACAGAGGGAGAAAGCCTTCCCCTGTTGCTGGCTGCCTGAATTTGGACTTTTGATCTCCTATATGCAATAGAAATAATACATGCAAAGACATCAATGATGTGTCAGTGGTAACTCCTGAAGAATAATGCATTAATTAACTATTCATGGAGTTAATGTGAAGACTAAATTAGATAAAACAAAATACTTCTGCTTTATATATGTTGGTATATATAATTTGGAATAACGCTCCCACTCAAATGGAACCAACTAGAAAAAATATCATGAAGAAATACATGCTTGAAAGCATAAAAATCTGATAGTGTAGTAACACAGGGTAAAAATACAGGAAAAGATGGCATCCCACAAAGACAAGTGCTATTGTTTCTACTGGGATACTTTGAAGATGAAGGAGTGGGCTCGTGAGCTGAAAAGGCAGATTTGATTTGACAGACTTAGAAGCTAGGAAGTCAGTGAATGAAGTCCCAGAGAAAGCAGTGTTGGGATTTTTCCTGTTGAGTTAAAATCATAAAGGGTTGTGCTCTGTATTTAATTATGAAGTGAACATAGACTGGCCTTATTTCAATCACTTATTTTGGTTTCAAGATTTAGCGAATTGTTTAGAGCTCCCAGGCACCCAACAGAAAGAAATGTAATCTGGAAGAATATATTATAAATGCCCTATTATTTCTTCTAATTTTTTTATTTTTCAAATACAACGTATATCATCACTCTCATGGGTTGAACTGTGTCGTCCCCAAAATACGTGTCAACTTGATTAGGCCACGATTTCCAGTATTGTGTGATTGTCGTCTATTTTGTGATCATAATTTTATTTTAAATGGGATTAGGGAGGAATTGCACATGCTTAACTAGGTCACATCCCTGGTCTGATGTAAAGGGAATTTCCCTGGCATGTGGCCTGCACCACATTTCATCTTTCAAGAGACAAATGGGAAAGGAAAGCCAGCAGAGAGCTGGGGACGTCATAACAACAAGAAGTCGTTGACGGGAACAAAATGTGTTCTTTGTACCTTTAGTTCCTGTGCTGGGATGCTCCCAGACCACGGGAAGACTGATGCATCACAAGGACTTTCCCCCAGTGTTCACAGAGAAAGAAAACCTTCCCCTCGAGTTGGCACCCTGGATTTGAACATGTAGCTCATTAAGCTGTGAGGGAAAAAAATTCTCCTGGTTAAAGCCATCCATGTGCGGTATTTCAGTTATAGCAGCGCTAGATGATTAAAACAGTTACTCATGTAAAATCAACAAGTAATATTAGGAAGAAAAAAACCAGTATGACAGATGTGTGGAACATATATATAAGATGATACACACATGCACACACACACACACACACGAGTAGAACTGCCAAATAGAGTTTCCAAGGAGTGACTGGTCAGTTTGAACTGCTGACCTTTTGGTTATCAGTCGAGCACATAACCACTTTATACACATAAGTGTGTGTGTGTGTCTACAGTGTCCCTACAGTGATTAGGGACACATGTGTAGCAGAAAATGCTGTAGATAAAAGCAAGGAAGTATTTATCATAAAATTCACCAAGTTTGTCCTTCTGGATGGTAGAAATACTGAGAAGATACAAGATAACTACAGGAGTAGTGACAATGTTATTGTGTAATAACTTAATAATGTACATATCTGTAAAGTTTATTCAATGAATAATGTTGAAAATAATGTAACACAGTCTTTAAAAACTTACAATACTGCCTAAAAGCACAGCCTCTGACAGACAAAGTCTGTGGCTTCAACTTCTAGTTCTTCTTCCTTGCTGTGTGGTTTGGGGAAAGTTACCTTAAATTTTTCTGGCTTTTATTTCCTGTTTCATAAAATGGAGATTCCAGGTATGCCTATACTATAGAGACTGGAATTGCGATGAGTTTGTGTAAGTGAAGGTGCTCAGACTATTCTGTCACATGCCCAGTAAACACAAGGGATTAGCATCCTCACCGACTTCATCACCATCCATGCTTGGGGTATGCAAAGGAAGAAAAACAGAGTGGGAAATAAGCTCAAATAAACAGATGGCAAGGACAGACCAAGAGCTCTGTGTTTCATTCTATGACAATGTTAACACAGTACAAACAGTGAAGTACTCTACTTGTAACCTGAAGTCTGGCAGTTCAAATCCACCTGCAAGCACTTTGGAAGACATGTCTAGTGATCTGTTTCTGAAGAGTCACAGCCTTAAAATGCTAAATGGAAGAGTTCTACTCTGCACATGTGGGATTGCCTTTAAGTTTCAATCAACTTAATAGTAACTAGTGACAATTTAGAGTTATTATTTCCATAATTTTACAGATGATACTTTGAAACATATAGGAATGAATCACCTTGCCCATATCAACCCAGCAAGTAAATGAAGAATAGAAATTTGAGTGAAACTTAATCTAGCTAGAGAATGTAAAATAGATTAGAATTTTGCAAGCATGAGGGAAAGCTAGAGACTCAATGCTCCAACCAAACAAGTAAGAACAGTTGTAGTGATAGGAATGAGAAACAAGAGGATTTGAAGGGAGATTTGGCATAGCAGCAAGAGGAATCCAGAAAGAGTTCCTGCTACTTAGGACAGGAAACTACCAAAATGGAGGTGTCCCAAACAAAAAATTGTGTGAAAATAATCACAGGTCTCCACTGGAAAAAGGAATTGAGTTTAGATAAAAAGTGATCATGAGTTCAGCTAGCATCTCATCATAGTTCTTTATCAAATTCTGCATTATGACAGTCAGCGTTTAACAAAGCAATCTAAATGATCTGCCTGCCGAGCTCTCACAGTAGGGTCAAAGGAAAACTAACACTGCCGCCTGAAGCCCTTCAGGGAACAGGACTAAAGAAAAGCAAGACCAAAAGTTTGACTGGGGTATCTGCTGAGCTCCCTCATGGTAAAGGTCCCAGACGGTTCAGAGGCCCTTGAAATCGATGAGCAACAAAAGGGAAGGATGCAAGCAAGTTTAAAGCAAACTCAGGATTAATTTTGCCTCCGACATGTCCTGTGTCTACCACGTAAGCCTGGGCCAGTTTTTCAGAAGGTTGGGCTCGGTACAGGATGGCATGGATCAGGCTGCCAATCTGCAAGAAGAGAGCTAAAAGGTACCTGGAATCAAGCTAAAGTGAAAAGCAGAGACCAGGTGCAAAGCAATGAGACAGCCAGCTCACTACGGCGAGAACTGGCAGGTTTGGACCAGACGAGAAAGTAAGTCTGGAGTTTCGGACTGTGTCTTTTTATAGGGAGCCTCAGGATTTGGCTACGGCTGGTGAGGGAGCTTGCTACAGCAGCTGAGTCTGTTCAGACACAATCAAGAAAGGGTAAGGCAAACAGGTAGAGGTAGGGAGAAAAACAAGCTCAGGTCATTCCCCAAAGAAATAGAAACACCAAAGGCAGCTTTCTACATCTTTTCCCCCAACTTGCTTTTTCCCTTTGGACTGCTTGGAAATCCTTACTTTGCCTTTGTTTGTTTGTTTGTTTTTTGTTTAAGAAATTCTACTTTTTTACAAATGATGTACTTTCTCACAGAAGTCTTTCTCCAGAATTTGAAAGCTGGCATCTGACTGTTGTGAAGAGAGAAGTTTGGCCCGCTTCTGTCCCTATCACATGCATCTCACAGATAATAGAGGACTTCTGGCTCCCTGGCTGCCAATCCTCTGTCTTTCATCTGCACCAAAGCCACAATGATGAGGACGAAAGGAAAGCAATTTAATGCTCAATGGTACCTTATGTAGCCAACATATAACATCATTTTTGTTCTGTACCAAGAAAGAAGGATAACACAGGGGCAGAGAAAATTGTCCGTTGGGTGGCAAAAATGGTGGAAAAAAGTTTCAAAGAATAAATCTGGGTAATAAGGAAAAATAAATAAGTATATATGCTACAGTGAATTTTCATCAAAGATTCCGAAACATTCCTTACCCTCTGCAAAGAACTTGTTACAGCTCATTTTCTATCTGTGCATGCTATTTCATCCCAAGATGAGCATCTGTCAAGCCTGGAAAGCACCACATTCATAATATTGTTTGCATTTTGACTGAACACATAAAAAGCAGAAAATCCAGTTAGAAGAATCGTATATGTGGGGGGAGGATTCTCAAAGCTTTTGCCGCAGGCTCTTGCACAGTCTCTTATATTATTTACAGGCTACTGGTAGGTTTTCCTTAGAGGTCTGTGAGTGAGATAAAATGAATCATTGGAATTTCTCCTCAGGTGGCTCCAGGAAAAGACTGCCAATGAAAGGTGTTGCCCAGCTATGCATAATAGTCCCATTTTCATTGCAAATGTTCCATTACCATCATGTTAGAAGCTGTGGTTTCAGTTTTATTCAACTTGGAGTTTGCCATACCAAAATTTGCCTAGATAAATTCCTAGCAACCCGTCCCAAACCACTCCACATTGTGGAAGTTTTGATTTAATAGTTAAATAAGGATGCCACTGACTAGACAGTTCCCCTCCTGGAGTCTAGCTAGAAACTTTGAAGTCGTTGTCTTTCTCTATTCCTTAATCTCACAACCACAGTCACACATTTTGCGGCGTCCCTGTTTCCCTTTGAGATAACTGCATGCCTTTCCAAGAGCAAGTTAATTGTTCTAATGTTTTAATGTTCAAAAAAGATGTATCTTGAGAAAATCTTGGGATTTGATTGGAAGGAGATAGATTGAGGAGAGGAATAAAAAGAACTAGTAATCTCTTGAAATGTTTTATTACTCCAGAAATGTTATGTTGGAGTCTCACTTTTGTTAGTTACAATTTTCCTTATGTGTCTTCTGACACAGCCTTACAAAAAAGTTGCTGATGTATTGACTCCCAGATTCATGGACATCCTGAGTAGAACTGTACTCTGTAAGGGTTTCGATGGCAAGTATTTCAGGAGATTGCCTTCCATGTCTTTCTTCCAAGGTGCTGCTGATGGATTCAAACCTCCAACGTTTGATTAGCAGCCAAAGTCATTAACTGTTTGAACCACTCAGGGATTCGGACCAACTTGGCCATAGTGCACAGTGGAGTTTCATTGTCTAAAAGGCACATATTTGTAGTTTAAAACACCTTACTCTGAATACTCATTCCATCCCTCATTAGCTGTGTGATTCTGAACATGATATTTCATTTTTCTCAGCCTATTTCTTCATTCCAAGCAAATGAATATAAAAATACCTACTTGGAAAGATTTTACAAGGATAAAATGACGGCAATACATATGCCAGGGCTGCATTAAATTATCCGTCATCAGTGCATTCTTGTTATTTTATTATGGTAGTGTTTTTAACAATGTTTTGTTGGTATACTAAATTATTATTGCATGAGATCAAAAATGTTGGATGTAGGGTAGAACTCAGAGGTGGGAAATCTGATGCTACTCCCAACCTACTCCACTAGCGCTTATAAAGTGAGATTTTTTTTCGTATGGATTTCCTACAGGGCTTTCCTCTAGGGCTGCATTTTATTTTCCTTTCCCATAACTCAGGGCTATGAAGAAATGATACAAGGAGCAAAAAGCATTACTCTCCTGCAGAGAAGCAGCTCTGAATCTCTTTCATCCTATTAAGGTACGTAAACCTGTTTCCTGATAGTGATACTCATACACATCCTAGCGATACACCCCATATATTCTATATGCCATTGTGATTTTATCTGGGTAATTTAAAAAGAGTTGTATGTAATCCTCAAAGCACTTTTCAAAGCAATGCTTTGTGTAAATAGTCAGTTGACTTACCACTGCTCTTACTTTAAATTTATCACTTCAGTTTAGGTGGGCGATTTTTTTTTTTTTTTTTTTTTTTTTGGAGCAGTGCTTCTCAGTTTCTGTTGCACATTAGAATTACTGAATAAAGGTTGTTTTCTTTTGTTTTGCTTTGTTTTTTTTAATGTTATGCCCAGACTGAACCCCCGAAATAATTTAAACCGCAATCTGTAGAGGTGAAGTAGAGGCATCAGGGTATTGTAAATTCTCCTCAGATGATTTTAACATGTAGACAGAGATTGCAACCACTGTCCTAATTGGAATCAACCTATTTTTTGATGAGCGAATAGCTAACCTAGTTGACAGCATCAGCCTTAACACTGTGAACAACCTAAAGCTGGTTATTGACACTTTCTTACAATGTCCACATATTTCCCTGGATTTATCATTCCCCTCCCCCTGATCCCTTAGCAATGAAGTTTTGCCACACATTTCATTTTCTAAAGGCATATTTGTTTCATTTTAGTAATCTGATGAACTACTCCATGCCAATGAGATGAGCAGAGAGTGAGTTTGAGAATACTGTGCACACTTTAATTGATATCATCTGAGTGGTAAACTCTTTTTTGAAAATACAACATCTAAAGTTAAGTCATACCAATGGAAGAGTTTTTGCTGAATGGCACTGAGTTAGTTCCAACTCACCAAGACTCCATGTGACACAGTAGAACTGCCCTTTACAGTTTTCTAGGCTGTAATCTTTATGGAAGCAAATCATTAGGAAAAAAATAAAATAGGTAAAGGTTTCTGAGATATGGGAAAGGCTGAAATGATCAAGAACTGGCTACTTTGGAACAGTGGGGAAACATAACAGGGTCTGAAGATCCGGCTTCATGGCCAGCCTTTCATTCTAAGAGTAAAAATTTGTACACCATTAAAAACAAACAAACAAAACAGACATTTATTGAAGACAGAAACAGCTCTAGTTGGGGAAAATAATGCTGCTCACATAGTGAAAGTTGAACTCCAAGGTGATGTAGCTGCAGACACATTTTTAAAGAGTTAGAACAAAACACTCTAAGTACACTCTTTCAGTTGGAAGTTACAAATTTAGATCAGTGTAAACTGGGATTACTTGAAGCAGAGATTGTCCAGGATTGGGTTATGGAGAATATATATGTATTCTGTATTGTTAGCTAAGCTTTTTGTCTTATGGCTTTATGGTAAGAAACTGAAGATGGACTTCTTGTTTTAAGGCTCCTTGGAAACTAATTAACATTCTGATTAGTCAAGAGCAGAATATCTAGAAATGGGGATTTTAACATGGTTTGTTTAGAGTACCTATGTGCTTTTGTTGATTGCTTACTACCAATTGATAAGTCTGCTTGCAAAAGGGTTGTAAGACAATCACACGATGACTATTTGATGATTTCCATAGGATCAGACAATAAAAAATAACTTACTTAGGGGAAAATTCTCCTGAGAATAATTTATGTGAAGTTTGATATAGTTCCTTCTTCTGGCTTCTCATGATTTATTTTTAAAGTAAATACCATTCTCCCTTCCATCCTACCGTTGTAACCATCAAAGACTGTTTTCTTCTGTGTTTAAACCTTTTCTTGAATCTTTATAATAGTGAACTCATGCAATATTTGTCCATTTGCAACTAGTTTTACCCAGAATAGTGCCTCTCGGATTCCTCCATGTTGTGAGATGTTTCCCAAATTCATCATTGTTCTTTATCATTGCATAATATTCCACTATGTGAATATGCTACAGTTTGTCCATTCGTCCATTGTTTGGCACATGGGTTGATTTTATCTTTTTGTTATTGTCAGCAAATATGAACAAAGTTTATATTTTTTCTAGGATATATACCAAGACATGGAGTTGCTGAATTTTATATTCCCATTTCTGGCTTTTTAAGAAAGTGCCAAAACATTAGACTGACTAGAAAAGCCTACCCACAATGCACAAACAACAAAAAAGAAAATATATGACTGGGAACTACTAAAAATCAAACGTTTTTGCTCATCCAAAGATTTTACCAAAAGAGTTGAAAGAATACTTACAAAAAAAAATGGGAAAAAAAATATTTGGCAACTACATGCCAGATCAATGTCTTATTTCCTTGATCTACAAGATACTGCATCAGGTAAGGGAGACAACAGCATCAGGTAGGGAGGATAACAGCATCAGCTAAGGAAGGTTACAGCATCAGGTAAGGAGGGTAAAGATAGTGTGAACAGCCCCCACTTGTCCATCAGTGAAGACTTGCTTTTTGCTGTATGCAGGAAGCTATGCCACTGGTATTTAGGTACCAGCAGGGTCATATATCATAGACAGGCTTCAGCTGAGCTTATAGACTAAGACAGACTAGGACAAAGGATCCTGCAGTCTACTTCTGAAAGGGATTAGCCAGGGAAATTCTTACAAGTAGCAACAGAATATTCTCAAATGTAGTGCCAGAAAATAAGCCCCTCAGGTTGGAAGACACCCAGAAGACAACTGGCTAAGAGCTGTCTCCTCAAAGTAGAGTCGACCTTAATGATATGGATGGAGTAAATCTTTTGGGATCTTTGTTGCTGATGTGGAGCAACTCAAAACACGAAGAAACAGTTGCAAACATCCATTAATAATCAGGACACGGAAAGTATGAAATATGAATCTATGAAAAGTGGAAATCATAAAAATGAAATGGAATGCATAAATGTGGATACCCTAGGCGTTAGTGAGCTGAAATGGACCAGTTTGGGCCATTTTGAATCTAACAATCATATAGTCGCTGGGAATGAAAATTTGAAGAGGAACAGTTAATAAGACTATTCAAATTTATGCACCAACCACTAAGGCTAAAAATGAAGAGATTGAAAATTTTTACTGGGTTATGCAGTCTAAAATTGATCACACATACAGTCAGGATGATAATTACTGGTAAGTAGAATGCAAAAGTTGGAAAAAAGAAAAATCAGTAGTTGGAAAATATGACCTTGGTGACAGAAATAATGCCAGAGGCCACATGCTAGAATTTTGCAAGACTGATAACTTCTTCATTGCAAATACCTTTTTTAAGCAACACAAACAGCAACTGTACACATAAACCTCACCTAATGGAATACACAGGAACCAAACTGACTACATCGTGGGAAAAGATGATGGAAAAGCTCTATGTCAGCAGTCAGAACAAGACCAGGTGATTTCTGTGGCACAGATCATCAATTACTCAGATACAAATTCAAATTGAAACTGAAGAAAATTAGAACAAGTCCGAAAGAGCCAAAGTATGATCTTGAGTATATCCCTCCTGAGTTTTAAGGCTATCTCAAGAAATAATTTGATATGTTGACCCCTAGCAACCAAAGACCTGATGAACTATGGAGTGACCTCAAAGACATCATTCATGAAGAGAGCAAGAGGTCACTAAAAAGACAGGAAAGAAAGAAGAAAATAAATTGGATGTCAAAAGAGATGAAAGTTGCTCTTGTACATTGAGCAGCTAAAGCAAAGGGAAGGAATGACTGAAGTAAAAGACCTACACAGAAGATTTCAAAAAGCAGCTTTAGAAGAAAAAGTAAAGTATTACAATGACATGTGCAAAGAGCTGAAAATGGAAAATCAGAAGAGAAGAAAATATTATACACTTCTCAAGCTGAAAGAACTGAAGAAAATACTCGACTTGAATTGCAATAGTGAAGGATTCCACAGGGAAAATATTAAATGACTCAGGGAGCATCAAAAGAAGATGGAAGGTATACACAGAGTCATGACAGAAAGAACTGGTCTATGTTCAGCCATTTGAAGAGGTAACACATGATCAGGAGGTGATGGTACTGAAGGAAGAACTCAGAGCTCTGTTGAAGGCACGGGGGGTGGAAAAGACTCCAGGAATTGATGGAATATCAATTGAGATCTTTCCATAAACAGATGCAGCACTGGAAGTGCTCACTTGTCTATGCCCAAAAATTTGGAGGACAGCTACCCTGCCAACTGACTGGAAGAGATCTATATTTATGCCCATTCCAAAGACAGGTAATCCAACTGAATGTAAAAATTACTGAACAATATTGTTAGTATCACATAAAAGTAATAAAATTTTGCTCAAGATCATTCAAAAGCAACTGAAACAGTATATTGACAAGGAAATGACAGAAATTCAAATTGGATTCAGAAGAGAATGTGGAACCAGGGGTATCACTGGTGATGTCAGATGGATCTTCGCTGAAAACAGAGAATACCAGAAAGATGTTTTCCTGCGTTTCATCGACTGTACAAAGGCATTCGACTGTGTGGATCATAATAAATTATGGCTAACATTGCAGAGAATGGTAATTCCAGAATTCTTAATTGTGGTCTTAAGGAACTTGCACATGGATCAAGAGGCAGTCATGCAAACAAAACAAGAGGACATTGCGTGGTGTAAAGTCAGGAAAGGTGTGTGTCAGGTTGTACCATTTCACCATACATTTCAATCTGTATGCTGAGCAAATACTCCAAGAAGCTGGATTATATGAAGATGAATGAGTCATCAGGACTGGAGGAGGACTCCTTAAAAACCTGCATTACACAAGGAGACCCCCCTTACTTGTTGGAAGTGAAGATTTGAAACACTTACTGATGAAGATCAAGGACCTCAGCCTTCAGTATAGATTGCACTTCAACATCAAGAAAACAAAAATCCTCACAACTGAACCAACAAGCAGCATCATCATAAATGGAGAAAGGACTGAGGTTATCAGAGATTTAATTTTACTTGGGTCCACAGCCAACACCCATGGAAGCAGCTGTCAAGAAATCAAGACACATTGCCTTGGGAAAATCTGCTGGAAATGATCTCTTTGAAGTATTGGAAAGTAAAGATTTTACCTTGTAGACAAGGTGCAAGACCAGGCAGTGTTTCATTCTGTTGTACATAGGGTTGCTATAAGTAGGAACTGACTCAACAACACAAGGTACTGAAAAATATCAACAAGAAAAAAAACAACCCAATTAAACAATAGGTGAAGACATGGACAGATACTTCACCAAAAAGACATCCAAGCAGCCAAAACACACATGAGGAAATGCTCATGATCTTTAGCTATTAGAGAAATCCAAATCAAAACTACAATGAGATACCATCTGACCCAATGAAGTTAATAATAATCCAAAACAAAACAAAACAACAAATGCTGGAGAGGCTGTGGAGAGACTGAAACTCTCATATGTTGCTGGTGGGAATGCAAAACGGTACAACCTCTTTGAAAAGCAATTTGGCACCTTCTTAAAAAGCTAGAAATAGAAATACTGTATGATCTAGCTATCTCACTGCTTGGAACATATCCTACAGTAATAAGAACTGTCACATGAACAGATATTTGCACAAGAATGTTTATTGCTGCACAGCCCACAACAGCATAAAGGTGGAATCAACTGAGGTACCCATCAACAGATGAATAGATAAATGGACTATGACATATATATGCATGATGAAACACTACATAATGATAAAGAACAATGATAAGTTTAGGAAGCATCTCATAACCTAGTATCAACTAGAAGACATAATACTAAATTATATCATTCAGCTGCAAAAGGGCAAGTATTGTATGAGATCACTATTATAAGAATTTATATAAGGACTTATGCACAGGAGAGAATATTCTTTGATGATTACAAGGGTAGAGGGGAAGGAGATTAGATAGTCAACAGGAATTCAGTTGGATGAAGGGAGTGACAGTACTCAGTAGAAGGCAGGTCAGCATAACTGGAGTATACCATAAACTAAAAGATTTTCTAAATTCAACCCAGAATCTCTAAGGATAGAGTAGCAGGGACAGAGGTCTGGGGACCATATGTTTTCAGGGGACATTGAGGTCAATTGGTTTAACCTGTCTTTTGGTAAGAGAGTCTTCTGCACCCCATTTTGGTGATTGGCATCTGGATTCTTAAAAGCCAACAAGCTGCCAACTGAAGAACATCAATTTGTACCAATCCACCTGGAACAGATGACAATCAAGAGCATCAAAGATAAGAGGAAAAATGAGCTCAGGAGACAAAAGGACCCATATAATTAGGAAACTGAATCAGCATGAGACCAGAAGAACCAGATGGTGCCTGGCCATCACCAAAGACAGTGCCTTGATATGGGATACAACGTAGAGTCCCTGACATAGCTTGAGAAAAAGAGGTGAGCAGATCAAGAACTCTACTAAAAGACCAGAATTGATGGTTCAACAGCTTGGAGGGTCCCCTGGGAGCACAAGCCCTAGACTTGCTTCTGGCTCAGACCTGAAGCCAACACTTCAGACAAAGAATAGACAGGATTTAGGGATGCAGAGTACACATGTGGTGTGTGTACTTTATGGTTTTATAAAGGAGAAGGTGGAGAGGAAGGGACAGGTGTTCTTTGAGTGGACACTAGCATTAAAAGGGGAAAAGGAGGAGTGTGCTGTCATAGGGTGAGGAGAACAGATAGAGTTGCAGAGACACGGAAATGCAAATTCACCTAGATTGTATGCTTTCATTTAATCATAATAGCAATAAAAAGAAAGTGCCAAATCGATTTCCAAAGTAGTAACATTTTACACTCCTGCTAACAGACTGTAAAGTGTTCCAGTCTCTACATAGCCTCTCCAACATTTATTATTTTGTGTTTTTTTAGATTAATGCCAGACTTGCTGGAGTGACATGTTATCTCATTGTAGATTTCATTTGGATTTCTCTAATGGTTAATGATCATGAGCATTTCCTCATGTATCTGCTAGCTGCCTGAATGTCTTCTTTTGTGAAGCCTCTATTCTCCTTTCCCCAGTTTTTTAATGGCTGCTTGTCTTATTTTGTTGTTGAGGTTTTGAAGTATTGTGTAGATTTTAGAGATTAGATGTTGGTCAGAATTGTTGTACTCCATTTTTTTTTTCCCCAGTCTGTAGGTTGTCTTTTACTCTTTTGATGAAGTCTTCGGATAATCATAAGTGTTTGATTATTAGAAGTTTCCAGTTACCTATTCTTTCTTCTGGTGTTTGTGTTTTGTTAGTAATGTTTTATGTTTTGTTTATGCCACGGATCAGAGATCCCAGCATTGTCCCGATTTTTGCTTCCATTATCTTTATCATTTTAGATTTCATATACAAGTCTTTGATTCATTTTCAGTTAGCTTTTATACATATTATGAGATATGGATCTGGTTTCATTTTTTTGCGGATGGATGTCCACTTATGCCAATGCGATTTGTTAAAGAGGCTGCTTCTTTCCCAGCTTACAGACTTAGGCCTTTTCAAAGTATCAGGTGATTAAAGGTAGACGATTTTATGTCTGGATTCTTCCTTCTGTTCCATTTGTCTATGCATCTATTGTTGTACTAGGCTGTTTTGACTACTATGGCAGTGTAATCGGTTTTAAAGTCAGGTAGCATGAGGCTTACCACTTTTTTCTTCTTTTTCTTTACTTACATGAGGCTTTTTCCCTCGCCTTATGAAGTCAATAATATGTTTCTTCATGTCATTAACAAATACCTTTATAACTTGCATAGGGGTTGTATTGGATCTGTAGATCACTTTACATAGCATAGTCGTTTTCACAAAGTTGAGTCTTTCTTCACTTATGTAGGTCTTTTATGAATTCTTGCAGTATTACCCTGTATAGGTCTTTTATGTCTCTGGTTAGATATATTCTTAAGTATTTTATCTTCTTGGCCACTGTTGTAATTGTTATTGATTTGGTGATTTCCTCTTTGATATTCTCTTTGTTGGAGTAAAATCCAACTGATTTTTATATGCTTATCTTGTGTTCTGAACCATGGCTGAACTCTTATATTTGTTCCAGTCTTTGTGTGTGTGTGTGTGTGTGTGTGTGTGTGTGTGTGTGGATTCTTTAGGATTTTCTCCATACAAGATCATATCATTTGCAAATGCAGATACATTTACTTCTGCCTTATCAATTTGGATATTCTTTATTTCTCTATCTAGTGTGACTGCTCTGGTTAGAACCTCCAGGACAATGTTGAATAACTGTGATGACTGGGCATCCTTATCTGGTTCTGGTTCTCAAAGGGAATGCTTTCAGAATCTTTCCATTTAGAATAATATTGGCTGTTGGCTTCGTAAAAATGCCGTTTGTTGTATTGAGGAAGTGTCCTTCTCTTCTTATTTTGCTGAGAGTTTTTATCATGAATGAGTGATGTATTTTGTCAAATGCCTTTTCTGTGTTGATAAAACAAAGTGGTTCTTGTATTTTGTTTCATGTATGTGGGTGATTACGTTGATTGTTTTTCTAAGGCTGAATCACCTCTGCATGCCTGATATGAATCTCACTTAGTCATGGTGAATTACTTTTTTGATATGTTGTTGAATTCTGTTGTCTTGAATTTTGTTGAGGATTTTTGCATCTACGTTCATAAGAAATATATTCTGTAATTTTCCTTTTTTGTGCTGTCTTTACCTGTTTGGGTATCAGACTTGTTCTGGTTTTATAGCATGAGTTTGGGAGTAGTCTGTCCTTTCCTATGCTCTGCAATAGTTTTGGTAACAGTGGTATCAACTCTTAAAAGTTTAGTCGAATTCTCCAGTGAAACTCTCAAAGCAAGTGATGTTTTTTGATTCTTTTTTGGTCACTTTTTTTTTTTTTAATGAGTGGATTTAGTTGTTCTACCTCTTTTTTGTCAATTTAGTTAGGTAGTGTGTTTCTAGAATTTTGTCTCCTTCATGTTTTCAAATTTGATAGAGTACAATTTTTCCTATCATTATTATGATTTTTTAAATTTCATTTGAGTCTAGAGTTATATCACTCATCTCATTTCTTATTCAGATAATTTTCTTCCCTTCCTGTTTTTCTTTTGTCGATTTGGCCAATGCTTTATTGATTTTGTTACTATTTTCTAACAACCACATTTGGTCTTCTTAACTCTATCATTTTTCTATTTTCTATTTCATTTATTTATGCTCTGATTTTTATTATTTGCTTTCTTCTGATGCCTGAGGGGTTCTTTCATTGCTGTTTTCTAGTTGTTCAACTTGTAATTTCAATGCTTTGATTTGGGCTGTTCTTTTTGGATGTGGGCATTTATAAAAGTAAATTGACCTGTGAGCACTGTCTTTGTTTGGTCCAAAGATCCTGATAGGATGTGTTTTTCATTCTCATTTGATTCTGTGAATTTATTTTGTTCTTGATTTCTTCTATAACCTACTAATTTTAGAGCAAGGTGTTCAGTTTCCACGTGCCTGAGTTTTTTCCTTAGTTTTTCTGTTATTGAATCTATTTTATGGCTTTACGATATGAAAAGACGTGCTGCAATATTTTGACACTTTGGATTTTGTTTAGGCTTGCTTTATGGCCTAATATGTAGTCTAATCTGGAGAATGTTTCATGTACATTGGAGAAAAAAATCACACTTGTCTGCTGTTGGGTGGAGTGTTTTGTATATGTCTGTATTGGTTGACTGTGGCTTTATTGCTTCCTTCTGTTCTGTCCTTCACGAAAACTGGAGGGTCTAAATCTCCTATTATTTTGGAGATATCTGTATATCTTTTCAATGTTGTTAGTTTTTTTTATGTAGTTTCTCTTCAAGATTTCTAAATATTAATCTTTTGTATTTTACCTCTGATAACTTCAGAAAGTTCTCTGTATCTGGAAGATTTCTTGATTCTTTGTTTTGAGAGCTTTCTGAAGCCATTGTGGTCTTCCTCTTTGGTCTGCAATTGACTTTCGTACCTGAGCCAAGAGGATGTTTTTGTACTTTTTTATGTTTGCTTACTGTATTCTAGCTTCTTGTTTTGTTCTAAAATGACAAAATAAGTCATTTGTGTGAGTTAGTTGGATTATTGACACCGCTGAGTCTCTAGCATCCTGTCACCAGGTAATTAGAGCTGTTACTAGGTAGGTGAGCCTAAGCATCTGTTTACTTCCCTTGTAGTATTCAGAGCAACTGCAAATGTACAGGTAGTCAGTTACCAATTGTGTGGTGCAGGCTCTCCCTTAAACACTCCTACAGGGGCAGGGGTAATTGATGTAGGCACAGGTATCTGGGTGCATATGCTGAGAAAGGCAGTGAGCTGACAGCTATCAGTGAGTGTCTATGAAGAAGACATGTCCCCTTATAGCTGAGCCTTGACAAAGTACTTGTTTCTGTCCTGAGTTACCAGTGCAGGGGAGCTGGCAAATGTTTCATTTATTTATTTGTTTTCCCCTACCCCCTTATTTATGAAGTTATTCACTTTCTGAGTCTAGGAGAATTTTCTCCTTCATTCTTTAATCCTTCTTAGAAACTGTGTATACCCTTCACCTCTGGCACGGGGTCTCACCTTTAAGGCATAACATTACCCAATATTGTGATCTTAGACACTTTTCTAGCGAGAACACGATATTTAAGAGTTTCTTTTATTAGAGTTCCAAGCTTGCAAAAATTGGGGACACAGCTCAACATAACTAAAACAGGTCCTTTTACAGTATGAGGTCAAGTGCATTTCAAAAAGTGGTATTAATATATCACTTCCTTCATAGCCGTAACATTTGTGACAGAAATGAAAGCACTGAAAGAAGACTGCCTGAAAATGATATATATGAGAAAAAGTATACAAATTGCAGCTATTTTAAAGTAGGTTCCTTCAATTATACGATAATTGAAAGAAGGAAAAAGGTAAAAATAGACCCAATACTAAAAAAGAAAAAGATAAAAGAAATACATAAGCACTTCTGTGCACATGTGTGGAAACCCTGGCGGCATCATGTTTAGGTGCTACAGCTGCAAAATGAGAGGTTAGCAGTTCAAATCTCCTTGGAAACTCCATTGGGCAGGTCTACTCTGTTCTATAGGGTCTCTCTGAGTCAGAATCTACTTGACTGAAGTGGATTTGGTTTGGGGTTTTGTGTATGTCTGTGTTCTGGAGGCTCTTGAAACAATAGAGATGAGCGCACTTATTTTTAATTCATAAGGCCTAACTTAAATAATAAAGCAGATGCAAGGACTGTCTTCATTAAGCAGAAAGCCACAAAAGCAATAGTTTGCATTACCTCAAAAAAAAAAAAATCAAAGATGTCTTTTACTTTGATTTTTATGAGGTTTTGCCCTATGATCCTGGGAGAGGTTGTCTGTCCCAGGTAGAATCATCTGTTTCTGGCACTAGGGTGTTTGAGTTTCACTGTGAGTTCTTCACTCAGTTGGATAGTCTACAAAGGTGTTGAAGTCCTCCTTAATTGGGAGAGATGAATCCAAGTTTTAACTCCCTGTAATTTAGAAGTGTTGATTTTGGTTCCTAGTAAAACGAATTATTTGACAGCTTCAATATTTTCTCCATTTATCATGATGCTGCTCAGTGGTCTAGTTGTGAGAATTTTTGTTTTCTTTATGTTGAGGGGTAATCCATACAGAAGGCTGTACAGTCTTTGATCTTCATCAGTAAGTACTTCAAGTTCTCTTTACTTTTAGCAATCAAAGTTGTATCATCTGAGTATCACAGGTTGTTAATGAGTCTTTCTTCAATCTCAATGTTTCCATCTTCATAAAGTCCAGGTTTTGAGATTATTTGCTAAGTATACAAATTGAAGAGTGCAAGATGTCATTAAAAAGACAGGAAAAAAAGAAAAGATCAAATTGGATGTCAGAGGAGACCCTGAAACTTGCTCTTGAACATCGAGCAGCTAAAGCAAAAGGAAGGAATGACAAAATAAAAGACCTAAACAGAAGATTTCAGAGAGCAGCTCAAGAGGACAAAAAAATATACATATATATTATAATGATATGTGCAAAGAGCTGGAAATGGAAAATCAGAAGAGAATAACACATTCTGCATTTCTCAAGCTGAAAGAAGTGAAGAAAAAATTCAAGCTTCGAGTTGCAATAGTGAAGGATTCTACAGGGAAACTGTTAAACGACTCAGAGAGCATCTAAAGAAGATGGAAGGAATACACAGAGTCAATCTACCAGAAAGAACTGGTCGAGGTTCAGCCACTTAAAGAGGTAGTATATTATCAGGAACCAATGGCACTGAAGGAAGAAGTCAAAGCTGCATTGAAGGCATTGGCAAAAAAAAAGCCTCCTGGTATTGATGGAATATCAGTTGAGATACTTCAACAAGCAGATGCAGAGCCGGAAGTCTCACTCATCTATGACAAGAAATTTGGAACAGCTTCCTGGCCAACTGATTGCAAGAGACCCATGTTTATTCCCATTCCAAAGAAAGGTAATTCAACAGAATGTGGAAATTAACAAACAATATTGTTGATATCACACATAAGTAAAATTCTGCTGAAGATCATTCAAAAGTGACTACAACAATATGTTGACAAGGAACTGACAGAAATTCAAGCTAGGTTCAAAAGAGGACTGGGAACCAAGGATATCATCACTGATGTCAGACGGATCTTGGCTGAAAGCAAAGAATACCAGCAAGATGTTTACTTGTGTTTCATCAGCTATGCAAAAGCATTTCACTATGTGGATTGTACTAAACTATGGCTAATGTTGCGGAGAATGGGAATTCCAGAACAGCTAATTGTGCTCTTAAAGAATCTGTATATGGATCAAGAGGCAATCATGAGAACGGAACAAGGGGACACTGTATGGTTTAAAGTCAGGAAAGGCATGTGTAAGGGTTGTATCCTTTCACCGTACCTTTTTAATCTGTGTTCTGACCAAATAATCCAAGAAACTGGATTATACAAAGAAGAATGAGACATCAGGATTGGAGGGTGACTCATTAACAACCCACAATATGCAGATGGAACCACCTTACTTGCTCAAAATAAAGATTTGAGGCATTTACTGATGAAGATCAAGGACAACAGCCTTCAGTATGGATTGCACCTCAACATTAGGAAAACAAAAATCTTGACAACTAGACCAGTAAACATAATTGTCATAAATGGGTAGAAGAGTACGGTTGGCAAGGATTTCATTTTGCTTGGATCAACAATCAATGCCCTTGAAAGCAGCAGTCAAGAAATCAAAAGATGCATTGCACTGGGAAATCTGCTGCAAAGGACCTCTTCAAAGTATTCAAAAGTAAGGATGTCACCTTGAAGACTGAAATGTGCCTGACCCAAGCCATGGTATTTTCAATCACATCATTTGGCTGGCATAGGCATATGAAAGGTGGACTATGAACAAAGAAGACAGAAGACCAATGGATGTCTTTGAATTGTGGTGTTGGAGAAGAATGTTGAATGTACGACGGACTGCGAAAAGAACCAACAGATCTATTCTGGGAGAAGTACAACCAGAGTACTCCTGGGAAGCAAAGATGGAAAGATTGTGCCTTACATACTTTGGACATGTTGTTAGGAAAGATCAGTCCCTGGAGAAGGACTTCATGCTTGGTACAGTGGAGGGTTAGTGTAAAAGAGGAAGACCCTCGATGAGATGGATTGACACAGTGGGCACAGCAATGAGTTTAGGCATAAAAACAATTGTGGACACGGTGCAAGACCATGCAGTGTTTTGTTCTGTTGTTCATAGGATTCCTATGAGTCAGAACTGACTCTACAGCACCTAACAACAACAAGAACATACAAATTGAATGTAAGAGAACACAACCCTTTCACACATCTTTCCTGATTTTAAACCATGAAGTATCTCCTTGTTTTAACATCCATTTGTGTCTATGTACAGGTTCCCCATGAGTATGATTAAGAGTTCTGGAATTTCTATTCTTCACAGTGTTATCCACAATTTGTTGTGATTTGCACATTCTAATGCTTTTGCATAGTCACTAAAACACAAGTAAACACACTTTTTTGTATTCTCTTCTTTCAACCACGATCCATCCAACATCAACAATGATATGACTTGTTCCACATCCTCCCCCCAGTCCAGCTTGAATTTCTGGAATTTAGACAGGTCCATAAATCAAAGTGACCAAAGGGGCACACGAGACTACCAGCAAGGACGACAACATAGTTGGAGGCAGGAAAACTGGTAATATGAAACTCAAGGTTGAAAAGGTAGAGTGTTGAAAGTTGTGGGACTGTTAACCAATGGTAGGAAATAGTATGTATGGTAACTGCCTAATGGGAAACCAGTTTGCACTGTAAACCTTCATCTAAATTAAAAATAAAACAAACAAACCAGATTCTGCTGCTGTACAATATAAGGTTGGCTGTTTGAATCCACCAGGAATTCCTTGGAAACTATGGGGCAGTTCTACTATGTCTTATAGGGTTGCTATGAATCAAAATAGACTCAATGACAATAGTTTTTTTTTTCTTTTTTTCTCCCTGTCCATGTATTACTGCAACAGCTTTAAAAGATCTTCAATAAAATTTTACTCATGTGTGACATTACTAATAGTGTTCAGTAATTTCTGTATTCTGTTGGAGCACCTTCTTTGGAATGGCACAAATACACATCTCTTCCAGTCAGTTGGCCAGGATAAAATTATGTGTACTATTTCTTCATATAGACTAGTGAACACTTTCAACATTGCGTCGGTTTGTTGAAACAAATCAGTTGGTGTGGTGTCGATGCCTGGAGCCTTGTTTGTTAACAGTGCCTTCAGTGAAGCTTGTGCTTCTTCCTTTAGTACCATCAGTTCTTGTTCACAAAGGCCACCTCTTGAACATCAACCAGCTCTTTGCAATACTGTATTCAGCTTTCTTTGATGTTTCCTGTTGTTCAGAATTTTACTTATAGAATTCTTTAAGATTGCAACTAAATGCTTGAATTTTCTCTTCCGTTATCTCAACTTCAGAAATGCCAAATGTGTTCTACCCTTTTGGATTTCTAACTTCAGGTCTTTGCACATTTTACTATAATACACTATTTTGTCTTCTTCAGCCACCCTTGCAAATCTGTTCAGCTCTTTTACTCATCATTTCCTTCTGTTCACTTTAGCTACTCTATATTCAAGAGCAAGCTTCAGAGCTTTTCTGGACATGCATCTTGATCTTGTGTTTTTTTCTTGTCTTTTTAATGACCTCTTATATTCTTTATGCATGATACACATGATGTCATCCTACAACTTGTCTGGTCTTCAGTCATTACTGTTCAATGAATCAAATCTATTCTTGAGATAATTTCTAAATTCAAGTAGGATACACTCAAGTAATACTTTGCCTCTCTTGGGCTTGTCTTAATTTTCTTCAGCTTCAACTTGAGCTTGCATACAAGCAATTGATTGTCTGTTCCACAGTCAGCCCCTGGCCTTTCTCTCACTAGTAATACCAATCTCTTCTGTTGCCTTTTTCCACAGATGCAGTTTATTTGATTCCTGTGTACTCTACCTTATAACTAAAATTAAAAGAAAAGGAAAAAAATTGCTTTTTGAATTGTAGGTACTGCTATTATCTTTTGGCATACATTAGTGAATAAAATGATTAAAGTTACTCTTCTCATGGAAGAAGCTACCAAAAAAAGAAGAAGAAGTAAATAAGAATATCCAAGGAAAATCTTTCACATAAACATAGAAGCTATAGCGGTAGGTGGACTTGGAAATGACCATAGCAGTGGATGGAGATGCCCTTAATCAACGTGCTCAGGGAAGGAGTATCAGACGTGGGGATGTTTGGCTGGGATCAAAACCATGCTGAGATGTAAACACAACTGCAAACATCTAATGTGAGGGAATTTCAAGCAGACAGAATGTTGATACAATGACCCCTTATCAGGCATAAGCTCAAGGTGTTCAAAGACTACTATGTCTGAAAAATATAAACAAGCCAAGCAAAGTGCCGTCGAGTCGGACAAAGTGTGGATAATAAATAATTTCAGCAACAGGGTCGCCATGAGTCAGATCCGACTCAGCAGCACTTGGCTGGCTTGGCGTCCTTAGGTAGGCCTGTATACTTCCCTGTTCTCATTCAAATGTCTGATAAATGTCACTACACCAGACACAGAGACTTTCCAACCATCCTATCTTACTTACAGGCATGCACACACACACACCTTCCAATCCTTCAGTTATCACTATCTTCCATTGTATTTTTAGTTGATACAAATTAGAATAAGCTTGACAGTAACAGGATTTACTGGATTGGGTACATGTCAGGTCCATGCGGGCAAATACACTATTAGATCATTAGCAGCTAGTGACAGATGAATAATAAGTATTTGTTGAATGAAAATGAATGGATGAAAAAGATCTGAAGATATCAGATTATCTCATGATAAGGAATTTGAAAAATCGCCGGAGTGTACTTAGTAGGGAGTGACGTAGTCTGAAACATACCACTCTGGTGTCTATGTAGAGAACTGACTGTAAGGAGATAAAAGTGGAAACAAAGAAACAGTTAAGAATTTCCTGCAACAGTTCAGACTGAGAATAATGACAGTTTGGACGTAAGAAGAAAAATTTTGAAGATAAAGTCATGTGGATTATTTAGAAGCAAGGATGATGAGATTTTGGTGTACTTACTTCGGGCATGTCATCATGAAAGACCAGCTGTTAAAGAAGGACGTCATGGTTGTTAAAGGAGAGGGTCAATGAAATCGAGGGATGCCCTCACTGAGAGGGATGGACACGATAGTCAAAACATTCCACTCAGACACACCAATGATCATGAAGATGATAAAGGACCTGGCCACATGTCATTCTATTATATGTAAGTTTGTTATGAATCAATGCTTTCTCAATGGCAACCAACAATAACAACAAACTTAGGTATTGGTGAAGTTTCAAATGTCTAGTAGGCATTCAGAGGGAAGGTTGCATAAGATGATCAATGGAGAGGTCAGGGACCGAAATATAAATTCACCTTTTACTATAAAGGGTGCTATGGATTAAATTGTATTCTCTGCACATATATTTTGGAATCTGAACTCCTATATCTCCGGTGTAATCAAATGTAATGCAATCAGTTTTCATAATGCTATCTGCTGTGATGTAATCACTCTGTCAAGGTCACACCAGGGTAGGGTGAGTCCGAAACCCAATCACCTCTGAGTTATATACAGAGCAGCTCAGTCACAGAGACACATACGCATATAGTGGAAAGACAGTTGTCTTGTGAGAATCACTGTGGAACCCTCGGGGTTACGAACAAGGAAATAAGTCACATGGACAAGACATTTATTCAGAGTTTTAACAACCAGAATTGTGAAAAAATAACTATTTGTTCCTTAAAGTTGCTCATGTTATTTTATGGCACTAGGTAACTAAGACAGATGGTATTTAAAATATATACGACCAGTCAAATCATCCAGGGTGAGAGTTTAGACGAGTAAAGAGGTCATGGAGGGTTTTGTCACCTAGAAGTAGATCAGAAGAGGAAGAACTAGTCAATGTTCTAAGAGGAAATAGCTGTTTGAGGTGGAAGGAAAGTTGGAAGAGTCTGGTATCATGGATACCAAAAAAAGTATTTCAGTAAGAAGTCCGATCAGCTGTGTTGAGTGATGCTAGAAGAAGCAATAATGTAAGGATGGAGAACTGATCACTCACAAGAGATCCCTCATTGGACCATCATAATAGGAGCCATTTGAGTGGGATGCCTGGTTAAGATGGACTGAAAAGAGAAGGAGGAGGTAGGGACTGAAGTCGGTGAATATGGCCTTTGCCGTTTACTACCTGAATAAGCTGGGGGAGGATCTGAGGATCAATTTTTTTTTTTCTGAACTCGGGGAAGCTTTACAGCGGGTACTTTCCTGACCACACAGAGTTGTGAAGTCTTAGTGACACTATGTATGAGAGAGCTTTTCACCATAATCTTAAAGTATATGTAAATTTTTTACTATTATTATTTTATAGAAGATCAGTACTATAATTTACATCACATACATTCAGGCAAACTAAGATAAAATGCTTGTTATATTTAATATTTTATTATGTATTTAAGTTACCTGTTCATATTTAAAACTAAGTGGTGCATTGGTATATATTCTAGGAGTTTTTCCTTAAAAAATGAACACTTTTAAAATTTTAGTTGTTTTAATTACTATTTGCCCAAGTCACTGAAATATCTGAGGTTATTGGTAGGGTCCAGTGATCTGAGGTTCTCCAATTTCTGAATTGTCAGGCAAGATGGAACACTCTGTATCACTACAAAGAAAGAAAACATGATCATTTCTTTAATGGAAGAGGCATCATTTACAAATCGGAATATTAGTATTTGAGAAATGACTTGTTGTATATTTTCCCAAGGAGGTAGGTAAGATTTTCCAGCACAGTTGTTGTCTTCCTTGGCTGCACAGTGAAGTCACTTAAGAGCTTTAAAAAATACTGAAGCCTGGATCTGACCACCCAAAATTCTGATTTAATTGGCCTGTGGTGCAGCCTGGGCAATGGAAGTTTTAAAAGTTCCCCAATTGATTCTAATGTGCAGTCAAGGTTGAGAATTACTGAAGGAGAGGCAGAGAATTACAAGTACAAAGCAGCCTGAAGAGGACATTCTCCTGTAAAAGCAGTCCACTGAATCCTCAGGTACAGCAAAAGCTCTTTTTTATCTTGACTTCATTGTCCTACATTTTGTCATTTCTTTTTCCAAAGCACTGAATTCTATTGTTGCTTAAAGGCAATAGTAGCTGAAAAAAAAATAATCAAAAGAATGATCAATGCATGGTATTTATTAAAAAAATAATGAAATAAAATCTAAATTTGACTTTTAATTATCCCCTTGGCTGTGCAAGTATCAATAGCTCAAGGAGGAATGGACAAAATTCTATACTGATAACTTTAACTTATTAATTTGAAGGTTATATTCTTAAATTCCCTAATACTGATTTTTAAAGCACCTTTTTTCATTTTCTTTACCAGAGGCTGTTCACATTTAATCTGAGATAACAGCTCCTCTGCCGTTTAATTCAAAGGAGAATTACTTTTTTTTTTATTTTATCTAATTATATTCCCTTTAACAAACAGGTAAAGATGTATCTACCATACTAATTTCCACAGCAGAATATTTTCTACTTCAACAGATTTAAGATTTTAAATATACATTTTTTTACTGCTTCAATTTTTAGCTGTATAATGGAAAAAAAATTGTAGTTTTTCCATATTTGTATTTATGTATACCATTAGGCTATTTGATTTCAAATGTGAGTAGACATTGAAAATTGTATAATGTCTTAATATTTTGAACTACTTAAGGATATGGTAGTTTAAATTACTCTAATGCCTAAGTTTGGGAAAAGTTGTCAGCTTTAAAAATCATCCATTTACTGCCTAAAATTAATAGATATTATCATATTAGCTAATATTTATATAGTTGCTGTCTCCTGTACATATTACCATTATATAAGTGGTAACACATATTCCTTATTTTATCCCCCTGTGGAAGAGGCTTGTATACCTGTTTTGTATACCTGTTTTACCAAAGAGAAAATTGAGGGATGGAGAAGTTAAATAACGTGTTCAAGTTGTAACAGCCACAAAGATGCATAGTTAAAATTTCTACTAAGGCAATCTTACTGCAGAACTCATATCTTAACCAAACTCTTATTTTGTGTTGAAGAGCATACTTTGCATAGAAGCATTCCCACTCAGACTCATCCAGAAACAATCACAAGCTGTTCAAACTGTTCCTATACTAAAAAATAATAATAATAATCAAACCATTTAAGTCACAAATATTTTAGTCTTGCTGCATATTTGACTAAAGAATAATAGAAGAGAGGCTGTCAGTGATTGCCTGAGTCCTACGTAATGGCAATATCTTGAAGCTGTTGCTGCCTGTAAGCTGCTCCTTAATTGTAGATATGAACTTAATCATGTTAATGCACTCAGTCAATCCTGTTATTGTTAAAATTCCAGAATAACAACATATTTACTGTATAGTGGGGGCTACACTTATCTTCCCAAAGATTACAATGTTCATGTCTTCTGTTTAGGGAAATATTATGGCTCCTTGCAAACCAAATCCAGCTTGTGAGGTTTTTATTAAACATGGACTCAGCGCAAAGAAGACTGAATGCCATTTTCCAAATTAAGAATCTTTCTCTTGAGTACTCTTTCCATCTTAACACAAGATCGCAAGGATAGAGTAGTTGGGGCAGGGGGCAGGGGACCATGCTCTTATGCGAAATCGAGGCCAATTGGCACAACTAGAGTTTTGCTGTGAGGGCTCTCTGCACCCCACATTGGTGAATGGCATCTGGGGTCTTAAAAGCTGCCAAGATGCCATCCAATGACACAGCAAATGGTACCAACTCAGCAGGAACGGACGCTCACTGAGGACCAAAACGACAACCTAGAAGGGTAAAGACAACCTAAAAGATAGAGAGACCCACATGAGTGGGTGCCTACATCGACTTGGGACCGAAAGAACCTGATAGCGCCTGGCCACCACCAGTGATAGCCGCGAAGGAGCGCACTAGATTGAGTCTCACTGGCAACACAAGAATAAAAAGGAGTGCATCCTGAGACTTCCACTAAAAGACCTCAGTTGACGGTCCAGCAGTTTCGAGGTTCCCCTGAGAGCATGGCCCCTGGCCCTGATGCTGCCTTGCCCATAAATCATCATGAAGGTCCACTCTTGGGACACTAATGGATTGAACTTGGCAATGAAGAGTGACCATATATTGGATGCACTTTATGGTTCTATACATCTATAGGATATCATCCTGCTCACCTCTGGCTGGAGGAAGGCCAGTGGGTGGCGAGGAGGAGCAAGAAGGCTGTTGGGAGGATGAGACATGTATGGAGCAGAGAGGAATAATGTGCTGTCACCAGACAGAGAGAGCAGTGGAAGCTGCATATAGGTAGGCATGTAAATTTATACGGGAATGTACATTTTCACTGAGTTATACTAAATAAAAAAAAAGAAAGAAAGAAAAGAATCTTTCTCTTGCTCTCTCTCTTTTCAATATAGCATAAAGTGCCTATTTGGTTGAGAACTGGAAAATACAAAAAAAAAAAAAAAAAAAGAAAGAAAGAAAATCACAAAAAGCTATCAGTCCTAAAAGTGTGTTTCTGTAAACATTTTAAGTTACTTTATTTTTTTCCAAAGCTAAAGCAAACAGTTGGTATCATACATTTGAAAGAATTGACAAGTTAATTTTTACATGATAATATGATTAAACATGCATAGTATAAAGCATTGTGAATAAATATAGTACATAGCATTTTTCTGATTATAAAAGTAATACAATACAGTAATAGGTGCTTATTATAAAAAATAGAAATACTAGAGAAATACAAAGAAAATTAAAGATCACTTATAACTGTAACACTTTGCTTTGGTCTACAAAATTGAATGGGTACCCACTACATACCAGGCATCGGCAGTCGAGAGTTGGAATCCCTGGTGACTCTGTGGTTAAGAGCTTGGCTGCCAAACAAAAGTTCAACTCCACTGGCCACTCCTTGGAAACACTGTGGGTAGTTTTGCTGCATCTTATGAAATTGTTATGAGTCTCAATTGATTCACTGACAACAGGACAGCACAAACAGAAGTAGAACAGTTAAGTAAGCCCACCACAAAAAAAAAAAAAGATTGAAAAGATAATTTAAAAACTCCAAAGGGAAAACAAAAAGCCCTGGCTTTGATGGGTTCATTGGAGAATTCTACCAAACTTTTAAAGAAGCATTAACACCAGCATGCTAAAAGATATTCCAGAGCATAGAAAAGGAGGGAATACTACCGAATTCATTCTAAAAAGACAACATAACCCTAATACCAAAACCAGATAAAACATACACACACACACTCACACACACACACAAATATACTGCCAACAAGTTGATTCTGACTCATAGTGACCCTGTAAAACAGAGTAAAACTACTTCATGGAGTGTCCAAGGAATGCCTACACCACCAGGATTTCTAAACCAGGTAAAACACCACAAAAAAAGTAAAATTAAAGACCAGTTTTTGTCATGAATTTAGATGCAAAAATGCTCAACAAAATTCTAGCCAATAGCATTCAAGAACTTACTAATATGACCAAGTGAGATTCATACTAGGGATGCAGGGATGGTTTTACATTAGAAAAACAATTAATGTAAACAACCACATAGAGGACAAGAATCACTTGTTTTATCAGTTGATGCAGAAAAGTCATTTGACAAAGTCCAACATCCACTACCTTAAAAACTCTCAGCGAAACAAGAATAGAACAGAAATTCCTCAACGTAATGAGGGACAGCTATGAAAAGGTCAAACTCAACATTATCCTAACTGAGAGTCTGAAAGCATTCCTCTTGAGAACAGAAACCAGACAAGGATGTTCACTGTCACACTTTTATTCAACATTGACCTAGAGATTCTAGTCAGAGCAATTGGACAAGATAAAGAAATAAAGTCATCCAAACTGGTAACCAAAAGTAAAAGTATCTCTAGGTGATAATGACATGATCTTGTACACAGAAAATCCCAAAGAATCCACAGAAATGCTACTGAAACTAATGGAAAAGTTTAGCAAAGTATCAGAATACAAGATAAATATAGATAAATCAGTTGGATTCCTTTCTACTGACAGAGATCATCAAAGAGGAAATCACCAAATCATTACCATTTATAGTAACCCCCAAATGTAAAATACCTATAAATAAATCTAACCAGAGATGTAAAAGAACTAAGCCAAGTGCCGTCGAGTCGGATCCGAAGACTTGACTGCAAGAAACCAAAAGAGACCTACATAAGAGGAGAAACTTACCTTGCTCTTGGACAGGAAATGTTGACATCATGAAAATGTCTATTCTTCTCAAAGTGATCTATGATTAAATGTAATAACAATACAGATTCCAATGGCATTTTTTAATGAGATGGATAAACAAATCACCAAATTCCTATGGAAAGGGAAGAAGCTCCAGATAAGTAAAGCGTTGCTGAAGAAGAACAAAGTAGAAGGCCTTATAGTACCTGATTTTAGAACACATTACACTGCCACAGTAGTCAAAACAGCCTAGCACTGGTACAAAAACAGATACATAGACCAATGAAACAGAATGGAAAATCCAGATACAACGTCCGTTTACAAGCAACTAATACTTGACAAAGGTCTGAAGTTAGTGAACTGGGAAAAAGATAATCCTTTAACAAATGATATTGGCATAACTAGATATCTGTCTGCAAATAAAGTAAAACAAGACCCATATCTCACACCATGCACAAAAACTAACTCAAGATGACTCAAAGACCTAAATAAAAACATCTAAAACAATAGAGCATGGAAGAAAAAATGAGGACAAAACAGCGTAGACAGACTACAGAATATTACTAACAATACACAAACATCAGAAGAGAAAATAGATAACTGGGATCGCCTAAAAATCGAACACTAAGCTCATCCAAAGACTTCACCAAATGAATAAGAAGACTACCTACAGACAGGGAAATAATTTCAGCTACAGTGAATCTGATTGATATCTAATCTTCATAATCTAAAATATACTGCAAAACTGCAACAAGTAACCCAATTAAACAATGAGCAAAAGATGTAAACAGACACTTCACCAAAGAAGAAATCCAGACAGCTAACAGATACCTGAGGAAATGCTCACCATCATTAGCCATTAGAGAAACCCAAATTTAAACCAAAATGAGATACTATCTTACCCCAATAAGGCTGCCATTAATAAAAAAAAAAAAAAAAAACCCACAAAATAATTAATGTTGGAGAAGTTGTTGAGAGACCTGGAACTCTTCTACACTTTTGGTGAGAATGTAAAATGATACAACAATCTGGAAATCTATATGACGCTTTCGTAAAAAGGAGGGAATAGAAATACCATGTGGTTCAGCAATCTCACTTCTTGGAGTGTAGCCCACAGATATAAGGGCTGTCACAGAAACAGATATATGCACGCCAATGTTTATAGTAGCACTATCCACAATAGCAAAAAATGGAATCAACCTATTTGTCCATCAACAGATGAATGAATAAACAATCTATGGCATATTTACACAATAGAATACTATGTAAAGAACAGTGATGATCTTAGGAAATATCTCACAATATGGAGTCACCTGTGAGACATTATGCTAAATAAAATTAGTTGTGAAAGGACATTGTATGAAGCCACTGTTATTGGGACTTAAGAACAAATTTAAACACAAAAGAAAATAATCTTTGATGGTCACATGGGTGGGGAAGGAAGGAGAAGGATATTCAGAGATTAGAGAGTTTTTCCACTTGTAACCTAAAAATGAGTCCTTAAATTCATAGCTCTAAATTCAAAATAGAATTTTTTCATAAATGATATGAAAATTGTTTGGTTCTGCTACCCATGAGAAATACATTTTTGATATATTACTGAGCAAACTACATACTCCTAACACACAAAAGTGAAACCACTAAATGTTTATTTTCTTACATAGTAGCTGTGAGCTCTATTAACATAATAACCTGACTCAAACACTATTGTCTTTCTACTAGAATTTTTAAATACTTAAATGACAATTAGTCATCAACAGTGGATCAATTTCAATTAGATTATTCTAAAATCAAATCAACTACCTGTTCTAATCACTCAATAAAGAAGAGAGATATGCTTTTATGTATTATACAACCAAACTCAAACCAAGCCCATTGCCATCAAATCAATACCAACTTATGGTGACCCTAAAGGACAGAGTAGAACTATCCCATAACATCTCCAAGGGGCAGGTGGACGATTTGAAATACAAACCTTCATATTTGTGGCCAGAGCCCTTAAGCACTGTGTAACCATGGCTCTGTATTAAATAGCAGTGTCTTAATAATTTTAAATCTCTGTATACAATAAGATGTCACATTTCTAAAGCTTTTATTAAATTTCCAAAGGTTTCTTTGGTCGCCCTAAAGTATGTAGAAACCTAAATACAATATGAAGAAATCATGCACTTTCTTTTTTAAAACAGAACTCCTTTTATTATGATGTACAAAAAAGTAGTACGCAGAGAGACAACCGTGAGAATCAGAGACTGTCTTAAGTGTCTTCTCTGCACCAGCAGCATCAGAATTATATGGGAATTTGTTTGAAATGCCTGTTTCTGCATCCCACCTCAGAAGGTCTGAATCAAAGGCTCTGCGATGGGGCCCATCATCTGTGCTGTAGCAAGCCTCCCCAATAATTTTGATGAGAACATTTCCCTAAGTGGATGCACAGCAACTAAGCAAATTTAAAAATCACAAAGAAATGGTAAAAAACACAAGGAGAAGTAAGCAGGAGAACAGAATAACATAGTCCGTATGCCATGTGTACTAGAAAGAGCTTGACATATAAATCCAGTTTCCTCCTATTACCAGTTCAGTTGAGAGCACAGTTACATCACAAAGATTGGGCATATGCCCAGAATTTGTGGATAACATCTGAAGAGACAGCTTTTATATCATGAGCATGTTAGAGGATAAAGGAAATTCTAGAATACATATTACTTGAAAGAAATATAGCTGAAGAAAAACTATTGTTTATTAATTTATTTACAATTCAAAACAAATTTTAGCAATTTCAATTTATGATTTACCTAGAAATGTTCTTTGTGACATCTCCTTTAATTTATTAGCAGTGTTTTGCAAAATATTTATGGTTAAATCAAAAGTATTTGAAGTTGTAGATATTAAAAGCATGCATTGCTTGAGTTTCTGTTTATGGTAATGGAAAATTTGGCAGCAGATATTGGTGATGTTTGCACAACATAATTAATGTAATTGATGTCACTGAGTTGTGCAGATGAAAGACAGTAAATTAACAAATGATGTGTTACATGCATTTTTAGAACCATAAAAAATGTATATGTTGCTTTGTTAGTTTTCAAACAGCAACTATTTTGCGGAAAAATTTCCATTTCTGCTGCAGAATTATTCTACCCTTTTTAATGTGCTTTCTTACTACAGTGATAACCTCATACAGACTACATCTGCAAATCTCTTCTACCTCTAGCTTTGGACTGGGTTTGGAAAACAGAAATCCTCCAAAATCAGAGAGAACAGGAAAAACATTCCCCACCACCTTGTTATAGGGACCACCAAGGCCTGGTAGCTTCCCTAGACACAAAGGTCTCTTTCCAGGTCATCCTTTGCAAATAACTCTTTTTTCCAAGGATGTAATAGTTCACTTTATTCCATTACCCTTTTAAGCCTAGGTGTGGTTACGGTGCTTTCCCAGATTATTGCAATAACTCATATTTTCCACAAATCCAGCTGGTTATTGTTGTTAGTTGCCATTGAACTGGTGTTGATTCGTGACAATCCTGCTGTCAGTTTATGTACCATTCTTGACGGTCCACGAGATGTAGATTTGACTGTTGTGATCTTTGGGGTTTTCCTTGGCTAATTTCAGAAGTAGACATCTGGGCTTTTTTTCCTTGTCTACTGTAACTCAAGATTAAAGCAACACACAAGCCTCTGTTGACAAATGGGTTGTGGCTGTTCATGTGGTTCATTAATCAGAATGGAACCTCTGTCTCCCACATGGAATGCAAGAATTCTGCCTCTGAAATATCCAGGCCTTAAAATCCTGCCTACTCTTTTGTAAATTTATTTTCGGTATACTCTCCTTTTAAGTGTGACATCTAGTTCCTGCTAGAACTGTGGGTGATTGATTTAGTTACTTTTGATCACAGTAGTAATGATTTACAAACAGCTAATACACAGGCAGAAATCCTGGTGGCATACTGGTTAAGTGCTACAGCTGCTAACCAGAAGGTTAGCAGTTCAAATCCACCAGACAAGCCTTAGAAAAAATCTATGGGGCAATTCTAATCAGTCCATATGGTCTCTATGAATCAAACTGATTCAATGCCCTGGGTTTGGTTTTTGGATTACACAGATATTAAGACACTGGCTGTTTTTTGCTGGAAGTGATAATGGGAGAAAAACCAGAAATTCGTATTTTTAGTCATATGCTAAAGATTAAGTAGGAAACCCTGGTGGTGTAGTGGTTAAGTGCTACCGCTGCTAACCAAAAGGCTGGCAGTTCAGATCCACTAGGTGCTCCTTAGAAACTCTATGTGGCAGTTCTACTAGGTCCTGTAGGGTTGCTATGAGTCGAAATCTACTCGACAGCACTTTTTTTTTTTTAAACAGATTAAGGGAGAATATGAAGGATGTGCTCATAAAGATTGAATGGAGAGGAGCTTAGAGAGGTGACTGATTAGACAGAAAATGCACAGAATCATAAAAGTTCTATCAAGAATTTACAGTTAAACATTTCAGTTTATGGTTATTTTGTGCCAGACATGGTGCAGTTGTAGCCCTGTAAACACACAGTGGATAAAAGAGACATGGTCCTTGTCTTCAAAGGTGAAGGCAATGTCAGAAGTATGCATAACATCTAGAAGGAAGGAGGGATGGGCTCACAAAGAAAAAGAGAGTACATTTGAGGAATTAGAATAAGTTTAATGTATTTGATAATCCTGACAGATTGCAAAGTTAAAAAAAATCATGACGTAGACTGATGTATATTCGTATTAACATTATCCCTAACAGTAAAAAGAGATGCAAACCAAGGAGGAAGACTTTGCTAGGTATGGGAAGGAAGGGCTTTTGGAAGCTATAATCAACAATGTTGTCTTTCTTTCAACTTCAAACTTTGAAAGTTAAAGTTTAAGAGGCTCACAGTTTCAACAGATGGAGAGAGATGATAATCTGACTTTGAACATTCCTTATTTTTTCTACTTATTAAATATTATTTTAGACTCTAGAATTTTCTGGAAACATTCTGATAGCAGATTGGATATCCGGAGTAATAAAGCTGAATATTCAAGTAACGTAAAATTTATTTGTGTGATTCCTTTAGAAAGAGAATTTTTGGAAAGGCAGTTAAGTCTAACTTAGTTGATATATTACAAGGCCATCACACTCGCCAGAAGTTGTAAGAATTTAACCTTGTATTTTCTTCAAAAAGTTTTGTTTTCATCTGAAATTGATCTGTGTATATAAATCATAAGATAGAAACTCTATTTCTTCCCATGTGATAACCAGTTATTTCAGCCTCATTTATCAAGTTTTTGCTCAAATAGCTCTGATCACTCATATATCAAGTAACTAAATATATTGTATCTATTTCCAAGCTCCTTATATTGGTCCTGTGTTCCAATTGTCTGCCTCTGTGTCAATAACAAGCTATCTAAATTAATCCAGATTTACAATAAATTTATTAAAATATGTAAAGAAAAATTGCATGTTAATAAAAATGAATGAACTTGAAAGGGATTAAAATGACTATTTTTAAATAGTCATCAAAGGGGAAACCTTGGAGGCATAGTGATTAAGTGCTATACCTGCTAGCCAAAAGGTTGGCTGTTTGAATCTGCAAGGCACTTCTGGGAAGCTTTATGGAACAGTTCTACTCTGTCTTACAGGATTGCTATGAGTCAGAACCAACTCCACAGCAGTTGGTTTGGTTTTATCTTATTCAGCAAAATAAACTTAATGTTGAGGGAAAAAGGCAAATATAGAAGTATGTATACTCCATCATTTACATAAAATTTAAGATCACATATTGTATGGATGATTATATATACAATTATATATTGCTGAATGATACATATGTGTACAGAACAGTGCGTTAGATGCTGCAGGGTGTTAGGGAGCATTTTTACTCATATAACCTTGACATTCTACATTTGTTTCCCAACTGCACCCTCTCCCCATGAGGTATTTATTGTACACACTCTATGTTATTTTTTTTTTTTAACAATAACATGTAGTAATGTAAAAAAAAAATTGGCACAGCAGCACTGACAAAAATATCTGCTGTGGGGGAAGATGCAGTAGGCAAACAAATGTAGAAGGCATGCATTATTTGAGTAAAAATTGTGATAGAGTGAAAACATAAATGTAGGCAATTAAACGATACGAGGAAAGAGCAGGACGTTCCACGGGTGGGGTAGATAACAGTTTTCAGACACGAGTGTAATATTTTCTTTTCCTGAATGAGTGATAGTTTTCCAAGGAATGTGTTATCTTTTTGACTTTTTTTATACGTTTGACTAGAGTCTGTAGATGTTGCAAGTGGTTAACGTTTGAGCTGCTAACAAAAAGGTGGGAGATTCATGTTCACCCAGAGGGACCTTGTAAGAAAATCCTGGTGGTCTACTCTCAAAAAATTAACCACTCAAAATTTTATGGGGCAGAATTCTGTTCTGATATGCATGAAATCATCATGAGTTAGAGCTGATTCTACAACTACTGGCATGCATTTGACTATACTAAAATAACATGTCTATGGTTTCAAAATGCCAGTCAAAGTAGGTGTTTCAAAGCAGGCCCCAACAATGTTCTGCAGAAGGTCTTCGGCCCTGGAAGGAAGTGCTGAGGCGCCCAGCAGAGCGTTGTGATAGACACTGCATGCTGTCATAAAGACTCACATAGCACCTAGTGCAGGAGGTCAACAAACATGCGGTGAAGGCTCATGTTTGGAGCACATGAGAGGCTTTCCCAGAAAGTTTCCGAAATACTTGTAATGCAGAGCTGAAGACTTTTCAAAAGCCTAGACATTCTCTGTGAGTAAATAGATTTACCCAGTAGGGCAATTCAGGTAACTTATAATTTCTTTCATATACTTATTTTCTGACCTTGAAAAAAGTCTACAGAGAACCACGGAACTAGAAGTTTGATATTTTTAAATGACAACAAAATCTCAATTGAAAATAGATTGATGGATGAGTCAGTAGAGATACTTATTAGGTATTGAAGAGTTCACATAATTTTAATTAATTCATATAATTATTAATATCTAATACCACCGTTTACCATTAAATAACATTCCACTGTGAAGATAGGAAAAACAAATATGAGACTTTGACAATCAAATGGAAGGTACTTATTGTTTAATTTCCTTACAAAACAACAGTGATTCAACATAGGAAACACAATGCAGTGTTTATAAAAACAACTAATGGAGAGTTTTTTTGTTAAATTGGAGAGATAAAGGGATTTAAGTTCTCTCATTTGAGCTTAAAGGATTTACTCTTAAGGTTTGCAGGACAGAAGACAGGCAATGTCTTCACTTTTTTTTTTTTTTTTTTTTGGATCTTCAAATATCACAGTTGCTTTCAGAACTCGTTTGAAGCGTTGTCAGTTTTACTAAGGTTCAACCGCCCCTCATGCAGAAACAAAGGTTTACATCAAGGATAAAATAAGTTTTTAACTTCTCATAACAGAGCAGTAACTTTTCTATTCAGTGACCCTTAGTAAAAATAAAACACAAAGGCATTTTGTACCTATAGTTTAAGTATCAGAAAAGAGCTGACAAGGTTTACTAACTTTGCTAGCAAATCAAGAATGTGTATGTTGGCAGTTACTCTTTTTAACTCAAAAGCCAAATAAATGGGAAAACTTACTAAATATAGTATTTCCTTTCATGTTTTGCTTTTCTGATTTACAGAGTTTTGTAAAATCTCCTCTTGTTTCTTCAGAAGCCCCTAATTCTACACACACACATTGTTTTTGCAATTCACATATATTCTACTGAAGTTTATCAAGCAGACTGATGTCCTCCATATTCTAATGCTGCTTGTTTTCTTAGATGAGAAAGGATATTCACAACTCCTATCATACTGAGATGATTCTTGAATTATTTTACTCATAAGAAGGCAATTGATATTGGAAAATCAAGCAACAGCCCGAAAAATGATAGCTCACATTTTCAAGGGAAAAACCTATTTAAGTGTTTGCAATCAATTTTTTTCATTGTAAGTATATATATGTATATGTTTATTTATATAAATAAATATATAATATATATACATATATGTGCATGGGTCGGATCCAACTAGAGGGCACTTGGCTTTTGGCTTGGCATATGTGCATGGCAAAACATTTGTCATTCAAATTTTTTGCATGCACCATTCAGTAAAAACATTGTTTAGTACCATTAAACAACAGAAATTCCTGAGCAATAAAAACAAATGAAGTTCTGATACAGGCTACAACATGGGTGAATGACAGATACACTTTGTTGAGTAAATGTAGTGAATCACAAAAGGACACAAGTTGTGTGATACCATTTATAAGAAATATGTATAAGAGGCAAAAGTATAGAGAACAAAGTTTATTAGAGGTTACTAGGGCAAACACGTACTCTTTTCTTGCTTAATTTTATTTTTTATTAATTACAGTAAAAGATTAAATTTCTAACATCTATCAATTATCTCTATGACAAACCCTTCCCCCCCATGAAGCCAACACAGTCATTTTCTTTTGTGAATAATTCTCTTGTTAAGTCCTTATAACGGGAGTCTCATACAAAATTTGTCCTTTGGACACTGATTTCACTCAGTACGATCTCTTTCATATGAGACCATGCTATGTGATGTTTTCTAAAATTCTCGTTTTTTATTATAGCATAGTGTTCCATTGAGTATATGTACCACTGTTTGCTTATCCATTCATCTGTTGATGGGCATTGGGGTTGATTTAAACTTTTGGCTATTGTGGACTGTGCTGCAGCAAACATTTGTATACATGAATCTGTTCATGTGACAGCCTTTGTTTCTGAAGGGTAAATTTCAAGCAGTGGAATTATGGGATCAAATGGTACACTTATTCCCAGCTTTTTAAGGAAGTGCCAGATTGTTTTCCAAAGAGGTTGTGCTGTTTTGCAATCCCACCAACAGTGCAGGAGAGTTCCAACTTCTCCACAGCCTCTCCTGCATTTGTTGTTTTGTGGTTTTGGGGCTATGGCCAACCTTGTTGGGGTGAGGTGGTATCTCACTGTAGTTTTGATTTGAATTTCTTTAATAGCTAATGATCAGGAACAATTCTGCATGTGTCTTTTGGCTGCCTGGATATCCTCTTAAGAGAAATGTGTATCTCCTTTACCTACTGCTTAATTGGATTGTTTATCCTTTTCTCTTTGATATTTTGTAATACCTTATAGATTATGTAAATCAGACGTCGGTCTGACATACAGTTGTGAAGTATTTTTTTCCCATTCCGTAGGTGGTCTTTCAATTCTTTTGATGAAGTCTATGGATGAGCAAAGGTCTTTGATTCTTAGTGATTCCCATTTATTTATTTTCTCTTCTGTCGATTGTGCTTTGTTTATCAGATTTTGAAGTCTGTCTACATTGTTTATTAAAACTTCCATTGTTGATTCTATTTTATCTCCGATGAGCTTTATCATTTTAGATTTTATCTTTATGTCTTTTATCCAATTTGAGAAGGTACAAGATATGGGTCTTGTTTCAATTTTTTGCAGGTGGATATCTAATTGTGCCAGCACCACTTGTTAAAAAGATCGTTCTTATCCTAGTTTAAAATCTTGAGGCCTTTGTCAAATATCAACTGTTTATAGAAGGATGGCAGCATCTCTAGTGTCTCAACCCTGCTCCATTGGTCTATATGTCTCTTTTTGTACAAGTACCAGGCTGTTCTGACTACTATGAAAGTTTAATAGCTTCTAAAGTCAGGTAGTGAGAGGTCTCCCAGTGTGTTCTTCTTCTTCAGTAGCGCTTTACTTATCCGAGGTTTCTACCCTTTCTAAACAAAATTGATGATTTGTTTCTCCATCTCATTAAAAAATGTCACTGGAAGTTGTATTGGCATTGCATTATATAAGTAGATTGCTTTGGGCAAAATAGACGTTTTCACAATGTTGAGTCTTCCTGTCCACAAGCAGCATAGATTATTCCATTTATGTAAGTCTCTCTTAGTTTCTTGTAGTAAGGTCTTATAGTTCTCTTTGTAAAGATCTTTTATTTCTCTGGATAGATTATTCCTATTGGGGGCTACAGTAAATGGAATTGATTTGGTGTTTTCTTCTTTAATAATCTCACAGTTGGTGTAAAGGAATCTTACTGATTTACTTACATTTATCTTGTATCCTGTTACTTTGCTAAACTCCTCTGTTAGTTCCAGTAGTTTACTTATAGATTCCTTTGGATTCTCTGTATGAACAATCATATCATCTGCAAATGGGGAGTTACTCTTTTTAATTCTAAAGTCAAATAAACACGAAAATTTATTAAATGCTTGTTGCACATATTCATTGCACATTATTCATTGCACACATCTAGTTCAGTCTCTATTAGATAAATAGATTGCTGTCATTTTCTGAAAATTCTATTATGGAGAAGGAATCTTGATGATGCTGTAGTTAATAGTTAAGCTGCCATCATAGATTGTATCCCCCCAAAAATGTGTGTAGCAATTTATCTAGGCCATTATTCCTGGTACTGTGTGATGTTCCTATATACTGTAAACCCTGCCTCTGTGGTGTTAAATGAGGAAGGATGAGTGGCAGTTATGTGGTGGGTCGGACTCAGTGGGTAGGATTGTATTGTGCCTTCAGGAAGTCTCTGGGGATATAAAAGACACAGAAGCAAGCAGAGAGTTGAGGACCTCGTATCAGCACAAAGCACTGCTTGGACTAGAGCAGAGCACATCCTTTAAAAAGGACCTGGAATCCCAGCACCTCAGAAACTCCCAGTCTAGGGAAAAATTGATGACAAAGGACATCCTCCAGAGCGAACAGAGAATGCCTTCTCCTGGAGCTGATGCCCTGTATTTGAACTTGTAGACTACTGGATTGTGACAGAATAAAATTTAGCTTTATAAAGCCATCCACACCTGGTATTTCTGTCACGGCAGCATTAGATGCCTAAGACAGAATTCAGTAGCAAGAGTAGGGTAGAGGGAGGGAGGGTGATGTTGGGCACATCCAGATGCTTATGGCTCAGGATGGGAGCCTCACTGTGGCTGGTGCTGATGACGATGATACACATTCAAAACAGACTGTGAAGGTTGGTGAATCCCAAGACAGCAGGCAATACTGAAATGTTTCTTCTGATTCACATAGCTACAGGATCTGGCATCTCTTGAGTGACCACTGAGCAACCTGATGACAAGTTGATTACACTGACCTACTTCCACCATGGAAAAGGCAGTGCTTTGTCCTAGTGGAATAGATAGTCTGGATATTAATTTGTCTTCCCTGGACCCCATTCTTCTGTCAAAACTACCACCTGTGTACTTACAGGAGGCCTTATCTACCATCATGGCAACACATGCATCATTGCCTCTGATCAAGGGACTCACTTCACAACAAATAAAGTGTGGCAGTGGGCCCATACTCATGGAATTCACAGGTACCCCATCATCTTGAAGCAGGTGGCTTAATAGAATGATGGAATGGCCTCCTAAAGACACAATTAGAGCACCAAATAGTTAGAAATTTCTTACAGGCTAGGAAAAATGTTCTCATGGAGGCTGTATATGCTGTAAACCAGTGTCCAGTATACAGTGTTGTTTCTCCCATAGCCAAAATTCACTGTTCTAGAAATTAAAGGGTGTAGAACTACCCTCTGTTACCCACTTTCAAGGTTTTTGTTTCTTGTGCCCATGACCTTATGTTCTGCAGGTCAAGAGACTTTAGTTCCACAGGGAGAAACATCACTAGTTCCATTCAACTTGAAGCTAAAAATGTCTCCAGGCCACCTGGGCTCCTTGTGCCTCTGGATCCACAGGCAAAGAACGGAGTTACCATACTGGCTGTTGTGACTGATGCTGACTATCAAGATGAAATCAGACTGATATTGCATAGTGGAGGTAAAGAAGAGTATGTTCAGAATGCAGGTGATTCCTTAGGGTGCCACTTAGTACTACCATGTCCTATGATTAAAGTCAGTGGAAAACTATAACAATTAAATTCCTATAGGAGTAGTGAGAGCTCACACCTTTCAGGAATGAAGGTTTGGGTCACCCCAAGGCAAAGAACCAGTTCTATTCTGCCCTATCATGTTGCGGTGAGTCAGAATCGATTCAGTGACAACTACTGTTGTGTGTATGTGCTTATGTGAAAAGTGAAATTCTTTCTAGTTCTAATTTGCCTCTGTTATTTATACAGTATGTATATTTCCTCTAAATTTGGAGACCCTAGTCATGCTGTCCACATAGAATAAAGGAAGGGAAATTAGAGTCAGACTGGGGACTGCATCTCACTAAAGACAATGACTGGTGATGGAGAATTTAAAAATACACTTAACATTTATATTTACTTTGAAGTCCATGGCAGGTTCACAAGTTAGAGGAGTAAATCAATATGCTTCCAAAGCACTACGTGATGCATTATAAAATAAACACAGACATGTAAGTTGCATTACCCAATATTGTCTTTAAAACACATGTCACTGCTTCACTTAATTATGAGATTATTGACTTTCAAAATTATTTCTCCCACAGAACCTCTTCTTTAGATGAAATCTTAGCCAAGAGCATAAACAAATAAAACAGATAAAAGTGAAGTGATTCTATTGAAAATGAGAATAAATGACAAGGCTTTTCAGCTTCAAAATACTAAGCATTCTCTTCATCCCCTCAGTTTCTGTGGCATTGTCTATAGCTCTCACCTCATGCCAAATTACACACTTCTTTGAATTTTACTTTTATGTAACTCTATTGTATCTCTTCAATTAAATTGTGAGCTCTGTGTGAAAGACATCCCATTCAACACTTTACATCTCCGTTAATGCAATGGCAGTGTCTATCATGTATTAGATGTTCTGTACATGTCTCCACATTAATTGAATATGATAGTGAAAGTACAGATTTACAAATAAAAATTCATTTTTTTTCTCTAAATTTTGTGTGTGTGTGTGGTGGTTAAGACTGTGTCAACTTGGCAACTCCATGTTTACCTGCTGTATCAAGTGGTAGGAGGGAGCCTGTGGTGACTTCCATCCCCTCAGCTCTCATCTTTCTGCCTTCAGCCACTTAACTTTCTGTCTACTCACATTGCCAGCAGCTCCTACTCTCTTTTGCCTTTGGTTCCTGGACTTGAACCAACAGCTGTTAGTTCCTCAACTCTTGCAGCCTGCACTTGAGAGTCCTGTTCCTTGACCTGCCAGTCTTTGGGTTAGCCACCCCTGCAGCTCCATGAGTCAGCAGGGAACTCGCAGTCTCACCGCCAGCTTGGGATCCAGCTGCCCAGGCAGCCAGTGATCTAGAACTCTGGTCTCTGATCTGTGGACCTTGGGTTCACCAGCTCCTGCGGCCACGTGAGGCTTGTGCCAGCATTTGGGACTTTCAGTTTCTATAATTGTGTGAGCTGTTTCCTTTATATATAAGTCTTGCATTGTACTTTGTATATAAATCTTTCTTGTACATATATGTATTACTAGTTTTGTTTCCCTAGAAAACCCAGCCTAAGACAATGTGTGTTCCCTCAGAGCCCATAGAGTCACACAGTTAAAAACAAAAATCAGAATCAAAGTGACATGTGCCATAAATATCAGAGCTGTAAGATCTGTTGCCATCAAGTTGGTTCCAGTTTCTAATCACACCATAGGACAGAGTAGAACTGCCTTATAGGATTTCCAAGGAGTGGCTGGTATATTTGAACCACTGATCTTTTAGTTAGCAGCTCAGCGATCTGCCACTGGATCCCCAGAACTCTAACAAATTTATACATATCGGAAAAATAAATTGTATATAAATGTATCAAACAAATCTCACAGTGAACTAGTGCATAAAATCATCCTTGATCGGGCTTTACATGCAATGTGGGCACATAGAATTTAAAAATATGTAATAGATTTTCTTTTTAAAGTATGGCTCAGATAAAATTCTGCTTTAACTTGCTGAACTAAAGGTTTTACTGAGTTGACAAATGACTTCAATTTTACAATAAGTAGACATATGATGAGGAGGATGAAAAGGAACAGGAAGATGCTAGAGATACTTTCTTCCTTGTTCTTGTCTCCATATCGAGCTAAACTTGTGCCACACACACACACACACACACACACACACACGCACACATATGTCATGCATATGCAGATGGACAATCACTTTGAACTTTCACCAGCCTTTCTATGGATTCTGTTTTTTGAAATGTTATTTGAAGGTTTCAACAGCAGCAACACACGTATCTTGTACTTATTTCAATTAAAATAAATTGCACTGACAATAAATAGCAGGGGTATTGAAAGGTTGTATTCTGAATTTTAAATAATTTTCCATAGAATCCCCCAAAATATATATATGCATATACATATACACACACACATATATATGCCTGTGTGCATATATATGCGTATGTTGTTGCTGTTGTTGTTGAGACATGCTGTAATGGTTAAAAAAGTTGAAGCCACTTTTTCAATCCAGCTTCATGAGGGTCTTCCACTTTTCCATTGACCCTCTGCTTTACCAAACATGATTCCTTCTCTAGGGATTGATCCCTCCTAACAACGTATCCAAAGTATGCAAGACACTTTCTCACTATCCCTGCTGAAAGCAGAGAATACCAGAAAAGATATTTACCTATGTCTTATTGACTATGCAAATATATTCAACTGTGTGGCTTACAACAAATAATGTGAAGAATAGGAAATCCAAGACTTTTAACTTTGCTCGTGAGGAAACTGCACATGAATAAAGAGGCAGTCTTTCAGAGAGGACAAGGTGCTACTGCATGCTCTAAAGTCGGGAAAAGTTTGTACCAATGTTGAATCCTTTCTCCATACTTACTGAGTCTGTGTGCTGAGCAAACAACCTGAGAAGCTGGGCTATGTGACAAAGAACACAGCATTAGGAGCACTAGAAGATTTGTTAACAACATGACATATGCAAATCACACAGCCTTGCTTGCTGAAAGTGAAGAGGACTTGAAGTACTTTCTGATGAAGAAAAAGAGACTACAGCTTTTATTATTGTTTACATCTCTACATAAATAAAACAGTCCTCACAATGGGGCCAGTAAGCAACATCATAATATGTGGAGAAGGATTGAAGTTGGCAAGGATTTCATTTTACTTGGATACAAAATCAGTACTCATGGAAGTAGTAATTAAGAAATCAAATAACATTTGCAAATCTGTTGCAGAAGACCTCTTTGAAGAGTTGAAAAGCAAAGATATTTCTTTAATAACTTATATGAAACTGACATAAGTCATATTGTTTTCAATTACTTTGTATGCCTGTGGAAGTTGGACAATGAATAAGGAAGAGTGTTGAAGAATTGGCACTTCTGAGTTATAATATTGGGGAAGAATGTTGAACATACCTTGAGCTGTGAAAAGAATGAACAGATCAATCTTAGAAGAAGTATAGCCAGAGTCTTCCTTGGGAAGCAAGGTTGATGAGACTTGATCTCACACTCTTTGGACATGTTATCAGCAAGGACTAGTTTCCGGAAGTGGATATCATGCTTCATAGAGTAGAGGATCTTAGAAAAAGAAGAGAGGCTCTCTGTGAGATGGCTTAACGCTGTAGGTATGTCAAGGACTGAGTTGTGTCTCCCCAAAAATATGTGTAGCAATTTGGCTAAGTCATGATTCCTGGTTTTATGTGATGTACCTATATATTTTAAGTCCTGCCTCTACGATGGTAATGACAATGGATACTGGTGGTTGTGTCAGCAAGGCTGAGTTCAATGTGTATCGTGCCTTGAGGCAATGCCTTGAGATACACGGGAAAGGAAAATAAGCAGAGTACTGGGGACCTCCTGCCACCAGAAAAGAAACAGTGCCGGGGCAGAGCTGATGCTTTGGACGTCAGTAGCTTCCAGTCCAGGCAAGATTGATGAAAATGAAGTCCCTCCAGAGCTAATACAGAAAGACTTCCCTTGGAACTGATGCTCTGAATTTGGACTACTAGCCTGCCTTTAAATTTTTTTCTTTTTTTTTTTTACCTGTGATTTAGTGAAAGTATACACCAAATGAAATTTTCCTGCCTGCCTATTTGCGGCTCCTTCTCTTCTCCTTGCTCGGTGACAGCACAATCCTCGTTTTCATTCTATATATATTGTATCCTCTTGACAATTTCCCATCCCCCCTTCCCCCACCTCCTCTCCCTTCTACTAAGATGCCAGTAGGACAGCATCCTATAGATGCATAGAATCATAAAATGCACATACCGTATGGTCACATTCTGTCCCCCAGTACAGTCCATTCTTGTCTGAGGAGTTGACCTCAGTAATGTTTTCTGGTCAGGGGCAGCAGCAGTTCTAGGGTCCATGCTCCCAGGGGAATCCCCAGGCCGCTGGACCATCAGTTGTGCTATTTTAGTGGAGTTCTTGAGGTGTACTCTGCTTTTTTGCATGTTGCCACTGGGACTTGACATTGTGTGCCTCATCATGAGTGTTTTTGGTGGTGGCTGGGCCCCTTCTGGTCCTTCTGGTCACATACTGATACAGTAAATAATTCACATGGGGCCTTCTGTCTCTTGGACTCTTTTTCCTTTGTGTCTCTGCTGTTCTTGGTGATTATCTGATCCAGATGAATTGGGACCATTTTGTGTACCTCAGATAGCAGTTTTCTAGCTTTTAAGACCCCAGACACCACTCACCAATATGGGGTACAGAAGATGCTCCTAACAATAAGCTGCTTTTGCCCATTGGCCTAATGTCCCCTGAGAGCATGATCTCCAGATCCCCGGCACTGCTGCTCTACACTTGCAATACTAGGTTAAGATTACAAGAGTTTTCAGTCTATATTGAAAGCCAGTTCAGTTGATCTTTCTACTGCATGCTGCAAATGCTTTCACTGAACCAAATTTCTATCAACTATCTAATCTATGACCAGACATCTCCCCTTTCCTCTCAGTTGCAAACCTTGAAGTCTTTTTTCTGTACATGAGTCTATTTTCAAGTCCTTACAGTGGGAGCGTTGTACAAATATGTCCTTGTGCTGCTGACTGATTTCACTCAGCGTAATGTCTTCCAGTTGAAACCAGGTTATGAGATGCTTCTTAAAATCATGACTGCTCTTTATCATTGCATAGTGTTCCACTGAATATATGTACCATAGTTTGTTTATCCATTCATCTTTTGTTGGACATTTGGATTGATTTCATCTTTTTGCTATGTGGACTGTGTTGCAATAAACATTCATGTTCATATTATCTGTTCATGTAACTGTCGCTGATTCTATCGGATATATTCCGAGAAGTGGGATTACTGGATCAAATAGTATATCTACATCCAGCTTTTAAGGAAGCATCAAATTGCTTTCCATAGAGGTTGTACCATTTTGGAAGTCCACCAGCACTGTAGCCTTCCAAGCATTTGTTGTATTGTGTTTTTTGGATCATCGCCAACCTTGCTTGAGTGAGATGGTATCTCATTGTAGTTTTGATTTGGATTTCTCAAATAGCTAATGATCATGAGTATTTCCTTATGTGTCTTTTGGCGGCCTGGATATCTTCTTTTGTGAAGTGTCTGCCCATCTCCTTTGCCCATCACTTAATTGAATTATTTACTATTTTCTTGTTGACATTTTGCAGTACCTTGTAGATTATGGAAATCAGATGTCAGTCTGACATGTAGTTGACAAATATTTTTTTTCTCATTCTGTAAGTGGTCTTTTAATCCTTTTGATAAAGTTCTTGGATAACCCCAAGTGTTTGACTCTTAGTACTTCCCACTTATCTGTTTTCTCTTTTGTTGATCATGCTTTGTTTGACAGATTTAGAAGTCTAAGTTGTGTGTGAAAACTTCCTTTGTTGATACTACTTTTTCTTGCATTATCCTTATCATTTTAGATTCGATATTTAGGTATTTTATCCAATTTTAGGTAGTTTCTGTGTAAATTGTAAGATGTGGGATTTGTTTCCATTTTTTGCAGATAGATATCCAATTTTGCCAGCACAGTTTGCTAAAGGGAATACTTTTTACCTCAGTTTACAATTTTAGGGTCTTTGTCAAGTATCAACTGTTCATAATAGAATGGCAGCATCTCTGGGGTCTCAACACCATTCCATTGGTCTATATGTCTCTTTTTGTACCATTACCAGGCTGTTTTGAGAATTGTGGTAGTATAATGGGTTCTAAGGTTGGGTAGTGTGAGGCCTCCCACTGTGTTCCTCTTCTTCAGTAGTGCTTTCCTTATCCAGGGATTCTTCCTTTTCCAAAATAGGTGATTTGTTTCCCATCTCATTAAAATATGCCACAGGAATTTGCATTGGAATTGCATTCTATATATAGAACACTTTGGGTAAAATAGACATTTTCACAGTGTTAAGTCTTCCTAATTATGAGCAGGGTAGTTTTCTCCATTTATGTAAGTGTGTCTTGGTTTCTCGCAGTAAGGTCTTGCAGTTCTCCTTTTGAATGGGTCTCTTATTTGTCTAGTTAGATTTATTCCTAGATATTTTATCTTCTTAGGGGCTATAGTAAGTGGTATTGGTTTGATGATTTTTTCTTTGATGATGTATTTGTTGATATAAAGGAATCCTATTTGTTTACTTATGTTTATCTCATATCCTGACACTTTGCTGAACTCTTCTATTAGTTCCAGTAGTTTACTTACGGATTCTTTAGGATTCCCTGTGTAAACAATCATATCATTTTCAAATAGGGAGACTTTTAGATCTTCTTTGCTGATTCAGATGCCATTTATTTCTCTGTCTTGTCTAATTGGTCTGGCGAGAACTTCTAGTGCAATGTTGAATAGAAGTGGTGAGAGACGGCATCCTTGTCTAGTTTCCGTTCTCAAGGGGAATGCTTTCAGTCTCTCTCTATTCAGGATGATGTAGGTTGTTGGCTTTGTGTAGTTGCCCCTTTTTATGACTAGGAATTTGCCTTCTATTCCTATTATGCTTCCTTCAGGTTTTTAAATCTGTTAGTGTACAGTCTTTCATAGTGTTCTGTTATGATACTTTTGATTTCAGCTTGGTCTGTTCTGATATCTCCCATCTCGTGTCTTATTGGGGTTATTTGTTTCCTCTCCTGTTTTTCTTTTGTAAATTTAGCCAATGGTTTTCCAAGTTTGTTGACTTTAAAAAAAAAACAAAACAACTTTTGGTTTTGTTAATTTTTTCAATTGTTCTGTTCTCTAAATAATTTAGTTCGGCTCTAATTTTTAAGATCTGTTTTCTTCTAGTGTCTGAGGGATTTCTATGTTACTCTCTTTATACTTATTCAAGCTGTAGGGTTAATTCATTGCTTTGCACCATCTCTTCCTTTCAGATGTGTGCACTGATAGAGATAAACTGACCTCTGAGCTCCACTTTGACTGTGTCCCATAGGTTCTGGTAGGAGGTGTTTTCATTGATATTTGAATCCATTAATTTCTTTATTTGATTCTTGATTTATTTTGTAACCCATGGCTTTTTGAGCACGGTGTTGTTCAGTTTCCATGCATTCAAATTTCTATCTATGTTTTTTATGCTATTGACTTTGACTTTTACAGCTTTATAGTCTGAGAATATGCTTTGCAATAAGTCTGTTGTTTGGATTTTGTTGAGATTTGCTTTGTATACTAACACATGGTCTATTCTGGAAAATGTTCCATGTGCATTGGAGAAGAAGGTGTATTTATCTGTTGATGTATACAAAGTTCTGTATATGTCAATGAGGCCTAATTGATCAGTTGTCAAAATAAGATCTTCTGTGTCTTTACCGAGCTTTTTTCTAGATGATCTGTCAATTAGTGAAAGTCAGTCTCCAATTATTATTGCGGTGTGATCTCAGCTTTCCATGTCATCAGTATTTGTTCGATGTATTTAGATGCCCTGGTATTGGTTGCATAAATATTTAATATTGTTAAGTCCTGTTTCTGTATGGAACTTTTCAGCAATAGCCACCATCCTTGTCCATGATGGTGGATTTCACATTGAAATCTACCTGAGATTAGTACTGCCATACCTGCACTTCTCTGCATTTTGTTAGCTCAGTGTATATTATTCCATCCTTTAATTTCCAGTTTCTTCTTATCTTTGAGTCTTAGGTGTGTTTCTTGTAAGCAACATATAGATGGGTCGTGACTTTCAATCCAGGATGTCACTCACTGTATCTTTACTGGAGACTTCTGTCCATTTACATTCAGTGTAGTTATTGATAGGTATAGGTTTAGTGCTATCATTTTGATGTATTTATTTTTGTGTTGGTGTTTTCTATGTTGCTCTTAATATTCTCTTCTATATCAATCTTCTTCATAGGTTGACTTTTCATATTTTTCAGTGTAGGTTTGTGTTTGTTGAGACTCCTGTATTACTTTTCTTGTTTTGATATGCAGCATTGTTATTGTGCTTTGCAGCTACCCTGTGCTCATCCTTAATAGTTTAAATTTCAACCAAATTTTAACTTGTGTATGTCTTTTTCACTTCCCCTCCATCTTAAAGAACTATGACTTCTATAGTATATCTTTTCATTTAGTGTGATGGTGCCATAGTTTTCATGATATGATCACTGGTTCCCTTCTTTTAATATTTTAGCTTTGACTGAGTTTTTGACTTACCTAACCGAGTAGGATTCTGGATGCTGTGTCCTGCATTGCATTCTTATATGGTTTTAATGGTTTTGTTTCTCTAAGCAAAGAGCTTCTTTCAGTATTTCTTGTAGTTTTGGCTTGGTTTTTACAAAATCTCTGAGTTTCTGTTTATCTATGAATGTCTTAACATCTTCATATCTGAGAGACAGTTTTGCAGGATATGTAATTCTTGGTTGAAAGTTTTTCTCCTTCAAGACTTTGAATGTGTCATCCCACTGCCTCTTTGTCAACATTGTTTCTGCTGGGAAGTCAGATGAAAGCCTAAAGGGCTTTCCTCAGAATGTTAGCTTTGCTTTAAGCCATGCTGCCTTTAAGACTGTTTAGGTTTCATTTTATTAAGCTTGATTATAATATGTCTTGGTGTTTTCTTTTGGGGTCTTCTTTTTGTGGTATTTGATACACATCTTGGATATCTATGTTGTCTTCTTTCATAATTTCAGAGAAGTTTTCTGTCAGCAACTCAACAATAATACTCTCCGTGTTTTCAGCTATCCCTTCCTGTTTAGAGACTCTGATTAACTGTAGATTATTTCTCTTGATAGAGTTCCATGTGTTTCCTAATTATTCTTCATTTTCCATGTTTCTTTTTTCCAATTTCTCCTCATGAATACTGATGCTAGTTTCTCTATCCTCAGGTCACTAAGTCTGACTTCCATCTCCTCATTTCTGCTCTTTCGACTTTGGATTGAATTGTCTAATTATGCAATTGTGTTACTGGTCTGTTGGATTTCAGAGAGTTGCTGTTCCATCAGTTCAAATCACTTGCTTAATTTTTCATTTTGCTGTGCTACATTTTGTTTAATCTTTTGGTGGGCTCTCTATATACTTCTCTTGTACTTGACCTCCTATTGTTTCAGGCAGCCTTCTTCATCCTGAAGTTTTTTGACATTTATTTGTGGAGTTTTCTGGAGCCATGGTGGACCATTTCTGTAAATGGTTAGTGATGGTTTGTTGCCTTCAGGCCACCTTGAGGTTGTATAGTTTCTCTGATGTTACCTTAATAGCCCAAGCACTCTTGAGATATAGTTTTGAGAAGGGACTCAGTCATCACTTGCCTCTGTGCATTCTAGTGACGGGCCCCAGTGGACTTTCTTGGGTGGCATGCTCCACCACTTGTCTGGCAAAGATGGTGCCCTACTTATAAAGTCACTGGGGGGTGTAAACCAACCCTAAGATGTGGGTTGGTAAAGGCTGAAAGAGATGTCACCAGGCAGCTCACCAGTTATTTCTCCAGGCAGGCTTATTTTTAAAAGCTAGGAGTTGTCTGACAGCAGCCAAGTCAGTGAGGCCATCAGGTGTGGCAGGTCTTGCCTAATGGCTGACAACGGAAGCACCTCTTCAACTGTCGCCAGATACTCTGATGGAACTCAAAGTAGAGAGAGGTACAGCATAGCTGCCATCATCAAATGGGCTCTACCTGTAAGATAAAACTATGCTAAACACAGCCTATCTGTTGGAAAAGCTCTTTTCAGACTGGCACCACTTCTCAGTTTGGAAATTAGCACATGCTGAGACCTCAAATTGGGTGACTCTACTTCCCAGCCTACCAAGATGGCATCCCAGCTAAACTGTCCTTCCCATCACAAAACAGCAGAATCTATGGTGGAGATCAGAAAAGACAGGGTGGAGAGGCAGTGGTGCCCTCAGTCAGTAGTTTGAGCTATCAAAATATGGCTATCCCTGCACTGTGTGTCTCCTGTGTTGTATACTGTTTACCTTAGTACTGCAGTTCAGCATTTTTGTGGGCTCATGCCCATCCCCCACCTCGCAGATAACTAAAACAAAACAAAAAATTGTCAGTATCTGCAGTCCAACCAAGCAGTAATTCCTCAGGAGCAGAGCTCCTCATGTGCCAGCTTGCACCAAAGAAAGTTTTCCATTTAGTGGCTCAGAGTCCAATCTGACAACCCTTGCTGTATCTTAGGGCTCCCTGTGTGTTCAGGGTGTTTCATTCAATTATTGATTCAGGCCTTGGTTTTTGGAGGGAGGTGAGGAGGTGTGTGTCTAGTCTGCCATCTTGGCTCCTCCCATAGTCTGCCTGTTTATAAGAAAACAAATTTCTCTTTGTTAAAGCCATCCACTTGCTGTACTTCTCTTACAGCAACACTGGATGACTAAGACAGAATCTGGTATTGAGAAAGTAGGGTGTTGCTCTAACAAACACTTAAAATGTGGAACTGGTTTTGAAACAGTGAATGGATTGAAAACACAGAAAGCACTGAGGAGAACTGCTAATACCATAGAAGGTGCAGATGATGGGAAACAAGCAGCCAAAGACCAGCAGAAGCAGCTGTAGTGAAAGAGAGCTGAGTACCTGTGTGCAGGAGACCTCCTGGCAGAGTGGGGTGCCTCTGGATTCTCATCAGTGGAGCTACAGAGCTTTGGAAACCTTGCACCCACAGGGCAGATGCAGTTGTAAGATCTGGATCAACAGGACACAGGAAGCAGAAGCAGAAGCTGAAGAGACAAGGAACACAAGAAGCTGAGCTACTTCTACCTCAAAAGGTAGGCCCAGGAACTCTGGGGTTTCAAAGAGTAGAATTCCTGGTGTTTCTAAGGTGGAATTGCCACTCACATGGACTAGAAAAACAATGTGCCAAAAGCCAAAGGAGGAGATTTTCTGTCTCAGTGAGCCTAGAAGGCAGAGCTGTAGCCCAGGGCCCAGAAGCCTCCGTTCAGAATCTGGAGAGAATGGCCAATGCCTAGAGTCTGTAGGTCACGGCCATTTTGTGAAATGTCTCAGAGAAAGGAGGATTATTTTCAAAGCCTTGAAAGTTAATGTAATGTGTTCTCCTGATTTGTTTGGTGACTGTTATCCCTTCTTCTTTCCCTGTGGTTTCTACCACTTATAATGGAAATGTCTAGCTATTTTATAATGGAAATGTCTGCTATTTTATCTCTGGAAAGAGATAACTGTATTTTAGATTTCACAGAAGAAGACAAATTTTTGGAGTCTGGACTTGGAGTGAAGACTTTTGCTATGATATGAATTTGTTTGCATGTTGCAGTGATGTAATTTTTTGGAGGCTGAAGGGTTGAATGTCAGGGATGGAACTGTGTCCCCCAGAAACTGTCTGTAGAAATTTGGTTAGACCATGATTCCTGGTATTGTGTGATGTTTCTGTGTGTTATAAATGTTGCTTCTTTCATATTAATTATGGAAGATGACAGGTGGCCGTTTTAGCGGAACTCATTCTACAAGATTGTACTATGCCTTGAGGTGATATATTGGTATATAAAAGAAAGGGAAACAAAGAGAGAGTTGGGGAACTCATACCATCAGGAAACAAACAAAGTTTCCTTTGGACCCGGGGTCACTGTGCCTCAGGAGCTCCCAGTCCAGGGGAAGATTGATGGCAAAGACTTTTCTTCAGAGCTAATAGAGAAAGAGTTCCCCTAGAGCTAATGCTCTGAATTTGAACTTTAAGCCAACTTTTCTGTAAGAAGATAAATTTCTCTTTTTAAAGACATCCATTTGCGATATTTCTATTATAACAGCACTAGATGAATAAGACAGGACTTGTCAACAGACTCAATCATAAAAATGATCATGAGAATGATGCAGGACCAGAAAGTGTTTCTTTTTGTTGTACACGGGGCCACGATGAGTTGGAGGTGCTACAGAGCTGACTGAAATGCACTCAACAACAGCTACAACAAGTATAAGCTAAGAGTCCCTAGGTGGTCCAGGTAAGTCTCCAAGTAGCAACCAAAAAATTGCTGGCTTAAACTCATCCAGAAGTGTGTCTGAAGACAGGCTTGATGCTTTTCTCCCAAAAGGTCACAGCTTTGAAAACCCAGTGGAGTACTTCTACCCAGCAATCATGGAGTCACCATAATTCTATATTAACTCTAGGGCAAATAACAGCATGTATAAACTATACAAAAAAACTCCTCCCAAATCCAATCTGTTCATATAAGACCCCATGTTAGGTATCTTTAATTTGTTTCTCAGTTAACACAACTCATTCTTTTCTCCCATATAATTTTCAACATTATTACAAAGACCAAACACACATATAAGTGTTTATGTGACACAGAATATAAGATTAAAATATTCCTTGGTAAGGTTAATTGCAACTATTGATTGTATAAATAGCAAAGTTTTAAATTTGATAAATCATTTTAGAAAAGCTATTCATTGTCATTGTGGTCCCCATTTCATTAATTTTATTACAGCACTGTGAAATACAATATTAATCCTCCCTCTCAAACTATGTTCTCAAACTCACATGTGTCAGAAATGGCCAAAAATTGATTATTCATATTCTGTCCAGCATACTCTTTCAGTTTATCTTAGTCTTTCTTGGTCTTCAATCTACTTCATAACTTTGTTTTTTAAATTGATAACAATGCAGATGATTCTCTTTACTAGATATGCCAATGAAATTTCGCCAATAAAGAGGTTTCAGCTGCTCAACCAAAAGACTGAATGTTCTGTTTCATAAAGATGACAGTCTTAGAAGCCCTAGAGGACAGTTCTATTATGTCTTATAGGGTAACTATGAGTAGGAGTTGACTGGACAGCAGTGAGTGGGCTTGGGAGATACAAGTGATTACTGGCCTATGAATACTGACCAAATCTATGTCTATTTGCAAATTCAATTTAGTATTTCTAATTGTCAAAGTATGTGTGTCCATATTAGTTTTTAGTGATACTATAACAAAAGACAACAATTAAGTGGCTTTAATGAGTAGAAACTTATTTTCTTTCAGTTTATGAGGGTAGAAGTCTTAATTCATAGCACTAGCCCTAGAAAAGGCTGTCTCTACCAGCTCTCTTCTCAGCATCTCTAGGAGACCTTCCATCAAGTTTCAGGACTGTAAACTAGTCTGTCTTTCTTGTCTTCAGATAGTGTAAGTCTTTATCTGAGTGTCTGCTTTCTTCTGTTCCTGGTCTACTCTTTTACATCTCAGATGAGATTGGCTCAAAACATAACCTACACTGACACGACTTCATTAGCATTTTGAAATAAGATTACTTTCACAGGTGTTAGGATTAAGGTTTACAAAACTTATTTTTGGGTGACAAAATTCAATTCATAACAATAGAAAAAACACTACTGTTGGTCAATTCTGACTTATGACAACGTATAAGACAAGAGTAGAACTGTCCCATAGAGTTTCAAAGGAGCACCTGGCAGATTTGAATTGCCAACCTTTTGGTAGCAGCCATAGTACTTAACCTCCATGCCACCAGGGTTTCCAATTCATAACAATATTCTTTGAATTATCCTCTGAACCAATTTTTTATAAGTTCCCTCATTAATTATTGTGTTAAATAAAATCTTTGATATGTTCATACAATATTTGCATGAGTCATAATTTTAAATAAAAAAATCAACTCATATTTTATGTTCTCATCAACCATAAAATGGAAGAATAATATTATGGCAAAGACATGACCTTTTATTTTCTTATAAAATGACTTCTCAGTTCTAGAGCTCCTGCTTAGTGACATGGATTAAGCCAAGGGCCAAGTGCCATCGAGTCAGATCCGATGTAGATAAAAGTTAAGATTGACTTATTTATTCATTTTAATTAAAGTATGAAAGTCGTCTGCCCTAAAAGATAAGATTTACCAAAGACACTATCCTAAAGTCTTCTGCATTCAGTCCTCTGCAATGGTCTTTACTATCATGTGCTTTGCTTGTATGTAAAATAGAATTAACTACATAATTCACATTCTTCCACATTAAATGAGACAATACTATTCCAGGCACAAATGCCTTTGAATTCTACCAGGTGTTGTTATAGGCTGAAAAGAGTAAAAGTAAATTATATTCACAGTATATATCTGCACTGAATGAAATACACATTTATCACCAAGATGATGCTCATGTCAGTGTTACCATTACAAATATACTAGTATTCTTTAGATAGCGAGTATTCTGATCATCTGGGTAAAAATCAAGTGAGGTATCAATTCTATTGTCTGATTTCTGTGGAGTAACTGCTTCTTCAGGGAAATGGATTTTGACAAAGTACAAATTCATTTTTGTTCTTTCAGAAAAACAAGCTTCAATTAAATGTTAACACCCCAGGTGTTTTACGTCTCTTCAGTAAAAACATCACTTCAGCTACTGAGACCAAGACATGTCAAAAATCCAGATGTTTCATGCATTTCCTTTGGAATTCAATGAAGAAAGTTAGGGAAACTGTCTGCATGTGAATTACTTTCTACAGTGGAAGGCATACTGACACTGATTAATTGCTAAACAAAACTCATATTCACTAGAATGGCAGTTAGATGCAAATATTATAGGCCAAAGAAGAGGGATTGGAATGACATTCTACTTAGAAGAAATTTAATTTTTAAGATATAAATGCAGTATTGGATCCGACTCGACGGCACTTGACTTGTCTCATACTAAGATAGTTGGGCTTGGAGGAAAATAGATGAACATAATTTAAAGGTGTGATGCATTTTTTTTTTCTTTGCAAGTTGTTTTTCCCTTCATGTTTGTGGAAATGATTCCAGGTCTGTTTGTTTGTTTGTTTTTTCCAATACAAGACTTTTTTATTGACCCAAGAAACTTTTCCAGAGTGGGTCTTGAAATAGATGAAATCTGGTCATTTCTCTTGAATTAAGGAAACCAAGAGTGTACAGGTCTGCTAAAAAAGGACAAATGAGGGATTTTGGCATTTCAGTTTTAGTGAGTTTCTGTGGTAATAATTTCTTTTGGAGTGTGAGAGAACGTGACACCAATCTAGTACAACTATAACATCAACACATGATCAGACAGATGGTAGAATGTCCAAAAGGAAACGTTCTGTTTGACTCAATATTTATGAAACAAGTATTCTATGCTATCTCTTTCATGAACTCTAGGAATATACACATCAAAAACGTAAATTGCTTAAGCAAGCATCAGCAATTACGTTAGCAGAATATTTGTAATGCAAGTAGATAAGACTCAAATCAGGCACCCACACCCAAAGCTTGGAGAGTCTGCTCTGAAGAGGGGACAGTGACAGTAGTCACAGAAATCCTTGTTATGTGAACTTCCCAGAAGATAAGATCAAAGCACGAGCAGATTTTCAGGATCCACCAGTTATAGAAACAGAATCACAAGGGCACGCCAAACTAAAACCGAACACACTGCTGTCAAGTCCATTCTGACTAATAGCGACCCTATAGATAGAGTAGAACTGCCTGATAGGGTTTCCAAGGAGTTCCTGGTGTATTTGAGCTACTGACTTTACGGTTAGTATCTGTAGCGCTTAACCACTATACCACCAGCCTTTCCAAGCAACCTAAAACACAACTTCTACTTAGATCCTGGAATTCCTGCTTTTCTGGAGGTTAGCTGTACTTAAGATAATTTTCCAAAAGAACCCTTGCTTAAGTTGTTTATTAATCTATTATTTGACATGATGATGACTCCAGGGAACCTGTCCCCTCAAGGTTCAAAATGATACCTAAATTTATTCCATCAACCCAGAAATCTAGATTCCTGGAGAAAACAAATGCTTTTGTCACATACAAGGAGAAAATTTGAAAATATATGGGTAGTTTTGCAAGTGATGCATCTGCAAAAATAGGTTGGCTGAAGTACAGTGAGTGGAATATCACTGATAGTTATTTCTGATTCCTAGATTGGATCATTGTAATCCTCAGGGTATAGAGTTTGGGCTTAACCAGACTTCCAGAAATTCTCAATGTGAACCTCAATCACTCTAAAATTTTTATTAATATCTAATTTATGATTTTCTCACACTTTCAAGTAGTGAAATTGTAACAAAACAGATGATGACCGACAACTCTCTGACCCTAAGGAACTAACAGTGAGGCAGGAAAATAAATCAATATTTATAGCAAACTGATGGTGCTATTTAAAGGAATATACAGAGCTTGACATTCATGTTTGTATCTTGGAAATAGTTATGAAGTATAATCTCCAGTAGTTTAAAACATGTTTCTCTTATTATCTCTCTCCAGAAGTTGTAAATGTGCTTTATTCGTACCAAGTGATATAAATTTATTTCACAAGACCCCAAGGAAAAAAAAAACTGTGAAGCTTTTGGCACTGCAGAAGCAATCATAGAAGGCCAGTTCCATCACAAAGCCAATCTGCATCTCTGCTCAAGAGTATGAGAAAAAAAAGCATTGAACGGGGTGTTTGAAGGGCTATTATTTCCTCCTGGATTGTGAGTCTCCAAGCTCCTGCACCGTTAAGATGATAGTTCAACAGCAGGTAAAACTTGGGCAGCCCAGATTGTATGTGTTATTCCCAAAGCCCAGGAGCTGGTATTTTCTCCACCTGCAATAATTATTCTGATAACCCAAAGAAAAGAAAGGAACTCCCATAAAGTATTTACCATTTGTCCACTATTTCTGGATCACTGGTGGTATAGTGGTAAAGACCTAGGCTGCTAAGCAAAAGATGAACAGTTCAAATCCAGTAGCTACTCCCTGTAAACTCTATGGAGCAGTTCTACTCTGTCCTGTAGGGTCACTGTTAAGAACTCATTCGATAGTATATAACAACAGACATTTCAACTTTGGAATATTTTTTTAAATTGCAGTGTGTGAGAGAAAAACACTATTCATTTTCGGCTATTCAAAAGCTCATAAAATATGATCCATTGTCTGTAAGTATGTGACTCACACATACTAAAGTAAAACTTTAATACTGGTAAATCAGATAACAAATACATTTTTAGATCACCTGATTTTGGTTTTACCAGTTTGTACATTTAATCAGGGAGTGTATTGCATTGTAGATTTATTCTTGATACAGTGTGAAAAATACAAGAATGAAACAATGGTAGATACCAATAAAAAAAGTACCACTCTCTAGATAAAAGTGAGACAGCACAGAATGTAAAGGAGGGTAACTGGAAATGTATCACTGAAGATTATAAAGGTGGCAAGGTTTTATTAGAGATTTATAATACTCCCGGTTTCCATGAAACAGAAACCATTGTATTTTTATAGAAGTCTGTTTTTTTGTCTTTCAACATCCAGAATACCTACACATTTCAAAGAGGTATTAAACACAACTGTAGCTACTGTCTTTATTATGAATAACACTGCAGTGAACATCTTTATAAATAAACTTTGGTCTGCATCTCTATTTTACCATGCCTGCTCTCAGCATTAGAGACAATGTTGCTGTGACTACCTTTATACATGCATTTTGACATCGCTTGTTATTTTATTATGTTAGTTTGCTTTAAGTGAGATTACTGAAATGAGTATAATAAATGGAGATTTTGTAAACCCTGGTGATGCAGTGGTTAAGTGCTACAGCTGTTAATCAAAGGTCAGGATCTTGAATCCATCGGGCCCTCTTTGAAACTCTATGAGGCAGTTCTACTGTGTTCTATAGGGTCACTATGAGACAGAAATGATTCAGTGGCAGTGGGTGTATTGTATTTACTCCTTTTGACAACAACAGATGATGATGGATGTCAGCAATCTTGACAATATTTCTACATTTAAAAATTATTTTATAATTTGATTACATATAAAGATCTTTGTGTATAAATTTTCATTTGTTTCATCAAGTTTGACTACTGTTTCACAGTTTTTTCATGATTTTTGTATTGTAGCATTTGTTCTATTTTTATTAATCAGTATGTACTTGTTAATAGAGAGGAACTTTTACCATATCAATTGTTAAGCAAGGGCATACTATGAAAACTATATTAATATGATTTTCAATTTTGAGTTTTTTTGTGTGTAGAATTCTCCCTAAGCAGTCCAAGGTCTTGTCTGGCTTAAATCATACAGAACTGAAGTTAAAATTACTAAGAAGAAGGCTTCAAAAGGAAGAAGTGCTCATATTTTGTTATCTAAATTTAAATCTTTGATTCTTCAACAGGACAGGCAATAATATTTTACACCTAGAAAGGCAGTCTTGTCAACACAGGATTGTGTAAAATTTTTTATCTCCCCATTAAACACATATACATAGAATTCTGCATAAGGAACACGGTATCTAGAGAAGGTAATGGAAAGAAAGCCTGCCTAAGGCCAGTTATGTAATTGACAGAGCCAAGTACAAAATAAAAATGTGAAATTCCTCCTCATTCTAAACTTATTAAGTATGTTGAGCAGAGCACTGAACTAAACTGGGGCTTTGTGCAATTGTACAGGTCACATGCCCATGGTGCCAGCATTTTCCAACTCTTTTGGATTCTTGAAAAAACAAAACAAAAAATAAACAACAACAAAAGCCTATTCCCATTGAACTGATACAGACTCATTGTAACCCAGTGCATTATAGAATAGAACTGCTTTATAAGGTTTTATCTTATTTTATTTGTCTGTAATCTTTATGGAATCAGATTCCCCAGGGCTTTGTTTCTTCAGCACTGCTGAGTGAGTTTAAACTGCCAGCCTTGTGTCACTTTCCTTCAGCAAACTGCATGAAGAGACACAAAACAAGGAGAGGCAGTTAGTCACAGGTGGGCCACCGTTTCCCCTCTCAGTCTCAAAGTAGAGTGCTTGCTCATTTTGCAGGTTTAGAGAAATTCATAGGGTAAACAGGACTACCCTCTACCTAACTTCCCATTTAGAAACAGAGATGGAGGTGCAAACTGAAGGGAGATCTCATCAAGGTGACTATCTTGGATTCCAAAATATGTGTTGTAAATTCTACTCCCTATTCCTGTGATTATAATCCCATTTGGGAACAAGGTTATTTTGTTACGTTAATGAGATATTATCTATTTAAGGTGTATCTTAAATCAGTGACTTTGGAGATATAAAAGAGATTAAACAAGAAAAGTTGCAAAAAGAGATGAGGGGAAGATAGATGGCATGACACATAAAGATCCACCAAAGAGCCAGGGAACAAGGACCTCACCCAAGAGTTGACAGAGAGAGAAAATGCTCATTTGGAGGCATTGCCCTGAATTTGACCTTTAGCCCATTAAACTGTGAATGAAGAAATCCTGGTGGTGCAGTAGTCAAGTGCCACGGCTGCTGACCAAGAGGTCAGCACTTCAAATCCACCAGGCGCTCCTTGGAAACACCATGAGGCAGTTCTACTCTGTCCTGTAGGACTGTTATAAGTTAGAATCAAGTCGACGGCAGCAAGCTTAGTTGTTTTTTTGTTTTTGTTTTTGTTTAAACTTAAACGTGAGTAAGTAAACAATTGTTTAGAAAGCCACCCACTTGTGGTATTTCTGTTACAGCACCGCTGGACAACTAAGAGAGTGACCTCAGTTTAGGAACTGGCCAGTGAGAGGGCAAGGGTTAAGAAGAGCTCTCAAAGATTCTCTTATGAAGTGAACAGGACCTCTTCACGACTCAGGGTAGTGAAGATATTAACTGAGTTGAGAATCAGCAGGGTGCCAATAGCAGCACTATTTGAGGAAAGAAAGTTCCAAGCTGAGTTGTGAACCAAAGAAAGCTGCCCTGTCTCACAGCAACTCAACAGAGGTCAAGAGTCGAGCAGTGATTGCTTGTGCCTGGGGAGTGGATGCCAGGGAGAAGGACAGAAAATGCTAGGTAAGATTATTTGTCTGGCACAAATTAATTTTGTCCTACAAATAAGTGATTCAGAAGAAAGTATACAAACTGAAATGCTAGCAAGAATTTTGGAACGTGCATATCCTGCGAGTACTGAAATAGTTGCAATGACGTCACTTGCCATGATTTATGAACTCTCTTTGATATGACTACTGAGATCTGACAGCTCCCCAGACACAGCACCAGATTCCTGTACATCAAGAAAAGTCCAGTTTATTAGCTCGTTTAATTGAGGGCTAACACTACCTTGAGAGAGGCTTGGCGGTGTTTTAAATGGGATTGAGGAACGAGAGGTTGAAGGCAGGTGTTTAGCACCAGAATCGGACTGGAATTGGGCCTAGTTACTGATATGATAGTTTAGGCTTGGTGAAAGCAACAAAGTGAGGGGTTTGGAATGAGTGTCACTGAGGTGTCACTTCTGAAATGTTTCTTTTTTTTCCCCCCATTTGAGTAAACTTTTTTCTTGAAAGCTACTGGCTCCGATAAATAATTGTCACAGAAGGAGGCTGGCTGAGCAGGCTGCATGCAGATAGTAGAATCTGTGGGAAGTTTCTGAGGCAAACAATGAAGCTGTTTATTTGTTTATACCTTTATCTTTCCGGGAAAGAATTGTCAGAAATAAAAACTAAAGTCAAGTTGGTGGAGGCAGTGCTGATTCTTAATCCTGTTAAGGTATGAGTGGTAAGTGGGCTCAGTCCTCTCTAGACTCACAAAAATAACACCAAAAGCACCTCCTAAAGAGAATGATGAAATTTGCCAACCACTAGCCAGCAAGAGCAACAGACACTCAAGTAATTTCCAGCTGTAATTAACATGAAGCAAAATTTTAAAGAAAGTTACGTTCTACAACTTCCTTCCAGTATCTTCTTGCAATTTTATTCCTCTCAAGGAATAGAACAATAAACCTCCTTTGTTGCCACTGAAATTAGAAGAACTACTTCTATGAATACATTTATTTGTCAGTTACCATGCCGCCCTGTTGGCACAGCAGTTAAAGTGGCCCTCTCTTAGCTGAAAGGTTGGCAGTTTGTACTCACCATCTGCTCTTTAGGGTAAAGATGTGACAGTCTGCCTTGGAAACCCCATAGGACAGTTCTACTCAGTCCTATCGGGTCTCTAAGAGTTGCAACTGACTTAATGGAAGTTACACTGCTTTAATAAATACTTCAGAAAAATAAGTACATACATATTCATTTGGCACAATTTGTCATATTAGAAAGTATAACACACAGAAGACATGTCTTTTGGGAAAACAAATTACTTAGTACACAGTATATTTTCTGGAAATTTTTATTAAATACATGATGGATTGAATACTAACTCATTTCAGTATTTTTAAATTTTGATTTATTTAGTTGCCATGGGCTTAAATAACACATTGAATTGGTGTTTCTGGACCAAGATAGACTGGATCATGTAATTACACCTCAACGATCATCTTCCTATAGTTATTAAGTGTAATGTAGGGGAAGCACTGGATTGAGAATGAGGAAATTTTGGTTTCGATTCTGCCACTAAATGATTATGATACTCCATATATTGCTTAATTTCCCTCAATGCCATTTCATTTATTCATCAGCTGAAGTTGGACTAACGGATCTCTGGGACTAAGGCCAATTCCATCTTCTCTGATGGATGTGTCTAAGTTGTTCAGTACTTCCTACATGGGCTGGTTATACATAAAAAGTTTCTTCATTTTCTTACACACATTTGCCAGTCACTGGTACTGAGTATGAAAGGTCATTTTATCACATACTGCCTGCTTATCATAAAGCTTATCACTTTACATCTGTTTAAAGTGTCTGCAAATATTTTGAAGTAGTTCAGAAGTTTTTAGAGCATTCCGGAATAAACAAGAAGTTTTGTTTACCAAGGACAAATTGAGGAACTTACTCAGGTAATAAAAATAATTTGGGATCCAAGCAGGAACAACAGGTAAACGTCTCAGATTAGCTACCCTGGTTGTCAGCGCCGTTTCAATGAAGGTGCTCTGTTGCAGAGATGCCTGCCTGCCGAAGCAGCAGAAGTTAGAGAAAAAAAGGAAGAGCTGATTCACTCTCACCTTGCTTATTCTCAGGTCTGACTCAATGACAACGAGTTATTGCACTGATTTTAAAAAAAGTGTTTGAAAATTGTCAAAACAGCCAATATTTAAATGGAGAAAACATTTCTGTAATCTAAATCACTATAAACGCTAACAGTAAACATAATAAAAATAAAAAATCCAAGACACAAAGTAAGACTTAGATATCTTTCATCATACCACAGTCAGGTTTCAAACCAGAAAGAAAAAAAGAGAGACAAGTTTATCCCCACTCATTCTTTTCCAATCCCAGTCCATGTTTGTTTTTGTCTTGTTATATTTTACCTGTCATTTCTATGTCTAGAACAGAATTGAATTGAACTCATTATGACATGTAAGGAATGTCAACTCACTAAGCCATCTAGAACTTTACTCGACACAAAATGTGTGTCAGTCGAATTAAAAATGTCAACAACAGCAACAGAATCAATTTCTTTACCCAAGTGTCTAAATCAAGCTCTAGCTTGCTCTGATTCTAAGAGAAAAGAGTGTCTCAGCTGCTGCCTGAACTAAGGCAAGGAGCTAAAGGACAAGGACAGCTATGCTTGGCTGCTCCTGTAGGGGCACACCCAACAAAGCATTCTACTGCAGCACTTGGGCCCTCTCTGTTCCCAGGGAGCACAAGCACTTCAAGATGGGATCCATTCTGGGTGCTAATTCTGTCTTTTTGCAGCAGTAAGTCATTGTGATTAGTCATTTCTTTCTTCAATTCTCCCTCAACAGTTTTCATCTCCCAAGGATTTCTCACAGTTTATGGTCCAGTAATATTGTCTCTTGTATTTTTACCGTGATTTTAGATATATCATTACTTTTTATTGATTTGCAGGGGTCAAAAACATAAGAAGGAGAGGTTGTAACATGCGTCCAATCAATCATTTTGCAACTACGGTGGTCAAGCGGGTAGATAGAGAGTGAAAGTATAAATGACTTTAGAATCACACTGAAAAGAATATAAGACTAGAGAAATTATCTGTACTGATGAAAAGAAGTTATCTGTCAAGGAATGAGGCTTAGTACTGAGAAAAGAGAGGAAAAGTGGTACTCTGGATGTGGCATAGTGGTTAAGTGCTACAGCTGCTAATCAGAAGGCTGACAGTTCAAGCTTGCCAGGCATTCCTTGGAAGCTCTACGAAGCAGTGTTACCCTGTCTATAGGGTCACTATGAGCCAGAATCGATTCAATAGCAGTGGATTTGGTTTTTGGTTTTTATAAGTGTACAGATATGACCGAGTATAATAGACCCACTATCTTGCTCTCAGTACTTACATCCCAAGTTAATCTAAAAGAGAGGATAAAAGTTCTGATCAAATCATTCCAAGATAAAATGATTTCATAAGTAATGTCAAGTATAAATCTTAATAAGTGGTTCTTACACTCCCTGATTGTCTGTGGCTGAACACGGCATTACAGACTCTCTCTGGAACTGTGATCTGCACAAGAATTTCGTTTTCTCTCATATTTTTCTTCCCCTTTTAAATTGAATTGACTTCAAACTGGTATTTAAGTAAGTAAGTTTCTAAGTAAGAAATCAGGGAGGGAGAAGAGACTGTAGACGCAGCACACTCCCAGACGCGTCAGTGCTGGACTCTCTGCCATATTTTCTTTTGGTTAGTTCACGCTACCTTTCACATAAAAAAATACCTACTGCACCAGACCAAAGAACTCCAAGGAACCAGTTTCCTTGAGGTCCAGAATGACAACTAAGAACAGATGGGTTTTAACCACAGAACTTACGGTTAGTCATTGAACACTTAATCACTGGGTCACCAGCACCCCATCTTTACTTACAGCTATTCTCCGTTTGGATTTTAATGACTCACATGACCATTCAATTTATTGACTTTTTTTTTTCAAAGCCACAATGCTCCTGGAAAAGTTATACAATTTTTTAGATAAGGACTTTTTTAGTTTTCAGAGTTGCAGTTTTCTTATCTAAAAATTACCTACATAGACAGGTATTCTGAATTTAAGTAATATTTCAAGGTGCTGTCTTCATTCCTTCGACATAATTTCTTGAAAGAAAATACTAAAGAAAAAATTAAATTTGTGTGCTATGTTTGGATGAGTCAAAAGAATATGCTTTGAATTTTTATGCAAAACAAGAGTGATGAAAAGTCAAGACTTTCTAGGGTACTTCAGAGCTGTGAATATGGCTTATTTGGACATATTTCAAAACACTCTCGTGATTAGCTTTTATTTTCCCCTAAAGTGTTCTTCTGTTCTGTAACTTGTTTCTAAGAACCAAAGCCAAAAATCAAAACCACTGCCACAGAGTTGTTTCCCGGTCATAACAACCTCATAAGACAGAACAGAACTGCCCCTTAGGGTTTGTAAGGCTGTAAATCCTTATGGAACAGACAGAATAGCTACTGTGTTCAAGTTACTAAACTTTTGGTTAGCAGCCAAAGTACTTTAACCACTGCACCACCATGGTTCCTATTTCTAAGCACAGTTTGAGTGAAAAATAAACATGTGTCCAAAACTCTACAGACAAATCTTCAAAAGAATGATTTTCTTTAACTAGTTTCACTGCTTACCCATCAGCCTATATCAACAACCTCAAATCAATCTTATTGACCTCAGTAAGGGACCTCTTAGTGACCACAGTAAGCCCTCAGTATCTTTAAATTCAAAAAGAGAATAGTTTTAAGCATTCAATGACTACTATTGTTGTTTATTATTTACTTGTATTCCCTATGATTCAATTGATATATTTTCCTGTCTGAGAACATCCTAAGTCCTAGATTAGCAAGACAGCTACATAATTTTGTCATTACAGTTAGTATAAATAGGAATAATTTTATGTTTTCCCTTAATGACATTTGTGATAGTTAATGTTACCTGTCTTCTTGACGAGGCCATGATTCTGTGTAGTTTGGCAGATATTATGTTATCATCCTTTATTTTGTGATCTGATGTGAGCACCCAATCAGTTGGAAGGTGAGTCTCCTTGAGGAGTGGTCTGCATCCAGTGTATATGAATATCGGCCTGACCTGCAGATTTGGGGTTTGCCAGCCCCTACAAACACATTAATATTTAACTCTGATACCCAAAATTGTATTTTGGGCACTGTAGCAAGGCAAAAAGTTTGAAATCAAGGCTATGTAAAGAGAAAAAAGTATTTTCTAAGGTGTTTTCTAGTATTTCACATATCGAAAACCTGACATGAAAATCTGATTGTTGAGTTTCACCTAAACAACATCGCAAAGACGAGAAATGGAGTAATATCTGCCATCAATCACAGCCCTGGTGGACTAATGCTATAATAGAAAACAAGATAGATAATAGAGGTGGTTAGATACTTGATCAGGTCTTGGATTTTTTGGACTGAAGTCATAGAGCAGAGGATTGGTTCCTTTTGTTCAGGAGAATATCAAAACTTTAGAAGCTTCCACTCAATTTCTTTTTGTTTCCTAGCAGATCCTTCACATCAGGACACAAGATCTTCATAAAAAAAATCTTTGTAGCACAGCACACTCAGACAAAGGGGAGGCCTGGATGTATCTCATTCAGTACAGCCTTGCAATTTTTGTGGGCACCATGAAATCCAGAAACGCATGTTTCTGCAGAGCATAAATAGGGTACAGCCAGGGAAGGAGTTTCCACAGCAAGGTCTTTGGACAACCTCCTATCCAGATCTCATCACACTTCACAAAGAAGAAGAGCCAAGGTGTTTTCAATTTATCAAGAAGGGCTACTAGCACCGCAGTTAAACTAAAAAAAGATAAGCTTTTTTTCAGCTGCACGTTTCAATGAAAAATATTAGCAAGATGCCTTAGAGTGGAAGACCAGAACCGTTCACACAGCAGCAGTCATCTATTCGAAGGGAAAGTCAGATCACTATGAAATAAATAAATAAATAAAAATGCTGAGGAGTCAGTGGAAAAAGGCTTCACAGAGTTTTTAATGCTTGATTTCTCATAAGCAGATTTGCAGGGCCGCCTTCTGAGGCTTTTCTAGGTGAACTCAAACCTCCAACTTCATGGGTAGCAGCTGCGAGTGTTAACCATTTTTACCACGCAGATCAGCTACACCTCAGGAAAATCCAAGGTCAGAGGAAGAGACCAAGGTGGGTAGGGATGAAATTAGGGAGAACAGAAAGGATTTATTTAGTAACACTAAGTCCCAAGTCTTTGTGTCCATAATCTTTATCTATGCACTCAGATACCATCGAAGAGAAAAGCAGGAGAATAAAGAAAACTTCTGAAGTTTCATTTAAATTTATTTAAGTATTTACCTAAAAAGACTTTTAAGTGAGAATCAAAATAATTTTACTGCATGTGAGTTCTTATTTTTGTTTTTCTCTGCAAGTTAGTAGAGCAGGAGTATGTGATAAAAATCAGATAGTTATGGAAACATATTGCATTTCTTAATACAACAGTACGCTTGACTAAACATGCAGTCTTGCTACTAATCTGTTTTGCTCTCTCCAATGCCTGAAGCTCCTTCTTCCTTCCAATTATAACAATTATTATTATTATTATTGAATCCAAGATACTTCCATTTAGTTGCATAGGAACAGAAATATTTTTATTTGTTTGTGGCTCTTTGTAAACGTGCCCTGATTCACTCAAATTAAGCATGCTATGTATTTTCTTCACATTTGAACTAGTGTACATTGGGATCCATGTTAGAAAGCTCCCTTTGTAGTTTTAGAAAAATAAAGTGGAGGCGGCACTGAACTTTGTGCTGTCACAAAACGGGGAGGAAGCTAGAGTTACATACCAACACGTGTGCGAGATTTTGTAAGACAGATTGACTTGGGATTCAATCTTTCATTTAAAGCACAATTAAATGTTTCTTTCTTTTTTAAAAAAAAAAAAAAAAGGATTGTCACTGAGCTTATATTTATTACATGTGTATATGTTTCTATTCTTATTAAACATAGATGACGTAAAATGTGCATTCTAGTTCCCTTGTTAGTGTTTTAGTGTCCAGTGCTACTCTTGTCATTGTTAGCTACTGCCTGTCAGTTACTATTAAGTCCATTACGACTCAGGGTTACACTGTGTGTTTTGGAGGAAAACTATATTCCATGTGCTTCCATGATCAGGATCTTAACGGAAGGAGGCTGCCAGGCCTTTACTCTCATCAGTAGCACCCCTGCCGGGGTTCAAACTGCCAAATTTGAAGTTAGCCATTGGGTACAGACTTGTAGTTTTCATAAACATAAAAACAATGAGGGATCCCAAAATTGTTGTGGCACCACTGTCTGCCAAATGGGTGGTTTTCATTTCAAGGAAGTTTAAAGTTTATCCTCCTTCATTCATTTTTAAATCCAGATCAGCAATCATCTCATCTTTTTGGAAATTTTAGAAAAGTAAACTCTCAGACTCTACCCTATTCCATCTGAATCAATAGTCCTTATTTTAAAAGACTCCTGTGTGATTCTGATGCACAGTAATGCTTAAAAAAAGCATTGAAGAGTGCCCCAAACACCATAACTAAGGGATAATTATATTTGGACTAAGTTATAAGAAAGCTCAGCATAGAGCTTGGTGATAACAAGAGAGAAGGAGGGAGAAGTGGAGAAGGGTTATTATGTAATCAGATAAAACAGCAAAAAGCTAACAGTTAGAGATTTAATGAGGATCAGTAGCTCAACTTTATTTCTAAAATAAACACCTCAGAGCTTGGCTTCTATTTCTCCTCCAAATGCTGCTCCTTAGATCACAAAACTACACAAAAAAAAAATGATATTTTCCTATTCAAATGCTACAAATGTTTTATCAGAACAGGATTTCTTTTCTCATACATGGTAAGACTTTCTATACTAATATAAAGACACAATTTTGAGTAAAAAGTTACAAACTTTTGCCCATGATGTAAATTATGAATCGTCTTGGAAAAAAGTCTAGTGTTCATACAGTCATGAAAAGTTACCTAAAATGGCTAAACTCACCACTACACTGAAACTGGGGCTCCTTCCTACTCAGGTGTCCCATCTACGAGAGGTTCAGGTGTCCCTATCCACATTCTTTTGAATACTACATCATAATGCCAACATTTTTTGTTTGTTTTGAGACAGCTGAGGGGTTAGTAAGACAAGCTCTACTGCTGGAAGGATGATTACCACCTGAGGTAAACTTGAAGACATTCAAATAATCCACACATATTTTGGCTTTGGAACAACATTTCAGTTTCAATAAAGAAATTTGCTATGATTGAGTTTTTTCTCTAAAGATGTTTGTCAACGTGACTGGGCCATGAGTCCCAGTATTATGTTTGTCTACCGTTCTGTGATCTGATGCGATTATTGACTTGCTGTAAATCCTAACCTCTATGACGTTAATGAGGCGGAGCTCTATCTGCAGAATTAAGTAATTTCTCAAGTCAACCTGTTTGAGATACAAGAGAGAATCAAACAGAAAGGAGAGGGAACTCTTATCACCAGGAATGAAGAGCCATGATTGGAGTGCATCCTTTCCCTGTGCTGAGAAACTCCTAGACCAGGGCAAGACTGATGACAAAGACTTCCACCCGGAATTCACAGAAAAAGAAAGCCCTGAACTTGGTGCCCTGGTATCAGACTTTTAGCCTCCCAGACTACCAGAGAATAAATTTCTATTTGTCAGAATCACCCACTTGTGATATTTCTTTTATCATAGTACCAACTAAGACAGAGTTACAGGAACATGTGTAAAGGACAATATCGCAACCCATCAAATGCATATGTTTATGTCTATATGTTAGAGTGTGAATGTATATATATAATTTGAGTGCCATTTTTGTCATTTTGTGGTTCAGTCAATTACCACAGAAAATGCAAATTCTAAAGGGATTTTAAAGATCCCAGCCTAAATCCAGAGTTAAAATATCTATTAAAAAAATGAAATAAAAGAAGGTGATTAATTTACCCTGAGATATATAATGTAGGATTGTATGTAAAATTTAATGGAATATTTTGAAAATTAAATGGAATAAGTACTAAAAATATTATTAAAAACTCATATCACCTGTAATATGATGCTTAGACTTTTGTTTAGTTTAGTTTAAAACAAATTCAATTAGTTACAATATGTGAGAGAAGAGGACTAAAAGAAATGAAAAATGAAATTCACTGTTAACAAAAAATTCCTTGATAGTTCCCTAGAGATCAGACTCCTTTCAGCAATATATTAAGTAGAGTGCAAGGAGGCCAGGGCTTCCTCCTCAGGGCCCTATAGACAAACTTTGCTGTTCTATATCAATCAAGAGTGTGGAGAGAACGTCAGTAACAACCAGGCCAAAGGTCTAAAGCCGCTGAGATGGGAGATAAAAGATGGAGCTAATCAGATGCTTAGATGACCCAGGAACCAAAGCATGGATTTAGGATGAAAGCACTCACCTATTTCAGACACCGCAAACAGAACAGAGCATGACCTTCAGGCTGTGGAGAGAATGCACAGGGCCCAGATTGTCTCAGAGGTCAGGAACTATAAATGAAGGATCTTTGATGAAAATACGGACAGGAGTAAATTGCTTTATTGCTTTGTGACCTGAGAGCATTATTTGACCATTTTTTTTTCTTTATAAGAGAGAACATCCTTTATCTCAGCTACTTTTCTAACATTTCCCCCACAGTTTCCTTTCTTTTCTTTTTTTTCTTTTTTAAATAACTTTGATAGAATCAAACTTTGTTGTTCCACTGATAAGAGCAAAATTTTAGTATCATCAATAATCATGCTTCACCTTGAACTTTGTAATAACTTAAACAGTTTATTCAGAATTGCATAGCTATTCCACTATCTGTGCATGGCATCTTACCTTTGATTGTGAAGAGGAGAATGGTGAAGCCACAAGGGAAGCAGGGCAATCAAAGTATGAACTGGGAATTGTTTGGAATTGTGTATCCTCTGGATGATATAGTCCATTTTCCTTAAAGATAAGAGAGAAAATACATAGAAAGCCCATTTCCCATTGGATTCATAGATCTCTCCAAATAGAACATGCGGAAAACAAACAAAACCTTTCTATAGAGTAATTCCAATCCATAGTGACTCTATAGGACAGGATAGACCTACGTCATAGAGTTTCCAAGGAGAGCCTGGTGGGTTCCAACTGTCAGCCTTTTGGTTGGCAGCTGTAGCACTTAATCACTATGCCAGCCAAGTTTCTATATATATAATGTAGACTATTATTAGTTTTAAACAACCAACTATACAAAAAAATGTTTTTATTTCTTATCTGGCAATATAAAAATAAAACTATGTACTTGGTTTCACAAATTAAAGTTTAGAAACCTTTATTCTGCAGAGCAGTGATGTAACTCTTTCACAGGCCTTATGTACTATTTTTCAGATATTTCTTTATTTTTAGTTTTTAAGCAGCTGTCTTATGCCCTCTGTTAGGCTGAAACCCAAGCCCCCTCCCCCAATCATTCCCGGAGACGCCCAAGTCAAAGTGTTTTCTCTGCCAGCTATTCCAGGAGGCCCATTCAAATGAGACGAGCTGCCCCTGGCCGACTATCACTCCTTTCCCACAGGCTCAGCTCCACTGAAATGAAACCCCCTTGTTAATTAAGTAACTTTAATCGTCCACAATCCCATAGGCTGCTTGCCACTGACACCGTTCTGCTCCTCACCGGTGCTGTTTTCAGCGCTGTCCTCAACACCGTCCCCCGCCCCCTTTATAAGCCCCTGAGCCAGCACGTGGTTTTGCAGGCTTCCTCCCCGGAGCTCTGTAAGGCCCCTCCAGGTCGCAAATAAACTCTTCCTTTTCTTTCTCCTCCTCTCTCTGGCTTTTCCTCTATATACTTTCGATTAAGCGAAACCCATTGCACCCTAAAATCTCTAACAACCTCTTTATAGGACCATCACTAATTTGCAAATATAATGTAAATCTATCTGCCACTTCTCCAGTTACCAATAACATGCAGTAGAGGAGAGAGATACATAGAATATGCAATACGGATAGTAGGATATAAACAATAGGTCCCACATTACTCTTCAAGAAATGACAACGCAGATACAGAACGCTGCATACACCAAATTCAATCTGCACATGTTCTTTATAAGAGAAATCCAATTTATTTAGATATCTGACTTTCAGATATCCTTTACTCCCTTTAGGATAAATTCTGATTACTTTAAGTTCTAAGGCTGTCCAACAGAAAACCTGGTGGCCTAGTGGGTTAAGTGCTACGTCTGCTAACCAAAAGGCAAGCAGTACAAATCTGCCAGGTGCTCCTTGGAAACTCAATGGGATAGTTCTACTCTGACCTCTAGGGTCGCTGTGAGTCAGACCTGACTCCATGGCAGTAGGTGGGTTTTAAGGTTGTCCAGTAGGACTATTTGTGATGGCAGACATGTTCCATTTCCATCTTGTCCAATACGATAACCACTAAAACCTTGGTGGCATAGTGGTCAAGAGCTGTGGCTGGTAAACAAAGAGCCTCCTTGGAAACCCTATAGGGTAGTCAGTTCTACTCTTTCCTACAGGGTTGCTACGAGTAGAAACTGATTCAGTAGTACTGGGTTTGGTTTTGAACCCCATGCAGCTACTGAGCACTTGGAATGTGTCTAGTAAAACTGAGACACTATTTGATTGTACTTAATTCTAAGTGATATAAATGTAAATAAGCACTTACACAATGAATTATGTTAATCCTATTGCCATTGTCAATAATTCATGTTTCATTGACATCAAGCATGAAACAAAACATTGGTTGATGGGTGAGAAATAGTTGCTTATCTCACTGAACAATGCCTTGTCTGCCACTGCTATGGGGAACTATGAAGTCAATGCTACCACACCATAAATAGTAACAACTCAATGTGGCGCAGCGAAGCTGCTTTGTATTTGATTAACCCTGGGGTAATGTTAAATTGAGAATTCCTATAGATGAGTTATTATCGTTTAAACCATTTTGATTTGAGTGTCTTGTCAGTTGCAGAGGAAAGCATCATAACTAGTAAAAACTTCTGCTAGATTAGTTTTTGTTGAAAGGACAGAAGAATATTTTTTTTTATTCTTGGAAATTAGAATAAGTTATTTTAATTTTAAATAAATTAAGGGAGATTATTTGTACATAGTCTTTTTGCAATATGAGAGAATAGTACTTATGTAGTAAAAACAGTAATAGTGAAAATTATAGTAAATATTTTCACTTTTTTAATGTGTCTAAACTGAAATTAGTCTCAAAAATCTTATGAAATAAGTAGTACAATTGAAACACTGTTTTAATGAGGTCAGACAGCTTATAAATAGTGAGTCAGTATGGAAATCTTGGTAGCATAGTGTTTAAGTGCTACCTCTGCTAAGCAAAAGGTTAGCAGTTCAAACCCTCCAGGCATTTCTTGGAAACACTATGAGGCAGTTTTATTCTGTCCTATAGGGTTGCTATCAGTGGGAATCAACTAGACAGCAGTAGAATTTCTTCTTTCCTTCCTTTATGCCTGCCTTCTTTCTTTTTTTTCTCTCCTTCCTCCTCCCTTTCTTTCCTTCCTTTCTCCCTTCCTTCCTTCCTTTCTTTTTTTTTAAATCAGAAACCAAGAAGTCCTGGTGACAGAAAAGTTAAGCACGTGGCTGCTAGCAGTTTGAACCCACCCAGATGTTACAACTTCCCAGCTCCGTTGAAGAAAGACCTGGTGATCTGGTCCCATGAAGATTACAACCTAGAAAACCCTCTGAGGCAGTTCTGCTCTGTCACATGGGGTCGTTAGGAGTCAAATGGCACCTAATAACAACAGTTCAATCCCAGATCCTTTATCCCCCCACAAAATTCTCCGTTTTAGTTATAATGGTTGGCTGTATAACTTCCCTCTATAGTCATGATTCCCAAAACATTTAGATATTTATATGTGCAATAATGCAATTGTTTTTGCCTCAAAAAATCTTCTAGTTACAGATTGAAAAAGTGAAATTTTAAGTCAGAGAAGTAACATGGGAAATGCCACATTACAGAGATGAACAATATCTGCTTTATTAAAACATTAGGAGGAAAGCTTAAATAAGCTGGATTCTAGAAAATCTGAAAAATAAAGGATATAAATGCATGAAGCTATGCATAGTGAGTGACTCACTGCATTTCACACTATGAAATTAAATTAACACTTGCACTTATTACAGCTAATTATTCAAACCACAGGTCTTTGCTATTAGTTGCAAATCTTAAGATGTAATTTAGAAGGCTTGCTTAATAACGGGAGCAAAAGATTTTCTTCAGTGTCTTCTTCAGTTCAGGAAAGGAAACTTTTGTTTTGACTTACTTGTCAGGTGGGAGAAAAAAAAAAGTCTTTGAATTCCAGCCAGGGCTCCTTAGTTTAGGTGTCATGTTTGTAAAACTACGGAATTAATTGTTGAAGAAGATTATGTGTCACATTTTCCTTTTACTTTTTTATCGTTTTTTTAATTGTACTTTAAGTGAAAGATTACAGTTCACCTTATATTCTGGTACAAAAATCTATACACACATTGTGATGTGACTACGTTTATTCTCTCAATAGCATGACAGCACACCCCTTTCTACCTTGGATTTCTCATGTCTGTTCAATAAGCCCCGGCCCTGTTTACCTTCTGATCTAGTCTCTGGAGAGGAAGTGTTCTTTTAGCATCAGGTGTCTGCTTGAGCTAATAAGCACACTCTTCAGAGGTATCACTGTGTCTTATAGTCCAGTCTAATTGTTATCTGAACTGTTGGCTACCGGAATGGTTTAAATTCTGGATTAACAGAATCTAGGGGGGCATATCTTCCAGGGCCCTTCTAATCTCAGTCAATTAAGTCTGGTCTTTTTACAAGAATTTGAATCCTGCACTCCACTTTTCTCCTGCTCTCTGTTGTGTTACCTGTCAAGGTGGTCGCTAGTGGTAGCTGAGCACCATCTAGGTCTTCTGGTCTTAGGCCAATAGAATCTCCGCTTTATGTGGGCTTTTCAGTCTCCTGAGCTAATGTTTTCCTTTTGTCTCTGATGTCCTTCATTCTCTTTTGCTCCTGGTGAATGGGCCTCAAATGATGCATTTGAAATGGCTGCATGCTAGCTTTTAAGATGCTAGACACCACTCATGAAAGTAGGCACATTGCCTGTTCTGCTTCCAGAGTTTTACTAATTTAGCTGATTAAAAAAAAGAAAAAGAATTATGTACACCAATGTGCTTTGAAGCATTATATGCGATAGTCAAAAATGGAAACAACCCAAATATCCATTGGCAGATGAATGAATATACAAATTACAGTACATACGCACTGCGGAATGTCACTGAGCTAGAAAAAGAAAAGATGCTTTGATATGCGCTACAGCACGGATAATAAAATACTACAATGACTTGCGTGAAGAGCTGGAGGTAGACAAACAAAAGGGAAGAATATGCTCTGAATTTCTCAAGCCGAAACAACTGAGGAGAAAATTCAAGTCTTGAGTTCCAATAACGAAGGATTCTGTAATAAAAACCTTAATTGACTCAAGAAACATCAAAAGAAGGTGGAAGAAATACACAGAGTTATCACACCAAAATTAATTTTTTGATGTTTATCTATTTTGGGAGGTAGCATATGACCAAGAACTGACACTACTGAAGAAAGAGAGCCAAGTAGCACTGCAGGCATTGTTGAAAAACAAGACTTCGGGAACTGATAAAATGTCAGCCAAGATGTTTCAACAAATGAATGCAGTGCTGGAAGTGTTCACTCATCTGTGTCAAGAAACTGAGAAGACAGATACCTGGCCAAAAGACTAGAAGAGATCCATATTTGTGCCTATTCCCAAGAACAGTAATCCAGCTAAATGTAGAAATTATCAAGCAATATCCTTAATATTACCTGCAAGTAAAATGTTACGGAAGATCACTCAAAAGCAGCTACAGTAGTATGTTGACAGGGAACTTCCAGACATTCAAGATGGATTCATAGAAAGATGCTGAACCAGGGATATCGTTGTTGATGTCAGATGTATCCTGACTGAAAATAGAGAACACCAGAAAGATGTTTATTTGTGTTTTATGACAAGCACAGACACTTGAAGAGGCATCAAGATTGAAGGAAAACTTGCTAGCCACTTGCATTATAATGCATTATAATGCGAGTAGTTAGTACACTGATAACACAGCCTTATTTGCTGGTAAGTGAAGAGGACTTAAAATGCTAACTGATAAAGATCAAAGACCATAGTCTTTAGTATGTACTATACCTCAAAAGAAAGAAAACAAAAATCCTCAAAACTGCAACATCATGATAAATGGGAAAAGTATTGAAGTTGTCAAGAATTTTATCTTACTTCTGCCTACAATCAACACACACAGAAGCAGCTATCAAGTAGTCGAAAGACCCATTGTACTGGGCAAATCCTCAGCAAGAGACCTCCTTAAAGTGTTGAAAAACAAAAATGTCACCTTGAAGAGTAAGGGGAGCCTGATCCAAGCCATAGTGTTTTCAGTCAGCTTATATGCATGTGAAAGCTGAATGATGAAGAAGGAAAACTGAAAAAGAACTAATTCCTTTGAATTATGGTGTTGGTGAAGAATGCTGAATATACATTCAACCACCAAAGAACAAACACATCAACACATCTGTCTTGGAGGAAGTACAACCAGAATGTTCCTTAGAAGCAAGGATGGCAAGACTTCCTATCACGTACTTTGAACATGATAACAGGAGGACTCACTCCCTGGAGAAGGACATTATGCATGGTAGAAGGTCATTGAGAAAGAGGAAGACATTCAGTGAGGTTAACTGACACAATGTGTTTGACAACAGGCTTAAGTCTAACAATGATTGTGAGGATGGTGCAGGATCGGGCAGCACTTCATTCTGTTGCATGTAGGGTTATTACGAGTGGAAACTGACTTGACGGTACCTGCCAAGAACTGCAGCACAACATGGATGGAGTTGGAAGATACTATGCTGAGTGAAATAACTCAGTCACATAAAGCCAAATGTTCTGTCACCTCACTGTATAGGAAGTCAAGAGGAGGCAAATGTATAGAGCTTTTTAGTGGTTACCAGAGTCAGGAGGGAGGCAGAATAAGAGGAAGTTTACTGCGTATAGAGCACTGAGCTTCAGTTTATGGTGATGGAAAAATTAAGTGTAGGGTTTCACAGACAATTATAATTGCTGTCAATACGTCATACCTGCAAAAAAGCTGAATTAACAAAAACTGTGTGATATATATATTTGTAACAATAGAAAAAAAGAGCAGCTGCTGATGCTGCTTATGTGCAAGAAAATGCCTCATGAGTTTTGTTTTCTTGGTTTGAAGGTTTAAGGTCATGATTTCATAGACTATCCCAGTTAGTTGTGCTAGCACCGTGTTTAGTGCTTCAGTTCTGACTCTTAATTCATTGCCTAGTACTTGGGATCTTAGAAGTCTGCAAGCAGCCATCCAAGGTACCATTGGTCTCTACTCACCTGGAGCAACAAAAGAAAGAAACTCGGGATGAGAAGATTGAATTGGAAGGTGAGGCTTAAATGCTTCTGTGAATGATAGTCCCTATTTGCCGTGAGAAAAGAACTTTGATTGTGCCTGGCTAACATTACTGAATATTTTGATCCATATTTATGCCATGCAAAAGAAAGATGATCCAACTGAATGCAGAGATTACTGAACAATATCATTAATATCACACACAAGTAAAATTTTGCTCAAGATCATACACATGTGACAGCAACAGCATATGGACAAGGAACTGCCAGAAATTCAAGCTGGACTCAGAATAGGGTAAGGAACCAGAGATATCACTGCTGATGTCAGATGGATCTTAGCTGAAAACAGAGAACACCAGAAAGAAGTTTCCCTGTGTTTTCATTTACTATGCAAAGTCATTTGACTGTGTGGATCATAATAAGTTATGGCTAACAGATAAAGAGATAATCAAAGAAGAAATCACCAAATCAATATGGTTTACTATAGACCCCAAGAAGGTAAAATACCTATGAATAAACCTTACCAGGTAAATAAGAGACCTATACAGAGAGAATCACCAGATCTTACCGCAAGAATCCAAAATAAACTTCCGCAAGTGGAGAAACCTACCCTGCTCATGGATAAGAAGACTTAACATTGTGAAACTGTCTATTTTACCCAAGCAATCTACATATACAACACAATCCCAATATAGATTCCAGCATCATTTTTTAATGAGTTTAAGAAACAAATCACCAACTGTGTTTGGAAAGGGAAGAAACACTGCATATGTCAAGGACTACTCGAAAAGAACACAGTGGGAGGCCTCATACTACCTGACCTTAGAACCTATTATATTGCCATAGCAGTCAAAACAGCCTGGTACTGGTACACAAAGAGAGAATAGAGTTGAAACCCCAGAGATATCAACTTCCTCTTACAAACAGTTGATATTCAACGAAGTCCCTAAGATTGCAAACTGAAGTAAAAACAGTCTAACAAATCTTGTTGGCAAAATTGGATATCCATCTGTACAAAACTGAAACAAGACCAGTATCTCACACTTTATACAAAAAGTAACTCAAAATGGATCAAAGACCTAAATACAAAACCTAAAATGATAAAGATCATGCAAGAAAAAATAGGATCAACAATGGAAGTTCTAATGCAGAACTTAGACTTCAAAATCTGAGAAACAAAGCACAAACAAGAGAAGAGAACATAGAGAAATGGTAACTACTAAGAATCAAACTCTTTTGCTCATCTGAAGACTTTATCAAAGAATTAAAAGACCCGCAACAGAACGGGAAAAAAGACTTGGCAACTACGTGTTGGACTGAAGTCTGATCTCCATAATATACAACGTACTGCAAAATAGCAACAAGAAAAAGGCAAACAACTCAATTAAGTGATAGACAAGGCAGATGGACAGACAATTCATCAAAGAGGACATCCAGGCGGCCAAAAGACACATGAGCAAATGCTCATGATCCTTAGCTATTAGGGAAATCCAAATCAAAACTGCAATGAGATACCATCTCACCCCAGCGAGGTTGACCATGATCCAAAAAACACAAAACAACAAATGGTGGATATGCTGTGGAGAGATCAGTACACTCTTACACTGCTGGTGGGATTTTAAAATGATACAACCTCCTTGGAAAGCAATTTAATGCTTTCTTAAAAGCTAGAAATAGATATACCATTTGATCTGATAGTCCTACTGCTTGGAATATATCCTACAGAAACAAAAGCTGTCATACGAACAGATACATGCACATGAATATTTATTGCAGTACAGTCCACCATAGCAAACAGATGGAGTCAACCCAGAGGCCTAACAACAGACAAATGGGTAGGTAAACTGTGGTATATATACTCAATGGAAAGCTATGCATAAAGAACAATGATGATTTTAGGAAACATTTCATAACCTGGTTTAAACTGGAGGACATTACGCTAAGTGAAAGTAGTCAGTGACAAAAGGACAAATATTAGATAGTATAGTCAGATGAGTGGATAAACAAAGTATGGTACATATACTCAGTGGAACACTATGCAATGATAAAGAACAATAATGATTTTAGGAAGCATCTCATAATCTGGTTTCAATGGGAAGACATTATACTGAGTGAAATCAGTCAACAGCAAAAGGACAAATATTGTATGTGACTCCTGCTATAAGGACATAAAAACACACTTATGTACCGACTGTTTGATAACTATGAGGGTGCAGAGGCAGGCAGAAGGTTGGTCACAGATTACGTAGTTGATAGAAATTTGGTTGGGTGAAAGCATTGACAGCACACAGTGGAAAGAAGATCACCTAAACTAGATTTCACCATAAACTGAAAGTTCCTCTAATCTCAAACCAATATTGCAAGGGCAAAGTAGCAGGGGTAAGGATCTGGGCACTTATGTTTTCAGGGGACAGCAAGGCCAATTGATGTAACTAGCCTATTGCTAAGAGAGTCCTCTGCAACCCGTATTGGTGAGTAGTGTCTTGAATCTAAAAGCTAGCAAGCTGCCATCCGAGGTCAAATGGCCCTAGCTTGTCCAGAACAGATGAGTATTGAGAACAACAAAGACACAAGGGAAAAAGGAGCTCAGTAGACAGAAGGACCCATGTGAATGGGTGAGTGTATCAATACGTGACCAGAAGAACCAGATGGTTCACTGCCACCACCAAATACAGCTGTGATGGGGCATACAGCATTGAGTCCCTGAGGCAACACAAGAAAAAGAGGGATGCAGCTCAGGAACTCTACTAAAAGACCAGAATTGATTATCTGAACACCTAGGTGATGTCTTAGGAGCATGGCCCGTAGACCTGCTGCTGCCTGTGACCAGAAAACACTACTGAGCTCAACTCTTTGGACAAGAATGGACTAGACTCAGGGACACAGTGTGACCATGGTATGTGTACTTTATGGTTGCATGCATTTATAGGAGGCTGTCCTACTGGTCTGTTTGTAGGTGGGAGAAAAGAGGGTTGAGAGGAGAGGACAGGAGCTTCTTAGGACACTAGAAGTATAGAATGAAAAGGACGATTATGGTGTCACAGGGGAAAGGAGAGCAGAAGGAGCTACAAATAGGTGGTGGTTGTTGTTAGGTGCTATTGAGTCGGTTCCAACTCATAGTGACCCTATGAACAATGTAACGAAAGACTTACAGGTCTTGTGCCATGTCCACAACTGTTTTTACGCTTAAGACCATAGTTTCAGCCACTGTATCTATCCATCTCATCAAGAGTCTTCCTCTCTTTGACTGAGCCTCCACTCTACCAACCATAATGTCCTTCTGAAGGGACTGATCTTTCCTGACAACACATCCAAAGTGTGTAAGACGCAATGTTGCCATCGTTGCTTCCCAGGGGCATTCCGGTTGTACTTCATCCAAAACAGATCTGTTGGTTCTTCTGGTGGTCCATCCTAAGGTCCACATTATTCTCCAAGACCACAGTTCAAAGGCATCAATTCTTCTGTCTTCTTTGTTCATAGTTCAGCTTTCACACGCATATGATTTAAAGGTTTCCCTGTAGAATTCTTCCCTACTGCAACTCCAGGCTTGAATTTTTTCTTCAGTTCTTTCAACTTGAGAAATGCATAACATGTTCTTTCCCATGGGTGATGTCTTTGATGTCATTCCACAATTCATCTGGTCTTTTGTCATTAGTGATCAACATATCAAATCTGTTTCTGAGATGGTCTTTAAACTTAGGAGGGATATACTCAAGGTCTTACTTTGGCTCTCGTGGACTTGTTCCAATGTTCTTCAGTTTCAATTTGAATTTGCATACGAGCAGATAAGTGGGCATGAAAATTGGTTTCTATTGTATACTTTCACTTAGTCCCCCCCAAAAAAGAATAAAAAAAAAAAAAAAGACTTTGTTATGCTATAGGGTTGTGAACACAAATTTTTAAAAGACTGGTCAGTTCCTCCTGATACTGTGTCCAAAGTATTTGAGATGAAGTCTCTCCATGCTCAATCCAAGGAGCATTCTGGCTGTAATTCTCCCAGACAGATTTGTTCATTCATTATTCTTCACCAACATCGTAATTCAAAGAACATATTTTTTAGCCTTTCTTACTTATAGTTCAGCTTTTACATGCATATGAGGTGACTGAAAAATATTATGGCTTGGGTTAGGGGAAACTTAGTCCCCAGATTGACATGTTTACCTTTGGAGGTCTTTGCAGCACATTTCTCCAGTGCAACATGTCCTTTGAGTTCATGGCTAGTGCTTCCAAGGGCACTGATTGTGAATCCAAGTGGAAATGAAATCCTTGAAAACTTTGATCTTTTCTTTGTCAATCCTGATGTTGCTTATTGATTTATTTGTGAGGATTTTTGTTTCCTTTATGTTGGGAATTAATCTGTACATTCTTTGAAATCTTTTGCTCAGATCTTCTACCTCCTCATTTCTTCCTTTCCCTTTAGCTATTCTATATTCAATAACAAATTTCATTCTGTTCCAACATGCATTTTTGATTTTTTCTTTCCTGTCTTTTGAATGATGCTTTTCTTTCTTAATGTACAATGTCCTCATATGGTCTTTTGTTATTTGTATGTAATTCCTCAGTCCAGCTCTTGATATTTTTTCTTAATACAAATGACATGTTGTCAAGTTCATACTTGAGCTTTTGTGGACTTATTTTAGTTTTGTTTTTCAGCGTCAACTTAAGCTTGCATGTGAGCAATTCATTATCTGTTCCACATTTGACCTCTGGCCTTGTTTTCAGTGATGATGTTGAGCTTCCTGACTTTGTCTTTCGACAGCTGTAGTCAATTTGAATCTTTTGTATTCCGCCCAGAGAGGTCCACATGTATGGTCACAATTTATGTTGTTGAAAAATGTATTTAGAATGAATAATTTATTGTTCTTTCAAAATTCTAACATATGATTTCCAGTGTTTTTTGTATCACCAAGGGTATATTTTGTAATTGCTGACCCAGTATTTGCATTTCAATCACCATTTTTTTCAGCATTTCCATTTTAATCACCAGTCTTTACCAACGTATCTTGATTGCATATGTGTTTGATAAATTTCAGATTGCAGAATTTGATACATGACCTCAGTTCCTTCATCTTTGGCACTAGTATTTGATATTGATATCATCCTTTTATTGCCAGGATTATACTTCAAGATAGATCTTAAAGAATTTGTTTTGACAATTAACTATTACTCTTAAGTCTGTCATTCCTGGCATATTAGCCTTTATGAGTATTTGATGAAAGATGTTCAATGCTAGCTCATTTCAGCTCAGTAATGCGTAGGTAACTGATCTTCCTATGTACCATTTTGCTTCATTCAGATACTAATAATCAATTCATCTATCACCTATGGGTTTTAAGTTGAACATGCACCAGTTAGTTTAGGTGAACAGCTTAAATTGATGGAATCAGAAATATAATATTTTAATTATCACATACAATAATATGTGACAATACCCTTCAGCACCCAATGTGAATTCTATGAGGGCAAGAACTATAACTGTTTCTTTAGAATCTAAGACATTCTCTGTTCCTCGGTTAATACTGAATGATCAACGACTCCATTGCTGTTGAGTTGACTTTGACTAAGAGACCCTGTAAGTCAGAGTAATACTAAACCATATGGTTTTCCGTGACTGTAATCATTATAGAAGCAGATTGCTCTATCTCCGCTTGTACAGGTGATGGATTCAAACTGCTGACTTTTTGGTTAGCAGCCCAGTGCTTAAATGCTGTGTCATAAGGGCTCCTCAATATTTAATGAATAATTGCCTTAATTAATATATAGATATGGAAATGGCCCCCAAATTTGGCCCAGTTGAAGAAAAATTTGTAAATTGAAAAATCAAGTTTTTCTTTATTTCTTGTTTACCTTCCTCTTAAAATGTTTTTCTCAGTCAGAAAACTCTCTCTGGCTCAATGTCTATCTAGCCTTTGTGTAAGAGCAGTGTTTCTGGCTCCTCTTAGGTTATATGTTTCAGAGTCTCATGGGTGATGATGATGCATCTAGTAAATGGTGACTGTTCCTTAAACTGAAAGAAATATCTCTAGTACATAGATAGCATGACATGTGAAGAAAATAGTTGACCCCCCCAAAAAAAGGCTTCTAAGGAATATTACAGTTACTCTCTATGGACAAATTTTCCCACAATCATGCATTTGTCTCAAGTGAATGTAGTGAAATATACACACAATATCATCACTGAGATTCCAGCTAACAGACATTATCTGTTAACTGTATTCCTCCTAACAAGCTGTCTCCCCAATAAACTCTGGGTTTTGCAAATGATGTAACAGCCAAAACTTTTTTAGCCCTCCTGCGACTCGACGGCACTTGGCTTTGGCTTGGCACATTGTGGAGTGTATGTTATTATTTTGGGGTAAGGGAAAGTTTCTGGTAAGATTCATGTTTTTCCACTTAGGTTTACTTTTTTGTGATTAATATATTTGGTCAGAAATTGGTGTTTTTCTCAAATACAAACACATTCCTTTTTATGTTATCCAAAGGACTTGCAATTGTATTTTTTAATAAAAATTTTAATCAAATTAGTCTTCGTCTGCTGGTCTAAATTAAGCATAAGTTGGAAAACATACAGAAGTAGCAGAGAGACTATAAGATAAAATTTTCACTCTTCTCTAGACCTAAAGCATTGCAATTTCAAGTGTCAACTACAGAAGAAATCCAGAAGGCAGTTACAGTTGTTGAATTATGATTCACAGTGGCATTGATGAAAATTCTTCCCCAGTAAAATCATCATGATATCTCACAACTACAGATGGTGTGGTTCCTTTTTCAAGCACCTACACTTACACTGTGAACTTGACTCTGAGCTGTATTCACATTTGGCCTCCAATTCCAGTGAGGAAAAAACAGGAGGAAATAGAGTTATAATACCGTCTGAGTGATTTAGAACAGCCATAAGAAAAGTCACTACTCCATAAAAGTTTATACACTCATAGATAAGGGGTTATGTGACCAGAGTGATTTACATCTGGTCTTGTCCAGAACTCAGGTGGAATAATGTGTCATGATTCTGGGTGTCAGCAAATGTACAAGTTGGCAGTAAGAATTATTAAAAGAGTATTTTTGGAGAAAAAAAAAGTCCTTGTTCTAGTCTTACCACACTTACTTGGGATTCTTAATTCATTCTTAATTCAATTGATTCATAAATCAATCATAAAGTAGCTTCAAGAAACCTATAAACACCTGAATTTTACCATACATAATTTTCTGTGTATAAGCAAGCACATTATTTTAGGCAAAGACAGTCTTCTTTTCTTCTTTCTGTTCCTTTATGTAAACTGAATTTATACAGAGTTCACATACACACATTGGAAAACATCCTATTTTTCTAGATAACTTTGGAACTGAGAAAAGAATGATGTATGATTTCAAACAGTGATTCTTTCAATGTGCTAAACACCATTAACAAAGAATAAAATCATCCCACAATTTCTGAGTTTCGTCTTCACTTTTATTTTTGTTCCAAGCATTCTTCATACCTCACTAACCAAAGTCTGATTTGGGGGGAAAAATAGATACAGATACAGATGAGTCAGATCCGACTCGACGGCACTTGGCTTATAGAGAGCACCTGATAGTGACAGCAGTCCAGTGGCAGTGAGAATGAGAGAGAGAGAAATGACAGAGATGATAGAGATAGACATAGGAATGGGGTAAAGACATTCGAATAGCATTGCACTCCTCCTTGTCTACAGCTTCAGTCTCCTCTCACCACAGCTAACAACCCTTCTCAAGTTTTCCACTCTTGAGTATCTTGATTTCCTTGAATTTCCAGGATGTTTTATATTCTCTCTGACTTCTTAGCCTATGTAGAACTATCTTTTTTATGTCCAAAATAGTATTTCCACCTCTAGTTTTCACTGATTAACCTTATGTGTACATCAAGATTCTTCTCCTGTGAATTTCCACAAGAATCCTGGGCAAATCCCTGCCAAGCCATGTATCAAGCTGGATTGAAATACTTTTATCTTTACTTACTTACAAAGTTTCTTGTAATCATATATGTTTAGTTCTCTTTTCACCTCAGTGTTCTCCTGGAACCTCTTACAGCATCTGATGTAACAATCTTTAGTCAAAGGCTGATGGTGTAGAAAAACTGAGTTGTAAAGCCAAAAAGAGTTTAATAGGTTCTCTTTTTTGTGGTGTATGTGTTTTCAAACAAAGTATAAAATATATAGATTGTTTTATAATTCATTTCCTGCAAAAAAGATACCTAGCAGTAGCTAACCTTTTGAAAGCTACTGAAGCCATTCACCTCATAGAGCTGACACCATCAGTAACCTACTCTCTTGGATCCCTAATCATATGTCCCATATGAAGGTGCCTTAGGGTTCACAATTTTCATAAACACAGTGTAATTGAACTTCACAAGACATATCGTTTACAGTTTTTTTCAGAGACACAGCTATTCGGGCCACATTATCTTAAATAACAAAAACTGAAATATAAGTTCTGTCTACTTATTTTTCTTCTAGTTTCCTTAAAATCAAAGATTTTCAAGTGGTAGTGTTTTATATACTGTTATGTACTACTTATACCAGTCTTCAGAAGTGGACAGCATGTTTTACATAGAGTGGGAGTTCTTCTGGCTGACAGCTTTCAGTTGCCAACTATTTTTGAGATTTGGCCTCAGCTAAAGAGAGTTCCCTAACCTGAAGTCTTACCCTACCTTTTGGGTGGCCTACCGAAATGAAGACATGATGAGAATATAAAGGCTCTGACATTTTCCATCAACTTCAGACAATGTAGAAGGTTTACTACAGCTTTACAGGCTGTTGTAGATGAGCTCAGATCATTTTTCAGACTGTATGAGAGCCCAATTTTTCTCTCTGTCCAAAGCTGATGCTATCCTTCTCATACAGGTGTTAATTATGGGAGCATTTCCTAATGTATTCTGGTTCTTGTGTTGAGAATATCTTTTAAAGCTATTTAGAGATGATCGTATCACTAAAAAAAAATGTATAAAGTGAAAAAAGACTGAAAACTGTATATTAGAACATTTCAGGGGGCAAAGACGAGATGGAAGACAATGCCTATCTTCCTATATCCTTCTGGTAACCAAAACCTGAACTGATAATTAAACAGAGCCTTCTGGACACCTAGTAAGCCCTAGGACAAGGTATAGGACTGTCAATTTGGACTTTATACCACTGAATTGAAAACTTCCTCTCTTTTACTGACCCCTGCTCTTGATGAATGCTAGCTTTCACAGACTTGAGGTAACTCACCATTTTAACTTTTTTTTTCTCTGCCTTAGCTAGTGGGCAGAGCTGAGATTTGACTAACAGCTAATCTTAGACCCACTCCTGGTGGGATTGGGAGGCAAAATTTCCATGTTTTGAGAGCCTGGCTTTGGATTCTGTGCATCTCAGCACCTTTGGCCTCTCTTTCTACCTCCACAATTGAGTAGCCAGTACAGAGGTAGGCAGGGAGCTTGTGTCGGATGCCATCTTGGTACACTAGGAGGCAAAACACCCATACTGAGGCCTCAGTGGGACCTAATTCCTAGGCTGGGAGGCAGCACCTGCCCAGAAGATAGTGCTTTTCCAACAGAAAAACAGTATCTTACACAATGTCACATATGACTGGGACCCAACAGCAGAGGCCAGCCGGGCAGTAGCCTTTCTGTACTTTGAACTAGTTTATAGCATCTGGGGTTGGATATAGAGGTACTTACTTTGCCATCTTTGAAGAGGGACCTGTAAACCTGAAAACCTGACTGACTTTGAAGTTGTCAGATATCTTTTACCTTTCATTTTAAGATGGCTTAGAGAAACAACTGCACTCCATTGTCACACCATCTCTCCCAGTCTCTATTGACTCATGAAAGTAACAAACCCAGAAAGTAACAAACTCTGGAGAAAAGCATAACCAAAAAAAATCACTCATCGCTTCAGAAAGCTACCAAAAGAAACCACCTCAGAACTTCCCAGATTATGAAAGCTTTCTGAAACTATTGGAAGGTGAATACAAAAGGATTATATAGAGAGCCCTCCTAGACCTTATACAAAATACAACAGAGCAAAATGAAAACTTAAGCAAGCTGTTTGATCTGATGGAACACCAGCACTCTGAAATCCAACAGATCAAGAAGAAAATCAAAGACATAGAAAAACATCAATTCAAAGCCAAAAAAAAGAAAAACAAAAAACAGAATGGAACAAATGGAAAAGATAATTTCTGACTTGGAAGACAGTTACTGACTCCAGCATCTATGAGGAGAAATCAGAAAAAAGAAACAAGAAAAATGAAGAAGCATTAAGAACAATGAAGGACTCTATTAAGAGGAACAACCTACATGGAATTCCTGAACAGGGTGGGACACCTGAGAAAACAGAGAATATAGTTGCTGATCTGCTGACAGAAAATTTCCCAGAAATTAGGAAAGAAGAAAATACAGATATTCAAGATGCATATCGAATGCCACTTGATATAGATCTCAAAAGAAAGACTCCAAGACATATTCTAATCAAGCTTAACAAAATGAAACATAAGCAAAAACTCTTAAAGGCAGTAAGACTCTAAGCAAGGTCAGCATTCAGAGGGAAACCCATAGGCTCTTGTCAGATTTCTTAGCGGAAACAATGCTGGCATGGAGACAGTGGCATGATACATTCAAAGTCTTGAAGGCAAAAAACTTCCAACCATGAATTATATATCCTGCAACACCATCTTTCAAATATGAAAATGAAATTAAGACATTCACAGATAAACAGAAATGCAAGAGATTTTTGTAAAAAACCAAACCAAAGCTATCAGAAATACTGAACGAAACTCTTGGCTTAGAAGAACAAAACCACTCACTTTATATTTGAGAAGCAAATACAAGACACATCACCCAGAAACCTACTCAGTTAAGAATGCTCCAAACTCAATCAAAGCTATAATAGTGAGAGAAATGATACAGTGATCACATCATGAAAGCTATGATGTTATCATATAAAAAGAGGGATGTACTGCAGTCATTACAGTCCTTCCAGACAGAGAGGAAGTTAATAAGACTGTTAATAATTAAAATTGAGTTTATACATAGTTTATTAAGGGGGATGATGGAACATCCATAAAACACAATAAAGGTGCAACATATCAAATCAAGAAACATAATACAAGAGTCTCAACAACCACAAAACCACCCCCAAAAAGGTGAAAAATTTACTCACAAAGAAGAAAGTCCTAGAACAGATTATTAAGAACAACAGAAAAAATAAACATATCGCAATGGCAGCACTAAACACATACTTATCAATAATTACACTGAACGTAAATGGATTGAATGCTCCAGTAAAGAGACATAAAGTGACATCTTAGATCAAAAGACAAGAGCCATTCATATGCTGCCTACAAGAAAATCACCTTAGACTTGAAGACAGGAACAAAATGAAAATTAAAGAATGGAAGAATATATATCAATGTAACAATACACAAAGAAGAGCAGGTATGGCAACTCTAATCTAAGATAAAAGAGATTTTCATGTAAAATCCACCATCATGGACAAGGATAGACACTATGAATTGTTGAAAGATTCAATACACAAGCAGAACTTAACAACATTAAGTATTTATGCCCCTAATATTAAAGCACCTAAATACATTGCAGAAACACTGACTACACTAAAAAATGAGACAGATCACTCCAAAATAATAGTGGGAAATTTCAATACTCCACTCTCAATATTGGACAGATCATCTAGAAAAAAGCTCAGTAAAGGCATGGAAGACCTTATTGCCACAATTAACCAACTAGACCTCACTGACATATGCAGAACTTCTATCCATCGGCAGGCAACCTTCTTCTTCTGTGCACAGGGAATATTCTCCAGAATAGACCATATGTTAGGACATAAAGCAATTCTCAACAAAATCCATACTATTGAATTAATGCAAAGCATCTTCTCAGTTCATAAAGGCATAAAAGTCAAAATCAATAGCAGAAAAAACGTAGATAGAAAGTGGAATTCATGGAAACTGAACAACATCTTGCTCCAAAAGCTTTGGGATATAGAATAAATCAAGAATGAAATAAGGAAATATATGGATTTCAATGAGAATGAAAACATTTCCTACCAGAACCGACGGGATACAGCCAAAGCAGTGCTCAGTGCTCAGTGCTCTATAAACGCACACATCTGGAAGGAAGAAAGAAAACAAATCAAAGGACTGATCCTGTAGCTTGAACGAGCAGAGGGAGAACAACAGAGGAAACCCTCAGGCACCAGAAGAAAACAGATCGTAAAGATCAGAGCAGAACTAAATGAATTAGAGAATAGAAAAACAATTGAAAGAGTTAACAGGACCAAAATTGAAAAAATCGAAAAGACCAAAATCTGGTTTTTTGAAAAGATCAACAAAATTGACAAACCACTGGCTAAACTTACTAAAGAAAAACAGGAAAGGAAACAAATAAGCCAAATTAGAAATGAGAGGGGAATTGTCATAACAGATCCAACAGAAATCAAAAATATCATAACAGAATACTATTAAAGACTGTACTCTAACGTATTTGAAAACCTAGAGGAAATGGACAAATTCCTTGATGCATATCACCTAGTAAAATTATCACAAGGTGAATCAGGACAACTTAGTAAACCCATCACAAAGGAAAAGATTGAAGAAGTCATCAAAAAAACTACCAACCAAAGGAAGCCTGGGCTCAGATGGCTTCACCACAGAATTCTACCAAACTTTTAGAGAAGTGCTATCTCTCATACTACTGAGACTATCTCACAGCATAGAAAGGGATAAAATACTTCCAAATTTGTTATGTAAAGCCAGTGTAATCCTGGTACCAAAGCCAAGGAAATACCCAACCATAAAGGAGAACTGCAGACCGATACCACTCATTAATCTAGATGTAAAAATTCTTGTCGATAGAATACAACAACATGTCCAAAAAATAATCCATCCTGACCAAGTTGGATTCATACAAGAGATGCAAGGCTGGTTCAACATCAGAAAAACAATTAATGTGATCAACCACATAAATAACACAAAAGGCAAAAATCACCTGATTTTGTCTATTGATGCAGAAAAGGCATTTGATAAAGTTCAACACCCCTTCATGCTAAAAACTCTCAGCAAAATAGGAATAAAGGGCAAATTTCTCAATGCAGTAAGGACCACTTATACAAAGCCAACTGCCTACATCATCCTGAATGGAGAGAGACTGAAAGACTTTCCGTTGGGAACAGGAACTAGACCCACTAGCAATTCTCCTATTGAACACTGTACTAGAAGTTCTAGCCGGAGCAATTAGACAAGACCAAGAAATAAAGGGCATCTGCACTGGCAAAAAATAAGTCAAAATCTCCGTATTTGCAGATGATATGATTGTATATGCAGAGAATTCCAAAGAATCAGTAAGGAAACTATTCAAACTGATAGAGGAGTTCAGCAAAGTCTCAGTATACAAGATAAAAATAAGAAATCAGTAGGATTCCTTTGTACCAACAACGAGATTATTAAGGAACAAATCACCAAATCACTGCCATTTGTTATAGCTCCTAAGAAGATAAAGTACCTAGGAACAAATCTAACCAGAGAATAACACACTTTTACAGGGAGAACTACAAGTCCTTACTACAAGAAACTAAGAGACACTTACACAAATACACTTCCTATCCTGCTCATGGATAGGAAGACTTAACATTGTGGAAATACCTATTTTACCCAAAGCAATATACTTATATAATGCTATCCCAATACAAATTCCAGTGACATTTTTTAATGAAATGGAGAAGCACATCGCCAGCTTTGTTTGGAAAGGGAAGAAGCCCGGGATAAGTAAAGCATTACTGAAGAAGAACACACTAGGGGGCCTCTTACTACCTGATTTTAGAAGCTATTACAGTGCCACAATAGTCAAAACAGCCTGGTACTGATACAAAAGAGACAGATAGATCAATGGAACAGAATGGAGACCCTGGAGATGACACCATCTTCCTATGGACAGCTGATATTCGATAAAGACCCTAAGACATTAAACTAGCGTAAAAACAAGCTTTTCAACAAATGGTGCTGGCAAAACTGGGTATCTATCTGCAATAAATTAAACAAGACCCATATCTTACAACTTATACAAAAACCAACTGAAATTGGATAAAATATCTAAATATCAAATCTAAAAAGATAAAGCTCATCCAAGAGAAAGTAGAAATAACAACAGAAGTTTTAACATACAACACAGACAGACTTCAAATCTGTCAAACAGACCACAAACAACAACAACAACAACAAAAAACAGATCAATGGGAACTATTAAGAATCAAATGCTTTTGCTCATCCAAAGAGGTTATTAAAAGAATAAAAAGGCCACCTACAGAATGGGAAAAAATATTTGACAACTGTATGTCACACTGATATCTGATCTCCATAATCTATATGGTATTACAAAATATCAACAAGAAAAAGATAAATGATGCAATTAAGCAATACACAAAGGAGATGGACAGGTACTTCTCTAAAGAGGAGATCCAGGTAGCCCCAAAACACATGCAGACAATGCTCATGATCCTTAGCTATTAGGGAAATCCAAATCAAAACTATAACGAGTATCCATTCCTGCTGAGTTGGGACCATTTGCTGTGCCCTCAGGTAGCAGCTTGGCAGCTTTTAAGGCCCCAGACGCCACTCACCAATGTAAGGTGCAGAGAGTCCTCTTAGTAAAATGTTAGTTGTGTCAAATGGCCTCGATTTCGCCTAAGATCATGGTCCCCTGCCCCTGTCCCAGCTACTCTGTCCTTGCAATATTGGGTTAAGATGGAAGGAGTATTCAACTATGCTGAAGTCCACCTAATATTGTTCTTGTTTCTCAGATTTCTAGCAACTATGTAATCTAAATCCTCCCCTCCTCACCCTCCCGGATGAGACATGTATGGAGCAGAGAGGAACAGTGTGCTGTCACTGGGCAGGGAGAGCAGTGGAAGCTGCATATAGGTGGGTGTGTAAATGTATACAGAAATGTACATTTTCACTCAGTCATAATGAAAAGAAAGAAAAGCTAAAATAATAATAATAATAATAAAAACTACAACGAGGTACCATCTCACCCCAGCAAGGTTGGTCATGATCCCCAAAACGCAAAACAACAAATGGTGGAGAGGCTGTGGAGAATTTGGAACACTTCTGCACTGTTGGGGAGATTGCAAAATGTGCAACCTCTTTGGAAAGCAATCTGGCGCTTTCTTAAACAGCTGGATATAATTATGACATTTGACCGAGTAATTCCACTACTTGAAATATATCCTACAGAATCAAGGCCTTTCACACAAATGGACACATGTGCAAGAATGTTTATTGCCGCACAGTCCATGATAGCAAAAAGATGGAATCAACCCAGATGCCCAGCAACAGAGGAATGGATAGGTAAACTATGGTATACATACTCAATGGAACACTATGCAATGATAAAGAACAACATCGATTTTAGAAAACACCTCATAACCTGGTTTTGATTGGAGGACATTATGTTGAGTGAAAGTAGTGACAAAAGGACAAATATTGTATGAGACCCCTATGATAAGAATGTAAAAACAGCCTCATGCATAGAAGAAAATATTCTTTGATGGCTGCAAGGGTGAGGAGGGAGGGAGGGCGAGAGGGTGAGGTTTAGATTAGATAGTTGACAGAAATTTGGTTGGGTGAAATCTGTGACAGCACACTTTGGAAAGAAGATCAATATTAACTGGACTTCAACATAACATGATTACTCCTCCCATCTTAATCCAACATTGCCAGGATGGAGTAACTGGGTAGGGGGGGCAGGTACCATGCTTTCAGGGGAAATTGAGGCCAGTTGTCACAACTACCATTTTGCTAAGAGAGCCTTCTGCACCCATATGAGTATGTGGTGTCTGGCATCTTAAAAGCTGCCAAGCTGCCATCTGAGGGTGTCGCAAATGGTCCTAACTCAGCAGGATCAAATGATCACCGAAGACCAAACTGACATGCAGTATAGAGAATCTAGAAGACTGAGACCCACGTGAGTGGCTGACTACTTTGACTTGTGACTGGAAGAACCAGATGGTGCCTGGCCACCACAAGTGATAGCAATGATGGAGCTCACAAAGATGAGTTTCACTGGCAACACAAGAATAAAAAGGAGTGAATCCTGAGATCTCCACTAAAAGACTGAAATTGATGTTTCAGGGGCCTCAGAGTTCCCCTGGAAGCGTAGCCTGTGGCCCTGATGCTGCCCCTGTCCGTAAATCGTAATGGAGGCTAACTCTTGGACTGAAATGGATTGGACTTGGCTACACAGGGTGACTACAACAGGTTTGCACTTTATGGTTCTGTGTATTTATAGGATGTCGTCAGGCTGACCTCTTACTTGAGGTGGGGGAGTGGGTGGAGAGGAGGGGATGGGAGATTGTTGGGAGGATAAGACATTTATGGAGCGGAGAGGAAGAGTGTGCTGTCACTGGGCAGGGTGAGCAGCGGAAGCTGCATACAGCTGGGCACGCAAGTTTATGTGGGAATGTACATTTTCATTCAATCATAAAAAAAGAAAGAAAGAAAGAATATTTGAACTTACAAACCAGAATACAAAGGACAAGGAAAAAGACTGAGCCGTACTGACCTTTGAGACAGGATAATTACATCAAGAAGGGTGTGGTCAGTTGTTTCAAATGCTACCGATAGGTGCAGTAAACTGTCTTTAACCACTATATTGGTAATATTATCATTTTTAATGGTGTGATGAGGTAAAAATAAGAACTCAAGTGAGTTTCTAGGGACATGTGACGAGAAAAGATAAAAATACCTCTTCTGAGGTGTTACGCTATGGAAGGGAACAAATTAATAGAGAATTAGCTGCCAGAAAATTGGATTCTACAAAAGTTTTCTTCCCTTTTTGAAAACAGATATAATAGTATATTTGTATGCTGATGGAAATGATCCATGACAGAGTTAAAAAGTGATGCTACACATGAAAGAAGGAAGAATTTCTGGAGAAGTAAACTTGAGTAAGAAAGAGAAAGTAGGATGTACTGTATAAGCAAAGAGATTGTTGTTAGATGTGACCATGATAATGTAGTAATGCTTGTAAGCATGTTGGTTTTTTCATTTGCTGAAAATGCAGTGCACACATATGAAGTGTTATTTATGGATTAGTGCTTGCAACAAATAGAAATATTTCTTCAATCTTGTTGTCTAAAAATTTCTACAAAATACCCAGATAAATCAGTTTTTTTTTCCTTTTTGATGTTTTCTTATGAGAAAATACAAGTAACAACAAAAAAATCTATATTGAGATTTTTCTTATTTTCCTGTGTTAGTTCATGTAACTTGTTTGTCTCAAGGTCTTGTCCATTTCATCTACATTGTCTGATGCACTGGTGTACTCTTGTTCATTGCATTCTCATGTAAGGCTTTTGGTAAGGTCAATATTGACTTTGACAAATTCATATTTGATTTTAGTCATGTGTGTTTTCTCTTTTTATTCCTTTTCAAGCTACTTACACTTTTGTCAATTTCATTGCTGTTTTCAGAGAGTCAACTTCTGGTTTTGTTGAGTCTACCTATTTTTTTCTATCTTCTATCTTATTTATATCTGCTGTTTTCTTTATTTTTCTTGGTTTCTGATAGCTTTGGACTTCATTTGCTCTTCTTTTCCTAGTTTTCAATGTGTAAAGTTAGTTTACTAATTTCACATCTTTTATAAAGTAGACAGTTTACAGCTATAAATTTGTCTTAGCCAGAGAGACCCATGTGAGTGGGTTTCTACATCGACTTGTGAGCGGAAGAACCAGATGCTGTCCAGCAACCACCAGTGATAGCCACGATGGAGCTCACAAAGTTGAGTCTCACTGGGAACACAAGAATAAATAGGGGTACACCCTGAGATCTCCACTTAAAGACTATATTTGGTGGTCTAGGGTCCTCGAGGTTCTCCTGGGAACATGGCCCCTGGCACTGGTGCTGCCCCATTCGTAAATCATAATGAAGGTCAACTTTTTGGAGAGCAATGGATTGGACTTGGTGACACAGAGTGACCATAATTTGTGGGCACTGTATGGTTCTAGGCATCTATAGGATGTCATCCTGCTGACCTCATACTGGAGGAAGGGGAATGTGTGGAGAGACGATAGAATACCGTTGGAAGGATAGGACATATATGGAGCAGAGAGGAGGAATGTGCTGTCACCTTGCAGGGAGAGCAGTGGAAGCTGCATATAGGTGAGCATGCAAATTTACATGGGAATGTACATTTTCATTTCGTCATAACAAACATAAATAAATAAATAAAAATTGTCTTAGCACTGCCTTTGATGCATCACAAAAGTTTTGATTAGTCATTGCATAGTAATTCATTGGTAAACACTTCAAAAATTTCTCTTTTGATTTCTTCATTGATTTAATGATGGTTGATAATATGTTTTTTAATTTTCATGTGTTGGCTGGCTTGTTAAATTACCAGATTGTTTTCCCGTCACTGACTCCTAATTTCATTCCATTGTGTTCAGAGAAGCTGCTTTATCTGATTTCAAACTTTTTAAATTTACTGAAGAATGTTTCCTCTACATATCTGCTTGATCTATGTGGTTTATGACATTTTTAATGTTTATTTCCTTATCTAGCTCCTGTCTAGATGTTTTATTACTGTAAGTATTCAATTATTACTATAGAATTGTCTTTTTCTCCCTTCTGTCCATGTTTGCATCATATATTTTATAACTCTGACTTTATAATTATATCTTCTTCAAGAACTGACCCTTTTATGATTACATAATTATCTTCTTTACCTTAAAGTCAATTTTGTTTAACAATGACAAAGCCATTCCAGATTTCTGTTGGCTACTAATTGCATAGAATAGACATGTTTTTCCCATCCTTTTACCTTCAACTTACCAGAATCTTCAAATATAAAATGGATCTCTTGTAGATAGCCTATGCTTGGATCTTATTTTCTTATTCATTTTGTGAATTTCTGCTGTTTTTATTGCATAGTTCAAACATTTACATTTAAAAGTAATTATGGTAAGGAAGGACTTCTACCATTTTGCTATTTGTTTTCCTTATGTCTTACATATTTTTTGACTCTGATTCCTCCAACACTACTTACTTTTGTATTTAGTTGATTTTTGTAGTAAACCACTTTGATTCGATTCTCATTTTTCACATTTCTTGTGATAACCTTGTGATTACCTTTAGTAGCCTAAATAGATGACCACTTAACTAGATATCAACTAAACATCACTGATGTTTAAAACCTCTGTTACTATACTACTCTTCCAATGCCTTCTTTAATTTTTTTCTCATAAATTACATACATATACATCATATGTTCAAATCATGAATGTTTAATTATTTTATGCAAGTCTTTTAAACCATATAAGTCATAACAAGTAGTCATAACATGCAATACACAAAAAAATGCAATAAAATTGATATTTACATTTACCCAAGAAGTTACTAACTGTAGATCTTCTTGTCTTCATAAGGCTTCAAGTTATTGTCTAATGTTCTTTCACTTCAACCTGAAGGACTCCTTTTAGCATTTCTTGTAGGCAGGTATTATGGGAATTAACTGTCAGCTTTCGTTTACCTGGGAATATCTTATTTTTGGCTTCATATTTAAAAGTTACTTTCAACAGATATAGAATTCTTGGTTGACAGTTCCTTAGCAATTTAAGTATGTCTTTCTACTGCCTTTTAGCCTCCATGGTTTTGGTGGACAAATCAGCGTTTAATGTGGTTGAGGATCCATTGTATGTGACTGTTTTTCTTTTGATGCTTTGAAGATTCTTATTTTTATTTTTTGAGAGCTTAACTATAAGGCATCTTCGAATTTGTTAAGCATTTCACATGTGTAGATGTATGCATTTCATCAAATTTGGAAAGTTTTCAGCAATTGTTTCTTCAAATACTATTTCTTCCCCTATCTCTCTCTCTCCCATTTTTTTTTTTTTGTATACCCGTAATGGATTTGCCAGTCAGCTTGGTATCTCATATGTCATTTAGAGTGTTTACTTTTTTTCTTTCTTTCTTTTGTGTTCCTTAGATTCAATTATTTTAATTTTCCTATTTATGTTCACTAATAGCTTTCTTCTGTCAACTCAATACAACATGGAACCCCTCCAGGAATTTTTTTAAAAAATTCGGTACTTTCCAGCTTCAGTATTTCTATTTGTTTCTTTTTTCTTTCTTTCTTTTTTTCTCTCTCTTTTGTTCTTTCTTTCTCTGTCTCTCCTCTTCCTTCCCTCTCTGTCTCTCCTCTTTCTTCTTTCCTTCCTGCCCTCCCTCCCTCCCTCCCTCCCTCCCTCCCTCCCTCCCTCCCTCCCTCCCTCCCTCCCTCCCTCCCTCTCTCTATTTCTTTCTTATCGTTTCAACATATCTTTTGATATCTAAATTTCATGACTGTGCAGTTTTCCTGGTATCTTTTGATTTTTATTTTTTTGGTTGAGTTTTTGGAGAAAGTGAAATATTGTTGTTTTAAAGTCCTTGTCTAGTAAGTTTAGTATCTGTTCTTTTATGGGAATGGTTTACGTTACTTTATTTTTTTCTAATGAGTAATTCTTTCCTGTTTCTTTGTATGCTTTGTAATTTTTGTTGCCATTGTTGTTGTTGAAACTGACATTTGAATTAAAATACAACAATTTGGGGGCTCAGATTCCTCCCTTTCTCCAAGTTTTGCTTCAAATATTTTTTTTCTGTTTTATTTTAATATTTGTCTCTTAATTGCTGGAATCTGTAGTCATCTGCTTATCAAATTCTTAGCTATTTTTCAAAGACTGCCCTTTTTCTTATAAATGTGTGGACACACAAGACTTGGTTTTTTAGCCTGCTTTTGGCTAATGTTTCGACACAGACTTACTTGAATGCCAAAGGAAAACAGACAAACACCAAACAAAGAATAAAAGCAAACAAAGTCTCCTCTAGTCTTTCCAAATTGGCTCTGTATCAGAGCCTTATTTTATCACTTAGCTACCCTTGCACTAAGTCTGGACATAATAGGTTCTTCTCAGGTAATTTCTGAGTGTCTCTTTCCACATGCATGTTTTTGGATTTTTCAATTAGTAATTGACTTTTTGAAGACCAAAATTAAGCAGCTGTAAAGACTGGGTATCAGAAAAATCTTGCCTATGTTTATTATAGATTTAGCATAGATCAAGTATAACCTACCTCTTAATATGCATTAAATATAAAGCTAAACTTTATATGTATCATTAGAAATACAGTTTTTAATAAAATATGCCTTTTTCTAGATATTAATTCAAGGTAAACACTATATATATCATATGTTAATGGAGAAAAACTTGTGTTTAGGAAAAATAAATAATATTAAAAATTGCATTAATTTACAAAAATATTTTGGTGAAATACTTTTGGCTACTATTTGATCTTTTTAATGCAGAAATCATACAAAAATTAGTTAAATGACTGTTAACAATTTCCAAAATTATTCTTTATATAATATATTGTCATGATAAGATTTGACATCAAATAGATTGGGAAGGGTAGTTAGCACTTGTCATGCACCCTGATTCAATTAATCATGTTTATGAAAGCCATTTAAAGAATGAGTCAAATTACAAAAGCAAATTCCATATCATTAAGCCATACCACTTACAAAGACAGCATCTGGCAAAAATTCAACTGTGAGGAAAGCTTTTTCAAAGGGAAAAACTAACTGTTGTTAAAGTATAACCATTTAGGACAGCATCCTTTGTGGGCACTGACTACTATCTGCAGCAAGCTTCTGCCAGATTCTACTACTTGTTCATACAGGTGAAGAATACCCCCAGACTGGATCCTATCCAGATAGTTGATTGATAATTTGTGTTATTCTTTGTTATTTGATGGTACAAATTAAGTGCACCTTTGACCCTGGAAATTACTTAAAATATCTGTAGTCACTAATCTGTAAAGTCTTCAGTGTTAGTTGTCTGGCCATTAGTTTTAGTTAGGTTAATTCTCTAAATGGCAAAGAATGGCTTTGCATTCATTATCAAAAAGAACATTTCAACGTTTATCCTAAAGTACAATGCTGTCAGTGAGAGAGTATTAACCATATGCCTATAGCCAAGCCAAACCAAGTGCCATCGAGTCGGATCCTATAAGGTAGACCAAATAACATGTACATATTTATTCAAATATTTACCAATGATTGAAATCTGAAATCTAAAAGCAAAGAAGGAAAGTTAGTATTTAGAAAATAAGAATTTCATGACAGAAACAATGCTGGAGATTGCATGACTGAATTTTGCAAGACCAACAACTTCATCACAAACACCTTTTCATCAACATAAACTGACTATACAAGTGGACCTCACAAGATGGAATACACAGAAATCAAATTGACTACATTTCTGGAAGGAGAAGATAGAAAAATCTCAGTATCATCCCTCAGAAAAAGGCCAGGGAAAGTGGCCATCTAAGAAACACTAATCGGTCTCAACCTACCTGGAGCAAAGGAGAAAGAACATCAAAGACACAAGAAAAGTATGAGCCACAGAGCCAGAATTAGCCGCATATGCTAGAGACTACATCAACCTGAGACCAGAAGAATCAGCTGGTGCCCGGCTGCCTCTAAAGAATTCCTTTACAGGGAACCAAACAAAGATTCCCTGATGGAACAGGAGAAATATGGCATACAGAATTCAAACTCTAGTTAAAAGACCAGACTTCATGATCTGATGTACTGGACAGTTTCCAGAAGATATAGCATCTGGAATCTCTGTTAGCCCAGAACTGAAACCAGTCCAGAAGCCAACTCCTCAAACAAAGATTGAACTGGTAGGTAAGACATAAAAGGACACCAGTTAAGAGTATGCTTCTTGGCCTTGGTAGATACGGGAGATTAACTGGGCAACTTCTGTCCACAGGCAAGATGAGAAAACAGAAGGGGACAGGAATTAGATAAATGGAGATGTGAAATGTGGAGCTGATGGAAAGGGAGTGCTGTTGCAGGGTGGGGAAAGCAGCTAGGGTCACATGTCAAAGTTGAAGTTTTTGTATGAGAGACTGACTGGGCTTATAAACTTGCATGTATATCACAACAAAAAAAATAAGAATGGTCTCCCCAAGACTACAGAATTCCTCTTTAATATAAATCTTTTTTTAAAAAAAAAGCCCAGGGCTAACTGTAGAACAGAATATCAATTGCTCAGTTGAAGTTTAAGTTGAAGGTTTAGGAAATTAGAACAAATCCATGAAAGCCAAAGTATGATCTTGAGTGTATTACACTTGAATTCAGAGATCATTTCAAGAATAGATTTAATTTATTAAACACTAGTGACTGAAAGCTGTGGAATGATATCAAGGGTATCATACATGAAGGAAACAAGACATCATTAAAAAGACAGAAAAGAAGGGCCAAATAGATGCTATTAAAAACTGAAACTTGCTTTTGAATGTAGAGTAGCTAAAGCAAAAGGAAGAAATGATAAAGTGAAAGAGCCAAACAGAAGGTTTTAAATGTAACTGAAAAATGCAAAGTAAAATATTATAACGAGATGTGTGAAGATCTAGAGTGCGGAAACCAAAGGGAAAGAACATGATCAGCATTTTTCTCAAAATGAAACAATTGAAGAAAAAATTCAAGCCTCAAGTTGCAAAGAATTTTATAGAGAAAATATTAAAAATAACATATTAAATAAATATTAAAATAAATATTTAAAATAAATATTAAAATAACAATAACATCTAAAGAAGATGGAGAAAATACACAGAGTCACTCTATTAAAAAGAGTTGCTCAATGTTCAACCATTTCAAGAGGCAGTATGTAATCAGGAACTGATGGTACTGAAGGAAGAAGGCCAAGATATACGGAAGTCATTGGCATAAGCAAGGCCTAGAAATTAACAGAACATCAAGCGAGACATTTCAACAAAAGGATGCAGTATTGAGAGTACTCACTTGTGTATGCCAAGAAATTTGCAAGGCCAGCACCTGGCCAAATAACTGGAAGAGATCTGTATTTGTGCCCATTTTGAAATACAGTATTCCAACAGAATGTGTAAACTATTGAAAAGTATCATTAATACCACATGCAAATAAAATGTTTCTGAAAACCATTCCTAAACATTAGCAACTGTACACTGACATCATACAGGAGAAGTCTTCAATTTGCCATCTGGCCTATAGATTTGAGTCTTCCCAGTCCCTAAATTTGAGTGAAATTCATCAATATCATGGAGATAAAATTTACAAATACATTGGAAAATCAGTTCAGATGGGAAAATGGTGGACATGCAATATTGGGAATCATGGCCTAGCCAAACTGACACACAGTTTTGATGAAATTAATTCAATCCATAGCAATTTGCTTCAACATGGTTATTATACTGTGATTACAACAATGGTTGTTATAATGGTAGTCTATATCAGTCTATGAGTCAGTTCAACTCCAACCTCTAGGGTTGCTATGAGTCAGACCCGACTCGATGGTAGTGGAATATCAGTCTTCACAATATATTGGATTTTTGATTTGATGATGAGGAAATAAAAGAGCTGTTTACAATCCTAATCATATTTGTCTAGGTATCATTTTCACTAGCCAGTTGGTAGGATTCTCATATACCTTTCCAAGTCAAGAAACCGTGGAGTAAGAGTTACTAATATCTTTGTATATTTGAACATTAACCATTAAAATTGTTGCAAAGATATGAAACTAAAACATTTATCTGCGTTATCTAACTTAAATTTCATAAATACTTTTTGATGAACATCTGATTCTTATTTTTCCATCCTATACTCAGTGAATTAAGAATTGAGAATTAAATCTGTTCAGAGAAAGGTTTAGTAACTCATCTTTCTGACAAGTCCATGAACACTCTACTTTGGTGTACTGTACATATAAATCATTTCAATGAAATATATCAGTTTTTGCCATTATTTAGGCATGTGAGAAATATGCAGTATACAATAGTCACATTAGTGAGAAACTATGCCTCTAAAAAGAGCTGAGCATTTCTAAATCTCTCTTATCTCTTGAGATGGGAGTTCTGAAACATTTTGTCCACATTCTACCAGTTAAAGTGCCATCCCTGGACTTATGAGTAGGAAAAAGTAAATAGGACAGAAAGAAGGATCAATTAAAGTTACTAAGACCTGATGTGATAGCCAGATGGCTCACTTTTTTCCTTATGCCATCTCAGAGAATTCGGATTCTAATGTCCTTGTTTATTGTCTCTGTGACAAGGCATTAGCATGATTGGATCAGTTCACACCAGGCTGGTGCTCTTGCAGTCTTCAAGCCAGCTGGAAAAACAAACTCACAGTTCTGGACTTCAGTTCTTTGCCCTGTGCCAAGCTATGAGGTAAGTTGAGAAGTTTTTCTTGTGTTTTGATCCACTGGCTACTGAAGAAATAATACTCTCCCTCTTTTAGCATTGCTAACTAATTTTCTTACCTATAGTTGATGTAATGCTGTCAGATGTAGAGAGAAGTTCTGTTAATTGAACATGTTATCAGGCAAAAAGTAATTGCAATAGTCTCGTGATCTAACTTGTAGGCTAACCAGATTTCCTTTCTTTTTTTTTTTTTACTTTTCTGAATACTCTTTGACAAGGCATATAATCTTTCTCCATCACTGTATCAGAGTGAGAAACTATAGTTGAGAACAGTGAAGCTTCTATGAAAAAATGAAAAGATTCTGAGATATGATGTCAAAACAAGAATACTACAATAAAGATGCATAAAAATATATATTCACTATTTTATACAATAATTTAATGCTAAAAATATGTCCTACATAACCATTATTAAAAGAAGATTAGTAATAATAATAGATAAAAGAAGAGTTCAGTTCTTTATGTCATCAGTATTTACTTAGCATTCAATTACGGACTGGGCACTAGATTTTATTCTGAATATAAAAGATTGGAAAAGATAAATGTATTACTTGTATAATGACATATACTTTAGCAGTTTATTGGCTTAGATTTTTAAAAAGCAAAACAAAAATGTTACCTTAGAGTTCACTCCAGCTTATAGTGGCTCCATGGTTACAGTGACTTAAAACGGCTCCATAGGGTTTTTGTTGGTTAGAATCTTTTGGAAGTGAATCACCAGGGCTTTCCTACACAGCACTGCTAGGTGGGTTTGGATTTTCTAACTTCAAGTAAAAGTTTAAGGACAGTATTTTGTCTTAATTGAGGCTGAACATACACTACTGATTATGTAGGAATCCACAGTAGGTTTTCCAAATACGTTGTCAAAATTAGGTTAAAAGTTGCTGACAAATAACAAAATAGTTGATTAATAGCAGATTATAAATAAAGAACATTAAATTATCAGACAAAACAGTGATTCAAAATAAAAATATATGGGTGGAGCCAAGATGGTAGACTAGACACACGTCTCCTTAATTTCAAGTGAAAAACTAAGGCCTGCATTGATAACTGAATGGAGTATTCTGGACACCCAGTGAGCCCTGGGACACAGTAGAGGGTTGTCAGGCTGGACTACATGCCACTAAACAGAAAACTTCCTTTCTCTCACTGAGCCCCACTCCTGTTGACTTGCTGCTTGCACAGACTACGGGTATTGTTGCTTTTAATTTTTTTCTTCTTTTTTTGGCTAGTAGCGGGCGATGGGCATGAGCCAGCAGATACACCAAACTGCATTGCTGAATTGAATAACTTGTGGTGCAGCAGAGAGATAATGTGGGATAGCTACATTCTGAGAGCCTGGCAGTGGTCTGAGGGTACCACAGCCCCTCCACTCTCTCTTTTCTGAGCTCTGTCATAGTTTCTGCTGTTTCACAGTAAGATGAACAGCTTGACATGGATACCACCTTGGTTGGCTGGGAAGTGGAGTCATCCAACCGGAGACTTCGGCAAGGGTGAATTCCCAGGTTGAGAAGCAGTGCCAGTCCACGGAGTGCTTTTCCAATAGAAAGGCTGTGTTTAGCACAGTATTACCTTACAGGTAGGACCCGGATGAGGAAAGCAATAGGGCCATACCCCTTCCCTACTTTGAATAATGTCATAGCATCTGGGGACAGCTGAATTGCTGCTTCTGTTGTGAGCTGGAAGGTGGGGCCTGCCAGAACTGACAGCTTGACTGATTTTGAAAGCTGACAGACAGCTTCTAGCTTTTCAAAATAAAACTACCTGGAGAAATACCTGCTGGGCAGTGTGACAGTACCACTTCCAGCCTTTAATGACCCACATCATAGAGTCAGTTGATGGTCACCCAGTGACTCCATAGTAGGGCAATGTCTTTGCCATCCAGGAGGCAAAGATTGCCAGCTCAGAGAGTCCACTGTGGCCAGTCACTAGACTACACCAAGGTGGCTGGTGACCAACTTCCTTCTCATAACTACACCTTAGCTCCTGCTGAGGTAACACCAGAGAAACTAAACAGCCTCTAGATGGCCCAAAGGCAACAGACCGTCACTAATCATTTAAAGAAACAGCCTACCATGGCTCTGGAAAACTCCCAAAATAAAGAACTAAAAAACTTCCAGATGAAGTAGCCTTTCTGAAACTATCAGCAGTCAAGTACAAAAGAATTATATAGACAGCCCTCTTAGAGATTAAACAGAATGCAGCAGAGCAAAAGGAAAAACTAAGAAAGCTATTCAAACTGATAGAACATTGACACTCTGAAATCCAGCAAATCAAATACAAAATTATAGAATTCATTATGGAAGTCAGGCTTAGTGATCTTGAAGACACAGAAACTGACACCAGCATATATGAAGAGAAATCAAGGAAAAGAAACATGTGGAATTCTATTAAGAGAAATAATCTATGATTGATTGGAGTTCCTGACCAGGGACAGACACCTGAAAACATAGAGTATTGTTCTTGAGTGGCTGACAGAAAACTTCCCTGAAATTATGAAAGAGAACATACATGTCCAAGATACTTATTGAATGCCACAAAAGCTAGAACCCAAAAGAAAGATATCAAGACATATTATAATCAAGCTTAACCCGATGAAATATAAAGAGAGGTGTTTAAAGGTAGATGGCTTAAAGCAAAGCTAACATGCAGAGGGAAGCACCGCAGGCTTTCATCTGAGTTCTTGGCAGGAACAAGGTCAGCAAGGAAACAGGCAGATGGCACATTCAAAGCCTTGAAGGAGAAAAATTCAAACCAGGAATTGTATATCCTGTGAAACTGTCTCTCAAATATGAAGATGAAATTATAATATTTGCAGATAAACAGAAGCTTAGAGACTGTAAAAACTGAACCCAAACTGCAAGAAATACTGAAAGAAGCTTTTTGCTTACAAAAACAAAACCATTCACTGTCTATTTTAGGAGACAATGCAGGACACAGCATCCAGAAACCTACCCAGTTAGGGAAAGCACCAAACTCAATCAAAGCTACAATATTAAGTGAAGGGAACTAGTGATCATATCATGAAAACTATGACATGAGCACACTAAAAAGGTGGATATACTATGGTAGTTATAGTCCTTTCAGATGGAGAGAAAGTTAAAAAGATATGCAAAAGTTAAAATTGGGTTTAAAGTTAGAATATTAAGGGAGATCACAGCGGTAGCTGCAAAGCACAGTAACAATGCAACCTATCAAAATGGGAAATGTGATACAGGAGGCTCAAGAAACATAAAACCAACACTGAAAAAGATGAAAAGTCAACATATAAGAATGATCCAGCACAGAATATTAAGAGCAACAGAGAAAACACCAACACTAAAATAAATATATCCAAATGACAGCACTAAACACTTACCTATCAATAATTACCTGAATGTAAACAGACTGAACTCTCCAACTAAGACACAATGAGTGACATCTTGGATCAAAAGACACGACCCATGTACATGTTGTTTACAAGAAACACACCTGAATGATACACAGAGAAATCTAAAGAATCCATAAGTGAGCTACTGAAACTAATAGGGTAGTTCAGCAAAGTCTCAGAATGAAAAATAAACATAAGTAAATCAGTAGGATTCCTTATTACCAACAGAGACCTTTAAAGAAGAAATCACCAAATCATTGCCATTTACTGTAGCCCTTAAGAAGATAAAAGACCCATGACTAAATCTAACTATAGAAATAAGAAACCTATACAAAGAGAACTACAAGAGCTTACTGCAAGAAACCAAGACTGACTTATGTAAATTGACAAACGTACTTTGCTCATGGATAGGATGGCTTAACACTGTGAAAATGTCTATTTTACCTAAAGCAATCTACATATACAGTGCAATCTCAATACAAATTGCAGTGATATTATTTAATTAGATGGAGAAATAAATCACCAACTTTATATGGAAAGGGAATAAACCCTGGATCAGCAAGCCCCACTAAAGAAGGGGAACACAGTGGGAGACCTCACACTATCTGACCTTAGAACTTATTACACTGCCGCAGTAGTCAAAATAGCCTCGTACCGGTACAAAAGGTGATTTATAGACTAACGGAATAAAGTTGAGACCCCAGAGATGCCACCATCCTCCTATGAACAGCTGATATTCAACAAAGGCCCTAAGATTGTAAATGGGGTTAAAAACAGTCTCTTTAACAAATGGTGCTGTCAAAATTATATATCCATCTGAAAAAAAAAAAAAAAAAGTCAAACAAGACCCACAACTCACACCTTACACAAAATCTAACTCGTACTGGATCAAAGAACTAAATATCAAACATAAAATGACAAAGATCATACAAGAAAAAATAGAGTCATCAATGGAAGTTTGAACACAGCTTAGAGACGCTTCAAAATTTGACAAACAAAGCACAATTAATAGAAGAGAAAATAGATAAATGGGAACTACTAAGAATCAAACACTTTTGCTCATCCAAAGACTTTATCAAAAGAATTAAAAGACCACTTACAGAATGGGAAAAAATGTTTGTCAACTATATGTCGGACCAATTTCTGACCTACAAGGTACTGCAAAATATGAGCAAGAAGAAAGTAAATGACCCAATTAAGAGATGGGCAAAGGAGATGGACAGAGGACATCCAGGCAGCCAAAAGACACAGGTGGAAATGCTCATGATCCTTAGCTATTAGACAAATCTGAATCACCACTACAATGAGATTCCATCTCACCCCAACAACACTGGCCATTATCCAAAAAAACATAAAACAACAAATGCTGGAGAGGCTGTGGAAAAATTGGAACTCTCCTACACTGCTGGTGGGATTACAACATAGTAGAACCTCTTTAAGAATCAATCTGTTGCTTCCTTAAAAAGCTGGAAATTGATATACTATTTGATCCAGTAATCCCACTGCTCAGAATATATCCTACAGAATCAAGAGCAGTCACACAAACAGATACATGTACGCTAATGTCTGTTGCAGCACTGTCCACAATAGCTAAAAGACAGAATCAACCCAGGTGCCCAACAACAGATGAATGGATAAACAAACTTTGGTACATATACCCAGTGGAACACTATGCAACTGTAAAGAACAATGATGATTTTAGGAAGTATCTCATAACCTGGTGTCATTTGGAAGACATTATGCTGAGTGAAATTATTCAGAAGCACAAGGACAAATACTGTGTGAGACCCGTACTATAAGGACTTAAAAACAGACTCATGTAGAGAAGAAAAGACTCTCTGACAGCTGCAAGTGAGGGGAAGGAGGGAGAAGGCTGGTCATAAGTTAGATACTTGATAGAAATTTGTTTGAACAAAAGCAATGACTGCACACAGTAGAAAGAAGATCAACTTAACTGGACTTCAACATAAGCTGAAAACTCTTCTAATCTGAACCCAATATTACGAGGATGGAGTAGCAGCAGCTGGGGTCGGGGACTATGCTCTCAAGGGACAATGAGGCTAACTGGTATAACTAGCCTCTAGCTAAGAAAGTCTTCTGCACCCCATATTGGTGAGTGGCATCTGGTGTATTAAAAGCTAGCCAGCTGCCATCTGAGGTACACCAAATGGTCCCGATTCAGCTGGAACAGATGATCACCAAGGACAAGAAAGACATGAGGGGAAAAAGGCCCAGAAGACAGAAGGACCCATATGAATGGGTGACTATATCAACATGTGACCAGAAGAATAAGATGGTTCCTGGCCATCATCAAAGACAGCCATGAGGGGCACACAATGTTGAGTACCAGTGGCAACACGAGAAAAACAGGGGTGCACCTCAAGAACTTCACTAAAAGACCACAGCTGATGGTCTGAAGGATTGGGGGTTCTCCTGGCAGCATGGCCTCTAGACCTGCTGCTACCCCTGACCAGAAAACATTACTGAGGTTGTCTTCAAAACAGGAATGGACTGGACTCAGGGACACATTGTAACCATGTGGTGTGTGTACCTTATGGTTCTATGAATCTATAGGATGCTGTCCTACTGGCCTCTTAATAGGAGGATGAAGGGAGGAGGTAGAGGAGGGAACATGAAATTGTTAAGAGGATATGACATGTATAGAATGGAAAGGAAGAGTGTGCTCTCACCAGGAAAGGAGAGCAGAAGTCACTGCTGGTAGGTGGGCATGCAAATTTAGTTTGGATTTTATACTTTCACTCAATCACAATTAAAAAAAAAACAAAACAAAACTAACAAAAGAATAAATAAATACATAAAATAAAAATAAAAATAATTGCATCACAAAATAAGAAGCAGACAGCACCAGGTTTGGAAAAACATTTCAACGATATCATAAAGAACTCACTGAGGTCATCACATATATTATTCTGCCTTCCTGCTCTGTCATCTTTGGCATTCTGGTTTTTCAGCTTTAGTAAGGAGGTCCATGCCATGACGTTCCAGGGGAAAAAAAGAGTAGAATGAGACCATCAGTTTCTCCTCGAGAAATTTTGTATTTTAGCAGGAGAATACACCGGTCTCATTTGCCCAAAGTCTTTTATAGTCTTAACGGGAGGTTGATAAAACAGTGCTGTGACAAAGGGAATGAGACCTTCATCACCAGCTCAGTCTGATGATGATTCACACTCTGGTACTGGTATCAAGTTCATATCCATTCTAGGAAAAGGAACTATTATTTTTTTCTTTTTAAATATTTTATTGTGTTTTTAAGTGAAATTTTACAATATGACTCAATGTGCCATATAAAACTGAACACACACGCCGCTTTGCAGCTCCACCTTCTCTTCATCCCTTCTCCCGCGGCAGCGCGTTTCTCCTTTCCAGCCTGTACTTTCTGTATCCATTCCACCAACTCCTACACCCTCCACTGTCTCGTCTGACCTCTGGACAAGAGCTACTCAGACAGCCTCGTATACATATTTAAGCCAAGGTACACACTGTTGGCCAGCATCACTCTGTCTTCCGGTCCGGCCCGATCTTGGTCTGAAGAGTTGGCTTCAGTACTGATTTCAGCTCTAGGCTAGCAGAGTCTGGGGGCTATGTCCTCAGGGAACCCTTCAATCTGACTGACCATTAAGTCTGGTCTTTTCATACAGTTCTAGTTCTGCACAACCATTTTTCTCCCGCTACACCAGGGACTTTATACTGTGTCCCCTGTCAGCGCAGATATTGGTAGTGGTCAGCTGCCATCTAGTTCTTCTGGTCTCTTGGTGACGTAGTCTCTCAGACATGTGGCACCTTCTGTATACTGGGCTCATATTTTCCTCAGGTCTTTGATGACCTTCATTCTTTTCTGTTCCAGGTGGATTGGGACCAATTAATGCTACCTGGATGGCTGCTTGCTAGAGCCTAGATGCCACTCAGCAAAGCAGAATGCAGAACTTTTTTTAAAAAAATACAAATTATTTATGCCAGTTAGCCTAGATGTCCCCTGAAACTATGGTCCACAGACCTCTGTCCTTGCTACTCTGCCTTCAAAATGTTGGACTTTACTTAAAAAACATTTTAGATTTTGGTGTAGTCCAGTTGTGTTAATCTCCCATTCTACTGTGTGCTGTCACTGGCTTCACGTAACCTAATTCCTATCGACTATCTAATATATGAGTAGTCCTCTGTCTCCCTCTCCACCCTTGCAATCATCAAAGATTATTTTCTTCTGTGTTTAAATATTTTCTTAAGCCCTTATAATAATGATCTCAAACAATATCTGTCCTTTCAGCATAATGCTTTGCAGATGACTCAGTGCTATGAGATGCTTCCTAGAATCACCATCTTCTTTATTATTGCATAGTATTCTATTGTGTGACTATGTCATAGTTTGTTTCTCCATTCATGTATTGATTGGCACGTAGGTTGCTTCCACTTTTTCACTATCATAGATAGTGCTGCAATAAGCATTTGGCATGTATGTATCTATTCCTGTGTCAGCCCTCATTCTCTAAGATAATATTGTAAGAATTGGGATTGTTGGATCATGTGGTATTTCTATTTCTAATCTCATTGTGCCATAAATTCAGACCTGATTCATGATGATCTCGAGCACGAGATTAGAACATTGTAATCCATAGAATATTTATTGACTGATTTTTCTAAGTAGGTCTTCCTGTCTTTCTTTGTAGTCCATATTATTCTGGGAGCTCTGCTGAAATCTGCGCAGCATTATAACAACACATAAGTTACACTGACAGACAACTTAGCATTGTGCATGAAGTGAGCAAGAATTGAAATTTCATTTGGCACAAGGAAAGCAAAAATTCTACAAATTAACACCCAGAGCAAAATTTAATTGTCAAGAAAGTTATATTTTCTTTATTTTAAAGAATGTTTTATTGTGCTTTTATCGAAAGTTTATAATCCACATCAGTTTGCCATATTAATCCTCACATCCACGCAGCTAGTCAGTTCTAGCTGCTCTCCCCGTCCTGTGATCGCACATTCCTTGTTTCCACCCTGTACTTTCTGCATCCATTCAGCTACTCTTCTCATCCTCCCCTCTCCTTTCCGCTCTCACATCTCACCTCTGGACAAGAGCTGAGAGACAGTCTGGACTGTCTGAGAGACAGTCTCATATATATATTTAAGCCAAGAAGCACATTTTTCACCAGCATCATTCTATGTCTTGTAGTCCATTCCTATCAATGTCTGAAGAGCTGGCTTTTGTACTCGTTTCAGCTCTGGGCTAACAGAGATTGTAAGGGCCATGTTCTCAGGGGACCATCCAGTCTGTCAGGCCATCACATCTGATCTTTTAATAGAGCTCTAGTTCTGAATACCCATTTATTTTGCTGCTACTTTAGGGACTCCACATTTTATTCCCTGTCAGAGCTGTCACTGGTAGTGGCCAAGTACCATCTACTTTGCTTGGTTTCATGCTGATGAAGTCTCTGGATGACATGGTCTTTTCTGTCTGCTGGGTCCTATTTTCCTTATGTCTTTGACGTCATTCATTCACCTCTCCTTCAGGTGGACTGGAACTAACTGATACTATTTAAACAGCCACTTGCCAGCCTTTAAGGTCGCACACGTCACTCACCAATGTGGTATCTAGAACATTCTTTTTAAAAGGCCTAGTTAGGGTCGTCAGAGTCGAATCCGACTCAAAGGTACTTGGCTTTTTGGCTATGCCAATTGACCTAGATGTCCTCCGAAGCCATGGTCCCCATATCCCTTCCCCTGATGCTGTGTCCTTCAGAATGTTGAGCTGTATTTATGAAGCCTCCTAGTTTTTGGTATAGTTTAGCTAACTTCCCTTCTACTGTGTGGTGTCATTCCTTTCACCTACCCCTCTCTGTTTTTTGAATATGCCCCTTTCTCCCTCTGCACTCTTGTAACCATCAAACATTATTTTCTTCTGTGCTTAGACCTTTACTCGGGTCCTTATAATAATGGTCCCATACAATGTTTGTCCTTTTACACCTAATTTCTTTCAGCATAGCATCTTCCAGAGGACTCTGTGTTGTGAGCTGTTTCCTCAGATCATCATTGTTCTTTGTCATTGTATAGCGTGCCATTGTGTGACTAGACCATTACTTGTTTATCCATTCTTATGCTGATAGGCACCCAAATTGAGTCCATCTTTTTGCTATTGCAAAAACTGCTGCAATACATAGTGGTGCGTGTGTGTCTATTTGTGCAACTGTCACTATTTCTCTAGGATATATTCCAAGCAGTGGGTTTGCGAGATCATATGGCATTTCTGTTTCAAGAATGATAAATTTTATTTAAAGTTCAAGCTGCCACATGTGGTAGTATAGATTGTATACTGCACAAGGTTGCCTAAGAGATGATTAGGCACTCTGTTTCTGTAAACTTTTCCTGTTATAGGGCTATACCTCACTGTTAAAGTTACCATTTATAATTCTTGTAGTTACTGCATGGGCTAACCAGCACACCTCCTAAGGTGGAAGAATATATCATTATTTGAAACAAGATATGAAGATACAAATTTTCCACACTATCTTCTTCTCTACCCACTAACATATATATATTCAAAAGTTAACTGTCTATTGAAAACTTAGCAATTCACAAAAGGAGTATACTTGAAGTTACATAAAGGCAGAATAGTGGCAAAGTTCACAGAATAATGAATATCAATTTTCTTATTGGGAAATGAAAAATCTTTTAAAGAAAAAATATGTGTCGAGTCTCTAAGTGATCTCTGGGGATTGCTATGGTTGCTCTTTGAGACAGCTTTTTCTGTCCATTGTTAAATTATTTCCTAAACTTTTCTAGATTCTTTACAGTGCTGTTTGACCTACAAAAAAGTACTGAAATAGTTTCTTTTCCCTTCTGAACAAATGAGAAGGGCAAGATTCGTAGTTTTCCAAGAAAGGAATCAACCACAAATTATGTGAAGAAAAGGATTGAAATATAGTTTAGTTTCTGCTCTCCCTACTTAATCTTATTAGTTTCAGTCTTAGCAATATCTCCTGGGCTTCTCTGAGCAGTCAAAATTCCATTATGGTTTAAGCTGATGGCATGACCAGCGGAGCACAGTTAAAGCACAGAGTATGTTCCTTGTTTGCAGTTCATGTAATAAACAAAAAAGAAGCTTTCATGAAGGAAGATAAAAGACATCTTAGAAAGGATAAGTATAACTGTTGCTGAAGCAAATGCTGTATCCTTCTCAAAGTTGTTTTGGACTTATGTATTCAGTTTTACTGTTTCTAAGGGGAAATTTTAACTGAAGTCACCTAATAAAGATCAACTTCTTAGCTGATTTGAATCTCCTGTCTCCAGACAAGTGAACCTTTTCTGAAGGTAATTTAGACTCATCTCAAACATCAGCATTCGTGTAATAAAAATGCAATTGAGTCAATTCCAACTCATAGTGACCTAAAGACAGAGTAGAAATGCCCATAGAGTTTCCAAAGAGTGGTTGGTGGATGTGGACTGCCGATGGGGCCCATCCATCTAGTGGGTCAGTCAGTTTTGTTTCCATGTTGTTGTTAGGTGCCATCAAATCAGTTCTGACTTACAGTGACCCCAGGGACAACAGAATAAAACAATGTCTGTCCTGTGCCATACTCCTAGTTGTTGCTATGCTTGAGCCCATCATTGCAACTTTTCTGTCAATCCGTCTCATTGAGAATCTTCCTATATTCTTTGTTGACTCTCTGCTAAGCACGAAGTCATTCTTCAGGGACTGGTCTTTCCAAATAAAATGTCCAAAGTACATGAGACAAAGTCTCGTCTCTCTCACTTCTAAGGAGCCTCTGGCTATAGTGCTTTCCAGACACATTCATTCATTTTTCTGGCAGTCCATGGTATATTCATAATTCTTCCCTAATAACATAATTCAAAGCCATCGTTCTTTCTTCAGCTTTCTTATGCAAGTGACATGATTGAAAATAGCAAGGTCTGGATCAGGAATATATTAGTCCTCGGAGTGACATCTTTCCTTTTAAACACTTTAAGAAAGATCTTTTGCAAGCAAATTTGCCCAACACAATGGATTTTTGGATGCCTTAATGCCAGCTTCCATGGGCTTTGATTGTGTATCCAGTTAAAACAAAATCCTTGACAACTTCAGTCTTCTGTCCATTGATCATGATGTTGCTTACTATTGCAGTCATGAGGAATTTTGTTTTCTTTGTGCTGAGGTATAATTCATTTTAAAGACTCTAGTATTTTCTTGCTTCTATTCCTGTATTTTCAGTAAGCAAAGTTGTGTCATCTACATATTGCAGGTTGTTAATGAATCTTCCTCCAATCCTGATGCCAAGTTCTTTTTCGGCAAGTCCAGCTTCTCTGAGTATTTGCCCAGCATGTAGACTGAATAAGTATAGTGAAAGGGTACCACCCAAAAGCACATCTTTCCTGATATTAAAACTCACAGCATCCCCTTGTTCTGTTGGAACAACTGCAACGTGACTAGGTACCTTTTCCATGGGAGCATAATTGAGAGTTCTGGAATTCTCATTCTTCACAATGTCATCACTAAAATATTATTCACCTGTAGAATGTCTTTGTGTGGTCAACAAAAGCACTGCTTAACGTCTTTCCTGTAGTCTTTACTTTCAGCCAAGATCCATCTGACATAGCAATGATTCTTGTTTCCATATCCTCTTCTGAATCCACTTGAATCTCTGCTGCAGCGAATTTTCAGTCTTCAGCACAATTTTAGTTGTCACTAAATAAATGATATTGGCTGATAAATCTCACATTCTACGGGTTCACTTTTCTTTGGAATGGGCACAAATGTGAACCTCTTCCAGCTGGTTGGCCAAGTTCTTCCCATGAGGAAAAACTAATAATGAGAACCTTATATTTGTCAAATTCTCACTAATTTCCAAAAGATATTCTAAATAATTTACATGTATTTACTCATTTAATACTCTCAAAGCACCATACGAGGAAGGTAATACAAGATCACTGGGTCCTGCAGTTTGCATGCAAGTACTAATATAAATGATTAGTGGTTTGAACTCATGTAGCAACACTACAGAAGAGAGTTCAATAATCTGCTCCTATAAAGTTTATGACTAAGAAAACCATATAGCAGTTCTATTCTGCAATGCATGGAGTCACAGGGAGTCAGTGGAGACAAGTCCACAGTTTGCATATGTGAAAACTGAGGCACAGAGAGATTAAATGGCTTGTCCATAGTCACTGAAATCTTAAGTGAGAGAGTAGATTCAAGCCCGGGGTTCAAATCCAGATCTCTGACCAGTTAACTTTCTCTGTCATGCTGACCCTGACTGATCATGCTAAGTATTATATTCAGAACAAAGAATGGTAGAAATGTATAGGTGATCAGCACTGATCATCCACCCAGTGCTTCACTAATCCCACTAAGCATTCAGTACATTTGCAGACAAGAAATATACTGTCTCTTGTAATCCATATATTCAAACTCTTGATATTTCATGTTCAGAAAAAATTAATCATCCGTTGGGGTCATGCTGTGTAACTGTCTTAAGCAAATATACAAGGTCTGCCAATTAAGTTTGTGAACTCATCCTAGAAAAAAATGTTATATGTCTCATTGCTGAACATCACTAGAATCACCTTCAAGTACTCCCCTTGTGAAGCTGTGCACCAGTGTCAGAGCCTAGTCTACTCTTCAAAGCAACTTTGGAACTCTTTTTATGGAATGGCTATCAGAGCTGTTGCTGTATTATCCTTAATGTCCTCAATGTCATCAAAATGTCTTCCTTTCAATATTTCTTTTTATCTTCAAGTAAAGAAAAAAGTCATTGGAGGTCAGATCAGGTAAGTAGGGAGGGCATTTCAGTACAGTTATTTTTTTACTGGCTAAAAGCCCCCTCACTGACAACTGTACAATTAAGTTTAAGAACTTGCCACTGTATCACTGTGTACAATAGCCATTCCAAAAAGAATTTTAAAATTGCTTTGAAGAGTGGCACTGATGCATAACCTCCCAAAGGGAATACTTGGAAGGTGACTGCAGTGATATTCAGCAATGAGGTACGTAGAACTTAGAAAAAGGAAGCTTGTAGATTTAATTTTTGGACCTCATAAAACTAGAACTGAACTGGTTGCTTGTGTCTCTTTTCATTAATGTAGTGAAAAATGCCAGATATGTGTCATCTGTATCTTATCCTGATGAAAGGCTATTTCATCTGTTGCCGAAAACAACTTATCTCCCAAAGTCCACAAAGTTCCCACATTCTTCAGGCAACATTTAGGCAGCTTGCTGCAATGCTTTCCTTGAAGGATTTCACAAAACCTCTTATTTCCAAAGGGAAAGTGCCAAATGACAGGACAAATTACAGCTAAAATATGAAGTCACTTGTGGATTAGCAGGATTAGGATAATATCTATGGAACAGCCTGTGGCATCAATGCTTACAGTATTTTATCACAGAAAAGATCTTGGTGCTAATCTGATGACAGCTATGTTATTCTAACTGGTTTAGGATATATGTTTTTTCCTAAAACTCTTCTCAAGGAAGTGAATGCAATCATCTATTAGCAGTAGGAATGCTGTTTTGTGACAAACATTAGAATTAGTAGGCAAAATAAAATCACAAACACTTCCTCATATACTCACATAGTCATTTGAAATAAGCTAACATCCTTCTGTTTCTTAACTCATTTCTAACCTTTCTATCTTTACTTTCATGTGGACTATTATAACAGGCTCCTACGTTCTGTCTCAACTGAAATCACTCCGTTTTCTAATACAACCTCCATACATCTGTCTGAGTTATATTTCTGAATCATACCTGATTTATTCATTTCAGAGCTAAAATTTTTCAACACAAGCTCCACTGCCTGATATGTAAATCAAGAAACTTTATACTTAGTTTCAATCTTCTCTAGACTTTAGTCTCTCAACTGTCTGGAGTTAATTTTTCTCCACTTCAGAATTAGCTCAACAATAAGGATCCAAACAAAAAATAAACTCATTGCCGTTGAGTCAATTCCAACTCATAGCAACCTTGCAGGACAGAATAGAATTGCTGCACAGAGTTTCTAAGGAGCAGCTAGTATACTCAAACTGCCAGTCTTTTTGGTTAGCTGGTATACCTCATGGTAGCTCTCAACTGCTGTGTCAACAGAGCTCCAATGAGGATATACCAAAAGCAAATCCACTGCTGCAGTGTTGATTCTGACTCACAAGGACCCTATAGGACTGAGTAGAACTGTTCCATAGAGTTTCCAAGGAGCACCTTGAAGGTATGAACTGCCAGCCTTTTGATCGGCAGTTGTTGGCTTATCCACTATGTCATCAGATTGAGGATAGTAAGATAAAATTTATAAATTCTCCTGAAGACCATGAAGCAAGAATATATAATTGTGGTGAATTAAAAGTAAATAGTGCAGGCTTTTTATAGGTAGTTTATTGTTCTCAGGAGTCCCTAGGTATATAAATAGGCAACATGCTTGGCTGCTAGTGGTAAGGCTGGAGACTCATGTCCACCAAGAGGCACATTGGAAAAAAAAACATGGCAATTTAGTTCCAGAAAATCAGCCATGGAAAATCCTATAGAGCATATTTATACTAGGACACATGGTGTCTCCATGAATCAGAATTGGTTCAATGGGAACTCATTAGGCATGTTCAAATTTATGAACAATAATAGAATTGTTAGAAAAAAAGTGGAAATGCACAACAAATTCAAATATAGAAATACATCTCTAGAGAAATCATAATCTATAACACTTGTTTTTATTAAGGGCCTTTGAGTTGGCTCCTACTCACAGAGCCCTCATGTACAGCAGGACAAAAAAAAAAAAATACTAGATCCTGCACCATCCTTACAATTGTTATGCTTGAGCCCACTGTTGTAGCCACTGTGTTAATCCATGTCATTGAGGGTCTTACTGTTTTTCACTGACCTTCTAATTTACCAAGCACAGAGAGTCAGAGCCAAGATGGTGGACTAGAAACATCACTCCTTAATTCCTTCTGAAAACTAAGGCCTGGATTGATAATTGTATGAGCATTCTGGATACCCAGTGAGCTCTAGGACATGACATAAAGCTGTTAGATTGGATTACATGACACTAAATGGGCATATTCTCTCTTGCAGAATCCTGCTCCTTCTGACCAACCACTTGAGTGGACTGCAGGTACTGGCACTTCTATTTATTTATTTATTTACTTTCATTGGCCATTTGGTGAGGGATGGCCACGAGCTGGCAGATACACTGAGCAGCAGTGTTGAAGTGAACAGTGTATGGTGCAGTGGAGAGATGGTGTGTGGGATAGCCACATTTTGAGAGCCCGGAGGCAGACTGAGGGCTCTACAGGCCCTCTACTCTCTCTTTTCTGAGGTCCACCATAGATTTTGCTGTTTTGTGGCAGGTAGGGGTAGCTTGACTGGGATGCCATATCGGTCAGCTGAGAAGTGGAGTCACCCAGTTGGAGGCTTCAGCGAGGTCTAACTCCCAGGCTGGAGGCAGTGCCAGTCCACAAAGTGCTTTTCCAGGAAAATGGCTGTGTTCAGCATAGTGTTGCCTTATGGGTTGGGCCCAGCTAAGGATGGCAGCAGGGCTGTAGCCCCTCCCTGCTTTGAACAACATCATAGCATTTGGGGACAGCCAAAGATGTGCTTCTGCTGTCAGCTGGAAGGTGGGGCCTGCCAGGCCTGATGGACTGACTGATTTTGGAAACTGTCAAATAGCTTCTAGCATTTTAAAATAAGACTGCCTGAAAAAATAACTGTTGAGTAGCCTGATGGCATCTCTTCCAGCCTTTACTGACCCCCATCATAGGGTCAGTTGACAGCCCCCCAGTGACTCCATAAGTAGGATGATATCTTTGCCTGCTAGGAGATAGAGCCTGCCATCCCAGAGAGTCCACTATGGCCAGTGACCAGAGTACACAGAGGTTGCTGGTGGCCAACTTGTTTCTCAGAACTATGCCTCAGCTCCTGTTGAGGTAACACCAGAGAAACTAAACAGCCTCTACATGGCCCAAAGGCAAATCCTAACCATTTAAAGTAACAGCCCACCATGCCTCCAGAAAACTCTCAAAATAAAGAATCCAAAAACTTCCAAGATGAAGAAGCCTTTCTGAAACTATTGGAGGGTGAATACAAAAGAATTATATAGAGAGCCCTCCTAGAGATTAAACAGAATGCAACAAAGCAAAATGAAAAATTAAGCAAGCTATTCAAACTGATGGAACATCAACATTCTGAAATCCAGCAGATCAATAAAAAAAAAAAACTTGACTGACACTAAAAGTGGACCCCCCAAAAAAGATACCACGACATATTATGATCAAGCTTAATGAAATAAAACAGAAACAGAAACTTTTAAAGGCAATGAGACTCAGTGCAAAGCTAACATCCAGAAACATTGCAGCTTTTCTTCTGACTTCTCAGCAGAAACGATGCCAGCAAAGAGGCAGTGGGATGAAACTTTCAAAGCCTTGAGGGAGAAAAACTTCCAGCCAAGAATTCTATAGCCTGCAAAACTGTCTCTCAAATATGAAGATGAAATTAAGTCATCTGCAGATAAACAGAAGCTTAGAGACTTTGTAAAAACCAAACCCAAACTGCAAGAAGTGCTGAAAGAAGCTCTTAACTTAGAAAAACAAATCGTTAAGTATATATTTAAGGAGGCAATGAAGGACACAGCATTAGGAAATCAACTCAGGGAAGGCACAAAACTCAATCAAGGCTACAATATTAAAATAAGGGAACCAGTGATCATATCATGAAAAGTATGACACCATCACACTAAAAAGAAGGATATACTACAGTAGCTATAGTCCTTTCAGATGGAAAGTTAAAAAGATATGAAGACGTTAAAGTTAGGTTTAAACTTAGAATAATAAGGAGGGTAGCCACAAAGCACAATAACAGTGCAACATATCAAACCAAGAAATATAATACAGGAGTCTCCACCTACACAAAAGCAACACAGAAAAAGATGAAAAGTCAACCTGTAAAGAAGAATGACCCAGAAGAGAATATTAAGAGCAATAGAGAAAACACTGACACAAAAATAAATACATCAAAATGGCAGCACTAAACACAAATCTATCAATAATTACACTGGATGTAAACAGACTGAATGCTCCAGTAAAAAGACAATGAATGATATCTTGGATCAAAAGACATGACCCGTCTATAAGTTGCTTGCAAGAAACTCACCTTAGACTTAAAGATATGAACAAACTGAAAATTAAAGGAGGAAATAATATATACCAAGCTAACAATATACAAAGAAGAGCAGGTGTGGCAGTACTAATCTCAGATAAAATAAATTTTAATGTAAAATCTACTATCATGGACAAGGACAGTCATTATTTGTTGCTGAAAGGTTCTTATACAAGCAGGACTTAATATTAAATATTTATGTACCCAATACTAGAGCATCTAAGTACATCAAATAAACACTAACTACATTGAAAAATTAGATAGATCATGCCACAGTAATAGTTGGAGACTTCAACATTCCACTTTCAGTAATGGACAGATCATCTAGAAAAAAGCTCAGTAAAGATACAGAGGATCTTACTGTGACAGTGAACCAATTAGACCTCATTGACATATATAGAACTTTTTATCCATTAACAGATAAGTTCACCTTCTCCAGTGTACATGGAACATTTTCCAGAACATACCATGTGTTAAGACATAAAGCAAATCTCAACAAAATCCAAACCATTTAATTATTGCAAAGCATCTTCTCTGACCATAATTTACCAAGTATAACACCATCCTTCTCCAGGAACTGATCCCTCCCTCCTGATAACATGTCCAAAGGTGCATGAGACAAAGTTCTGTCCCCCTGATTTCTAAAATACATTTAACCATAATTCTCAGACAGACTTGTTTCTTCTTCTAGCAGTATGTGGTATATTCATTATTCTTCACCACCAACATACTTCAAAGATATCAATTCTTCTTTGGTCTTCCTTATTCTTTATTCAGCTTTCAAAAGTATGGCTCACCTGAAAACATCATGGCTTTGGCCAAACACATCTTAATCTTCTTTAGTTTTTAATGTTAGACATCTTTAGTTTTTAACACCATGAACAGTATTTTGCAGCAGATTTTCCAAGTGCATTGTCATTTTTGATTTCTCGACTGCTGCTTCCATAGGTGTTAGCTGGATCCAAGTAAAATGCAATCTGTGATCACTTCAGTCTTTAGTCCATTTACCATAATATTATTTATGGGTACATTTATGAGGACTTTTTTGTTTTCCTTACACTGAGTTGTAATCCATAATGAAGGCTGTGCTCTTTAATCTTCATCAGAAAATACTTCAAGTCCTCTTCAGTTTCAGCAAAGTTGTGTCATCTGCATACTGCAGATTCTTAAGGAGTCTCCAAATGATCCTGAAGCCATACTCTTCTCCATATAGTTAAGCTTCTCAGATTATTTTCTCAGCATACATAAGGATACAGCATTGACATATACTTGTCTTGACTTTACATTTTGCAGAATCCTCTTGTTCTCTTTGAACAAATGCTTCTCAATCTATATACGGGTTTCTCATGAGTACAGTTAAGTTTTCTAGAATTTCCGTTCTTCCCTGTGTTATCCATAATTTGTTATGATGCACAAGGTCGAATGTCATGCAATAGTCAGTAAGACACAGGTAAACGTCTTCCTGGTATTCTCTGCTTTCAGTGAGGATCCATCTGACATCAGCAATGATATTCCAGGTTTCACGTTCTTTTCCGAATTCAACTTGAATTTCTCTTGATTGTCTATTGATACACTGCTGCAGCTGCTTTTGAATGATCTTCAGCAAAATTGAACTAGCGTGTAGTTCTAATGATAATGTTTTGTAATTTTTGTGTTCAGTTGGCTCAGTTTCTTAGCACATTATAAATTCGTTACGAATCAATGGATCCAACATGACACAAGGAAGGAGCTCTGGTACTGCGGTGGTTATAAACTCAGTTGCTAACCAAAAGGTCAGCAGTTGAAATCCTCCAGCCACTCCTCAGAAATCCTTTTGGGCAATTCTATTCTGTCCTGTAGGGTCTCTATGACTCAGTGGAAATTTTTATTTTTTTAATCTTTTTGGTCATAGAAAAGTATGCCACTGCCTTTTAGTGTTGTCACAGTTCTGCAAAACCGTAATTTCAAATGCACGTTGGAAGACTTCCATATTCTGGAGTTCGAAAATACTTAAGGGATTTCTGTCTGTGGCAAACTTCAATGACATATTGAAGAGGTAAATGAGGATGAATTGATTGCCTACAATTGCTTTATGCACTAATTTGTGTAATGATTTTCATTGCTTTGTTAAATTTTTGCCCAATAAATTTTAAAATTCAATTAAAATAAATTTAAAATGTCGGTAGAAAAGTGTTTGCTTCAATTGTCTCTTATTTTAAAATTCATATCAAGGTAAATGAAACACTGATTGCCCTCCACAGTTAATGAAATGATGTACAAGTACTGACAATTATGTTCACAAACTCATCTTAGAAAAATTGCTACATACTTCATTGCTGAATATCACTATGATCACCTTTAAAGTACTCCCTTTGGGAAGCTATGCACCAATGCCAGTGCCTAGTCCACCTTCCAAAGCAATTTTGGTGCTCTTTTCCTGGAATGGCTATCAGAGCTGTCTTTGAATTACCCTTGATGCCCTGAATGTCATCAAGGTGTCTTCCTTTCAATATCTCCTTTCTCTTTAGGTAAAGAAAAAAGTCATTGAGAGTCAGATAAGGTAAGTAGGGAGGGTGTTCCAATACAACTATTTGTTTAACCCCCTCAAAGAAAACTATATAATTAAGTTCATGCATTTTCCACCATGTCACTGTGCTCTATGGACATTCCAGAAAGAGTTCCAAAATTGCTTTGATGGGAGCACTGTATGACGGCATTGATATATAGCTTTCCAAGGGGAGTACTTCTAAGGTAACCATAGTGATATTCAGCAAAGAGGTATATGGCACTTAGAACACTTAAGTTTACAGATTTTATTGCCAGACCTTGTATGCTAACATCAGCAATGATGAAAAGGTCCTATATACATAAAGCCCTGATGAATATGATAAATTATTTGATTTGGGGATGTTTGACAGTCTTACAGACAAAAATGGTAATTCGTGATCATTTTAATTTCATTTTTCCTTCATTGATTGAGATTGAGCATGTATTTATTTGCTTAAGATCCATTTATATTCATTTTCTGTGAGCTATCTCTTTATAGCTTTTGCTCTTTTTGAAAAGAGTCTTTCTCTTATTTGCTTATCGGACTTCTTGTATAGTAAAGCTATTAGCATATTGTCTATGATGTGGGTTGTGAATATATTTTCCTTGTAGTTGTTATTTGTCTTTGTTTTTACAGAGTTTTGTCATGCTTTTTAAAAACTATGTGGCCAATTTATCACTCTTCTTTTTTGATTACTGATTTGGGGTGATACCTAAAATATGCATTTTGACATCAAGATTGGATCTTTCTCTCAAGTTTTCTTCTAGTATTTTTATGATTTTTATTCCATTTAAATTTTTAATATTTCTGGAAATTTTTACGAGGCAAGACAAGATTTGAAAATTACAGCTCATGAGCCAAATATGTTTCAGAGTGAGCCATTTCTGCCATTCAAATTATCAGTGTATGATTATTTTTACACTAAATCATGCCAGAGATCTCAAAGTGAAAAATGTTTGCTGTATGTTTCTTAACAGAACATTTTCTGACTTCTAGGGTATATAATACAAATATTACTAAATTGTTTTTCTCAGGGGTTGTGTTTTATGAGCACTATACAGTTTATGCTTTTATCTACTGAATTGAAAGGTAGCTTCATAATTTACTAAAATCTTTAAAATAGAAGACACTATATAGATAAGCTTCAAAATTTCAAATGTTTGTTAAATAGATTTCCTTAATTATCTTAAGTGAATAAGTTCTCTCAGTTCTTTCCTTCCAGGGAGACACTCTGGTCTGAGTTCCAAGAGGATGTCTTACAATTATTGATAGTATCTTTGAATTGGAAGAATTACGTTTTATTCTTCCGAGTGAAAATAAAGAATGAATCATTTTCCTCTGAACAAGCACTTTAGGTTTTTTTTTTTTTTTTTTTTTTTTTTTTTTTTTTTTTTGCCAGTGATCTGATATGATTGATGAGTTACTAGTCAAAGGCCTTCCTCCAACTCCTTTTGAAATTCCATGACATCTGTTGTTGACTTGAATGCTTGGATTTGCAGATAGGATAATTCAGTGATGAAGCAACTGTTTTATCAATGTGGAGATGTTTCTCGGAGACACTTCGGAAGAAAACGGGGGCAAGAATCATACCTATGAATATAAACTTGTCATAAAAGTAACTAAGTAGAGTTCTGTGACCAAATAGTTGTCACCACTCCTGGTTACTAGGAGATCAGAGAACATCTGAGATGTCTGCGATTAACACACTGCTGTAGGATCACTAATTTTCTTACATCGTAAATTCCGAACCTACTTAAGACCTTACTATCATCATGCAAATTATCTGAATTTGAGGTTCCCAGGGAAAATCTGAATGTTCACTGAGTGAAAATGCCACTTGCCAGTATTTGATCTTGCATAAGAATACTTCGTCTTGTATGGGAATCAGAATAAAAGGATACATTCATTTTTGATTCTCCACAAATTTTCATTAAAAAATATTTTAGCGATCTTGTGTGTTATATTTGCTACAAACTCACAAAAAACTCACTCATAGACATAAACTGTCATCTCCAGGAAAAATATATCACTAAATGCTGCCCATGCATCCAGTAAATCTCTTCCAAAAGGTGAGAAATTGAAAGATGGTAAGTGAACTAAAATTGTAAGAAAGGAGACTCGCTATGTCAAGTGAATTTTAGTTCTTTAAAGGAACGGTTAAATCTGTGTAGTTCTCAGATAGCCTAGGAAGTTCTAAATGGCCGCTCATTGTGAGGAACTCATTTAGAGTACATTTGAAAGGCGGAAAATCTAAACGTGGGATGGCCTTTCCACCTCCTAGGAACTTTGATTGGGCCCTGACTGCGAAGGAGAATGCAGAGAACTGAGTCACCAGCACAGCTTCTATAGCACCCTGGGGTCCTTTGGAAACGACTCATCCAACCTCAGTCTATGATGGGTTAGAAGTAACAGTGACTCCTCAAAGCAGGGGTCTGAGATAAATGACCCCCGGAGTCCTAGGTAAGCATCCGTGAGTCTTTGATTTTGAACTGACGAACTGGAAGCCGACTTTAACTAGGTCATTCAGAGAGCTCACATCCTGGCATGTAGTTGGCATTCGCTAAATAATACGGTGTAAAGAGGAGAGAGGAAGACAGCTAGTAACAGATATTTTCTTAAAAAAATCTTTTTACGTATTTTCATTTTTCCAAAAGATTCTATATCCTTCCTCATCCTCTGGGAAGCTACTTTGGTGGGAAGTAACAGTGATTATCATGGGAAGGAAATTTTTGGTGATTGTTTATGACACTCATGTTCACAAAACCAGTGGAAAAAAGTTTCTGCTTATTTTATAATTGGTTAACGAGGATAGGCAAATTCTTTTTGACGTGTAGGTCAAATATTTTTGATACAACCTTTAATTAAATCATTGTATCTTTAAATCCATAGGTTTAATTAACTTTGGAAACTTAAAACCATTGTCATCACATTAATTCTGACTCTTAGCAGCTCTATAGTATGGAGCACAACTGTCCTATTGGGTTTCTAAGGAGCACATGGTGATTTTAAACTGCGGATCTTCTGGTTAATAGTTGTTGCACTTAACTATTGTGCCATCAGAGCTCCTCTGGGACCTCATACCAGTGACTTCTCAGTCAGTAACTCTTTGAAACTCTTGTTAGATGGTTGTTGGGCTCTCTTTCTGATCCTTCATGAACGAGAGCAAAGTGTATTGCACTGAGTCAGTACACATCTAATCATTAGGCCTTGTTAGCACATTCATTTAAAGAATCAAACACTCTAAATCAGTTCTCTCCCCGCTGTCCCACTCATCAGCTAATTTGGACAGATACTTCCTGGCTAGTTATCCCTATAGGTTCCTGCACTATTTGCCTCAATGTATATGTGCATTTGGTAGCAGTGGTGTGGGGGTTCCCTCTGCATACCTGGTGTCAGAATGCTACACTGAAAAACATTCACACAATCATGAAAATAATTTAACTGAAGAGTACATAACTACTTTATTATTCTTATAAAATATTTTTGCAAAGAAGCAAATATAGTAGCTTGACTCTTTTTAAAATATATGAATTTTGTAATTTACATAAGGTAACATAAGCAAAATAGTTAAGAAAAAATTTGAAAATGTATTTTAGCTACTCTGCATGGTGACTGGTTAGGCTTTGCCATGTATTTTTGACTTCTTTCTTTTTGCTTGCAAATGCACTCAAGAGTACCAAAATTGTTTCTGAGTTTACAAATGAAATATTGAATCAATTTAGTCTGGTCACTTACTTGTATATTCTAAATTAGCTGAGATTTCGTATAGGTCATCTGCTCTTTTTCATGTCACAAACATCCTTTCTTAAAATTCTTAATCCGGTTGTTCATAATGATGAGAAATAGCAGCAAAGTTAACTAAAACTGTGTTCCAACATGGGCAGTTATAAGTCTACTCAAAACACTAAAATAATAGCATAAGTCTGTCACCTTTGAGATTTGTAATTTTATGTAAATAGCATTGAATAGTATGCACAAGTTTTCTATTCTATCTGAATGCACTATTATAATAAATTTTACATGGAGCATATTTAAGCCATGAGAAGACTATCTTGAGCAATAAAAAAGACCCAAGTTTTTCTCTGAGTCAAATAATAGGAGGGTGTCCATCAGCTATACTCATTTACACAGGTATTTTTCATTTTAGATACTGAGGTCATGCCATTTCATGTCTCGTACCTGTGTAATAACCAGTAGATGTGCACACAAGGAGAAGATCATACCCCCGCTCAGCATAAAAATCACAAAGATCCCTAAAGAAACATTGTTATGAATACAGAGAAGTTGCCAAGAGAAACTAAAAATCATTTTCTTAGTGTATTAATTTTAGAAAAGTTCAATCATTTGATAATTCAGTATGGTTCATTAATATGTGTATAGGCAACACTTTTGACAATTGCTGAAAAATTGTGATAAACCACAGTTGCAACAAAACTATTAGAATTAATGTTTTAATCCATGCTGGGAAGTACAAAGTCATAGCTCATCATGCTGACCAGACAACTTGTGGTGTTTCTGTTTCTGAATTGCCCTTGACATTTTAAAAGCTATTCTAACATGATGATATAGTTTCTTCTACTTCTATCCAATACATGCTTAAGCAGTAAGAACTCTCAGGATGAAAAATCAGAGCACATCTATTCACATCACACAGTTGAAGGGAGAAAATATTTTAGGAAATGGAGTACTAACAACTGGCACTAATAAATAGAAGTGAATCTTAAAACTGTCACATTTGGATTAAAAATACACTAAGATTTTGAACTGGAAAGTGTAAGCACCTGTATTTCATGAACACTGTGGTCTCATCTCTCCTTGGATGATAACACCTGAAGAACTAAGCCTGTCTCACTCTACAGAAGACATTTGCTCAATGCATATGCACCTCTGTCTGGGGCTGGGAAGAAAATGGCATGCAAACACAGTCCTCAAGGAGCCTATACATTAAAGCAATTGAAACACCATGATGTTGATCTATTTCAGTGAAATATAGTCCAAGAAATGTATCCACGTCTTATTGTCCAACCAGCTGCCTTTCTCCATTCACACGTCCTGGAGATCCTGTGTTTTTCAGAGGAGAACTGCCCGCCTTAAGGTTTTCACAGGTGGACCTTAGAAACATTTCCTCAGCCCTTTTTTCTGAGGTGCTTCTGTCTGAGTTTCAATGACCAGGCTTTGGATAGCTGCCCAGTACGTAACTGTTTGCACTACCCGTGGACTCCTTGTTTCTCACACTTGTTGTAATAATATAACACAAAGGGGAGGCTTTAAAGAGCAGAAATTTATTTTCTCACTACTTTGTAGGCTCGTAGTCCAAATTAGAGGCCCAGATATTTTGATTCATTCTGTGGATCTCTCTCCTAGTTGGTGACAACTGGCAATCCTCAGCATTCTATTCCTGCTTATAGATATGTCTGCCTCTGTACTCACATAAGATTCCCCCTGAGAAATAGTTTCTTTGCATCTGTACTCCCTTGTATAAGACATGGCTCCTAAGAGATTAAGTTTACAATCTTCTCTGTTATGACTTAATTAACATAACCAAAGAAAACTCCTATTTACAAACAGGATCACATTTACAGACAACAAAGTCAAAGCAAACTTGATGCCATCAAGAGAATTCTGACTCGCAGTGGCCCTAAAGGATCAGATGGCAGATTCCAACGGTGACCTTTTGGTTAGCAGCCAAGCTCTTAACCACTGCACCACCAGGACTGCATCACAAGTACAGGAGATTAAGATTTCAACATATATTTTGGGCAGATACAGCTCTGTCTGTAACAATCAGGCTAGAAATCCATGACTTTCAATGCTGAGTGAAATGTACAGGTCTGTCAATATGTGTAGCACTCATGCTCAGTATTGCTCAAGCTGAGAGAACTGAAGAAAGGATTCTATGGACAAAATATTGAATGATACAGGAAATATCTAAAGCAGATGGAAAGAATAGAGTCAGTTTGCCAAAAAGAATTTGTTGACTTTCAGCCATCTAGGGAGGTAGTATATAATCAAGAACTAATGATATTGAGAAAAGAAGCCCAAGCTGCACAGAAGGCACTGGCAAAAAACAAGACTCCAGAAATTGATGAAATATCAGTTGAGATATTTCAACAAGTGGATACAGCACTGAAAGTTTACACTGGTGTATGTCAAGATATTTGGAAGACAGCTATCTGGCAAACACTATAAGAGATCTGTATTTGTTCCCCTTCCAAAGAAAGGTGTACCAACCAAATACAGAAATTATCAGTCGTTAATATCACACCCAAGTAAAATTTTGCTGAAGATCATTCAAAAGTGACTTCAGAAGTATATCAATAGAGCTGCCAGAAAATTAAGCCAGGTTAAGAAGAGGATGTGGAACCAGGGATCACTGCTTACGTCAAGTAGAAGACAGCTGAAAGCGGAGAAAACCAGAAAGATGCTGACTCTGCTTTACTGACTACACAAAGGCATTTAACCAGAACACTGAAAAGAATGAAAATTCCATAACACTTAATTGTGCTCACAGGGAACCTATGCATAGACCAGGAGACAGCCTTCAGAACAGAACAAGGGATACCATGTGATTTCAAATCAGAAAATGTGTGGATGTGGGTTATATATTTTCATTGTACTATTCAATCAGTATGCTGAGGAATAGCCCCCAAAGCTGCATACTATGAAGATGAATGTAGCATCAGGAATAGGGGAAGACTTATTAACAACCTGTGATATGCAGATGACACAACTTTGCTTGCTAACAACGAAGAAAACTTGAAACACTCATGAAGATCCAAGATTACAAACTTCAGTGTGGATTACGCCTCAGCATAAAGGAAAAAAAAAAAAAAAAAACAACCTGACAACTGGATCATTAATCAACATACAGCAACAGAATAGACACTCGAGTTGTCAAGGATTTCATTTTACTTGGATTCACAATTAACACCCGTAAAAACAGCAGTCAAAAAATCAAAGAACTTATTGCACCGGGGAAATCTGCTGCAAAGACTTTTTTAAAGTGTGAAAAAAAAGCAAAGATATGACTTGGAGGGTTAGAATGCTCCTGACCTACAGCACAGTATTTTCATTCACCTCACATGCATGCCAAAACTGGACAATGAACAAGGCAAATCAAAGAACTGATGCTTTTGAATTAGTTATTGGAGATGAATGTTCAAGTATTGTAGAATGCTTCTCAGAAGCTAAGATGGGAGATGCCATATAATTTGGACATGTTATCAAGAAGCACTGCTCCCGGACATGCTTGGCAAACTAGAAGGTGAGCAGAGAAAAAAAAAAAAGACAGACTTTCAATGAGATGTATTGACAGTAGCTGCAATGATAGACTCAAGTGTAACAAAGATTGTAAAGATGACACAAGACCGGGCAATATTTCACTGTGTTGTACATAGGATGGCTGTGAGTCAGAATTGGCACAACAGCACCTAACAATAACAGTAACAGCAGCATGGTTTCTGTAAGTCAGAATGGACTTGTTGACACACAAAGGCAACACAGAGGCCCTAGGACTGATGGTTTCCCTTGTTCCATAAACCTGGGAAAACCATTTAGATGTTACCTTGTGCTGACAGGTTTTGCTTTTCCGAATCAACAGGAATGTAAAGGATCAGTCACTATTCATGGATAAATGCTGAATATATTTGATTCTCCATATTGTTAATTAATTCCTGTAAGAATGATTGCATTAAAGACATTTTCAATAGGATAAACCATAAAAATCAATTTACATCAGAATGGAGCCCTCTGAGCTAAAGAATTAAAATGCCTTAGTTTATTTTTCTATTACTGCAGAAAAACAACACTTGAAGATACATGCTTAGTTGAGATTACTGGCAAGACAGAATCCTTTGTCATTTCCTCTTTTTCATTCTGAGAGAAACAGAATAGGATCATCAATAACTATAATTACAATTTTCCTTTTATCAACTCCTGAAAGCATTCCTATATGTCATCATTACCTTAAAGGATAATAACCTTTGCAAATCCTTGTGGCATTTGCTTTTTCCCTGACAAAGAATGTATCATTGATTCTGGTGCTCAAATGCTACACAAATTAGTAAAACGGTGACAGTAGTTATAAAAAAGTCTTTAATAGTCCTTGAGGAAATAATTTTATGCAAGGTGAGGATACCTTTTCAGATGCAGTAATTAAGGATGAAAGAAGAATGAAAAGGAACTTTTTCTTTTTAATTAAGAATGAATGGCTAAATTCTGTTTACAGTTAATTAAGCAATTCATTTTATTCTTTGCCAGCTCTCTAGGTCTTGAACATTTGCTTGAGAATTGAGGAGATGGACAATGTAAAGAGTAACACCTGGTATCATATAAGTGGACATTGAAAAAGTAATACTGTTTTCCACTTGTTTCTCCTTCTTTTTATTTGATGAGCACATTCATTTATCCATTTGCTAATATTACTGATATCACTTACTGAAATTTTTCATAGGGTATGCTAGTTAATTGATATACTTATTGCGAAACATGGAACAGACAATGTTGAAAGGCAGGGAACTCTGATACTCTTCAACACTTGTAATATTTATCAACTCCAACAGGAAATATGAAATTTATGGTTCCAATGTATGTTAATGAATTCACTTGTTTGATCTCATTTAAATAGAATATTTAACTACTCAACCTTCCTTTATTCCTGACCATTTGGGGACTGTGAACATTTGGAAACAATGCATTATGAAGTGAATTGTTTCTATTGAATAGCTCCATAGATTAATTATTCTAGGTACAGATTTTCTCTATGGGGGAAAGAAAGCCTTCTTAGAAAACAGAATGTTATAGATGAAAGCGCCTCAGATAACATTTGTCCAGATGGAGACAGAGGTCTCAAATATTTGTGGTGAGAATCTCGTGTGACAAACTGGTTGTTAGCATGCATAAACCGAATAACTGGCTATATTACTACTTCCTTCTTATTTTAACTTGATAGTTTTTGGGGGAAAAAAAGATGATTAAAAAGTCTATAATTGTCTTCATCTTTATGAATACATGAGTATGATATATCAATCAGCTTTTGTAGGCTTCCTAATCAGAAGGCTTTTAACAAAAGAAAAAAAATGAGAAAAGCTTTTTAAAGCATAGCTTTCTAAGCACTTTTTAAGTGTTTGTTTGCCAGATTTTAAAGGAAATTTTTTTCTAAGTGAGGTAGTGTTAGTAACCCTTATGAGATGGGTATTGTTTGTGTCAGCTTGGCCAGGCCATGGTTCTCAGTGATTTGGCATTTATAATACAGTTTGACAGCTATGAAACAATCTGATCAGTTCCATGATAAAATTTCATATAGTGTGATCACCTGCACGATAAGATCTGCTGTGAGCAGCCAGTCAGTTGAGAATTTCCCTTGGAGATGTGGCCTGCATCCAGTTATGGTGGACTGTCTGCCTTTTGTTCACTCTGAATCTGTCGGCTGGCTCCTGTTTATCTGATCTCTGGTTATTGGGATTTGAGCTAGCAGCTTGCCTGCCATCCCAACTCCTGCCCTTAGAATTCCTCAGTTTCCACATCTTGCAAGCCAGAGGCCTGCTGTCTGACCTTTCAGTCTTGGTTTCACCAACCTCCGCAGCTAACTGAATTAGGAGAAGCCTCCAGCCTGAACCAAGGACTTGGAACTTTCCAGTTTCTACAACTGCATGAGCCAATTCCTTGATGCAAATCTATCTCTATCTCTGTCTCTTTCCCCATCTCTGTCTCTACCTCTGCCCCTATTTCTATCTCTATCTGTGCTGCACTGGTTTTTCTTCTCTAGAGAACCCAGCCTAAGATGCCTTATTAAAGTGAAGTATTTTTACTGGGCTATTCACAGATTTACCACTGTTCCCATAATGCAATGAAGCAGACGGCACTCGGCATTGGTAAGCACGACCCAGTGACGTTTGTAAATATTCACTCATATTTAGGAGATGGTAGTAGGAGTGTAGGGTTTTATCAGGGACTAGAGATACACTGGTGAGTTCTGAAGAATAAGGAAAATCCATAGTTGAGTCAGATAAATTTTCTTCTCTGTGAATTTTCACTAGATAAAGTATCAGTTGTGAGGAAAAGTTATGGTTTTGGTTTCAATGAGGAGAAAAATTTCTAGTGAGTATCTTTTGTAGAAGCCTTCAGGATCTATGTAAACCTTTGGAAAACTGCTGCTTATTTGAATAATTGTGCCCATACTAATCATATATCCGGAATGATGTTTAATGATTTCATCAATCCATGGTAATATTTGATTATTTCAATAAGATTTTAATCCTCAGAAAAATGATCCTGTTAAATGATCAAATGCTCATGAATTTATTGAAAGACTATATGGCTGACTGCTGTTCATAATTTAAAAAAGTCTACAAAATGAAGTAAAATCAAATCTATTGCTTATTCTTTAACTTGCAAAGCCTTGAAGATACTCTTACTAAAAGTTCTTGTTTTTATTTCTAGCTATCCTCTTTGTTAACACCAAAAAACCAAACCCATTGTAGCTGAATAGATTCTGAATCATAGTAACCCTACAGCACAGAGTAGGAATGCCTCATAGGGTTTCCAAGGAACATCTGGTGGATTTGAACTACCAGTGTTTTCATTAGAAGTCAAGTCTTAACCACTGTGTTACTTTGCTCATAAATGTTTCTTTTTTCTTAGAATTCAGAATAGTAAACACATTCAACATCTTAATCCAAACTGTAAATATCCTACAGACTTTATATTGTGTTCCCTCTCAAACATAACATATAGCTTCCAATTTCAAAATAAGATACATTTCAGTTGAATCAAATTAATAATGTAATTGTAAATTCTTTCAATATAAGTTCTTTGTTTATATTTTCAGTATAAAATGTCCTATAATTAGCTGTGAAAAGGCCCACCTCTCCAGTGGACTATCCACAACCAGTAGCCAGGAATTGTACTACAGCCATTTCAATTCTCCATCACAATGCCTAGAACTTAGTAGTTGCTCAGTAAGATGTTGACTGGGAAATAATGAGCATCTAATGGTTAAGTGCTATAGCTGCTAACCAGAAGGTCAGCAGTTCAAATCTGCCAGGTACTCCTTGCAAACTCTATGCTGCAGTTCTACTCTGTCTATAGGGTCCCTGTAAGTCAGAATCGACTCAGCGGCTGTGGGTTTGGTGAATATACGACTAATTCTATGTAACAGTTCTACTGTGCCCTACAGGGTCATTATGAGTTGGAATTGACTCAAAAGCAGTGGGTTTTTAATATACTACAAGAGTCCTTGAGTGGCGCAAGTGCCTAAGCAGTCAACTACTAAACAAAGTATGAGTGACTCGAACCCACAAGAGGCACCTTGGAAGACAGGGCTGGCATTCTGCTTCTAAAGTTCTTTACTTTGAAAACCTTATAGATCACAGTTCTACTCTACACACATAGGATTATCATGAATTAGAATCAACTACAAGACAACTAATAACAAAAATAAAGCCTGAGAGATGACTTTCTGTGAAGGTTAATGAGTGTCATGTAAGGAATAACCAACCACTAAGAATATGCAATTTTTAGTAGAGCAATACACTTTATATTCAATTTGATAGCTATGTTTTCTTTTCCAAAACATAATTTGAAATGTCATTATTTATCAAATACAGTGAAAAGTTGATACCACTTTGATCTAAAAGTAGGGAAACAAGTTGCATCAGTGAATTCAAGACTTTTGGTTCATAAACAAGGAAGCTTAAAAGAAATGATGTAAAACTTCAATCTTTATAAATATATAAACACATATACATACACAATCTACTAAAAGAAATTTTAACACACTATGTTGAATCTAGCAAGGCACAAATTATTAATTTTGACACATTGAATTTCATATGACGAGTACTTTATTTCCTTTTTTTCTTATGTCCTCAGTGATTGTTGAAAATCTTACAAAGAAATAACAGTTGAAATGTTAGACTTTTATTAAAGAAAGTATATTCCTGTATATTTTAGAAACCATATTTAAAAATTTTGTATTATTTGTGATAGCCTTGGAAAAGCTCAGTAGCTTCATTTAACACTAAACTGTCTTTAAGATAGAAATCAAATAATGTCTTTTTAATTGTCTCTTTAACTATCATTATTTTTACCATATCTTCACAAGTTATTAATACATTAAGCATAATAATTAATGAATGCCAGGGTTTGGCTCCATCACTTTTTACTACACCAAAATCTCTTCACACCCACAGAAGAAACTTTACATTCGAGTTCAGCAAACTGACTGGCATACAGAGATTTGTAGCTTCCTCTCTCTGGCAGGCCTAAGGGCAAGTAAGACATGAAATAGCCTAGTCAGTACGTAAACATGTGAACTCTAGCATCTGCTAGTCAGTTAATTAGATTTAGAACCTGACTCATCTTCTTGACATTGTCTTCGATAAAATTTGATTAAAATGATTACTGAAATGGTAATTAATGAATGAGAAAGTTTTAGAATAGTTAATGGCACGTACTAGAAAAATCACATAAACATGCAGTTGTTCAGTCAACTCTGACTCATGACAGCCCCATTTATGTCAAAGTAGACCTATGCCTTATAAGATATCGATGACTAACTTTTCCAGAAGTAAACTGCTGGATCTCTTTTCTGATAAGTTGCTGGGGTGAGAGGTTGCAAATGGTTAACATGCTTGGCTGCTAACTCCAAAGGTGGGGGTTGGAGTTCATCTAGAGGTGCTCAGAAAGACAGTAACTGTTAGATAATATTACTATTAAGAATATCCGACTCGACAGCACTTGGCTTTGGCTGTACTTGGGCAATGTATTTTTACTTCCCATGTCTGTCCCCCACCCCCTTGTAAGAGAACATTGCCATTATCTATCTCACAGGTTTGTTATGAGAATTAAGTGAAATGATGAGCACAGAATGCTTAGCACACAGATTCAACAAACATTAGCTTTAATGCGACTGCAATCACTCTATAGACTCTACCGTATTGCCACTTTTCAAGTTATGGGCTGTTTTCTTTCAGGAGCTGTCTTTGTTTTGTCTTTTAAGGAAAAAAGTTAGTCAATTCAATCCAAGTTCAGCTCTATAAAAATGACGAGGGAGGGACTGTACTGAGTGATTGATTTGCCCTGGTCTCCAGATCCCCCTAAGGAAGGCTCTGTGTACGGCCAATAGCAAATATGTGTCTCTGGTTCCCCAGCTTCCTTCTTCAGGCACAGGTCTCTGCCAGCTGTTGCTACTATCTGGCTCATGTTCAAGATCCTTATCAATTTAGAAGTCACTTTCTGACATTTGCAAAGACAGAAAGAAGTATCCAGATCTGGATGGGTTCGTTTATTATTTTTAAAGCAAAATCTCTTTACACCACGAACCTCTTCTATTTTCACTTTTTTTTTTTTTTTGAAAGAACATGCGTCTTTCTTAGCCACTCATCACTCACCACCCACCTGGGTAGTCATGTACAGGTGGGATGTGGATGCATTCCATATAACACGTAGGGATTCTGTTGCTTTAATTTTCTTCCTTTGTTTTATTTACAAGAAAAACACAATGATTTACTCTTCCTTGAACTAATGACATGCTATTTATATCTCCTCCTACGGGAAGTAATTTGCTGCCTGCATGCCACTGCCCTTCTGGTTGTTTCTTCCTCTAAGGAGAAGGAGACCAATAAACCCTTCAGCAATTTAGAAAATCTTTCTTTGATCCCTCAATTTCATTAAATAAGCAAATCTCACGTCCCCATCACATAATCTAGATGAATTCTTTATTTTGCTTCCTTGGTACTCCTTTGTTTTTGTTTATAAACCCAAGTGGGATGTTTCAGTTCATCCCTCATTCACACTCCCACACTGAACAACTTGACATAGGACTCGCCTCTCTCTGGCTTCCGGAAGAATTCCATTGCAGCTTTAAGTGCTACGGCTGCTAACTAAAAGGTCAGCAGTTTAAAGCTGTGCTCCTTGAAAACTCTATGAGTCAGTTCTATACTGTCTTATAGGGTTACTACAAGTTGAAATTGATTCACTGACAATGGGTTTGAATTTTTTTCTTAATATATACAAGTTAAAGGAGTGCACAGGCAAGCTGAGGGGTAGGGGAAAAGCCCATCACAGTACATGTGTCTATAAGCTACCCAACATACGTTTTAGTGCCCAGACACCCTTCCTCCCACTTGTCAAAGGCCAGTATTATCTAAATGAATCTCATCTTCCACACAGTCAAAAAGAAACCTGTCTCTCTCCCCCGTTAAGGTTGCTGTTTACAAGAAAGCAACCTAACCAGCCAACCTCAAATTGCATATAGATATATATTTAAGTAGGGATTTATTCTATATAATTTGAATATAAGCAATGACCCCATGTCCCTGTATAGTTCACATTCATAGAAGCATTACCAGCAATTGAAACTTATTAAACATCATTTATGTCTTTGCACTCACATCTGTCATTTTTAAGGAATGCTGGAAAGATCCACCATACAAGCCAAAACAGAATTTCTTAGTCTCTTTTACCATCTGTCTCTTACCTCTTACATTCCACACTTCCTGTAGCCTCTCTTCCAATGCTTCACTCTACATAGTCAAGAAACTGTTGATCCAAACACCCAGTCTAAGCTGTTCTTTTGCCTGTCCCACCTCTTCAAATGAAAGAAGGAAAAACAAAATAAAAAAGATATGTTCTTTCCCTGACTTTCCCAGTCTGTCTCAGCACTGCAGGGCCAGCTTTACTCTAACCATTTTAATTTTCCAAGGTTCCTATGCCTCAGACTTAGTTTTCCTTGGATGCTCCATGAAAGAATCTTTTCCTATTCCACTCTGAGCTGTGTTATCTAAAGTGATTGGTAGCACCCTGTTTAAAGGAGAATCTCGGTCTCATCACAACAGTGCAGTGTGAATTTTGTATTGAGGACACTTGTGAGTTTTAGACCTCTGGGTCATACTTTGAAATGGCTCCAGGACCAAGAACTTGTACTACAGTCTAGGCACCAACACTACCAGGCTAGTTCAGGAAGCTATCAGCTTTTCCTTCAGCACGAAATTGAAAGAGCTGGCCTGTCTGTTTCTGGAACTACAGTGTGATTTAGTTCTAGAGTGCCTTGCAACAAATGCTTCAGAATGCTAGAAGAGGACTATAAGGGTATTTGTCTTGTGGCAGGAAAATAAAAGAAAAAAATTCAATTGGCATAGCTGTAATGCCACTAAAATTAATTCATGCTACATCCATATGTAGACAGTATCTTCATTTATTTATTTTTTTTAAGTTTCTTCTTTGCACTTAGATATTAGCCAAGAAAATAGTGAATACTTGTATTTGTTTTCATGTTTAGGTGTTCTGTTGAAATTATTTCCCCACAACAACAACAAAACTGAAGACATATCATGCCAATTGGTTAGGACGCCCAGTTCCTTTGACAGCTTAGAGATTCACTCTGTTTCAATGAACGTCACCACTTTATTGCCAAATCTCTCCACATACACACAATATCATGACAAACAAGTTACAATCTCCTTCCATCTAGTTGACTTTATTAAGGTAAATTTATTGACATAAAACCAAACCAAACCCACTGCCATCTAGATGATTTTGACTAAGACTCTGTACAACAGAGTAGAGCTCAAGCAGTGCCTGGCAGATTTGAACTGCTAACTAACCTTTTGGTCAATCGACATAGCATATGGTTACTATACTATAAGAGTTTCCATATTGATTATACTTATTTATATTTACACCTATAAAATAAAAAACAAACAAACATGTTTCCATTGAGTCAGTTCTGACTCACACACACACACACACACACACACACACACACTGCGTTTTTACGAGAACAATGCACTCCTCCTTATTTTTGTTTGACATTTGTGCTTTCCCCTCAAGAGGTATTTTCATAAGTGTTGCTGTGTCACTTTTTCCTTTCCTTTTCATTTGTGTGCTTCTGAATATACCTCATGGGAAGAAGACACAATGGTAAAATGTAGAAGGCATACATTGTCTGCATAAAATGCAATATATGATAAAACCTGTAAAAGTTGGAATCTCTGTGAGGTGGAAATCTGTCAGAGGAGGAAAATTCAAATACTTTCCTTTAAAACAATTACTGCATCTTAATAAATTGTCTCTGAAATCCAGAATGTGAAAACTTCCAATGAGATTAGAAAATTGTTGGTAATTCAAACCAGATATTAGGAAGTAAAGATGTGAATGAGAAAACAGTTCCAAGTGTAAGAGTCAGAAATAAAGGGTCAATCTTCCACTTCTGTCTTAGGCTGGATTCTATAGAGAAACACAATCAGTAAAGCATAGAAATGTATATAGAGACCGATTAATATCAAGGAAATGGCTCATGTGGTTGTAGAGGCTGGAGTGTCTCAAGTCCATGGATGAATGCAGATACTTCTCTCAATTCACATTGTCTCAGGGACTGGTGAACCCAAGATTGGCTGGTCAAAGAATATGGCTCTTCACAGGCTGCAGAGAACAATGAATTCCAAGACTGGCGGACAAGACCACAAGGCTTTCTTTGATTCACATAGCTACATGTGAAGGTGAAGATTGACAGGTAACTTGACAGTGCAAGTCCCAAGAACCAAACGTCCGGTGAACAGGAGGCAGCTGCAGGGTAAGTAGAAAGTCAAATTCAGATGCAGGCCACATCTCCAAGGACTCTAACTGATTGGCTATTCACGGTAGATTCCACCATGGGAGAAATCGCGTACAGATGCTGAGAATCATGGCCTAGCCAAGGTGACATGCAATCTTATTCATCACACACTCCTTTACTTCTTTGAAATTCTTTCCTTCAGTGTTTCTTGTTTTGCCCCCCAAAGAGAAGCATTTCCTCATTTAACATGTGTACAAAAGCAAAAACATTCTTTCTCATGATTTTTTATCTGAAATATTTTACTGAAGTGTGCCAGCTTTATCATCTGATCTTGATAACTTTTATTTTTGTTTTGTATCAATCATATTTTAAGAAGATAATAAATTCCTTAACTTTTATAAAAACTTATTTCCTTTTTAGTTTTCTAAAAAAAAAAAAAAAAATTCTTCACAGCCATAAAGAACAAATGAGAAATTTATCTTTGAAAGAAAAGTTTGATGTTGTCAAAATGATAACCAAACAAAAAAGGACCATCAAGGAAGGTATAATGAAGTTCAAGTGCAGCAAAATACAAATTTACTCAATTGTCTGACAAATGCATGAGTAGCACCAAAATAAATGTCAGGAAGTGAAGAGCTGGAATTATGCAAAAATCATCAGATGAGTTTTTGAGCGGTTTCTTCAAGTCTCTGCCAAATGTTCCCATTTTAGGACCTACCCTGCAAGGTGCAAGAAGTAGTGGAGCTTAAACCTGTTGGATTCTCTAACCTATGGCTTTGTAACTTAAAAAAAAAAAAAAGACATTTGCAAGACACTGGATTCACATCTCTCTCTCTCTCTAAAACACACCTCTCCCAACAAAAAAAAAATACCAAACCCATTGCTGTTGAGGCAATTCTGACTCAGAGTGACCCTATAGGACAGAAAAGAATTTCTTCATAGGGTTTCCAAGGACAGTCTGTTGGATTTGGACTGCTCACCTTTTGGTTAGCAGTCATTGCAGTTAACCATTAAGCTGCCAGGATTTCCATATCCACCCCCCACCTCCACTCACTATTTATTGCATGCATTTACCACTGCATACATTAAATTAACACCTTCATCTTTCATTTTAAGGATATATTATAAAGCCCTTAGTTACACCTCAGATAACGTTCAAATTTCTTCAACAACATGCTACAGATAATTCCTAGAGTCTATCCTCCTCTATTAAAACAATTGCCACAAAGGGAAAATGAGATCTATTTAATATACATTATTAATAGTTTACATTTCCATGATATTAGCAGATGGCTGCTCTCAAATTCCAGGATTGTGCCTTCTTTGGTATCTGTATTAACACTATGAAAAGAAGAACTTTCTGCCTCCCATTCTCTTCACCCAATAGTCAGCTAGAGATCCAAATGTCTTCCCATCCCTCAGTCATGGGCATATGAAGGAAGCAGTTATCCAAAGGATATATTCCTTCATGTAGGAATCTAAATACTGGTCCCAGCCCTTCCTTTTGACTCAAGATTGTCCTTTTTTTCTGCTCTCCTTCAGGATCCATGGCTTATGACCAGCCAGCTGCCTTCAGTGACACAAAAGATGCTGGCTAAGCTCTGGATGTCTTTGAAGTGTTTCTCAGAAGATTCAATGTATATCCATTTTAAAGGGAGTCTTTAAATAAAAAAAATATATATATACTCAGCATAAAAGAGAAAGACATACATGCCAACAGATTGTGATGTCAAAGAGAAAGACAAAGACATGCCATTCCCACCCTCCTTTTCCCTGGAGAACCAAAAACACAATCCGTACATGTACCTAGAGACATAATCAGATTTTCCCCAACTATCCATTATTTTGACAATTGTTTAATTTTTGCAGTTATACAAAGAGCAAAAGAAGAAACTGCTGTCATTTCGTTGCCTTAATTGAGCTCAATTTGCTACTTAGATACGACTTCTTCTTAACATGGTATTTTCACTTATATTTACTGATGTTTTAGAAAGCTGAGGTTGCATTTGCAGGAGTCTCTAGACTAGATGTCATTCACCTGACAGAGGCTTATTTTTAAGAAGTAGTCATTAAAAAAATAAGAAATTAGAAATGTATTCAGTCAATCCTTGCCTATCCAACTGCATCTTCTTAACAGTCTGAAAAGACATCTTTCCTGTCCCTTTTGGGTAGGCAAAGCATCAGGGTTCTTATAATCTGTTCTCATTCTTGCTCACATTCACATTTGCCTATAAATGAGAATGAAAATTCTATAATGAGCTACACTGGGTTGAATGATGGCTCCTTGAAAGATATGTCCACCTGAAACCTATGAGTATGACCATATTTAGAAAAAAATCCTTAGATAAGATCATTCTGGATTTTTCACGTGGGCCGTAAATCCAATTTCAAGTGATTTAGCAGACTTTTAAAGCACTCTACTGTTGACCAAAATATTGACAGTTCAAGTCTACCCAGAGGCACCTAGAAGGGAATATCTGGAAATCTACTTCTGAAAATCAACTATTGAAGATTCTATGGAGCACAGTTCTACTCTAGCTCACATGGGATCATTACGAGTCAGAATCCACTCAATAGTTAATGGTCTGTTTATTGATTTATTTGTTTTACAAGAGGAGAAGACACAGATGACAGACAGGTGAAGAGCGAGACAGAGATTGCAGTGTGCGTAGACACAGCTAGGCAATGCAGCAACACAAGAAACTATAAGAAGCAGAAAGTAGAGTCTCCACTAGAGACTCTGGAAAGAGCATTGCCCTGCCAACACCTTGTTTTCAGGTTTCTTGTTTCCAGAACAATGTGAGAATAAATTTCTCTTGTTTTAAACCTGTCATGGTTAGTTTCATGTGTCAAATTGGCTAGACTTGATTTCCAGTTGGCTAACAAAGCACTAGTCTAGTTGCTGTTCCTCTGTGCAATTGAAAGTAATCTAATCACTTTTCAAAATGTAATCTGATGCAATATAATCACTCAGTTAAAAAAGGAATTTCCTTAGGATGTGTTCTGCCTCAAGGGTATATGGTAGAATTCTCTGTCTTTGTTCTGTACTCTGTCATCTGAGCTGTGTATCTCTACATAAAATCTGTAAATTGCCACTTGACCTGTGGATTTGGGACTTGCAAACTCAGACTCTTTTGTGAGACAGTTTCTTGAAGTAAATATTTCTCTCCTTTCTTTCTCTCTTTATCTACCAGGTGTCTTATACTATCTGCCCTCATCCAGGTTTTTTCAGCCTCTTCTGGCCCTTTTGGAGCCACTCTTGTCTGTCACATTTGTCATATCAGCATGGGAAAGTCATAGGGCACAGTTGCTAAATTTGAAGCATGTGTGCTTCTACTGGCTTTCTTGAATCAAGAAGCTCCATTTGAGCCTATTTAGGGTTTTTAATCAGTCATTGGGTGAGCTCTCTAGCCAACCCATGTAAGGGTCAACTACTGGAAAGGACCTCTCCTACCCCCGCTAAGGCTGGTACATATCTGTTACTGGACTGGGCCCCTAAAATAATCTGGATAAAGGTCAGCCCTGCAGGGCTCTGGAAACAGGAACAAAAGAACACATTGCTTTTTGGTAAAATGATTCAACACCATGAAAAGTAGCTACTATCATTATTCTCATTAATAAAAATTATAAGAAATAGCATGATAATAAACAGATGTATCACACACTTGTCAGTTTTTCCTGCTGTGGTGGCTTATATATTGCTGTGATGGCAGAAGCTGCAACTGGCATTTCAAAAACCACCTAAGCTGCTCATAGTATTAATTTTCAGCAGAGCTTCCAGATTAAAACGGACTAGGAAGAAGGATCTAGTGGGCTACTTCCTAAAAGAATAAGCCAATGGAAACCTTATGAATAGCTATAGACAATTGTCAGATGTATTGTCTGCAGATGAGTCCTTTAGGTTGGAAGGCATTCAAAAGACATCTAGGGAAGAGCTACCTGCCTCCTCAAAGTAGAGTCACCCATAATATGGAGGGTGGAATAAAGCTTTTCAGACCTTCAGCTGTTGATATGGCATATTTCAAAGTGAGAAACAAAGCAACAAACATTCATTAATAATCAAAATATGGGATGTACAAAGTATGAATCTAGGAAAATTGAAATAAAAAAATGAAATGCATGGGAATCACTATCTTGGCACTAGTGAGCTGAAATGGACTGGTATTGGTCATTTTGAATCAGACATTAATATGGTTTACCAAGTGTTGAATAATTGAAGAGAAGTGGCACTGCATTCATCATCAAGAGCATTTTAAGATTTACTATGAAGTACAACACTGACAAAGAAGGATTATATTCACATACCAACAAGGAAGACTAGTTAATATGACTATTTACGCACCAACTCATAAAGCTAAAGATCACAAAAATAAAGATTTTTATTTTCTTTGGCAATTTGAAACTGACCAAACATGCAATCTGTATACATTGATAATTACTGATTGGAATGTGAAAGTTGGAAATGAAGAAGAATCAGTAGATGGAAAACATAGCCTTAGAGATACTAGCTGATACTAATAACTCTGGAGATCACAGGAGAGAATTTTCAAGACTAAGGACTTATTTATTGTAAATACTGTTTTCCAACAATGCAAATGGTGATTACATATGTGGACTTCATCAACTGAAAGCACAGGAATCAAACTGATGACATCTGTGGAAAGAGACAACGGAAAAGTTCAACTTTATCGTCAGAACAAGGCCAAGGGATGGCCATGGAAAACACTTTTAATTGCTCATGTGCAATGTCAATTTACACCTAAATAAAATTAAAACATTGCTGCACAGTCCATGATAACAAAAAGATGGAATCAACCCAGATGCCTAACAACAGAAGAATGGATGGGTAAACTTTGGTATGTGTACTCAATGCAGTACTATGCATTGATAAAGAACAATGATGATAGCAGGAAACATCTCTCAATTTGGTCTCAACTGGAGGACATTGTGTTGAGTGAAACTAGTCAGTGACAGAAGGACAATTATTATATGAGAACCCTACAATAAAAACTTAAAAGCATCCTCATATATAATAGAAAAGACTCTTTGACAGCTACAAGAGTGGGTAGGGTGGGAGAGCGGGAGGGTGAGGGGCTAGGGTTTAGATTAGATAGTTGTTACAAATTTGGTTGGGTCAAATTGGTGACAATACACATTAGTAAGAAGATCAGTATTAATGGGACTTCAACACAACTTTTAACCCCATTTTGTAAGCACAGAGTATATACACTTTCATTTTTTTATTTAATAAAACAAAATTAAAACAAGTTCATGAAAGCCAAAATATGATTATAAGTATAAATTACTTGAACTCAGAGACCATCTCAAGAACAGATTCTATGCATTGAACACTAATGAATGAAGATCAGACAAGCTGTGGGATGACGTAAAGTATATCATACACAAAGAAAGAAAAAGTTCATTTAAAAAACAAAAAAGAAAGAAAATGTCAAAATGGATGTCAGAATAGACTCTGCAACTTGATCTTGAGTGTTGCGTAGCAAAAACAAAAGGAAGAAATTATGAAATGTAAGAGCTGAACAGAAGATTTCAAGGGACAGTATCAGGAGACAAAGCAAAATATTGAAATGTGCCAAAACCTACAGTTAGAAAAGTAAAGGAAAGAAAGTGCTGGATAGTTCTCTAGATGAACAAACTAAAGAAGAAATTCAAGCTCAGAGTTGCAATATGAAGGATTCTGTAGGCAAAATATTTGAAGACACAGGAAGAAGAGGATGCAAAAAGTAGAAGGAAAGAATAAACATTGTCACTATACCAGAAAACACAAGTCAGCCAGTGTTCAACTATTTCAGCACATAACCTAGAGCCAATGATACTGAAAGGAGTTCAAATACATTGACTTTCAAAGCACTTTTAACGTTTCAATACACACTGAACATTAAATTCAAGTACATTGAAGACATTGACAAAAAACAAACCTGTCACCTTGAGGCAATTCCTACCCATAGTGACCCTGTCAGACAGGTTTTGAAAACCCCATAGAGTTTCCAATAAGTGGGTAGTGGATTTGAACTGCCAACCTCTAGGTTAGTAGCCAAGCTCTTATCCTAGGATTGACTGAATACCAATTGAAATATTTCCATAAATTGATGCTGTGCTGAAGGTGCTCATTTGTCTGTGCCAAAAACTTTGGAAGACTCCTACCTTGCTAACCAACTGAAAAAGATCCACATTTGTGCCCTTTCTAAAGGAAGATGATTCAACAGAATGCATAAATTATCAAGCAATATTATTAGTATCACATAATAGTAAAATTTCATTTAGAAATGTTGCATTGGTGTAACAACAGAAATTCAAGCTGAATTCAAAAGAGGGCGTACAACAGTGGATATCATTGTTGATGAGAGGAAACAGCTGCAAATGTCCACTAATAATCATAATATGGATTGTATGAAGTATGAATGTAGGAAAGATAGAAATTACCAACAAGGAAATGGATTTCATGAACATTGATATCCTAGGCATTAATGAGCTGAAATAAGCTGACAGTGGCCATGTTTAATCAATCATAGGGCAATATATACTATCTTTTGTTAATGATGATTTATACTTCTAAGTCAGCTTTTTAAATATATTTCAAACTTATCCACTGAAAAATTTTCTTCCACTTTCTTTTACTTCCTCCAGGCTCTATTTCTAGAAGTAAGTAGCAGTGTTAAAATAACTCAGTCAGTAGATAATAGCTATTTGCCTGTATCTATGATGATCTCATATATTTTATATTGTTATAAAGAATAAGTATTATTTAAATTTTGCTCCTCAGTCACAGATCTTATTGCTCAGAGCAACAATGGTGTTTGAATCATCTCAGCACCAGAAAAGTGCTGAAAATGGAGGACTTTGAAAGTCTGACAGATTTGGATTTGAAATCAGCCTCACTATTTTTTATTTTGTAACCCAGTAGATATTTCTAATTTATTTAAACATGAGTTTTCTTTGTAAAATATGTCTTAATATTCATCTTGAGAGACTGTAAGAATGTATTAGAAAGCAAATGACATGCAGTTTACTTTAGGGAATAGAGAGTAGACCCTCAAATGGCTAGCAGCTAACATTAGGCTTCTCATTTTCACATAACACGCACCTAGGTTTGGTAACAGTGATTAGGTTCTTTCTTGTCTGCTGTCCATGTTACTTACTCAGAAAGGCAGAAGTACCAATAGTTCTTCCACCTTCACAATCTTCCATTCATTTCTGTTCCTTTCTCTCAAGAATGCAAGTCTGATAACTGCATAAAAAGAAAACTGGAAGTCAGAAGATAAAATGAGTATCTAAAAAGGCATTGGGCTACAACCAAGAACCAAGATTTAATGCATCTTCATCTCGTTTCTTCTGAAGAACATACCTCTCTCCACATGACTGAAATCATCATAGTTAATCCATAGTCTAATGCTACCTTTATCAAAGACACTACTTCATGGGAGACTGGCAGCTGTAAGTCAGTGATGGATTCTGATTAAAACAGAAAAATGAAAGAGAGTATGTGAATTTCCTGCTATAAAGTAATTTTATGTTTTAAAGATTTATAATCTAATAAGGCAAGAAAATAATTCCAAGACCACATTAATCCTTGAATTAATGCAAAATTATGGATGACAGGAAAGATTCAAAGATGAAATTTTTGTAAATAATATTTCATTGTGGTTTTGATGAAAGTTTATACAGCAAATTAGATTCCTACTTGATTATTTCTACATAAAATATTCAGTGACAGTAGTTACACTTTCTGCAATGTGTCACATTTCTTTTTAATTGTATTCTGGTTGTTTCAGTGCTCTAGTTTCCCTGTCCCTTATCTTCTTATAGAAACATAGAACACTGCAAATTTGCCATCCTTTCTCAGGGTCCATCTTCTGCATATCATTCCAATTTTAGTATAACCTATACCAAACCCACAGCCACTGGGTCAGTTGTGATGCATAGCAACCCTATAGGACAGAGTAGAACTGCTCCATAGAATTTCCAAGGAGCCCCTGGTAAATTCAAACCGCCAACCTTTTGTTAGCAGCCATAGCACTTGACTGCTATGCCACCAGGGTTTCCGATTTTACTATCGATTCTGCCAAAACAGGCACTAAAAAATGAAGTTTTGTAGACAGTGGAAAAGGTAAAAACTTGAATCGTAGCAAGCAGCCTATCTCTACAGGAGTTACAGAGACACTAAGTGAGAGATACACATGTGCACTGTTACTATCTTCGTAATAATATCCCTATCACCCTGATATCCTATATCATTAGTTGAGTAGCATCCATGAGATTCAAAACAGACGTTTATACACATAAAAGTATTCACATACCAGAAAGATTGCTTGTTTTTCAAAGTGACTCAAACTAGGAAGAATCTCTCTGAAAAGTTACAACAATTCAGTAAAAGCCTCCAGGATTGCCTTTTACGATTCTCCATGCATGAGAACGATTATCAAGGTGAAGACCTTGCCACAGTGTTCTGTGCGACGTTGGAATCGGACTTTGTCCATCAGCAATAGCAAAGAAGTTTTCATTTGATTTCAGTCAGGAAGATCAGCCTCTATTGGTAAGCAGGAAAACTATCTCCCGTGAGAGGAGCTGTTAGATACAGCTTTAGCATACTCCAGAAAGTCACATAAATATCACTATTATCTGTGTAAAAGGGGCATGAGCTGGAGTGAAGTTGATTAATTATGTGGCTTTTCCCTTGGCCCCTAGTTTATAAATTACAATTTGCATGATACTGTTCTAGTTTTCAGAGACAGCATTAGTTACAAGGAACATAACAACATGATTTAGTTTTATAAAGTTTGTCTGCCATGGAGTTGACATATGACATATTTAATCTTTACAGATCTGCAGTCAGTCAGACCAATTAAGTTTCCTTTATATGAATGTAAAATGCATTTTGGGATTAGGTAGAGCATACAAAAATAGGTGGCAGATGTTTGGCATGTTTATGCTGTCTGTGAAAAAGGGAATTAAAAAGCTTTCTCTCTTTCTCATGGCGCCCCCCAAGAGACTTAAAAAAAACAAAAAAAAGATGACAAGTGACTAGATCTAATTTCCCTTTCAACCATACCTTCCCATTAATTGACCAATAATATTTACCATGAGGATAAGTTCTTACATCTGAAATGCTCTAAGTAGGATTTTCCTGGCTAAGTATTGCCTTTGGTACATGGAACCCAAGAACTAGGAGATGCGGTGCCCTGGAGGATATGATGTAAGCTGCACAGCTTTCTGGGATATAAACTGCAGATTTTCATTATGTGAGTGAACCCTTCTCTACGGAGAACTGCATGGACTTCACTTTAAACATCTGTTAGAAATCTGGGCCATGTGTATATATCTGATGAAGGAAAGGGGGACCTAGGAATCTGCCTTCACAACGTCAGATTTTTCTCTCCTTTGTGAAAATCTCTATAATCAAGAGAAAAAAAAAAGCCCTGCAAAACCCGTTGCCACTGAGTCGACTCCAACTCACAGCCACCCTGTACAACCGAATAGGACTGCCCTACAGTGTTTCCAGGTAAAGACTGTGGATTGAAACTGTCATGCTTTTGGTGAGCCACTGCCCCTTAACCACTGTTCCACCAGGGCTCCTGCTAGCTAGTATCCTCTCATTTATTTACTTTCATAGCTATAGCTAGATACAAGGCAGGATATTTGAAATGACTATTTGTATGTTACCTAAACTACTAATTATTGTTCACATAGACTGCTAGTTGATAAAGCATGATTGGAAGAGTGAGCAGATTAGAAAATCTAGCAAAGTTATTGATCTCTTAATTATGGATGACTGGTATGTCTGCAACCTTGTTTCAGTGCTTTTTCTTCTGAGACTGAGATCTCTGGAGGTGTTTTCATGCAGTTTGTAACACAGCAACCAGTGGATTGCAGGTATAGTCTAAGACCCTGGCGGCACATTTCTTTCAACAGATGGTGGAAGAAAATAAGCATCATGGAGTTAAGCTCCAAGGGAATTTAGTGAGGCAGATTAGAACAATTTAGCTACACTGCAGTGGGAATTGGATTCTGCCAAATACGATGTGAGTGGACTGCTGACTACATTGCTCACCTTCAACAACTCATTTCTGAAGGTCCAGTCCTCACATCTACTGCAGAAAAAAGAAAAAGAAAAAATGTTCGTGTCTCTAAGCCATAGAGGACAGTAAAGGTCTTGATAGCCAGAAATCGAAATATGTTTTACAACTGAAATAATTAAAGCTTAAGGTTTTTAAAATAAAACAAAACAAAACAAATAAAACAGTACACATGCTCATTATTTGACATTTACTTAGAGTAGCATTAACATTAACTAACCATTCTGTCCCAGTTTATACTGGTAACCCAGTAAGTGTGCCAATAGCCTTAAAATTTATTGCACTGCTGTGTCATTTGGATCCTTCAATAAGGAGTTCTGAGATGGTATCAAGTGTGCAAAACTTTTACTGGGAGAAGCACCTGTGAAGAAATAGCAGTAGACAGAAAGACCTTTAAAATTATGGTGATGGCTTGACTGTTGTAAAAAGAGAAATAGAAGCATGAATCAGGAGGAAAAAATCCTCATCTGAAGCACAATTATAGAAAGCTTCCGCCACCATCAAGTAATGGAGTGATGGAAAAATTACCCAGCAAAAGTTGTCCTTCAGAAAAATCCTTTGTCTTCCAAGTATGGGTCAGCATAATGCCTCTTGCTGGGTCATCTTTGACTGAGAAGAACTGGGGGAAAAAGTGATCTTGTATTATTTCTACTTTCTGCTTTTCATGTGTTCTTCATCACATTTGCTTATCATAATTTCCTGCCTCTTCGTATGTTTTAATTCTGTGATGAGTATCTGTTTAAAAGAACTGAAGATCCTGCAGAAAGAATTATTTTCTAACAGGGAACAATCCCCTTTCCTTTGCAGACAAATGAGATGATGTGCTAGAACTCATTAAACAATTGCACTTGTTTAAATTTGGTTACCACATCATTCATTTTTGTTCTTATATTTATTTTCTTGAAATTAATAATATTTTTTAATTGTACTTCAGAGGAATATCTACAAAGCAAACCAACTTCTCATTGAACAATTAACATATACATTGTGACATTAGTTGTAATCCCCATCATTTGCCATTTTAAAGTTTTCTATTTCTGGTTTGTTTCTTTTCCTCAAGTGTGGATCCTCTTAGGTTTTGATAGTTAAGTATGGTGAGTTTCTATCTCCTTAGTCCTGAACATTTCCAGAAGATCTGATTTTGTCTTTTGAAGGTTGTGAGTTTAGCTCCCCAGTCTTCAACTGACAAAACTTCAGAATGTGGCACACGTCTGAAAAGAGGCAATTTGTGTATTTTTAATTCTGGTTCTAGCAGATCTGTCACTTCTAAGTTCCAAAAGCTTCAGGAAGCTACATTCCGCCTTAGATGTTTCTATAGGCTCATTACAAGTCAGAATCGACTGAGTGATAATGTTTCCTTTTATCTTTTTGGTATATTTCCAGTTTTCTGCACTACCGTACAGCTCAACAGATTTCCAAGGGGAAAGGCCAGGTGTGCAACTGGGACTCCTTTGGTTAACAATCTGTCACTTAAGCTTTCACAAGCATGACAAATCTCATTGTTTTTCTTTTCCTTAGTACAGTCCCTCTGCTTAAATCAAGGCTAATTCTCAGTCTACGAACCAAACAGATGAATGCCCCTGGTTTTCAACTGTTCATTCTCCCAACAGAATTTGGGTTTATTTAGCAATTTCCATTTACACTGTAACCAGACGTGTTTGAAACAAGATTTTGGTAACACATCTTTTTCTCTTGTTGTTACAGATAATTCATAGTTTCGATACTGAATTATATAATCTACTTCATTAACAACTTATTCTCTTATTTTTTCTGGATACTGATTCTTAGTTAGAAATACTTTCTAGGATTATAAAAGGATTTTTCTGTTATTTTCTTCCGGTACTTTATAAGATGTATTCTTTTTATACTTAAATCTATGACTTATTTGGTACTTTCCTTCTGTGCTGTGAGGCATAGCTTTCAAATGGTTAACTATGTTATCCCAATACAACTTATTTACTATTTATTATGTTTTTTCCATCTGATTTCAGAAGCGAATTTTAATTTACAATAAATTAATTTACACTTTTTGATATGTTCTTTGGAATTTGCACTCTTTAGCATTGGTCTTCCAATTTAGTAGTGATACTGCTCATGCTGCTTTAATACTGAGAATTTACAAAATGCACCAATATCTAGCAGGTTCATTCTCTAATTCATTTTTCTTCTATTTCAGACTTTTCCATATTTAGACCATATTGTTGAAAGAACATAAATGACATTTTTATTGAGATGTCATTAAACTCAGAATAACATAGGGGAAATAGATACCTTCATGATGCTGAATCTTTCTATTCAAGAAAAAATATATACAAATCTAATTGAAATTTTAAGTGTTAGATCACAGACACACACAGTTTATTACAAAAGTGAAATGATTACTACAGTCTTAAATTTGTCAGTTCTAATATTTTGAAAGAAGTCTAACTTAAATAACTGCAAAGACAGCAAAAAAAAGTTGAGGAATTTTGTGCTAATAATTTTATCTCTGAAATATTTTTTGTGTTCATTGCTTTAGCTCTTGTCCTGAATTAACTGTTTAACTTCACAAGCTTCTTTTTTTATGTTGTCATAATATCCTAGCCTGTGATTCTCAACCTTTCTAGGTGATTATCTTCCCCACAGGAAAAAAAAATAATTTAAAATATATATAGATTAAATCAATTTGTTCTCCTAACAAAACTAAATCTTTTTTCCCTGAATAAGAAACAATAAATACTAAGAAATACAATTTTGTTAAGTGGGATTGAGTTTCGAGGGCTACCCACAAGCCATATCAAATCATTTGTTTCCAACTCACAATGAGTGACCCTACATGACAGAGTGGAATGAAACCATAGCGTTTCCAAGGAGCAGCTGCTGGATCCAAACTGTTGACCTTCTAGTTAGCAGCTGAGCTCTTAATACTGTGCCACTTGAGTCGGATCAGACTCGATGGCACTTGACTAGGGTTTGAGGTTTACAGCCATTGTAATATCTATGATTCCTCATTTTCCAATCAATTTTCTCCTCTTGGGCAATATTGCCCCTACTGAAAATGCATGGACCAGGACTTTTGTAGCCCCTCTATTTCCAGTTCTTGCTTGTTCTAATCAATTAACAAGCTGATTTCATACTTTTCTTATGTGAGAATCTAGAGATATAGAATTCCTGATTAAAATTTTGACTGCCTTTCTAATGCTAACTTGATAAAAGAGAAACTCTACACAAGATTTGTCAAGACTGAGTTTGGAATGACATTCCAGTCTGTTGTTGCAATGTTAAATACTGTGGAGTCCGTTCTGACTCAGCAGCTGTGAACCAGTATCATGAAAGAATGCGACACTGATGCAAACCTTTCCTGACTTTAAACTACACTCTATCCCCTTGTTCTGTTTGAAAAACTGTCTCAGTCTATGTACAGATTCCTCATGAGCACAACTAAGGGTTTTGGTATTCCCATTCTTTGCAATGTTAGTCATAATTTGTTATGACCCACACAGTTGGATGCATTTGCATAGTCAATAAACGCAATTAAACACCTTTTTGGCGTTCTCTGCTTTTAGCCAGGGTCCATCTTCTGCCATCAACAGTGCAATTTTTGACAAAGCACCATACTAGGCAAAAATTACACAAGAAATCTAAAAGCTTAGAATCATTAACTGAGCTTATTTTTAGTTCTAGTGATTGTATTTTAGGCTATTGAACTTTCTACCTTCCTCAATAGCTAAGTGGTTTTAAGTGGTTTCAATAGCTAATCCTGTTAGTATGTGCCATTGAGTCAGTTCTGACCCATAGCTAAATCCAAGGAGAGAAAAATCAGATTTCTTAAAATTGCTTGTTAAACTCCATCTTTTGATCAGTTTTGTACCTCTTGTTGCTAGTTGTCACCAAGGTGACTCTGACTCATAGAGGACTTACATACAGCAAAACAAAATATGGCTCAGCCTGTGCCATCTTTCTGATTGTTGCTGTGCCTGAATCCTTACTTGCGGCAATCGTGTCAATCTATCCCATTGGGTTTTCCTTTCTTATTCTTGACCCTATACTTCACCAAACACAGTGTCTTTTTCTAGTGATTCTTCTCTCCTGAAAAATCCAAAATATTTTACAATACCCTCTTTTATTTTTCCAAAACAACTCTCTGTTACTTCTCTGCTTAAGATACTAATTGCTCCTTATCTCCTGTAAATCAAATTGTTTTTTTCTCACCTTACCATCAGAATTATTCACTGTGATCTTCTAGAGGAATACATTACCACCCTAAAAGAATTCTACAAGCATTTGTTCTTTTTTCATTTTTCACACTTTATGCTCCACTGATTCCAAACTGTATCTGCAGTGCCTTCTGATACACAAAGTGTTTTACATTTTTCTATTCAGTGAGATCTTCATTCTCCACAAAGTATTTTTATATAAATTGGCATTTCTTACTGCTAGTACAAAGCATCCTAAAAATATATATTTCATTAACTTAAAGGACCTAGAGCATCATTTTGATTGTGATATAGAATGCAGCTTGACATTATTTATTAAAAACCAAAATGCTACCTTAGGACAGCAATCTAGTTTTAAAACATGGGATACACAGATAAAGACATACATTTAGCTGTTCAGCATTAGTGTTCATTGAACTATCTACATGGAATCAAATCAGCAACTGTTTTAGTCATGTGGTACTGCTCTAACAGAAATACCATGAGTGAACGGCTTTAGCAAGGAAAAGTTTATTCTTACACAGTCCTGTAAGCTGTAAGTTCGAATTCAGGGTATCTGCTCTGGGGGAAGTCTTTTCCTCCTTGTTGACTCTGGAGAAAGGTCTTTGTGTTGCATCAATCTTTGGTCAGGAATCCTCAGGTCTTCCAGGAGTGCTCTATTCCTGATGCTGGTTTCTTGATGACGTGACCTTCCCAACTCTCTGCTTGCTTTCCTTTCCTGTTATCCATTGTAGGATAATAGGATAAAGGATGGTGCAAGCCATACTCCAGGGAAATCCCCTTTAAATCTGAGCAAGAAGGTGACCCTAGAAAGGATTTTATAATTCTTCCCTAATCCTCTCTCACATAATCCAGTCTATTAGTCACTGGCAGAAACTAAGATTTTATATTATAGGAAAAAAAAAAAGTTGAAGACAATCACAGAATACTGAGAATCATGGTCCAGACAAATTGCTGCACACATTTTCTGTGGAGGCACGCAATTCAATCCATGGCAACAGCATTAACTCAAAAGATTAGATAGGAAACGTAGGGGCAATGAATTTATGCTAATGAAGGAAGAACAATTCAGAAAAAGAGAATGAAAATGGTTGCTCGATTTAAAGAATGGAATCAATGTTACTGAACTGTACACATTGACATTCTTGAATTAGTATATTTTCTTGGTGTATATCTTTAATGACAATCAAAAAAATAAAATATATTAAAAAGAAAAAAAAAGATAAGATCAGAGATACTCTGGTTGTCACTGAGGAAGAGGCTTCTTACTTCTTCCTCTACTCCACACTGAAACTTCAGGATTTCTGCACTGAAAAGCCAATCTACTTGTAACCACAAACTTAGTTTAAGCCTTTTTCAGTGGTGAGCGGTATCGCTGTTGGGCTTCACCTTTATATCAACCTCTTTTGAAAGCAGGACTTTCGGTGGCATTCACTTCTTCCATCCTTGACTTTACACACCCGTTGCTATTGAGTTGATTCCAACTCATAGCAGTCCTATAGGACAAAGCAGAACTGCTCCACAGTTTCCAAGAAGTGCCTGACATTTTGGTTAGCAGCTGTAGCAGCTAACCTGTACACCACCAGGTTTTCCATGACTTCACAAGGTAGTTTTTTGTTAAGCTGTAGTTTGTTGGAAATTTCAAAGCTAACCACCTCAAGATACCTGTTTTTTTTTTTTTTTTTTTCTGTCTTGAAATTAAGCTTTTGCATTTAATTCATCTTTTCAGTTTAATTTAAATGCCACATTTCATACTACTTTTTGGCCTATGCTAGGTATGTTCTTCCTCCCCCTCCCCCCACAGATTCAATTTTAAATCTATAGAAGCTATAGCACGGGCATGTGGGTAGACATCCATGTTCATAGCCCTTGTAGGATGCATTTTTTTCACAGTGTACCTCATTTCAGGTGACTGTGTTTCTGCAGCCCCAATCCTAGTAGATAATAAAAAGTAGCACAACGTTGTTCTACAATGTATATAATACCGAAGTATCTTTTAAACAAAAAATAAACATTGTAAATATAAGTCAGACATCCAAAATAAATGCTATTAAATACCATAGTGTGCCTGCCTGTGTGATTTAGAGCATTATATAGCCACTGAAATATTTCTTTGAATACCATTTATAATGCATTAGAAATACGTAGTGACATAGATTGAATTACGACCCCTAAAAAATGTGTGTAACAATTTGGCTGGGTCATGATTCCTTATTGCATGATTGTGCACCACTGTGTCCTCTGATGAGAATTTCTTATAGTTTTGTAAAATTCTACTACTATAACTTAACCAGATGGATTAGCAACAGTTATACTGATGAGGTCTACAAGATTGGGTACTATCTTAAACCAATATTTTTTGGGATATAAAAGACAGAAGTAAACAGAGAGACATGGGAATGTCATATCACCGAGACAGCAGTGCTGGGAGCAGAACATGACCTTCGGACCTGAGGTTCCTATGCTGAGATGCTCCCAAACCAAAAGAAGACTGACAGATCACAAGGAACTTCCTCCAGAGCCAATAGAGGGAGAAAAACTTTCTGCTGAAGCCGGTGTTCCGAATTTGGACTTCTAGCCTTCTGAACTGGGACAGAATAAATTTCTCTTTGTTAAAGATACCCACTTGTAGTATTTCTGTTACAGCGGCACAATGACTAAGACATAGCAAGGCAAAATTTTGGTATGACTGTTGTTTTCTTACATGTAAGACAGAATTTAAATAAAAACATTGGTTCTTCTTTAAGTCATTTAGTCATAGGTTTTATTTTTCCTACTTTTGTTTATTTTCCAACTATTATGCAATGCTGTTGTTGCTGAGTATTAAGTGCTGAACCAGTTTTGACTCATCACTATGTAAAACAGAACTAAACACTGCCCAGGTTTTCACCATCCTTCTCATCATTGCCTTACATTTCTTGACTGTTATTCTATCACGTATTGATTGCAGAACCAAGTCAAATGAAAACCTTGACAAATTCAATCTTTTCTGCATTTATCATGATGTTGCTTATTAGTCAAATTGTGAAGATTTTTGTTTTCTTCATGTTGAGGTGTAATCCATACTGAAAGCTGTGGTCTTTGGTCTTCATTGGTAAGAACTTCAGCACCCTCTTCATTTTCAGTAAACAAGTTTGTGTCATACTCATATCTCAGGTTGTTGATGAGCCTCCCTCTAGTCTTGGTGTCCCGTTCTTATTCACATAGTCCAGCTTCTCAGATTATTGTCTCTGTATTCAAGTTAGGTAAGTATGGTGAAAGGATAGAACCCTAAGGCATATCTTTATTGACTTTAAACTGCACAGTATCTCTTTGTTCTATTCAAACAACTGCCTCTTGATCTATGTACGGGTTTCTAGGGAGCACAATTAAGTGTTTTGGTATTCATATATTTTGCAATGTTATCCATAATTTGTTATTATTCATATAGTCAAATGCTTTTTCATAGTCAATAAAACACAGGGAAACGTCTTTCTGGTATTCTCTGCTTTCAGCCCAGATTCATCTGGCATTAGTAATGACAGTCCTGATTGGAAGTCCTGTTTGGAATCTGGCTTGAATTTCTGGTAGCTCCTCTTCAGTACATTGCTGTAGCTGCCTTTGAATGATACTCAGCAAAATTTTACTTGTATTTGATTTTAATGACATTGTTCAAAATTTTCCACATTTGGTTGGATCACTTTTCTTGAGAATAGGCACATGTGTAGAAGTCCTATTGTCATTTGACCAGGAAACTGTTTTCTAAATTTCTTGGTATAGACGGATAAGCACCTGTGTACTGCATTTGTTTGTTGAAACATCTCAACTGATACACTGCCATTTCTTGGAGCCTTGTTTATCACCAGTGCCTTCAGTGAGGCTTGAACTTCTGCCTTCAGTACCTTGGGCCCTGATCATACGCTACCTCTTGAAATGGTTTAACACTGGCCAATTGACTTTGGTACAGGGCCTCTATGTATTCCTTCTGTTTTCTTTTGATGTTTCCTGTATCACTATTGTCCCCACAGAATCCTTCAGTGGTCCAACTAGAGGCTCAAATTTTATTCTTCAGTTTTTTCCAGTTTGGGAAATGCTGAGCATGTTCTTCCCTTTTAGTTTTCTATCTCTCTGTGCAGATGTTACTTTAATACTCTGTCTCTTGAGCCACCCTTTGAAAATTTTGTTCAGCTTTTTTGCTTCGTCACTGAACCATTTGTTTTAGCAACTTGATGTTCAAGAGTAGGTTGAGCGAAAACAAACTGTAATTCAAAAATATGAAAAAAAATTCTATTAGTAAAAACACACAAAACAGAAACTGGACTGGAAAGGGGTAGTGTCCTGTCATGTTGTGAGAATTACAACTAACATCAGAAAACTATATGTGTATAAATTTTTGCATGAGAAATTAACTTGAGCCATAAACTTTCCCTAAAGCACACTACACACACACTGAACAATTCCACTCAAAAATCTGGAGATCTTTAACAGACACACAATGGTGGTAGTACTCTTTTATACTATACAAAATGTATTTACCTAGAAAGGTGTGTCCTCAAAATTGTTATTAGTAATGGAGTTACACACACTAATGACCGTGTAGCTGGTACAGAACCAAGAAACATTTTGTTCTATTGTATTTAAAGTCTCCTCAAGTCACAGGGGACTTGATAGCAGCTAAAAGTAACAATATTATCTATAATCACAACAACTTAGTGCCTGAGTTATAGAGCTTAATAAACATTCATTTGGAACTCTCAAAGTGAAGTTATTTGCCTGAACTCCAAGTGTACATGTATGCAAAAATCTTTAAATGAAATCTAAACACTAAACACTTCAGTGAAACATTAATCCACATATGGAAACAGCATGTGCTCTAGCTATCTGTTTTCTCAGATTATCTAGAAACTGCTCTATTTTTCATTTTCATTGTGTCCTCTTTGAGTAAAAATGTCTCCATAAGGAGTTAATTACACATTGAAAATTCAAATTAGCTGACTGCCATCAAAGAAACTGACCATGTAAAGCATGGTCTTATCATCCATGCTTCCAAGGAGCACTTGGTTTACTTCATCTGGAACAGATCTGTTAATTCCTTTGGCTGTCCACAGTACATTGAACATTCGTCTCCAACATTACAATTCAAAAGCATTAGTTCTTCTTCTGTCTTTCTTATTCATTGTCCAGCTTTCACATTCATATGATGTGATTCAAATTACCATGGCTTGGGTCAGGCACATTTTAGTCTGCAAGGTGACATATTTATTTTTCAACACTTTAAAGAGGTCTTCTGCAGCATATTTTCCAAATGCAATGTGTCTTGTGATTTCTTGACTGCTGCTTCCGTGGGCGTTGGTTGAGTAACCAGTTAAAATGAAATCCTTGACAACCTGAATTCTTTCTCTATTTATCATGATGTTGCTTACTTGTTCAGTTGTGAGGATTTTTGATGTTGAGGTGCAATCCATACTGAAAGCTGTGGTCTTTGATTTTTATCAGTAAGTGTTTCAAATCTTCTTCACTTTCAGCAAGGAGGGTTGTGCCATCTGGATAATACAGGTTGTTAATGAGTGTTCCTTCAATCCTGATGTCCTATGCTTTTTCATAGAATTCAGATTATTGGCTTATTTGCTTGGAATACAGATTGAATAGAATACAGTGAAAGGGTACAACCCTGATGCACACCTTTCCTGACATTTCCTGACTTTAAACCACTCAGTGTCCTCTTGTTCTGTTTCTACAGCTGCCTCTTGATCCATGTACAGATTCCTAACAAGTGCAATGAAGTGCTCTGGAATTCTCGTTCTCTGTAGTGTTGTCCATGATTTGTTGTGATCCACATAGTTGAAGGCTTTTGCATAGATAAACATCTTTCTGGTAGTCTCTGCTTTCAGGCAAGTTCCATCTGACATCAGCAATGATACCCCTGGCTCCACATCATCTCATGAGTCCAGTCTGAATTTCTGGCAATTTGCTGTCAGTATACCGCTACAGTCTCTTTTGAATGATCTTTAGTGAAATTTTACTTGCTTGTGATATTGATATTTTTCAATAATTTCTGCATTCAGTTGGACTACTTTTCTTGAGAATAAACATAAATATGAGTCTCTTAATGTCAGTTGGCCGTGTAGCTGTCCTCCAGATTTCTTGGCGTTAGACGAGTGATCACCTCCAGTGCTGTGTCCATCTGTTGAAATATCTCAGTTGATTTTCCATAAATTCCTGGAGTCTTGTTTTTCACCAATGGCTTCAACACAGCTTCATCTTCTTCCTTCACTAACATTTCTTCCTGGTCATATGCTACTTGTTGAAATGGCTGAAAATTGACAAATTATTTTTGGTATAATGGCTCTGTGTATTCCATTTTCCTTTGATGCTTCCTGTATCATTTAATGTTTTCCCTGTAGAATTCTTCACCTTTTCAACTTAAGGCTTGAATTTTTTCTTCAATTCTTTCAACTTGGAAAACACAGAGTGTGTTTGCCATTTGGGGTTCTCTATTACAAGGTCTTTGCACATGTCATTACAATATTTCACTTTGTCTTCTCAGTCTACTCTTTGAAATCTCCCATCTTCTTTTACTTCATCATTTCTTTTGCTTTAGCTGCTCAACATTCAAGAACAAGTTTCAGAGTTTGTGCTCACATCCAATCTGGTCCTCTCTTTCTTTCCTGTCTTTTTAATGACCTCTTGATTTCTTCTTGTACAAAGACTGCCCATTAAGTTTGTGAACTCATCCTAGAAAAAGTGTTATGTACCTTGTTGCTGAATATCACTGTGGTCACCTTCCCAGTATTCCTCTTGGGAAGCTATGTACTGACATGAGCACCTATTCTGCTCTTCAAAGAAATTTTGGAACTCTTTTTCTGGAATGTCTATCAGAGCTGTCATCATATTACGTTTGATGTCAAAGGCACTGGATTTTGGGGTCCTGAACGTCATCAAAACATCTTCCTTTCAATATTTGCTTTATCTTTGATTAAAGAACAAGTGACTGGGGGGCATACCTGATGAGCACGGACAGTGTTCCAGTACAGTTATTTGTTTTCTGGCTAAAAATTCTCCCACAGACAACTATGCAATTAAGTTCATGAACTTGCCACCTTGCCAAAGTGTGCAATGGCCATTCCAGAAAGAGTTCCACAATTGCTTTGAAGGGTAGACTAGGCATTGACATTGGTGCACAGTTTCACAAGGGAAGTACTTCGAAGGCGACCTTAGTGATATTCAACAGTGAGGTATTCAGCATTTACAGTAACTAAGTTCACAGACTTAACTGTCAGATTTCATGTGATGTCTTTATTGTCATTCCAAAAGTTGTCCACAATTTTTCTGTCTTCAGTGATTAGTGTTTAATATGACAAATTTATTCTGAGATGGTCTCTAACACAGGTGAGATATACGCATATCTATACTTTGGCTGCCATGGAGTTGTTCTAATTTTCTTCAATTTTAGTTTGAACTGGCACATGAACAACTGATCATCTGTATTGCGATCAGCACCTGACTTTCTTTTACATTTTTCTTTTTTATTCTTTTATTTCTATTGTGATTAAGTAAAAATATACAATTCAAATTAAATTTGCAAGCCCACCTACCTACAGCTCCTTTTCTCCTTGCCCTGTGACAACACATTCCTCCTTTTCATTCTATACTTGCATCCTCTTATTCTCCTGTCCCCTCCTCTCTGTCCTCTCCTCTGCCATCTAGAAAGAGACCGGTAAGACAGCATCTTACAAATGAATAGAACTATAAAGAACACACACTATGTAGTTACATTGTGTCCCCTTATCCATTCCATTTTTGTCCAAAGTGTTGACCTCAGTAATGTTCTCCAGATAGGGGAAGCAGCCGGTCTAGGGGCCATGGTGTCAGAGAAATCCCTCAGACCTCTGGGTAGCCATATGTGGTCTTTTAGTAGACTTGCTGTGCTGTACCACTTTTTCTTGTGTTGCCCCAGGGACTCAACATTGTGTGCAGCATCTCAGCTGTCTTTGGCAGTGTCCGTGCACCATCTGGTTCTTCTGGTCTCATGTGGATACAGTCTCCCATTCTTGTGGGTCCTTCTGTCTCCTGGGCTCTTTTTTCCTGGTGTCTTTGTTGTTTTGGGTGATCATCTGTTCTGGATGAGTTGGGACAATTTAGTGTACCTTAGATGTCTTTATTGTCATTCCAAAAGTTGTCCACAACTTGTTTGGTCTAGGGTACCTTAGACGGCAGCTTGCTAGCTTTTAAGAACCCAGATACCACTCACCAATACAGGGTGTGCACGACTCTCTTTGCAATAAACTAGTCGTGTCAGTTGGCCTTGATGTCCGCTGAGAACATGGTCCCCAGGCCCCACCGTTGCTACTCTATTATTGCAATATTGGGTTAAGATTAGAAGAGTTTTCAGTTTATGGTGAAGTCCAGTTAAGCTGAACTACTTTCTACTGTGTGCTGTCACTGCTTTCACCTAACCAAATTTTTATCAACTATCTAATCTATGACCAACAGTATCCCTCCCTCCCTACCCTTGTAGCCATCAAAGAGTCTTTTCTCTGTACATAAGGCTATTTTTAAGTCCTTATAGAAAGGGTCTCACACAGTATTTGTCCTTTTGCCGCTGACTGATTTCACTCAGCATAATATCTTCAGCTGAAACCGGATTCTGAGATTCTTCCTAGAATCATCATTGTTCTTTATCATTGCATAGTGTTCCATCAAGTATGTTTACCATAGTTTGTTTATTCATTCATCTGTTAATAGGCTTCTGAGTTGATTCTGCTTTTCTACTATTGTGTATTGTGCTACAATAAACATTTCTGCACATGTATCTGTTTGTGTGACAGCCTTTGTTTCTTTAGGATATATTCTGAGCAGTGGAATTACTGGATCAAATGGTATATCTATTTCCAAGTTTTTAAGGAAGCGCCAAAATGCTTTCCAAAGTGGTTGCACCATTTTGCAATCCCACCAGTAGTGTAGGAGCATTCAGATTTCTCCACAGCCTCTCCAGCATTTGTTGTTTTGTAGTCTTTGGATTATGACAAAACTTGGGGTGAGGTGGTACCTCATTGTAGTTTTGATCTGAATTTCTCTCATAGCTAATGATAGTGAGCATTTCTTCATGTGTCTTTTGACTACTAGGATGTCCTCTTTGGTGAAGTGTCTGTCCATCTCCTTTGCCCATAGCTTAATTGGTTTATTTTTGTTTTGCTTATTGATATTTTGCAGTACTGTGTAGATTATGGACATCAGACTTATGTCCAACATGTAGTTGCCAAATATTGTTTTGCTCATTTTGTAGGTGGTCCTTTAATCTTTTGATACAATCTTTGGATGAGGAGAAGTGTTTGATTCTTGGTAGTTCCCGTTTATCTACTTTCTCTTCTGTTGATCATGTTTTCTCAGATTTTGAAGTCCAAGCTGTGTATCAGAACTTCCATTGTTGACCCTATATTTCCTGCATGATGTTGATGGTTTTAGTTTTGATATTTAGGTCTTTTATCCATTTTGAGTTAGTTTTTGTGTAATGTGTGATATATGAGTCTTGTTTTATTTTTTTTTTGCTGGTGGATATCCAATTTGGAAATACCATTTGTTAAAGAGGCTGCTTTTATAACAGTTTACCACAGTCTTAGGGCCAGGCTGTTTTAACTGTTGGTTCTACAGTTGGGTAGTGGGAGGCCTGACACTCTGTTCCTCTTCTTCAGTAGTACTTTACTTATACATAGTTTCTTTCCTTTCTAAACAAAGTTGGTGATTTATTTCTCCATCTCATTAAAAAAATTACACTGGAATTTGAACTGGGATTGCATTGTGTATGTAGATCACTTCAGGTGAAATACATATTTTGACAGTATTAAATCTTCCTATCCATGAGCAGGGTAGGTTTCTCCATTATATATAAGTCTCTTTTGATTTCCTGAAGTAAGGTCATGTAATTATCTCTGTACAGGTCTCATTTCTCTGGTTAGATTTATTCCTAGGTGTTTTATCTTTTGGGGGGCTATAGAAAATGGTATTCATTCAGTGACTTCTTTGATGATCTCTTGTTGATATAGAGGAATCATGCTGATTTACTTATGTTTGTCTTCTATTCTGATACTTAGCTGAACTCCTGTATTAGGTCTAGAAGTTTACTTACGGGTTCTTCAAGATCCTCTGCATTCACAATTGTATCATCTGCAAATAGAGAGATTTTTACTTCTTCTTTGCCTATGCGAGTGCCTTGTTTCTTTGTCTTGTCTAGTTTTTCTGGCTAGAACCTCTAGTACAATATTGAATAGAAGCGATGAGAGTGGGCATGCCTGTCTAGTTCCTGTTCTCAAGGGAAATTCTTTCAGTCTCTCTCCATTCAGGATGATGTAGGCAGTTGGCTTTGTGTAGATGCCCCTTATTGTGATTAGGAATTTGCCTTCTATTCCTATTTTGCTGAGAGTTTTTAGCATGAATGGGTGTTGAACTTTGTCAAATGCCTTTTCTGCATCAATTGACAAAATCAGTTGATTCTTCTCTTTTATACTTTTTATGTGGTTGATCAGATTAATTGTTTCTCTGATATTGAACTAGACTTGCAACCCTAGTATGAATCCAACTTGGTCATGAAGAATTATTATTGTTATTTGACATATTGTTGTATTCTGTTGGTAAGGATTTTTTTGAAGATTTTTGCATCTAGGTTCACGAGTGGTATTGGTCTGGAATTTTTTTTTTTTTTGTGGTATCTGTCACTGTCTTTAGTATCAGGGTTATGCTGGCCTTATAGAACGAATTTGAGAGTACTCCATCTCTTTCTATGCTGAAAATAGCCTCAGTAGTACTGGAGTTAATTCCTCTCTAAAAGGTTAGTCAAATTCTCCAGTGAAGTTCTCTTGGCCAGGACTTTTATTGGTTGGTAGGTTTTTTACTACTTTTTCAATTTCTACCTTTGTGATGGGTTTATTAAGTTGTTCTACTTCTCCTTGTGATAATTTTGGTAGGTGAAATGAATCTAGACATGTGTGCATTTCCTGTAGGTTTTCAAATCTGTTATTGTCTTTCATAGTTTTCTGTTATGATACTTTTGATTTCATTTGAGTCTGTTGTGACATCTCCCATTTCTTATCTTACATTAGTTGCTTATTTTCCCTCCTGTTTTACTTTTGTTAAGATTAGCCAATGGTTTATTAATTCTGTTGATCTTTTCAAAATAAACAGCTTTTGATTTAGTTAATTTTTTTTCAATTTTTTTTCTATTCTCTATTTCATTTAGTTCTGCTCTAATCTTTATGTTCTGTTTTCTTCTGGTGCCTGAGGGGTTTCTCTGTTGCACTTTGTACTTGTTCAATCTGTAGGGTTAATTCTTTGGTATGGGTCCTTTCTTCCGTCTATATGTGTGCATTTATAGAGATAAACTGACCTCTGAGCACTATTTTGCTGTATCCCATAGTTTCTGGTAAAATGGGTTTTCATTATCACTTGATTTCATCAATTTCTTGATTTCATCCTTGATTTCTTCTATAACCCATGGATTTTTGAGCATGGTGTTGTTCAGTTTCTTTGAGTTCAAATTACTATCTATGTTTTTACTTCTATTGATTTCAACTTTTATGGCTTTATGGTACAAGAAGATGCTTCACAATAATTCAGTGGTCTGGGTTTTGTTGAGACTTGCTTTATATCCTAGCATGTGGTCTATTTTGGAAAATGTTCCATGTACACTAGAAAAGAAAGTATGCTTATCTGTTCATGGATAAAAAGTTCTGTTTATGTTGATGAGGTCTAGTTGGTTAATTGTTGCAATAAGTTCTTCTGTATCTTTACCAGGCTTTTTTCTGTATGATCTATTCATTACTGAAAGTGGAGCGTTGAAATCTCCATCTATTATTGTGGACTAATCTAACTCATTTTTCATTGTCATTCTTGTTTGTTTGATCTATTTATGTGCTCTGGTATTGGGTGCATAAATATGTAATTTTATTATGTCTTGCTTATGTATTGAACTTTTCCAGAATAAATAGTGGCTATCCTTGTCCACAATGGTGAATTTAACATTAAAGTCTATTTCATCTGAGATTAGTATTCCCACTCTTGTTCTTCTTAGTATGTTGTTGGCTCGATATATGATTTTTCATCCTTTGATTTTTCAGTTTGTTCACATCTTTGAGTATAAAATGTGTTTCTTACAGGCAATGTATAGATAGGTCATGTCTTTTGCTCCAGGATGGCATTTTCTGTCTCTTTATTGAACCATTCAGCCCGTTTGCATTCAATGTAATTATTGATGGATATGTGTTTAGTGCTATTGTTTTGATGCCTTTACTTTTTGTGTGTTGCTGATGTTTTCTGTGCTGCTCTTCATATTCTTTTCTAGGTCATTCTTCTTTATGGGTTGACTTTTCATCTTTTTTCAGTGTTGGTTTTGTATTTGTTGAGAATCCTGTATTATGTTCCTTGTTTTGGTATGTCACACTGCTATTTTGCTTTGCAGCTACCCTTACAGTCCCCCTTAATATTGCATGTTGAAACCAGAATTTAACTTCTGTGTGTCCTTTTAATTTTATCTCTATCTGAAAGAGTTATAAGTACTGTGATACATTCCTCTTCTTAATGTACTGATGTCATAGTTTTCATGATATGATCACTTGTTCCCTTCTTTTACTATTACAGATTTGATTGAGCTTTGTGACTTTCCTAACTGAGTAGGAGTCTGGATGCCCTGCCATGCCTTGCCTCCTTAAGTACACATTTAATGTTTTTGTTTTTCTAAGCAAAGAGCTTCTTTCAGTATTTCTTGTAGTTTTGGTTTAGTTTTTACAAAGTCTCTAAGCTTCTGCTTATCAGTGAATGTCTTAATTTCACCATCATATTTGACAGAGAATTTTGTAGAATATGCAGTTCTTGGTTGGACTTTTTTCTCCTTCAGGGCTTTGAATGTGTCATGTCATTGCCTTCTTGCCAACATTTTTGCCAAGAAATCAGACAAAATCAGACAAAACTCTACTGTGCTTCCCTCTGAATATCAGCTTTCCTTTAAGCCTGGCTGACTTTAAAAACATCTGTTTAATGTTTCATTTTATTAAGCTTGATTATAATATGTCTTGGTGTCTTTTTTTCTGGAGTCTATTTTTTTGTGATGTTTGGTATGCATCTTGGAAATCTATGTTCTTTTCTTTCTCAATTTCAGCAAAGTTTTCTGTCAGCAACTCTACAACAGTACTGTATTTTCAGTTATTCCTCCCTGTTTGGAAACTCCAATTATTTGTAGATTTTTCCTCCTTATAGAGTTCCACATGTTTCTTATTCATTTTCATATTCATTTTTCTTACTTGTTTTCTCTGATTTTCTCCTCATAAATGCTGGTGTCAGTTGCTCTGTACTGCAACTTACCTAATCTGGCTTCCATATCCTCAATTCTGCTCTTTTGGCTTTAGATTCAGTTGTCTAATTCTGTAATATTATTATTGATCTGCTGGATTTCAGATCATTGATGTTTGATCAGTTCAAATAGCTTGCTTGATATTTCTTTTGTTCTGCTAAATTTTATTTAATCTCTAGGAGTGTTTTATATATAATTCTTTTGCATTTGACTTCTGATAATTTCAGAAAGACTTCTTCATCTGGGATGATTCCTTATTTTGAGAATTTTTCAGAGCCATGATGGGCTGTTTCTTTAAATGCTTAGCTATTAATAATTGTATTCATACTCTGGGGGTCAGTTCTACCCTGGGCCCTAGGGTCACCATTAGTAGGATCTGACTCGACGGCACTTGGTTGGCTGGCCATCCAGAGGCTATTTTGTTTCTCTTGTTACTTCAATAGTGGATGAGGCATAGTTCTAAGAGGAAAGTTAGTCTCTAGCTGCCTCTGTGTACTCTAATGTCTGGCCCCAGGTAGACTCTTTCAGGTCTCAGGCTCTGCTTCCTGGCTGGCAAAGATAATTCTCTACTGATGGAGTCTCTGGGGGTCTATCAGCCAACAGTATGATGTGGATTAGTGAACAGTGGGGGAGATGCTCCTGGGCTGCTCAGCATTCGATTCTCCAGGCCCTCTTATTTTAAAAAGGCACTTTACTGCTAAGAGAGGAGCTATCCACCAGATGCCAGTATCAGTCAGACCCTCAGGTGTGTCAGGGCCCACCTTCCGACTGACAACAAAAGCACCTCATAAGCCATCCCGAGATGCTATGATGTGGTCCTAAGTAGGGAGGGGTTACAGCCTTGCTACTATCCTCTGCCAGGTCCTACCCATAATTCTAGGCACCACTGCAAGAACTTTCCAGACCGGGGCTGCTGTTCTTTGTGATAATTAGCCCCAGCTGAGTCCAGTGGGTGAATGACTCTGCCTCCCAGCTAGCCAAGATGGCATCTCACCCGAGCTGCCCTGCCTGCCCTGAAACAGTAGAATCTATGGCGCACCTCAGAAAAGAGAGGGTGGAGTGGCAGTGATGCCCTCTGTTGGAAGCCAGACTCTCAATATGTGGCTATCCCAAACACAGTCTCTCTGCTGTGTTGTATGCTGCTTATTTAAGCAGTGCAGTTCAGACTATTAGTTGGATCATTCCCAGCCCCTGCATCCCAGATAGCAAAGAAGGTGTCAGCACCTGCAGTCCTCCCAGACAATGAGTCAGCAGAAGGACTCAGTGCTACTTCCTCATCTTTGAGATAGGTGGTTACCCAGTTTCTAGCAGGTAGTACAATCTGACAATCTTATGCCAGATCCTAGGCCTTGCTGGATGTCTGTGCTGCTCTGTTCAGACATCATGCCAGGTTTTAGTTCTCAGGGGAGATTGAGGAGATGTGTGTCTAGTCCACCATCTTGGATCCACCTCCTCTTTTAACTTTTGATGTTGAGTGTTTCCATTATCTCTTTCTACAGTTGAAGCAAATTTAATTCCCGTGTATTCCATCTGGCAAGGTTCCTGTGTATATTTACCATCTCCATTGATGGAAAATATGTATTTGCAATAAAGAAGTCATTGGTCTTGAAAAATTCTATCATACAATCTCTGGCATCATTCAATCACCAAGGTTATATTTTCCAACTGCCAATCTTTTTTCTCTCTCTGTTTCAAACTTTTGCATTTCAATCTCCAGTTATTATCAATGAATCTCGATTTCCTTCTTTGTACACATATAGATATTATACTACCACTGACAGCATTGTATTTCAGGAAAGATCTTGAAATGTTCTTTTTGGCAATGAATACAATACCATTCCTCCTTAAGTTTTCATTCCTGGAATAGTAGACCCTAAAATATTGATGTCTATGCCTTTCCTTTTATTTTTAATATTTCCAATTTCATAGATTCATACTTAATGCATTTCAATTCCAATTATTAATAATTATTTGTAGCTTTTTTTTCATTTTAAGTGTGTCACATCAGCAAATGAAGATCCTTAAAACTTGATTCAATCTATGTCATTGAGGTTGACTCTACTTTGAGGAGGTAGTTCTTCCCTTTGGTTTTTTGAGTGCCCTCCAACTTGGCGGGGGTGGTTCATCTTCAGGCAATACATCAAACAATGTTCCACTGCTGTTTATAAGGTTTCCACTGGCAAATTATTTTCAAAAGTAGACTGCCTGTAGAGATCCCAATGGAGAATATAATTTGTTTTGTTTTTCTTTACCCTTCAAATATTACTGAATGATTTCAGAGACAATCTTTTCAACTTTTTTTTTTTTTTTTTGATGCAAATCCCAACTTTTTTGAGACAATGGGTCACAGTGAGTTACAACTGATCAGGTAGCAATTGATTTATTGGTGACATTTTGAAGACACATAAGCATTAAAGAATGAAGTTAAGCCAAGTTTGGTATTTAAAATGTTTTTGTTCAAAGTTGAACCTCCACAGCCTAATTTACATTTAACAAATCTATTCCTATGACTTCAAGAAGTTTTGCATCTTTTAAAAAAGAGCTTGAAAAGTCTTTATAGAGCTTGTAAGCAAGATATATCTCTAGTTGCAAAATCTCTCATCCCTAAAAATACTATGCTATTCAGTTTTGTCTGAAAGTTAAAGGAGGTTAATGAATTACTGAAAGTTATTATTTTCTCAAAGAAAACAAATCATGCAATGCACAATTTTAACAGCCATCAATAATTTTTTGCATACTTATTAAAAAGAAAGGGAAAATGTTACATATCATTAAACATAAATTAATTTGTTTGTGAATGCTTCTCATTTTAAAAGAGGTTAATTTCTCCTGATGTTGTGTGTTCCAGCTGTGGGTTTGTTTGTTGGAATTTTATTGTTGCTATTTGCTATACATTTTCATAAGTTACAGAATTGCTGGGCTGGTAATTGGTCTGCCTGGAGCAGTGAAATCTAGATGGCATATGGTGAATTTGATGTTCAGTTCTTAAGAAGAAATAGAAACTTCTATTTAGGTTAGAACCATGCTATTTCTGCTGTCCAATGAAATATGAGCAGAAGTGATATGCCACCTTTTGGAAGGAGTAGTTAAGAAACTTCTGCATTTCTCGTTCTTTCTTGCCACTATAGACATGGAGGCTACATGCTTCAGACGGAGAAAGACAAAATTGAGCAGTTTTGGTGAATTTATTTACTACTGCAGAAACAAAAGCTCTCTTAATATACTTGCATTTTAGAATTGATGTATCTGCTATTATTTACTTTAAGTGATATACTGTAAGTTGGTGACATATTCATTAAATTTAGCCAAAGGTCTACCAGCCAAGCCAGCCATCTTTAATTAGAAAGGCACATCTGAAGGCAACATGTAATCATTTCTCAAAATCTAACACAAATATGTGTAACCTACCAGATATTATCCTACTGTCTTCTCTATTTTCAGTATCTTAAGCTACTAAATATCCTAAAAGTGGAAATGCAACATAAAAAGAATTTTGGTACACAGTTTTGGACATTTCTCAGTTATCTAGTGCTGCTATAACAGAAATGTCAAAACTGGGTGGATTTAACAAGCAATTGCTCCCTACCCCTCACAGGTTAGGTGATTAGAAACCTAAATTCAGGGAACTGGCTTCAGGAGAAATCTTTGTCTTTTAGTCAGTGATGGGTAAGTTTCTGATCTTTCAGCTTCTATTCTTTGGCTCTTTGGTAATCTTCATGGGGTGTCTCTTCTATCTTTCCTCAACTCTGCTTGGTTCTCCATCCTGATCTGTTCTTTGTATGTCTCAGAAGTGACTGGCTTAAAACACACACTATGCTGATATGACCTCTTATAATGAAGAAAATCCATTTCTAGTTGGGATTACAACCACAATTAATTAAAAAACAAAACCAAGAACATCATCACTGGGTTGATTCTAACCTAAAGTGACCCTATAGAACAGTGTAGAGCTGCCCTATAATTTCCAAGGAGCAGCTGGTGGATTTGTACTGCTGATCTTTTGGTTCCCAGCTGAGCTCTTAACCATAATGGGACCAGGGATCTAATCACAGGTATTAAAAACGAAACAAAACAAAACTGCCATTGAATCAATTCTGACTCATAACAACCCTATATGTATAGGTTTACAGGTATAGGGCTTAGAGGTTACAACACACATTTTTAAGGGATACAGTACAGTCTATAATATTCTACTTTTTGGCTCCTCTAAATTTTACATCCTTACCACCAGCACACTTTCAAGGCATCACAACATCACCAAAGACTTAGGAGAAATCCAAATCCTAAATCTAATATTCTAAGCCATTTAAATCAAATATAGGTGCAAATTTAGGTATATTTCATCCTGGGGTAAAATTCCTGTTCATTTATATACCTATGAAATATAGACTATAAATTTTCTACTGTCAAAATATAGTGGTGGAACATGCACAAGGTAGAAATTTACACTACAAATGGGGAAAACTGGAAGGAAAAGAGGAATAACAGTGCTGAACTATCAACTCAGGAGGACAAATTACACTAGTTCTCAAGGCTTGACAATGATCCGTTGCAATCTGAGACCCTGTGGACAATGTCCTATCCTCCATATTCTGAGTATTAACCATGTCCTTTGGATTCTGGCTGGAGGTTGCTCAACCTAGGGCATCAGCCCAACCTTCTAGGGAAAATGAGACAGAACTTCTTCCTGTTCATATGTGTGCTGAACCTATATTCTCAGCTGTAACAGTCTCTATTCTCCTGCCCCTTGGATGTAACAGTCCTATCCCTTCAGCTTTGGGTTGTGGCACTATCCACTTGGTATTTTGGCATGGAAACCTCATACTCCAGAACTAAGTTGATGCAGACCTGGCTTTTTCAAAACTAGCAAGCCTTGCTACCATTTGTCTCTCAGTCTGTGATACTGTTTGTTGGTGGCTTGCTTGCTGCTATGTGAATCTAGGAAAACTAAAAATCTTAAGTGCACCCTGAGCAATTCTTCTAGACTCAGGGAGAACAATTTAACAAATAGGGAGAAGGTGTGGTGGGGGGGAAGGCTTTCAACTCCCCTAAGTCAGAAATTCAGGGCAGAAACAGTTTCTCTATCTAGGATCAGTAATAAGGGGACATGTCTTCTTCTTAGGCACTAGAGGAAAGCTGTTAGCCACCATGATTTATCAGTACCTGCAGCCAGATAGCTGTGCCTATGCCAATCAGTTGCTGCCCATCTAGAACAGTAGGGGAGAATGTGCCTCATACACTTGATGACAGGACACCTGAGCTGAATCCATATAAGAAAAAGTAAACAGACTCCTGAGTTCCCATGGCTAGTAACAGCTCTAACCACCAAGTGACAAAACATTAAAGCATTAAAAGCCCCAATAACCAAAGTAACACATAGGACCAGCCTGTTTAGGCATTTAAAGACAAAACGAAACGAGAAGCTAGAAGACAGTAAATAAACATAAAATCAGTAAAACAAATAAACAACAACAACAACAAAAAAAAACTTATGGATAGCTCATAGAAAACTGTCATTGTCAAATTATTTAAAGAGGCAGACACAATGGCTTCAGAAAGCTCCCAAAACAAGTTTTACAAAAGAAGAGATCTTCCTGGAATTATTATAAGTAGAATATGAAAGATTAATACTTAGGACTCTCCAGGAGATCAGGAAGGAGATAAGGAAAAATGCAACAGAGCATAATGACAAACTGAACAGACTCCAAGAAAGTACAGAGTGAGGAATTAGAAATTCAGAAGATTAATAATAAAATTACAAAATTAGACAACTCAATAGAAAGTCAAAGGAGTGGAATTGAGGCAACAGAAGGCTGAATATGTGAGGTGGACAATGAAGTCCATATTTCCTCAACATATCTGAGGAAAAATCAGACAAAATAAAAAAATAAAAAAATAAAAAATAAACACTAAGAATTATGTCAGACTCTGTTAAGAGGAATAATCTCTGAGTAACTGGAGTACCAGACCTTAGAGGGGAGTAATAACAGAAAATACAGAGAGAATTGTCAAAGATTGTTGATATAAAACTTCCCTGATACTGTGAAAGGTGAGAAGATACCTATCCAAGACACTCATGGAACTCCACATAAGGTCAATTCCAAAAAAAAAGACACTAAGCATATTACAATCAACCTTGCCAAAACTAAAGATAGGGAGACAAATTTGAAAGTGGCTATGGAGAAACAAAAAATAATATGAAAAGGAGAGTCAATAATACTAAGCTTGGAAGACTCAGCAGAACCAAGTAGGCAAGAAGGCAATGGAACGACATATAAAAAAACTTGAAGCAAATAAATTGCCAGCTAGAAAACATATCCAGAAAAACTGTCTCTAGAATACTATGGGAAATTAGGACATTTCCAGATAAACAGAAATTTAGAGAATTAAAAAAAAAAAAAAAAAAAAAAGCCAGAATTACAAGAAATACTGAAAGAATTCCTTTGGTTAGAAAATAGATGTCAGATTACAACCCAAGATTGGAATACAGAACAGAGAAACCAGATATCAACCCACAAAGGGAAGTCAAAAAAATAAACCAAAGACATAACCCTGAAAACAAGGAAAAAGAACTTGTTATATAAATGATGACAATGTTATAACCAAAAACAAGGACTTAAAAAATGTAGTCTTAGATCTTTCATATGGACAATAGTCAAGGAGATATGAAGAAATTGAAGACTGGTTTAAATTTAGAAAAATAGAGGGAAATATAAAGATAACTACAAAGGAAAGAAAAAATCATATGCATCAAAATAAAAAGCAAGAAAAAATATGAATCTCAGCAAATATGAAACCAACAGCAATGAAAAGATATTATGGAAAAAAAATGACAACACAAAAAATTATATGGAACAATGGAACTATCTATAATGCACAAAAAATAGCATCAAAATCACAGCATTAAACTCATACACATCAGTAATTATGTTAAATGTGAATGCACTGATAAAGAAAGGAATAGTGGTGGATTGGATTAAAAATAGTGGCAGACTGAATAAAAAACACAATCCGTCTATACGCTACTACATACACAGATACAAATACACATACACATATACATACACAAACGCATACACATACAGACACACATACATACTTCTCAAGTACTGATTGTCACCTTTTTTGACATTTCATGTTTAGGACAACTTTGTAAAAGGCACACCTTTGACAATCCAGAGCTCATGTGGGGCTGAGGCCAGATCTGGAGTCACCTGCCCACAACTCTGAACAATATACCAGAAGCCCATGTGACAATCAGTCAGTGTAACTGTGGCTAGTAACCATGAGATATCTTCTTTCATTTGTAGAGTGTCTTGCTCTGGCCATGGAGGGCACAGAGTGATGAAGGGATGAGTTAACATTTTGGGCAGTGATAGAGAGGCCAGATGAAGGCTTGAATATGTTAGGGAGGTTGATGGGAGGTGGGAAGACAGGGAGAGGAAAAAGGGCCAATTGGGGCTTGGACTGGGGTGGACCAAGTACAAGTAGGGTTCTTGCCAGCAAGAGGCAGCAAGCAGAGGACAGTGAATGTCCCTGTACAAGGTGGACATGGGACAGTGGGAGGCAGCAGGTGATGGATATTGGATGTTGATCAACATCTGACCACCACTGCCACTTCTAACTCCACGGGCTCTTAGATGGTGTTGAAAGCATAGTGGGCAACTGGCCTGCTGCTCCATTCTCTGTTATGGAGTACACCACACATACCCAAGGAGCATACGTGGTGTGACAATCAAATTCGTGAACTTGCCACCGTGTGCTTACATTGGCAGCACTGTACAAACAACTCAGTAAGATTTCACGACCTTCATATATCAGTGTCTCACAGCTGTGTTCATGTTGATGTGTGGCAATGTTTTACTGAGTGGCATTCATTACTGTTGTTACCTGTTTGTGTGAATCATTGTGAGGATATCAGATCTTAAATCAGAGCAAAGAACAAATGTTTAATTTCTTTTTAAACTTGGCAAGAGAGTAAGCGAAATCAGAGACACATTAGTCTGAGCTTACGGGATAATGTGCTAAGGAAACTAACAGTGTACAAATGGATTAGACATTTTTCGGAGAGGAGAAAAAGAGTCACTGATGGGAAAAGGCCAAGGTGGCCAGCAATGAGCAGAACTGATGAAAACATTGCAAAAATTTGTCAGATTGTGTGTCAAAATCGTTGGCTGTAAGAAGCACTGCTTTGAAGGTGGACTAAGCACTGACATCAGTGTACAGCTTCGAAAGGGGAATACTTTGAAGGTGACTGTAGTGATATTTTGCAGTGAGATATGTAGCACTTTTTCTAGGTTGAGTTTGCAAATATAATTGTGAAATCATTTACAATGCAGGAAGGGTACTTTGACACTGAAAATGGGTGTGGATCACAGTTCTCACATAATGCCTATGTTTCATAACAATTAACCATGTTAGTATGTGAGTAGTGGGTGCATACATACATTAAATATCATTGATTTATTCCCTCTCTTATCTTAATTTTTTTAATAAAATATAAGGTTTATAAAACACCGATGTTTTTTCAATTGTACATATAGTAGTTTTATCATGTTAGGTTTAGGTATGACTTTATAATTGTCCGTGTTTTTAGATTATGCATGGTTTACACTGATACATTTAAGTGCCAAGTAAATAAGGGTTATACTATGATGATTAATTCTGTGTATCAGCTCTGTTAGGCTATGATTCTCAGTCATTTCCCAGTCACTATGTAATCATAGTGGTTTTGCGTTCTGGTGTGAAATGTGAATTAATCAAAAGGGAGTTTCCCTGGGGGTACAGTCTTGCTATACAATAAATTACTTAATATGGTCCTTCTAGTTATGGTCTTTGTGACTTATACACAATGATTGGGTTGGACTATGCAAATAAGATACATGGAACATGTGATCATTAGACTTTGTAAGTCAACTTGGCTAGACGTGGTTCTCAGTGTTATAATGTTGTTCTCCATTGTATGTGTTGTGTATCCTGACCTATACATGTTGACAAGGCAGGATTGGTGTAGGATGTGTCTTGGATCACATCCTTGCATGAGTGTACGACTCAAATCCCACCCTAACTCAAGTTGTATCCTTTCTTGGGGTGTGGTCTTCATCTAAGATATACATGTATGTCCTGATGAGGTCCTCTCTTCCTCTGCATCTGGTTCATGGTTGATTGATGTCCAGTGCCAGAGATCTGCTGTCTGGCCTGTTGATTCTAGAATTCTCTGATTTCTATCATTTGACCTGATTCACTAACTTCTGCTGCCATTCAAGCCAACAGCCTGTGGTCTAAATTGCCAGTTGGGTTTCATCATTCCCTGAAGCCACAAATGCAAAGAGAAGCCTAACCCATGGATATGGAACTCGTCAGTCTCCACAACTGCCAGGGCCATTTCCAGTACGTGCCTTATGAATTTTGTGAGATATTTCACTGAATTAGGGAATCTAAATGGCAGTGGATTTTATTTTATTTTATTTTTTCTAAAGAGGGGAGACAATATTTTGGGAAAAGGGAGTACTTGATGTGGGGGATAACGGAGTAGTGTAGCAGTATAGAGAGGTTGGATATTTGGGACATTTTCAAACTTTGCCTTGTAGGAACCAGCTTTGTTGATAATCTTTGTAAAATAATTACTCTTTTAGGCATTCCTCTGGCATATAAACGGATGTTCTGGCAAGGCTCACACTTTTTAAGTCCTGTACTCTTCTTGACCTCCAGTTCTACAGATACAAGAAACTTCAGCCTACCACTTGGCCTGCCGACTTCGGGTTTGCAGCCCCTCCAAACACGTGAACCAGCAGAAGCCTTCAGCCTGACTGCTGAAGGAGACTTCAACTGGCCCCCTGACCAATAGATTTGGGAGCAGACAGCCCCCAAAGTTTCATAGCCCATGTCTTCACAACTATGAGAGCCGTTCCCTTGAAGCAAATTTCTCTCTCTATATGTATCTGTGCACACTTCACCAGTTTGACTCGTCTGGAGTACTCAGACCAACACAGGACATTCAAATAAATGGCTGAATGAATCCACAAATGTTTCATTCAAGTATCACTAAAAAGATATATATATATATATATATATATATATATATGCATGTCTCTATATATCCTCTGTTAGTGATACTTGAATGACACATCAATGTCTGGAAACCCTGGTTGCATAGTGGTTAAGTGCTATGGCTGCTAACCAGGAGGTTAGCAGTTAAAATCTCTCAGGCACTGGGAAACTATGGGGCAGTTCTACCCTGTCTATAGGGTTACTATGAGTCAGAATGGATGGCTCTGTATTTCATTGTATTTATTTATTTACTTATTTATTCATGTTGGTATAGCTATAAGAAGATATCAGTAAATAGTGCTAACACAACCTGAAAGGAAAAAAAAAAAAGTAATAAAATAAAAAGTAGTTTTTACCAGGTTTTGTCACATCATTGTCTAGAAAAAAGTGATTAAAAAAATGCAAACAAACACAAAAACAGCAAATAAGAGGATACTATGTCCTTCGGTAAGTGAAGATCCTCAGGATCAGATGAGTTAAGGAACTTGGCAAACATCAGAGTTGTAAATGCATCAGTATGTCCAAATATTCTCACCTGTATTAAGTGAAGACAAGAGTCCAGTCGAATCAGAGCACACCAAGATCCCTTGAACTAGCAGGTAAAATCTCTAGCATAGTGAGGATATAAAACTCAAAGAGAGAACAGATGTGCTGCGGAGAACACACTGTTTTTATAGGCATTGATGTTTCTCTTAAAAATAAATACAGTCATTTAAAGTCTTTGAGTCACTGCTGGAGGAGCACTATATGGAGCTGACAGAGCAATTAAGGGTCCTATGGGAAAATAAAAGAACTGAAAGAGATTCTCTGTGGAGTAAATCATGAATATACAAATTAAATTGTCTGTAAATGGTAGACTGAAATATACCTGAAATTTGTTCCATAATAACTTATGATTTTATAATACATTAAGTCTGGTCTTTGATTAGGCCTGATCTAAAGGGAATAAGAAAAAATAATGGTCTCCTTTTAGCAGCCGCATCTTCCCATCAGTCTTCCTCAATTTAATGCAAGTGGCTGTCTACATTTTGGCTCCGCACTGCTAGTTTCATCACTCTGTGGGCAACCAAATAAGAAAGTTTTTAGAGGGATTATAAAGAAAAAAAAGGAAAAATGCTGATGGCTTTTGGATTTGAACCCGAACTATTTGTTAAGTGTTTTTGGAGTAAACCTCTTAATTAGTTGAAAGTTGTCTCCTTATCATTCTACAAAAAAAAAAAGAAAAAGAAAGAAAATCCTGCTTACTCACAGGATTCTCATGCAAATTAATGGTGATCAGGATGGTAGACTGCTAGCCACACAATAGAGCTAGGAATTCAACGTTAGTTTTCCTTTTTAAGAAAGAAGTCTTATTACATGGTGTAGAGTGAAAGAGCACTAGAGTTAAGTCTTGAAATTATTTTAATATTTTGGTCCAACAGAATTATTACATATGTTGGTACAGCTTTTATTGAATGGTACACTGGAGATTATAGTCCTTAAGATATTTTAATATTTTATTGACAATTAAAAACTATAGTTATTATTAACTGTACTTTTTAAAAGATTATTGCAATAATTTCTTTTTAAATGGATTTTACCTTTTTAGGCTAACTTCATTGTATTATTTATTCTATTCATTCCTTCACTTGGATATCTTAAATTTAAAACACCCAAACCAAACTCTTTGTTTTCCTTCCAACTACATTTTAAACAATTTGAGTAAAATACAACTATCCTACTATTTGCTAAGGGAAAAATTAACTTTTCTCTGTATCTCATACTCCAAAACCTAAGCAAAGCTTCCTCTTCCAACTACTTTCAAAATATATAGAATCTCACTAAATTTTCTGCTGCCTCTCAGCTACAAGTCAATTATGAATTTTATGTGGAGTGTTATAATCAGCCCCTAACTGGTCCTGCTTTGACTTAAGCTCTATCTATGATCTCACCTGAAAAGATAAATCAAAATGATGTTTTTAAGACATGAATCGGATTGCATCATTTCCCTGCTCAGAACACTGTGTAGCCCTCCATCTAACTCAGGATGAAAATGGTTATTAAAATAGACTGGGAGACCCCTAATGGTCTTGTTCCTCATCAGCTTTACAGCTCACCTTCTAGCAGGCTTCCATCCTCAGTCATTCCAGCCCTGTGGGTTTCCTTGAACACGCTGTTCTTTCTGTCCAGAATGCTCACTCTCAGATTTAAACATGGCCTACTTCCACACTTCCACTACACAGACATTGTGTTCTCAGGAGGTCTTCTTGACCACACTGAATAAAATAGCCATACAAACGCTCTCACCCTGGGTCCTTCTAGCTGCCTGGCTCTGCTTTATGTTTCTCCATAGCCTTTGTTAACACATGAAATACCAAATATTTACTTTTTATTTGGTTACTTTCTGATTCCCTTACTCATCTACCAGTTCTTTTCTATTTTTTTTGTTATAATATCCTCATTTCCCAACTTTTATAATAGTTCTAAGTATATATATTCTCAAAAAAATATTGGAGGGGGAAAGAAGGAAATAAGGAAGGAAGGAAGAGAGAAGGGAGGGAGGGAGGGTGGAAGGAAGGAAAGTTACTTCTTTATCTCTTTGGATTTCTAAACAGAAAAACATTTTGGAACTATTCAATCCATTTTTAGCATTGTCTCTACAATTTCTGTTGCATGTCTTGCAGACAGTATAGATTGACTCTTTCAGTAATGCCTCAAGACTTCTTATAGCTTTTAGAGCAACTGGGGCCTTGATGCACTAATATAACCTTACTGGCTACCAAGCTATTTTGCTGAGTCTTCAAGTCATAATATTCCATATGAAGAGAGTCTAAAGTTTATTAATTTTGGATTACTTCAGTGAACAACAAATTTCCTCCTAAGTACATTGTAAATTTTGTGACCTTAGAAATATGAAAACCAGTAGTTACTTTCTGTCCTGTGGAAATTTTGCAGAATCCTAAGAGACTTAGTTTTCATGTCTAGAGCAACAAGTTTTGTAACAAATTAGTGGGTTATTGGACACACAAGTAGAAATGTAATATGATAAAAAATATGTAGACAAAACAAAACATTAGAAGGTAAATTGTTTCCTCCAAGAAAAATATAGAGCCACTATCTATCTGTCTGTCTGTATATACATCTACCTAGCTATCTACATACTTATGTACCAATCTAACTACCTGTCTGTCAATTATCTCTCTATCTATCACTTATTATTTATTTATTGGGAAGTATTTATTTCAAGAAATAGATTCCTGTGACTATAATCTGTAGGGTAGGCTAGCAGGACACAGACTGGAAGCTCTCAAGACGGAGCTGATGTTGTAGTCCTGAGGCAGAACTTCTTATTCTGTAGAAAACCTGACTTTTTGCTCTTCAGGCTTTTCAATTGACTTTATGAAGTTCACTCATCACTGAGGGCTATCTCCTTTACTTAAATTCAGTTGATTACTGATTGTAACTACGTCTACAAAATATATTCTCAGAAAAACCTACATTAGTGTTTAATTCAATAAGTACAATAGTTTAGCCAATTTGACACATAAAACTAACCATCACAAATACCTGCTTGGGAGGAAGCATTTCTTTAGACAACCCAACTGCTATCTCCCCTCATCCTCATTACCCTTCACTAGCATAGCTAGGGTTCAGGAACAAATCACGGCCCCCACCCATGAAGCTGGATGCTCTGTCTAGGTAGCTAAAAGGTACAGATAATACTCTACTTGGCATTCAAATGTCTGACCATAGCCTTATTGTGAGGCAATAAAATATGCAGTGTGATCCATGAAGTGAGTAATGCATGTAGCCCCTTGTCATAGATTGAATTGTCTTTTCCCCCAAAACCTGTAGCAATTTGGCTGGGCCATGAGTCCTGGTATTGTATGAGGCTCCCATGTGCTATAAACCATGCCTCTGTGATGTTAATGAGGGAAGACTGGTAGCAAATGCACTGGAGAGGCAAGACTCAAATTGTAGGGTCGTATTGGACCTTGAGGCAATCTCTTGGGATTAAAAAGGAAAGGAAAGCTAGCAGACAGTTGTGGGGCTACAGCACCAAGAAGCGGTGGTGGGAGCTGAGCATATCCTTTGGGAAGGACCTGGGGCCCCTGAGCCTCAGAAGCTCCCAGAATCTTCCTCTAGAGAGAGCAGAGAAAGTCTTCCCCTGGAGCTGACACCCTAAATTTGGATTTTTAACCTACTGGACTATGACAAAATATTTTTTTTCTTTTTAAAGGCAACTTGTGATATTTCTGTTAAAACACTAGATGGAGTTTAAGACATCCCTGTAGCATAAAACCCACCAGGGAAGAATTTCCTGGTCCCTCATCTATGATAAAAGGTGAGAATATACACAGAAGAGTTTCCATCTCTACATAGGCAGTTTTCCAAGCCAGAAGTGACTACTTACCATGGTACTGTTCTGTTGTTTTTTTTGTTTGTTTTCAGTGAGTATTAAATGACTTCCATTGCCAAAACTTTGTGTATACACAAATTGATCAGACTAGATGGACACCATCCTTGTGGAGGGCTTGGTGCTACAGGCTGAGATCCTCATCCTAGTAGTCTTATGAAATGTAGTAGTTTCTTGAAATATGGTGACGGCCTTTAAAGTAACTTACATATGTAGTGCACTACATTACATTATAGGCAAATCATAGCTATTTTCTTAAATCTAAAACTCTGTGATTCGTGAATGTTCCTGTTTGACAGGTAAAGAAATGACACCTTGGTAAAGTTATGTGTAGGATTCATGGTTGTTCAGAAAACACATACCAAAGCTGAGAATCAGTCAAGGTCTTTCCAAGTCACAGCCTGTCAATATTCTCAAATGTGCTACCTCACTTTTAAAGGGGTCTTGCCTGTAGCACCCTTTTGAGCCCAGTGGAATAACTGGCCTGATTCTGCCAGAGAAGCTCTAAAAATAATTTAGGAAATCCATTTTTTCACTGTTAAAAATTAAGGCTTGTTGTACTAGTAGTAAGGATCATTATACTAGTGTAAAATGAAATAACCCAGAATAATATTTCCCTCTGCAGTAAGTTCAAGAGAACTCAATCTGGAGTCAACGTGATATCTACACCATCACTTTCATCTCTTTGGAAATATGAAATAATGTAAATAAGTTAGAAATTATCTCTCATTTTATAGAGTGAAGTTCTTCAGAGTTCATGCTGATTCATGTAACATGCTGATTCTACGTAACATTAATTAATTTTAAGGGTTATGGGAGCCATTAGTTCCTGTCCATTCTATAAGTGAGTCTAAGATACCTGAAATTTTCAGGTTGTGCTCCATCTACATTTGCCTTAAAAATGTAATACTTTGTCATTTCACATGGTAGGTATCTGGATATCATCGTACACAAAATTTGGCAGCAGTAATAAGTCTTGTCTTTCAAAATAGTCAGTAATTTTGTGGTCTTTTCTACTATGAGAAATTAATAAGCCTTTTTAACTGTTATGGTTAGTTCTTGATTTGAAAGTATTTATGGTATAATTCGCTTAAAATGATCGTATAGGCTGTATCTTGGGTAATAGCAAGAAAGACATCGAGTATTTTATGTAAGTTAAATCTATTCTTATTACTTAGTATCCATTAGGTATGTGTGTTTATACTTTTTCAATTAAGATAAAATGCATAAAGCTGTAAAAGATTGTGAGGTGCTCAGAATCACACTGGAAATGGGCTGAGCTGGTATTAAAATTCAGATCTGACTGCTCTAGAGCTTGCATTCGTTGTCCTTCACTCAATATCTCTGCGACTTGGCTTTATTTTATTTTTTCCATTCATCACAATGAAATAATGCCCATTCCACTTAATATACAAGACTATAGTGAGGCTAAAGATAAAATAAAATGATCTTTAATGCTTTTCTTTTTGTTTTTTTAACGAAAGATGCTATCAGTAACAAAGAAGGTGGCAACAGATTAAAAGAGGAAAGCCACATTTATTAAGATGCTTATAGAACTACACAAGATAGAAAGTCTGTCTGCCGGTGTGCAAGACCTTTCATCTCCCTGAAAACTGCACAATTGCATTGCAGGGTATTAACAGAGCAGTGCAGTGGGAGTCCACATTGTCAAATGAAACTGCCTAGTTAAAAGCCTTACTGTGTGAGAACAAACTATCATTACATAATAATGCCCTGAGAGGAAGTCCCTGTTCCCCAACTTACTAGATCCTTCCTATTTGCAACTTACCATTTTTATTTTTATGAGTTTCATATACATGGCAGAAGGCTTCAGGTGATGGAATTCAGTCTGATCCAGGTGGTTCTGAATGGCAATTGTGTATAGATATTGGATACCCATTACTAACATATTGCTACTTCATTTTCCAGTCAAGTGGTAAAGGTAAACTCAGGCGGTATCAACATATTGGAAGTTACAGAAATAAATTTCTTAGCATAGTAGAAGTTTCAAGAGAAAATAACATGAATAAGGCAAGTTCAAGCTTCTAACCTGGGCTAAGATATAATTTGAGGTCAAATATGAAGAAGTTCAATGCACAATTTATTGAGTCTTACTAATGCTGAGGCTGGGCAAAAAAATATGGAAGGGGGAAAAAAAGTACTAAGATGGAGATTGCCCCACAGGGAGTATCAAACAAAACTCGTTAACTGAATTTCAGTGAGGCATGATGTAGGTACAATAAACTTCAATCATTTAAAGTATGTAACTTGATGAATTCTGATTGATTAGCCATGTGTCTCAGTTGTCTAGTACTACTGTTTTTTTTAAAGAAGTACCACAAGTGGATGCCTTTAACAAAGAGAAATTTATTATGTCATGGTCTAGTAGGTTACAAGTCCAGACTTAGGATGTCAAGTTTAGCTCCTATGGAAGGCGTTCTGTGTTGGCTCTGAGAGAAGGAAGGTCTGTGTCAACAACCTTCCCTTGGTCTAAAAGCTTTCTGAGCAGGAACCCCAGATCAAAAGGACATGCTCTGATCCTGGAGCTCTTTTCTTTTGTGATATGAGGCTGCCATGTCTCCCTGCTCACTTCTCTCTTCTATATCACAGAATATTTTGGCTTAAGACACTGTCTAATCTTTTAGACCTCATCGGCGTAACTGCAGCTAATCGTTGGTGTACTGGTTAAGTGCTATGACTGCTGACAAAGAGGTCGGCCATTCAAATCCACCAGGTACTCCTTGGAAACTCTATGGAGCAGTTTTACTCTGTCTACAGGGAAACTGTGAGTTGGAACTGACTTGACAGCAGTGAATTTGGTTTTATTGTAGATAATCACCTCATTAGCATCATACAGATAGGATTTGAACAGCCAGTTGACAGATATTTTTGAGGGACACAATTTAATCTATGATACCATGTATTAATCAAGATACAATACCCTCAAATATTTCTTCAGGCACTTTTGCAGTCCGTAACTCCTTCTGTCCTGTGCACAGGAAACTTTCAACCTTCTTTGTGTCACTGTAGATTTTTATGCAGCCTTTAAGTGGAATCATAAGTCAATCGATCCTTTATGTCTGGCCTCTTTGATTCAACATAATTTTAAGACTCATTCATTTTATTATATATGTCTCACTGTGTGTAGCTTTTTTTTCCTTTCTATTGTTATTCGGTTCCATCAACTATGAGTTCCAACTCATAGTGATCCAATGCACAACAATACACTGCAAGGCTTGTGCCATGTCCACAATTGTTTTTATACTTAAGACCATTATGGCAGCCGCTGTATCAGTCCATGTCGCAGTCTTCCTCTTTTTCGCTGACCCTCTACTCTACCAAGCATGATGTCCTTCTCCAGGGACTGATTCCTCCTGACAACATGTCCAAAGTTTGTGAGATGCAGTGGCACAATCTTTGCTTCCAAGGAGCATTCTGGTTGTACTGTTTCCAGAGCAGATTTGTTTGTTCTTTTGGCAGTCAATAGTACATTCAATATTCATCTCCAACACCACAATTTAAACGCATCAGTTCTGTTTTCTTTCTTCACGTCCAGCTTTTGCATGCATGCAACGTGATTGAAAATATCATGGATTGGGTCAAGGGCACCTTAGTCTTCAAGGCGACATCGTTGCTTTTCAATACTTTAGAGAGGTCCTCTGCAGCAGGTTTTCCCAGTGCACTGTGTCTTTTGATTTCTTGGCTGCTGCTTCCGTGACTGCTGATCGTAGGCCCAAATAGAGTGAAATCCTTGACAACCTCAATCCTTTCTCCATTTATGAGAATGTTGCTTCCTGGTCCAGTTGTGGAGATTTTTGTTTTCTTGGTGTTGAGGTGCAACCCACCTGGAAGGCTGTGGTCTTTGATTTTCATCAGTAAGTGTTTCAAATCCTCTTCATTTCCAGGAAATGAGGTGGAGTCATCTGCACAACACAGGTTGTTAATGAGTCATCCTCCAATGCTGATGCTTTGTTCTTCTTCATATATTGCAGCTTCTTGGATTATTAGACATACAGATTGAAAAGGTATGGTGAAAAGATGTAACCCTTATACATACCTTTCCCGATTTTAAACCATACAATATCATTCTGTTTACATGACTCCCTCTTGATCCATGTACAGATTCCATATAGGCACAATTAAGTATTCTGGAATTCCTATTCTCCGTGACGTTAGCCATAATTTGTTATGGTCCACGTAGTCGAATGCCTTTGCATAGTAAGTGAAACACAGATAAGCATCTTTCTGGCATTCTCTGCTTGCAGCTAAGATCCATCTGACATCAGCAATAACATCCCTGGTTCTACATCTTCTTTTGAGTTTGCCTTGAATTTCTGGCAGTTCCTTGTCAATATACTGTTGCATCCCCTTTGGAAATATCTCAGGCAAAATTTTTACTTGTGTGTGATATTAATGATATTTTTTGGTAAATTCCACATTCAGCTGTATCACCTTTCTTTGGAATGGGTATAAATACGGATCTCTTCTAGTCAGTTGGCCTGAAAGCTGTCTTCCAAATTTCTTAGCATAGACAAGTGAGCATTTCCAGCACTGCTTCTGTTTGTTGAAACATCTCAGTTGATATTCCGTCAATTCGTGGAGCTTTGCTTTTCACCAAAGTCTTCAGAGCAGCTTCAGCTTCCTCCTTCAGTACTAGCAGTTCCTGATCACATGCTGCCTCTTCAGATGGCTGAACACTGGCCAGTTCTTTCTGGTATAACTACTCTGTGTATTCCTCCATCTTCTTTTGATGCTCTGTGGGTCATTTAATATTTTCCCTGTAGAATCTTTCACTGTTGCAACTCAAGACTTGCATTTTTCCTCAGTTCTTTCAGCTTGAGAGATGGAATATGTTCTTCTCTTTTGGTTTTCTATTTCCAGCTGTTCGCACATGTCATTATAACACTTTACTTACTACACTTCCCTTTGAAGTCTTTAGTTCTTTTACTTCATCATTCTCTCGTTTTGCTTTACTTGCGTGGCATTCAAGATCAAGTTTTAGAGTGTTTTCTGCAATTCAGTTTGGTCTTTTCTTTCATTCTTGTGTTTTTAATGATATCTTGGTTTCTTCATGGGTGATGCCTTTGACGTCATTCACAATTCGTCTGGTCTTTGGTCATTAGTGATCAGCACATCAAGTATGTTCTTGATATGGTCTCTAAATTCAGGGGAATACATTCAAGGTCACACTTTGGCTCTCATAGGCTTGTTATAATTTTCTTCATTTTATAGTTGAGTTGGATCCGACTCGACAGCACTTGGCTGGCTTGGCATAGTTGAGTAGTATTTAATTCTGTAGATATTACATATATTATTTTTCATCTGTTAATTTAATGAGTTGTTTCCATTTTTTAGCTATCATGAATAAACTTACAAAGAACATTACGTTCAGGGTTTTTGTTGTATTGTTTTTGTGAATTTAATTTCTGGGAGAAATGCCTAGGTACAGAACAGCTATATTGTAGGAGGGGTTAGACTTTCAAGAAACTGCTGAATTGTTTTCAAAAGTTGAGATATGATTTTACATTCCCATAAGTATTGAATGACAATTATACTTGCTTGATATTCTTATGAATACTTGGCATTGTCAGTGTTTATTTTAGCCATTATGATAGGTATATATTACTGTCTTATTGTATTTTTCTTTAAGAATGTTTTCATTGAAGTATTGCATGATATAGAAAATGCAAAATGTTAAGTTTAAAACATGATAAACATTCCCACAGTGAACACACAATATAATCACTACCCATATGAAAAAATAAAAGGGAAGATGCTGGGTTACATTTTATATAATCACATCAAGAAGACACACAAATGGCCAAAACACACATGAAAATATACTTAACGTCATTATTCATTAGGGAGATGCAAATCAAAACCACAGTGCGATATCGTTTCACCTCTAGATAACTATTATTAGAGAAATAGAAAACAATAGGTATCGAGTATAAGTGGAGAATTTACAACACTCATTCATTGCTGATGAGATTGTAAAAGGGCACACCTGTTACAGAAAGTAGATTTCCTCTAATTAAACATAGAGCTTCCATACAAAGACCAAATCTGTTGCTGTCAAGGCAAATCCAACACATAGTGACTGTCTAGGATATAGCAGAACTGTCTCATAGAGTTTCCAAGGCATAGCTAGTGGATTCAAACAGCTAACTTTTTGGTTAATAGCAAAGCGACCATATAACATAGGAATTCCATTCCTAAGTATATATCCAAAATATTTAGTAGTACCGAAAACAAACAAACCGATTGCCATCAAGTTGATTCTGACTCATAGTGGCCCTATAAACAGCAATAGCACTTAACCACTGCATTACCAAGGTTTCCGTATAGCCAGGACACAAAAAATGTTCACAGTACAGAAAAGATGGAAATAACATATTTCCATCACAAGATGAACAGGTGAGCATAATGTGGTATATACATTGTTCTCAGCTGACTCCAACTCATAGCTACCTTACGTGTAACAGAATAAAATGTTGTCTGGTCCTGCATTAGCCTCACAATTGCCAGAAAATTAGGGTCCATCACTGCACATACTATTACAAGCTACCTAACTACAGGTCTTGTACAACCCTATTGGCTCCTTAATTCATTAAATGTGATGTTTACCTCAGGCTATTGATCCCTTTTGGGGATATGTTCAAAGCAATAAATTAGTCAGTGCTCTGTTGTGATACTTAAGATTTCTAACAGTTAATTTTTTAGAAGTAGATTGCCATATATGCATATATGTAACAGAATATCATTCAACTGTAAACAGAAATGGAGTTCTTATACATGTTATGCCACAGATGAATTTCAAAAATATTATGCTAAATGAAATAAAGTTAGACATAAAAGGAACATCATGATCCCATTTACATGAAATACCCAGATTTATAGCACAGGGACCAAATTTTATTAGCGTTTATCGTGGACAGGTGAGAGGGAGAAATATGTTAGTATTTGCTCAAGGAGTAATAAATTTCTGTTCAGGGTAATAAAAAAAAACTGGAAACAGTGTGACGGTTACACAACATGGTCAGCATAGTTAATTTAACTGAATTGTACACATCAAAAATGGATGGAACGATAAATGTTCTAATATATATTTTACCACAAAAATAATTAATTTCAATGACTTATACACATAAAAATGTATACAAAATAATACATGTATTTCTCAGGTAGGTAGCATACATTTTGACCATGTTTCCTTGTCCATTCTTCTAGTCTCTGAAATTTCATTGATCAACTAACGTTTAAAGTAATTATTAGTGAATAAACGCTTACTTTTCCCATTTTACTGTTTATTTTCTGTCTTATTATTTTCCCGTTATTTTCTCACGTACTGCTTTCTTTTGTGTCCTAAGGGTTTTTTTCTTTTTCTTTTTTTTCAGTAGATCATTTGGTTCCCTTCTTATTTCCCTTGTGCACATTTTTTATTTCCTCTCTTTGTGGTTACCATTGGGGTTATGTTTAACATTTGAAATTTTAACAGTCTAGTCTGACTTGATGGCACTGGGCTGGGCTAGTTCAAATTAACTTTAGTAACATGCAGAAACTCTGATCCTATAGTGATCTTTCTCCCATTTATGTTGCTGTTAGCACATATTACATCCTTATACATTGTGTGTTCAGTACTATAAATTTATAACTATTTTATGGATTTATATTTTAAATCACATAGGGCATAATAAGCAGCTTTACAGACTGATAATACCATGATAGGAATATTTATTGTCCATATATATTGTCCATATAATTCATTTTGTTAGAGTCTTCATACATCTCTGAGTTATTGTCTAGTTTGTTTTCATTTCAGCCTAAAGGACTGCCTAGATCATTTCCTGTAGGACAGGTCTGCAATAAAAAAATCAATTCTCTATATATGTATGGGTCTATTCCTGAGGATTCCTCACAGTTCCATCATCCTTGTCTTCAAGTAGCAAAGACACATCAAAACTTTAAGGTACGATATAACACAGAAACTAAGTAACTGACAGAGAATATAATATAGGGTCAAGTAGTAAGGTCATTACAGTCTAAAGTGGTTTCTGAAAAAAAATGGAGTGGTGTTTTGACAGAAATGTATGATTGGAAATATGAAAAGGCAAATAGCAGAGGATTATGGGTTTCAGTGCAGCGAACCTGGTTGTAATAGGAGAACACTAAGTTCATCTGGATGGAAAAAAATTAGCTACCTCTTTATACTATTTTAATTTATTAATAATGTTATATATAATGTATAAATGGTGCTGTAAATAAATAAAGTCCTTGACAGTATACTTTGCAATTTATTTTAAAGGCCTGATAGACCACAATAGTAGAGGGAAACTAAGGGAAATGATGCCTAATAATTTGGGGTCTTTGGGGGTTATCTGATACAATTTCACATTCAACACAAAAAAACCCACTTAAGTTGTGAAAAAAAAAAATTAATCTTCCTAACTGCTGTCCTAGAAACAGGACATTTGCTGCTTCACAAGGTAGACCATTCACTTCTTTGCAATATCCTGTTATTTTCAAAGTGCTTTTCTACCCTGATAGCTTGTTGCAGCCACTATTTATTGGTTCTGTACTTGACTACTCAAACTCTGTGGGCCATTGTTTCAAAAAAAAAAAAAAAAAAAAAGCCGTCATAAATTTCAGTGTCATCTATTGCTAGACAACTCATCATACAAATGCTTTCCAGCTCCTGGCTGCTTATCTCTGAACACTTTTGTATGCATGTTCCTTAACATGTGACACAGACTGCTACACATAACTCTACTTACAGCCAGATCACTGCAGAAAATAGTGGAATAACTGCTTCCATTAATCTGGTGACTAAATACGTATCAATGTGGCAGAAGCCAGCAATATTTTTTATGATAATCACTTTCTGCCCCTGATCTTTATTTTAATATAGTGGAAAACCATAACTTTTGAATTATGAACACTTACTTCATTTTTCTGTTAACAGCAATCTTTGAGACAAATACTTCAGTTCTTGAGCTTCAGTTCTGTTTTCAGCAAAATAGGGAAAACATCCCATATCTTACGGTGCTGTGATTTAGACAATGTAAACACTTCCATCATCACCCATCCGTCACGTTGTCATACTGTGGTGGCTTGTATGTTGCTCTAAACTGGAAGTTATCCCTGGGAATTGCAAATACCAGCAGGGTCACCCATGGTGGACAAGCCTCAGCAGAGCTTCTGGACTAAGGCAAGTAGGGACAGAGTTGGCTGTCTAGCTCCGGAGTTTAGTCAATGAAAACCACGTGGGTCATAGAATATTGTGGGAGACTTTCACTTACTTCAGATGCATCATTAGGAGAGACCAACCGGAAGACAAGGACGTCATGTCTGGTGATGTGCAGGGCAAGGAAAGGCCAGAAAAACCCTAGCTGAGAAGGACTATTGATACAATAGCCACAACAACGAACTGAAACATACCAGTGATCTTGAAGAGGGTACAGTACAAGCAAGGGTTTATTGTGATGCAAATGAGGTTGCTGTAAGTCAAAGCCTAGTACTCAACAGCAACTAACAACAAGCACTATGACAACATACAGTGACTTCAAAATAATTGATAGTGAATTTTTCTTCAGCATTATTACATTTATGAATTGTTCTAACAGCTCAAATAGATATTGATAAATACGCTAAACAAAACAAGGCCAAGCACGGAACATTTGAACATGGAATTAGACATTTTCTCCCTGTCTAACAGTGATCCATAAATCATCTCTCAAGGTATGGGCAAATGAACAGGATCACATTCATCTAATGCATTATCTGCTGGATGGCATGGCTCAGGCTTGTCCATAAGGATAGCTGAGATACTCATCAAGTATTTTTATGAAACCTAGATGATTTTTATCTGGGGTATTTCTCTCATCTAGCAGTAGGGTAGCTATAATAAAAAGAAAAAAAAAAGAAAGAAAGAAAAGGAAATAAATTTAGTTTGTCGTGTTTCATTTACAGAAATCACACTGAGCCCAAATGTTATGTGCTTCCTTTTGTGAGTGTTCATAGACCATCTGTTTTGTAATCTGCACTAGACATTTTTGTGATTTACATTAGGTGTTATAATTTTGGCATCCTTTATTTACTTTTTGGAAAATTGAGTAATTCATCCATCTGCATGTTCCTGTTTTCTTCTTCGGTATTCTTTCTAGAGACCTCCAACTTTCTTCCCAACTCCAGCAGTTATTATGAACTTTGAAAATTTAAGAACATTATTCCCACAAAGAAAGATAAGAGCAAAATGGAATCTGATCCCCTCTGCTTCATTTTATTGATTGTTAACATTATACCTTAAGCTTCTATTCATTTTTTGTTCATTTTATTCTAAAAGTAGCTTTAAAAACCTTTGTATTGTTCTTAGTATATTCTCTCACAGTTCACTGTGGGATTTAGCCCCTTTTGCCTAGCCTTCCACAGAGAATCCTGGTGGCACAGTGTTAAAGCACGTGCTTCTCACTGAAAGGTCTGTTGTTTGAAACCACCAGCCCCTTCAAGAGAGACAGACGTGGCCTTGAAAATCTTACCGGGCAGTTCTACTCTATCCTGCAGGGGCACTAGGAGTTGAAATTGGCTAGGGGACAGTGGGGGGCTTATTTTTTCGTGCTGACCCAGTCTTGAAGTAAAGCAGTAGTATTTGTATTTTTGGCTTGTTGTTTGATACATTTACCTTCTGAAATCGTGGCTTACTGGAAAGCTTTTTCCATGACCAAAAGGATTTCTATAGCTATAGTTCCCTCCCTGTTGCTATGGTTGGTGACTACCTCACTGGCTTTTTGCCATACCCCCAGCCTCCTGCAGAGTGTTACAATTGCCATGGAATTGGTTCCAACTCACAGTAATCCATATGACAGAGTAGAAGTGTCCCATAGGGTTTCACAGAGCAGCTAGTTGGTAGATTCGTACTGCCAACCTGTTGGTTAGCAGATGAGCTCTTAATTACTGCACCCTGCACCAGCGGGGCTCCTTAGTTCCTTAAAAAGCTTCTGCCTCAGGAATAATGGAGGATTGGTGGCATTGTGGTTAAGAGCTTGGCTGCTAGCCAAACGAATGGCAGTTTGAATTCACCAGCTGCTCCTTACAAACCCTGTGGGAGAGTTCTGTCCTACATGGTCACTATGAATTAGAATGGACTAGATGGCAATGGATTTTTGGTTATCTACATGTAAGTCCATTGTTTCATTAACATACTTTTAAAGGAGAGTATTAATAAAAATAATTAAAAATTATTGTCTTTTTTTTTTTTTTTTTGCCAGGGATATTCTAAACACTTAATATGTATTTTCATTCTATTTTTTTGTCTTTTCTTTTTTCCCATAAAACTCTACAAGATAAGTACTATTCTTGATCATTTTGCAGTCAAATAATACATTAAATAATTTATGTCATAAGTAAATGGCAAAACTAGTACTCAAGGTCAGATATTCTGACTTGAGATTACACCTTTAAGTCCAGGAGGAGGGTAAAACATTTTTTAGAACTTTTACTTTTAATAGAATAAGATTATGAAGATTTGGAGACCCTGATAACTATATTTTTTTTTCATTTTCTCTATTGCATATGTTTCAAAAAATATTGGCTGTATATTTTGGCACTTTAATCTGTGTCTGAGTGTTTTATAGCACATAATTTCTCATTATTAACACATATAAATTCAATGACGTATTGCAACTCCATGTATTACTTGAGTTCTAGTGGTCTGTTGTATGCTGTCTACATAAGGAACTGATCATATAACAGGTTTCTAAACCTGGCTGTAGGTACGTCCTGTCTGATTTGCCAGACACTGAATTTTGATGATACTTAATGTAGTAACAACAGCAACAAAAAGAATACTGACTATTGACCTGTTTGGAAAAAATTTTCTCATATTTTTCCCCAGATGACTTCCAGACTTCTGTATGACACCTTTATTAAATTTTTAAGTCACTCTGGTGAATAAAAGTGAAATTATTATGTGGTGTCTCACTTTGGTATTGCTGCTACTTTAATGCATACTTTGTTTGACATCAACATAGCTATACAAAATTTCTTTTGGTGTGTATCTTCCTACAAGTATTTTTAAATGTGTGTATATATATGTATATATGTGTGTGTGTGTCTGTGTGTGTGTGTGTGTGCATATATCTTCATTATAGTGTGCAGAGGTTTTTGTTTTTTAAACCTAGCCTGACAGTTGTCTTTCAATTGGCTGTATTAGTCTATTTACATTTCTTGTGATCACATATACATTTGGATATTTTTACTGCCTCCAAAATCTTTTTTCATTGAGTCAAAATTGACATACAAGAAAATTTACTTACTCTATACATATATTTCATTCAACTCTGACTAATTTCTAAGCTCATGGAAACATCTCTTTTATTTAAATATAAAATACTGAATGCTCCTCCTTTTTCCGTTAATTCTTGTCATTTTCAGAGCTAAAAATTGTTATGAATTCTATTATTGTATATGATGTCTGCCTGTTTGGAATCATACAGGTTGTTACACTTTGCATCTTGCCTCTTTATTTAAAATAATATTTTTTGAGATTCAGCCAGGTTGTTTGTACCTTTTAATTACTAAGTGGTATTCCACTGTATGAATATTGCACTATTTATTTATTCTTTTAATTCTCATAGGACATTTCATTTGTTTATATAAGCTTCCAGGAACATTCTTCTACAGGATATTTTAGCATATTCATTATTGCCCTTATGTAAATTGCTGGATCACAAAGTAGTGTATTTTTAACTCTATAAGAAGTTGCTAAGTCATTTTCCAACAGTTATCTTAACATTCCACATCTTCATCAGCAACAAGCTGATAGCCCACATCCTTTTGCAGTTTTAATATTCCAGTCTCTTTAACAGTAGCCATTCTAGTGCATGTGAAGTGACCTCTGATTTTGGTTTTAATTTGAATTTTCTTGATGAGTAAAGACGTGGACCAAGTCATCATATTATGGTTAATTCTTCTTATAGTTTCTTTTAATGAATTATTTAGACCATTAAAAAAAGATCATTTTATTTTTATAGTTCATTCATAGAACTTCTTTATGGACAGAAGCATTTTGAAAGATACATGCACTGTAAGTATTTTCTCCTGGTTTCTGACTTGCTTTTTCATTTTCTTTTTTTAAAATAGTACTTTATTGTCATTAAGTGATAGTTTACAAACTAAGTCAATTTGCCATATAAAACCATATACAGAGACCCCTATGCAACTCCATCGGCTATCCCAAACTTGTGACAGCACTTTCCTCCTTTCCACTCTGTACTTCCCGTATTCGTTCAGCCTACTCCTGTCCCATTCTCTCCACTCTCTAGTGTCATTACTGTAGGGAAGCTGTTCCCACAACATCATGACTTATAGTCCAGTCAAATTTTTGTCTGAAGAGTTGTCTTTGGGTCTGGTTTCAGCTCTGGGACCATGCACTTGGGTGGCTCAGGATATTAGACCATCAAGTCTGGGCTTTTAACAGAATTCTAGATCTGTACCCGCTTTTTTCTCCCTGCACGTCAGGCAGTCTACTTTGTGTTGCCTATGACTGCGGACGTTGGAGGTGGCCAGGCACCATCTAGTTCTTCTGATCTCATTCTGATGTAGTCACCGGATCATTTGGTGCTTTCTGTGATCTGGGCTCACATTTTCCTTCTGTCTTAGACGGGCTTTATTCTCCTCTGTTCTGGTTGGGTTGAGACCAGTTGATGCTCCTTAAGTGGCAGCTTGCTAGGATTTAAGACACCAGACTCCACTCACTGAATTGGGATGCAGACCATTTTCTAAAAAAGAAAAACCTAGATGTCCCTTGAATGCACAGTCCTCAGACACCTGCCTCTGCCACTATGAGCTCTGAAGTGTTGGATTGTATTTAGAAAATTCATTTTCTTAGCAGTAACTTTTTTGAAATAAACTTTTTTGATTTTAAGATAGTTTTGGCATGGAAAGTTTTAAAGATAACAGAGCACATTCCCATGTACCCTACGTTTTTAGTTATTCTTTCTATTAACATCTTTGTTTAGTATGATGCATATTTCACAGCTAAAGAATCAGTACTGATGCGTTATTGTTATTGTATGTCCATAGTTTATTCATGTTTCATTGGGTTTTGCCTATGCCTCTTTTTTTTTTCCCCTCTGTTCAAAAACCCCATTTAGAATTCTACATTATATGTAGTTCTGACAGCCCTTAGGCTTTCCTAGACTACAACAATTTCTCAGACTTATTTCATTCTTCTTGACTTTCAGAGTTTTGAGGAGTACTGGTAATATATTATGTAAAATGCCCATCAGTTATGGATTGTCAGATGTTTTTCTCATAATTAGACTAGCATTATGGATCATGGAGAGGAGGACAATTGGGTCATTGTCATCCAGTATCAGAGGTTTATGCTATAAACACAACTTATGACTGAAGATAAAGTCAGTCACCTGGCTAAAGTAGTGTTCATCAGGTTTTTCCAATGTAAAATTATTCTCTTATTTCTCCTCTTTCCATACTGTACTCTCAGGGAAGGTCAGTATTTGTGGCCCATGTTCAAGGAGTGGGGAGTTACGCTATGCTCCAGTTCCTTGAGGCAGGAGGATCTACTTAAATTATTTGGAATTATGTTTTAGAAGTGACTCCCCACCCCCCCTTGGTTACAATATAAACCAAACACACCGCCATTGAGTTGATGCTGACTTATAATGACTCTGTGGGAGAGAGTAGAACTGCCCCATTGAGTTTCCAAGGAGGACCTGGTGGATTTGAATTATTGAGCTTTTGGTTAGCGGAAGTAGAACTTAACCACTGCAACATCAGGGTTTCCAGTGACAATACATAGTCAAAAATACACTATTTCAGCAATTTCTACAGGCATAATTCAACGACATTGATACTTCAAGTTGTACTACCATTCTCACTATCCTTTTCCAGATTATTCCACCACCGTTATTTTAAACTAATTGCCCCCTAAGCTTCCCATTCAATTTTTTGAGTTACCATTGTCAATTTAATCTCACACAGATATTTCTTTAAAAGAGCATAATGCTTAAGGCACATATACTTTACTAATACAAATAAGCTTTTTTTGGTTAAAAGAAGACTTCATGAATAATTTTGGTTTAAGATTTTAAGTTTAGATATCATATCAGGGCATAGTTTGGGGGATTCATTCAGACTCAATGGCTCTAGGAAGTCCGGATTCCATGAGAGTTGAAATTCTGTTCCACATCCCCTGTTTTGATCAAGATTCTTCTATAGGCTCTTTAATAAAAAATTCAGTAATGTTAACTATTGAGTTCTTCTGGTCTCATGGCAAAGGAGGCAGTTTTTTTTGTGGAGACAACCAGACATGCCTTCAGTTACTGCCCCTAATTCCTTACTCTTCTTTCTCTGTTGCTTCAGGGAGATAGAGACACTTATTGAACTTTGGCTGTCCACTTTCTGGCTTTTAAGATCCCAGACACTACATAATGAGCTCAGAGGTAAAACAGACCTGCAGAGAAGCAATATTAAGCCACTTGACTGGAATGTCTCTTGAAACTATGACCATGAATCTTAAAATAAGAAAAAAATCCTATCAGTTGTTTGGTTGTACATACATGGTCTAAAACAACTACTCTTTTTATTGATTTGTAAAGTGCAAATATTATATATATATATATATACATTTACCAATTTATCACTTATCAGGTGTACGTCTCAGTGTGATGAGTTACATTAATCAGTAATGCAACCATTACACACCCAAGGGAGTTGAGTGCAGTGAATGGAACAGATTCTAGGTACACCAATGTTCATCACAGCAATATCTGTAATAAACAAAAGTGAAAACATATATGTATGGGTAGTAATGAAATAAACTACTTACCTAGAAAGAGAAACAAAAGTTCTGATGTCTGCCACAGCATGGGTGGTGGCTGGAATAAGTTAACCACAAAAGGACGAATGCTGTCTGGTCTCACCTATATAGAATGAAAAGAGTAGAAATGTAAGTTAATCACCAGTCTCCAAGGATGGGAAGAAGGGGGAAAAGGGAACCATTGTCTGGGAAACAATAAATCCTTTCTTAATTTTAGTTTTTGTTGCTGAGATTATACACAGTAGAACATATACTAATTCAACAATTTCTACATGAAAAATTCAGTGACATTGAAGACATTCTTTGACTTATGCAACCACTCTCACCTTTCTTTTCTGAGTTGTCTCATCTCCCTTAATGTGAAGTTACTGCTCACTAACTTTCTATCTAATCTTTCTAATTACTACTGTCAGTTTTATCCCATATAGATTGTTCTTAAAAGAACACAGTGCTCGAGGCAGACATTCTTTAGTAGTTAGGCAAAACAATTTTTTTTTTTTTTCCACTTCAGGGAATGGTTTTGGTTTAAGTTTGGAATTCAAAGATCCTCTCAGGGAAACAGCTTCAGGGATTCATTCAGCCTCAGTGGCTCAAGAAAATCTAAATTCGATGACAGTTAAAAATTTGTGCTATACTTTTCTCCTTTTTAATCAGGATTCTTCTAACGAGTCTTTGATCAAAGCATCCAGTAATGATAACAAGGTACTTCTTCTGGAATCATGGGAAAGGCATTAAGTATTCACGGAGACAGGAAGCAATGACTTTTGATAATGTTTTTAATTTTGATGACATCTAGTTCATCCTATTTTTCCTTTTTATTTAATGTATCGGTGCCCTTCTAAGAAATAATTGTCTACCACTTCACAAAGATATCCTTCTAGACTTTCTTTCAGTAGCTTTATAATTTCAACACTTGTATTTGTGTCTATGATCCAGATCACATTAATATTTGTGCATAGCTTAGGTAAAACTTAGATTTAATTTTTTTCAGTGTAAATTTTATGTCTATTAACTTTATGTTTCTCTCTATGGGTTGGACACGACTTGATGGCAGTGGGTTTTTTAATTTGTGTTTCAACTTGGCTAGGCTATGGTTCCTAGTGGTTACTTCAAACAGTAGACAACTTGCTTTTTCATGATGTAATCTAATGCAATGTAATATAGCCATAGCCACCTTCCATAATGTAATTTAATATAATGGAATCAATCAGCTAAAATGAGAGTTCGTTAGGGTGTCATCTGCTTTTGTATTATAAACAGAAGTTTCGGCAGAACTTACTTTGCTTCTAATCTGCCAACTTCCTGTCACATGACTTATAGACTTTGGGATGCAAGCCTGCAGAAGTCCCTTGCCTGCCTCTGGATCCACATATTTTTGACTTGCCAGGTTCCTACAATGTGTACTCAAACAGGAGTCTCTAGCCTGTTGGTTGATTTGTAGGTTTTGGATTTTCTAGCCCCTAAAATTGTAGGAACTAATCCTTGAACTAATTCTCTCACTCTGTCTCTTTTCCTTTTTCTCTTTCAGTACACATATATGTATTCAGGGATTACAGTGATTCTGTTTCTCTAGAAAACTCTAAGATGTATTTCCAACTGTTATTACTTATCAAAAAGACTTGCTTTTCTAGTGGGCTTAGGCTGATGGTGTTTGCTGCCCTTTTCCCCACACATTAAAGTTTTTGCTTCATAGGAAACATAAGGGAGAAGAGTCCAGGTGCAATTTTGTTTACCTCCTGCTGTGATTGTTCTTTCCTTCTCACAAGTGGGCATCACAAGAGACAGTTTCTCACAGCTTTATTCAAGCTCTTCTGTGAGTTACTAGTGATGTTCCTGGTGAAAATCCCTGAAAAAGGATCAGACTCCCAAAGTCTTTCCTATGTATACTTAACTTCCATCAACTGTCTAACCACTTTAAATGAGCTCTTCTTTGTGGTGTCTTATTGAGTGTACCCCAGGGAAATCAGTGCATATATCTTTTGATTTCGGTCCAGTTGCTCAGTGATTTCAGCCTAGGTGTAAAAAAAAAAAAAAAAAATACAACTTTATATTCATGCAAGTTTTATTCTTTTTTCTTTAGACTGGTAGAAGTGACACTATTTCCAGCTCTCAAAATCCTTAAGTGGAAAGCAGAAGGCCTCCCACTTCCCTGTGTTGTTCTCATTGCCGCAGCTGCTTCAAAGAAACTTTAAATCATCCTCTTTCAACAACTGATGAGCTGTTCTTTCCACTGTGCATTTAATTTAGAAATGTACTGAGGGAGTTAAATTTTGTCCTAAGAAATTTTCTTCAAGTTGGAAACAGGTAAGGATTAAAACAAACAAGTTAAAAGCCATTTCTATCCGTCAAGTCACATTCAACCCACAGTGACCCTGTACATATATTTTTATGTAGATATATATAAATATTTATGCAAAACATACAATATATAAATATTTTAATTTTAAATAAATATATTCAAAATACAATTTAAAGGAATATATAGATATATATTCAAAGAATACACAAGTAATTGATCAATGTAGAAAACTGGAAAAGGCGGCAGAGCACTAACCTGTATCAACCAACTGTCAAAGACTTATGAATGTAGCTGTGCCAAATGGTGCAATTGAAGGGTGTTTTAGTAAAAAGCAAAAGCCTTTTACCCAAGTCTTCCGATGTTCACATTTAGTAATTAAGTTTGTATAGTTTCTGAGCTTCTGCTTCATCATTTGTTAAAAGAGTTTTATGACTGATTTCAGAAATAAGTTTTGTGTTTGGAAGCATGGCTTTATTAATGATTCACCCGTGAGTCATGTATTTTAGAATCTTTTGGCAATACCTTTCAATAAAGACTTTACTTATTTATTCATACATTTATTAAATAAACATTGAATGAATTTATTAAGAACTTCCTTTCTGCCCTGGCAATGTCTTTTTATTTTATTTTATTTTTTGTTGTTTTCTTTCTGCCAAGTAATACGTTTATGCTCAGGAACTGAGGGGTGAATAAGACAGACAAGGTCACCGAGTTGATTATACTTCTATTTTAATGTTGGTAGCTTAAAGAACAGAATTAAATAAATACTGCAGGGTTTTTAAAGTAATAGAGTGCAATGAATGAAATAAAAACTCCGAGGGTATAGTGGTAAGTGCTATGTCTGCTAACCAGAAAGTTGGAAGTTCAAATCCACCAGGTGCTCCTTAGAAACTCTATGGGCAGTTCTGCTGTGTCCTACAGGGACACTATGAGTCCAAATCAACTTGACAGCAGTGGGGTTGGTTTGGTTTTTGGAGTAAGAATTAGTGTTTGAGATTAACTCTTTAGTCAGTCACACAAGGCCTCTGATAAGGTGGCGTCTGAGCTGAGATTTGAAACAATACAGAAGATCCAAATCTATGACTATCTAGGAGAAGAGGAAACAGGAAGTCTATCTGTATGTTTAGCAACATGTGATAACTAATCGATCATTAGTTATCAGCAAATAGATTGAGATAGGCATGCCAAAAATGCTCCCTTTATTTTCTCTCTAAAATCATTTAGGACAATCATTCGTTCTGACCCAAGCCAAGCCAAGTGACGTGGAGTCAGATCCGACTCATGGCGACCCTAGGGGCCAGGGTGATACTCTAATATATTATTACAAAGGTAGTGTGGTCTAAAGAATATACTGTTTTTCACGCGATTTTAATGAGGTCCTCATAAAATAGTCCAAATCAGACTAAACTTCTTTGCGCGTTTAGAAAATACCCAAGATGTTCCAATCAATCAAAACACCCGATAACTTCTTATCAAAAGAGGCAAAAGACATGGAGCTTTCTGGCCCATTGCTAATAGACTTTTTCATGATTCTAGTTAATAGAGTTAGCTTCTTTTACATCTAATTTACGGTGCCTGAATTAAATAGATTAAAAGATTAGTGACAGCTTAATGGTGTATTAATGCACATGACTGTCTCCTTTTTTACTTAGTTTTATCATGTTCTGAATTTTCATTTCAAAACATTTGGCTTTGCTTGTGAGGTCAGTTCTTCGCTCCCATTGCTTATTGTGTCACGAAATTATATCAGGAAATTAGAGGTTTCAGCTGGTGTCTTTGTCTTCCTGAGTTGGCATTCAACAGCAGCAAAAACAAAACATACACACACATACACACACAGACACACAGACACATACACAAAAAAACTATCTTGTGAGTGGATTTCAACTCATGGTGACCCCATGTGTTACAGAGTAGAACTGTTCCATAGAGTTTTCATGCCTGAAATCTTAATGGAGACAATGACAAGATATTTCCTCCTAGAGCCACTGGTGAGTTTGAATTTCAAATCTTTATATTAGTATATCCCAACACCAAACACACTACAGTGAAAAAGATTCTGACTCATAGCAACCCTATAGGACAGAGTAGAACTGCCTTGTAGAGTTTTCAAGGAGGGTCTGGTGGATTCAAACTTCCAACTTTGTGATTAGCAGCTGTAACACTTACCCACTATGCCATCAGGGTTTCCTTTAGGTTAGGAGATACAAGCAAACCACTTGCACCACTGCTAGGGAATTGAGAGCAGAATAAAAATAGGTAAAAATAAATAAATAAGCAAGTACACATTATTTGCAGAAATTGGAGACTTGAATTCTGATTCTATTTCTGTTCCTAACAAACTAAATGTCTTCAGTCAAATTATTTGATATTTTCTGATTAGTTTCCATGTTATTTATTAAAAATATCAAATTCAACTACCCCAATAGGCTTGACCTGTAGCAGTCTAAAGAAATTTAAAAGATTTACAAGCTTGTAAGATTTTCTGTTAGTCAAAAGCTAAGAAAATTTATTTGCTACATAAAAAGATTATATGTCTTAGGAGATAGGTAATGTTCTTGTTCATACCTACTTGTAATGAGAGGATTTGACAAAGAAACTTATAAATTCTCAACTTAGAATAAAGTTTCTTTTTCATTCTATTCCAATAAAGTAAAGAGAAGATCCTGAATCATTACAGATAAATGGTAAAGGATTGGCACACATCTTGCTTCTATGTAAAGCCAAGTGCCATCGAGTCGGAGCCGTTTGCTTCTATAAACTTCATATTTTACCTAGAAGTTCTGATATTCTATAAAGGCACGATCAGATTCCTTGGCACCTGAGACTATAAACATCCCTTTCAATCACTCTGAATCTGTAGTCAGTAAGTACTAAGTGAATGTAACAAAGAAAGTCCATTATGCAGACATATCCATTAAGAGCTATTTTTCTTTAAAGATCAGTTGAGGGATGGGGCCAAATTGCTTCATCAACTGTTCTGCTTAGATTAATAAAAGGGCTCTAATTTTTATTCATCTTGTAATTCAACATTTGAAGGTCTGAGATTCTCTTCTAGTCCCATTCTTTATTTACCAAAGTACTTTTGGAGCAATTATTACAGGAAGCTTGTCCTTCTAGAACTCCCACTTGCCGTATTCAAAGCATAGACTGTCATTCCTGGATACAGAGATGTCGTCTATCCAAACAATTGTGAAAAGTCTGCAGATGTGCGGCTGGCTAGGGTAGTCACTTTTGTAGCACTCAGTCAGTTGTTGGCTCCCTGAAAGTGCAGGCATTTTTGGCATAAAGTAATATAAAGAATTATGTTAATGATCTCAAGAATTTAGAAGGGAAAACAAAAGGGAGTATTTGAAAAGACAAAATAGTCATAAGTGACATGTACATTTATTTAACAGGTAACTTGTAATATAAAATCAAAAAATGAAACCAAACCTGTTGCCATCAAGTAGATTCTTACTCGTAGTGGGTGCGATACTAAAACAGAAGTAGCTCACAGGACTTCCAAGGAGTGGTTGGCGGATTCAGACAGCTATCCCTTTAGTTAACAGCTGAACTCTTAACCACTAGGCGACCAGGGTTCTGAATTTGTAATATAAGTAGATTAATTTTTTGACACAAATAGATTTGAGTAGTTTAATCAATAATGCTCTTTTGAAAAATTGATTGTCTTTCAGATGTGAGTATTTAAGGATTTGACTGAGCTAGATCATGGACCTCTACATTTTAAAACTCATTTTGCCATTTCGAGTTTATTATTTTTAATCAGAGCTTCTCTGTATCTTTTGAGGTCTTTTCCCTCTTCAACTCTGCAGTGCAAGCACTTGTCAGTTTTTCTCTTTTTTCATTCCTAGTGTTCTCATTAAAGAACATCATCCGCTCCAAAGCTTTTTGACTGTATATATAGAAGGACAGTCATCCTAGAAAAAGTGCTACATACCTCACTGCTGACTGTCACTGCAGTCACCTTCAAAGCACGCCCCTTTGGAAGCTATGCACTGGTGCCAGGGCTTAGTTCACCCTTCAAAGTAATTTTAGAAAGCCTTTTCTGGAATGGCCATCAGAAATGTCATCCTAAATATCATCAAAATGTCTTCCTTTCAAGATTTTCTTTGTCTTCAGGTAAAGATGGGGGCCAGATGTAGGGAGGGTGTTCCAACACAGTGATTCGTTTACGGGCTGAAAACTCACTCACAGACAACGATAAAATTAAGTTCACATACTTACCACCATGGCACTGCGTGCAACGTCCATTCCAGAAAGAGTTCCAAAATCGCTTTGAAGTGCAGACGAGGCACAGCCGTCGGTGAATAGCTTCCAGAGTGTTTCAAAGGGGACCTCAGTGATATTCAGTAGTGAAATAGTTAGCACTTAGAACAATTAAGTTCACGGACTTAATTGTCAAACTTCGTATGCTAATAATGGCAACATAAATGAGAATCGCTCTCAAGTCTGTGTCTTCATGTCAAGTCTCTATCTGGTGTTCAGATCATTAAAACCTTCTGCATACCAGAACACTGATTCCCACAAACCTCTGAAGCAGGACTGCGTACATAAACGAGACCCACAATCTTTTCCCTAAGCTCATTTTCGCTGCCTTTGCTTCTTACCTTGGTAACTGTCTCATCTCAGCAGCCGTTCTTTACTTTTCTTTTTATGTTTCACATCCATTCTTTACTCTAGATCTAAAAATAAATATCATTAGGCCCTTCTCTATTTCAACTGTTATTCCTATTTGAGACTCCACCTACAATATATTTCAATAGTCACCTAATCTCATTTTTTTGTGGCACAAGACACCATAATGCTGCTAAGCTGTTTTAAATTCTTCAGTGGTTTCCTATTTTCTCTTCAATAAGTTCCTTTTTTTTCCTAATACCTTGAATCATTAATTTAATTTTAATAACTTGCTTATCTATTATGTTTTAGGGACTGTTCTAGGATCTGGGAATGTAGACATGAACAAAGTGAGACTCTGACCCCTTTTTATTGCCTATAGACTTTCTGTTTTTAAGATCTTTTTTCCTCACTCATCATCTAGGTGTAGTTAACTTTCTCGGAAACAATGTCATATGTGAAACTTCTGTGATAAGTTCACTTTTCCCCATGTGATAGTTTTCTCACTTGCAGCCCCACCTTCCTGCCAGACCTCTAACTAATGATCTTCGAAGAGTCTTCTTCCTTAGTAGAAGAATGATGAAAGAACTAGCCTAGTAACATGGATGAGTCTATGGTCTGTATGTCTATAATAAAATCTACGAGGTGCTCCTTGGATACTTGATAGGGCAGTTCTACTCTGGCCTCTAGGGTCACCATGAGTCAGAGCTGATTCGACGGCACTGGTTTATTTATTTATTTTTTGTGTCTATAACACTAGGTACCTTCCTCTGTCATGATACCTTAGCACTATTTCAAGGATGTTGATAAAATAAAGATTATCTGACCTGAAAACACCCAATAATGGTGGGGGGAATCAGAACCATAGTATGTCATGTTTCCAAAGAGACTTACTCTTCGAAGTGCCAGGAAAAGCCTCCTTAAGTGTGTACCAAAAGCAAGTACATAGGTACAGAGTATATTGTCAAAAGTCCTTCAAAAGTCTTTGAAGGTTTTTTTTTATTTTGTCAACTACTATGTAAATGCATGCTATCCCAAGTTGTTTAATGAGAATTGCATAACAATGACTTATCCCTGAGCACGCCCTCTCAGTGTTATACAACATTTTTACTACTGTGTACGTGAGCATTTGTTCTGTAACATCATTTCGTGTCTTAAGATGACTAGACTTCTCTATTTCTGCTGATTGGTCCCATAAGATTTCGCTGTCCCTTCTCTACTCCACCACACTCCTGTAATACTTCATTTATCTCATTTGTTCACATAAAAATCTCTCTTCCACTCTTAAACTTAGAGACTGTTATGCACAGAACAAGATCTTACTAGTATACATAATCACAGCACATATTACAGAGTATTGAAAAATACACGAAGCTTGATAATATGTGTTGAGTCAATGACTTGGCTCATTGTTGAATATTTATTGAGCACTTACTATAAACCAGGCTCTGTGTTAGGTCCTGGGGTACAACAGTAAAGAAACAAAATCCCTCTCATTGATTGTGTACTCTAGGTCCAAAGTACACATAAACAAGGTTACCAAATTCTATAACAGAACCTCTGTTACTATTACTTCTGTACTTTGTGGCCTACCCAAAGCACAACCCTAGAAACATTTATATTTTTATTACTTTAATCAGGTTTGGTTTTATTCATAGTTCACATTCTGGTCTATTTGTGATCTCCCTTTGATTACTTTTTTCAGTAAGGAAGATACTTGGTTCTTCATAAGAAGGACCCCCACTTACTGTTACATATATCGCTCTCCTCACTGCTCTGGAAACGTCATAAATGAAGACTGTGATATAACTGGTACCTCTGAAGTTGTGCAAGGTGGCATCAAAGTTCATAGAAGGGGGGAGAATAAATGTAGGTTTGATAACTCTGGAATAAAATGATTTGTGACAGTTTTAGAGACATTTCTTCCAACTCCCCCCTCCTCCATGAGTCTTATGGTTGTCTATGTCTGGATAGGACTTCTGTAAGCCACTAATGACTGAGTTTTTGAGAATTATCTCTGCAATCACTGTGGCAATTCTGGCTATATTGAGTAATGCTAGTTTTGAAATTTCAAGCCTAAACTGCCTCTAGTACAAATTTGAATTGGCTTTATTCTCCAAATATCCACCCAAGATAGAACAAGTTAGAATGATCTCTAACACATTTTTGTGTCTCTGTCTCCATATTTAGTCACAAAGCTGTCAGATTTAGCCACTATCATGACCTTCAAATCTAGACTCTCATCTCCTTTCTCACAGCCCCTGTCCCAGTTGCGCTGAAATGAGTCTCTCCAGAACTCTTCCTCTCGTCTCTTAAGAATTTTCTCTGCTCCAGTTTCTTGACCCCGTTTATCCAGCTAGATCTGGGACACAAACCTGATTATAGCTTCCAAGCTAGAAATATTAATTTGTTCTTCATTGTCCATAGCATTATCTTAACTTAGTGACAGGAAGTTCAAGGTTATTCTCAATCTAGTAGAATCTATTTTTCTTTTGTGTTTTTAAATATTACATTTACCCTGTACTCTGTCCATTGCAAGGTATCAGTCATTCCCTAAGCAAATTATACACTATCCTTATTCATTGTTCATGCTATTTCCTCTGAGTGCCACCTCTTATCTGTTTTTTTTCCTCATCCTTCAAGGGACAATTAAAATACTATGTCTACTTCTCTGTTCCAGTGTGTTTTTACCTTTTTTTTGGAGAATCAAGTAGAATTTGACAACATGACAAAGTACTTAAAATTCAAGAGTTAAAATAAATATGTGTACAAAACTATAATTGATCTAAATTTTAACAAATTTCCACACACATACCATGTACACAGAAACATACTGTATGGTGGACTGTACGGTGTCAGAAGGGTTAAAACGGGAACTGGGTGGTTCTAATTTTATGTTTGCCAAAAGATGAACTTAAGTAAAATTGGAAAGCAGAAATGAATTTGAAGTAACAATTATGACTCTCTGGAATTCTTTTCATGATCATACGTGGAAGTGGACAAATAATTTCCAGTTTGTTCTCTCTTATCTGCTTCCACCTTCTCTCTCTACTTGTTGCTTCTGCTGACTAACAGAGGTACTGAATCCAACATGAGACCCTTGTTTTTAGACTCATGGAGGCAGTTGCTGTACAGTGATGCAACTTCCCACAGCTGTCTTCACAAATTCCCACTTGGTCATTCGACTTCAGGGACCGTCCATTCTTCCCCTAGGTTTAGTTGGCTGTGCCCCCTTCTCTGAAGCTATAAGTTCATATTCTGGACTTTGACTCCTTTACAACCACTTCCTATCCAATAACACTCATAATGACTTTATTCCCTTGTAGAACCCTGACTACTATGTGCATGTATGGTCATATACACATGCACACATACACTGAGAAAACATAACTAAAATATTATGACTATAAAATATTTATAAAAGAATATTAAATATGTATCACTCAAAACAAACCAACAGAAACTTTGGTTCCAAGGTGATTAAGTGACCTAAGTTGATCCAGTCTTATGATTCTTAAAACCACTTTTTTTCCTGCTACACTGCCTTTAAGTCCTATATTTTGGTTTTTGTAGAAGCAGGGTAGTAAAAACAAGTAAGAAAAGCCATCTAGTCCAGAGCTTCCACGCTCTGAGATGGATAAAAGATTTAATTTGATTTATAGCCCCCGTCTATTTCAGAAAAGCGATTAAATTATGTTTTTACTTGTACATAAATATAAGTCAGTCTCATTAATGTTGACATAGAGAGGGTTTTTTTGTTTGCTTTCTTAAAGTATGAGAAGAAGGGTTTATATGGGTTGGAGAAGTAGAAAGAATGGATTGCAGAGGATGTTTATCCATTCTTTTCAGAGTCGTGTAACTTCAACTTCCACCATATTTTGAAAGACTCCATCAAGCGCATCCAAGGAAGTTGGTGGGGTGGGTCTCTTGCTTTCGTAAATTCTAGCAGCTTAAAGAAAGGCCTAAGAATGATTTGACCAAATGGATGCTTTCACCAGTGAGCTCTGGAAATTAACAGAGTGATAAATACTCAAGGAATTTAAAACTGTAGCCTGGAGTCCATAGCGGTAGAGTCTGCAGCAGCTGGTGGCATGGCACAGGTTCCAGGGCCCTAACTACACTGTTCCACTGGTGGGCACCAGCTCTGATTTTGACTTACCATGCTTATTGGCTTCCTGCCCATGTTTCTAGGCTGTAATATTCAGTTTTTCCACATATTATATAAGATATCTGCTAGGTTTCCAGTGGATGCTTTTCTGTTTGTGTTCACTGAAGTCAGTTTCTGCTCTTCACAAGAAAGAACTTTTCATGGCTTCTTATGTTCCGACACTTCAGGGTGGTTAAGCATGTGTGTTTGCTTCTTTCTGAGGCATATCCTTTTGAAGTCCTGCCATTGGTTGTAAGAAGCACAGTCTTTCAGAGTTGATATTTTTTAGGGTATCATTCCTGGCAAAATATGCATTCATCGTGCTTTTGAATATGCAATTAGCATTTTAAAAATAATCACACACAGATACACACAAATAAGACATATTCTGTGCCCTTGACAGTTTAGTTTAAAAAGAGCTTACTAAGTTTTATAAACAACATAAAGACAATTGACACCTTTCATAATATCAGCTATAGTTTTGTTAAATATTTCAGCTCTGTAAGTCATTTTAGGGAGACATTGGCTCATGGTTTGGGGATTCTTTAAGATCTAAGAATTTAACTCTTAAAGTATATATCTCAGTGATGCATAATTGAGCAATTTGGATAACTTTATAGCCCTTAACTGCAAGAAAAATAAATATGTATTTTCAGAAAGTAAAGAGATTAACTAAGAATATTTTGTAGCAGATGAACATTGTGTCACAGATGACAGGGAACAATATAGAGGGTACTACAGATATTTACATGTCATGAGAGCTGTTTCCTCTGAGCTCATCAAGAAAGACTAATGCTAGAGGTGGTCTTTAAACTTTAAAGCATGAATATAACCTTCATAAACAGTAAAAGAAAGGGGAATAGCAGAAATCACTCCCAAATCAAAGCAGTTATTGTCAAATTATTTCTAACACATGGCAATCCTAAGTGTGTTAAAGTAAAACTGTGCTCCACGGGTCTTTCAATGGCTGATTTTTTTTTTTTTGTTCAGAAGCAGATTACCAGACCTTCTTTAAGAAGTGGACTCAAGCTGTCAGTCTTTTTTGGTGAGTAGAAATGGCAGCAACAGGAAGGTATAAACCAAAGCATGGAAGATAAAATACTCATCAGAAAGACAACATGAAATTTAATAGAAACCTGCTTTCTTTTCTTCCTCTCCATAATTAATAACTCTGGCTATATTAGAAGATAGCAAGATTTTCACATGAAATAGAAATTACTCTAATGCTATACATTTTGTAGGTGAGAATACTGAAGACTGAACATAATGCTAGTTGTCTACAGTGGCAAAGCTGGACTTGGCTACTCTTTGCCCAGCTCACAGGTGATTATTATCATGCTGGGAGGCTCCTCTTAGTTTCCCCTTGTATCTCTGTTACTTTAAATCAAGATTCTTCTTTTTTTTTTTTTAAAGGTAGGCTCTTTAGCACAGATACTACCTGCTCTTTAAAATTTTTCTGTGACCAGTGTGCTTTTGTCATTTTTAATACATAAACATTACCAAGTAGCAAAGGCCTTGATCAAAGTAAGAAACTTCTCTCAAATTAAATGTGCATTACGTTAATAAAAACCTACCGCCATCAAGTCGATTCTGACTCATAGCAACCCTATAGTTCAGAGTAGAACTTCCCTGTTAACATGAGAAAAATAAAGATCATATGTCAAAAAAAGAAATGTTTCAACTTTTAAGAAAATACAGCATAAGAATTCAATTTTAGTTAATTCTCCTTTAATCAGATCTTGAAAGAACTTCTTCATAGCCTGCAAGAAGTTTTAATTGTTGATGAAAATGCCATTGTAAACCTCAGCTGTGATCACATCCTACAACAGAAAGGCCAGCATGGGGGCCTAGTGAAGGAATAATCACAGATCATATAAATTAAGAATAAGCATTATTAGATGTTTTAGTTGGTGGTCAAAGAACTATTTGAAAGAGGCAGTGATTGAAAACTCTTTAGGACTGGAGCCCATTTGACCTAAGGAAAAGGGAAGAGAATGGCTCACATAGTAATATAGAATTACAATCTTCAAGACTTGACACTAAGTGGTACAAAAAGCTAACATGCACTACTGCTAACAGAAACCTATACTGCTTGAATCCACCCCAGGGTGCCTTGAAAGAAAGCCTTAGTGATGTACTTCTAAAAATCAGCCATTGAAAACTGTATGGGGCACACTTCTATTTTGACACACATCGTTTGCCATGAGTTGGTCTCAACTCTATGGCAAATGGTTATGGATACTTTTTTAAAAATTTAATCATAAATATCTAACAAATCAGCAAAGTCTGCATGTGTTTCATGACGGTGGAACTTCCCTATGCTTGCTAAAAATACCAGCACTCAGCAGAAAACATGGTTCCGACTTTGAAATCTAAGACTTGAAAAATATGTAGTCATTTGACACTAGTGCCTCCTTTTGGGAATGCTAACAACAAAATTAATCTAAAGATAAGTGCATGATTTAAAAACAAACAAATAAACAACAACAACAAAAATTCAAGTAAATTCTGACCCATAACAACCCTGGAGGACAGAGCAGAACTGCTCTACATGGTTTCCAAGATGCTGGATTTGAACTGCCTACCTTTTGAATAGCATCTATATCAATTAACTGCTAAGCTACCACAGCTCCAAGTGTATGACAGAGTTTCTCAAAAGTGAAGTTAGAGCAAGAGATAATCACAGGTTTCTGCTTTTGATTTTTATGTCAGTTGCCCATTTCTATTTTTGATTCTTGTCCACTACTTTTCCCTAAGAAGTAGATAAAACAAGGAAAATCTGTGTAGCATAGTACTGAAGAAATATGGCTGCTAACCCAAGGGTTGACTGTCTGAATCAACTAGGCATTCCTTGTAAATTCTATGAGGCAATTTCACTCTGTCCTATAGAGTAACTATAAGCTATAATTGGCTCAGTGGCAACACCTGTGGTTTTTAGTTTAGGGAAGAACAAGAGCATAGGAGCTAAACTTGAAATAGCAGAAGTCACATCACCAGGGCATTAAAATTTGATAGGAACACTGGTGTTTGGTGACATTAGCTTTAGTTTTATCTGAGTTCCCTTCACTCATTTGTGGAAATGATCAAATTTCTTTCTCTGATACTCTTCCTGAAAAATTCTCTCCTGCTCCCCTTACTTTCTTCCTCCACCCCCAACTGTGCACGCACAACTTTACCATATTAGATCAATCTTTGAGCAACAAAATTATTTTGGAACACGTTTATAATTCTAAATGGTGGAGAAGATTTAATTTAATGTTAGGGACTCTAGCTGCTCTCAAACCTTGGGTTGAATAGTTTCAATCCTTTTTTTTTCTTTCTTCTAGTCAAAGGCAGATTCTTTTTCCAATCCTATGTACTGTGCAAAAATGACAAAAGCCTGAATGGATGAGGATACTCTGAGAAGTCCCAAAGCATCTTCTGACCTCTGAGCTCTATTAGCTGTCATGCACAAATTTGATTTTTGCTGAAAAGATCCATTTTTCCATCCCTCAGAGGAAAAAAAAAAAAAACTATTGAGGCTGAATGAGTTGAGAAATTATTTCCTGAATGAATTTTCACATGTGATGTATATCAAATCTGGAATTTACATTTTCAATACATATTTTTGTTGGGCAATTTGGGGAGTGAGGTTAAACCAGAGAACATTTCTGTCTTAAACAATTGAAACCATTTGTTGAGGCCATTCATAGTGTTAACATGACAAAGTGGAAATTAAACTTGGAGTTTGAAGATGTGCTTGGGCTAAAATCCTAGACTGCTGAACTATCTCTTACTAGTCAAGTGCCATCTTTATTTAAACTTCAGTTTCTTCTTTCCTACCTGACTACCTGACTCTATATATAGAGATATTACTGTTAGTAAGTTTTACAGAAACCCTGAAAAACAAAGGGATTTGTTCATCTAGAAAGGATGGAGCAGAAGTCTGCAAGGCACTGGCTTTATTCTAGTACATTTAAAATTAAGTTAAGGAGGCTTAAAATGTAAGTACAAAGTTTGCAAATGTAAATTTACAAGGTTGGCTTATATACCATAGCCAAGCCATAATGAGGAAATTTGTAAATTAGAATTTTAGGAATGACAGGACCAATTTGGGAATAAAAAGTGGGAGGGTGGGAGACTTCATGGAATAAATGTCCTTAAGTCTTCAGCTTTTGGTAGAACTTCTTGATTTAATAAAGAGATCATTGTGATATTATGGAAATGTTACAGACATTGAGGCTAAAGCTGATTTGAAACCAGCTGTACCATTTGCTAAACCTATTGGCAAATGGCTTAAAAGTTTTTGACTTTCAGTTTGTTTAACTGTTGAAAGAGGTAATAATAGCTGCCTCACAAGACAACTCAGATTAAAAAAGGTGCCGTTTATAAGAGACCAGAGCTGGGCCTAGTACCGTCAGGTGTTCAGCTGGAACTTGCTTCAGTTCAAGGGGAAAAGAAGGCACAGAAGCAAATGCAAAAGCAACATACCACGTTCATAGAAGAATGTAGAAACCAGATGACTGGAGAGGAAGAATCAGCCAGTTCTCTGAAGTGAGAAGAATCCATCTTCTTGTGTGGCTCCAAAATTCCAACTGGCCTGCCTAATACAATTTTTGCATCTTAATGAATTTGCCAGTAAAATCCTGGGTTCTAGATTTTTCTCTCTCAGTTTGAATTCCTAATCTCTGTTTTGTTGAACTCACCTGGACTGGTTTTGCTGATACCTACACAATGCTAGGCCAGCCTAAAAAATTATGTAGACAATGGGTGAGAAGCACAAATGACGTGAGTTGACTGTAAGCTACTGAACGACTATAGGAGTGAGTTCAGTACAAGTGCCTGACATGCTAAGGATATATACTGGTGCAGCGTAAGTTCATTTTTATTCCGATACCACGTATTACTTAGCTTTTGACAAATCATGCTGTGGTAACAAATGGCCCCGGGGTCTCTGATGTTATAGTGGTATTTTTTTTCATACTTACATGCATCTGCTAATGACTGTCTTCTAAATCTAGGACTGAGGCTGAAGAAGCCACCGTATGACAAAGGGAAAAATGCTATAGCCTTACATTTAACAATTCTTACAGTCTGCTAACAAGGGGTAATGGGCATTTCTACTTAACACTGGATGGCGAAAGAAACCCATGCAGGGCAATAACAAATACTCCAACTGCAAGGAGGAACTTCACGTTATGTACCAATGGACAGTGAAATAAAATCCTCCTATGGGTGAGATAATAAACAATTGTGAAAGAAATCCAATCTACTACAGATGATTGATTAATCAATTCAAATATTCAAAGAAATAACATTATTTTGTCTCTGATGGAATATGTATCTTCTACATTGTTTTCAGTTTATTTAAAGCCACTACTCTTTTAAAGCCATACAAAATTGCAATGGTCTGTTTTATCTATCTGTGCCTCTATGGAGGCCACTATCCATTCCTAGTACCCCTCTCAAACTAACAAAGTGACAGTCTGTGTCACCGATTGCGGTCTCACTCTTGGATGTGCATATGTCGTTGAGAAAGCATAACGAGTTTTACAGAACCCAGATTTTATTTACAAGATTCTAGAAACACTGGTGGCATAATAGTTAACTGCTATGACGGTAAACCAAAAGATCTGCAGTTCGAGCCTACTAACTGCATCTTGGAAACTCTGTGAGGCAGTTCTACTCTGTCCTATGAGCCAGAACTGACTTGATGACAATGATTCTCACATGGGTCTGGTTAGACACATCTAGGAATATGTATTAAAAGCCTCTGTAGCATGTAGAGGTGACATTGTATGCAAATAAACACCTCCAAAAAAGATGCAAACTAATGCTCTGGGGGTCAGTTCTACCCTGGCCTCTAGGGTCGCCATGAGTCTGCTCCGACTCGACGGCACTTGGCTTGGCTGGCAATGGTTAAATCAGTCGCTGTCTTTGGAAAGGATGGCTATGATTACTGTCAAAGCAATGGGTGTTCTGGGTGTGCTTGTACTCTCACATATCCTTTCAAACAGTTTCTGTTTGTAGCTAACATTATAAAGCCAGCATCTGAGACATCTTTGTTTTTATCGTGACAATATATCTAGCCTCTCTTTGTCTTGAGTAATCCAGTGCCTCTGAAAGATGATGCTGGGACTCCTAAAGAAAAACAACCTGATAACAGCTAACAGTGACATTTATATAATTGCCCCAGTCAGAACTCATTTCCAGCTGCCTTTGTGGGCACTGGCTTTTGTGTTGTATCTAGGAAACAGGGGAGACAAAGAATTATTTCTGTCCAGCTCGACCACTCTGAACTGTGCATGCTTTAGAAAAAGCATTTCAACCAGGAACCTTGGACTTACAGCCACAGATCAATTTACCTCCTACAATCCTAATGTTCTTGCAAGGATAATTACAGGGATTTGTCATTAGGGAGAGGAATCCCTACGTGGCAGAAACAGTTAAGCACTTGGCTACTAGCCAGAGGGCTGGCAGTTTGAATCCACTCAGAGGCACCTCAGAAGAAAGGCGTGGGAATCTACTTCCAAAATATCATGGCCATTGAGCTGTGATATACGAACAGTTCTATCCTGAATTCTGAATCAGAATCACATTAACAGCAGCTGGTTCAGTTTTTTGTTTGATCACTAGAGTTAAAATTGTCCTTATTTAGACCAACAAGATTTCTTTATACTCAATAAAGTTCCCCATGTTTATTTTTTTCCAATTTCTCTATGACTGATGTTCCAGTACTCTATTTTGACCGAAATTGTAATCTTGCAAGACAGTTAGGTTCATACCAGTGCAGCAGCTGACAGTTGCTCTGAATAACTAGCAGATTTTTTTTAAAAAACACAAGATTTGGCTAGAAGTTATTGCTACGAATTTCCATCTAGAGATTTTGTACAGCCTTTTTCTGTTCCTTTCACCAAATCATACTCTTTTTTTTTTCTTTTTCAGGGACTTCCGGACTTTAAAGATACCCGTCTTTGCTGACGCTCTACTTTAAAGCTAGTAAGATCCGTCTCTGCACTAAATTAATGAGAGCCAATCTACAGAAAAATATCCCTGGCATTTTAGATATCTGTTCACACAGTGCTTCTTGTATTCTTCCCAATTCATACCTATTTTGTTAAGCTTCTGATACTTGGCTTTCTGTATTAGTTTTGTTCTTCTTCCTGCCTTGTAAATATTCTGTTTCTATGGCTCTCACAGGTCTTTGAGTTTATCACCTTCTGCCTCTTCCATTCCTGGAAGCCTCAGAGAAGGGCTTTCAAATCTGTTCACATCCACAAGGCATTTGATGAGTGGTCTGGCTGAGTTATCTGAGAGCAGGGTTACACAATATCTCTTCTCAAAAAGTTGGATCCTTGAAGAAAAGACAAAGCCCATTTGTTTCCAGTATGAGACTCTTCGCTCTGTGAGACTAAAGGTCAGTCAAATGGTGAATTACTCCAAGTCCGGCTTACCAACTCTGTGAGTGATTAAGCTGTCTTTAATTTTAAGGGTGCTTCATTGTGCTTTGGTAAATACATTTTTTTAGAGTCCTCTGATTTTAACCAATGAATGTAAAAACAAAAACAAATAAACATCCCCTCCCTCCCCAAAAAAGTTATCTTTGAGTAAATTCTGACTCATGACAACTCCATGTGTGAGAATAGAATTGTGATCTATAGTGTTGCAATGGCTGAGTTTTGGGAAATACATTACCAGGCTATTCTTCCGAGGCATCTGTAGGTGGACATAAGCCATCAAACAAAGAATGAATACCAGGAAGTCAGTGTACACATAACACTTTTTTTTACTACAGTGTGAAATCCCAAAGGACAGGGATTCTTTCTTAACCATATTTCCGTCCACAATCTAAAGAACACTGCCTGGCCTGCTTTTAATGTTCAGTATCTGTGGTATGAATAATGAACAGATGAATAAATGCAAAAGCAATACATAATATGTCTTCTTAGCCAGCCAAGTGCCGTCGAATTGTCTTCTTATAATACTATTTATAGCTACCATTTATTTACTAAGTTAAAGAAACTGAAAATTCTGCAACAAGAAAATCCCAGTCATCATTAGTGAGTAGCTTCTGACACAGTAGAACTTCTCCATAGCATTTCTAAGGCATTGTGGATACAAACTGTCAACTTTTTGGCTAGATAGTTGTTGCTTTTAATCACTATAACACAAGTGTTTCCTAAAAACTGTGCAAGATGCCTGAAATTCATTATTTTTCATTGCATTAAATCTTCACAATCAAGGTGAGAACTATTACTATTCACATTTTGCTATTGATACAAATTGAGTCTAAGAGAGATTCATTGGCTTGTTTGAAATGTAAACCTGATGCCACTGAGTCAATTCCCAATAATAATGATCCTGTAAGACAGGGCAAAACTTCCCCATAGGGTTTCCAAAAAGTAACTGGTGGATTTAAACTGCTGACCTTTTGGTTAGGAGCCCAGTGCTCAGTCACTGTGGAACCAGGTTTCCTCAAACTTAGTGCAGGTGTTCTGCTTACTAAATATTTCCAGATATAAGGAAGGATAGAGAGAAAGAATGGTGGAGGGAGGGAAAGAGGGAGGGAGGGAGGGAGGGAACAAAGGAAGGAACAAAACACAGAATGAAGGAAGGAAGAAATGGACTACAGATGAAGCAAGTGGCAGAGCCAGTATACCAACACAGAAACGCAATCTATCTGATTCCAAAGTCATTTCTCTTATTGCTTTTAAAGATGTAGATTAGCACAATAAGTAATTTTAGAAATATGCTATTTGTAAAGATTTGGGGTGCTGATATTATTACGGTATACAAGTGATGTATCATAGAATAAAAGAGTAACACTAGCCTCTTGAAGATCACAAATCAAGGCCTTTTTCACAACTAAAATGTAAGTCAGCCCACAGAAAAGTCAAACATCAGAGATCAGTGATGACTGCCTCGCTCCCTAGTAAGTTCCCTCCCACTCTGTACTTCCTCCTTAAAGTAAAGTTACCCTCATCCACTATGCTGTTTTCATAGTTTCCTCTTAAAGGACTACATTATCAGTTACTGACACATAAAGTGAACTTGACTGATGAGTTACTTCTTTGCACTATGTAAACATGCAAACCTCGTTCCTCCTTGGGAAATCCCAGAATATGGATAGGATTTCTAGGAAGTGATCATCATTCTGTATTACTGCAGACATAGAACAGAGAGTAAGTCATGTTATCTGTTATATTATAAACCTGAACTTAGTTGAAGCGATATCATCAAAAACCAAAGACCATGGTTCAAAAGTGCTGAGTTAGTATTCTCTTAATACTTACCTCTCAGAGCTTTTTTTGTCTGAAAAAAGAAAATCTATTTCTGGAGGCATACTATGTAGGAAGTACCATAGTCTCCACATAGAGATAATCACTATTTGGCTATAAACTTTCATTAAATTTTATGTGTCTGTGAGCATGTATGATAATATAGAAGTCATAGTATAGGAATAATTATTTAATTTTTAATAATATATTATCCTCTAATATGACTTTAATGGTTATAAAATATTTAATCATGAGTGCATTTCAGTTCATTTTAATTCTTCATTTAAATTCTTTTCACATTTTGCTATCACAGACAATACTGAAAATAATATACATAAATCTGTAAAATAAACCTGATTGTTTCTCAGTGAAAAGTTCTCTATTCCTTGGTGCATTTCTGTAAATCTAATTTTTTTTTTAAAAAAATCTATTTTTGAATAAATTAAAAATGTAACTTCATTTCAAAGAGTTAAAAAAGTCATGTCAAATTATGTATGTATACACCAAACGCAGTGCCGTCAAGTGGATTGCAACTCAGCAACCCTACAGAGCAGCTTAGAACTGCTCCAGAGAGTTTCCAAGGAGTGCCTGACTGATATCAAACCGCCAACCTTTTCGACTAGCAGATGTAACACTTAACTATTGTGCCACTAGTGTTTCCCTACATATATATACTCATTTACAAATTCACATATACACGTATGTATACACACATACACATACATAGGTGTGTGCATATAAAACACATAGATGTTTTCTCGTACTGTTCTGGTCATTTTTTCCAGTGTATGAATTTAACGTCCTACAAGACCAGTATACTCTCTCAAAGAAAATAATCAAATGGGTAGTACTGTCATCTGGCTCATAGAAAACTGTCAGAAATATTTGGAGAATAAGAATGAATGTATTGTGTTTATATTAGTATGAAGAATTAATGTTATCTCATGTTCTTTCTTTTTACAATTCCTGCTTTTACTGCCATCAGTGCATGCCTTTTTCATTTACATTAATGTCTTATAAAAAACTTGATGGTTATTTTCTCCAGCTTTGCAACCTCTGTATTGTTCCACAATGGAATATTAGTAACACAAAATTACTGAAACTGAAGTACTATGTTGAAGCTGTAAGACCTCTTTTCTGGAGAAAAATTTAGCTATCTTTATGTTAGACATTCTATGCCTCCTCTGCCTAAAGTTTCTGAGGATTTATTTTCATTTTATATTAAAGAGAATTTTAAATAGAACTTTGGACCTCTTCTGTAAGAAAAAAATATATATTATCACAACTTTTATGATACTTTCAAAAGCTCTTTGGGATTCAATGTGTGGGCAGCCTACATAGCACTTGAAATTGTTTCTGATAGCGTAAGATGAGAAAAGTTAAGTGGTGGCTTTAGAGGTTGAAGGATGAGCATTGTAATTTTAAAGTCTTTCTTATTGGCTCTTTAATTTAAGCCCCTACACTCCAAGAAATAATTAATTGCTCTACCTTATGCTTCTCTGAATTTCAACTGTCAATCTTGCACTCATTGTACAGCTGTCCTTGCTTCTTTGTTTGTCTTTTGTTATAAAAGAACCAGTTACATGCTCATTGGAAGGTGGTACAATAGGAAAGTAATTCCCCAACCTGGAAGAGAATAGGCTGTATACATTTTTCCCCTCCTCTTCCTGCCTTTTTAGATGAACGTCAAGATTTTAGACTCTCTGTTAAGATAGTTATAAATATTTGACTGGCATTTAATTCCACTTCTTCAACAAAATGTTCTCACAGAATCAAATCAAGTTAATTACCTGAGAAGTATCAGACAAAAGGAAAAACCCATATAAGAATCTAACAGATGGATAATAATGCAGACACACCCAAAAGGAGAGAAAGAACCTTCATAGAGCTATGCTGACGTGTTACAGTGAATTTATTCTCAGAAATATATATATGTTACACACCTGTTACACACCTCTCTGGAAGTGAGTACCATAGAATGATACAATTCTAAGAAATGTCACCTCAGTGCTCCTTTTTTTTTTTTTGTCTTAATTACATACAACCTATTGTTAGCTGTTGCCCAATTTGCATCTCACTCTTGGAGATCCCAGTGCACTACAAGATCTGATTTCTGTGATCCACAAGGTTTTTATTGGCTGATTGCTTTGGAAGTTGAATGTCCGTCCATTCTTCCTAAACCATCTTAGTCCAGAAGCTGTCTGGAAACCCATTCAGCATTGCAGCCACTCCCAGGTTTCTACAGACATACGACTTGTGGATGTGCGTGAGGTTCGTTGGAAATTTAACCCAGGTCATTCACACAGAAAACAAGAAGTCTACAGCTAGCTGACTGCTGTCATCACATATGACCCTCTTTGCCATTTTTTTAAGGAGTAAATCATTTAGCTAAGAAGTTTCTATTCCCAACTGATTTCATATTTCACTAACATAAACTTGAAAAGTTCACTTAAGTTTTTTTTTGACCTCAAGTTTGAATAAACTTGGTGTTAATAATCCTTAAAATCTGTTTTGGCTTTACTGTGGCTTGATTTTATGTGCTAGCATCGTCTTTAATAGCTACCTATTTTGGGTTGTGTTCAATTTTTCCATCCTTTTTCTGGTTGTTGCTACTCTTAGCTGCCACTGAGTTGATTCTGACTCGTGGAACCCCTATGTGACCCCATGTGTGCAGAGTAAAACTGCTCCTGAAGGGTTTTAAGGTTGTAGCCTTTCAGAAGCATAGTGTCATGTATTAATCCTAAAGCTCCTCTGGGTGGGTTTGAACTGTTGACTTTTTATCTAGTAGTTAAGCGTTCAATGATTTACATCATCAGTTTTCCTCTGAAGCACCTTTACTCAGTTGCCTCTTACAATGCTCCATCAATAACATGTTTCCATGCTTTGCTTCAGGGGTAGACATTTGAGAATCTGCAAAGCATGTTATTTCGGTCACACTGATTACTCAGTGATAGGTGTAAGATGCAACTGAGTATATGAAAACAGTGAGGTATTGGCTGGGAAATCTGGGCAAAGGATACTTGTGTTTTTCAGGGGAACTTGAGGCTAAGAACTTGTGAAATTAAAAGTTACCTTTGCAACATCGTGGAGTGAGGCTAGAGTTTTGCAAGGTTGCTGTGTAAGCCATACAATGAAATCAACTAAGTGCAAAACTCAACAGTGAGAAAAACAAATCAGGATCTAATCATTTGAGTTCCTATATCCAGCTATACTGGGAATACCTCAGTTATGTGAGTGAACAAAAAAATTCTGGTACTGCTGACTAAAGCACTTGGCTATTAATCTGAAAGGTTAACAGTTCGAACCCACCAGCTGCTCCATGAGAGGATGATGGGGTAGTTTGCTTCTGTAAAGATTACAGCCTTCAAAACCCTATGGTACAATTTTACATTTTCCTACAGGGTCACTGTGACTGAGAGCAATTGTACGGCAACAAGTTTGGGGTAAGTGGGTGTCATGGATTGAATTGGGTCCTCCAATAAATGGTCTGTATCACTGTGGCTGGGGTGTGATTCTTGGTATATTGTAAATTCTGTCTTTATTTTATTAATGGGGGGGATGCAGAATAGTCTTGCTGGTAAGGCAATTGTATTATGTCTGGAGAGGTTCTCTTGGGAAGAGAGAAGGAGACTTCATATCACCAAGAAAGTAGTTCCAGGAGCAGAGCACATCCTTGGGACCTGAGGCCTGTGTGCAGGAGAAGCATCTTCAACAGGGAAAGATAGAAAGCAAGGACCTTCCTCTGGAGACAGCAGAGAGAGAAAGCATTTCCTTGGAGCTGACACCCTGAATTGGACTGTTACCTTACTTTACTGTGAAGAAATAAATTTCTCTTTGTTAAAGCCATCAACCTGTTACAGCAGCCCTAGATGACTAAGGCAGCCAGTGAGCCAATCACTGCTTACTACACTGAAATCAGGCTATCAGTTAGGATGTGTTTTAATGCAGTTAAAAATACTAATGGAAATGGCTTTTAGAGACATTTTATTGGTTCATGGATCATAGGTTGAATTGTGTCCCTCCCAAATTTATATCATCTTAACTAGGCCATGATTCCTACTGTTGTATAGTCCTCCTCCACTTTATGATCTGATGTAATTGTGTGTTGTAAATCCTAGCCTCTATGCTCGTAGTTTTAGTCACATTTAGAAGTGAGTGTTGGATATGTTAATGGAGCATGATTAGTTTATGTTCATGAGAAAAATATGGAGAAAGAATCTCATGACACTCAGAGGAGAAGGAAGGAGAACGTATTTGTTCAATGGTATTCTTGCTGTGAAATATGGTTTTATCAGTGTCCCTAAGTGGAATCCCTGGGTGGCCTGTACAGTTTAGCAGTTGTCTACTATGTAGAAAACTGACAATTCAAACTCACCTAGAGATGTGTCAGAAGACAAGCATGGTGATCTCCTTCTATAAGATCACAGCCCTCAAACCTCATGATGAAGTTCTATTATGCACACACAACACACATCCACCAGAATTGACTAGACAGCAGCAAGTGGAAACAAAAAAATCCCCAAAATTTGAAAATACCTCTGCCGTCACCATATAAATGTTGTTAAAACTCATCATCAAAATTGATTTGTTTCTTTTTTTTTTTTGGTGGTAATGAATTACTTTGAATCAGATAAAACTCCTGGTGACAAATGCAAAGAAAACATAGGTAGATAGAAATAGAAGACAGAGATAGAGACAGAGACAGAGATAGAGACAGAGATAGTGACAGAGATAGAGATACAAGATTAATGCTTCCTTGTGACAGTTTTTGGATAATCACCAAGGGAAAAATAAAGAAAACTTACAGAATCATAACAGCTTTAGCTGAGATGAAATCTTAAAGTCATAGAAATCATGGTCTAAAATGATTTTTCACTTTATTTATTTTGCCTATAGTATTTCATATGACATTATTTAACCCTCATAACAACTTCATGACTTATGTATTATCTTCATTTTTACACAAGAGAGAACCAAGATTCAAAGAAGCTTAATAACTTGTGCAAAGAAAAGTGGAGAAGATTCTTCTCCATACCTTTTCTTATTCTCTTTCTGCCTTTACAGAAAGTATCACAGATCTTTATATTGCTAACAATCTTTGCCAAACCAGGTACACTTTTTTTTATTATTTCATTATTCGTGCAGGAAGTAGGCAACAATCTAAGCAGAGGGGGAGAAAGTTCAATGACACCTACATGTACAATTGTTGTATATTTGAGAAACCAATTATAATGTTCACAAATATACTTGTAGATGATAAGGTGTCACTCCAGAGTTTAAAGAAAATAACTGGAGATACTGTCATTAAAAGTACTAATATATTGTTTCTGAGCTACCAAAACCACATTAAAAATAACTATATACATACATGGGGAGACAAACAACAATCTTCACTCTGGAATTTTGAGACAAGAGTGAAAGAAAGGAAATACTATGGAAAACTATCTCTACAGACTCTTATTTTGATGCACACATACTGGGTCATACACACATGATAAAGATGAGATCTTTTCAGCTTTTCCCCTGATAAATACTTTGTATAATTCTAGCGTATTTTGCAGCAAGCTTACAAAATGATATTCATGATATAAAAAGGATCCACCTGATAAGTATGTATAAAAATATCATGCTTTCATGACCCGGGTAACCTGGCCACTCAATTTCCTTTTCAGTCTTAAGTCGATTCCTTGAGCTCTGCCTCTACAGACACCTTCTGGTGTATAGATGGATGGTATTAATTTTAGATTAGGAAAACCTGCAAGACTGTCTTGAACTCCGCAAACAAGGTCAGACGTTTGTACCAGCTGCAGCCCTACAGGAAAACACAGGACTATTTATCCTGCCTGCTGTGTTCTCCTGTTTTGTTCTGTCCAGAGATTTTATTTTAAGCAATACTATATTTCTTCAGAGAATGTGATTAAATATTATCCCTACATTCTAGGATTTCTAACTACTAGATAAGAAGAGAGAATGCTGTCATAGCTAGAAACCATCATCAGTCTTGAGTGTAGCTAATATCTAAGGAAGCCTAAGATAATTTGTCAGGATACCACTTAGAGTTCTCTAAGAAGACCTCATTCTAATCAAGATTGTGAACTGGCTGACAGGTCTTTGAACACCTCATAGCTTCCTTTCACTTCTGATTGTCTTGTGATGGTGCTTGCCTTTCCTCCTCCCCATACTATCTTTGAAGGACAAATGCCTGACATCTGCACTACCATCACCTAGTAGAACTAACCAGTACTTGTTAAAGGACAATTATGCATAAAACTCAGTTCTAGGTATTGTAGAAGAATGAGGTGGTTGTTGTTGAAGAGTTTTTAGTTTAGATGAAGAGATGCAAGGTATCAAAAGAAAAGTTTAATAATAGCTTAAGGTAAAATGTTACTTTTGGAGAGTTGTGTGGTGCCTGTCCAGAGATTATAAGGCATCCAGTGAGAAATAGTGGTAGAAAGCAAAGAAAATTTATAACTAGCTTTGTATCCATAATTTCACTGCCATCAGTATGGGAGCTCAAACAGAGAACATTTGGAAATGACTCCAAGGTGTTAGGCTTGTGTAACAGAGTTCATGATGGTATGGTTCACAAAGCTATGAAGTAAACAAATTGAGCTCTTTTTGAAGGAATAACGAATCTCTCAAATACTGCTAAGATGGCATTTGTCCCCTGTTCAGAAAAAGTCCATGACTTTTCTGCTGCATGCTTGCTGAGTTTCGTAGAGCAAAACTATCCCTTTTATTAATGACTGAGCTATGGTCAGAAGACACAAGATTTAAGAAACCAAACTTTCTGTACTTAGGGGTCTCACAATAAACAGAACAAAGTAATGAGACTAAATGAGTTCCTTGAGAAAAGGAATTCTGTGGATCAAGTGAAGGGGAAGTGTCAGGAGACACCCACACACCCAGCTTCTAGAAGGGTAACAGGGGATAAAACTCACAGAAACAAGAGAAAAAACAGATGTGCAGGCTTCTGGGATTCTTTGCATTACGTGACAGAACTTTAGACAGTTAGTTGAGACAGAAGTCTAAACAGACTGGACATAACACTCCTGGAGCAGGACTCTTGTCCTTAGGCTGGGGGACTTCTAGGCTCCTGAGTGGGGAGATGCCAGCCTTTTCTTGGCCTGATGAGAGCTGAGATCTAACAGCAATGTGATACAGCAGAACTTTGACTCAAACTCAGCATTTAATCATGTATTGGCTGAGAGGGTAACAGTTTCCCCCTTCCCTGGAGTATTCAGAGAATTCTAAATTAACACTGCATATTACAGCTGGGTGAGTGGAATCCCTCCAATGGCAAGTGAAGGGTCTAGGGTTCATGTAAGGTAGTTTCAGCTAACTAGTCTGGAAAGAACATTGCTCTAAACCTCCATTTTGGCCTTATACCAGGATTAATTGCTTCACATACTCAATTGCAACCAATTTCTACAAACATTACAGCTATCATAAAAGAAATCAGTAGTGGAAAAGTTAACTCAAACTTTCAAAGGTCAAAATAACAGGAACCTGGTTTCAGAAATGCGCTAAATTTAGGACTCTGAAAAGGAGGAAACATCAGAAGAGATAGAAAGATAATTCATAAGTATGTGGTAAACAGGGTATAAAGGCAAAGACAAAAATGAATTTCAAGTGAAGACATGTCTTTATAATGCTAAACGCTATTAAGCATCCAGGAAAAATAAAGCATTAACAAGAGTGTCAAGATTTTAAAAACAAGGGGAATATTAATAACTCTCTGTCAGTAGAGTTGCGCAGTCAGAAGCCAGATTAAAAGTAGTTAAGAAATAAAGAAGTGATAAAAGAGTAGGAAAAGGGCACTGGAGGATAGGACAATAGATTGAGAGATAAAATATTTTTCAGCAAAGATGTCTTTTCCAACACAAAGACATTCTGAGTAAGTATAAAAAGAGATTCAGAGGGTGGACAAAGTTAACATGGTAGGAAGAAGTTGTACCCTCTGATAAATGCTTTCTAGCTTTGATGTGTTGCTATATTAAAATTAATGTGTACCAACAAAAACTCATGAGACCCTGGGTAGTTCCAAAAATCAAATGTTCATATGGTTCCAGTTGATTAAGAGGTACCTCAAAAGAAAAATCTGGCAATCTATTTGCAAAAGTTCACAGACATGAATGCTATGAAGCACAGTTCTACGTTGAAACACGTTGGGTCACCATTAGAAACAACTGAGCAGCAACAGATTAATGAGCACTTAGACCTAGCAACCATTTTCACTTAATTAAGGCTAATTTTAGAAGGCATATAAATATCTTTAGTGGTAGCTTCCAGTCACCCAGTCAAGCCTGACAAGCTACATTTTGGCTAAGACATTCTTCCATTACCGTTCACACTTCATTTTCAGTCTACAGTTCTTGTATATAAAATAGTTTTATCTCTACAAAAAAAGGTGGGGGGTAGTGGGGGCAGAGTCAAGAAGATATGTAGAGTTAAAATTGGGTTTAAACATACATTATTAAGGGGAATCCTAGAGGTAGCTGCAAACTACAACAAAGAAGTGACATATCAGAACAAGAAACACAATACAGGAGTCTCAACAAACACAAAACCAACACTGGACAGGGTGAAAAACAAACTCATAAAGAAGAATGTCCCAGAACAGAATAGTAAGAGCAACAGAGAAAACGTAAGCACAAAAATAAATACAGCAAGATGACAGCACTAAACACCTATTAATAATTACATTGAAGGTAAATGGACTGAATCCTCCAGTAAAGAGACAATGAGTGACATCCTGGGTCAAAAGACATGACCCGTCTATTCGCTGCTTACAAGAAACTCACCTTAGACTTAAATATATGAACAAACTGAAAATTAAAAGATGGAATAGTGTGTACCAAGCTGACAATAAACAAAGAAGAGCAGGTGTGGCAATATTAATTTCAGATAAAGTAGATTATAGTGTAAAAAAAAAAGCTCAATAAAGACACAGAAGATCTTATTGCGACAATTGACCAACTAGACCATATACAGAACTGTCTATCCATCGTGCTGAGTGAAATTAGTCAGCGGCACAAGAACAAATATGGTATGAGACCGCTACTTTAAGGCTATGAAAACTGACTCACGCACGGAAGAAAAGACTGTACATGGCTGCAAGGGAGGGAATGGAGGGGAAGGAGGAAGGGAGAGGGCTAGTTATAGACTAGATAGTTGACAGAAATTTGGTTGGGTGAAATCAGTGACAGCACACATTAGAAAGAAGATCAGTGTAACTGGACTTCAACATAACTTGAAAACTTTTCCAATCTTAACCCAATAAGTAAGGACAGAGAAGCAGGGGTGGGGGTCCGGGGACCATGCTCTCAGAGGACACTGAGGCCAATTGGTATAATTAGCATATTGCTAAGGCAGTCCTCTCCACCCCACATTGGCGAGTGGCGTCTGGGGTCTTAAAAGCTAGTAAACTGCCATCTGAGGTACACCAATTAGTCCCAACTCATCCGGAACAGATGATCACCAAAGACAAAAATGGCATGGGGGAAAGAGAACGCAGAAGACAGGAAAACCTATGTGAATGGGTGACTACATCAACATACAACCAGAAGAACCAGATGGTGCCCGGCCGTATCCAGTGACAGCTGTGATCAGGCTCACAAAGTTGAGGCTCTATGGCAATACGATAATAAGAAGGGTTGTACCCTGTGAACTCTGCTAAAAGACCACAGTTGATGGTCCAGAAGCTTAGGAGTTCACCTCTGAGTACGGCCCTTAGACCTAAAGCTGCCCCTAATCATAAATCATTACTGAGGTCAACTCTTCTGACAGGAATGGATTGGACTTGGTAGCACAGAGTGACCATATCGTGTGTGCACTTTATGGTTCTATGTATCTATAGGATGTCATCCAACTGGCCTCTTACTAGAGGGAAGTGGAGAGGGTGGAGAAGAGGGGATAGGAGATTGTTAAGAGGATATGACTTTTATAGAACAGAAAGGAGGAGGGTGCTGTTACCAGGCAAGAAGAGCAGTAGGAGCTGCACATACGGGGACATATGAATTTAAATCAGATTGTACACTTTCACTCAATCACAATAAATAAAAAAATAAAAAATAAAAGTTTTATTTCTACCTTGCCCCCCAAAAAAGAAAAGAGAAAACCAGTGCACATCTTTCTGTTCTCCCCCAAGTCCCAGTCAAAAGAAGTATGCTCAGAATCAGAGATGGGTAAACTGGACAGAGATTTCTGTCCCTTCCTAGCCAATTATATTCCTAAATCATATTAGCTACAAAGGAAAGAACTGGGACAAACCGGGTTGATGATTTTGTTGTTTGTTTGTTTTTGTCCTTGCTAGGGTGTCAGCATTTGTAATACTACTGAGAATGTGAATTTTAGATAACAAATGAGGCCACTGAAGCGCAAGAAACTTAAGAAAAATTTCCAGATTACAAGAAAGGTGAATGAAAATACCACAGCTAAATAGCTAGAAAGTTTCTGATTCTTTGCTACCTGGTTAATTTTCTCTATTGATACTAGGTACCTGAAAGCGACTTGCTGAAGGATACAAAAACAGTTTATCAAAGAGTTTGAAAAACGCTTCTTTGTCCCCCCCCCCCATTCTGAATATTTCTACTTGAGGGATTTGCTTTCCTTCCTTAGGATATATATAAATAATGTCATAACAAATAGTTCAAATTAATTGTTAGTGCTGGTCAAAATGATAGCCTAATATCATGCACAGACACTGAATTGAATGCTTTTCCTTCCTTCACTTTTCAAGTTATCATCCAGAAACATACACTGCAGATCAGATGACACACCAAATATTCACTACACTTCATGGTACTGAGCAGAAAGATTTCAGAGTGTTTCCTGATTCCTCTTGAGATGTTAGGTTATACCATTAGAAAGTTTCTTAGCACATAAAAAGGCCATAGGTCTTCATTAGTTTGTAACTGGAGCTCAGACAACACCAGCTAGCACTAATAATAATTGCATTCAGAAAATAGGCATATGGTCTAATTAACGCCATCATTTTTTCCTCAAGAATGAAAGATGCTGGCTTTTTAAAATACATAACCATTCATCCTATGGTAGTCCACCTTGCCAATTTGAAGGTCACAGGCTTCTAGCACGCTAAAGCTGAAACTCAGGAATATATCATGCGACATTCTTTGAGTGGTAAAGATAGTGATTGCTAGAGCCAGATGGGACTGTGTTCATTGTGAAACGCAGGACAAGGAAGATCATATACTCAGTTCCTGCCATCCTGTTGCCCTAAAGAGCTATTCCCTATTAAAATGAATATAAAAACTAAAAAAAAAAAAAAAAAAAGGATTGCTCAAAAGTGTCCAAGCAAGGCATTTTTTAAGAAAGCTGTTTCTATTACAAGGAGAGTCATGATCTAAAAAATTCAAACATCTGCTCTGTTCAACTGATTGCTGCATCCTGCTGGTTTTGCCTCAAAAATATTCTAATCACACTGCCAGTATAGGCCCTCAACACTCCCTACTTGGGTTATTGTAGCAGCTTGCTTACTCCTCATGCTCTGCCTGCCATCTCTGCATGCGTATGCCAGTGTTATTTGTGAATGAATCCTAAAAATCCCTTTATATTTTAGCACTAATACCTGTATTTAGACTAATGTCCTTTCCACACCAATAGCCAGCATCTGCCAAGGCAAAAGATGTCACTTAAGAGAGCCCTAGCATGGTAAAAATGGTTAACATGTTTAGCTGCTAAGCTACAGGCTGATGGTTTGAGTCCATTCAGAGGTGCCTCAGAAGAAAGTCTTGATGATTTACTGCCAAAAAATCAGCCATTAAAAACTCTGTGGAGTAAGTGTTACTCTGATACATGTAGAATCAGCATGAGTCAGAATCGACCTCTATGGCAATGGGTTCCTGGGCTGCTCCTGCTACATCTTCATATGACCATCTTCCTCCTGTCTGTCCCAGTGTCTTTTCTCATTTTTATAAGGATACCGGTACGATTGGATCAGAGCTTTGAAACAGTTCATTCTAGTGTGAGTCTCTCCTGAGAACTTACCTTTGTAACAAATATTCTTATGCAAATTTGCATTTCCATCTCAGTGAATCAGAACTCATATTTAAAAAAAATCTTCGAATAATATTTAGGTTAAATTTCCTAGAAACTTGTTAGAAATGCAAATTGTCATCAAGGGTTCCAACTAGAATGAACCAGTTTGAAGCCTTGAACCAGATTTAGAAGCCCTATTGGAAACCCTGGTGTCACGGAAGCTAAGTCCTACCTCTCCTAACCAAAAAACTGACAGTTCAAATCCACCAGGCACTCCCTGGAAACTCTATGGGGTGGGTCTACTCCATCTGTAGGGTCACTATGAGTCAGAATCAACTCAGAGGCACTGGGTTTGGTTGGATTCTTTTAGTGACACCATTGTTATGTGCTAGTGACTGGCTGCTAATTGAAAGGATGGCAATTCAAACACACACATTGGCTCCTTAAGAGAAGGACAACATAATAAAGATTATACAGCCTTAAAAACATACAAGGCAGTTCTATGTCACCACATGGCTAAGCCAAGTGCCGTCAAGTTGGATCTGACTGTCATCAGAGGGGGTTACTCTATTTCCAAACAAGGACATATATACAATGCAAGTGTTAGGGGTTGGGACTTGAACACATCCTTTCTGGAAGGGGTACAAGTCAATTCAAATGACTTAGTTTAATATTTCATCATGTAACTGAAGTATGTATTTTTCCCTTTCAATGAAAAATATTTCCACTCGTACTCTAAGACCTAGTTCAAATACTGAAAAGAGAATTTTGTAAGATTTTATCTATGGTCACATTTCACCAACTTCATTTTAGCATTTAGTATCTCAAAAAAATCTCTAATTTTTTTTTCCTATTTTCTTTTGTGACTTTAGTAACTACTTAGATAATGTGTCTGTTATGATTACCCGGTACTGCTCTAACAGAAACGACCACAAGCAGAAGGCTTCATGAAGAGAAATTTTATTGACACAGTCCAGTACGCCACAAATCCATTTATAAATTGTAAGTCCATTCAGTAGGAGCATTCATCACAGTCTGGTAGGCTGAGTCCAAATCCAGTGAGAGTATCTTGGCACAGAAACCTCAAGTCCAAAGGACATGCCTGCTCTCGGTCACACTGCTCTCTTGGTAGTATGAGGTTCCCAACCTCCTCACCCCACTTCTCTCCCTTATATCCCACCAGCTTGTAGCTTGAGTCCTGCCTCACTAACACAACTGCAGCCCATTCTCCACCATCAATATCACAGAGGCAGGATTCACAACACACGGGAGGAATGGTACCATACTGGGACTCCCAGCCAAGTCATAACCGCACATACATTTTTGGGAGGGACACAACTCAATCCATAATAGTAGCTATTAACAAATTTCTGGCTCTAAAGAAACCATTCTAATACTTAGACCCTTACAAAGTGATTACACAACATACATCTCTGTCAGGCACGTACAACTGAACATTATGCCATGTGACTGTGATTCTGCAGTACCATTCCCAGTGACATCCCTTTGTTCATCCAGTTAATGCTATTCTGGGATATGTCATCTGACAATCAAAATGTCATATTCTAGGCAGTTAGAACACACTTCTGTTGTAGCATAATTATTAAAAAATAAATAATTCCTCTGACAATTTTTTTTAATTTTTATTTAACATAACTGAGTGAAAATGTACATCCACATATAAATTTACATATCCCCCTATACGCAGCTTCCACTGCTCTTCCTGTCCGGTGACAGCACACTATTCCTCTCTGCTCCGTACATGTTTCATCCTCCCAACAGTCTCCTTTCCCCTCCTGTCCGTCCACTCCCCTTCCTCCAGCCAGAGGTCAGCAAGATGATATCCTATAGATGTATAGAATCATAAAGTGCTTCCAATATATGGTCACTCTGCCTTGCCAAGTCCAATCCATTCCTGTCCAAAGAGTGGATCTTTGTTACAATTTATGGGAAAGGGCAGCATCGGGGCAGGGGGCCATGCTCTCAGAGGAACTCCCAAACCGCTGGACCATCAATTGAGGCCTTTTAGTGGAGATCTCATGATACACCTCTTTATTCTTGTGTTGCCAGTGAGACTCCTCTCTGTGAGCTCCATCGTGGCTATCACTGGTGGTGGCCGGGCACCATCCAGTTCTTCCGGTCCCAAGTCGATGTAGGCACACACTCTTGTGGGTCTCTTCGTCTTCTCGGTTGTCTTTACCGCATGTCATTTTGGTCCTCAGTGAGCATCCATTCCTGTTGAGTTGTGACCATTTGCTGTGTCCTCGGATGGCAGCTTGGCAGCTTTTAAGACCCCAGACGCCACTCACCAATGTGGGGTGCAGAGAGCTCTCTTAGCAAAACGCTAGTTGTGCCAATTGGCCTGGAATTCGCGTAAGAGCATGGTCCCCCGCCCCCCGCCCCAGCTACACTATCCTTGCAGTATTGAGTTAAGATGGAAGGAGTACTCAAGTTATGCTGAAGTCCACTTAATGTTGTTCTTGTTTCTAATGTGTGCTGTCACCGCTTTCTCCCAACTAGATTTCTAGTAACTATGTAAACTAAACCCTCCCCCCCTCAGCATTCCTCCCTCCCCTCCTTTGCAGCTGTCAAAGAGTCTTTTCTTCTATACACAAATCTGTTTTTGAGATCTTATCGTAGAGGTCTCATACAGTATTTGTCCTTTTATCGCTGACTACTTTCACTCAACATAATGTCTTCCAGTTGAAACCAAGTTAGGAGATGTTTCCTGGAATCATCGTTATTCTTTATCATTGCGTAGTGCTCCATTGAGTATGTGTACCACAGTTTACCTATCCATTCTTCTATTGTTGGGCATCTGGGTTGATTCCACATTTTTGCTATTGTGGACTGTGCCGCAATAAACATTCTGGTGCATGTGTCTATTGGTGTGAAAGGCCTTGACTCTGTAGGATATATTCCAAGTAGTGGAATTACTGGGTCAAATGGTATATCAATATCCATTTTTTTAAGGAAGCGCCAGATTGCCTTCCAAAGAGGCTGGACCATTTTGCAACCCCACCAACAGTGCAGGAGGGTTCCACTTTCTCCACAGCCTTTCCAGCATTTGTTGTTTTGTGTTTTCTGGATCATGGCCAATCTTGTCAGAGTGAGATGGTATCTCATTGTTGTCTTGATTTGAATTTCTTTAATAACTAAAGATCTTGAACATGTCCGCATGTGTTTTTTGGCTGCCTGGATCTCCTTTTTAGTGAAGGGTCTATCCATCTCCTTTGCCCATCATTTAATTGGATGGTTTATCTTCTTCTTATTGATATTTTGTAGTATCTTATAGATTATGGAGATCAGGCGTCGGTCTGACATAGAGTTGTCAAATATTTTTTCCCATTCTGTGGGTGTTCTTTTAATTCTATTAATAAAGTCTTTGGATGAGCAAAAGTGTTTGATTCTTAATAGTTCCATTTATCTATTTTCTCTTCTGTTGATTGAATTTTCTTTGACAGATTTTGGAGTCTGTCCTCATTGTGTATTAAAACTTCCATTGTTGTTCCTACCTTTTCTTGGATGAGCTTTATCGTTTTAGGTTTGATATTTAGGTCTTTTATCCAGTTGGAGTTGGTTTTGGTATAAGGTGTAAGATAGGGATCTTGATTCAGTTTATTGCAGATGGATAACCAATTTTGCCAGCACCATTTGTTGAAGATACTGTTTTTACCCCAGTTTAATGTCTTAGGGCCTTTGTCGAATATCAACTGTTCATAGGCAGATGGTGTCATCTCTGGGGTCTCAATTCTGTTCCATTGATCGATCTGTCTGTTCTTGTACCAGTACCAGGCTGTTTTGACCACTGTGGCAGTGTAGTATGTTCTAAGGTCGGGTAATGAGAGGCCTCCCAGTGTCTTCTTCTTCTTTAGTAGTACCTTACTTATCTGGGGCTTCTTCCCTTTCCAAACAAAATTGGTGATTTGTTTCTCCATCTCATTAAAAAATGATGCTCGAACTTGTATTGGGATTGCATTATATAAATAAATTGCTTTGGGTAAAATAGACATTTTCACAATGTTAAGTCTTCCTATCCATGAGCAGGGTAGGTTTTTCCATTTATCTAAGTCTCTCTTAGTTTCTTGTAGTAAGGGCTTGTAGTTCTCTTTGTAAAGGTCTGTTGTTTCTCTGGTTAGATTAATTCCTAAGTACTTTATCTTCTTAGGGGCTATCGTAAATGATATTGATTTAATAATTTCCTCCTTAACAGTCTCGTTGATGGTATAAAGGAAACCTACTGATTTACTTATATTTTCTTGTATCCTGAGACTTTGCTGAACTCTTCTATCAGTTTGAGTAGCTTACTTATAGATTCCTTGGGGTTCTCTGCATATACAATCATATCATCTGCGAACAGGGAGATTTTAACTTCCTCTTTGCCGATGCAGATGCCCTTTATTTCTTCGTCTTGTCGAATTGCTTTGGCTAGAACTTCTAGCACAATGTTGAATAGGAGAGGTGACAGTGGGCATCCTTGTCTAGTTTCTGATCTCAGGGGAAAGTCTTTCAGTCTCTCTCCATTCAGGATGATGTGGGCAATTGGCTTTGTATAAATGGCCCTTATTGTTTGAGGAATTTGCCGCCCATGCCCATTTTGCTAAGAGTTTTTAGCATGAATGGGTGTTGGACTTTATCAAATGCCTTTTCGGCGCCTCTGACAATTTTTAATTGAAATGTGTCACCTGCTGAAGCCTGTGACTGTGTATCTTGAAACCTTCCTGTTGTGTCAGGTTATAATAAATTTTTTATAACTACATTAAGTAAATATAAAAGCCAGTTGATTGAGTAAGTCTATTGGGTTGTCTAATTCTGTAATTTTCTTGTTAATCTACTGAATTTCAGATCACTTTTGCTGAAGAATTTCTTGCATCCTGTTTAATTTGTCATTATGCTCTGCTGCACTTTTCTGGATCTCTTTCCTGATTTCTGGAAGAGTTTCAAATGTTAATCTTTTGTATTCTGCCTCTGACAATTCCAGGAAGTTCTCTTCATTTGAAAAATTTTTTGATTCTTTGTTTTGGGAGCTTTCTGAAGTCATCTTAGTCTGTCTCTGTAAGTGTTTTGATACTGACTGCTTTCTCTAAGCCGTTAGTAAGTTGCTGTAATTTACTTTTACTTACTTACTGTGTTTAAACTTGTTATTATTATTTCATCTTATTTTTAAATGTCCACATAGTTTGGTCACATGAACTAGTTTGATTATAGTACCTTAGAGATTCTAATGTCCTATCACCAGGGGGTTAAGGCTATTACTAGGCACGTGGACTCAGAGGTCTGTTTACTTTCCTTGTGTGTATTCATCTTAGGTTCCCAGGTAGTCAGTTGCCAAGGGTGTGTTGTCAGCCGATCCCTACAGTGCTACCTGGTCAAAGATGATTGGTATAGGCACAAATAGCTTGTTGAACATACTCAGAAAGGTAAGGTGCACACTTCCATGTCCTGCTTTGGTAGGCACCCAGGCAAAGGACCTATTTCTGCCTTGAGTTCCTGTTTTAGAGGAACAGGCAGTTTTTTTTTTTTTATTTTTGTTTTAGTTTTCCCTGTTTGTTTAATTGTTTCCTCTCCATGTCTGAGAGAATAGCTCAGGATGCACATAAAGATTCCTACTTCTGGTGGAGATAACGTGTCAGAATTTGGCACCCTTCACACTGCAGAGAATGGAGAAGGAATTACTTGGGAAAGGGAGAGAGGTTTAGCCTGAGTTAGTTTTAAATCCACACGTGGGAGTTGAGATATAAGTCACTTAGATTTTGACCATCAAATGTTACCACTCTTTGCATGATGCATGAGTGACACGCTTAGTTTCATCCACTGAGGAAGACACTGTTCAAATACTGCCACTTGGTTCAACCTGCTAGCAGTTGTGGATCCTCCTGAGGAGTAGAGACTCCTGCCTGGTCAGGTCTGGTCAGTCCCAGGTACTTCTGTAACTAGTCCCCCTTTTTGTTGCTCAGTCTGATTTCTCAGTTTTCCCTTTGATGTTCAGGATTCCTAGAATGTCACATATAATTCATTCATTTGTAATTTTGGATCTTTGTTGTTAGAGGGATCACAGGAAGCATCTGACTCCTGTGCCATCTTAGCCCCACCTCTGTGCAACAAGTCTTTATTGATGAAAACATAATGCAATGTGTACTTTATTTGGTGCAACTTGTCCTATCCAACTTTCTACATTTTTTGAGCCCTGGTGGTACAGTGGTTAAGAATTTCATCGCTAACCAAAATGTCAGCCATTCAAATCCAAGCACAGAGGCACTTCTACTCTTTCCTATAGGGTTGATGGGAATTGGAATTTGACTCAACAGCAACAGGTTTGAGTTTTTTATTATTCTTATTATTACTACCATATATAATTTTATAATTGTGGTTTCAAAGAAGAGCTTTGCAAGACTTGCATAGCTTATAGATATTTTTGGCCAATAACATAAGAAGAAAATTGTATTGTCAATATTAAGGTAAATACAAAAAAAAATACACTCAAAATCTTAGCTTATAGATGTAAGATCTGGCCCTTTGAGGTCCCATTCCTCATAACATGAGTTGGGTGAGGCCCAATTTAGATAGAGTTGTTACGACGTTTATCACAGTCTCCACACTTTCCTATTTACCCTTATCATCACATCTATCTTCTTTCATTAATTTGTATCATATATCTGACATCTTGAAGAATTTGAGTTGATAACTATCAGTTCAGAAAAGAAGTACGTGACTGAATTATGGAAAACACACACAAAATGCTTCACTTTGTTCTTTTTTTCTATTTAACCAATGTGTCTGAGCTATTATCATTCTAAATAATGAGAATACAGAGATTGCATGAACCACCAAAGACCTCACATGATAGAAGGGAGAAGCAGACAGTAAGCAAGTAAATGTAAAAATAAGTAGATACTTTCTGATAACTCTAAGATCTAACAAGAGAATGAGAAAAATATGAAGAGAGACAGACTGTTAGAATTTTGGAGTGGGATCCTGGGGATTATATTATCAGAGAAGCCTGTCTGGGGAGAAGCCATTGGAAACGAGAGCTGAATGAAAACTGGGAGTCATCTATTCCAAAATCTGAGCAAAGATTATTTCAGCCAAAGACAATGACAAATGCAAATAACAGGCAGAAAAATGAGTTTGGAATGTTTGAGGAAAGGTGAGATGAATGGCACGGCTGCAGCACAGGGAGCCAGAGGAACAGCAATGTCTGAAGGGATTGGCAAAGTGGGTAGGGATCGTATGGCTAAGGCTCTGCGGGCCACAACCACCTAAGAATTCTTCCAGTTTCACTGAGACTATAAAATGTGAAAAACAGCCCCCAAAATCTTCTTTCCCCTTTGTTTCCATGCAATCTTAATTTCTTTAAAAAAAGACTAATGTTTTATGTGTGAAATGGGTATTTAATAATACAGGCTGACCAAATACTTTAACTAAGGTAGGAACATGATAAGCACATGGTCTTAAGAGACTTTAGGTGCTCTGTTGTTTTTGTTCACAGTCTTCTTCCATTTTGTTTTCTTCAACAGATACTGATGGCTATTCAGTTTATGAATCTCAAGAAATAGACAGATTGATACTCAATTCTTAATTGCATACCAGAAGTAGATATGTTAAGCATGTATTCCATTCAAGTATCAGGGCAGAAACTGAAAACTCTATTCTCTGGATATGAATGATGTGAGGGAAATTGAGCATTCTCTCATTGATGTGAAACCACACACAATAACAAATTCAAATGGCAGACAACACACTTACGTACACTTTCTTCTAAAACTAAGGTTTGCATATAGTATTGGAAAATATACTATTTCCCAACAGCAATTTATGGTTATTAAATATGAGCATTTTCTTGACCAACCTCAACAAGTCAATTTAGATTTTTTGCAGTCAAAAAAAAAAAAAAAAAAAGGAGCAGGGGATTAAACAAAGCATTGAATCTTGGCTTGTGCCTTGTGCAGGGAGCACATACGTAGGAGGACAACCATTCTTAATTAAGGAAACACTACACTATGTCACAAATAATCAGAGCTGAGCTTTTTGAAATTTTCTCTCATATGCCAGTGCAATATTAAACCAGCATCAAATTTTCTGCATTCTGCATAATGCTCTGGTAATTAACCTTATAAACTTACTTTCTGAACAACTCTTGTAGTTGATAAATGCAGTTAAGGGCAAAATCCAGCAAGGTTATTTAATAACAATCAGAGCATCCCGAATGAAAAATAACCCACGTCCTTCTGAAATAAGATATGAATAGACTTTACCCTTGAAATTAATGTTGCTGCATTTTGCACGAGGATGAGATATTTTTCATTTAAAGCCCATGTGTTAATTTTCCTTCATAGATAAGCCAAAAACCTTGACTGTCGTCAGACCTTTGACATCTCCTTCTGTTTCAGTCTTGGGCCTCTGCCAACTGACAGCTATTGTGTATTTGGACTTTCACTCTCGAGTTGGGGAATATTCACCAGAAACATTAATTTTGTATTCAATCAAGTCTAGGTTAAAAGTCTAGATTAAAGGAAGCCACACAAAAACCTAATGCTACTCCTATTAATAAAGCTATACCAAATACTTATCTGCAAAGTATCGAACCTCAAAAGTCTGCTTTAGGGAAGGTAAAGACAAAAGTATTGTAGGGAAATGGTGGTGAAGACACAGCAATACCAAACGGTGACATTTTGCAATGATCCTCCCAAATCACAGTACTTTGGAACCTCTAAATAAGAGACTACTGATTAGGACACGTGTGTTAAGAGTATAACTCTGCGTCTGGTAAGAGGCGCGACCTTAAGAATCTCACTCAGCTTCTCCGAACCATAATGTCTTTATCGTTACAAAGTAAAGACGGACCTTGAACACTCTACGGCCCTTTCAAAAACTAAAACTTGCATGACTTTGAGAAGATCCTGTTTTTTGTTGCTTTTTTTAAAATGTAACTTAGAGTTTGTGTGCAAGTGTGCATGTCTGTCTGTGTGTCTGTCTGTGTGTGTGTGTGCATGCAGGTCATTGTTTAGCTTACTTTCTGGCTTTAAGCATCTTTTGGTAGCTTGGTACTACCCATATGACAGCACAAAACCATACACAATCAGGTTGTGTCACGTTTAGACATCTCTCCCACTTTTTGCTGTGAATCTTCACCTTGCATTCCAGGATACTGAACTAATTGTGTTTTCCTAACCAAGCTATTCTAGTTCCTTGTGTTGGCAATATATCCTTTTTCGCTGTATACATTTACCTGCAAAAAGTTTTTATAGTCAAAAGTCTAGTTTAGGCAAGACCATTTTGCAAAGGCTATCTTGTCTCAAAATAGTTAATAATTCCCACCTTTGTACCACTAGCCTACACCTCTGTTCTATCATATTTGATTTTCCAAGAAACAAGGTTTATGTTTATTCTGTCTTACACCCTCAATACCTGGCACTGCGTCTTATACATGTGAGTTGCTCAGTAAGTATGGATTAAGTTAAAAATCTTCAACTTCTCAATTTTCAATGAACATATTTTACATACACTCACTTTTATATCCACTTTAATGAACAAGTTAAAGAATGTATATTGGATTTGTATTGGTCTGTTTAGTAAAACAATTTAAAATAATTACTATCTGATTGTTCAGTATCAACCATTAGTCATTAATAACAAACAAACAAAAAACTGTTGCCATCAAATCAATTCTGACTCATAGCAAACTACAGGAAAGAGTAGAAATGCCCTATGTGCGTTTCTAAGGTGCACCACCTTTTGATTAGAATCCAAGGTCTTAGCCACTGTGCAACCAGGGATCCTTTAGAATCCCATTTATACATAAATGTATAAATGATTTTCAACAAAGATGCTAGGTGAATAATTGAGTGGTGAAAAGATATCTTTTCAACAAATAGTGATAGAACAATTAGGTAGTTTTATGCTGCAATAAAAAATGAAATTTGATCTATAACATATACTGTATCTAAAATCAACTTAAAATAGAGATAAAATTCAAATTTTAAACCTAAACTAACAAAACCTGTAGAGGAAATATAGGAAATAAAGATTGTGGCCTTGGATTAGACAAAGATTTCTTAGCTATGACACCAAAACCACAGTCCATTAAAAAAAAAAAAAAAGATAAATTAGATATCACCGAATTCAGAATTTCTGATCTTGAAAAGCTACTGTTAAGATAAAGAAAAGAAAAACTACAGATCAGAAAAATTGAAAATAACAAATTTGGCAAACTATTAATATTCATGTCAAGAATATATTTGAAAAATCTCCAAATTCAATAGTAGGCAGATAGCCCTCAAAAAAGTACTCAAAAAGTTTGAATGCATTACCAAAGAGGTATACAAATTGTTTTCCAAAAAAAAACATAATAACATTCAATTGTGCTGTTATGGGTGCTACACTGGAAACTAAAACAATCAGTTAAAAGAAAAAAACTGCTTATTTGACACTGTGTAAGACTAACAAATAGAGTCAGATTTCAGATAAATAGAGTCAGATACCAGTCTAACTGGTATCCAGTGAAGAAAATTTCAGTGTTATACTGTTAGAGTAAACCAGAAATTATTTTTAGTTTCTCTGAATTAAATACGTATATATAATTCCTCTGTGGCAGACCAAGACAATTTTTAACTATTCCAATTTTATCAAAATTTTCTGAGGTGGGAGCGCTAAGATGGTGGAGTATTCAGATGTTTCCTGTAATTCCTGTTACAACAAAGACTCCAAAAATAAATTAATGAGTTACATATGACATTCTAGGACCCTGGAACATCAAAGGCAGAGAAGAGAAATTGGACTGAGTGACAAGGAAGCAAGACAAGGTCCAGAAGTGCTGAAGCATGGCCAGGCCTGAACCAGCGGAAGTTGGCACTCTGATGGCAGGTGGGCTGCAGCAAACATGATGAGAGGACCAGTGGCATTTAGAAAGCATTTTCCTCATCAGGAGATACCAAGCCGTGGAGAGTCTACTACCTTCAGAATGAGTGCAAAATGATATTAGATTGTCAAAAGTTAAGTAGCTTGCATCTAATCTGCTGCACAGATATAAACTTTCCCTCAGGTTAAACATCTCTCTTTTTTACCTGTCCTTCCCCCACCACCTCTTTGTACTGCACCCCAGTGATTTCTAGAAACTAACATATATATGCCCTGGGCCAGAAGTGGGACCCCTTACACAGTCTGAGACATTTTTTCAGCCTTGGAGATGGAACATATTAAGAAATAGGGGAAAAAATAATCTGCCAGATCTCCTAAGCCAGGAATTCAGGGAAGAAACAGTTCTTTTTCCTAGGGGTAAGCGTAAGATGTCAATGGAATTGAGTGTCTTTCACCCCTGCATAGACCTGTGTGGCCCCCTACAGTAGCACAAACCTTCATTAGTGCAGTATAATAGGGAATACATAGCTGAAACCTAATTTCACTATGTCAGCTATATGGAAGAGAGATAGACTCCTGATATTTGACACCCCTCTTCTTAGAAAACAGGGTTCTCACTTACCCTCAGTAGGAGCCAGAGGGCTTGTGATTTCATTCATTTCACCTAATCACCTGTGATACGGGTCCAAGAATAAGTGGTTTCTCCCAGTCCATGAAGCCAACAGTAGTGGGCAATCATAGTTCAGCTGAAAAATGTATCATCCATGCACTTTAAGAAAACCTTGGTGGCTAGTGGTTAAGTCCTATGTCTGTTTAACAAAAAGTTGGCAGTTTGAATCTGCCATGTGCTCCTTGAAAACTCTACGGGGCAGTTCTACTCTGACCTTACAGAGTCACTGCAAGTCGAAATTGACTCATTGACAGTGGGTTTGGTTTTTAGGTTTATGCACTTTAAGGAACAGAGACATGCTTTCCTCATATACATTCAGGTAGTTGTCAGGCCTCTGCCTGTCAGAGTGCGTGAACCAGATAGCTATGCCTACATCAATCATCCCTGACCAATAGGATTGTAAGGGGGAGCTTACTTGGTGATTGACTAACTAGATATCTGAGCTGAATCTAAATGAGAAAAGTAAAGAGACTCTTGGGCTTACATACCTAGCAACACCTCTAACCACCTAGTGACAGGATTTTAGAGCTTCAAAGACATGAGCAATCAAACTAGCTCACATGACCAGCCAATTTGAGCATTTCAAAACAAAACAAAATGAAACAAGAAGCTAGAAGACAGTAAGCAAACATAAAATAAACACAACTTACTGTTGGTTTGGAATAAATAGATAATACCAAATCACATAAAGTGGCAGACTGTGATGTCCTCAGAAATCTCCCGAAACAAAGAATCAGGAAATTTTCCAAAAGAAGAAAACTACCTGGAATTATCAGATGTAGAATACATAAGATTAACATTTATAACTCTTCAAGAAATCAGGAAGGAAATCACACAAAATGCAGCATCGCATAATGATGATGTGAACAGGCTCCAAGAACATTCAAATTTCAGAAGGTTAACAAAAAATTTCAGAATTAGACAACTCAATTGAAAGTCAAAGGAGCAGAATTAAGGCAACAGAAATCAGAATTAGTAAGACTGAAGATAAAGTACTTGAAATTAACACATTTGGAGAAAAATCAGATGTAAGTATTTTAAAAAAATCAAAGTAACACTAAGAATTATGTGGAACTAATTCTTTTTTTATTATGACTGAGTGAAAATGTGCATTTCAGGTTTTGGATGCACTTTATGGTTCTTTGCATCTGTAGGATATCATCCTGCTGACCTCTAGCTGTAAGAAGGAGAGTTGGTGGAGAGGAGGGGAAAGGAGACTGTTGCGAGAATTCTGTGGAACTAATTCTTAAGGAACTAATGTATAGGTCATTGGATTGATAATTCAAAGGAACTAATGTATGCATCATTGGAATATGAAAAAGGGGGAATAACTGAAAATATGCAGAAAACTCTTGAAGATTTGTTGATAGAAAACTTCCCTGACATCATGAAGAATGAGAAGATATCTATCCAAGATGATCATTGAACTCCACACAAGATAGCTTCCAAAAGAAAGCCACCAAGGCATATTATAATCAAACTTGCCAAAATAAAAGAAATTTAAAAACAGTCAAGGATAAACAAAAATAACAATAATCTACAAAGAAGAATCAGTAAGACTAAGCCCAGACTACTCAGCAGAAACCAAATAAGCAAGAAGGCTATAGGAACATTATGGATAGCTTGATGGGGGGTGTGGGGGGAGGGTTGGGAGACAACCTAGAACATATATCCCTCAAGACTGTCTCTCAAACATGATAAGAGAAATTAGGACATTTCCAGACGAGCAGAAGTTTAGGGCATGTGTAAAAACCAAACCTAAACTACAAGAAATACTAAGAGGTGTACTTCAATTAGAAAATCAATAACATTAGATAACAACCTAGGTTAGGATGTAGAAAGAGCAACCAGATATCAACCTAGATAAGGAAATTACAAAACTAAAGTCAAAACACTGAAAATGGGATCCAGAGAAATTATTATGTAAAAGACAATGTAGTAACACAAACAAACAAACAGGGAGAGAGAGAGAAAGAAAAAAAGTGTAGTGATATGTGTTTCATATGAAGAGGATGTCATGGTGATATAGAGAAATAAAAAATGGCTTACGTTTTTAAAGAATGTGGATAAATGTTATGATAACCACAAAGGAAACTATCAGTCCTACACATCAAAATGAAAATATAGTCTCAGCAAATGCAAAACCAACAACAATGAAAATACATACAGAAAAATGACTCAGCACAGACAATAAGGTGGAAAAAAGAAACTGTCAACAATGCACTAAGAAAGCACTAAAACGAGAGCACCAAACTCATTCTGTCAATAATTATGTTGAATGTAAATGGATTAATTGTAGCAATAAAGAGACAGAAAGTGGTAGTATAGATTTTTTAAAAAACACAATCTCTGTATATGCTACCTAGAAGAGACATTTCTTAGACTTACAGACACTAACAAACTAAAACTCAAAGGGTGAAAAAACTCAAGCTAACAGCATTCCATAAAGAATAGTAGTGAAAATAGTAATTTCTGATAAAGTAGACTTCACGTAGAATTTACTACAATGGATAAGGAAGAGACATTACACAATAATTAAAAGATCATTACAATAATGTAATATTTAATTACATTAAATATTAATGTACCTACGAGAGGGTCGGCTCCAACTCGACGGCACTTGGCTTGGCTATGAGAGGGCTCCTAAATACATAAAACAAGTTCTAACGGCATTGAACACAGAAGTAGTGCAACAATAATAAGGAGAAGACTTCTAATATGTCACTTTTATTAAAGAACAGAACATTCAGGAAGAAATTCAATAAAGACATGGAAGATCTAAATGCCACAGCCAACATATACAGAACAATCTATGCAAGAGCAGCCAAGTACTCTTGCTTTTCCAATGCACATGTAACATTCTCCAGAATAGAACACATATTATGCTACAAAATCAATCTTAAAAACATCCAAAAGATTGAAGTTTTGCAAAGCATCTTCAGACCATAAAGCAATAAAAATTGAAATTAATAGCAGAAAAAACAAGGACAAAATCAAATACGTGGAAACTGAACATCTTGCTCAAAAATGCCCGGGTTGTAGGAGAAATCAGACAGACTAAAGACACTCACAGACATGAATGAGAATGAAAGCCCTACCAATCTTTGATACACAGCAAAAGCAGCACTTTTCCTTTCACACATTAGTGTCAAATATGCTTAGCAAAATAGGAATAGAAGTGAAACACCTCAACAAAAAAGGGTATTTATGCAAAACCAACAGCCAACACCATCCTAAAGGGAGAGAATCTGAAAGTAAGACCCTTGAGAACAGGAATCAGACAACGATGCCCTTTAACATCACTTTTATTCAACTTTGGACTAAGTATTCAACATTGTGCAATTCCTATCTAAGTTGAAATGACATTTTTTTACTGAGATTAGTAAACTAATCACCAACCTGACATGAAAAAGGAAGAAGTATTGGTTAAGTAAAGTATTATTGGAGAGCAATAACAAAGAGGGAGGCCTCAGGCTACCTGACTGCAGAATATAAAACATGATTAACAATGTGAAGACACAAGAAGAGAAAATAGATAACTGTTAAAAAAAAAAACAAAAAAAACTGTTGCTGCTGAGTCAGTTCTCACTCATAGCAGCCCTCGTAAGGAAGACTAGAACTGTCCCACAGAGTTTCCAAGGAGCTCCTGTGGAATTGAACTGTCAACGTTTGGTTAGTACCTTTAGCTCTTAATCACTAAGCCACCAGGTTTTCCATATATAATTGGGAAATGCTGAAAAATCAAACACTTAAAATGTTCATTAAAAGACTTCCACAGTCTGCTTAAAAATATTTGGCTGCAACAAGTCTGGTCAGTGTCTCATCTCTAAAGTAGACAGGGTACTTGAAAATCCCAACAGCAAAAAGACAAATAACTCAATTAAAAAATGGACACAGAATTAGAACAGTCACCTCACCAAAAGGATATTCAGGTGGCTGACAGGCATGAGGGAATGCTCATGATCATCAGCTGTTAGAGAAATGCAAATCAAAACTACAATGAGACGCTATCTCACCCCAATAAGGTCGGCATTAATCCAAAAAACACAAAATAATACATACTGGAGAGGGTGTGGAGAGACAGGAATATTTATATACTGCTGGGGGGAATGCGAAATGGTACAACCATTGTGGAAGTTGATTTCTTGTTTCCTTCAAAAGCTAGAAGAAAAATATCATGTGATCCAATAATCCTACTCTTTGGAATATATTCTAGAGAAATGAGAGTTACCACACAAATAGGTACATTCACATTATTGTTCACCACAGTACTGCCCACAGTAGCAAAAATGTGGAATCAATCTAGATACCCATCAACAGATGAGTGGCTAAACACGTTATGGTATATTCTCACAATGAAATAATATTCAATGACAAAGAACAATGATTAATTTGGGAAACGTAATACTGAAGAATCTGGAAGGCAATATGCTGAGTGAAAATAAATCAGTTGTAAAAGCACAAACATTGTATGAGACAATTAGTATAAGGTTTCGAGAAAAGGTTTAAACACAGAAGAAAATAGTATTTGATGGTTAGGAGGGGAGGGAGGAAGGGAGATATTATTCACTAATTAGATAGCGAATTAAGATTTTTTTTTAGTTTGTTTTATTATGATTAATAAAACTTTGCAATCCAAGTCAGTTTTGTATACTGGCCTCTCTACAACTCTATCTACCCTCCTCACTCTGTGACAGTACACTTTACTTCCAGTATTCACTCAGCTAACCCTTGTCCCCTCCTTTCCACCCTCTTCTCTCACCTCTAGAAAGAAACCAATAGGACAACCACACACACACACGCACACACACACATGCATGTAAATATACAAAAAACACTAAAATACACAAGCCACTTGAATCACTGTGCATTCCAGTGCACAGTCAGCTCTTTGTCTGAAGTGCTGGCTTCAGTACTGTTTCAGCCCTGGGCTAGCAGCAAGTCTATGGGCCATGCTCTCAAGAGAGCTTCTGGGCTCTCAGACCATCAATTCTGGTCTTTTAATAATAGAATTCTTCATCTTCCAATGTCTTCTATTCTTGATACATCAGGCATTCTACATTATGTGGTGGCCTGGCACCATTTAACTCTTTTTGTCTCATGCTGATGTAATCTCCCAGCGATGGGTCCTTCTGGCTCCTAGACTCATTTTTCCTCATGTCTTTGATGTTCTCGGTTGTCATCTCTTCCAGGTGGGCTGGAACCAAGGGATGTTCCTCAGATGACAGCTCACTGGCTTTTAAGCTGCAGCACCACTCACCAGTATGGGGTGCAGAGACTCCCTTAGCAAAAGGCTAGTTGTGTCAGTTAACTCTGATATCCCCTCAGAAAACAGTCACCAGACTCCTGTCCCTGCTATTTTGTCCTTTGGAATGTGGGGTTGAATTTTCAACACAGTTTATGTTGTAGTCCAGTTATGCTGACCTGGTTTCTGCTGCTTGCTGCTACACTTTCCACCTAACTGAATTCCTGTCAACTACCTAATCTACGAATAATCCTCTCCCTCCTTCCCCACCCTTGTAGCCATCAAAGAGTATTTTCTTCTATGCAGAAGTCCTTATAATAATGATCTCATACAATATTTGCCCTTATTTAAGTCCTTATAATAGTGGCCTCATACAGTATTTGTCCTTTTGCCGCTGACTAACTTCACTCAGCATAATGCTTTCCAGTTGACTCCAGGGTATGGGATATGTCCTAAAATCATCATTCTTATCATTGCACAGTGTTCCATTGTGTATGTATACCACAGTTTATCCATTCATCTGTTGATGGCACCTAGTTGATTCCATCTTTTTGCTATTGTGAACAGTGCTGAAATAAAATTTCACATGCATGTATCTGTGTGACAGTCCTTATTTCTGTAGGATATATTCCAAGCAGTAGAATTACTAGATCATACAGTATTTGCATTTCTAGCTTTTTAAGAAAGTAGCAAAGTACTTTCCAAAGAGGTTGTACCATTTTACATTCCCACCAGCAGTGTAGAAGAATTCCAGTCTTTCCAAAGCCTCTCCAGCGTTTGCCGTTTTGTGGTTTTTAGATGATCAGCAAACTTGTTGGGGTGAGATGTTGTGGTACCTCACTGTAGTTTTTTATTTTTATTTTTATTTATTTTATTTTTTTATTTAATATGACTGAGAGAAAATGTACATTCCCATATAAATTCATATGCCCACCTATATTCAGCTTCCATTGCTCTCCCTGCCCGGTGACAGCACACTATTCCTCCCTGCTCCATACTTGTCTCATCCTCCCTACAGTCTCCTTTCCCCTCCTCTCCACCCACTCTCCTTCCTCCAACCAGAGGTCAGCAGGATGATGTCCTATAGATGCATAGAACCACAAAGTGCATACAATAGATGGTCACTCTGCATTGCTAAGTCCAATCCATTTGTTTCCAAAGAGTGGATCTTTGTTATGATTTATGGGCAAGGGCAGCATCAGGGCCAGGGGCCATGCTCCCAGGGGAACCCTGAAACTGCTGGACCATCAACCGAGGTCTTTTAGTGGAGATCTCAGGATGCACCCGTTATTCTTGTGTTGCCAGTGAGACTCAACTTAGTGAGCTCCATCATGCCATTGTAGTTTTGATTTGAATTTCTCTAATAGATAATGATGATGAGAATTTCCTTACGTGTCTTTTGGCTGCCAGGATGTATTGTTTAGTGAAGTGTCTGTCCATACGCTTTGTCCATTGTTTAACTGATGTATTTGTCTTTTGTTGATGTTTTGAAGCACCTTGCAGCTTACAGAAATTAGATGTCGATCCAACACTTATTTGCCAAATATTTTTTTCCCATTCTGTAGTCAGTCTTCTTACTCTCTTGATGAAGTCTTTGCATAAGCATGAGTGTTTGACTTTTAGTAGTTCCCATTTATCTAATTTCTTTTCTGTTTTTGGTACACTTTTAGTAAGACTGTGTAGTTTGTTTAAGTGTATATTAGAATTTCCAGTGTTGTCCTTAAACACATAATCTTTATTGTTTTAAGTTTGATATTTAGATCTTTGATCCATTTTGTGTTAGTTTTTGTGTAAGGTATGAAATACTGGTCTTGTTTCAGTTTCTTTCAGAGGGACATCCAATTTTGCCAACACTATTTGTTAAAGAAACTGTTGCACTACCTTTTGGCCTTTCTCGAATACCAACTAATTGTAGGTGGATGGTGTTATTTCTGGATTCTCTATTCTGTTCCATTGATCTATATATCTGTTTTTGTACCAGTACCAAGTTTTTTTTTACTACCATTTCTTACCTTTCCAACAAAGTTAATGATTTGTTTCTGTCTCTTATTAAAAAATGATATTGGAATTTGTATTGGGATTTCATTGTATATGTAGATCACACGGCACTTGGCTTTGGCTTGACTTGGTAGAATAGACGTTTCCACAGTGCTAAGTCTTTCTATCTAAGAGCAAGGCAGCTATCTCCACTTATGTAAATCTCTTTTGGTTTCTTGCAATAAGGTCTTATAATTTTGTTTGTATAGATCTCTTACACATTTGGTTAGATTTTATTCTTAGATAATTTATCTTCTCAGAGACTAAATGGTACTGATTCAGTGATTTCCTTTTCACTGATCTCCCTGTTAGTGTAAAGGAATCTTACGGATTTATTTATGTTTATCTTATATCCTAACACATTGGTGAAGTCTTCCATTAGTTACAGCAGTTTAGGTATGAATTCTATAGGATTTAACAGGGATACTTTTACTTTTTCTTTACTGATTTATATAAATTTTAATTCTTTGTCTTGTCTGATTGCTCTGGCTAGAACCTCCAACACAGTGTTGAATACATGTGGTGACAGTGGGCCTCCTTGTCTGGTTCTCCTTCTCAGGGGAATTCTTTTGGTCTCTCTCCGTGCAGGATGATGTTGGCTGTTGGCGTTGCACAGATGTCCCTTTTTACAGTCAGGAATTTTCCTTCTATTTCTATTTTTCTGGAAGATTTTAACATGAATGGGGTTTGCACTTTGTCAAATGCTTTTTCTGCATGAATTGATAAAATCAAGTGATTCTTATGTTCTGCTTTAGGTATGAATCCTACTTGATCATGGTAGATTATTTTCTTGATATGTTGTTGAATTCCATTGGCAAGGATTTTGTTGAACATTTTGGCATCTAGGTTCATCAGATATTGGTGATAGTAGACAACACTTATTTTAAGTGAAAGGATGGACAACACACAGTGAAGAGAAGTCAGCACAACTGGGCTAAACAGGAATCTGAGAAGCTTCCTGAATACAACCACGTAATTCAAGGGACAGGATAGCTGTGGCATGCATCTGGGGACCATGCTTTTTGACATGCAAGTCAGTTGGGATAACAAAATTTATCAAGAAAATGTCCTATACCCTACTTTGGTGACTAGCACCTCAGATTTTAAAAGCCAGCAAGTGGCAATCTAAGAAGCTTCAACTGATTCCAGCCCACTGGGAGCAATGGAGAACGAGGAACATCAAAGACACAAGGAAAACAGGAGCCTAAGATGCAGAAAGGGCCACAGAAACCAAAGATGACGTCAGCATGAGACCAGAAGAACTAGATGGGGCCCAGCTACCACCAATGACTGCTCCTACAATGGAGTTAATAGAGACCCTGAAAGACTGTGAGAAATGTAGAGTTCAGAACTCAAACCCTTATAAAAGGACTCGTCTTGATGGTCTGACAGATTAGAGTTTCCCTGGAAGACATGGCCCACGGATTCTCTGTTAGCCCAGAACTGAAAACATTTCAAAAGCCAACCCCTCAGACAAGTATGGAACTGGTAAATAAGACATAAAAGGATACTGGTGAAGATTGTGCTTCTTGGCTCTAGTAGATACATGACACTAGCTGGGCTGCTCCTGTCTGAAGGCAAGATGAGAAGGCAGAATGTACAGGATCTGGATATAGGGACATAGGAACCGCAGGGTAGAGAGGAAAGTGCTACCGTTGTGTAGGGGGATCAGCTAGGGCCTCATAACAAAATGTGCATAATTTTTTGTCTAAGGCACAGACTTGAATTGTAGTCCTTCACTTAAAACACAATAAAAAAAAATCTGTTTAACATTCCCGCAGGTGGGAAGTTACTAGTTTCTTTCTCTCGTAACATTTTACACATACACATTTTATTGATGTAATATTATGGCAGCCCTCTTGGGTAAGATTTTCTAAATTTCCCTTCCCCAACACACATATATAAAATATGCATAGCCAATGAATCAAAAAGTTTCTTAACCATGTAATCTTTCTCCTTAGTTCTGTCTTTCTGGCCTGATCTTGCCTTCTTCAGTTTAAGAGCCTCATACTCGCTGCATTGTTTCAATCCTTTGAGTCACACTCTTACAAATCCCCAGTGAGCCCACATTCATTTATATTTACAGTCTAATTATTAGAATTAATGTACAGTCAGCATTTTATGCTTAAATTGAATCATGTCTCAGCTGGTAAGAATGAACTACTCTGCATATGCCAAGCCAGCAATTCTGCATACACTGCATTTTGCCCCCTTTTGTTCAGGATTCTGCTATAGAATCTCTGACAGAGCACACAGTGTACAATAATGGTAGGTGGGCATTACCTCTTTCTTCCAGTATCATAGCAAAGGGGACAGGCACTCATGGGGACAGGTATCATGGAAGCCAGACTTCCTGGAGCCGTGGAAGCCTGATAAACCCTTGAAACCATTGTCTGACAGAATCCTTAAACATTAAATTAAAAATATCCTCTGAAGTTTTCTTAAAATTGAACAGTGGTTTAGCTTAACTATTAAAGAGCATCTACACTGAGCACTGTGCTGTTTTATGATCTATCAGTATGTGGTCAAACTGACAACAGCAACTAAAAGGATTAGATAGAAAACTAAGGTGGCTGTGAGTTTATGTTAATGGAGTGAAATCATTGGCAAAGGGAGAATGAGAAAGGTTGAATAACTGAAATAATGTAATCAGTGTCACTGAATTTAATGTGTAGAAATTGTTGAACTGAGGAGTATATTATCAACAACAAAAATAAATAAAAACAAAAATTTCATCTATTCTATTCATTCTGCTTTTGATTTTCCATGTTCATGGTTTGAGTATTTCATTATGCAAAGGGATAAGCTATGCACTCCTGTTACAGATTTTATGCTTCCATTATTTGATAAAGGGAAAGAGGACTTAATCAAAGCCTTTCAAAATAATTGACATTCTGCAATGTCTACTGTTATAAATACCTTACTAGGCAAGTATGAAAACCAAAAGAGAAGACTTATCAATATGTTTACTCAAATAAAGAAATTACATAATATTTTTAATGGAACCACAAAGAGTAATTGAGATTTAGTAGCACATTGTGGTTTAAACTTTTATTGATTTTCTCCCAGCATAAACAGGTAGAGATATTTCTTCATAATGTTCAAGTTTTTTTTTTTTTCTTTTAATGTTACTCTGGGTACTGATTTTGTTATTGCAGACAATGTGTTGGTAGTATTTATGTTTTTCATACTATTTTAGCTTTAATAAACAAATCTATAATGTGTCACTCTTTCTATGCAAACACTGAAAGAATTTTATTCCTCTGCTTTGAAAATCCTAGCAGCATTATGTCTTATTTATGCAGTATTGAAAGAGGTTATTCCCCTCCTAGAGTCACCTATAACTATAAATTACAGCAAGTGCAAGGTATGCAATGAGCTATGCTGAGAAATCAGTGTTTAATAGAAAGCTGAGAAGATTTTGCTCAGAAAATCAGCCAGCCAAGCCAAGTGCCGTCGAGTCGGATCCGACTCGCATTTATATTAAAAGAAGCAGTAAACATCTTCCAAATTTATAAACATATTTGACTTTATTTTCTCTTGCATTCTCCCTCACTCTTTCTGGCTTATTTTATCCTTTGTAATCAAATGTGGAAAAGCAAGTTTCTAGTTGAGAGAAAGTGCACAGTACAAAAACCTATCCTTTGGTTAAGATGCTTTAGAATCTGAGGACCATGGTTTTGAATATCAACTGTACATTTGCAATTAGACTTTGGTAAGATTTGTATATAGATGCATATATGTATATGTATGTATATACTTGTGTATATACATACGTACATATATATATTTAATACTCCACCTTGCTTCAAGTCCTCAATCCAAACAAACGTACCACACGATATACTAACACACCACCATGCAACTCCACTCTACTCCCATTACCATCCAGCAACAGCACACTCTCCTCCACACTGCATTCTCTGCATCCTGCAGCCAACCCCTGTCTCCTCTACACTCCCATCCCACCTCCAGAGAGGAGCCACCCAGGCAGCCCCATATATATTTTTTTAAGCCAAGAAGCACATTCTTCACCAGCATGACTTTGTGTCTTATAGTCCAGTCCAACCTGCATCTGAAGAGATGGCTCTGGCGGTGGCCTTAGCCGTGGGGTGACAGGCTATCTGGGTTCTAAGTCCTCAAGGTACTTCCCTTCTCATCCAATGGACCATCAACTGTGGTCTTGTAATAGAGTTCTAGTTCTGCATACCCATTCTTCTCCTCTGTCACAGAACTTACACTGTGTTCTCTATCAGGACAGTCACTGGCTGTAGTCAGGCACCATCTAATCCAGTTCTTCTGGTCTCATGTTATGTAGTCTCCGGATCACATGCCATCTTCTGCCTGCTGGACTCATATTTTCCTCGTGTCTTTGATGCCCTTCATTTTCATCTGCTCCATATGGACAGGGAGCAATTGATGCCACTTAGATGACCACTTGCTAGCTTTTTAGACCCTAGACACCACTCACTAAAGGTACATGGAATACTTTTTTTAAAAAAATTAGTTAGGCCAACTAGCCCAGATGTTTCCTGAAACTGTGGTCTCTAGGACCTGCCCCTGCCATTCCATCCTCCAAAATGCTAGGCTGCATTCAGAAAACTTTCTAGCTCGGGGTATAATCCAGTTGTGCCAACCTCCCTTCCACTGCATGACACCACTCCCCTCACCCAACCCAAGCCCTATCCATAATCCAGTCTATAAATATCTCTCTATGCCCCTGCAACCACCAAAAACTACCCACTTCTATGCTTAAACCCTTTCTGAAGTCCTTACAAGAATGGTCTCACACCATGTCTGCCCCCTGCATCAGACAATCCCACTCAGCACAACATCCTCCAGAAGACCCCATGCCACAAGACATCTCCCAAAATCATCACTGTTCCCCATCATCATATATTATTCCATTGTGTGAACACACCATAGTCTGTTTACCCATCCATCCGTCCGTCCGTCCGTCCGTCCGTCCAGTCATCTATCTTTCAGTCACCCAACTTTACACAGTTATTAAGAATCTATTTATGACATTAGAATAAGGCTTTGGAAGATAAAAAGAAATAAGAGAAGTCTTTTCTTACCTCAAATTAATCACACTAGCAACAGGGAGATCGATATTATTACATCACTTATCTACTATTTTCAGGATCCTATACTGGAAGATTATTATCTAGGTATTTGAGATGCCAAATTGGATTTGAACTCCAGCCCATGGGTGCTGTTGTAATGAATTGCAACGTACGGCACTTGGCTTGGTGGTGTAGTTATTTGAAATGATACTGGTACAGTCTGATCTATAAACTAAGAGCAGTTATACCACCAAGGAAAATTCTAATACTCACTGCTTGTAAAAAGATAACAGATTTAAGAGTGAATGATATAACTGAGTAAATATGATTTAACATAATTAACTTACTGTATTAATAAGTAATTGCTACCCATTTGCTACAGAGATACTATCCCTTAGAAATGTGCCCAGCCAGTTCTGACTCCAATTCCAAATGTCATTCTGCTGTCAGAATTTGACAGTCACTGGTGTTAGATGTTCCTTCCAAGAACAAATTATTTCCGGCAATAAAAGCCCATATGTTTATCCAATTTGTGGATGTGTCCTGCCTACACTATCACTTGCCCAACTAGCCTTGAAATGATCTCTCTCATACGACAATACACTACAGCCCCTATCGTTTCTCTACACAGCAATTGGAAGAAACCAAAATCTCCAGCTTAAGGAATGAAATAACTTTTTAAACTGACAATTCACTGAGCAAATACGAGATGCCAACTTGCTCTGAAATATTGTGTTGAGTACCCTGGAGGATTTCAAAAGTGAGTGATATAGTCTAAACCCTGAAAAGATGCAGTTTTCTGAGAACAGTTTACTGCATTATGCTTACTCATTCAATTGGTAAAAAATAGAAAATAAAGACACTTTTAAATAAAATAAACACAAGAGTTTGAATTAAAAATAGCATGTAAAACATTACAGTAATTGAATCATAAGGAATAAACAAAAATAGAAATTTGAAAAATGCTAAATACATTATATGCAATAGGAAAAGACTGCTTAATATATTAATTGACCAATAATTTTGATAAGCCCACTCAGTGAGGTCTTTTGAGCTCACACCTGTGAAGGTCACAATAACACAGGAGAATATTTTCCTTGTAAGATTAAGTTGAAAAACGAAGGGTCATATAGGTCTGGAAATAAATAAATAAATAAAATAAAAAACGAAAAGGGAGGTTGAAAAAAAAGTCAGACTTTCTTTAAAATGATGTCTATGAATTATTATTTTATTTTTCTTCTGTGTCTTCCAAAATTCCTAAAGCTTTTTACATCATAGAAAAGTAAAACACTACGCTACACATGAATCTAGACTTCATCTGTTGCCTGGAATTTTCTATAATCTAGGACCAGAAGCCCGTGAATTACAATAAATGTACAGAAATAAAATGATTACTGATGGAAATTATCTTGTAGCACTTTTCTAATAAAAGAACTTGGGAGGGGGAGGAAAGCAATACTCTGTAGAGTGTTTATATCTTATTAAACACTTTATAGAGCATATTTTCATAGAAACACCTGAAGAATATGAATTATCCTTGCTTTAAAATTAGAAAACTCTGACTAAGAGAAGTTAAACGACTTATTTCAAACCAAAGAACCAAAGAACATGTCACAGCTGAGCCTCAATTCCCCATTTTATAGCTCCAGTTCTAGAATGTTGTATTCTATACATATTGTCTCTCACTAAAAGAGGAAACACTGACTTCACTTGTGTATGTTGGGACATTTTCTTTTTGTTGTTTGTGGGTGAAAGATAATAAAAAAATTGATTTTCAGCCAAGATTTTTACCCCATTAAGCACAAACTATTTGCCCTGCCAAAAAAAAAAATCATTTTCTGCTTATTTTAAAGTAATATACTTAATGTCTAGCAGAAACTAAATATAAACTTTGGCGGTAACTTGCCATGTGACACAGTTCACAGGGCAGTTCACAACATAGCAGCTTGCTTGATCAGAGTAAGGAAATTTGAAGACCAGACACAGTGGAACAAGATAAAGTCAATAGTTTTTATAATCTAGTCCTGAAATAGCAATCCATCATTTTATACATTAGAAGCAAGCCACTAAGTCCCGCCTGTGCTCAAGAGGAATTACCATATGACCTAAATAGCAGAAAGTGGGGATAGTAAGAGTCGTCTTAGATGTGTATCTGCCTCATCTTATTCCATTACTTTCTCCCAACAAGTAACATCAGACACCATTTTGGTGATGATAAAGCAGGGAGGGGATAAAGCAGAAGGAATTCCTTCCTATGATGAAAAGTGTAGCAGGGAGTAGAAGGAAAAATATTGCTCAAAATTACAAATGCTAGGAATGATAACCATTTGTCAAGTCACAATCATACCAGGCATTGTGCTGTACTATTTATATACGACTTTTAACCTTTTAAAAATCTTTGCAAGTTAGTCAGCATTATTCATTTCCTACAGATGAAGACACAGTAACTCGCTGAAGGAAAATTGCTGTCTAAAATTTCATAGTTGTAAGTGCTAGTGGCCATACCAATGTTGTGACACAATTCTTTTGGTCTTCGAAAGCCACATGTTGAAAATAAATAGAATTTACCAAAACAATAATAATTTAGAGTTCATGTGTTCCACTTTCAATGCGATGTGAGAAATTCCTTTCTTTTTAAAGATCAACTGCATTTTTTAACGTTCTTTTCAAACTACAATTCATCATTATTTAAAAAAAGTCATTCTTCTTGAAAACACAAGATGTTAATGCGTTCTTTAGTTCTTTCTATCTACTTCCAATGAATTTTAAATCCTACCTTAAAAGTCAACTTTGGTTTAGAGAGACTCACTAATTTGCTTCTTAGGATGTTTGGGGTGTGTGTGTGTGTGATGGAAAGGGTCTTCTAGATATGTTCCATATCTTCATCTGGGTAATAGTTACTTGGATGTGTTTATTGAGAGAGAATTCATAAAACTGAATGTTAATATTTCAGCACTTTTCTTTATTATGTGATATTTTAATAAGTTGTGAAATAAAAAGGTGGGAGGGGGCATTGGGAAAATGGTACATTCCTCTTCTTCCCTGTCTCTCCTTTCTCCTCTTTCGAACATGAGTGCTATGGTTGGAGCACAAGCAACTTTCTTGAGATTAGCAGTCAATGAGATACCATTGTCAGGGTGTCAGAGGAGTAGCAAAGAGCCTGGATCTGGGGTAACATGAACCTACTATGCCAGCCCTACACTGATAACTTCCCTTTCGCTAGAAATAAATTCAATTTTCTGTTATATAATATGCAAGAAAATGGAGCTCTATTTTGCTTTACTGAGCAGCGAATAACATGACAAAATCAGTAAGCATACTGCTGGAGAGTTTAGACTAAGTACTTCTGCTTTTCTTCTTTATAAAACAAACAAACAACCAACCAAACAAAAAACCCAGTGCCGTTGAGTCAATTCCTTCTCATGGCAACCCTATAGGTCAGAGTAGAACTGTGCCATAGAGTTTCCAAGGAGCGCCTGGTAGATTTGAACTCTCGACCTTTTGGAGAGCAGACATAGCACTTAACCACTATGCCACCAGGGTTTTCTTCTTGTTTACAGAAAGAAACAAAAGTAGGAGTTTAAAAGTTAACTATTTTGCAGATGTGGTCTAAGATTTCTTACATCATTTCCACTAGAGAATAGAATTCCCCCAATAGCTTAATGGGTAAGATGCAGATTTAATTATTCTCTCATCTGCATTAACCAAAGGGATAAAAAGTGTTTTATTTATTGTGGCTCTTTTACACTGTCACATTTCTTCAGGGCACTTCTCTTCAGCATTCTTTGCTAAGAGCTGCGATGACTTTTCTGCTGAAGTTAAGGTAATTCCACAGCTCAGCTTTACAGAACGCCTCTTAGCACATTAATGAATAATATTTGTGCATTAGCAAACACACTCTAGAGACAAAATCAAATCAAATGGTCTTGGATGTTCATAAATTTTGACACTTCTACGCTCTCCGTACTGCTTCATAATAAATTGCACAAGTTACCCGCATTACACGGGGAAATTGAAAGCTCTACTATGTTTGAATACGGTGAAATGTAGTTACGGATAAGACAGCAACAATAATTAAAGAATTTTCACAAATCCATGAGGATTCTAGTATGAGACTTTTTAATCTTCAGCTGTGTACATTCTGTGTTGATTTAAACTACTCAACTTCTGACAGTGTTCTATGTATTGTCAAATATACATTGTTTCCATAATTTTAAAAAAGAATTCTCTCTTCTCTCGATAATTCATGCCTTTATAGCTTTGGGATAATAATAGACTAGTCCATTCACAAGGGACACTTTGAAATTAAGTACAGTCCACTACAACTCCCTAGAGACACTAGGGGGCAGTGTGGCGCAAACATGTAACACATTCAGGTGCTAAGAGAAACATGGAGGTTCAAGTTCACCCAGAGCTGACTCGAAAGAAAGGCCTGGTGATCTACTTCTGAAAAATCAGCCACTAAAAGCTCCGTGGAACATAATTCAACCCCGACACACATGGAGTCACCTTTAGGTGAAATTGACTTGACAGCAACTGGTAGAAACATGAGGTGCCAGAACAGATGTCTTCCTTTGGATGGTTTCCAGTGACGCAAACACTGAAAATCCAAAACGGAGCTAATTACAGTTTGGCTTTCTAATCTTCATCTGAGTACATTCTGTTTTAATTTAAACTACCTATCTTTAGCAAAATTTTTCCTTTCCAATATCCTCTTTTTCTAGTATTGTCTATTTGAACAAATAATTCTATATGTGACCATAATTTTATCCATAAAATCTAGACATCCTCAACTCTAGCCTCTCCCTGACCACTGTATTCCACCATTTCATCACCAAATACTTTATTTTAATTCTGTCTTTTATATAGTTCTAAAAAACATCTAATTCTTTTATCTCAATGTATCTACTATGTGCGATAAATTTTCCTACCTCTTCTAAGTTACGGTCATTGTTATTTTGTTATCATTAGGTGCTGTTCAGTCAGTTGAGACTCACAGTGACCTCAGAAGAAAGGGCTGGTGATCCACAACAGAAGAAAACATTGAAACAGAAAAAACATGTGCCATCCTCACTATCATGCTTGAGCTCATAGTTGGAGCCACCGTGTCAACCCATCTCATTGAGGGTCTTCCTCTTTTTCATTGAATCTCTACTTTACAAAGCATGACATTCTTCTTCAAGGAGTGATGCCTCCTGAAAACATATCCAAATTATCTGAAGCAAAGTTTCATCATCCTTGCTTCTAAAGAACACCATAACTGTAATTTTTCCAAGACAGATTTGTTTATCCTTTTGGTAGTCCATTGTATATTCAGTATTCTTCAATCAATACCACAGTGCAAATGTGTCAGTGTTTCAGTCTTCTGTATTTGTTTCCCAGCTTTCATATGTATCTGAGGTAACTGAAAACACTATGACTTGGGTCACTGACATTTTGGTTCTCAAAGTGACGTCTTTGCTTTTTGACACCTTAAAGAGTTTTTTTTTTTGCAGCAGATTTGCCCAATGAGATGTGTAGTTTGATTTCTTGACTGTAGCATCCATGGATTGTAGACCCAGGTAAAATGAAATCCTGGATAACTTCAGTCTTTTCTCCATTTATCATGAAGTGCTAAACTGGTCCAGTTGTGAGGACTTTTGCATTCATACTGAAGGCTATAGTTTTTGATCTTCAGCAATAAGCCCTTTAGGTTCTCTTCAATTTAGCAAGCAAGTTTCTGGCAATTCCCTGAAGATGTACTGAAAATTTTACTTGTGTATGATAATTAATGATAATATTCAATAATTTCCAAATAATTATATTTGATAATCTCCACACTTCATTGCATCACCTTTCTTTGAAATAGTCACAAATATGGATCTCTTCCAGTCAGTTAACTAGGTAACTGTCTTTCAAATTCCCAGTGTAGACAGGTGAAAACTTCCAAGGCTGCATTCATGTTGAAATGTCTCAACTGGCATTCCATAAGTTTCTAGAACCTTGTTTTTTACCAGTGCTTTCAGTGCAGCTTGGGCCTTTTCCTTCAGTACTGCTGATTCTTGATCAAATGCTAGCTCCTAAAATGAATGAACATTGCCCGGTTCTTTTTCGTAGAGTGCTTCTGTGTATTCCTTCCATCTTCATTTTATGCTTCCTGAGTCAGTCAGTATTTTCTTAATAGAATCCTTCACTATTGCAATTCAAACCTTGAATTTTTACTTCGGCTCTCCTCTCAGTTTAAAACTATTCATCAAGATCCTTTTTCCTCAGGAACAAAAAGAAATTATTTAAAAAAAATCTTACGCATTCATTCTTCATATGTTTGGTTTATCACCGTGTTTAAGAATAATAGATTTGAATATATTTAACTAGCAACCTTACATATCCAGTTCAATATAGAATTTACCAAGTCCCTATTGCTTATAACTACCCCTTTCACACTACAGCCTTCCTGCTTCATCCCTGCAGGTACTTGAGTTTATGATGACTTTATAAAGTCTATGCTTTTCGGGGTGGCATAAAGGGGCTTTCCTGATTTTGTTTCTGCTTATTCCTAATTATTGCTGCACTGCTTGCATAGCTTCTAAACCACTCAAGATTATGCTTCCTTCCAAAAATTGAAACTGTTGTATAATTTTATGCTTTTATGTATGCTGTTCCCTCTTTCCTGAATACATCCCTACTCCTTTCATACTTGGAAACCCTGGTGGTGTAGTGGTCAAGTGCCACAGCTGCTAACCAAAACATCAGAACTTTAAGTTCACTTGGAAACTGTATGGTATGCTTTAGCCTTGATAAATCATCAAGTTGATATTTTGACCCTTCTGCCATGTCTCTATACTTGATATTAGTCAAAAGGTTGACTAGCAATATCTCTGCATTCCTGATAACTTTCTTAAAACCTTGTCAGGAGAGGGTTATTAGTTCTTCAAGGGCTGTCAAGAAATCCTACCAATTATTATTACAGTTCCATATAACAGATCATATTCACCACAGCAAATTCCAGCCACTGAGAAAATTATTAATTTTGTTTCATATTATTTACTTTAAAATATATGGAAGTGTAACCCAGTTTAAACCAAAACCAAACCCATTGCTGTCAAGACTCATAGCAACCCTATAGGACAGAGTAGAACTGCCCCATAGAGTTTACAAGTAGTGCCTGGTGGATACGAACCACCGACATTTTGGTTAGCAGACATAACACTTAACCATCACACCACTGGGGTTTCCATAATCCTGTTTAGAAAACTTTTTGTCCAAAATAGTAAGAACAAGTTAGCATCATAGAAGTCCATTTCTCAGGTGTTTTGAAATGTCTACCTTTTCTTTAAACTCATCCTTAGAAGTTAGTGATGTGAGAAAGAGTTTCAGTATTTGGAAACCTTTATATTAATGTTTAAATGTATTCTCCTTTCTTAATGAACTCTTTCTCACTACCTGGATTGTTGTAGGGGCTATTGTTAAAGCAGGTAATAGATTGGGCTGCCTTTCCGTCTTAGAGATGGGGAAGGATTCTCTGATTACGAGATAAAAACAAAAACAGCAACAACAACAAAAAGCCAAATCACTGCCATTTACCTGTTTCCAATTGATCATGATCCATCCCCATGTGACAATATAGAATTCCCCATAGGTTTTTCAAGGTTGTAATCTTTATAGTGGCAGGTTACCACATCTTTTTTTCCATGCAGCGCCTGGTAGTTTAAACTCTCAAACTTTTAGTTAGCAACGAGTGCTTAGCCACTACACCAGGGATCTTTGAGTATGTGATAGCCAGACTGAAAATTGAAAAATAAGTAGGAGTTGGCCAAGCTAGGAACAGAGGCATGAGGTAAGAGTTTTAAGAAAAAGAAACAACAACAAAAACCCAAACCTTCTGCCTTCAAGTCAATTCTGACTCATAGCAACCCTATGGGTCAGAGTAGCTGAAACTGCTCTGTAGAGTTTCCAGGGAGCACCTGGCAGATTCAAACTCCCAGTCTTTTGTTTAGCAGAGGTAGCACTTAACCACCACGCAACCAGGGTTTCCAAGCAAAAGGGAAGGTATATATAAAATCACTGAGGTGGGAGATAATCTGGAAGTGATGTGGATCTGGGGGAGTTGGGGGGAAGGCCAACTTGGCAACAAGAGGGCATTAAGATGAGACTCCAGAGGAAAGTAGGAGCTCTATCCTGCAAGAGCTTGGGGTTCAAGTGAGGACTCTGCTCTTTATCATAAAAGCAATTAGAGTGTTTTAAGAAGGGCGCTATGATTAATAAATTGCAAGAGAACATGAATTAGTGAGGAGACCAGTTAAATGGCTAGGGCAGTTTTCCAGGGAGAAAATTAAACTGAGGTGGACCTGGGAGGGAGCAGCAGAGATAGAGGAAAGGGAGTGGATTTCTGATATACCTAGAGAAGTGTCCTCCAGACTTAATCTGGTGCCCCAAACACCAAAGGAGTACCAGTCAGCGTTTACCAATGATGCCGAACACTTCACCTGCAGAATGTTTTTCCCCTAACCTCCTCCTTTTTTTAGGAAGCCATGAAGAAGTAGCAGAAAATGTTATTCCTCAAGCGAAAAGTAATCACTCAGAGCAGGTAACTAATTAAAAAACAATTGTTTAGACAATTATTGTAAATCTGCACTTCTCTTCCTGTTTAACAGTTAGATGGGAAGTCAGGGTATTTATTTTGATATGTATAATGGTTCCTGTGGAGGAAAACGATAAAATAGTGTCTGGAAGTCGTAAAGTTGGATAGCATTTGGTGCTATAAGAGACATGATTTCGACAGCCCAGGTGATATCCATCTGACTCCTCCATCAACTAACAGCTGTTGGAAGGAGACCTAAGACTTTGCTTCTACGCACTGAGCCCAATTAAGTCGTAAAATCCTCACTTACTAAATTGGTCTGTGGCCCATATTTTTAAGAGTTTTAAATGATTACCGACTCCTGCTGAAGAAGCTCAGTTTTTTAAAGACATCTGAGTTATTTAATTACGTGCCATGCATCCTTGTACTTAAGAGTTTCTACTAGGAGTCTGATAAAGCCATTATAAATTGATTCAAGGAGGACAACACATAACACTTCCTTTTAAGCTCCAGGGAGTTTGTGTCTGTAGCTTGAAGAAATTACCAGCAGAGGGAGCCGGGGATTGTTTGGCACAAATAGGGTTTTAGGGGGGGTAATATTGTGAAATGGTCCATTTAGTTGTTTGGTCAGCCAAAATCTATTGTTGAGAATCCAGTGTGCACCTAGCATTATTCTACTTTGCTGGACGGTGTCAGAGATTTTATGTATCACTTCTGGGCAATGCTCTTTCCCTTCTGCTTTTTGAATGAACTCAGAATCTCCAAATTTTACTGCTTTAAATTCTCTCCTCTTTCTTTACACTCTTGGTTACCAAAAAAAAAAAAAAAAAAAACTGAAATCTAGTGAGCACACAGAAGTCTTGTATTTCGGTTAATTGACCGTCCAGCAAAGTAGATAAGAAACTAGGACTGGAGGCACCTGATGCCTCCGCAGCTAGAACCAGGTACCTTCTCAGCAGTGGGAAGGAGAAATCTCACCACCTAACAGTTGTTAGCTTCAGAAATGGCTCAGAATGATTCCTACCTTGTTTTATCCACATCTTGTGGATAAAATCTCTTTCATTTCGGTTAAATTATCCTCCCACATGGCTGACATTTCTGAGTCACTTATTTAAAGGCTTAAGGATACTCAGTAATTAACCCAGAGTGCTTGCTTTAAGTCATAATATTTTCATTTGTTGCCAGTTGATCCTCAGAAAGCCTATATCTTTTGCTAGGTAGAAAGTGAGAGACAGAATAAAGCAAGCTTGGAAGAGCAATCAACAAGAAATTACACTATAAAATCATTCTGGTTGAAGAATTCTAATTCGATCTTTTACTTGAAAAGCAAGTTTTGTTCTGATTTTGTCTTTCAAGTACTTCTTTTTTAGAATAAATACCTTGTAATAAATGCTAGTATTTATTTAAGAACAGTACCTAAGTTGTTTTGACTTTTATTTTCCTTTTGCACTCAGTTATAAAACTGTCCTTTGCCAAACAAAAATGACAAAAAATGAAATGAAATAGAAAATTGAAGGTAGTCTTAGTGGTAGACCTAGGATTTGTTTTTACTGTTTATGTTTGCATCTTCATTTTATTACTTGCCTTTAAATGAGAGCACATGCCTCACAGAAGCAATAATGGATAATTCTGGGGTTCTGTCGGTTTTTGCTTTGAATAAATTACTAGAAGCCAAAAGTGTCAGCTAAAAAATTTGGAGCATTTGAAAGAAATTTTAAATTAACATAGGCTTCAAGTCCATACACAGTGTAGGAGGAACTCATCAATCAGCTTTAGTCCCTACTCAATCACATGATAACCTTATCACAAAGAAAGAATCAGGGAGATGCTCACCTAACTCTAATTATGCAGTAGCAAATCACTATTTTTCCAAGGAAAAGTAAATGAAAGGCGGATAAAGGTTGGTACACCTAAGTGATTGTATGTATACATTTTTTTGCTACATTTTCTAGGCTATGCTCCAGACAATGATAAGTCTAAATTATTTAAGATTTAATTATCCCATGTAACTGGCTTTCCTCTGAGTGTCAATAATTTTGACAGAAAGATGACCTTTCATAGCCACTTGAATTTTATTGTCAGTGAAAAATCTGATAATTAGTATAAAATGGCCCCAAAATCAAAATATAAAAAAATCAGAAATTTGAAGCATACCTTTTGTATACAAATTAAGCACTTATTTCATATAAATTGCTGTTCTTAGTATAATTGGAAAAAAAGATAAATATCTGGGTTTTGGACATTCACAGTCCAACTGGGGTAAGAAACACATGGATAACTCCACCACAGAGGGGCAGGGAAACTACTACTCTGAAATAAATCACAAAGAAGCATTTTACTTCCACAAATTTCAAATTCAGGACTATGAAAAAAATGGCTTAAAAATACGCTTGTCTCAAGCAACTTTTCATTAAAATCACATGATTTTAGAAATCAAAAATTCTTTATGTACTTACCATTTATTGTCACTACCCAATCTGTCCTTGAGATTAACAAGGCTAAGGGAAAACTTCCAAATGGTGTCAAGAGGAAAAGGAAGGGTGAAGTGCCAAGACTGGTAAATATTAATATAAGGCTGTAAAGTCAGTTCATTTCAACAATGGGGCAGCTCTAAGTCAAATCTGGCCAGTTGTGTGTTTTTGTAAACAAAGTTTTATGGAAACACAGCTAGCCTCGTTTGTATATTGTCTATCCCTGCTTTAAAATTCAACAGCAGAACTGGGGAGTTGCAACAGACTGCAGTTGAGATAGAGATTATATGTCATGCAAAATCTAAAGATTTACTTTCTGACCCTTTCCAGAAAGTTTTTCCACTCATTAAGTATATTTAACCCAGATTTAGTAACTATATTTGATTTTATTTATTTTAAATACTGGATTAACATGTATAAGCAGAGAAAAAAATGTTGTGAATAAATAAACTTCATTTGCTTCCATAATTAGTGAGTGCGGTGAGAACTGGTCTTAACTCTTGTTTTAGGCTAAGTCTTTTCGTTTAATGAAGTCCAATGTCTTTGGACCTGACCTAGATGAGTGGACTTTGCATCTAATATGCAAATTGCATTACTTTATAGTATAAGAAACATGTTCAATTTGCCTTCTGCTGTGCTCCTAAAACAGAATGCAGTGAACCTGGTGGTGAGAGTGGTTCTGTGGTGCACAGAAAGGGTGAACCAAATAAAGGAAGGAGCAAACTCTTTGCATGGGGAGTCTACACTACAAGACAGAATCATGTAGAATTTCAGAGGATGTCCACTAATAATTCCCTTGTAGTAAAATGATCAGTGAATTTTAGAATGCATAGTATTATATTTTCAGTTGTTTTTTAATTAAATTTTTGCTAAACTGATCTCAAATCCACCTGCAGATTCTGCAAAATTTTAATAATAATTTCATACAAGTAATAATGTTGACATTAGTGGGAAATGAAGAAAAAGTTGATCCTATTTGAGTCAATAGAGGGGAATAAAGAGCACGCTTCTGAGATGATAGTGTTTGTAAACTGGACACTTGCAGTGAAGTAGTCTACACACACTCAGAAGGCAGAAGGCAGGCAAGTTTGTTTGTTCCACAGTATAAAGAGGAAGGAGGTTATTATCTGATGTGAGTTGAGGTGGAGAACAGATCTTTCTTTTTTTTCAGGTGATAATCTCTTGGATTATAAATTTAAGATTTTTTTTCAGGAAAGGGTTATGGTCTTCCACCTCTAAAAGTAAGAAGCATCATGTCATTCAAAACTGTTGCTATATAGTTGGAAAATTTTACAGAGTATAATTGACTGGCTTTGCAGTGATTCTCAACCTCCTGGAGCCTAAACCACACTATCAGAAGAACTGAGGTGAGGTTAAGAACAGATGTGTATGTTTTTAAGTTTCCCAGTAATTCTGATGGGTTACTAGAGATAGAATCTCTATGAAGACTCTTAGAAACTCGTAAAAATCAGATGAAAGGAAGGAATTAGGAAAGTATTAGGAAACCAAATACTTTAACTAATTATATTATTATTATTTTTTTGGCATTTGAAAACTTTCACATCAATGAGAAATGAGAAATACAGCAATATTTATCCTGGCTAGAATTCAAATATGAAACAGCTTCACCTTTCTAACAGATACGAACAAGGAAAACAAAAATGACATCTAAACAGTCAAAACAACATCATTCGTGGAGAATTCCCTCAAGCTCTCACTCAGAAAATTGGTATTCTTATTTTACATGTATTTCTGACAGGTTTGGAAATCTATTTTCAGGTTTACAACCTCTGAAAGGAGAAATGTTTCATGCGGGTTGTAAAATTGCCTGGGAAATGATACCCAAGAGTAATCGAGGAATAGGGAAGCCTGAAAAGCCCTCATAACTAGGTACTGTACTACCACTTATGCTCTACATCTCCATAGGTCTCAAGGTCAAAAGACAACTAGACACTATTTCAGAAAAGAAAAAAAATCACAACTCAAGTAATCAAAATATATTTGTGTTATAATTAGGGTGATTAAGCAGACATCAACTAACAGTCACCAAACTAAAACACAAACTTGATTCTGACTCATAGCTCTTAACCAATGCACCACCACCACCACCATCGGATATATGTAGACACATATACACATAGGTATGTAAATATATAAATATATACATGTGCCAAGCCAAGTGCTGTCCAGTTGGATCTGACTTACATATATATGTATATATATATCTACATATACCAAAAACCAAACTCACTGCTGCTGATTACAACTAATAGCAACCCTATGGGACAGAGTAGAAATACCCCATAGAGTTTTCAAGGAGTTCCTCGTGGATTTGATATGCCAAACTTTGGGTTAGCATGTACATAGAAACTTGTGGTGGAGTGTAGCATATACATGTATATATATCTATATACCTATACATACATAAGTGCTGCAGATAGTGGTACTTCTTAGACATAACCAATCACCTCATGAATTAATTTTCTTGGGCTGAAGACTTAGGCTTATAGTCTTGTTGGACAATTCAATCAATTGGCGTAACATAGGTTATAAAGTTTATGTTCTACATCCTAGCTTGGTGAGTGATACCTGGGCTTTAAAAGCTTGTAAGCAGTCATCTCGGAAACAACTATTGATCTTTATTTCTCTGGAGTAAAAGAGAAAGAAAGAAACTCAAGAATAAAAGAAACAGTTTACAGGACACTGTCTCCATGACACACAGCCTTCTCTACCTTGAAACTGAAAGGATAAAACAGTGTCCACTTACCATTACTGGATTTTCTGATCAGGTTCACAGTAGATTTACCCTGACAAAAAGGAATAAAAATGTAGGGTAGAACATCAAATTCTCAAAGAATCCAGATTTATGAGATCCACTGAGACTAGAGGTATCCTCAAGACTGTCTCCCTGAGATATTCTTTGTTATGGATTGAAGTGAGTCTTCCAAAAATATTATACCTACCTCTGCCTGTGGTTATACTCCTCTTGTGTAGGGGTTATGTTTGCTATGTTAACGACCCAGGATTATTATGTATCTTGAGTCAATCTCTTTTGAGATATAAAAGAGAAGAAAGAAAAGAGTGAAGCTTAGATAAAGGAAGAGAGATGTCACGCCACGTAAAGGTCATCCAGTAGAAGCTCAAAGAGATAAAGAATTTCCTATAATTCTACAGAAACATAAAGCCTTCTCCTAGAACCAGAACCATGAATTCAGACTTCTAGCCTCCTAAACCATGAGAAAATAAAGTATTATTTGTTAAAGTCACTAACTGACTGGATTTCTGTTATAGCAACACTAGATAACTAACACATTCTTTAAACTTTTTAACTAAACAGCAGGTTAGATTTTTTTTTCTTTTTTTTAAAAAAGCAATGAGGAGACACGGTCAAGATGGAGGAGTATTCAGATGATTCTTATGATCCCTCTAAAAACAAAACCCAAAATAATAGATGATTGGTTATATATGGCATTCTAGGAGCCCTGAACTTCAAAGAGAAAGTTGGTAAGTCTTATTGAGCAACAGCAAAAGGACAGTATGTCCAAAGGTACCCAGCACTGGCAAAACCTGACATGCAAGGAATCAGCTGCACCCAGAACTATGAGTGAAGCAGTGGCTATTCAGAGGGCATCCTATTCAGTGGGGAAGACTGAAGGAAGAGTGCACTCGAGCTCCAAAACCACTGAAAAATTCCACTCTGTGGCCAAAACTAAATGGCTTGCATATAACCTACTGCCAGCATACTTAAAGCTGTCCTTTGGGAAGAACCTCTCTCCCTTTTCCCAGCACTTTCCCCTCCCTTATCTGTACTGCACCTGTCTCTTGAGTCTGATGACATTATCAGAGCCAGAAGAAGGACTCCTTAAGCAAGAACTGAGCCATTCTCCTTGGCTTGGAAAGGGAAAAATTTACCAAACAGGAGGAAGGGGGAAAAATGCTGACTCCCCTGAGCTGTAAATTCAGGGCAGAAATAGTTCCTTCTCCTAAGATTAGACAGAAAGCAGTTCACCTCCCTTATAGACAGACAAATATGGCTGCCTTTCTCAGAACATGCAGCCGGATACCTGTGCCTGCACCAATCACCCCTGCCCATCCAGAGCAGTAGCGGACAGCCTGCACCACATGCTTGGGACTGACCGCCTGGACACCTGAGCTGAATCCATATGAGAAAAGTGAACGGACTCCTGGACTCAGTGCCCGATAACAGCTTTAACGACCTGATAATAGGCTGTTGGAGCTACAAAGACACTAACAACTAAACTTGTGCACACTAGTAGCCTATCTGAACTTTTCAAAACAAACAAAAAACAATAAGCTAAAACACAGTAAGTAAACATAGAATAAATAAATACAACTTACTGATGGCTCAGAGATAACAGTTGATATCAAATCACTTAAAAAGACAGAAAATAATGACTTCTTGGCTTGGCTTTAATAATGATTTTGGAAAACTCCCAAAACAAAGAACCAATAAATTTTCCAGATAGAGAGGACTTCCTGAAATTATACTGGCAGAATACAAAAGATTAATATTTTGAACTCTTCAAGAGATCAAAAATCAGATGGGACAAAATGTAGCAGAACATAAAGAAAAGTTGAACAGGCTACAAGACAACACACAAACACAAAGTGGAAATTCAGAATATTAATAATAATATTACAGAATTAGACAACTGAATAGAATGTAAAAGGCACAGAATTGAGGCAATGGAAGGCCAAAGTAGTGAGACTGAAGATAAAGCATGAAATACCAGCACATTTGGGGGGGGAAAGATGAAATAATTTTTAAAAATCAAGAATCACTAAGAATTATGTGTGACTCTATGAATAGGAATAATCCACAAGTTCTTGGTGTGCTAGAAAGGGGGAGAGGGAAATAACAGAAAATACAGAGGGAATTGCTGAAGTTTTATGGTCACAAATCTTCCCTGATATCATGAAAGATGAGAAGATATCTATCTAATACCCTCATCAAACTTCACACAAGTTAAGTCCCAAAAGAAACATAACAAGACATATTGTCAAACTTGCCTAAACAAAAAATAAGGAGACAATTTTAAAACTAGGTGGGCTAAACCGGGAAAATCTACAAAGACAAGTCAATAAGACTAAGATCAGACCACTTAGCTGAAAATGTGAAGACAAGAAGGCAATGGGGTGATATCTAAGAAGCTTTGAAGGGCTGGGGGGTGGGGGGAAGTCAGCTAAGAATTATATTTCCAGCAAAAATACTTCTCACATATGACGACAATATGAAGACATTTTCATATAGACAGAAATTGAGAGAATTTCAAAAAATAAATCAAAATTGTAAGAAACCCTAAAGGGAGTCCTTTGGCTAGAAAATTGTTACATCAGATAATAATCCAAGACTAGAAAGCACGACAAAGCAATGAGTTATCACTCAGATAAGCAAATCACAAAAATAAATCAAAGGGAAATCACTGAAAATAGGGAAACGGAGATGTCACTATAACAAAAAAAAGAGGTACTTGGACTATAGTCCAAGATTTTTCGTAAGGAGAGGAAGTCATGGTAATACAAAGAAATTAAACATTGATTTAAATTCAGAAAAACAAGCATAAATATCAAGATAACAACAACTTTAGGAAAATAGGGGTAAATGTTAAGTAATCACAGAGGAAATTAATAATCCTTCTCATCAAAATAAAAAGCAGGGAGAACCTGAAGCCTCAGCAAATGCAAAACCACCAACAATGAAAAAGATGAAAAGAAAACATGTAAATAAAAAAGACTCAACACAGAAAATTAAGCGGAACGAAGAAACTGTCTATCATGCACAAAAAAAAGTCATCAAAATAATAGCACTCAGCCTATACCTGTAAATAATTATACTGAATATAAATGGATTAAATGCAGCAATAAAGGCCAGAAAGTCTAGTTTGTTTTTCTATTTTTTTTTCCACTTTCTTCTCCAGCGCTGTACAAGACCCTCTGTTGTCAGAGCAGTCAGTGGTGGCAGCCAAGCACCACCTAGTTGTACTGGATTCAGTCTGCTGGAGAACACTGGAGGCGTGGTCCACTAGTCTCTGGGACAAATCTTTCCCTTATTTCTTTTTCTTTTTTTTAAATTTATTATTATTTTTTTTTAGTATGACTGAGTGAAAATGTACATTCTGATATAAATTTACATGCCCACCTATATGCAGCTTCCACCGCTCTCCCTGCCCGGTGACAGCACACTATTCCTCTCTGCTCCATTCATGTCTCATCCTCCCAACAGTCTCCTTTCTCCTCCTCTCCATCCACTCTCCTTCCTCCAACCAGAGGTCAGCAGGATGATGTCCTATAGATGCACAGAACCATAAAGTGGATCCAATATATGGTCACTCTGCATCGCCAAGTCCAATCCATTCGTGTCCCTTATTTCTTTAGTTTTCTTCATTCTTCCTTTCTCCTAAAGAGTTAAGACCAGTGGAATATATTAGATGTTTGCCAACAAGTTTTTAAGACTCCAGATGTTGCTCACCAAAATAGAATGTAAAACATTTTCTTCATAAACTCATATGCCAAGTAAGCTAGATGTTCAATTATCCCCACATCATCCATATAGTCCTCAACTCAGTTATTCAGTTCCTAAGGGAGTTTGGATGTATCTGCGGAACATCCATGACCTTGACTTGCACAAGCTGCAATGGCTTCCTCAGAAGTGTGTACTGTATTACTATGTACCAAAGTTCCCATTTGTGTACTCTCTATGTATTTAGCATTGTCCATCCACACTGCTCCCCTCCCTGGTAAACATCAAAGGTTTCCCTCTGTGTGTAAGCCTTTTTATGAATTTTCGTAGTAGAGGTTTCACACAATACCTTTCCCTCTGTGACTAACTCATTTCACTAAGCATAATGCCTTCCAGTTTCCTCCATGTTAGGAGCCAACATCCAGTTTTGCCAGTTACCTGCTAAAAAGACTGTCCTTTTCCATTTGATGGACTTTGGGTCTCCTTTAAGGATCAGATGACCACAGATGGATGGATTTACATCTGAGTCCTCTGTTTTGTTCCACTGGTCAATGTATCTGTCGTTATACTAGTACTGGTGTCTTTTTAACTAAAGCATGTCTCTTGTAAACAGTTTACTGGTGGTTCCTGGTTAGTTTTGTTCTGTTCTGTTTTGCTTTGTTTTTTAACATTTCCTTCATGTTCATTCTTTATAGGTACATTTAGGCCATTTACATTCAGTGTAGTTGTTAATAGGTAAGTTTATTAACATTTTGTTGCATGACATTTTCTTTGTTCCTTTTATTCTCCTGTGCTAAATTCCTTTGGTTTGTACATTTCTTTTCTTTCTGCAGACTTTACTGAAACTTTATATTTTCCTTATTTATTTTAATGAGCAGGCTTATTGATTTTCTTTGTGCCAGCCAAGTGCCGTTGAATCGGATCCGAAATTAGCACTTCTCTTTCTATTCTGTTATTAATTGATATTGCCTTGCCTTCTACTCCACTAGAAAATTCTATTTCTACACCATTTTTTCCCTCTAATGCTGTTGCCATTTACAAATCAACCTGTCTGGTTCCCTTCTATAATTCTTTTGGCTTTGGATAGTACTTGAAAATTAATTTCCTAAATTTTCTCTAACTGGTACAATCTTGCATCCTATATTTAGCTGTGGTCTCATGTTGTTTGTTCTCAGGTCAAAGAATTCCCTGTAATAATTCTAGTAAGTTTGGCATAGTTTTTACATATTCCATTAATTTCTGTCTATCTGGAAATTTTCTCATTTCACCATCATATCTGACCAAGAGTTTTGCGGGATATATTATTCTAGGTTCACAATTTTTTCTGTCACGGCTTTTTATAAATCATTCTCATTGCCTTCTTGTCTGCGTGGTTTCTACCGTAGTTTAGTCTTATTTTTTCTCCTCTTTATGTGACCTTTTGTTTTTCTTAAGTTGTGCTTACAAGATCTTTTGTCTTTGGTTTTAGTGAGTGGGAGACTTGGTGATTTTCTTTTAGGGTCTATCCTGGATGAGGTTTATTGAGCTTCTTGGATAGACAGCTTTATATCTTCATGATGCTAGTGAAGTTTTCCATCAGCAATTCTTCAGTCATCCATTCTGTATTTTCTGTTCTCTCTCCTTGTTCTGGAACTCTGATCACTTGCCAATTTTTAACTTTTGATTGTATCCTATACAGCTCTCAGGATTTCTTCAGTTCTCTTTGTTCTTTTTCTGATTTTTGCTCAGAGTTGTATCAAAATGTTTGTCTTAAATTTTGCTGATTCTGTGTTCCACCATTTCAAACTTGCTCCTCAGCCCTTCTACTACACTGTCCATTTCTGAATTTTTTTTTGTTTATTTTTTGGATTTCTGATTGTTGTTTTTATATGATTTTTGTATGTAGTTTGAATTTATTTTGGCATTTTGTCCCTGTAGTGTTTTCATGAACTCTTCCATTAGTTTGTCTGTTTTTTCCCTCATTTTTTATCCATTTTTAATTTAACTGTTGGATAGTCACAAATATCAACAATTTGATTCCCCTGCCAGGTAATTCTGATTACTGGCTGAAGGGGAGGGGCTGGAGTAAGCAGTTTGTGGCACAGATTAGGGCTGACAGGGTGAGCCAGAAATCAGTGTTACCAGTAATCAGTGCCTTTTCTTCTACTGGAAGGGCACCTCGTATTTTATTTTGGACATCAGCTGGAACAATATTGTCCTATCATTTGTTTTCTTTTTTTAAAATATGCTTTGTATTACCTGCTGTCTTTGGGCCGTTTGATATTTTCTTTGTTTATTGATTGCAGATCTGCTGTTTTGCCTTGCTTTCTTGTTTTATTTAGTTCTATCAGAGCAGGTGGGCTGTTTGTTCTTCATTTGTTCAACTGTGGTCATGGTATTTTTCACCTCCTTGTTCAATGGGCAGACCCTGGTGCCATAGTGGTTAAGTTCTACGGCTGCTATCCAAAAGTTTGGTAGTTCAAATCCACCCAGTGCTCCTTGGAAATGCTATGGAGGCAGTTCTACTGTTTCCTATAGGGTCACTATGAGTTGGAAGTGATTTGATGCCATTGGGTTTGTTTTTTGTTTGCCCGATGGGCAAGGCCAGTCCCTCAGCTATGGTGCGGCAGGGCAGGTCCAGCTGAAGGGGAGGGGCTGAAGTAAGCAGTTTGTGGCACAGATTAGGGCTGACAGGGTGAGCCAGTAATCAGTGTTGGGTAGGTTCCAGTAGGCTGTGCTGCTTGGGAGTGTGATGTTAAGCACATGATGCAGGTAGATAGGAAGAAGCAGCAAGGCTGTGATGTGTGGAGCTAAGATAGATAGGGGAAGCAGGAGAGGAGAGAGAGAGAAGCAAGAGCCAAAATAGAAAAAGAAAAAAGAAAAAACAGAGTACTAAGGGTGTGGGTGATCTGTGTCCTGCTGAGAACTCCAGGAGGTGCTTTCCCATACTCCTTATCTGCAGATTTCCAACGTGAGTGTGGCAAATCCAAGGGGCACTGAGACTGCACTTCCCAGCCAGCTGAGCCACCGCAGCTAGGCAGGAATCCTCAAAGGTAGTACACTGGGGAGAAGATAGCGGTGGGGGAGCATGTCTTGCTGGGTGCCAGGGGCCTTTTCTTCTGCTGAGTTTTCTGTGAATCTGTGCTCCCTGTCTGCTGATTTCTGGCAGATGGCAAATCTGTGCTGTGTTATTATCTTCTAAGGGAGTTTTTCTTGTACTATTCTCAAACTGTTTACTACCAGTTTCTTATTCCATTTGGTGTTTAGCTGAGATCTTTATCTCCTCATTTGGTGCTTTGGGTTCCAGGAATGATGTCTGTTTCTACCTAGTTTTTCAGGTCTTTGCTATGGTAGAATGACTCGATGCTTCTGTCTATGGCCCCATGTTGGCTGGAAGTCCCTAATTATTCTTATAACATTCATTTATTCTTATAAATGAATGTTTTGAATGGCATAATCCTTGAGGTTTCTGCATAGCCAGAGATACTTATAATTACCCTATACTGAATCAAGTTTAGATTTGAAGAAGTAAGGAAAATAGATTGAACTTTTGCTTTAAAAAAGCAATGCTTACTCAGTGAGGTATCACTTGCAAAGAATTGTCTTAGTCTGGGTTTTCTAGAGAAACAAACCAGCAAAATTATATACACACACACACATAAAATACAGAGACTTAAATCAACAGTCACAGTGGTAGAGGCTGGCAAGACCCAAATCAGTGTGTCAAGCATCACATGTCAGGCTGGAGGCTTCTTCTGACTAATTTAGTTGCAGGGGCTGATGAACTCAAGATCCACAGGCTAGATAGTAGTCTGCTATCTCATGGCTGCAAAGGCTGACAAATCCAAGATCAGCAGTGAAGATGATAGGCTTCTGACCCAAATTCCGAGAACTAAAAAACAGATGATGACAAGCCAAATGCAGCACTGAGAGTAGAGCAAGCACCAGTGAGCTTTGCCAGTAAACCCACATATGCTAGATGAAGGCCACATCCATGCAGAATCTTTATTTCGACTAATTGGCTACTCACAGCAGATCCTGTCATGCAGGTGATCACATCAGATCAGATCTCATCATGGAAATAACTTCACCATGGTACAACTGCCAAAATACATAGCTACAGAACCACTGAGAATCATGGCTAACCAAGCTGACATGCAAACTTATGGACCCCAGACCAATATAGCAATCAAGGCTATAAATTTTGCTCCATTCGTATTGCATTGTTCTCAGCAAATGTCACTTAAAAATTACTTTTCCCAAGAATTTTAGCTACCATGTATTCTGCTGACCCACAGGAAGTGAAAGAGTTCTTGACTATGACATTCTCACTTTCATTGTTTATACGAAATCTTGACGGCAAAATCACAAGTAAAGTCAGCACTTAGTAAGGAGAAATGTCCTCTAGTGAACCTTGGGTTTCTGTCAGTTCTAATCTTTACAGTTTATTTGTTAAACCAATAAACCGTTGCCCTTGACAACCCTATTTGAAGGGTGCTCATCTGAATGACACTAAGGCAAATACAGACATTATGTATATTCAGTTAATATTTAATGTGCCTTTCCTGCATATATTTTAGTCGTTGCCTGTACAGGTACTTCAGATGAGCTGGCAGTTTCAGTGAAAACAAGTGTAACAAGAATATTACATTTAACTAGAGGATATCACAATGAATTTGGAACAGTATTAGAAGTGTTTACAAAACACCCAGATCCAAACACTGGGAGACACATACATGTTTGATGTCTCTTTTCATTCAAATGTTTGTCACCATGGGTTGCCCCTGAACAGACTTTGGAAGCTACACTTCCTCAAAGATAAGTATCAAATGTCACCTGTCTAAGTTCATAGACTACTCCTATATTAAGTTGATAGGAAGAAAATAAAAGTATTATTACATATACACATTAGTTACTCTGACTGTCAAAGGATTAATGTAAAGTAGGTTGAGTTATACCTATTATCATTTGCTCCATTTCCAAAGAAGGTCTATGACAAAATATTTTGGGATTACTGATAAACTGATAGCAACATTTCCACAATTTTAAGTGAAGATGTATTAAAATCTAGGGTTTAAAGAATGACCAACTGGATTTTCAAATTTTGGATTTTTCCATTCTCTGCTGGAGACTTTATTATTCTCTTTTATTCCTTTAAAACATGCTAGGTGGAATCTCTGGTAGCATAATAGCTAATTGTTACATCTTATAACCAAAAGATTGGCAGTTAGAATCTGCCACACACTCCTTGAAAACTCTGTAGGGTAGTTCTACTCTACCCTGTAGGGTTGCCATGAGTCTGAATTGACTCAGTGGCACTGGGTTTGGTTCTTTGGGGTTTACATGCTGAGTATCCCAGTACTATCCCTTAGCCAGCCAAGACCTGTCACACCCATGCTCTGTGGTAGATGGACTCACGTGTGGGTAATCCTCTTTCTTTTTTGACCAACAATCTCTTCTTTAATCTGAGTTCCTCTTCTATTACATGCCTGTTGCTGTAATAGTTTAATCTTAATAAACCACATTGTAGGCTATCCCAGTGGAGTGTTTTAAGAGTCTTTATTCAGTGCTTACTCAATTTGTGAAAGGCAGATACTTACTTTTGCTGTTGTTGCCCTTGAGTTGACTCTAACTCATGATGACTCTGTCACTCTGTCTAACTGGGTGTGTAACTTTTTAGGAAATCCCGAACAAGGTTTGCACTTAAGCCTAGTCAAGATTAATAAGAAGTTCTTGGATATTATGGAACTCATTTTCAGAAGCCTCAATCCATGACAAGGAGACCAATTCAAACAATTAGAAATCAGAGATTGATTATAAGGAAGAGCAAAAATAAAACATTGAGATGCTGGTTGTGATTGTGGGGAGGGGATTAAGGGTGTTAGAAGCTGAAACTTGACTTTTAGAGAAGTTTGTATCAATAGGCAATTTCTTCTCATATGTCAATTTACAGAGCCCATGAACAGATGCATAAAGGCTCTTAGAAAGGAAAATATTCCTCATGCTTATTCAGAGACTTTCCCAACCAAAGGCGGCAGAGAAAAGGCTATGAAATCTTCTGTACTTTGAGACATCTGTGGTGCTTTTCTAAGTCCTGAAGCATACACTCCTGAGGAACATCACATTCCCAAGGCTAAGCTTGTGTTCATGGAGTGAGAGAACTAAGCAATGGATCTAGTCTTACAGGTTATTTTCAGGACATAACCAAGGTTTTCATCTTGTTGGCACTTGCCCTCTAGCCCATGGTACTTACTGAACCAAGAAGGTGTGTAGATCAGGCTGAAACAAAGAAGACATAATAGTTTCTAAATAGTTGTTGTTTGTATGAGTAACAGAAAGAAAAAGTAAAAGCCAAAACAATCTTTATTAGCAAGAGCCGGGCTTTAATAAAGGATTTATGGAATTCTCCAGGTGTAGCTTTGCACTTCACAAGTAAATTCTAAAGGATATAGAGTTTAGAACCGATGCCATAAACAACTGAGTGAGGAAGAAATTGTTATTATACAAGAGTAATATTCCTTTCCACAAGCAAATCAATGAGAACTTAATAATCTCTTTATGATTCTGAATTGAGGGCGGAAGGTTGGAGAGGACTGGGAGAGAAGAGCTACCAAGTTTAGAAGCAACTTGAGGGGTGATCTCAGTGCACCATACGAGCTCTTTGTAGCCAAAGCCCTGGTTGGAAATTTAATAATAATAATAATAACTTAAAAAATCCAAGATAGAAATATGAAGGCAAAATTAAGTTGTCTGTCATCAGTATAAACGATGGCTCATGGGTTATACAGAACTGGATTATGATGACATAAAGTAAGTTCCCAAGGTACACTCCCTCCTGAGCCAGTGCATTTAACCCTTACATTACTAATTCAGATATGGGTCTTTCATTTTGGGTGACAGCAAAAAAGGGAAAATTCAGTAAAACTTGTGCCTAATGCCCAGAGGAAAACTTCCTCTAATGTTTGCCAATGTAGGCTGCATGTATTAGTTTGCTATTGCTACTGTAAAAATTAGCTTAAATGTAGTGGCTTAACACAATTTATTATCTTATAATTATAGTTATCAGAAGTCCTACAATCAAAGGGCAAGTAGGATTACATTCCTTCTGGAGACTCTACGGGGGAATGTAATTCCTTGTCTTTTCCAACTACCAGAAGCAATTTATTATATTTCTTGTCGCATGTCCCTTTCTTCCATCTTCAAGGTGAGCCACTGGGCATGTTGAAATCCTTCTGCCTCTCCAAACCTCTGCTTCTGTTACCACATTTCCTTCTCGGAACATGACCCTCTTGGAAAGATTCTTGTGATTTTGTTGGACTTATCTGTATGCTCCAAAATAATCGTCCCATTTTAAAGTTCTTAATCACTTCTGGAAAGTTGAATTTTACCATGTAAGTTAACATATTCACAGGTTCTGTGGACTAGGACTTGGATATTTTTGTGGGAGGTATGATTAAATTATGTATATTACATTAAATTAAACATACAAACTCAGTATTATACAGTGAAAGCTTAATGCTTTTTTGGAGAACATGAGCTTTTTTAATTCCAAATTAATAATTTCTAATTCAGTTCATGGCAACCCTGGTGGCATAATGGTTAAGTGCTATGGTTACTAACCAAAAAGTCAGAAGTTCAAATCTGCCAGGCACTCATTGGAAACTCTGAGGCAGTTCTACCGTCCTATGGGGTTGCTATAGTCATAATCCACTCACAGCCACGGGTTTTGGAGTTTCATCCAATTCATCTACTACTTGCTAATTTTACCCTTCCCAAACAGAAGAAATAAAATGAATAGTTTATTGGCTAAGTTAATAACAATTGGGAATTTTTATTTTTTTTTTTTTGCTATTTCAAACAAGATAATCCTCAGTAGTTTTAACTTGTATGAGAATCCTTCAAGTACAGAGCTATTTCTGTAATGACATCATGCCACTAATATACTAAATTATAATCATATGTCATTCAACTCATTTGAAAAGTAAAAGGATTCTTCAAATTACATTAAATATATAGCTTACAGTAAAATTAAGCCATACTTAATGACAATATATTTTTACACGAAATGTTATTTAAAAATCTTTAGATATTTTCATGACCATTCATTAGGTACAATGATACATGTTTTTATAAACTTGTTAAACATTATATCAAATCTGTCATTTTCTAAAAGTCTTAAAATAGAGTGCACATGTGTCCTAGTCAACACACAATAGTCTGAAATCATTAATAAAAAACAAAACCAAACCAGTTGCCATCAACGTGATTCTGATTCATGGCAACCCTATGTGCTGCAGAGTGAAATTATGCTCCATTTCACAAATTTAATTTCATAAGTAGAATTTTCATGGCTGTGATCTTTCGAAAGCAGATCAGTATACATTTATTCTGCGGTATCTCTGGTTCTTCTGAACCACCAACATTTCGTTAGCAGCCATGTTTATCTTTTTGTGTCATTCAGGGACTTAACTGGTAAGTAATGTCCCCTTTAATTCTCAAATACACTGGTTTGAGGATAAACCATACGGTCACCCTACCCTTAATTCTTCCTGCTTTAAAGCACACATAGAAGATGTTACAATTTGTTATCAACCGTGCCCACAATTAGTATACTTTAGGGATAAAAAGCAAAAACAAACAAACAAACAAATATGCAAGTATCTAAAGCCTCCCACAGGTACTTTGGAAGACAGACCTGTAGGTCTGCTTCTAAAAGGTTACAACTTTAAATATTCTACTTGAATTGATTCAAGGACAACTAACACCAACAAAAAGGAAGCCAGAGAGCTTCAGAGTTTTTTAAGAACACATGAGACATCAAGAGCAAGGGTGATTTGATAAAGAATGGGAGGCTGGGAGTTTTGCTGAAAGCTTGGAGAGGACGCCTAGAAATGGGAAGCAGCAATCAATACTGGAGGATTTCTCAACTGCAAATACTAAGGGAAAATCAAACAAGCAAACTACCTGATATTTGAGAAACACTGGAGTCTAAAGAAACTGAAAACAAACAGAAAATGTTATAGGCAAGGAACCAGGTGACAGAGCAGTCAGAGCAGGAGTCAAACCAAATAAATCTAATGATCACAGAAACATAAGAGAAAATATTTAATCAATGGACAGCAAGAGAACGTTTTAGAAGTATATACACACCCTAAGATCTCAAACGTTGAAAATAATGTGTAATAAAAAATAGTCAGTAGTTGCCCTGAACAGCAGACAAACCCAAATTTGGATTTTGATCATACTTATCAACATGTTTTAAAGCAATTATGAGTTGAAAAGTATAATACAGAAATTGAGACAAGGATTTTACATAAGTGGAGTCTGAAGGGAGAGAAGATAGATTATAATTGTAATCTGTGATGAAAACATGTTGACTTTTATATGATGATTTTGTATTCAGCTACTCTGTTAAACTTTTTAAAACATAATCGCTGTTTTCAGATATAGCCATTTATCCTTTGGGTAACAGACAATAGTAACAGTACCTGCAAAACAAAAAACAAAACAAATGTATTCTAGTTTTTTTCTTTTCTTATTATAATTGAATGAAAATGTACGTTCCCATATAAATTTGCATGCTCACCTACATGCAGCTTGCATTGCTCTCCCTGCACAGTGACAGCACCCTGGCTCTGTTCTATACATGTCCTATCCTCCCAACAGTCTCCTATCTCCTTTCCACCCACTCCCCTTCCTCCAGTATGAGGTCAGCAGGGTGACATCCTACAGATGAATAGAACCACAAAGTGTCCACAAAATATGGTCACCCTGCATCACCAACTCCAATCCATTGCTGTCTGAAGAGTTGAGCTTCCTTATGATTTACGGACAGGGTAATATCAGGGCCAGGGGCCACACTCCCAGGAGAACACCAAAGCCCCTGGACCATCAGTTGTGGTCTTTTAGCGGAGATCTCAGGGTGCACCCCTTTTTATTCTTATATTGCCAGTGAGACTCAACTTTGTGAGCTCCATTGTGGCTATTGCTGGTGGTGGTTGTGCACCATCTGGTTCTTCCGGTCACAAGTCGATGCAGACACCCACTCACGTGAGTCTCTCTGTCTTCTGGGTTCTCTCTCCCCCATGTCACTATGGACCTCGTTGATCATCCATTCCTACTGAGTTGGGACCATTTTCTGTACCTTCGGACGGCAGCTTGGAAGCTTTTAAGACCCCAGACGCCACTCATCAATGTGGGGTGTGGAGAGTCCTCATTAGCAAAATGCCAGTTGTACCAATTGGCCTTGATTTCCCCTGAGAGCACAGTCCCCGGCTTCCCACCCCAGCTACTCTGTCCTTGCAATATTGGGTTAAGATGGGAGGAGTACACAAGCTGTGTTAAAGTACAGTTAATATTGATCTTCTTGCTAATGTGTGCTGTCACAGATTTCACCCAACCAAATTTCTAACAACTATTTAACTTAAACCCTCTACCCCCTCACTGTCCCACCATTCCCACCTTTGCAGCCATCAGACTTTTCTTCTGTGCATGAGTCTGATTTTAAGTTCTTATAGTAGGCATCTCATACAATATTTGCCTTTCTGTTGCTAACTACTTTCACTCAACATAATGTCCTCCAGTTGAAATCAGGTTCTAAGATGTTTCCTGAAATCATCATTGTTGTTTAGCATTGCATAGTGTTCCACTGGGTATATATACCATAGTTTACCTATCCATTCCTCTGTTGTTGGGCATCTGGGTTGATTCCATCTTTTAACTATTGTGGACTGTGCTGTGATAAACATTTGTGTGCATGTATCTCTTGCTGTGAATGATATTGATTCTGTACAACATATTCCAAGCAGTTGAATTACTGGGTCAAATGGTATAAATATATCCAGTTTTCTAAGGGAGAGCCAGATTGCTTTCCAAAGAGGTTGCACCGTTCTGCAATTCCACTGTCAGTGTATGAGAGTTACAATTTCTCCACAGCCTCTCCAGTGTTTACTGTTTTGTCTTTTTTGGATCATGCCCGAGTTTGTTGGGGTGACATGGTATCTCATGGTAGATTTGATCTGAATTTCTTTAACAGCTAATGATCATAAGTGTGTCTGCATGTGGTTTTTGGCTGCCTGGATCTCCTCTTTAGAGAAGTGTCTGTCCATCTCCTTTGCCCATCACTTAATTGGAAGATTTATCTTTTTCTTATTGATATTTTGTAGCACCTCATAAATTATGGAGATCAGGTGTTGATCTGACATATAGTTGCCAAATATATTTTCTCATTCTGTAGGTGGTCTTTTAATTCTATTAATAAAGCCTTTGGATGAGCAAAAGTGTTTGATTCTTAGTAGTTTCCATTTATCTATTTTCTCTTCTGTTGTTTGTGGTTTGTTTGACAGATTTTGAAGCCTGTCTACGCTGTGGTATTAAAACTTCCATTGCTGTTCCTACTTTTTCTTGGATGAGCTTTATTGTTTTATATTTTATATTTAGGTCTTTTATACAATTTGAGTTGGTTTTTGTACAGGGTGTGAGATATGGGTCTTGTTTCAATTTATTGTAGACAGATATCCAATTTTGCCAGCATCATTTGTTGAAGAGATTGTTTTTACCCCGGTTTAATGTCTTAGGGCCTTTGTTGAATATCAACTGTTCATAGGCAGATGATGTCATCTTTGGGGTCTCAATTCTGTTCCACTGATCTATCTGTCTCTTTTTGTACCAGTACTAGGCTGTTTTGACTACTGTGGCAGTGTAAAAGGTTCTAAAATTGGGTTAGTTTTTTTTCAATTTTCTTATGAGTAATTCCTAATTGCAGAAAATTGGAAATAGCTCACTTTCATCAGGTAGAGAATTAATTAATAAAAGTATTAGGGAATTCTATGTAACAGGTAAAATCATAAATTGGCTCTGTAAATATCAACATGGCTTGGTTTTAACAATGATACTGACAAAACTATCATCAAACAAAATTTGAGGTGGGACATATTTTAATGTAACAACAGAGAAAACATAGACTGTTGTTGTGTATCATGCACAGATTTTGTACCTACAAGGAAAAGCAAATGGATTAATAGAAAGATGTGTATAGTTGGTATTTGTTGGGAGAGGGAAATAAAATGGAGAATCCAAAATAAAATTGATTGAAAATCAAAAATATTAAGTGGGATATTACTTGCACCAGTAAAGAAATGCCATCAATTAAGTTATATGGGATAAAACAATTCAATGTTTTTGACTAAATGCCTGTTACACTAAAATTAAACAAAATCCAGAATTAACAAAAGGAAATCACAATAATGTAAAAAATATAAAATAAGTAGAGTTGAAACAGAAAAGTAACTGTACCATATTGAGCTACCAGCAGACATTGAGAAAGATATGTAACTTTGTTTAGAAAAAAATATATTTTATTACTAGAAAAAGAGTTATTGTGGGGTCTTCTCAGGATAAATTCTAAGAAATATCTTTGTATGATATGCTATAGGGGGTGATACGGTGGACATAAATGGGTAAAGTCTTACTAACACCTTCAAAATATGAAGGAATGAAGTTCAAACTGCTTGTGGTTATGACACCCAGCAATAATCTAAGTCTTGACCTTAAAGGATAATTCAGCAATGGCCGTATGTGAGAACCAGCATAAAAGGAGTTGTGCTATTTATCTAGTGTTGTTATTACAGAAATACCACAACTGGAAGGTGTCTTGAACTGAATTGTGTCCTCCCGCAGTATCTGCCAAGTTGACTAAGTTATCATTCCCAGATTGTCTACCATTCTGTCATTTTATGTGATATTCGTAAGTGCTGTAAATTCAATCACTAAAATGTAGTTAGGTGGATTAGTGGCAGTTGTATTGACAAAATCTGCAAGGTTAGATAGTATCTTAAGCCAATTTATTTTAAGATACAGAAGAGAGAAACGAGCAGAGAAATATGAAGACCTCTTATGGCCAAGAAAGCAGCACCAGAATCTCTGAACCACAGGTTCCTTTGCAGAAAATCTTTTTGTCTAGGGGAAGACTGATGACAAAGAATTTCTTCCAGAGCCACCAGAGAGAGTAAGCCTTTTCCTGGAGCTGATGGCTTCGGTACAACTCAACTACTTCCTTCAATACTGTCAATTCTTAATCATATGCTACCTCCTGAAACAGTTCAGTGTCAGCTGTTTCCTCTTGGAAAGGGTACGTTGTATATTCCTTACATCTTTTGATACTTCCTACATCTTCCAACATTTTGCCCACAGCTCCCAGTATTGCAACTCAAGGCTTGATTTTTTTTTTCCTTCAGTTTTTAGGCTTGAGAAATTTCTTTATATTTTCTATTCCAGAGCTATGCATGTTTCATTATAATTTACTTTGTCTTCTTGAGTGCCTCCGTGAATTCTTCTTCCCAACTCTTTTATGGCATCATTTCTTCTATTTGCTTTAGCTACGCTGCGTTGAAGAGTAAGTTTCAGAATCCCTTCTGACTTCTGCTTTGTTCTTTTATATCATTCCCTGGCTTTTGAACGATCTTTCATCTTCTTCTTGTATGCCATCCTTGATATGATTCCACAACTTGTTGGCTCTTTGGTCCACACTGTACAATGCATCAAATCTATTCTTGAGGTAGTCTCTAAATTCAAGAGGGATATACTCAAGATCATGTTTTGACTCCTGAGGATTTCTTTTGATTTTTTCAGGTTCAAGTTGAGTTTGCACAGGGATAATGGGTGGTCTGTTCCGCAATGAGCCCCTGGCCTTGTTCTGAGAATACTGAGCATTTACGGGGTCTCCTTCCACAAATATAGTCAGTTCATACAGTGCACTACATCTGGTGAAGTCCACGTGTATAGTCCCCACTTACGTGGTAGAAAAAAGGCATTTTCAATGAATAAGTTATTTATTTTGAAAAATTCTATTGTGTGATCTCCGGCCTCATTTCTGTCACCAAGGCCATATTTTCAACTACTGATCTTTCTTCCTTGTTTTCAGGTTTTGAACTATAATCAACAGTAATTACCAACGGATTTTGATTGCCTGTTTGATCTATTTCAGACTACAGAAATTAGTAAAAACTTTTAGTTTCTTTATCTCAGACATTAGTAATTGGTACCTAAATTGGAATAATCCCCAAACCTAGTGCTGTAGAGTTGATTCCAACTCATAGAAACCCTATAGGTTAGAGTGGAACTGACTCATAAAATTTCCAAGGAGCACCTGGCAGATTGGAATTGCTGACATTTTGGGTAGCAGACATAGCACTTAACCACTAGGCTACCTGGGTTTCCAGTTTGAATAATAGTTGCATTAAATTGTCTGCCTTGTAAGTACATGGCTATTATTCTACTACTAACATTGCTGTACTTCAAAACAGATCTCTAAATGTTCTTTTTGACTATGAATGCAACATTTTTCCTTTTCAATTTGTCATTCCTGTCATAGTAGACCTATGATTGTCTGATTCATAGTGCTTGACACCAGTCCATCTGAACTCACTATTGCCTAGGATACTGATTTTTATATGTTCCATTTCATTTTGGACAACTGTCAATTTGCCTGGATTCATGCTTTTCCCTTTTAATGGAGACAGTGGCTTCAATTTAGAGGGTCACTTCAAGAGATTAAGAGGATTCTGAAAAGACAATCAGAGAATTGAAAAATACACCAATCTCTATTGTTTAAAACATGCTGTAGCTCTTGGAACTAAATTTTTGATGCCCATTAAATTGTTTAACAAAAATGAAAACCAAAATCCAATGATAAGCATGACTAATGAGAAAAATTAATGAAAATAGACAAAGTAAAAAGAAGCTGGGTTAAAACTAAACTTTAAAAATCTGGAAAGGTAACTAGCTAAGATAATTTTATAATGTTAAGAAAACATGACTAAGTGTGAAAAATATTTGTAAAGGGAAAAGAATAAATTATAGAAATAAGGTGAAATCAGGTAAGATAATTTTTGAAAGTCTAAAATAAATTTAAATATTTTTTCAAAAAACTAAAACTTTAAAGACTAAAATAACAAAATAAACATAGAAACACAAGACCTACTCACAAAGATATGGGCTCAAAGAATAATTTAAATTTTTATATGGGAAAAGAACAAAGCTTAACATCCTTGAGAATTAACCACAGTCATCTAGGAAGAAGTGGTTGCAAATCCCCAGAAAGTTTTCACTTTGGTTGTGTTTCCAAGATTTAAAACTCCCCAGAACATTCCTCTGATTTCTAGACTTTAATGGCAAAGGAAGAAACTTTTGTCTGTGTTATGGATTCAATTGTGTCCCCTACAACATTGTTGCCTGTGCTAACCCATGTACTTATACATGTAATACGTCTTGGGAATAGAGTTTTCTTTGCTATGTTAATGAGGCAATGAGTAGCCCTGGTTTCCCAGTGGTTAAGACCTCAGCTCCTAACCAAAGCTGCTAACCAAAAGGTCAGCGGTTTGAATCCACCAGCCCCTTTTTGGAAACCCTATCAAACAGTTCTACTCTATCGCATAGGGTCACCGTGAGTCACAGTTGACTCATAGTATCTTTGAGGTATAAATGGAGCAGATTTGATATCGAGAAGAAAACAGAGACAGAGGAAGACAGAAGCCTCACCTCATGAAGATCGCCATGGAGCCAAAGAACAAAAGCTGAAAAGAGACAAGGATCTTCTGCCAGGGGCCGCAGAGATAGAGAAAGCCTTCCCTTAGAAGCAGCACCCTCAGTTTGAACTTCCAACCTCCTAACTATGAGAAAATGCATTTCTGTTTGTTAAAGCTACCTACTTGTGATATTTATGTTATAACTGAACTACAAATCTAAGCTAATTTCTCTCTCAGTAATTTTATACCAGGCAGAGGATTGGGACGGGAGAGGTTGTGGACTCTCTGCAGTAAATCTTTCCTACTTGTTCCATCCTAGACACTTACTTCATGCAGAAATTTCTAAAAAATAATCCCACTGAAAAAATACTATGTTTTCCAGATTTTGCTAGCACAGTAGTGGTTTTTCAAAACTCTTCAAAGTACTCATTTCATTATTAGTTACTGAACTACACATAGAGCAGCTATAGTACAAGAAGATTTGCTGGCACATTCATCTTTCCAAATATCATACCAATCAGATTGTGCGTTCCCATTTGGAGGGTGACCCCATTTGGAGCTGTAAATATACCAATACCATAATCATCTACTAACAAGTAAAAGTAAAATTGCTTAACACTTATTAAGTGCTGCCACCTTAGTGTTTTCAAGCAACACTTAATAAGTGTTAAGCAATTTTAGTTTTACTTAAATACAGTAAGTCTCATCTTTGAAAAGTTCTTAATTTCCCTTGGAATAAATAATGGAATAAAGACATAAAGAAGTTAACTAATACTAGGTTTTTAAATTTCTTTTCTCCGTTTCAACTGTTACAAAAAGTAGTAGCCTTACACAGAAAGGCTAAATTTTATAGTTTTGTTGAGCTGTGTCTGGAATATGTAGATGATAACATAAAGTTTTAAATTAAATGAACTTTGTTTCATCAAAACTGATTGCATAAATGTAATTGGATTGTTATTAAATAATAAAAACTCCATAGTCTATTTTATATTAAGCTCCACATATATGTAGACTGTGGAAACTCAGGTGGCTTAGTGATTAAGTGCTTCGTCTGTTAAACCGAGAGGTTGGCAGTTCAAATCCTCCAGGGGCTCCTTGGAATCTCTGTGGAGCAGTTCTCCTTCTGTCTGTGAGGTCACTATGAGTCGGAATAGACTTGATGACAGTTTTTTTTTTAATATGTAGACATTTTATGGTCTTTAGTATTATATTACTAGCTCATTTAAAAATACTACTCAAATGCTATAATCATCACCATAATTCTAGCTAGTTTTAAATTAACTTGTCTAATTTTGATAGATTTTATCTGCATTCAGCAAATACAAAATTATTGCTATCTTTTTAAATAAACTTTCAGGCTTCATGTCAGCTTATTTATTGTACCCAATATGTGATGTAGCACAGATGCTTACCTTTCTGTTTCATATTGCTTTTTCTGCACTTGCATTTCTATATTTTAAGAACATTAGTGTTAACCTGCGTGGCAAGTTTAATTAATCAAGCTTTGTACTGTAAAATATAAGGTTGTATTTTGGGATGTTTACGAGTTACAAAATTATGCTAATGACACATAATTGTGTTTCGCCTTATGGCACACTCTAGGCTCTTAAAAGGGGAAATATCTATCAAAGAGCATTCCGTACCCTAGCGGAGCCATTTCTTCTTAAAAGGAAGTTTGATGTACAAGTTTTTCTTCCAAAAAAGATTTCACCAGGAAATATAGTATATTGAGATGGGCAAAATACAGCTTTTTGCTCTCTCTGTATATATCATTAATGTCAGATGTTTAAAAATGGATGTCTCTAAGCTAGTTTGCACTAAGTTTTATGGCTGTAAAAGTACTCAGTGTGGATATAAGTCAGAATATGATTTTTTCCTGACATTAGACACTGCCTGTGATGTTTTGGGGGAAGAAAATAATGAAAGGAAGCTGCAGCCCAGATCACATTCATTAGGCTTTTCATTTTAATCAGGTCATAGTTCAAGATGTCTGACAAGTTCTACTGATCCAAAGATTACCATGTTTGATAAGACACTGAGTATTCCACCTCATTGTCATTTGAGTTGATGTCTTTGGCTTATCGTTCACTAATGCAACATTTTGTTATGATTTTTAGGAGAAAGTTAGAAGAGTTCACTTGGTAACTTACTTTTTGAGATTAATTTAATACCAGGAGAACACTCCCAAGTTTTCTCAAGAAGAAGCAAGAATTGATAAATTTGAAAATGAATATGTTCTACTTCTTGAATTTAAAGATGTCTGTTAAAATAATTACTAAACATGGAAGGCATACTTGTCTTGAGAGCCAGTGTAATCTAAACAGAAAATTGTTTTGATCAACCACAAAGGGTGGCCATTGCTCTTAACTAGAAATTTACATACAACAAAGTGAAGTCATCTGTTTTTTAACACTTTTCATTCCAGCCTGAACATTCCACTCAACACCCAATAACCTTGCTCCAGACTTACCTCTTTCATGAGGTCAGTCTTGATTACCTGGAAGCGCTAATCCTTCACCTCAGCTTCCCATTCTGAATAGGAAAATACATTGCCTGCATCAGTTTGTCAGTCATTCACCCACTCAGATAAACACTGTGTTCTGTCATCTGTTGTTGGTTCTGCCTAAACACATTATAAGTATTCATCTAATAGACATATGTGTTCATATTTTTTTTGTTACTGTTATTAATTCCTGCCATTGCTGTCTGGTGGATTATTTAACATCATCATAAGCCTATTCTTTTCTCTCTTAGATTCTTTATTAATGAACTTGATTTAAAAAGGCAGGTAGCCACAAATATTAAACCAAAAACTGATAACAGATCTAAAGAGAAGAACTGAAGTTCTTATGAGAAAACATAGTGATAAATTTTCATCAACTTGGATTAAGCAATTGTTTCTTAGATATGACACCAAAATAACAAGTGCCAAAAGAGGAAACAAAAAGATAAATTATACTCTATTTTGATTAATTTGTAAAGAAAGCACAGTTCTATAGAATATGTTTGAGGGGAAGAAAAATATTCCCTATAAATCTGTTAATTACATACCTATCTTTAATGGGCTTTGCCTAAAACCACTCTAGGACTAGTTCAAAAGCTCTCACACACAACCAGGGCACTTTACTTAGTATGTGTGGTATCAAGGATGAGTCAGTCAAGAGACACGTATAAGGAACCTGAGAATCATAAAGATGAAGTCAGGCCAGGCAAGGCCCTCACAGACCACGTCTAGCATTTTCATGAATCACCCTCGCTTCTTAAGAAAAACATACATAGATTAATTGCAAAATCCAAAGCAGATCTAGAGTTCCTTTTGTGGTTATTTCAGCTTTAGTTAATGTTTTACACTACGGTCAGCTTTACAATAGCAAAAACTCAAGCACCCTCAAGATTCTTTTTTTCCATGCATTACAAAACTCTATAACAAAACAAAACAAAAGAAGAAGTGCCCTTTTGGTAATGCTATGTGGGGATCCTCAGGCTGTGTGACCTTCAGAATTGTCACTATGAATATAAAATATGAAGTCAAATAACCTGCTCATATTTCAAAGGCTGTCATATCCTCTAGTTGTTCTACTAATAACCACACACTCCCTGAAATAAAAAGTATTCTCTGGGGTTTCTGTATTAGAAATAATACCATGCTATAGATTTTACAGAAACCCTGGTGACTTTCTTTTCTTGTTCTTGTTTGTTTGATTTATAGACTTTATAGAATTAATACAAAATTTTAAAATGCAAAAATTTCATTAAATTGTAATATTTAATGAATTTCAATTTATTACTCTACAGTCACAACAAACGTATTAGTCTAGGTTTGTATCTTGTAATTTTTCTTTTTTCTTACCTTTTCCTTTCAAACATGTCATGGTCATCACCAAGTCACTGGCAGTAAAGTGTACTTGTCTTTTTCTCTGAATGTATGGGAAGGTATTCAGACATTGACTTCAAACCAAACATAAACACAGTTCTTGAAACTAATATATTCAAAAATAGTAGACAAAATGAAAATAATGTTGCTCCAATATTCTAATAATTTTATATACCTAGAGTATTTCAATCTTGTCACAATAGACATTTTTAAAAGTGTAATTTGTTGTTGTGTGAATTCATTCCCTACATTATAAAATATTTACAGTATCCTTGACCAGTGCACAATATTTCAATAGAACCCACTCCTCAGTTATGACAGACAGAATACTTATTACCTCAAATAACTGCCTTGAAAGCTTCCGTGTCATGAAGAAGGGAGAGGATCCCAGGTAGAGTCGACTCCATGGGTTGAGGAGGTAGGTGTTGTTGTGAATCCAGTGAGATCAAAGCAGTTCGAATTAACAAAACTGAATATTTTAGGAGAGAGGTTGGCACACAGAAGGATAAATGATGGAATCCAGGGAATTAGTCAAGAGTCAGCCCAGTGGCATAGGGTACAAAGGAAAATTGTGGAGTGAACCAAACAGAAAGTTAGGAACTGAGAGATCAGAATCATGTGAGTGTAAACCAAAGAGTAGCCTGAAAACCCATTAAAGAAAGAAAGATTAGGAGATTTACAAAAATAAGAAAGTTGGGCGAGGCAAGGAAGCTAACATCTGGGCAAGGACCTGGAGTCAAAGACTTGAGAGGAAGTTACAGAAAGCTATGTTAAGGAGACATCCTTTGAAATTCAGTGATACGTTCTTGTTCTTCCACTGTTTCTGATTTAAATCTGAAACTTGCTGTGCAACCAATGAAATGATGAGTGAGTTGATATGATAATAGGTATCACAAGATTAATGCCAAGAGGTAGATCGTCACAACTAGCAAGCCATTGATGAATTGAAACCTATTTACAGAATTAATTGATAACATAGATGCATAGCATTCCTGTAGCCCACCTAATGGAGTGATAAATAATAAAAGGATCAAGATAACTCTTAGATCCTTCTCTCATTAGCACACAAGTGGCTCTATCATATTGTGAATCTCTGGGATGTTTGATTTCCTTTCCTAGACCTAGCACTTCACTGTGCTATTTGGCGTGTAAAGGTTCCTGTCAATATGTCCTGCCTCCTTAACTAAATGTTATGCCCCTTTAGGTCAAAAACTTCATTTTGTTTGCATTTGCCACACAGCCTAGGAAAATATCAAGTATTTAGAAGATTCTCTGTCAATCTGCCTAGAATGAATAATGTATATCACTACTCTCAAAGTGTGACCATCTGTTTTAGAAAACGACATGAGAGAACTCAGAAGCTTGGGAACCCATTTGGCTGTATTGTGGGTGTGGAGGGGGTCACCGTTGTGGTACTAGATGTTAAATTAAGTTAGTCTCCTGAGTCTAATTTATTATGTAAATCTTAATGATTGTAAAATGATATTAAACAATGAATTTAAATGAAGTGACTAAATGAGAATATTCCATCTGCATATTTCATCTGGGCAACTATTTCCCAAATTCTTTATTAGGTTATTCAGATATGCTGAAAAGATAGATAAATTATAGCATCCTGGACTTTTCCAATCAACTTACTCATTTTAAAATGACAGGATAAAACCAGTGAGAGTCAGCTACATGACCAAAAAAAAGTGGAAGTTACATTACAGCAGGGGTGGCAATAGTTGTATGCTTCTACGTGTGTGTGCGGATGCAAAAAGTTCTTTATGACTTCTCCTGTAATTAGCAACTTAGCATTTCCCTAACAACCCACTTGGAGTTTCCATGTGTAACGAACCCATGTGCTCTTCGACAAATGCAAAAACATATGCTCAAGTCTATTTTATAGAATTTGTCTTGTAATTCAACAGAACACATGTTAAAAATCATTAGGGAAGAAATTAACTTTAGACTAGGACTTTAAGGGTTTCATGGGAACAGGGAGTGTGATGTAAAAGTCAAACAGGTTCATTTTCACTAGACTAAAATTTCAGTGTTAATCATTGTTCAATGTCAAACCATAAAGTCGATTCAGAAACTGGATTATAGATGTCACATTGTTTGAAACTACATACAACAACAAAATAATCTCACAACTTCTTTTTATAACCTCTTATTTTCTCTCTTGAAAGTGCTGTTCCCCACCTTTTCATTGTTGTTAGGTGCGTTGTGTCATTCTGGTCCCTACTGATCTCACGTACAACAGAACAAAACACTGCCAGGTCCTGCAGCATCCTCTCAGTCACTGCTGTGTTTGGGCCCATCGTAGCGCCACTGTGCCCATTAATGTCATTGGGGGGCCTTCTTTTTGACTGACCATGTATTTCATCAAGCCTGATGCTCTTCTCTAGAGACTGGGCCCTCCTGACAATATGTCCAAAATATTCTAGATGAGTTTCTTATTACTTATGCTTAAAAAGGAATTTGGAATATATGAACAAGTGTAAAATTACAAAAATGTGTATGATATCATCATGTTGTACAATATATATATATATTTTTAATGTGACATTAATGTACATTCCCATATAAATTTACATGCCCACCTATATGCAGCTTCCACTGCTGTCCCTGCCCCGTGACAGCACACTATTCCTCTCTGCTCCATACATGTCTCATCCTCCCAACACTCTCCTTTCCCCTCCTCTCCAACCACTCTCCTTCCTCCAACCAGAGGTCAGCAGGATGATATCCTATAGATGTATAGAACCATAAAGTGCATACAAAATATAAGCTATGAACACAGCCAAGCCAGCCAAGTGCCACTGAGTCAGATCTGACTAACATAATGATATGAAATTTTGTACACAATTTAACAAAATATGGAAGATATAGGAACTTGCAAATAGGGTTAAGATTTTAGAGTTACAGGTCATTGAAAGTTTGCTTAAATATTGTCATAGTTTGTATTTTTTTTAATTTCAAAATAAATGCTTAAAAAAAGGGTCACAAAATTTTCTAAATAGAGATGATTGCAGTTTTAATAGAATTCCCAAAGCTTATGTCCTCACTACAGAAAATGTCCAGCACACATTTTTGGTGTCATGGCTTTATCTGTTTTTTCATTACATCAAAGGCAAAAGAGATTCATTTCAAATTATGACTTGCCCTTTGATAAGTAAATTCATACAGGAACATTAACTCATAACTCTTGATTTTTTTTTTTTACCAAAGGAAGTACTTGATAATAAAAAATGTTCCATTTTTCATACTACAGGCTCTATCGATTTGAGCTTGTTGATGCATTTAAGTGCAGTGACATTAATTATACTGGCAAAAGCTCCAAAAGTGCACTTTATTTTATAGCAAAACGCCTTTCAAATGAAACATTTTTTAAACCTGGCAATGAAAGTTGGGGTGGAGGAGAGATAAGCCTCATCATTACTTATGAGCATTATAAATATTCAACCCTTTTATGTCATAAATTGTAGATCCTTAAAAATGAATTATCAGCTTTAAGCTAAATACTAACATAATTTTATTTCATAGTAGTATATCCCAAAGCCATGTCTGTGCAATTATAACTTCTGGTATGTTATTAAAGTTAAATTATGATTTGGGGAAATAGAGAGAGAGAGAGAGAATTTTTTTGGTCATATTATTTACATAGTAATCTCAAAAACTTACTTGCATATTTGGTCAAACTATCTAAGAGGCATACCTCCTTATTTTCGGTAAATACCATCTCATCCAAAATCAGAGGCAACTTATGAACGAATCTGTTAAAATGTTACCTTGTGTATTGGCAACATTTTTACTTGATAGGCCTCATAAGTTTATACCTGTCACTTGCTAAGACTCCATCTCTGTAAAGAGGAAAGTCAGATGAAATATGTCTTTTTCCCAAAAGTAGCAATGAAAACAACCACAGCAATTTGTTCACTTTTTTTTTTTTTTTAAAGAAATGAGAGCTGTTTGAATTTACCTACAGGAAAGTTTATCCCATTTCTCCCATCACGACCAAACAAGTTTCTCCTGTATAATTCTGAAATTGTTTACAGAATTATTACCTACTCCGTTCCCCAAAGTACTTTTGTGGAGGTGAGGTTTTGTCACCAGCTCTGTAGACAAATAAACCAGAGTTCTTTTGGGACCTTCACAGTTTTCCAGTAATAGAGAATTGTATCTATACTCTCTTAGATTTAATGTATTTTTGTAAAACGAGGATAGCAATAGCTATTTCTTAAATTACAAGGACTGTCAGTATTAAAAAAAATAATCCAATTATTTGAATTTCTGCAGATTCTAAACATCCAAGAAACCAGCAAATCACATAGAATTTAACTTTAAGATATACATCTCATGGGAAACCTCCTTTCCTTGCCAGGTTCTCTCTTCTTCTGTCTATTTTTCATTCCACTTATTCTCTGCAATATTGCCGTGTTTTTTTTTTCCTCTCTCAAAATCGGTCTGATCACATTCTCCACTGCTTAATGATTTTCTGATAATTCCTCACTATCTGGATCCTAAAAGTCAATCTCAGCATGAGAATCAGAATGGATTGAGTCTGGATTCCTCCTATCTTTGGGGTCTTGCCGCAATCACATCGTAGTCGTGTTGACCTAACTAACGCACCGTGACTGTGTTTTTTATGCACTTCACTGCTTGTGGTTAACATAAATACATTTTATTCTTAAGCTTTTTGCTATCAAAAAATAGTTGGACTTTTTTTTTTTGGTTAATTTAATATTTGGGGGCCTCAATTTATACTTTAATTGTATTGCCTGGGTACATCTTTGCTCATTTTGTTACTTAAGTGCAACTGGACCATTTGCGGGGAGGGTGTTGGGCTTTCTTTTAATATAATTATCCCATTCGTAATTACTGTGAGAACTGATCCATTTGGTTTTATTCATGAACCAAGTACGCTTCTGCTGGTTAACAGAAATGTCTTTATAAGCATTGTTTGTGTAACTTCTCAGGTGGTTTCAGGGCAGGACATATAGGAAAAGAGACTACCTGCTCACATGTATGGTGAGTCCCTCCCTATATTCCTCTAGTAGCTTATTCTTACATAAAAGATTTTCATTCCATTATGGAGCCATTTGGGGCATCATTTTTCTTTTTTCATTGTTGTTCTGCTGAAACATGCAAAATTTATTAGGAGTATGCTTTGATTTTTTTAATTAATTAATTATTGTTTATATTTTATTGTGCTTAAAGTGAAAGTTAACAGTTCAAGTCAGTGTGCCATTCAAATCCTCTCACCCATACTACTATGCGCCTCTAGCCGCTCTGCCCGTCACGTGGCCAGCATACCCCTCCTACCCTGCGCTTCTCACGCCACCAGCTCCTCTTCCCTCCCACCCTCTCATCCCACCTGGGGACAAGAGCAGCTCAGTCAGTCTCACATACATACTGAAGCCTAGAATCACACTCTTCTCCAGAATTGCTGTGTGTAGTATAGTATAAATTACAACCTTTTTCTGAAGATTTGGCTTCTGTACAGGCTTCAGCTCAGGAGTAACAGGGAATTCAGGGGTCCTGTCCTCACGGGACCCTCCAGTAGGATGGACAATCAATTCTGGCCGTTTAATAGGGTTCTAGCTCTGCACACCCATTTTTCGCCCACTACTTCAGGGATTCCACATTGTATTCACTGTCAGGACAGTCATTGATGGTGGCCGGGTACCATATAGCTCTTCTGGCCTCAGGCTGATACAGTCTCCCATTCAGAAATAATAGTCCAAGCATAAAGCTAATCTTTATTTTTTTTAAAAAAAAAAAAAACTTTTCTACATTTTGTTCTATAAGTTGTGTATTTCTAACCAAAAATTCACACTTTGTACAGTTGTAAGAATTCTATTCAGTCAAAATTTTTTCATTGTCTTTTTTTTCCAAAACTCATAAACACTGCTTTAAATTTATTACATGCTGCTATCAAATCCAGTGGCTTCAGCTTTCCCCTGGGAGCATGGCCCCTGGCCCTGATGCTCTCCTTGCCCATAAATCATAACAAAGGTCCACTCTTCGGACATGAATGCATTGGACTTGGCGATGCAGAGTGACCATATTGGATGCACTTTATGGTTCCATGCATTTATAGGATATCATCCTGCTGACCTCTGGCTGGAGGAAGGAGAGTGGGTGGAGAGGAGGGAAAAAAGAGACTGTTGGGAGAACGAGACATGTATGGAGCAGAGAGGAATAGTGTGCTAAAAATAAATAAATAAATCTCTAAAAAAAAAGAATGATCAAAATGGTTACAACGTGATGAAATTTTACCTACAATAGTCATTGTTTTCTTTATTTTTCCAGGAAAATCTATAAAGACTATTCCTTACTGAGGTAGTATAAAGAATCTTAACAAGTGGAGAAAGCTTAATTGATGAAGGAGATGGACAGAATAATGAAGGATCTGATGAGTGACTTCCACAAAAGCACACCGCACATATATGCATGCATGCGCATCTTATTATTTTATTTTGGGTTAGCAATGCGAACATTTTATTCAAAGTGATGCTTTTAAGAGTCAAAATCTACAGATGCTGGAGCCCAGAATCCTTATAAACCCGGAGCGGACCACAAAGCACCTGGAAGTTTCCAAGACTCTCACCTTGCCTTGCCATCTATCCACTGATGTCTGACGCAGGTGCTGTGCATGGTGCTCTGTCCAACTGATCAGTCTGGAATTCTTTCCTCGAATGTTCTCCTCAGTATGACTTTGGTTTGGAGTTGGCCAAAATTGGAATTTTAGTGAAACTGGTAGACAGAAGCGAGATAATGACCCTTAGTCTTTGGTCATCCAGGTTAGATGCAACAACAGACAGAGGCAGAGGTAGCGGTGGGTCCCAGCTGGCCCTTGCTCTCCTCCTTCTGTACCATTTCTTTTCATTTATTTATTTATTACAGTAAATGAATAAAATTTCTAATATCTATCCACTATTTCATCTACGATAAACACTCACCACCCCCCTGCCTTGTAGCCAACAAAGTTATTTTCTTTTGTAGATAATTCTATTTTTAAGTCCTTATAACAGGGATCTCATACAATATATAATACACATATAACATAACATAATATACAATATATAATAGTTAATCTACTTTTATAACAACTTTTTAGATACGAAGGCCGAAGAATTCATATCCTATTTTCTCCTAGAATTTTTGGCTCTTTCATTTAACTATTTCATTAAACTTTGTTCAGTTTACAGTTATTTATATGACTTCATTATATAAATTTTAATGTAAGCCTTTTTTTTTTACATGCTTTATAGGTCCTTTGTGAAAGAAAGCATGTATTTAAGTAATACTTAAATATTGGATCAACATTTCTAACATCTGTTTCTATGCCAACTTTCAGAAGCCAAAAATGTGACAAAATAAATTCAAGGTTAGCAATCTTAGGATATGTCAATATGGAACAACAACAACAAAGTTATCACCATGTTAGGAAACAAAAGACTATGAGACTAAATGCATACAGCAGTGCAGGGGCAAGTGTCAGAAGGCAGGGGGAGACAGGATAACTGCTAATAGGCTACCCAAAGGTGAGGATGGAGAAGCGCTGTCCAGTCAAGGGGCTGTTAACTAATGCCATAAATAAAACAACATATGTACTAATGATTTAATGAGAAACTAGTTTGTCCTATAAACTTCCATCTAACTATGATAAATAGAAAAGAGAAATAAAACACAATATGAGTATTTAATAAACACTGAAAAATATTTTATAAAACAGAGCAGATATTCTTCATATAATTTCCAAAGGAAAGTAGAATAAATTAGAAATATCTGAACATTTGAAACATGCTTCTCTGAAACCAGTACCAAACATAATATTGACTTTAAAGTATAAAGCTGTTTTCTTAAGCCATGAACAATATAGAAGTATCTGCTTCAGCATTTTGGGGAATACTACCAGATATAGACAAATAGAAAAATATAAATAGAATTACTTATAAATGGCATTTAACATATGATAAACATGGCTCCTAATAATCAGCCTGGAATTGATGGATTCTATAATAAAGGATGTTGTTATAACTGATTATTTATTATATGCATGTGTTTTTGTGTTTGCATATAGTTAGAGCCTTTTTCCAGTTCAGTATATGAATGAGAATTCCAAGTGGATTAAATACATGCATTAAACTAATTCAATTAAATTAACATAAATGAAATCTCTTTAGAAATTTTGTGACTACTTGGGCTTGCAAAATTAAAAATTTGGGGTACAGCCAGTGAATTGTCAGAAAAAAATGTCACTTTCTTGTACTGTTAGAGGGACTAAATATTGCTATCAACTTTTTGGAATCATCATTATTCTTTATCCACTAAAAGACCTCAACTGATGGTCCAGCAGTTTCGGGGTTCCCCTGGGAGCATGACCCTGGCCCTGCAGCTGCCCTTACCCATAAATCATAACGAGGGTCCACTCTTCAGACACGAATGGATTGGACTTGGTGATGCAGAGTGACCATATATTGGATGCACTTTATGGTTCTGTGCGTCTATAGGATATCATCCTGCTGACCTATAGCTGGAGGAAGGAGAGTGGGTGGAGACATGGGGAAAGGAGGCTGTTGGGAGGATGAGACACCTATGGAGCAGAGAGGAATAGTGTGCTGTCACCGGGCAGGGAGAGCGGTGGAAGCTGCATATAGGTGGGCATGTAAATTTATACGGGAATGTACATTTTCACTCAGTCACATTAAATAAAAAAATAAAACAAAAAAACTTTTTGGAGGTTGTCTTGGTCATCTACTCTAAACTACACACATTAGCTTAGCCTGAAATCCAAAAATAAAAGTGGTATAAATGTTAAGTTCAAATGGTGTTAGAGAAATAAACAGACTTATTAATCCAAGGCATAGAAACTTGTACCAAAAATAGAACCACAAGGATACCAAAAACACACATAGAGCAATCTAACAAAAACAAAGCAAACAAAAAGTGGTTTCTGATTCTTTCTATATTTTGGATCAATAGCACATACTATGCTTTTCACAGCCTTGGTGAGAAAACATTAGCATTAGCTTTATTACCAGGAAAAAATGTATAGAAGCTGAACAAGGAAATCTGGGACAAGAATTTATAGCAATATGATAACACAAAGAAAATATAAAATATTAATTTGGATGAAAAAGTGAGCAACAATGTTGGGTCACTGAAAGTATGCATAGTGTTTGGAAACTTGTGGAGAATCAGAAGAGACAACAACATGGATCAGGTTTTATGTTCAGTATAGACTCTCATGTGTTTTTAAAAACATGTGAGTTATTGTAATCCTGTTCTTCTCTTCAGAATTTTCATCACCATTTAGTGTAAATTAATCTGTAGTAGCAAATTCCCATTGTTTTTGCTTCTTACTCTAAGTATGATTGCTAGAATTTGTTTGAGCCCTACAAGACAGAGATTTCTCCATTAATAATGTATAGCAGTTGGACTAAGATGTCATGACTGCCTGATGTTGAAAATAAATAACATTTTCTGACTTTTCTGAAATAAATAGCTCATCCTGCCAAGACTGAGGACACAGTGAATGGAGTCACAAAGGATAATATTTATATAATTGTATAGTTTCTTTTTTAAAACTGTATTCAGGTTAACTTTTGCTTTCTTGTGCTGGACTTGCAGTTTTTTGTTTTTTGTTTTTTTTTTTTTTTTTAACAAAAGCTACCTAGAATAAGTTATGGATCAAAATGAAAATACACCTATTGTTATCCAGCTGATTACACCTCATAGCCACCCTATTGGAGAGAATACAACTGTCCCATAGCATTTCCAAGACTGTAAATCTTGCCCTGCCTTTCTCCCATGCAGTATCTGGTGGTTTGACTCTCTGATCTTTTGGTTACCAGTCCAAAATTTTAACCATTGTGCTACCAAGGCTCCAGAAAGAAAGCAACTTTTGTATTTTTACAGTAAACAATGAAACATTACATCCATTTCATACTTTTGAATCACTACTTCAAGTCACACTCTCTAGCACCACCTGGAACAAGCTATACCCAAACATTTCTGCATCTAGGAGTACTTTGGTGGAGATACATGAGAAACACTGACTTAGATGGCTCTTAACAGTGTAGGGAATATTGTAGTGTTTTACATATATCGATTGTTAACACCTGTTGCCATTCAGTTAACTCCAACTCATAAAGACCCTCAATGACAGTCTGGAACTGCCCCACAGGTTTCGCAAGGAGCAGCTGGTGGGTTCAGATTGCCAGTCTTTGGGTTAGCACGCAGTCTCTTAACTGCTGTCTCAACGGCTCCATATTGATTATTAGTCTCTCAATTATTAAAACTCTGAAGAGTACCACAGATTTCATTTTGCCTCTATAAACATTCTATATTCATCTTTTCCAAAACATTAGTCAGTATTTTGCTCTTTCCTTCAAGAATTCACAATGATTTTTCTCTTTTGTGTATGAATTCTAAAGCCTTCTGACCCTCTCTACTGTATGAAAATGCCTTTGCACTGATCTCTGGCTAAAGGGAGATAGGTAGCTAAAGAATGGAACAGGACTTACTTAATTTCTTTCCTTGTATGAGTCTTGCCAATTATGTTTGTGAACTCTTCTAGAAAAAGTGCTACATAACTCATTTCTGAATATCATCATGGTCACCTTTGAAGTACTATCCTTGGGAAGCTAGTCACCTAAGCCAGCACCAGGTCTACCCCTCAAATCAATAGTGAAACTCTTTTTCTGGAATGGTCACCACAGCTGTTGTTGTAATCCCTGTAACGTCCTCAAAATGTCTTCCTTTCAATGTTCCCTTTATCTTTGAATAAAAAAAAAGTCACTGGGGGTCCAGATAGGGTGAGTAGAGAAGGTGTTCCAATGCAGTTATTTGTTTACTGGCTAAAAACTCCCTCATAGACAATTAATTAAGTCTGTGAACTTTCTACCTTGCTACCATGCATAATGGCCATTCCAGAAAGAGTTCCAAAGTTTCTTTGAAGGATGGACTAGGTGCTGACATCAGTACATAGCTTCCCAAAGGGAGTACTTCAAAGGTGATCCTAGTGGTATTTAGCAATGAGGTGTGTAGCACTTAGAACAATTAAGTTCATGGATTAACTGTCACACCTCATATACCTACTTTTCTAAAGTCCTGGCTTCCTAGCACTACCTAGCTCAAGTGAGACTACATGGTAACTTGTGACCCACTGAAACACTGAAGAGGGGAGGAAATGCACCAGGCATGAGGTACAGTAAAAACCTTTGCAGCTGGTTTGGTTCAGGTTCTCTCCAGATCATCAAACAGGTGGAAATGCCAGTCACTGACCCCCTGCCAAATAACTATCTCTGGAAAACTGATGAGCCCTCTGGGCTCAGAAGGGCTATCTTCTGACAAATCCCACATGGCTGCAGACGCCCATCTCCAGACTCCCTCCACAAACTGCCCAATTCTTCTACAATTAAGGCTTTACACTGAGCAGCAGGGATGGGTGTTTTACAGCAACAAAGACTGCTTATTTCCATCAGAACTATATCCTCAAGCACTAAAAATCAGTTACCAGGGAGTCTGGTGACTACGGATTCTGACTCCCAGTGACCCTATGTATTTCAGAGTAAGCCACATTCCATAAGGTTTTCAATGGTTGTGAACAGCCCACTCTTCCAAGGCATCTCTAGTTTGATTCAATCCACCAACCTTTTTAGTAGCAGCCAAGTATTTTGCTGTCTGATTCACCCAATGACTTTTTTCCTCAAGGACACACATAGCAAATTCCTTTGTCATTAATGTTTTGTGCCATCAAATAAATTCTGACCTGCATTAACCATGTAGGACAGAGTAGAATTGCTCCATATATTTTCCTAAACAGTAATCTTGATAAGAGCTAATTGCCAGGTCTTTTCTCCTGCAAAGTGATTGGTAGTTTCACCCTGATGTCCTTTTGGTTAACAGTTGAGCATTTAACGCTTGGCTAATTTTTGCTGCTATAGATTTCTTGCTCTGCTGTCCTGCTGTTTGAAGTGTGTTCCCTTTTACCACTCACACAAATTGGACACTTCCTATAAGACATAATTCCATTTACCTACCTCCTTAAGATGACTTCATTGATGTCTACTCATGATGATCACACATTCTTTCCTTCTCATTACAGTGCACTTTTGAAGGAATAATATTCCCTATTTAGGGAAAATTTAATTTCAAATTATTTATTTTCCTTTGTACTACAATTGTTGCTTTGAATACATTGCCTAAGATAGAGACCACGTTTATAGCTACTTTATATTTGTTACCTTGTGTCATATTCACTTGTCTTTCAAGATTCTCCAAGAGATCCTTATCAAAATGTTTACTATTGAGTAGCTGATTTTTCTAGCCAAATATGCACTTTAAAACCTAGCAATGCCAAGCCACCCAAGTGCTGTCAAGTCAGATCCGACTCGTGGCGACCCTAGGGGCCGGGGTAGAACTGACCCCCAGAGTATTCAAGGAGCCAATATGTATATATGTATAGTTTAAGTTTCATTCTGTTGGAGATGATTTAAGAAATGTTCCCCAGTATTGATTATCATCACATTCCATTATCTACACCGGTTAATAAAAAAACAAAGTACCTTTCTTGAAAAGAAAACAACAGCAAACAGAAACTTCAAACAACAGATGTTGACAGAATACAGGTGGTTGAATAGCTCAAGGGACAGCTGATTGGATTTGAAACTTTTCACCTTGTGATAATCAGTCTAGATTCAGCTCCTGGTTGACAGGTCACCCTACAGCTGTTAGAAGGACACCAGGTGTGATAAGCTCTCATTACCCAGCGTGGTAGACAGGTGTTTACATCACACTGAATGCCCTCATGGCCACTTTTGGTGGCAGCAGAGCCTGGTTCCTGGAAGGCACACCTGCCTGTCAAGAGAAATGTGGGCTGCTATGTGTAATGGCTGCAATGTTCCCCAATTATCCCAGACATGCTATAAAGTATGCAGTGGTACCTCCCAGTGGCTTATAAGGATGTGACAAATAACACCTTTGGAAATTATCTAGTACATTTTGAAATACCAACAAATAACTCAAAACAGGCCCATTATTCTCTATATAAAGATGATTTTTTTAGAAGACTTAGTTTGAATTCATATGAGCCATTTCTTTAGTAAAGTTTAAGTTATGATGGTTAATTTCACTGGTTATTTCTATTTTGCAAATGAGGGGCTTTGCTTTATAGAATGTCATCTGGGAACATTCTTTAAACTTGAGACCACAGAGTAGGCAAAGCCAATTTGGTAACTCCTTCATTAACCGCTAAGGTTTCTGGGGAACATCTCTTAAAATTCAATCTTTTTACAGCAGACGTCATCCAATAAAAATCCATTAAATTAGTGCATGAATAAATTTGATTCCCCTTCTAATTAAGGAAATTGGGCTGATGATGTCTAATATACCTTGCTACTCTGAAATGCTGCCTACAAATGGTCAAAAGGAAGAAGCTTTATATAATAGATAAGGAAGATTATGTACAGTGATTTGCATTTATTCTAAAATGAAGAGTTTCCAAGGGCAGGAAAATCATAGCAATTTATTTCTTCCACTCCCAGAGCTATTTCCTGCTGCTATCTACCTTATCCTCTGAATCCTCAGTGTCTCAACTTAAGTCTCATGAATGTGTCTCTTTTTGTAGCAATTCTCTCTCGTGAACTCATGAACCATGAACAAGAGGTAGGGCTACCCACAGAACGAGTAATAGGCTGACTTAGCTTTGCTGGTAGTAGATTGAAAAGAAGGATAATGTGTGTAAAACATGACATTTCCAGTTGCCTACAAATTTATATCTATATATCAAATATAAGTTCAAAAAGGCATTATGTAACCATATGCTCTGCAGAGAGCTTAGAAGGATCTAATAATTACTCCCTCACTGCTTATTAAGTAGCTGTACACGAGTTTTGATTATTCTCAACCATCAGCTTATCACTGTGGCTTGCCCCAGTATAAGCAAACAACTGAGTGCTAGAAAGGCAATCAAGAAGACATTTACAACTTCACACATATAAGAAAGATGGAATCACCCAGATAATTGGTCTGATATGGGGGATACCAGATATCAGAACCCGTGGATGAATACTGGCCTAGCTGTTAGAAATTACCAGATTTTCTAAGATTCGAATGCAAAAAAATGACACAGTCAGAGTCAGCTCTGAGTCTGATATGTCTTCTGAAGTTAAGTTCACATACACATAGAGACTGTATCTACTGGGAACTTCTTGGAATAAGGTACATTGGCTAGGCAAAAAAGGACCAAAGTGTCATGTGCCTGGAAAGACAGTATCAGCTATTCTCCATGACATGTAAGGCCCTTGGGGTCTCTGAATAACACAGGAAACAACCTCTTCAGTTCAATTACTCCATTAAAAAAGGACTTCAAGGAGATGCAATAAAACCAAGGGTGTCTACCCATTACTTTAAGATAGCCCATAATGAGATGCTGTTTTACCTATTTTCTTATGCTAGTCTCCAGCCTCAGAGGAGCTAGAGATCTCCTACTTACCTGGATTTTGACTGGTAATCAAAAGTTTGGAGGTTTCAGTCCACCGATAGGATACCAAAAGAAAGGCCTTCCCCAAAATAGGCCCTTGAAAACATTATGGGACATAGTCCCACTCTGACACATGTGGGGCTGCCATGAGTTGAAACTCACTCAGTGACAACTGGAAAAATGAAACAAACAAACAAGAAACAACCCGCTGGACCTAATCTAGAGGTTAGTTATGAGCTGAGAGGAGAGAAAGAGATAATAATGAAGATTTAAATAATACTGAACTGGCGATTTTTGTGGCTGAAGATGATTAGAAAGCTACAAAGTTGCCCCAGAATATAACCATAGGTCTAGAAAATGAAGTTCCAGTAGAGTGTTTGAAGGCAGTAATTACTGGAGAGAAAAAACAGTTTTATATTTATAGTTCACTGTGTTCCAACTGTTTACTAAATCAGCTGCACATGCGTGGAATAGAAAGTGAAAAGTGGGAAAAATTAAAAAAAAAAAAATCTCAAAATTATACCTCCATGAGGATCGCACTACTCAAAATATAGTATGTTGACACCATCATGGCAACATAGATAGACATGCTGTACCATTCCTCTTCAGCAAAAATTTGAAAAGCTAAGTAAAACAGATATAGATATCATTCCTGGAACCCTAATAATCAAATATAGGGAGAAAGAACAGCTCAAATACAAAATGGAAAAATAAAATGAAGACAAACAGACTACCAGGGAGATATGGAATTGAAGTCCCTCATCAACTAAGATGACATACCATCTTAGAACACAGCCACCAACAATCCTGGACAGAGACCAGGGGAAGGCAACTTCACTGAGCCTCCAACAGCAGACAGAGCATGCAGTAATCAGAGAGACAGGTTTTCCCACTTCTCATCCTTCTGCTCCATATTCCAACTCCATGAGTTTCTGTCACACCATGCTACACTGCCTTGTCTAGAGTGCCACCCACTCCCAATCAGCGTGGGTCTGCCATGTCCCCACCAGCCAGGTCTCACTGCATTTTTTTTCCTCCTACTTTCTTTTCTTTTTCCCTCCTGCATAGCCCTGTATACCATTCCAACCATTCCAGCAGATCACTCAGCACCGCCATGGCTAGAGTGCCACCAGCCTAGCACCAAATCAGATTTATTCCACTCTCACTGAGAACTTACTCTGCACCATAGTTTCCCCTCTTCTTACTTATTTTTTCTCTCTGCTACCTAATCTCATACTTTACCTCTACCCCTTCCTGCTAGGTGATACCATGCAGCTTTGGTTAGAGAGCCACTAGCCTGCCACTGCCCTAGGTCTGCCCACCCCATTCATGGATCCCATCACGCAACCATATTCTTGTTTGGTTTTCTTTTCTTTCTCACTCCCACTCAGCCTTGTACATCTCTTCCCTGCTCTTCCCACCTGCTTCCAGGTCTAGCCCGCCACCATTATTCAGCCTGCTATGCCACTGTATCTTTTTTCTCTCTTTTTTTCTTTATTAATTTTATTTCTCTATCCAACCTAGCCACGTACACTGCCTCCCCTAACTTCCCATCAACCTCTGTTGTGCCACCAAGGATACAGAGCCACTGGCACACCAACCTGTGACCACCTGCAGGCCTCAAGTGCCCATCACTTATTTTATATTTTTTCTTTTAATTTCCTTACATTTCCACCAGCCCCATTTGCCACTTCTTCTCTCTTCCCACCATCCTCCAGTCATGCCTTGCCCCTCCCAACCACCTTCCACTTTCTAAAAAATCTTTCTGTTTCCCTTTATTTCTACCCTCTCATCTAGCTCAGAGCAGTATTATCCCCTTCCCACCAGCCCTCCAGTACGATCATAAATAGAGCATCCCCAGTTCTCAGGTTTGCTGTTGCACCAAACTCATAATGTTCCTCCCCTCTTGCAACTCAATCAGCTAGTGAACGTTGGAAAGTTGATCCATACCACTCACTATCGGACAGTCACACCTAGATAGGTCAAGGGACTGTGGATTCTCCCACACCACTGAACAGATATCAGGAGTTACACACCTCGAGCTCAGTCCATCCTCAACCACTTTGCCAAACCACTGCTCAGAGAAATAGGTTCTACTTGCCTGTTGTTTTCCTACCCACCTGGACGTAGTGATGAGATGTATCATACTCACACACGAGCAAACAGCATAACTCACTTCTGGCCCACTCAACCCAACATATGCAAACAAAACAAAGAAGCTGGATGAACCAATCAAAACGCAATCAGTAAATAATACCCCAAATTTCAGAGACAGCGAGACAAGCTGGCCCCAACAAGTCAACAAAATAAAAAATCAGATGATCTTCTGGTAAAAGAAAACACAGTGAAATTAACCGACATGAAATTTAAAAGATTGATATTTAGGATTTTGCAAGAGATTAACAAAGAAATCAAAGAAAACAGACAAAATCTGCCTAAAATCAAGGAAAATAGATAAAGTAGAACAATGGGGGGGGGGGAAGCTAACATAAGAACAAAAAGTAAAAACAAATAACTAGAAATTGTAAAAACCAAAAACTAGAAATCCAAAAGATAAATATCCAAATTTCAGAAATGGACAACTGAACAGAATGTTTTAGAAGTAAGTTTGAAACAGCAGAAGACAGAGTCTGTAAGATGGTAGACAAATTCATGATGCCACTTTGTTTGAGGAAAAATCAGATAAAAGAATGAAGAAAATCTAAGACTTATGTACGAACAATCCTGAGTAACTTTCAATAACATCCCAGAATCAAAATAATGCAAAGCATTCTGATTGCAACATCATAAAAGTAGAAATCAATAGTAGGTAAAGCAAGGAAAAAAAATGAATGGAAACTGAGTAACATTTTGCTGAAAAACATCTAAGTAATAGAAATAGTCAAATAGGAAATCAAAAAGTTCCTAGAGTCAAATGAAAATGAACACACACTGTGCCGCAACCTACAGAACACAGCAAAGGCAGTGCTCAGACATCAATTCATAACAATAAATGCATACATCAAAAAATAATGGCCAAAATAAACATTATCTCTACAACTGAAACAAATAGAAAGAGAAGAGAAAAATAAGCCCATGGGGACCAGAAGAAAGGAAATAATGATTGGAGCAGAAATAAATGAAATAGAGAACAAAAATAATACAAAGAATCAACAAAACCAAAATCTGGACTTTGGAAAAGATCAACAAAATTGGTAAACCCTTGGCTAAACAGACAAAAGATAAACAGGAGAGGAAGCAAATTACCCAAATAAGAAAGAAGTCTGGAGATATTACAACAGATCCAACAGAAATAAAAAGGGTCATAAAGGAATTAGATGAAAAACTGTACTCAAATTTGAGAACCTACAGAAAATGGACAGGTTTTTAGAAATGCATCACCTACCTAAGTTAACATAGCTGAAGTACGAAATCTGAACTGACTCATAGCAACAGAAGAGACTGAGTTGGTAATAAAAAATAAAATTCTCAACAACTAAAAAGTTCTGACCAAGATACCTTCACTGGAAATTCCAATCAAACATTCAGAGAAGAGTTTACCCCGATGCTACTCAAACTATTTCAGAGCACAGGAAAGAAAGGAATATTTACGATTCATTCTATGAAGTCAGCATAACACTGATTTAAAAGCCAGGCAAAGACACCAAAAAACAAACAAAAAAAAAACAATATCTCTCATGAATATGGATGCAAAAATTCTCAACAAAATTCTAGCCAATAGAATTCAACATTATATATATAATATAGATCACATATTTTATATATAAATATATACATACATACACATAATATATATATATATATTTTAAAGTAACAAACCACGACCAAGTGGGATTCATACCAGCTGTCCAAGGTGGTTGAACATTGAAAACTCAATCTATGTTAATACACCAGATAAATAGAATAACAAAAACAACAACAATAACAAAAAGAATCACATAGGTGTCTCAGTTGACACTGAAAAGGCATTCATTAAAAGTCTAACACCCATTCCTGGTAATAGCTGTCAATGAAATAGAAATAGAAGGGAAATTACCCAGCAATATAAAGAACCATCTATAAAAACCAAAAGCCAACATCATTCTCAATGGAGAGAGGCTGAAAGCATTCTCCTCCAAAATGGGAACAAGTATGTCCTTTATCATCAAACATACTTCACATGGTGCAGGAAGTCTTAGCTAGAGCAATAAGGCAAGAAAAAAATACAGAATATCCAAATTAGAAAGGAAGAAGCAATATTATCCCTATTTACACATGATATGATCCTATACAAAAAGATCCTCAAAGATTCCACAAGAAAACTGCTGGAACTTATAGAAAGATTCTACAGAGTAGTTTGAGATGCAAGGTCAACACACAAAAATCAACTGGACTCCTGTGGACTAACAAAGAGAACTTAGAAAAGGAAATCAGAAAAACAATATCATTTATAACCGACACTAAAAAGATAAATACTTAGGAATAAGTCTAACCAGGAACATAAAAGAATTATATAAAGAAAACTACAAAACACTAATACAAGAAATCAAGAGACCTACATAAATGGAAAAAAAAAAAAAAAAAAAAAATCTACCCAAAGGTATCAACAGATGTAATGCAATCCTGGCCCAAATACCAGTATCATTCTTTAACTAGATGAAAGAACGAATCACCAACATTATATGGAAAGGAAAGGGAATCCAGATAAGCACAGCAAAGCATTGTTTAAAAACAAATAACAAAGTAGAAGGCCTCATACTACCTGATCTCATAATCTACTACATAAATCCATCATAGTGCAAAGTCTGGAAATGGTACAACAGACACACAGACCAATGGAATAGAATCAGGAACTCAGCTGTAAATCCATACACATATAGTCAGCTGATCTTTGACAAAGGACCAAAGTGCATCAAACGGGGTAAAGACAGTCTTTTTAACAAACGGTGTTTGCAAAATTGGATGCCCATACTTTAAAACACACAGAAAAAATAACTCAAAATATATCAAAGTCCTAAATTCAAAACTAAAACTACAAAGATAATGGAAGAAAAAAATAGAGATAACACTAGTGTCCTTAAAATATGTCATAAATACAATAGAAACCGTAACTAACAATGAGCAAACACTAGAAGATATGCTACATAACTGGGAGCTCCTAAAGATTTCATCAAAAGACTAAAAAGAGCATCTGTGTACGGAGAAAAAAAAATGGCCATGACATAAGGGTTTAATCTCTAAAATCTAGAGTACTTCAACACCTCAGCACCTGAAAGACAGTAGCTAATTAAGATCAAGCAAAGGACATGAATAGACATTTAACCAAAGACGACATTCAGACAGATAACAGATACAGGAGGAAATGCTCTTGGTCATTAACCATTAGAGAAATGCAATTCAAATCTGCAGTGAACCGTCTCATCCCAACAAATCTGGCATTAATCCAAAAAACACAAAATAATAAGTGTTAGTTTGCAGAGAAGCTAGAACTCTTCTGCACTGCTGATGGGAATGTAAAGTGGTACAATGACTTTGGAAATTGATTTGATACTTGCTTAAAGAGCTAGAAATATACAGCAATTCCTCTTCTTAGAATATATCCTAGAGAAATAAGAGCTATCATAAGAACAGATACATACAGATCAATATTTATTACATCACTGTCCATAATAGCAAAAAAGCTAGAATCCACCTAGATGTCCATCAACAAGTGAACGGATAAGCAGCCATGGCATTTTCACATACTAGACTACTATGCAATGATAAAGAATAACGAGGACCTTAGGAAACATAAGATGGAGTCATCTGGAAGATGTTATCCTGAGTGAAATTAGTCAGTTGAAAAGGACAAATACTGCAAAAGACCACTATTATGAGGACCCCAAAAAAGGTTTAATGACAGAAGAAAATAATCTTTGCTGATTACAAGGGAGGGAAAGAGAGGGAGGGGTATTCAGAGATTAGATAGTACATAGGAACTGGGTTAGGTGAGGGGAGTGACAGCACACGGTAGAAGGGAGGTTAGCACAACTGCACTATATCAAAAGGTAAAAATGTGTTAAATACGATTCAGTATTTCAAAAGATAGAGTAGTAGGGACAGAGGTCTGAGGACCATGGTTTCAGGGAAAATCTAGACTAATCAGCATAACAATTTTTTTTAAAGAAAACATTCTTCATATCACTTTGATGATTGATGTCTAGGGTCTTAAAAGCTAACAAGTAGTGATTTAGGAGCATCACTTGGTCCCAATCCATCTGAAGCAGAGGATAATGAAGGACACCAAATTCGTGAGGAAAACACGAGTGCATGACACATAAGGTGCCTTATTGTCTTAGGTTCTATTTGCGTGGCACCAGAAGAACTAGATGGTACCTGCTCACCACCAGTGACTGCACTGACAGGGAACACAATGTAAATTCCCTGACACAGAGGGAGAAAAGTGTGTGTGTGGAGGTAGAGCTCTATTAAAAGACCAAACTGATGATCCATCAGACTTTAGGGTTCCTTGAGGACATGGCCCCTGGGCTCTCTTTTAGCCCAGGACTTAACACAGTAATGAAGCCAACTCATCAGACAAAGATTGTGCTGGACTATAATACACAGAGTGATGCTGGCCAGGAATGTGCTACTTGGCTTAAATATTTAAGTGAGGCTTTCTGAGTAGCTTTTGCCCGGGGGCAATGTGAGAGGGTGAAGTGGGACAGGAGTTGGCTGAACAGCTATGGAACTACAGGACAAAAAGTAGAAGTGTGCCATCACAGGAGAGGGAGAGGAGCTAGAGTTGCTGAGTGGAGTGGGTAATGGCAAACTGACTTGTATTGTAAATTGTCACGTAAAACATAATAGAATATTTTTAAAAAACTTCAGTGAGATATCATCTCATCCCAACATTATGGGTAAAAAAAAATTTTAAAAAAAATTCAGAATGTAACAAACATTGGAGTGATTGGTTGTAGGGAGATTGGAACACTTCTGTACCATTGGTGGAAATGTAAAATGGTACAGTTATTATGGAAAATGATGTGACACCTACTTCATCAACTAGAAATAGAAATGCCATAGCATCCAGCAACCGAAGTCTTAATAATATGTTCTAGAGAAACAAGGGCCATCACATAAACAGACGTAGGCACGCTCGTGTTCATCACAGAATTCTTCACAATAGCAAAAAATGGAAACAACCTAAGTGTCTATCTATGCATGAATAGACAGAAACAAATTATGGTACAAACACTAAAATATTGCCTAACTATGAAGAATAATGAAAAATCAATAAAACACTTCACAACATGGATAAATCTGGAGGGCATTATACTGAGTGAAATACATCAATCACAAAACGACAAAATTATGACACAAGAAAAAGGCTTGCACGCAGAAATAAAACAATCTTTGATGGCTGTAGTGTGTGAGGGATAAAGAGGAGGAATTCCTAGTAACATGGTAAATGTAGAAAAGATTGACGTTGTCAAGGATATCATTTTACTTGGATCCACAACTAGCATCCAAGGAAGTAGCGGTTAAGAAATAAAAGGTACACTGCACTGGGTAAATCTGCTGAAAAAGATTTCTTTAAAGTATTAAAAAGTAACACGGTCACTTTGGGGACTGAGGTACACCTGACCCTAAGTGTGTCATCTCATATGCACGTGAAAGCTGAATAAATTAGGAAGATCAAAGAGCTGACGCCTTTGAACAATGATAGCAATGAAGAATACGGAATATACCATGGACTGTCAGAAGAATGAATAAATCTGTCTTGGAAGAAGTACAGACAGAATGGCAGACTTTGTCTCATATACTCTGGACATGTTATAAGGAGGGACCAGTCCCTGGAGAAGGACACCAAGCTTGGTAATGTGTTAGCAAAAAAAAAACCTGTTGTACACAGGATACTTGAGAGTTGGAAAGTGAGAAGAGACAGGAAATTTGGACCAATAGTCACAGGCAACTCCTAGGTGGAAAGGGAAACAGGGAGAGTGTTAACACACTGTGGGTTTTGCAAACTATGTCATAGAACAATTGATGTTACATTTGTAATGAAGAATTCATTTGTACTGTAAACATTCACCTGAAACACAGTACAATTAACAGCATAGCTTTCTATGCTGACCAGCAGCATCAACAATACCTGGGAAACTTGTTAGAAATTCAGAACCTTGAGTTTCTCTATTCCGGCACACCCTTAGGAACAGAGCTTCTCAAAATTTGAAGTGTTTAAGAATCGTGTGACGAGTTCCACCAACTAAGTTCCTGGGTCCACTCTGGACTTTCTGAGCCAGTAGATCTGAGCTGGATAGGGAATTTCACTGTATTTCTAATAGACTCCTACATGCTATTGATGCTACTCACCTGGGAACTCTCTTTTCAATCAGTAAGGCAGAAAGAAGCTAAAAACTGATAATCTGCTTGTTTGACTTCCCCAATAATGAAACTTTTATCTGAACAAAAAAAGGGAAATAGAGAGATGTTTCTCTTTACCTTCTGCCAACCACCACTCCGCTGGGACATGCAGCAAGTAGCTGATATCCTTTCCTTCTAGAGCGAGGGAATAGATATCTAGCCAAATCTGAAAACAGAAGAGCACAAAACAAAACAAAAACGTATGCAATCACAAAGAGTGCATCACATGCACTCTTAATTTATTGCATTCTTTTATTCTCGTTTTTTGTTTTCCTTCCATTTCGGGGGTGTATGTGTAGAGTATGATGAGTTTCACCTGCCAATTCTTTGCTGTAATCTTCCGTTATTTTGGTGCCTTAACAGGCTCTTGGAAACCCTGGTGGCGTAGCAGCTAAGTGCCACGTCAGCACTTCAATTGTTGAGTTCAGTTCAGTCCAAATCTGCCAGGTGATCCTTGGAAACTGGAGCAGTTCTACCCTGCCACACTGGGTGGCTGTGAGTCAATGGACTTGACAACAGTGGGTTTGGTTTGGTTGGTTTAACAGCCTCTGAGAGTATTTTCTTAACAACTTTCTTTACTTTCCCATGGTGTCTAAACAGAAAATATATATTTGACCAGCAGCATCAACAATATCTGGAAACTTGTTAGAAATGCTATAACTGAGAAACATCTCATAGATCTGAAAGTACTACATAAAATCAGCTACACCCTTGTAAAAAGTCTCATTTCTATTTGTTTTATTGAAACACAAAACTTGTAAACTTTTTTGTCAGCCTAACGGAGAAAAGTACATGACTACCACATCTTGAAAGTCATAATATGCTTACGATATAAAAATCTAGCCCTGCCATTTCACTTTTCGTGTGAGGAACAGTTCACAAAAACCTTTGATGAAAAGTTGGGTGAGGTATCTGAGAAAGAAGTAAGATAGAAAATTCTGCTCAGCGCACCCTCACCCAAAGCAATCTTATCTGAAATTCTCCCTGGGGAAGAACAAAAGCACTCTCTGCTCTCAGTACAGAAGCTTGAAGAAAAGCTGAGGGTGAGGCAGTGAAAAAGTTACTCTCAGCAGCTGCTTTTCCCCATGGTAGTCTCTACCATTTACAATAGCTGAATGTTTCATGATTCTGTAGATTGGACTCTTTGAAATGAAATTCAAAATAAACATCTTAATCGTCTACATAAATCAATAATTGGATGATGATCCTAACAGTCTATACTTACTGTGTATTGGATAGAAATCATGAGAATAAAATTAAGTGAAAGGTATCAGTACTTCACATTTACTTTCAAAGTGGGGCTAAATGATGATCAAGATTGTGTAGAGGAGTCTTCCTGCTTTTCTCTAGAAGTTAAAAATCATTGCCTCATTTTCCTTATTCCCTAACATACTATTCTGTGCTTATAACATAAGTGGGTATTCAGTGTTCACTGATTCTACCTGATGTTTCAACTTCTTTGCCTCCTTCACTTACACAAGTCCTTTACTTGAAATAAAAGGTGTCAGAAATTTTCTGGTTGTAGCAGGCCCTATCCCATTTAGGCACTGAGCTAAAGCTAAGCTAAAACTCAGATGTGAACTTTCCAGGACCAACCTGCAGGCAGAGTTGATTACTATCCCTTTTTAAGTAAAAAGACTAAAATGTCTCATTCTCAACAAGGATTAGACGAAATAACTCAGCCAGTTAGAAATTCTGTAAATAATATTTCTAGTGCAGGGGAAGGTTTTTCCCTGTCTCATGAAACCAAATCTACTGTGCTGAAGCAATCTTTCTGTATTCTTCATTGTATGTGATCTGCTTTAAAATGAATGTCATATATTTAATACTAGGTTTGTATTTCCAAACCCTTGTTGTATCTTAATCAGAGTTTTAGTCAAAAGCCTTATGAGTGAATGGTTCTAGGAAACTTATTTTCTCTTACATATTTACTGGTATTGTGCACCAAGAATCCTAATTCTTTTCAAACAGGTCAAACATTAACTTTACTCTTCTTTGATGACATAAAATATAAGCAAATTATCCATTTGAAGCATGCTAATGGTTTGAATGAAAAAATATATATATAGCTTACTTCTTCTAATGTTGTCACTTAATCAAAGACACTATAATTTTTTGGATAGCCTGCTGCAAATTGCTTCCTACTACTGAAATATGAAATGATATTGTTCTACTCTTTGCTCTCTTACATTATATTCACATAACAGCCAGAACAATGTGTTAAAAATGTAGATGACATGATATCACCCTCATGTTTTTAATTCTCCAATGACTTCATTAAAATCTAAATTTCTTATCCTGACCAACATAGTCTATTTTATTCCTTGTCAAATCTAGGGATATACCACACTCTCCTTTATTTGATCTGCTTCAGTTCCACTGGTCTCCATGTTAATTTTTGAACAGAATCAGAATCTATTCTCAAGTCTTTTTGTCCTCTGTTTCTTGTAACTTGATTGCTCTTTCTTAGATTTTTGCATGATTTATTTTTTTCCATTCAAACCTCTATTTAAATTATCACTTCCTCAGAAAGGTTTTCTCTGACTATTCTACTTAAAATAACACCTTGTTGCTCTTTAATCTGTCACTCTGCTTTGCTTTTCTTCATACTGTATATTTGATATAGCCAAGCCAAGTGCCGTCGAGTTATACTTACTGGTTTAATTTGTTTCTGTATATTTCTCCCACCAAAGTATATACTCCAGGCGTCGTGCACTTGCTCAGCCTTAATAGTCTATCCATAGCACTTGGGACACTACCTGGCACTTGTTAACTGGGTGAATGAAAGGGCAGAAGTCATAAAGTAAACATTCATATGGTTAGCACATCCTAGAGAATATTCTCAGGGCTCAAGAACTAAAACAGTAAACCCATGGATGCCATTCTCTTGCTTATAGACACCTTTAATACTACTTATAAACTAAATCATCACACTATAATAAAATGACTGCCCAAACTCATATTGACTAATGATAAACCAATTTCTGTCAAGACAGTTCTGACTTATCATAAGGATCTTGATTATTTAGTGCTGCTATAAGAGAAATACCACAAATGTATGGATAGCTTCAACAAACAGAAGTTTATTCACTCACAGTCTAGTAGGCTAGAAGTCCAAAGATAGGATGCCAGCTCCAGGGGAAGACTTTGTCTGTCGACTCTGGAGGAAGGTCTCCGTTATCAATCTTCTTAAGCAGCTTCTCAGCAGAGGGACCCTGAGTCTAAAGGACACACACTATTCTTGGTATAGTTTTCCTGGTAATGTGAAGTTTTAATGCCTCTCTGTTCGCTTCTCTCTTTCATGCTTCAAAAGAGAATGATTTAAGCACAGCCTAATATTGTAGATTGAATCCTGCCTCATTAACATAAGGGCCACTAATTTCATAACTAACATATAGGGGAAAGATTTACAGTGCTTAGGGTGATCACATGAGATGATGAAATGGTAGATAATTACACAATGCTGAGAATCAAGGACTAGCCAAAATAACATACATTTGGGGAAGAACAACTCAATCCTCAAATTCCACCATAGGTTCCTCAAAATTTTATGTTCTTGCCAGAGGTAAAACACATTCACCTCATTACATCATAGCAAAAGTTTTAAATCAATCTCAAGCTAAAATCCAGAAATTTGTCTTCATCTGTGAAATCTAAAATACAATTTATCTGCTTCTAAAGTACAATAATGAAACAAGCACAAGCTAAATTTTTCTATTAAAAATGGGAAATAATAGACAGAAACCAAGGCATAATAGGCACCAAGCAAGTTAGCAAAACACATTACTTTATCCCTCACTACTTGAAATTAACCCTCTCTTCTCTGAGAAGATTTGCACAGTGGCCCTGCCCTTCATACTCTAGGTATTGGCCATACTAGATTCTGAGTGGAGGCCTCTCAGCCTGGGGCTAGAGCTTCACCTTCCTAATCCACTGGGACAGCAGTTCTCTCTTGAGTTTCAATGGCCTCATCATGTTAGTCCCTCCAAGTGGTGTCTCCATCTTTTGAGGCTTCAGAGGTCCTGGCTCTCCCGTTTGAGACTGAGATAGCTTTGCTTCCTGTGTTCCTTGCCTCTTCAGCTTCTGCTTCCTGGTTCCTGGACCTCTTGTCCCATCACAGCTTGCCTCTGACCTGTTGGGGCAAGTGTTCCAAAGCTGTGTAGCTTTACTGGTAAGTTCCTGGAGGCACTGTGTGTGCTCTGTCAGTAAACTTCAGCAGGAAGGTGCTCAGCAATTTCACTCCCTGGGTTTGCGAGCCTAACACTACCAACAGTACCTGCACCCCACTCCACCGGGAAACCTCTTGCTACAGGCACTCAACTCTGTCTCTGCTGGTCAGTTCCAGCAGTTTCACACTGGTCTCCTGGTTCTGCTGCTTCTGTTTCTCTGCTGCTGTTTCTCCCTATGTTTACAGTCTGAAGTATTACAGCTCTCCTTACTTCCTTCTGAAGAATTGTCTTTGGAGTTCATAATTTTAACAACAGTCTCTTCAAAGCGGTCTGGGATTTTTCTTTTGCTGTTAGCTACTTGAGACTCAGTTCTGACTCACAGTGGCCCTATGCGTGACAGAATGAAGCACTGCCCCGTGCTGTGCCATACTCACAATTCGTGCTGTACTTGAACCCATTGTTGCAGTCTCTGTGTCCGTCTATCTCACCGAGGTTCTTCACTGGCACTCTACTTTACCAAGCATAATGTCCTTTTCCAGGGACTGCTCTCTCCTGATAACATGTCTAAAGTATGTCAGAGGAAATCTTGCCATCAGTGCTTCTCAGCAGTATTTTGGTTGTACTTATTCCAGGACAGATCGTTCTTTAGGCAGTCTCTGATATATTCAATATTTTGTGCCAACATCACAATTCAAAGACATTAATTTTTCTTCAGTCTTCTTTATTCAGTGTGCAGCTGTCTCACGTTATGATGCCACTGAAAACGCTGTGGCTTGAGTCAGGTGCTCATTAGTCTTAAAGGTGACATCTTTGTTTTCTAACCCTGTAAAGAGACATCTTGCAGCTGATTTTCCAAAGCAAATGTGTCTTTTGATTTCTTGACTTCTGTTTCCATGGGTATTGATTGTGGATCCAAGTAAAATGAAATGCTTGACAACTTCAAATTTCTTTCCATTTATCATGATGTTGTTTGCTGGTCCAGTTGTCAGGATTTCTATTTCCTTTATACTGAGGGCTAATTTATACTGAAGGGTGTGGTTTTGATTTGCATCAGTAAATGTTCCAGGTCTGCTTCACTTTCAGCAAGCAAGGTTGTATCATCTACATAATGCAGGTTGTTAACGACAAGAAGGCCAGGGACTGACTATGAAACCAATTAGTCACATGCAAGTTCAATTTGAAACTGAAGAAAATTAGAACAAGTCTACATGAGCCAAAGTACATCCTGCCTGAATTTAGAGACTATCTGAAAAATAGAGTTGATGTGTTGAACACTAATAACTGAAGACCACATCACTTGTGGAATGACATCAAGCTTTCTACTATTCAGTACTATAAATCTCTTTCAACTTCTATCCATTCGGTTTCAAAAATGTCTCCACAGTATAGGGATCTTTTGGACCACCACACAGTACTTGGAATCATGGGTAGGCCAAGTTGACACCCATTTTAGGGGCAACACAATTTAACACACTAATCCCATATTTCAGAGTATAACTGCTCTTTCGTACGTTTTTCAGGTCTGTGATCTTTCAGAACAGATCTCCAGGACTTCCTTTATAAACACCTCTGGATGGATTGTACCCCCCTACCTTTCAGTTAGGAGTCCAGTGCTCTACTGTTTGCATCACCCAGGGACTTCTGAGTAATGAAACTAAATCATTAGTAGTTACTATTTCCTAAATCACTCTCTGAGCCAAAATGTCTATGTAAATATTTGAGAGAATTCTCACATTGTAGAGATGTCAGGAGTGTTATATATATGTTTTAAAACTCAAAGCAAATAGGATATTGTGTATACCTATGCATCTCATATAGTCCAAAGAACAAAGGAAAAAAGTCTCTTCCCCTTCCAATAACAGTGGAGTAGCTTGTATCACACTAACCCTACTGCTGACAACAAAACAAAGTATACATGTGTCAAACAGTTACAAGACATTACAGACACAGGGATAACGGGGGGAGAAAAAAAAGGAGACACAACGACTCTTGGAGGAGAAATCTGCACTCTGCAAGACTGGGCTTGTTCCCTAAGGAAAATTTCCCAGTCCACAAGACATGCAGAGAACACAGATCAAATAGAAGCAGTTTTAGAGGGGGAAGAATCAGATGCGGAACTTTAGGATTGCCTAAGAAGCTAAAATTTGAGGGTAAAATCCTAGATAAAGACGAATCCATAAAATGTGAACATAAATTCTCAGATGTGTGGCTGACATCTTACTTGTTAACAGTGGGGATGAGATTCCATGAAGTTAAGGGAGAAACAATAACTAAAAATAAAAATAAAAAATAGAACTGAATGGGGATTTTGATATCTCCTGGCTCTGGGAAAAGAGTTTGATATTCTATTCATATCAAATTAGAGGACCTTGGTAGTTATTACATGTTGTTTAGTAAATCTCAAAAGGGCATGTCTTACAACTAAAACTGAGCTTGGATTACTCAGTAAGCAATGCATGCACAGCCCTAACTGTGCTTGCTTACTAAAATTGTAATGCACAATTTCCCCTGATTTTTACCACATCTTTCACTCACATGAAATTGTGCACTACAAATTAGCAAGTAAACACGTTTAAGCCCTTGTGTATGCTGCTTATTGTACACCTCTGATTAAAACTTACATCCCAGGACTAAGAAAATATCCTCATGATTCAAGACAAAAACGGAAACAGATTAATTTATACAGAATAGATCCTAAAGCCAGGCCAAATAAGGTCAAGATGAAACGTTAGTAATTTAACAACTGGCTAAAACAAAATGCAGGACAATTTACAGCAAAATAACAAAATTCAATGTCTTCAACACATTATTTATTTACCTTGTCTAATATATAATAAGGGACAGTGGTGGTTCAGTGGTAGACGTCTCTCCTTCCATTCAGGGTTTCCAAGTTTCACTCCTAGATGACACGTTTCATGCACAGCCACCATTCATCTGTCAGTGGAGGCTTTCCTGTTACTACGACTCTAAGAGATTTCATCAAAGTGTCCACTAAGACACACCGGGAAGAAAGGTTTGGTCCATCTACTTCCAAAAACCAGACAACGAAACCCTTGAGAATCACAATGATCCAGTCCCCAGCAAGCTTTGAGATGGAACAGAACTGAGTAACACCCCATTCTGTTGTGCATGAGGACACTGTGACTGAATAGCACCAATAACAACAATGACAGCATATGACAAGATACGACAAAGAGCTAGAAGATATTTCCAGACTCAGGGTAGTATCATGACCCGTAGTCCTACAGTTTAGAGAAAACTGTCAACAGAAGCAGACAGAGCCATGACTCAGATTTGTAATTAGCAAACAAAGTCACTATTGGTGAGTTGTACCTGAGGTCTTAAAAGCCAGCAAGCTGCCATCTAAACAACATGAACTGAACCCAGCCCACCTGGAGTAGATGAAAACAAAGACATGAAGAAAACATGAGCCCAGGAGACAGAAGGGTCCATATGGTTCAGAGAGTGCATCAGCATGGAACCAGCATAAGATCAGATACTGTCCGGTTACCACCAAATACAGCCCTGCCAGAGAACACGAGGTAGAGTCCCTGATGTAGCACAAGAACAATGAGATGCAGTTAAAGAACTCTATTAAAAGACCACAGTTTGTGGTCCAACAACCTGGAGGGTCCCCTGACAACATGGCCTCTGGACTTGCTGCTAGCCAGGAGCTAAAATGCGTACTTCAGACAAAGACTGAACTGGACTAACGAACACAGAGTGACTCAGGTAGTATGTGTACTTCATGGTTTAATATGAATATGAGGCTATCCGACTGGTCTCCTTTTAGAGGGGAGAGGAGAGGTTGGAGAGGAGGGGACAAGTGTTGGTTGAGTGGATATTAGAAGTAAAATGTGGAAAGGAAGAGTGCTGTCACGGGGCGAGGAGAGCAGACAAGAGTTGCACAGAGTCAGGTGCTCAGTGTTTTATATGGCAATTGACTTGGACTGTGAACTGTCACTTAACTACAATGGAAAAAAGGTGAGGAAAATTGTTCCATAAAAGTCACTGTTAATAAAATAATAATAACAGAGAGTCCCAAACTAGAAGAAAATATTTGCAAACATTTTCTTGACACATGACTTTTACTCCAAATATGCAAAATCCACTGCCGTCAACTCATAGCGATCCCACAGGACTAAGTAAATCTGCCCCATAGTGTTTCCAAAGAGTGCCTGCTTCATTCAGACTGCTGCTGTTTTGGTTGGCAGGTGTAGCATTTAGCCACTTTGCCACAACATTTCCAAAATACGCAAAGTACCCTTAAAATTATTGTTTTAGTCAGCTAATGTCGCTCTAACAGAAATACACAGAGTGGATGGCTTTAACAAAGGAAAGTTTATTCTTACACAATCCAGTAGTCTACAAGTCCAAATTCGGGATGTCTGCTCCGAGGGAAGTTTATCCCCATTATTGGCTCTGCAGGAAACTCCTGTATTGCATCAGTCTTTGTCCAGGGAGCGTCTTGGGCAGAAGCCTAGGGTCTGAAGCACCCACTCTTCTCCTGGTGCTCCTTTTACCTCTTATAGGTCAAAAGGATTAAGGGTGGGGCAAGCCACAGTCCAGGGAAACTTCCTTTACAGTGGCACAGGAAAGTTATCCTATGAAGAAATTTATAGATTCACCCTAATCCTTTAACATACAGCACAGGAAAATCACAAAAAGGAGAACAATCACAAAATATTGGGAGTCATAGGTTGCCATGACTTGGATCCAACTCTACGGCACTCGGCTTTTGGGCTTAGCTGGCCTAGCCACATGGCTACAAATATTTTTGGGGAGACACAACTCAATCCATCACAGTTATAAAACACAAAACCATAAAACAACTTAAAATGGGAAAATGATCCAAGAAAAAAAAAATTACTTCATTTAAAAAGAAACCAATGGCAAATAAGCATGTGAAAAATATTCAACATAATTTGTTATTAGGAATATATTCAAGGTGGTACTTTGGCTCTCTTGGACTTGTTTTGATCTTCTTCAGCTTCATCTTGAACTTACAGATGAGAAATATATGGTCTTTTTCACAGTCTCTGGCTTTATTCTAAGTGATAATATAGAGCATCTCCATTATCCCTTTCTACAGATGTTGATTTGATTTTTGTGTATTCCATCAGGTGAGGTTCACTTGAATAGTCACTGTTTACACTGTTGAAAAAAAAAAGATTTACAATGACAAAGTCTTTCTACTTATAAAATTCTATCATGTGATTTCCAGGGTCATTTCTGTCACTACGTCCTTATATTTCAATTAGAGGTCTTTCCGTGTTTCCAGTGTTTGCATTCCAGTTGCCAGTAATCATCAGTGCATCTTGGTTGCACATTTGATCACTGTCATACTGCAGCAATTTATTTTAAAAAAATACTCAGTTTCTACATCTTTCACATTAGTGACTGGTGGATCAGTTTGAAAGCAGCACATTAGCTTGCCTTGCCTGTAGGGTATGGATATTATCATTGACAGTATAGTACTTCAACATAGATCTTGAAATGTTCTTTTTAATGATGAATGCAATGTCATTACTTTTCAAGTTGTTGTTCCTGCCATAGTAGACCATATGATTGTCCAATTCAAAACGGACTGTACCAAGCCACTTCAGCTCATTAACATATAGGCTATCAATCCTTATACATTCCTTTTCATTTCTAATGACTTCCAGTTTTCCTAGATTCAAACTTCACACATTCCAGTTTCTGACTATTTACAGATGTTTGCAGTTGTCTCTTCTTATTTTCAGTCATGCCATAAGAACAAAATGCTTTATTTTATCTACACCATTAAGATCAACTGTACTTTGAGGAGACAGCTCTTCCCAATTTGTGTTTTGAGTTCTTTGTAGTTTGAGGGACTCATCTGCTGGCACTATATCAGACAATGTGCTGCTTCTATTCAGCAAGCTTTTTTTTTTTTTTTTTTTTAGATTGACAGAGCCTTCTTTCTAGTCTGTCTTAACCTAGAAGCTCTGCTGAAACCTGTCTACTGTGGGTAAACCTGCTAGTATTTGCAATATCAGTACATAGCTTCCAGCATCATAGCAACATGCAAGCTACTGCAATACAACAGACAGATGAGTCGTGTATAAATGGTTGCGTGTATATAAATGTTTACAGATAGACATGCACATGTTAGTTGTTTATTGTTGTTAGCTATTGGCAAGCCAGGTCTTGACTCACGGCAACCTCATATGACAAAATAGAACCATATTGTGAGAATTTCTAGGCTATAATCTTTAATGGAGTTGAATGGCATGTCTTTCTCCCCTGGAGTCTCTGGGTAGATTCACAGTTCTTTTGCTTAACAGTTGAGCCATTAGCTGTTACACCACCAACAAGAAAATAGTCGTGGTTTCTTGCTTTGTCAGCTAAGAGGGCCTGTAGGCAATGATGCCTTAATAGAAACCATCACCCCTAGCATTCACATCTTGGTTTCTTATATAATTTGTCAATAAAAAGAACCAAGACTCCTGGGAGAAATGGCTTATTCTATAGCTAGGTCAGAGATATATAAAATGCAGTGTCAGAAAATATAGAACTGCTCTAAATAAATAAATAAAAACAAATAAAAGAAAAAATACCATGATGGGGATTTACCAAAAAGAGTTCCTAACAACCAAAGCTGGAATGATTTGAGCAACAAAATAAACTACACAATTTGAATTATAAACCCAGATAAAATAGTTATTCATGAGTCTATAATGATATAAACAAATTAATAAATTAGTATATTTTTACACAAAACTTAATTCAATACAAGGAGCATTCTCAGAGAGTGGAAATATTTCATAATGTAAAATTTTGAATACAAGCAGAAATACCCAACAAAATAAGATGTGTAAATATATAATCTTCAAGCTAAAATAACACATGAAGCATTTTTAAAAAAAGAAAAAATATAGAAATCTACAAATGTAGATTAAGATTTTAAACTTCTGTAGGTAATTGCAAAGGAAGTCAACCAAAAAATCTCTAAGCATGAGAGAAATTTGAAGACAACTCTCAGCAACATTTGCTTGGCCAATATTTTTGTAACTTTACCTCCAATCCATACAGTAGGCACATTATTTTCAAGTGCACATGTAAAATTTGTTACAATAGATCAATTACTAAACCACAACAACTTCTCAGTAAATGTGAAAGGATTGAAATTTTACAGGCTCTGTGTTACGGCAGGAAACTTCAGTGGCATAGTGGTCAAGATCTATGGCAGCTAACTAAAAGATTGGCAGTTCAAATCTAACAAGTACTCCTCAGAAACCAATATGGGACAGTTTTACTCTGTGTTATAGGCAGGCTGTGAGTCAATGCAAACAGGTTTGGTTTTGGGTTTTGGTATTTTAAGATCACAACAAAATGAAAATATATAAGTAGTGAAACAAGAAATATAGAAAATATCTAAGTATTGGGAAATCAAATCAGTAGACCCCAAATAATTCATGGGTCAAGAAAACAGAAAATAGCTTGAAATGAACAGTAATAAAAGTTAAAGACTATTAGTCAACGTCAGAAGGAGTATGATTTAAATTACTAGTTAGAAAAGAAAAGGTTTCAATTCAAGGAGCTCATCTTCCAATATAAAAAAAACTAGTTGCTATCAAATTGATTCCAGCTCACAGTGAGTACTCCATGTATGCCAATAGGAGTCCACGCTAGAGGATTTTCAAAATTGTTTCACCTTTCAGAAATAGATCACTAGGCCTTTCCTTTCAGGCACCTCTAAGTGAATTCAAACTGCCAACCTTTCGGTTAGTAACTGAACACTTAACAATTTGTGCCACCCAGGAAAATCCCATTTCTTCACTAAAACCAAAAACAAAATCAAATGTGCTTCAGTCAAGTTGATTCAGACTCAACAGACGAAGCAGACCTGCTCCATCACGTTTATATTGAGCAACAGACGGATTTGAACTAGTGATCTTTGGGTTAGTAGCCATGCTTGTAACCACTGTAACACCAGGGTTCCTCTATTTCTACACCATAATAATAATAATAATAGTAATAAAACAAACCGATTGCCCTCAAGTTGATTCTGACTCATAGGGACCCTATAGGCAGAGTAGAGCTTCCCCATAGAGCATCCAAGGAACGCCTGATGGATTTGAATTCCCAGCCTTCCGGTTAACAGCCAGCCAAGCCAAGTGCCATCAAGTCGGATCCGACTCATGGCGACCCTAGGGTTAACACTTAATCACATGCCACCAGTGTGGTCATTTCTTTATTATGGGCTGCTTAATGTCAATCAGACTAGTGGAAAATAGAGGCGAGAAGCATACACAGAAATTTAACTCTTGTCTCTTGGCATTCCTTGGTATTTGAAGAGAGAAAAAACAATCCATTTATAGAAGTTTCAAACCACCGTACAGCTGCCTTTTCATTGCCAAAGCAGATCATAAAAGAATGTGATTACGGCACAAAAGGATCAAATAAAGGGACCAACGATATGGCAAAGGTAATAAAAGTTTATTTTATATCTACTTTAATGTACTTGGCTATTAATTTTAAACATTTTCTGGAGATTTTTAGACAATGTGAGTGATGATATTGTACCTCTTAGCCAGCTTCCTGAGGAGACTGCCTGGCGCTTATGCCTGGGCCATCCAAGGGTAGAAAAAGTCTCCTCTGGATCTGAAGCTTCAAAGGTTCTCAGTCACTTCTACTCTGCAATCTGAAACCACTCTTAAGTTCTATTGTAACGTTCTCATAAATCTAGTAAGTGCTTACACCAGGTTGACGATGTTGAATTTCTTTTGTTTTCTAATTTTTTTTAATTGTGATTAAGTACAAATTTACAACCATAATCTGAGGACCTGCCTGTCTGCAACTCTCTGCTATCCTCGACCTGTGACAGGACACACTTCTTATTCACTCTTTGCTTCCAGGATCCAGTCAACCAATATTTGTCTCCTTCTCTCCACCCTCTCTTCTCTCCTCTAAAAAGATACCAGTAGGACATCATCATATATGTTAAACCATAAACTACACAGACCACCTGCATCACTCTGTGTCAGGAACACAGTGTAGATTCCTTGATGTAGCATGAGAAAAGGGTATGCAGATCAAGAACTCTATGAAAAGGTCAGACTTGGTCCAACAACTTGAATTTCCTTTTTTATTCACAAACTCTTGTTTGATATTTCTCGCATACTGAAAGGTCTTTCTCATAAGACTGAATTTTGTCTTGTTGTAGTTTCTTGTTTTTTAAAATGTGCTCTCCTCTGCCTGGTTGCTAGTTTCTTGATCTCATCTGAACCCCATATTTGTTGCTGTTAGGTGCTGTGGAGTCAGTTCTGACTCGTAATGACCCTAAGCACAGCAGAATGAAATACTGCGTGGTCTTGCACCACAGCCACAATCACTTTTATGATTAAGCTTATTGTTGCAGCCACTGTATCAATGTATTCTGTTGAACATCTTCTTTTGCACTGACCTTCATTCTACTAAGCAAGCTGTCCTTCTCCAGGGACTGTTCCTTCCTGTGTGTAAGACATAGTCTTGCCGTCTTTGCGTCCAAGGAGCACTTTGGTTGTACTTCTTCCAGAACAGATCTTTTGGTTCTTTTGGCAGTCCATAGTGTATTTAACATTCTTCTGCAACACCACAGTTTAAGGGCATAAATTCTTCTTCTGTCCTCTATGTTTGTTCTTGAGCTTTCACGTGCATATAATGTGATTGAAAATACCATGGCTTGGGTCAGGTGCACTTTAGTCTTCAAAGTAACATCTTTACTTTCCAATACTTTAAATGCTTTACTTTTCAATACTTTAATAATTACAGTACTTTCAGTACTTCAATACCTTTCTGACGCATCCTTCTTGATGGACGAATTTTATTTGTTTACTCAGTTATGCTTTCTATTCGTGAATACTTTTTCAAACACTCACTGAATTGTTTTAACATCAGTATCTATGAACAGATTAATGATCTTTACTGTTCACATTACTTATGTCAGATCATTTGCCTTAGTTTTCCTTAATTTTGTGTTATTCTGCCAAAAAATAAAATGTTGATTTGCCTAATTATCTGTTCACTTAAAGAGATCCTTTGCATCAGATTTCCCAATGTAATGCGTCTTTTGGTTTCTGGATTGCTGCTTCCATGGGCATTGAATGTGGACCCAAGTAAAATGGAATCCTTGACAACATCAATCCTTTGTCTATCTATGATGACGTTGCTTACTGTCCAGTTGTGAGAATTTTTGTTTTGTTGACACTGAGGTGTAATCCACACTGAAAGCTGTAGTCCTAGATCTTCATGAGTAAGTGTTTCAGATCTTTTTCACTTCCAGCTAGTAAGGTGATGTCTTCTGTGTAATGCAGGTGAACCTTATATTTAGATAAAATAATCATACACTGTTTTAGCCAGCTAGTGCTGCTCTAACAGAAATACCATGAGTGGATGCTTTTAACAAAGGAAAGTTTATTCTTACACAGTCCCGTAGGCTACAAGTCCAAATTCAGGATGTCCACTCCAGGGGAAGGCTTTCCCCCTTGTCGGCTCTGGAGGAAACTCCAATATTGCATCAATCTTTGTCCAGGGAGCATCATGGCTCAGAAACCTGAGATCTGAAGGATTCACTCTTCTCTCAGGGCTGTTTTCTTGATGATGTGAGATTCCCAATTCTCTGCTTGCTTCCCTTTCCTTTTATCTCTTGTAGGATGAAAAGATTAAGGGTAGTGTAAGCCATATTCCGACTTGATGGCACTTGGCTTGGCAAGCCATACTCCAGGGAAACTCCCTTTACAGTGGAGCAGGGAGATGATCTTTTGAAAGGATTTATAGCCCCACACTAATCTTTAATATACAGCATAGGAAAATCACAAAATGGAGCACAATCACAAAACTCTGGGAATCATGGCCCAGCCACACAGCTACACATAGTTTTGGGGAGACACAATTCAATCCATGACAGGCACTCACTGGCGCTGTTGTTGTTAAGTGCTGTGGAGCAGATTCCAGCTCACAGTGACTTTATGTACAACAAAAGGAAACACTGTCGTGTTCTGTACAGTCTTCACTGGTGTCTTAGAAATTATTTTCTCAATATTTTTACTGGTGAATAATAGCAATCTAAGCATTCAGTGTAGGACTCATAGTGTATGTAGTTCTGCTCTCAAGTTAATCACCTGAATTGATACTCTTCTGATTTAGATCTCAGTGTTTCACTTTCTACCTTTCAGATGTGTCCTTCCTGATGGACAAATTTTGTTTACTTATTTATACTTTTTATTTGCAAATACTTTTACAAACACTCACTGAAATGTTTTAACCTCATTATCTATGTATAAGTCAATCTGTGTTCACATTACTTATGACAAGATCATTTGCCTTAGTTTTCCTTAAATTTTGTGCTGTTCTGTCAAAAAATAAAATGTTGATTCACCTAATTGTCTGTTGACTTAATCTTTCTTTTGTTTTAATGTTGTATCTTTTTTACAATATTAACTATTGAATATGTGCTGTTAAAAAAATAACAGAATATTCTTTTGCCTTTTAAATCATAAAGCAACATATTTTCCTGTTAGAAAAATGAGAAAAAGTCATTTTCAAAATTTTTTTTTTTTTTTTTTTATACAACACATATTAGTGAGTTGCTAATTATGTATCATGACTTTTCCCACATGGCAGGGTGTAGTCAGTGGTCAGACATTTAATGGGCTAACTTTAATTGAAACTGTCTTCCTCTGGAAGAAATAGGTCACATTAGTCAACAGACAACAAAATAGATTCAGATAGAGATAAGAGTTGTCACCATACTTAGTGTAATGTGTAGATGGGTAGGGCAGTTAATTAAGATGAAGGAATAATTTAAAAGCATGACAAGGAAAGGTCTCCCAAATGAGGATATCTGGCTGTGGAGGAAGTACCCTAGAAAGGTCTAGAGGAAAAGAACTGAGAGAGCAACCCCCTGAAGGAGCAACAAACATGACGAATTGAAATAACAGAAATTCAATGTACATGGAGATTTACAAGCAAAGGTGATAGTTACTAGGAGTATAAAATGTGTAGTCCCACCATCCAGGGAGATTATTCTTGTTAACACTCAAACATTGGTGCTTTAGTCAGCTAGTGGTACTGTAACAGAAATATTACAAAGTTGTTGGCTTTAACAAAGGAAAGTTTATTCGTACACAGTCTGATAGGCTACAAGTCCAAATTTAGGATGTCTGCTCCAGGGGAAGGATTTTCCCCTAGTCAGCTCTGGAGGAAAGTCTGATACTGAATCAGTCTTTGTCCAGGGAGCAGCTTTGCACAGGAGCCTCAGGTCTGAAGGATATGATCTTCTCACGGTGTTACTTTCTCGATGGTATGAGGGTCCCAGTTCTCTGCCTGCTTCCCTTTCCTTTTATCTCTTCTTTTGAAACTGAGGCAGCTCAGCTTCTCATGCTGTTTGTCTCTTAATCTCCTGCTTCTTATAGCCACATGGCTGGGGCCTCAGGCCCACATCTGTCCTGCCGGGGCAAGTATTCCAAATCTCTTTAGCTCCACTGATTCAAGTGCCCAGAGGCACCCCACTTTTGCTGGAAAGTGCCCTGCACAAAGGCACTCAGCTCTCTCTTTCTGTGGGTCAGCAAGTCTAGCTCTACCCATCTGAGGGCCCAGAGGCACCCCTTTCCATGAGGAAAACTCTGTGCACAGGCATTTAGCTCTCTTGCTCCATGGGTCAGCTCCAGCACTGCCTCTGGTTCTGCTGCTGCTGACACCACACCTCTGTTTTTCTCACCATCTATGTCTTCTTCATTCCATCAGAATCTTCTATTTGTAGTTTCAGAATGGCTCCCACATTTTAGGTATTTGCTAGAGCAGCACCCCATTCTTGATACCAAATTGTCTTAGGCTGGGTTTTCTAAGGAAGCAAAACCAGTAATACATGTATGTACAAGGAAAGACATATATATAACATACAAGGGAAGATATATATATATATATATATACATGCATATATAGGATAGGATATATATACATCCTACACACATGCACACACATATATATAGGCAACAGCTCATGAAATTGCAGAAGCTGAATGTCCCAAGCCCTGACACAAGCCTCGTGTGGTCAAGGGAGCTGGTGAACCCAAGGTCAGTAGATCAGAGACAAGAGTTGTAGATCACTGGTTGTGTAGGCAGATGGATCCCAAGCTAGTGGTGAGATGGAGCTGCAGAGGCTGGCAAACCCAGGATCAGCTGGTCAGGGAATAAGACTCTCAAGCACTGGCTGTCAGGGTTGATGAATCCAACAGCTGCTAGTTCAGGTCCAGAAACCAGATGCCAGAAGAGAGCAGGAGCTGCTGGCTAAATGAGCACACAGGCAGTAGGAGTTAGAAGTCGGAGAGGAGAGACCTGAGGGGTGGGAAGCCACCATAGGCCCTGCCCTGCCACTTAATACAGCAGCCACACATGGAGTAGCCAAGTTGACATAATACTGACTACCAGAGTTGGTATAGGCACTTTCTGTTGCTTTCAATCTACAGAAAAAATTCTGTAAAATTTAATCTTTTTTTTTTTTTTTTTTTTAAAGAAAGCTGTTTAGAAGAGTGGGAACTAAGAAAGTGGAAGAAGGAATGAAGAATAACACAAAGGCTAAAAATCAAGATATCAGTTTAGCAGGAACATTCATAATTCTTCTCAGTTGGACCCTGGTGCCATTACATATAATAAATTAATTTCTCTCTTCTGTGTCTAGAATAGTATTAGCTATGTTCTATCTGTAAACCCTCGTGGCTTAGTGGTTAAATGCTACAGCTACTAACTGAAAGGTAGGCAGTGCACAACCACCAAAACCTCCCTGGAAAATCTATGAAACAGTTCTACTATGTCCATAGGGTCTCTGTGAGTCTGAATTGACTTGACAGCAACAGGTTCTGATTTATGTTGTATCTTTGGATGAAATGAAGGAGTAAACACTCAAAAAAGTTTCCATATGGCTTGAGTCTCCTAAGATAATTCACCTAACTGAAAAAGGTAGCATGTATTTATACAAAATAAATAATTTTAGTCACACAACTCAACTTCCTGTTTCCATGTAGTTGACACAGAGATCTCTAGTATCTATCACCAAGGCCATATTATCAATCTTTCTTCTTTGTTTACAATATTCAAATTCCAATCACCAGCAATTATCAGTACATCTTAACTGTGTGTTCAATCAATTTCAGGTGCAAAAGTTGATAAAAAAAAAGTCTTCAGTTTCTGTCAAATTGATGTCTGGTTTCCATAATCTATATGATACTGTGAAATACCAACGAGGAAAAGGTAAGTAACCCAACTAAGCAATGGGCAGAGCAGATGAACAGACACTCCACCAAAGAAAACAGCTAGGCAGCCAAAAGACACACGCAGAAATACTCACGATCATTAGCTATTAGAGAAATTCAAATCAAAACTACAACGAGATACCATCTCACCCCAACAAAGTTGTCTATAATCCAAAAAACACAAAGCAACAAATGCTGGAGAGGCTGTGGAGAGACTGAAACACTCATACACTACTAGTGGCAATGCAAAATATGGCAACCTCTTTGGAAAGCAATTTATCACTTTCTTAAACAGCTAGAAATAGAAATATCATATGATCCAGCAATCCCATTGCTTGGAATATATCCTACAGAAATAAAGGCAGTCACATGAACAGATACATGTGCATAAATGTTTATTGAAGCACTATCCACAATAATAAAAAGATGGAATCAGCCTAGGTGCTCACTGACAGATGAATGGATAAACAAACTATGGTACATATATATAACGGAATACTATGCAATGATAAAGACCAATGATGAATTCAGGAAGCGTCTCACAACCTGGTTTCAACTAGAAGACACTATGCTGAGTGAAGTCAGTCAGTGACTAAAGGACAAGTATTGTATGAGACCTCTGCTACCTATAAAGAGTGAAAAATGAACTTATGTACATACGAAAAGACTCTGACAGCTACAGGGTTTGAGAGGGAGAGAGATGTTCACAGATCAGATAATGGGAATTTGGTTAGGTGAAAGGAGTCACGGCGTGCAGTAGAGGACAGATCAGCATAACTGGACCATATCACAAACTGAAAGGTTTTCTAAACTCAACCCAATATTTCAAAGGATAGAGTAGCTGGGACCTGGGTCTGGGGACCATATTTTTAGGGGACTTCGAGGCCAATTGGCATAATCAGTCTTTTGCTAAGAGTCTTCTGCACCACATGTTGGTGAGTATTGTCTGAGATCTTAAAAGCTAGTCGTCTGCCATCTGAGGAACACCAAATGGTCTCAACCCATCTGGGACAGATAACTGAGGGCATCAAAGACATGAGGAAATATGAGCCCAGGAGACAGAAGGACCCATACGAGTGGGAGACAGGATCAGCCTGAGACCAGAAGAACCAGATGATTCCAAGCCACCAGCAAAGGTGGCTGTGGAGGAGGATACAATGTAGAGACCCTGAGGTAAATGTGAAAAAATGAGTTGTGCTGTTTAAGAACTCTACTAAAAGATCAGAATTGACAGTCCAACAGCCTGAAGTATCCCTTGGAAACATGACCCCTAGACTTGCTGCTGGCCCAGACCTGAAATCAGTACTGAGGTCAAGTCTTCAGACAAGGATGTACTAGACTTGGGGACACATTATGAGCATGTGGTATATGTACTTTATGGTTTTATACATTCATAGGAGACCTTCCTACTGGTTTCTTTCTAGATGAGAGAGGACAAGGTAGAGAGGAAGGGACAGGTGTTGTTAAAAGGATACCAGAAATAAAAAGTGAAAAGAATGAGTGTGCTGTCACAGGGTGAGGAGTACAGATCAAGTTGCAGATAGGCAGGGATGCAAAATTGACTTGTATACTTTCACTTAATCATAAAAAGAAAGAAAAAAAATCCTCAGTTTCTTCGTCTTTGGCTTTAGTCGTTGGTGCATAAATTTGAATAATCATATTAACTGTTCTTCTTTGTAGGTATATGAATATTAATCTATCACTGACTGTGTTGTACTTCAGGGTAGATTTTGAAATTTTCTTCTTGAAGATGATGTAGTGTCATTCCTCTTCAAGTTGTCATTCCATACAGTTGTCCAATTGAAATGGCCAATGCCAGTCCATTTCAGCTTACAACTGCCCAGGACACTGTAGGATATTGATGCTTATATGTTCTACTTCACTTTTGATAATTTCCAATTTTCCTAGATTCCTATTTTGTGCATTTCACATTCCCAATATTAATGAATATTTGCAGCTCTTTCTTCTCATTTTGAGTGGTGCCATTTAAGCAAACGATGGTCTTGAATGTTTTACTTCATGCACATCATGAAGACTAATTCTAGTTTGAGGAGACAGCTCTGTCTCTGTTATCTTTTGAATGTCTTCCAAACTGTGGTATCATCTTCTGTCACTACATCTGACAATATTCTGTTGTTATTCCTAAGGCCTTCATTGGCTAATTCTTCTCAGAAGAAAATTATTGGGTGTTTCTTCCCAATCTATGATACTTTGGAAGCCCAGATGAAGTCTGCCTGCCATGAGTGATCCTGCTTATATTAGAATACTGGTGGCATATTTTCCAGCAGTATTGAAATACCAGCAGGGGCATCCATGGCATAGCTTCCAGCCCCTATAGGATGACAAACTAGAAGACACATGGGGTTTTTGTTAATGGACTTCATTTCTTTTTTTTTTTTTTGGCAATGGAAATTTTTTTTTTAATTTTTATTTAACATAACTGAGTGAAAATGTACATTCACATGTAAATTTACATGCCCCCCTATATGCAGCTTCCACTACTCTCCCTGTCCGGTGACTGCACACTATTCCTCTCTGCTCCATACATGTCTCATCTTCCCAACAGTCTCCTTTCCCCTCCTCTCCGTCCACTCCCCTTCCTCCAGCCAGAGGTCAGCAAGATGATATCCTATAGATGTATAGGACCATAAAGTGCTTCCAATATATGGTTACTCTGCATTGCCAAGTCCAATCCATTCCTGTCCAAAGAGTGGACCTTTGTTATAATTTATGGGAATGGGCAGCATCAGGGCCGGGGGCCATGCTCTCAGAGGAACCCCAAAACCGCTGGACCATCAATTGAAGTCTTTTAGTGGAGATCTCATGATGCACCTCTTTTTATTCTTGTGTTGCCAGTGAGGCTCCTCTCTGTGAGCTCCGTCATGGCTAGCACTGGTGGTGGCCAGGCACCATCCGGTTCTTCCGGTCCCAGGTCGATGTAGGCACCCACTCTTGTGGGTCTCTCTGTCTTCTCGGTTGTCTTTACCGCATGCCATTTTGGCCCTTGGTGAGCATCCGTTCCTGCTGAGTTGGGACCATTTGCTGTGTCCTCGGATGGCAGCTTGGCAGCTTTTAAGACCCCAGATGCCACTCACCAATGTGGGGTGCAGAGAGCTCTCTTAGCAAAACGCTAGTTGTGCCAATTGGCCTAGAATTCGCCTAAGAGCATGGTCCCCCATCCCCCGCCCCAACTACTCTATCCTTGCAATATTGAGTTAAGATGGAAGGAGTACTCAAGTTATGCTGAAGTCCACTTAATGTTGTTCTTGTTCCTAATGTGTGCTGTTACTGCTTTCTCCCAACTAGATTTCTAGTAACTACCTAAACTAAACCCTCCCCGCCTCGCCCTACCTCCCTCCCTCCCCTCCCTTGCAGCTGTCAAAGAGTCTTCTTCTATACACAAGTCTGTTTTTCAGATCTTATCGTAGAGGTCTCATACAGTATTTGTCCTTTTATCGCTGACTACTCTCACTCAACATAATGTCTTCCAGTTGAAACCAGGTTAGGAGATGTTTCCTGGAATCATCGTTATTCTTTATCATTGCGTGGTGCTCCATTGAGTATATGTACCACAGTTTACCTATCCATTCTTCTATTTTTGGGCATCTGGGTTGATTCCACCTTTTTGCTATTGTGGACTGTGCTGCTATAAACATTCTGGTGCATGTGTCCGTTGGTGTGAAAGGTCTTGAATCTGTAGGATATATTCCAAGTAGTGGAATTACTGGGTCAAATGGTATATCAATATCCATTTTTTTAAGGAAGCGCCAGATTGCCTTCCGAAGAGGCTGGACCATTTTGCAACCCCACCAACAGTGTAGGAGGGTTCCACTTTCTCCACAGCCTCTCCAGCATTTGTTGTTTTGTGTTTTCTGGATCATGGCCAATCTTGTTGGGGTGAGATGGTATCTTACTGTTGTCTTGATTTGAATTTTTTTAATAACTAAAGATCGTGAACATGTCCGCATGTGTTTTTTGGCTGCCTGGATCTCCTCTTTACTGAACTATCTGTCCATCTCCTTTGCCCATCGCTTAATTCGATGGTTTATCTTCTTCTTATTGATATTTTGTAGTATCTTATAGATTATGGAGATCAGGCGTCGGTCTGACATAGAGTTGCCAAATATTTTTTCCCACTCTGTGCGTGTTCTTTTAATTCTATTAATAAAGTCTTTGGATGAGCACAAGTGTTTGATTCTTAATAGTTCCCATTTATCTACTTTCTTTTCTGTTGACTGAGGTTTCTTTGACAGATTTTGGAGTCTGTCCTCATTGTGTAGTAAAACTTCCATTGTTGTTCCTACCTTTTCTTGGATGAGCTTTATAGTTTTAGGTTTGATATTTAGGTCTTTTATCCAGTTGGAGTTGTTTTTGAATGGACTTCATTTCTTATAAAAGTTTTGGATTTACACAAAATTTGGATAGTACAGAAAGTTGTCATATATCCATACCAACTTTCACCTAGTAATAGCATTTTACATTAATTTGGTACTTTTGTAGATTAATAAACCAATAGTGATTCATTATTATAACTAAACTATATAGTTTATTCAAATTTGGTTAGTTTTCACCTAATATCACTGTCATGTTCAAGAATGCTGTTCAGTATACCACATTACATTTAATTCTAACATCTCCTTGGGATTCTCTTATAGCTTTAAGCTCATTGACCATAACACTTACTAAGAGTTTCCTTGTTTTTGATGACCTCTATAATTTTAAGGAGTACTTGTTGGGTGGCTGTGATGCAGGAAGATATGGCACTGATATTTAGGTACTAGCAGGGCCAGCCATGTCGACAAGTTTCAGTTGAGCTTCCAGACTAAGATAAACTAGGAAGAATGATCCTGCACTCTGTTTATGAAAGGAATTATCAAGAGACAACCTGATGAATAGCACCCAAATATTGCCAGATATGGTGCCAAAAATTGAGATCCCATGTTGGAAGGTACCAAGAAGATGGCTTGGGAAGAGTTGCATTATCAAAGTAGAGTCAACCTTAATGACGTGGATGGAGTAAGGCCTCCAGGATCTTCATTCACTGATGTGGTACAACTCAAAATGAAAAGAAACAGCTGCAAACATCCACTAGTAATCAGGCCACAGAATGTATGAAGTATGAATCTAGGAAAACTGGAAACTGTCAAAAATGCAATGGAACACATAAGCCTTGGAATTCTAGGATTAGCAAGCTGAAATGGACCAGTATGGGCCATTTTGAATCCAACAATTGCATAGTCTACTATGCTGGAAACGAAAACTTGAAGAGGAACAGTGTTGTGTTCATCATCAAAAAGAACATTTCAACACCTGTCCTGAAGTACAACAGGGTCAGTGATAGGATAGGACAATGAAGGCCAGTTAAAATGACTATTATTCAAATTTACACACCAACCACTAAGGTAAAAAATGATGAGGATGAAGTTTTTTACCAGCTTCTGCAGCCTGAAATTGATTGAACATGCAATCAGGATGCATTGATAATTACTGGTGAGTGGAATACAAAAGTTGGAAACAAAGAAGAAGCATCGGTAATTGGAAAATATGGCCCCGGTGATAGAAATAATGCCAGAGATTGCATGATAGAATTTTGGAAGACTAATGACTTTTTCATTGCAAATACCTTTTTTAACCAACTCAAACGGCTTCTGGACACATTGACCTCACCAGATAGAATACACAAGAACCAAACTGACTACATCTGTGGAAAAAGATGGTGGAAAAGATCCATATCAGCAGTCAGAACAATGGCAGGTACCGACTGCGTCATCAATACTCAATTTCTCACAAGCAAATTCAAACTGAAACTGACAAAAATTACAACAAGCCTACAAGAGCCAAAGTATGACCCTGAGTATATCCCCCCCAAGTTGAAAGACCATGTCAAGAACATATTTGCTGTGCTCTTCGCTAATGATTGAAGACCAGACAAATTGTGGAATAACATCAAAGACATGATCCATGAAGAGAGTAAGAGGTCATTAAAAAGACAGGAAAGAAAGAAAAGATCATATTGGATGACAGAAGGGACTCTGAAACTTACTCTTGAACACAGAGCAGCTAAAAGAAAAGGAAGGAATGGTGAAGTGAAAGACCTAAACAGAAGATTTCAAAGAGCAGCTCGAGAAGACAAAAGAAAGTATTATAATGACATGTGTGAAGACCTGGAAATGGAAAACCAGAAGGGAAGAACATGTTCTGCATTTTTCAAGCTGAAAGAACTGAGGAATAAATTCAAGTGTGGAGTTGCAATAGTGAAGGATTCTACAGAAAAACTATTAAACAACTCAGAGAGCATCAAAACAAGATGAAAGGAACACACAGAGTCATTATACCAAAAAGCACTAGTTGATGTTCAGCCATCTGAAGAGGTAGCATATGATCAGGAACCAATGGTACTGAAGGAAGAAGTCGAAGCTGCACTGAAGGCACTGGCAAAAAAACAGGGCTCCTGGAACTGATGGGATATCAATTGACATATTTCAACAAAGAGATGCAGTGCTGGACGTGATTTTTCATCTATGCCAGGGAATTTGGAGGACAGCTAACTGGCCAAATGACTGAAAGAGATTCATATTTATGTCCATTCCAAAGAATGGCGATCCAATCGAATGTAGAAATTATTGAACAATATCGTTGCTATTACACGCAAGTAAAATTCTGCTCAAGATCATTCCAAGTGACTACAACAATATATTGACAAGGAACCGCCAGAAACTTAAGCTGGATCAGAAGACAGCTTGGAACCAGGGATATCACCACTGATGTCAGACGGATCTTCACTGAAAGCAAAGAATACCAGCAGGATGTTTACTTGTGTTTCATCAAGTATTAAAAAGCATTTGACTGTGTAGATCATACTAAATTACGGCTGACACTACAGAGAATAGGAATTCAAGTACACCTAATTGTGCTTTTAAGGAATCTGTACATGGATAAGAGATAGTCGTGCAAACAGAAAAAGGGGACACAGCATGGTGTAAGTCAGGAAAGACATGTTTCAGGGTTGTATGCTTTCACCATAACTTTTTAATTTGTATGTTGAGCAAATAACCCCTAGAAGCTGGATTATACAAAGAAGAACAAGGCATCAGGATTGGAGGATGACTCATTAACAACCTGTTACACAGATGACACCACCTTACTTGCTGAAAATGAAGAAGATTTGAGACACTTACTGATGAACATCAAGAACCACAGGCTTCAGTATACATTGCATCTCAACATCAGATAAACAAAAATCCTCACAAATGGACTAGTAAGCAGTATTGTCATAAATGGAGAAGGGACTGAGGTTGTCAAGGATTTTCTTTTACATGGTTCCACAATCAACACCCTTGGAAGAAGCACTCAAGAAATCAAAAGACTAGAAGTGCATTGGGAAAATCTGCTGCAAAGGGCCTCTTCAATGTATTCAAAAGTAAGGATGTCACCTTGAAGACTAAAATATAACTGACCCAAGCAGTGGTATTTTCAATCACTTCACACACATGCGAAAGGTAGACCATGAACAAAGAAGACAGAAGAAGAATTGATGCCATTGAATTGTGGTATTGGAGAAGGATGTTGAATGCCCCATGGACAGCCAAAAGAACAAACAAATCTGTTCTGGAAGAAGTACAACCAGAGTGCTCCTTGGAAGTAAAGATGGCAAGACTGTATCTTACATAATTTGGACATGTTGTTGGGAAAGATCAATCTCTGGAGAAGGATATCATGCTTGGTAGAGTGGAGAGTCAGCGAAAAAGAGCAAGACCGTAGATGACATAGAGTGACACAGTGACAGCAACAATGAACTTAAGCATAAAAACAATTGTGGACATGGCACAAGAATGGGCAGTGTTTTGTTCTGTTGTTCACAGGTCGCTATGAGCTGGAACAGACTCAAGAGTTCCTGACAACAACCACAAGGTGTTGGGCACTTTGTAGGATGTCTATCTATTTGAATTAGCCTTATTTATTTATCTATCTATTTATTGCTTTTTATTGATTGAGTGATTTCCAAGATTGGACTGGGTTTATAAGTTTTCTCAAGATCACAAGTATAAGGTACCATTTCATTAAACCATATCAGAGCTACACACTATAAACATGACTTATGACTGGTAATGTTGACCTTGGTTATCTAGCTAAGATAGTGTTCAATAAATTTCTCTACTGGAAAGTTACTATTTTTTATTGTTTATAAAAGATTATACCTATATATGTGTGTATACACACATATTAAATTTACTGAAGACAGTCAGTGACTATAGCCTTAAGTATGAATTACATCTCAACAAAAGCAAAAATCCACACAGCTTTACCAATAAACAGTATCATGATAAATGGAAAAAATATTGACTTTGCCAAAGATTTCATACTACCCGACAAGCAACATCTGCAGAAATAGCGTGTAAGAAATCAAACCATGTTTTGCACTGGAAAATTTTGCTACAAAAGAACTTTTCAAAGTTGTAAAAAGCAAAGATGTGACTTCGAGAACTAAAGTGTACCTGACCCAAGCTACCATACTTTCAATTGCTTCATATGCATGCAAAGCTGTATGATGAATAAAGATGACTTCATGTATTTCAGTTTTGTTGTTGGCAAAGAATATTGAATATATCGTGGACTACCAGAAGAAGAAAAAACTCTCTTTTGGAAGTGGTACAGCCAGAACGCTGATTACATGTGAGGATGGCAAGATTTCATCTCACATGCTTTGGACACTGTCAGCAGGGATCAGTCCCTGGAGAAGTACATCATGCCTGGTAAACAGAAGGTCAGAGAAAAAGAGAGAAACCTTCAATGAGGTGGACTGATACAGTGTCACAATAGATTCAAACATAGCAATGATTGTGAGGACATTAAATGACACAGCAGTATTTCATTCCACTATACATGTGATTACTTTGAGTTAGAACTGACTTGATGACACCTAACAACAACATATACATTAATGTCTTATCTGTAAGCCCGCAAACCAAACCTGTTGTCTTTAAGTCAAGTGCAACTCATAGCAATTCTGTAGGACAGAGTAGAATTGCCCCATAAAGTTTCCAAGGAGCAGCTGATAGATTTGACTTGTGGACATTTTGATCGGCAGCCTAACCCTTAACTACTGAGCCAATAGGCCTTCATATTTACCTTTATACTCTTCAAATATATTGGGCAAATGAATTTACCTAACTACTGAAATTACATTACTGCTCTCTCACTTTGTCTTTCTCTCATATTACAGTACTAGATACAAATAATTTTTAAAATTCAAAGGTCTCTATAAATTTTTAGAGAAAACAGTTGTCCTTCCACTTCCTCCTACTTCCTTTTACTTTCCAGATGCAAGAATATTCAACTTTTTGGTATTTATTTTTAGATAGCCACATCTATATTTCTAAATAGCAAATGTTTGCTGTTGCGAGACTTTCAAAATAGAATCATGACATCTTTACTTGAGATTTACTAACATAAGTTAGAAAATCTTAATGAAAAAATAAGAGGACATCATAGAATGTTCCCAGATTTTGGCTTTACAGTGACTAGGACTAGAGTTGCCTATGATACTACCCTTTACAATTAAAGAATTCATCAGTAGTTACATGTTTACCTCCTTCTGAAAGTATGCTGTCCATCAATATGTAAGAAAGAGTCACATATAGCTCATAGACTGGAAGGTTTTATTAGAGAACTATTAGGTAGCCAGCTGCTTTTATACGGATGTAGGGGTAGAGAGGTAGAGGCTCCAAAATTCAACATCAGTAATGCCTTTCTCTGTCGCATTTGATTCTCTAGAGGAGGTTGTTCTAACGTACTTCTTTGTTATTATCAAACTTGCAGTTATTCTTCTGGAAAAGAGTGGGGGTAAGGTTACAAATGGAAAAGCAGAGTTTCACTGCTTTAGTGATTTACTAAAAAAAGCAAACCAAACTCAATGTCTTGAAGTTGATTCTGACTAATAACAACCCTATGGGACAGAGTAGAACTGCCCCCATAGAGTTTCCAAGGATTGCCTGGTTGATTCAAACTGCCAACTAGCTGGTTAGCAGCTGCAGCACTTAACCACTATGCCACCAGGGTTTCCTCAGTTCTTAGCAAGAGTCTTAGATTTGTCTTCCTTTAATGCCAGGTAACTCAAGCCAGAAAGTCTTCCACTTCAACTCATAAAGAAAAGTAAAATCAAGGGCACAGGGATGGAAAGTAAGGTTTGGAACCTCACCCATTCCTTTACACTACTGTTTAAACTGTGGCTTAGTTTTCAGCCCATTTCACTCATCTATAGTATCAGCAATTTCTGAATGTTTAATACCTAACCTTTAATGGATTCTCCTCCACCTTCCTCTCAGTTTGTTGTATTATGGTAGCTTGCTGTGATGCTGTCAGGTATGCCACTGATGTTTGAAATACAGCTGAGTCACTCATGGTGGACAAGTTTCAATAAAGCTTCCAGACTAAAACAAAGAAGTAAGTCCTGGCACTCTACTACTGAAAATCAGCCAATGATAACCTGCAGTGCTGACATAGTGCTCCCTTGTTTGGTAGGCATTTTTAACGCACATAACAAAACAACAAACTTGAGCATACCAATGATCACAAGACGGTACAAAAATGGGCAGTGTTTCGCTGTTTCCTGTGTAAGGGTGTTCTGAGCTGGAGCTGACTCAAAGGCAATTAAAACAAGAATACATTCCAACTGATGATCTTCTGACTGGTATTTCTTCTTCTTAGCATTTAGACTGGGTTCTCTGACAAGTATTTACCACTTTTCCATTTCCTTTCTATATGTGGTTCAAGTTACAGGTGGTTTCTTCTTTTCTAAGATGTGGAGATTTGTTTCTTATTCTTCTGTAATGCATAGGGGAGTGATTTTTGAGAAGAGAGATGAGCCATAGCCTTTATACTACTAACTTGAATCAAAAAGTTGGCATAGTCACATTTAGACACATGAATGCTGCCTACAAAATGCTTGTACAGACATAGTAGACCTAATACCTCAGTATGCTAGGCACTTTGTTACCATGAACCTGAAATGCAGCCAATATTTTTGTGATCAACAAGATTGCAGTAAGAACACAAGAGGGAACATCCAAATAAACCTCAAAGCCTTTTCCTAGCTGTTTTTAATAATTATTGCTAAATAATACATGACACGAATGATTATAGAAAGTGGATTTGAACTGAGAATGATTAAAAAATAGTTTTAAGTTGAAGTTCGGATGACACATCGCTAAGAAAAAAGTGAACTCCTTGCAGGTGAGCTTTCAGAATCCTATCACGTATACCCAACATACCAGTAGTCATCGTAAGTTGAATAACGTTAACTTAGGCTCTGTAAGACTAACTTATCTATCTTTTCTTCATCTTTCTGAGAAACCCCTTAGAACTCTAAGCACTACAAGAGAAGGGACTCTAGGACATTTTACAGTGCCGTCATAAGAAACCATGTGTTTTAAGTCTGGGGAGAAAAGTGCTTGTAGAAAAATTATGAAGAAATTTGGATAAAATTTCATTTTTGTTTATGTATAAAGACACTTGGAAAAAAACAGCATGCTAACAGCATTTGTATTGGGGAGATCTGCATATTTTTTTCTTATAATTTTGAAGTTATCTTTACCAGATGTATATAATTTTTAAATATATTTTTCTTTAAGAATTTAAATTTGCATTTTAAGGCCCTGCTCAGGATTAATTGTCACTGAATTTCATCTTGATATCTTCAGCTGCAATAACATTTTGCTTTTTACAAATCCTAAAAAAATTAATTTTGCTATAATTTTTATATCCTTCATGATGCACTGCTTTGTATTTGAATTAGCTGCCTGGACATTTTCTCTTCTGCTTAGAGTAAGAAATTAGTAGCATGTGTTTTCACATTCCCCAGAGTGCCTAGTGCCTGCTTTTCATATAGTGGTTACTCAATACACATGTATAGATGAATGAATGAACTGACTTTTTCTAGCTTCATAGTCATGCCGCAAATTTTCTGTACAGTTATAAGCACATTACTGATCTTCCTTCCAAAAGCATCATGCTGTGAAAGTTCTTCATTACAAAACTCACCATATTTATTATACGCTGGAGGTAAGGAATTTTTCCCATTTGCTTTTACCAAATGTTTATCGTTTTTATCTATGTCTGTTGCCATGGTAGTAGTCTAAGACAGAGCTGAACAAATCACAAGAATTTTTATACACTCAGACTGCCAACTACAGTGGTAGCAGCTTGCTTTTGGTGCTGAAGTGGTACTTTTACAAGTCCTAAACTGTTGCCTCCAGAAACTTCACTTGTCTTAATGAAAGTGCTTGTCTGTTAAAGCTGCCACTGTACAGTTGAGAGATGTGTGATCCATCTACTAAGTACTTGAGTGTATTTGTTTTGAATTTTTGAATTTTTGTCACTTTAATAATAATGGTTTATTGACTATGCAAAGATACTTAATTCAATGAATCATGACAAATTATAACTAACATTGTAAAGAATGGGAATTACAGAACACATAATTGTGCAGAATCTTTACAAAAACAAAGAGGCAGTTGTTCACACGCAAAAAGGGATACTGCATGGTTTAAAGTTAGAAAAAGTGTATGTCAGAGTTTTAACCTTTCACTGTACTTAATCAATTTGTGTGCTGAAGAAATAATCTGAGAAATTGGGCTATGTGAAGAAGAATGTGGAATCAGGATTGGTGGAAGACTCATTAACAATCTGTGACATACAGATGACTCAGTCTTGTTTGCTGAAAGCAAAGAGGACTGAAGCACTTAGTGATGAAGATTAAAGACTATAGACTTCAGTGTGGATTGCAACTCAACATAAAGAAAACACAAACTTGACCAATAAGCAATATCATGATAAATGGAGAAAAGAACAAAGTTGTTGGGATTTTATTTTACCTTGATCTGCAATCAACACACATAAAAACAGCAACTAAGAAATCAAATGAGGGTACGGTGCCAAGATGAACAACTAGACATGTATCTCCTCAATGTCCTCTGAGAACTAAGGCCTGGAATAATAATTGAACTGAGCAGCCTGGACATCTAGGGAACCCTAGGATCTAGTGTAGGGATGTCAGATTGGACTAGGTGCTAGTAAGGGGGAAACTATCTCTCTAAAAGATGAGGCAGTGGCAAACTGAGTGCTGCTTCTGCTGACTCAGAGATTGGGAGGGCTACAGGTACTGACTCCTTATTTGTTATTCATGAGCTGGGGAGTGGGCATGAGCTAACATATACGTTAAACTGCAGCACTCAGATAAACAGTGTATAGTGCAGCACAGCAATTGTGCCACATCTTGACAGTTCAGCTCCCAAATGAGAGAATGACTGTCTCTCCACCCTCTCTTTTCTGAGTTGTACTGTAGATTCTACCGTCTCATGGCAGGAAGAACAGGTTGGGCAGGATGCCATCTTGGTCAGCTGGGAGGTGGAATCAGCCTCGAGGTCTCAGCTGGGGCTGATTTTCACACTGAGCAGCAATCCTTGTCTGGATGCTGCTTCTCCAGCAGAAAAGCTGTGTTTAAGCCAATTTTGCCTAGAGTTAAGGGTGGGGCCTGGCTGATGTGGAAGGCAAAGCCCTATCCTCTCCCTTATTTGAACCACATCATAGTGTTTGCAGATTGCCTATGAGGTGCTTTTGTTGTCATCCATAAGGCAGGGCCTGACACATCTGAGTGCCTGACTGAATTCAGCAGCTGATGGATAGCTCCACACTCAGCAGTAAAGCACTTTTTAAGATAAGAATAGCTGGAGAACTGACTGCTGATCAGAGTGGCAGTATCTCTACCACTCTTCAATGATCCAAATCATAACACCAGCTGATGCACCCCACTGATTCCATAAGTAAGACACCATCTTTGCCAGCCAGGAGGCAGAACCTGCCACTCCTGAGGGTCTACCTGCCTTCAGTGGACACTGCACGGTGACCCCTCACAGCCAATAACCACTTTTTAAGCTAAACACATCTACAGAATGCAGCAGTCCCAAGAAGTTGAATGGGGTAGCATCCTTCTCTCCTATATTTCCTGAGTTAAACCATAAGCTTAACTCACATAATGGCAGAAAGTCACTACAAGTAACAACTATCTTTGGTAGCCATGAGATAGGGCCTACAACCCCAGAGATCTACTTGGGGCCAGTCACTAGAGTACACAGAGGTGTCTAGTGACCAAATATTGTAGTGTCTTTACTCTCCTCTTAGAACTATGCCTCAGCTCCTATTGAGATAACACCAGAGAAACTGAACAGCTTCTACATGGTGAGAAATCAACAATCAACAGCTAACCATTTAAAGAAGTAGTCAACTATAGCTCCAGAAATCTTCCACAATAAAGAATAAGAAAACTTCCCAGATGAAGAAGACTTTCTGAAACTAATTGAGGTTTAGAAAACAAGAATTATGTACAGAGCCCTCCTAGGTGTCAAACAAAATGCAGCAGAACAAAATGAAGAATTAAGAAAGCTATTTGAACTGATGGAACATCAACAACCTGAAATCCACATATCACTAATAAAATTACAGAATTAGGCAACTCAATCCAAAGCAAAAGAGCAGCACTGAGGAGATGAAAGCCAGAGTCAGTGAGCTTGAGGATAGAACAACCAACACCAGTATTCATGAAGAGAAATCAGAGAAAAGAAATAAGAAAAGTGAGAAAGCATTAAGAAAATTTGGAACTCTATTAAGAGGCATTATCTACAGATAACTGGACTTCCTGAACAGGGAGGGAAAGCTGAAAATACAGAGGGTATTGCTGTAGCATTTCTGACAGAAAACTTTACTGAGATTATGAAAGAAGAGAACATAGATATCCAAGATGCTTATCAAATGCCATGAAAACTATACCCCCAAAGAAAGACACCAAGACCTACTATAATCAAGCTTAATAAAAAGAAACATGAAGAAGACTTTTAAAGGTAGCCAGGCTTAAAGCAAAGCTACCAAATAAAGGGAAGCCCTGTGGGCTGTTTTTCAATTTCTTGGTAGAAATGATGTTGGAAAGAAGGCAGTGGAATGACACATTCAAAGCCTTGAAGGAAAAAAAAAACTTCCAAACAAGAACTATGTGTCTTAAAAATTGTCTCTCAAATATGAAGGTGAAATTAAGACATTCACAGATAAAAGGATGCTTAGAAACTTTGTAAGAGCCAAACCAAAAGTACAGGAAATACTGAAAAAAGCTTTGTTTAGAAAATTGAAAACACCAAGTGTATACCTCAAGAGATAACATAGGATACTACATCAAGAATCCTACTGAGTAAGGGAAGTCACAAAGCTACAATATTAAAAGAAGGGAACCAGTGATCTTAACATGGAAACTATGATATCATCACACTAAAAAGAGGGATGTGTTATACTAAGTATATCCCTTGCAGATGGAGGGCAAACTAAGAGCATATGCGGAAGTTACAATCTAGTTTAAACTAAGAACATTAAGATGGATCATGGGGTAGCTGCAAAGCAAAATAACAATGTGACATATCAAAAAAGAAATATAATACAAGAGTCTCAACAAACAAACATAATGCCAACACTGAAAAAAATGATAAGTCCACCCATAAAGAAGAATGATGCAGAACACAACACTAAGAGCAACATAGAACACATGAACAACACAAAAACAAATGCATCAAAATGACAGCACTAAACACACACCTGTCAATAATTACACTGAATATAAATGGAAGGAATACACCAATACAGAGACAGAGAGTGACATCGTGATCAAAAAACATAATCCATATGTTGCTTGCAAGAAACACACCTAGAACTCAAAGTTATGGACAAACTGAAAATCAAAAGATAGGAAAATATATACCAAGCCAAAAACATACAAAGAGGAGAAGGAGTGACAAAACTAATCTCACATGAAATAGACTTTAGTGTAAAATCCACCATCATGGACAAAGATGGCCACTATTTATTGGTGAAAGGTTCAGTACAAAAGTATAACATAACAATATTAAATATTTATGCAGCCAATACCAGAGTATCTAAATACATCAAACACTGACAACAATGAAATATGAAACAGAGTACTCCACAAAAAATAGCTGGAGACTTCAATACCTCACTTCCGTTAATGGGCAGATCATGCAGAAAAGTAAAGATACGGAAGATCTTATTGACACAGTTAACCAACTAGACTTCATTGACGAATGCAGAACTTTAACCTATCACCTTCTTCTCCAGTGCATGTGGAACATTTTCTGGAATAGACCATGTGTTAGGAAATAAGGAAGTCTCAACAAAATCCAAACCACTGAATGATTGCAAAGCATCTTCTTGGACCATAATGCTATAAGAATTGAAATCAATAGCAGAAAAAATAAAGATAGAAATCTGAACTAATGGAAACTAACAGACACTTTTTCCTCAAAAATCTATGAGTCATAGAAGAAATCAAGGACTAAAGAAAGTTATGGAATCAAATAAGAATGAAAACACATCCTTCCAGAAACCATGAGATACAACAAAAGCAGTGCTGTGAGGTCAGTTTGTCACTATAAATGCACATATCCAGAATGAAGAAAGGACTGAAATCAAAGTATTAATCCTACATCTTGACAAAGTAGAAAGAGAACAACAAACGAACCTCTCAATAAAGAGTAGAACTAAATGAATTAGAGAATAGAAGAACAATTGGAAAAAAAATAGCAAAACCAAAAGGTGGTTCTTTGTAAATATCAACAAAATTGAGAAATCATTGGCTAAACTTACAAAAGAAAAACAGGAAAGGAAACAAATAGCCTGAGTAAGAAAGGAAGTGGTAATGCCACAACAGACCCAACTGAAATCCACAGCTTTATAACACATTGCTACAAAAGACTGTACTCTGATAGATTTTAAAACCTAGAAAAAATAGACAAATTTCTAGATTCATATCACCTACCAAAACTACTACAAGGAAATGTAGAACAACAATAAATCCATCACAAAGGAAAAGATTGAAAAAGTAATTGCGGGGAAAAAAAAAATCAACCAAAAAGGTCCTGGTCCAGAAGTCTTCACTGGAGAAGTCTATCAAACTTTTACTGCTCAGGATATTTCACAGCACAGAAAGGGATGAAAAACTCCCAAATTCATTCTTCGAAGCCAGCATAACACTGATAGTAAGGCCAGGTAAAGATCCCATTAGAAAAGCAAATCACAGACCAAGATCACTCATGAACCTAAATGCGAAAATCTTCAACAAAATCCTCGTCAATAGAATCCAGCAACATATCAAACAAATAATTGATCATGACCAAGTTGGATTCATACCAGGGGTGCAAGGCTGGTTAAAACAATTAATGTGATCAACCACATAAATAAGCACAAAGAATAAGAATTACCTGATTTTGTCAACTGATGCAGAAAAGTCATTTGACAAAGTCCAACACCCATGAATGCTAAAAACTCTCAGCAAAATAGAAATAGGAGGCCAATTCTTCAATGCAGTAAGTGGCATCTATGCAATCCCACCCACGTACATCATGCTGAATGGAGAGAGACTGAAAGAATTACCCTTGAAATGGGAACTAGACGTGGATGCCCACTCTTACCACTTCTATTCAACATTGTACTAGAGATTCTAGCCAGAGCAATTAGACAAGACAAAGAAATAAAGAGCATCTGCACTGGTAAAGAAGAAGTAAAAGTGTCCCTATTTGCAGAGAATATGATTGTATATACAGGGAATCCTAAAGAATCCATAAGTAAGCTATTCTAACTAATAAAACAGTTCAGCAAAGAATCAGGATAGAAGATAGACATAAGTAAAGCAGTAGGATTCCTTTATACCAACAGAGGGATCATCAAAGAAGAAATTACCAAATTCATGCCATTTGCTATAGCCTCCAAGAAGATAAAATACTTAGGAATAAATCTAATTGGAGAAATAAGAGACCTATACAAAGAGAACTACAAGTTGTTACTGTATGAAACCAAGTGAGTTACAAAACTGGAGAAAAGTACACTACTCCTGGATAAGAAGACTTAACACTGAGAAAATGTGTATTTTGCCCAAGTGATCTATGTACACAATGCAACCCCAATACAAATTTCTGTTTTTTTTTTTTTTTTTTTAATAACATGGAGAAACAAATCACGGCTTCATTTGGAAAGGGAAGAAACTCTGGATATGTAAAGCACTATTGAAGAAGAAAAACTGTGGGAGGCCTCACACTACCGGACCTTAGAAACTATTATACTGTGATAATCATCAAAACAGCCTGGTACTGGTGCAGAAAGAGACATACAGACCAATGGAACAGAGTTGAGACCCCAGAGATGCCACCATCCTCCTGTGAACAGTTGACATTCAATAAAGATCCTAACATTGTAAACTGGGATAAAAACAGTCTCTTTAACAAATGGTGCTGACAAATTTGAACATCCATCTGCAAAAAATTGAAACAAGACCCATATCTCACACTTTAGACAAAAACTAACTTAAAATATATGAAAGATCTAAATATCAAACCTAAAATAGTGAAGATTGTGCAAGAACATTAGGGTCAACAATGAAAGTTCTAATACACGGCTTAGACAGATTTCATAATCTGAGAAACAAAGCACGATCACCAGAAAAGAGAATAAATAAATGGGAACTACTAAGAATCAATCACCTTTGCTCATCTAAAGACTTTATCAAAAGATTTGAAAGACCACCTACAGAATGGGAAAAAGTATTTGCCATCTACATGTCTGCCTGACATCTGATTTCCATAATCTACAAGGTACCGCAGAACATCAACAACAACAACAAAAATAACCCAATTAAACTATGAGCAAAGGAGATAGAGAGATATTTCACCAGAGAGGACATCCAGACATACTCATGATCATTAACTATTAGAGAAATCCAGATGAAAACTGCATTGAGACACCATCTCACCCCAACAAGGTTGGCCATTTTCGAAAAATCACAAAACAACAAGTGCTGAAGAGGCCCTGGAGAGATCAGAACTCTCCTACACTGCTGGTGGGATTGCAAAATAGCACAACATCTTTGGAAAGCAATGTGGCACGTCCCTACAAAGCAGGAAATAAATATGTCATTTGAAACAGCAATCCAACTGCTCAGAATATATTCTACAGAAACAGACTGCCACATGAACAGATACATACACACAGATGTGTATTGCAGCACACAGTCTACATTAGCAAAGAAATGTAGTCAACCTAGATGCCCATCAACAGGTGAATGGATAAACAAACTATGGTACATATACTCAACGGAGCACTATGCAACAATAAAGAACAATGATGATTTTAGGGAACATCTCATACCTGGTTTTAACTGGAGGACATTATGCTGAGTGAAGTCAGTCAGCAGCAAAAGGGTAAATACTGTATGAGACTCCTGCTACAAGGACTTAAAAACAGACTTATGAATAGAAGAAAAGACTCTTTGACAGCTACAGTGGAAGAAAGGAAGGGAGAAGGTTGGTCATAGATTAAATGATAAAAATTTTGTTAGGTGAAAACAGTAACAACATACAGTAGAAAGTAGATAAATTGGGCTTCACCATCAACTGAAAGCTCTTCTAATCTCAACCCAATATTGCAAGGACAGAGTAGCAGTGGCTGAGGTCTGGGGGACATGCTCTCGTGGAACACCAAGGCCAGATGGTATAACTAGCCTATTGGTAAGACAGTCTTCTGATCTCCATACTGGTTAGTAGTGTCTTGGCTCTTAAAAGCTAGAAAGCTGCCATCTGTGATACACCAAATGGTCCCAACTCAGCCAGAGAGATGACTAAGAATAAAGACACAAGGAAAAAGAGCTCAGGAGAAAAAAGGACCAATGCGAATGGAAGACTGTATCAACATGTGACCAGAAGAACCAGATGATGCCCAGTCACCACCAATGACAGCTGTGATGGGGCACAGAAGCAACACAAGAAAAACAGAGGGGCAGCTCAAGAACTCTACTGAATAACCACAGTCTATAGTCTGATGGCCTGGAGAATTCCTTGGCAGCATGGTCCCTAGACTTGCTGCTTCTCCTGAGCAGAAAACACCACTGAGGCTAACCCTTTGGACAAAGATGGACTGGATCCAGGGACACAGTGTAACCATAAGTTGTGTGTACTTTATGTATGGTTCTATGCATTTACAGGAGGCTGCCCTACTGGTCTCTTTCTACATGGGAGAGAAGAGGGTAGAGGGGCAGTGACAGGAACTTGTTAAGAGGATACCACAAATATAGAATGAAAATGAGGAGTGTGCTGTCCACTGTCAAGGAGAGCAAAAGGAGCAAATGATAGGAAGGCATGCAAAATTGATTTGGATTGTATCATTTCGCATAATCACAAATAATAATAATAATAATATAACATGAAAGAAAGAAATCAAACGACATAACAGTGCATTGTGCAAATCTACTACAAAAGACCTCTTTATAGAGTTAATAAGAAAGGAAGCTCCTTTTAGGACTAACAAGTACTTGAATCAAATCATAATTTCACAGCATTTTGCATGTGAAAACTGGAAAATGAAAAAGAAGACCAAAAAAGAATCAATGCCTTTAAATTATAGTGTTGGCCAAGAATGTTGAATACACCATGGACTGGTAGAAGAAAGAAAATAAGTCTATTAGATGAAGTATAGCCAGAATACTCCTTAGCTGCAAGGATGGCAGGACTTGATCTCATGTACTTTGGACTTATTATCAGGAGGAATCATTCCCTAGAGAAGAACATCATGTTTGGTAAAGCAGAGGGTTAATAAAAAGACGAAGATCCCCGATGAGCTGGTCTGACACAGTAGATGTAACCATATGTAAGCATAGTAGTGATCCTGAGGATGAAACAGGAGTGGACAATGTTTCCGTCTGTTGTACATAGGGTCACTACGAGAAAGAATTGACTTGATAGCGCCTGACCACAACAACATAATAACACTTACTTACAGTGTTGATTTTTCAGTAACTACACGAGTTCTTCCCTTTGACTGAGGCATTATGTGTGTGGCAGGTAACCGCTTCAACATAAGAGGAAGATGGCCATATAGTAGTATAACACTCAGAATCATCCCTTCTGAACTCTCTTGACTGGAAGAACTGTACACTTCCTAACTAAATACAGGTGTATCTTTTCCCTTCATTTTTTTTTCTGAGAAATCCATACAAGTTTCTAATATGTTGTCTCTCTGGTATTTTGCTAATGTTTACACTAGATCTTTTCCTTTTATTCTAGGAGTTAAGAGCCAAGGATCATAGAATGTTCTGAGATGAGGATGACCTCAGATCAAACATGTTGCGGCATTTTCCTTTTGCTACTGAGGAAATTTAAGCTTGGAGAAAAAAAGTAAGCTTTCAAAAGTCATTCTGTGTGTTAATGGCATGTTGTTTTATAACCAGTGTAGTCTGATTTCTAATCCAGAGTTTATTCTATTACCCACTCCTTTCTCTTCACCATTAGCACTTTATTGCTCAAAATTCATATGAGTTTCTGACAAAGGAATAGAATATACTGCAAAGGATGAAAATAAACTTTTTTGTAGAAAACAGATGTGGGAGTTTGTCCTGAAAACATCGGGCATGTTGGGGCTGGACCAAATGCCACATTCCTCCAAGGGCCATATTCTTGACTACCTTTTTGTTAGTACTGTAACACAACCTTCTTCCCTTGTACCACTGACTCTTACTATGTAACGGTCAACTTCAAAACCCAGCATTTCTTCTTTAAATGCTTTCTCTGAATCTCTACATTTCTATCTGGGTGTTTTGTTGTTGTTATTGTTTGTTTGTTTTTTTTTTTTTTTGTAAAAGTCTTTGTCGTGTAGCACATACACCATCATATTATCTTATTCATTCAAGCTTTCAGATATTTTTTTTAATATTTATTGAACACCTACTATATGCTCCCCATATTCTGTGGATATCACAACCAGCAAAAAAAAAAAAAAAAAAAAAAAAAAAACAACTAAAAATACATTAAATTAAAAAAATAAATTTGCCTTCACAGAATCTTCCTTTTGGATGAAAAAGTTCATAGCTTGTTTCTATCCATTTCTGACACTAGACTGTGAGATTAATGAGGGCAAGTATTAAATTTTATTCATTGTTTTGTTCCTAGGCTGCTGTCTACCGCGGGAAATTTAATATATCTGTTTGAAAAAAAAAATGATGAATGAATTAACAAAGTATAAAATTATAAGTAGCACGATATTACAGCCCTGGAGGCAAGTGGTTAAGAGTACTAGGCTGCTAGCCAAAATTTGGCAGTTCAAATCCACTGTGCATCAGAGTCCACTGCATGGCAAAGTTTGTTTTTGTTGTTGTTGTTGTTTGTTTGCTTGTTTTTCTTTTTTTCCATAATAATTCAAAGAAAGGAATTATTACTAAAGGCTGAAGCATTTGGAGACAACTTTATAGATCATTTGAGACTATAAATTGGTATTGAAAGCACAAGGAAGACTGGGAAGGAAATGAAGTGGAAAAGAAAGGATCTCAATCAGAGCAAAAAGCATTGACAGAGTCAGAAACTGGAGGTTCATAATTCTAGTGATACTCATGGATACAGATGACAAAAATCATTGCTGTCAGAAGACAATACAGAGCTGGATAAGAACAAGTTGAAAAGAAATCATGCTATTTATTTGAGTAATGAATTTTTATATTAATTAAATTATTTGATTCATAATAACAGGTGACTAACTTATTATTACCTATATATACAACAATATGTAAAGAAGTGTCTTGTGAAAAGAAGATAATTTTGACCTTTCAAAAAATTTCCCAGTCTGCTGACCTATCATATAGCCAAGCCCTTGTTGTAACACTGCCTTGTTAGACGACTAGTTACCCTTTCCCTTGGGCAAAGTCTAGGAATACATGTAAATAGCTGACTATTTGGAACAAGAAAAGTATTTTATTTGTTTCTTATTTACAGAATCCTAGACACTCGGCTGACTGGCATAATATAAATATATCCTTTCTAGAACCTAAGTTTAAAGATCACACACACACACGATTACATCAAAACAGCCTTCATTAGCAACCCAAATAAAACAAAAGTAATACACTGATTTTGTTCCTCATTAGGTAATATTTAAAAGCAGCTAAATTATAATAGTTTTATGTATATTTCAAGGGGAAATTGCCTTCAAGATAGCATAATGGAATGATATACAGTGACGAAATAATTGAACTGGACCCCAAACACGCATTTCTGAGAAAAAATGTTTCAAATACCTAAGAGAAAAAAAAAAAGCTTACCTGCATTGTATGTCTTTATTAAAATCCCTTAAACTTCAGTGTAAACGTCCGAGGATGAAAAAGCAGGATAAATTTTGCCCTCTGAAAAAGGAGATTTGAAACAGAAAGTATTCACACAAGACCAATAATTTTCAAGGAAAAGACTAACTTAATATGAGTTCAATTATGGAAAAGACTTCAAATGGCTTTTCCCAGAGTTTTGCCTTTTAAATTATCTGGAGCCTATCAATTCCTCTCCAGAGCACAATAGATTTGAGCAACCTTTAGCCTTGGCCAAGCCAAGTGCCATCGAGTCGGAGCCTTAGCTAGGATCATATTCCAATTAATTAGACTTAACAATGGATTCAACATTTTCCTACTAGTCTTCAGTCATTCATTCCTTTATGCATGCTGAAGATGCGTAGAAAAAAAATAGCTATAACACAATTGGAGTGAATTCATGATATTCACACCATGTTTCTGACTTTATGACTTTCTAAAGGAAAATTATTAACCTCCCATAATGATTTTATCTGGCTCCTTAAATCCGTTGAGCCTCCTTCTTTATCCTCCAGTTTGTGGTAGCTTAGAATATAAACACCAGTTTTAGTCTAAGCTCAAAAAGGTAAAATCTGAAGGTAAAGGTGAAATGAAAGAAATCATGTTATATACTTCAAATAATCCAAACAAATATTTTTAACCTGTTCAAAGACTTGGGGAAAAAAAGGTGTCAAGCTCCATAAATGCCACGATAAGAAAAAAGCAGAGAGTTTTCCTCTTTCAAAGCCTCCTGTGTCCTCTACCCACACTGATTTAGTCCATGGTTGGAAAAGACAGGAGGTACTGGACTTTTAGGGGACATAACAACATAAAGATTATGAGGAAAATGGAGGACTGATAAAATAGGAGATTATTGAAGAGTAGAGTATAACATCTGCAGATAAATACTGCTTCTCTAGTTCTTTATCATGAAACTGAAGATAAGAATTACAGCTTTGATGAGGAAAACTATGACTTGATAGTTGTCCTCTTTTTGTCCTCTTTTTTAAATCTACTGTTTTCTCTACCATCTATCAAAATCACAGACAATATGTTTTTGAGAATGATTTCATTTTTATTTATAGCACAGGAATGAACTTTTAGATCAAGAATACTATAAGAGACGTCTCACAAATAAAAGAATGTTTCCAAAGCCCACATGAAGCAATTTCAGTTATCAGAACACAGGACACTGCTAATAAAGTTCAAGATTGTAAGATTGGATACCATCAGACCAATTCCATGTCCTGGACACTCCATGTGTGTTGGAGTTGAATAGTGGCTGATCTTTAACAACTAGGTCATCTGGCCTTTCTTCTGAGGTGCTCCAGGTGGACTCAAACTTCCAATCTTTCAGCTAGCAGCTGAACGCATTAACCATTTCCACTACACATGGACTGCTGAGATAATATGTATCAGCTGTATATTAGAAAAGGCCAGCATAGATTCATTCACTTATTTAAATTGCTTTTTGTTGTATTGTTCCACACACTATTCTGGAAACTGGAGGTAAACTAAGAAGTATAAGTAAATAAAAATTCTAAGTTCCATCTTTTCTATCCCATTTTTAAAAATTAGGATTAAGTGAAAGTATACAATCCTAATCAATTTTTCATGCCCTCTATCTATAACTTGATCTGCTCTCCTCACCCTGTGACAGCACACTCTGCCTTTTCACTCTTCACTTCTAGTATCCACTTAACAAACACCTGTCCCCTTCTTTCTGCCATCTCCTCTCTCATCTAGAAATAAACCAGTAGGACAGCCTCTTGTTATTGTATAAAGAAAGTACACACACCACATGCTCACACTATGTCCAGTTCATTCTTCTCTGAAGAGTTGACCCCAGTACTGATTTGAGGCCAGGACCAGCAGCAAGTCTTGAAGCCGTGTTCCCAGGGTACCGTCCAGGCTGTCAGACCATCAATTCTGGTCTTTTGGTAGAGTTCATGAACTGCACACCTCTTTTTTCTCGTGCTACATCAGGGACTCTACATTGTGTCCCCCATCACCGCTGCCATTGGTGGTGGCTGGGTACTATCTGCTTCCTCTGGTCTCATGCTGATGCAATCTCTCACTCATATGGGTCCTTCTGTCTCCTGGGGTCACTTTTCCTCATGTCTTTGGTTCTCAGTCATTAGCTGTTCCAGATAGGTTGGGACAATTTGGTGTCCCTCTGATGGCCGCTTACTAGCTTTTAAGACCCTAGATGCCATTTACCAACATGGGTTGCAGAAGGCCCCATTAACAAAAGACTAGTTATGCCAATTCACTGCAGCATCCCCTGAAGATATGGTGCCTAGATGCCTGACCCTACTACTCTATCCTTTGAAGTATTGGGTTCTGTTTAGAAAAACTTTTCAATGTGTGGTATAGTCCAGTTATGCTGAACTGTCTGCTACTGCAGCCTGTCACTCCCTTTACCTAACCAAATTCCTACTGACTAATCCATGAACATCCTTCTCCATCCCTCCCTACTCTAGTAGCCATCAAAGAGTCTCCTCTGTGATGATGAGTCAATTGCTTAAGCCCTTAGAGAAGAGGTCTCACATAATACCTGTTCTTTTACCGCTGACTGATTTCACTCAGCATGATGTCTTCTCATTGAAACCAGGTTATGAGATACTTCCTGAAATCCTCACTGCTCTTTATCATTGCATAGTGTTCCATTATGTGTATGTACCACAGTTTGTTTATTCATTCATCCGCTGATAGGCACCTCGGTTGATTCCATTTTTTGCTATCATGGATACTGCTGCTGTGAACATTCATGTGCATGTATCTGTTCATGTGACTACCTTTATTTCTGTAGGATATATTCCAAGCAGTGGGATTGCTGGATAATACAGTATTTCTGTTTCTAGATTTTTAAGAATGCTCCAAATTGTTTTCCATTTTGCACTCTCAGCAACAGTGTAGGAGAGTTCCCATCCCACCACAGCCTCTCCAGCATTTGTTGTCTTGTGTTTTCTGATTGTTGCCAACCTTACTGGGTGAGATGGCATCTCATTGTAGTGTTAATCTGTATTTCTCTAATAGCTAATGATCACAAGCATTTTCCCATGTGTCTTTTGGCTACCTGGATGTCTTCTTTGAAGAAATGTCTGCTCATCTTCTTTACCCATCGCTTAATTGGGTTATTTACCTTTTTCTTGTTGATATTTTGCAGTACCTTGTAGATTATGGAAATCAGATGTTGGTCAGACATGTAGTTGCCAAATACTTTTTCCCATTCTGTAGGCAGTCTTCTACCTCTCTTGATAAAGTCTTTGGATGAGCATAGTGTTTGATTCTTAGTAGTTCCCACTTATTAATTTTCTTTTCCATTGTTTTGTATTATTGGTTGGATTTTGTTGTTCATCTAAGCCATGTATTATAACTTCTTTTGTTGTCCCTAATTTTTCTTGCATGATCTTTATCATTTTAGGTTTGATATTTAAGTCTTTGATCCACTTTGAGTTAGTGTTTGTGTAAAGTACGAGATATGGTTCTTGTTTCAGATTTTTTTTTTTGGTAGATGGATATCTAATTTTGCCAACACCATTTGTTAAAGAGTCTGTTTTAACTCTAGTTTACAACCTTTGGGCCCTTGTCAATTATCAGCTGTTCATGAAAGGATGGTGATACTTTTGAAGTCTCTATTCTATCCCAGTAGTCGTATTTTTTGTACCAGTACTGGGCTGCTTTGACTACCGTGGCAGCATAGTAGGTTCTAAGGTCAGGTAGTGTAAAGCCTCCCACTGTGTCTCTCTTCTTCAGTAGTGCTTTACTTATCCAGGGTTTCTTCCCTTTCCAAACAAAGGTAGTGATCTTTTTCTCCATCTTGTTTAAAAATGACTCTGGAATTCATATTGGAGTTTTATTGTCCATATAGATCACTTTGGTAAAATAGACGTTTTCACAATGTTAAGCCTTCCCATCCTTGAACAAGGTAGATGTCTCTACTTACATAAGTCACTTTGGTTTCCTGCAGTAGGATCTTCTAATTCTCTCTGTATAGTCTCTTGTTTTCTGGTTAGATTTGCTCCTGTTGTTGTTAGATGTAGACGAGTAGGTTCCAACTCATAGCAGCAGGTAAGGAGGATAACAGCATAGGGTAAGGAGGATAACAGCATCAGGTAGACAGGGTAGCAGTATCAGGTGAGGAGGATAAAGACAGTGAGTAGCCTGCACTTGTCTGTCAGTGGAGGCTTGCTTGTTGCTGTGATGTGGGAAACTATGCCGCTGGTATTTAGGTACCAGTAGGGGCACCCATACAATGAGTTTCAGCTGAGCTTGTAGACTAAGGCAGACTAAGAAGAAGAGTCCAGCAGTCTACTTCTGAAAATAATTAGCCTGGGAAGTCCTTATGAACAGCAGCCAAACATTGTCAGGTATGTTGCCAGCAAGTGAGCCTCCCAGGTTGAAAGACACCCAGAGGATGATGGGAAAGAGCTGCCTCCTCAAAGTAGAGTTTGCCTTAATGACCTGAAAGGAATAAGGCCTTCAATATCTTTGTTCATTGATGTGGCATGAATCAAAATGAGAAGCAATAGTTGTAAATATCTATTAATAATCTGGATATGGAATGTATGCAGCATGAATCTAGGAAAATTGAAAATCATAAAAAGTGATATGGAACACATAAACATCCGTATCCTAGGCACTGGTGAGCTGAAATAGACCAGCTGTGCTCATTTTGAATCTGACAATCATATAGTCTACTATGCTGGCACAAAAAATTGAAGAGGAATGGTGTTGCATTCATCATCAAAAAGAACATTTCAAGATCAGTCTTGAAGTATAATATTGTCAGTGATAAGATAATATCCATAAAACTATAAGGAAACCCAGTTAATAAGACCATTATTCAAATTTATGTATCAACCACTAAGGCCAAAGATGAAGAGATTGAATATTTTTACCAGCTTCTGCAATCTGAAAATGATCAAACATGAAATCAGGGCACATTGATAATTACTGGTGACTGGAATGCAAAAATTGGAAATAAAGAAGGATCAGTAGTTGGAAAGTATGGCCTTAGTGATAGAAATATTGCCAGAGAATGTATGATAGAATTTTGGAAGACTAACAACTTCCTCATCACATAAACCTTTTTTAACCAACACAAACAGCAACCGTACACATGGACCTCACCAGATGGAATTTACAGGAACCAAACTGACTATATTTGTGGAAAAAGACACTAGAAGAGTTCCATACCAGCAGTTAGAACAAGACTGGGTGCTGACTGTGGCACAGATCATCAAATGCTCATAGGTAAATTTAAATTGAAACTGAGGAAAATTACAATGAGCCCAAAGGAGCCAAAGTATGACCCTGAGTATATCCCCCTGTGGGGCGCGGCGCCCAGGCCCTGCGCCCCACCCTAGAGCACCAAGATGGCGCCTACCCCTGGTGCCCCACCCGAAGCCTCATCCTGTTGATCCCCAAGTACGGAGTGCTGCGCATGCGGCGATCGCAGGCCTGCATGGGTGTGGAGAGAGCTGATTGGTGTTTGCGGACGCCCATATATACCCCTGGTTGGAGAAAATAAAGGAGCTTTTTCTGCAGAACAAAAGCGGCTCACAGCGTGGTCCTTTGTGTCCTGCCTCTTTCCTGCTGGACGGCTGGGGACAGCGTCAAGGGGGCAGCGACATCCCCCCTTAGTTTAAAGACCGTCTCAAGAACTGATTGCATGCGCTCTTCACTAATGACTGAAGATCAAACGAGCTGTGAAATGACTTCAAAGGCATCATCCATGAGGAGAGCAAGAGGTTATTAAAAAGACAGGAAAGAAAGAAAAGACCAAGTTGGATATCAGAAGAGACTCTGAAATTGCTCTCAAATGTCGAGCAGCTAAAATGAAAGGAAAGAATGGCAAAGTAAAAGACCTAAACAGAAGATTTCAACAGGCAGCTCAAGAAAACAAAATAAAGTATTATAACGACAAGTGCAAAGAGATGGAAATGGAAAACCAGAAAGGAAGAACATGTTCTGTGTTTCTCAAGCTGAAAGAACTGAATGAAAAATTCAAGGCTCCAGGCGCAATAGTGAAGAATTCTACAGCAAAACTATTAAATGATGCTCAGGCAGCATAAAAAAGAGATAGAAGGCATACACAGAATCATTATACGAGAAAGAACTGGTCAACCAACAGCCATTTGAAGAGGTAGCATATGTTCAGAAACTAAGGGTACTGAAGGAAGAAGTCAAACCTACATCAAAGGCATTGGCTAAAAACAAGGCTCCAGGAACTGATGGAATATTACTTGAGATATTACCACAAAAAGATGCAATGCTGGAAGTGCTCTCTTGTCTATGACAAGAAATTTGGAGGACAGCTACTTGTCCAACTGCCTGGAAGAACTCCTTATTCATGCTCATTCCAAATAAAGGTTATCCAACCAAATGCGGAAATTATCGAACAATATTGTTAATATAACATACAAGTAAAATTTTGATCAAGATCATTCAAAAGTGACTGCAACAGTATATTGACAAGAAACAGCCATAAATTCAAGATCATTTCAGAAAAGGACATGAAACTGGGGATTTCATTGCTGATGTCAGGTGGATCTTGGCTGAAAGAGAAAATATCAGAAAGATGTTTACTTGTGTTTCATGGACTACACAAAGGCATTCGACTGTGTGGATCATAATAAATTATGCTAACATTGTGGAGAATGGAAATTCCAGAGCACCTAACTGCACTCTTAAGGAATCTACATATAGATTAAGAGGCAGTCATGCGAAAGGAATAAAGGGACGCAGCATGGTTTAAAGTCTGGAAAGGCATGTATCACGTTATATCCTTTCACCACATCTTTTCGATCTTTATGTTGGGCAAATAATCTGAGAAGTTGGATTATATGAAGAAGAATGGGGAATGAGGATCGGAGGATGACTCACTAACAACCTGTCTTAAGACTACAACACCTTTCTTTCTGGGAGTGAAGAAGATTTGAAACACTTGCTGATGAAGATCAGGGATGACAACCTTCAGTATGGGACTGCACCTCAACATGAAGAAAACAAAAACCCTCACAGCTTGACCAGTAAGTGACATTGTCATAAATGGAGAAACGATTGAACTTGTCAAGGATTTCACTTTACTTGTGTCTGCAATCAATGCCCATGGATGCAGCAGCCAAGAAACAAAAGACACATTGCTTTTGGAAATTCTGCCTCCAAGGACTTCCTTCAAATATTGAAAAGTGAAGATGCCACCTTGAAGACCTAGGTGTGCCTGGCCCAAGCCATGATATTTTCAATCTCATCATATGCATGTGAAAAGTTGGAAGACGAACAAAGAAGACAGAAGAACTGATGCCTTTGGAGTTATGGTGTTGGAGAGAAATGTTGAATGTACCACAGAACAGCCAAAAGAACCAGGAGATCTGCTCTGGATGAACTACAACCAGAGTGCTCTTTGTAAGCAAAGATGACAAGACTGTGTCTTACATACTTTGGACGTGTTGTCAGGAAAGATCATTCCCTGGAGAAGGACATCATGCTTGGTAGAGTGGAGTGTCAGTGAAAAAGAGGAAGACCCTTAATAGGATGGATTGACACAGTGCCCGAAACAATGGGCTTAAGCATAAAAACAATTGTGGACATGGAACACGTTTGGGCAGTGTTTTGTTCCGTTATTCATAGGATTAGATTTATTGCTAGGTATTTTATCTTTTTGGATGCTATGGCAAATGGTATTGATTCGGTGGTATCCTCTTTGGTGATCTCTGTTGGTGTAAAGGAATTCTACTGATTTATTTATGTTTGTCTTATATTCTGACACTTTGCTGAACTCTCTTATTAGTTCCAGTAGTTTATTTAAGGATTCTTTGGAGTTTTCTGTGTAAACGATCATATTGTCTGAAAATAGGGGTATTTTTACTTCTTCTTTGCTGATGTATGTGACCTTTATTTCTTTGACTTATCTGATTGCTCTGGCCGGAACCTCTAGCACAACATTAAACAGAAGTGGTGACTGTGGGCATCCTTGTCTAGATCCCATTCTCAGGGAAAATTCTTTCAATCTATCTCCATTCACGATGATGTTGATGGTTGGTTTTGTACAGATGCCCCTAATTGCATTGAGGAATTTCTTTTCTATTTCTATTCTGGGTTTTGGACTTTGTCTAATGTCTTTTCTGCCTCAGTTGACAAAATCAAGTGAGTCAGCTCCGACTCGACGGCACTTGGCTGGCATTATTTATGTGGTTTATCACTTTAACTTTTTCTGATGTTGAATCAGTCCTACATCCCTGGTATAAATCTAACTTGATCAGGTGAATTATTTGTTCATATGTTGTTGAATTCTATCAGTTAGGATTTTATTGAAGATTTTTGCATTTGGTTCATGGTTGATATTGGTCTGTAATTTCCTTTCGAGGGATCTTTCCACAGCTTTGATATTAGGGTTATGCTGGCTTCATAGAATTATCTTGGAAGTATTCTGTCCTTTTCTATGTTGTGAAATAGCCTCAGTAGTATTGGAATTAACTCCTCTAAAAGTTTGGTAGAGTTCTCTGGTGAAGCTGTCTTTGCCAGAATTTTTTTTGGTTTGTAGTTTTTTGATGACTTTTTCAATCTCTTTCTTTGTAATGAGTTTATTAAGTTGTTCTGCTACTCTTTGTGATGATTTTGGTAGGTGATACGAATCTAGAAATTCATCCATTACCTCCAGGCTTTCAAATCTCTTACAGTACAATTTTTCCTAGTATTCTGCTATGATACCTCTAATTTCGGTTGGGTCTGTTGTGACATCTTCCGTGTCATTCCTTATTTGGGTTGCTTCCTGTTTTTCTTTTGTAATTTTAGCCAAAGTTTTATCAGTTGTATTGGTCTTTTCAAAAAATCAGCTTTTGATTTTGTTAATTCTTTCAATTGTTTTCCTATTCTCTAGTTCTGCTCTAATTTGCATCTGTTTTCTTCTGTTGCCAGAGATGTTCTTTTGTTTTTCTCTTTCAGCTTATTCCAGTTTTAGGGTTACTTCTTTGATTTGGGCCCTTTCCTTACTCCCGGTGTGTACATATATAGAAATAAATTGATCTCTTAGCACTGCTTTTGTTGTATTCCATAGGTTCTGGCAGGATATGTTTTCATTCTCATTTTCCATGAATGTCTTTATTGCAGCTTTGATTTCTTTTATAATCCATAATTTTTTCAGCACGGTGTCATTCAGTTTCCATGAGTTTGAATTTCTACCCATTTTTTTTCTGCTATTTATTTCAACTTTAATGGCCTTATGGTCTGAGAAGATTCTTTACAATAATTCAGTGGTTTGTGTTTAGCTGAGACTTTCTTTATGTCCTACTATGTAATGTATTCTGGAGAATGTTCCATGTGCATTGGAAAAGAAGGTATACTTATCTGTTGTTGATTAAAAGTCTGTATATGTCTGCGAGGTCTAGTTGGTTGATTGTCACAATAAGATATTCTGTATCTTTACTGAGCCTTTTTCTGGATGATCTGTCCATTGCCAAAAGTGGATTGTTAAAGTCTCCTGCTATTGTTGTGGAGTGATGTATCTCATTTTTCATTGTAGTCAGCATTTATTAGATGTATTTAGATGCTCTGATATTGGGTACATAAATATTTAATATTGTTACATCCTCCTTATGCAGTCAACCTTTCAGCAATAAATTGTGACCATCTTTGTCCATGATGGTGAATTTTACACTTTATCTGAGATAAATATTGCTACTCCTGCTCTTCTTTGCATGATTTTAGCTTGGTATGTATTTGTCCATCCTTTGATTTTTCCATGTCTTTGAGTCTAAGTTGTGTTACTTGTAAGTATTATGTAGACTAATCTTGTTTTTTTATGATCCAAGCTGTTATTCTCTCTTTATGGAAGCATTCAATTCATTTGCATTCAGTGTAATTAATGATAAAATCTGACTGCCGTTGAGTCAGGTCAGACTGATAGATACGTATTTAATGATGTCATTTTGGTGTCTTTATTTTTGTGTTCTGATGTTTTCTTATTTCTACTTAACATTATGTTGTGGGACCTTTTTCTTTATGAGTTTTGTTTTCATTCATTTTAAAGCTGGTTTTGTGTCTGTTGAGAATCGTGTATTATGTTTCTTGTTTTGTTACATAGTATTGCTAGTTTGCTTTGTGGCTACCCCTTGATTACCCTTTAATGTTTTAAGTTTAAACTGATTGTTAACTTTTGTATATCTCCTTAACTTCCCCTCCATCTCGAAGGGCTATACATACTATAACATATCCCTCTTTATAGTGTGATGATGTCCTAGCTTAAGTGTTAAGATCTCTGTTTCCTTAATTTTAATATTTTAAGCTTGATCTGAGCTTTGTGACTTTCCTAACTGAGTAGGAATCTGGATGCTGTCTCTTGCATTGCATCCTTGAGTATACATCCAATGTTATTGATTGTCTAATCTAAGAGTTTCTATCAGTATGTCTTGTAATTTTGGTTTGTTTTCTGAAAAATCTGTAAGCTTCTGTTTATCTGAGAACATCTTACTTTCATATTTGAGAGACAATTTTTCAAGATGTATAATTCTTGGTTGGAATTTTTTCTCAATCAAGGCTTTTTATGTGTCATCTCACCGCTTTCTTATCACCATGGTTTTCACGGAGACAGAGGACAGCTTACAGTCTTCCCTTCATACATTAGTTTTCATTTAAGCCTAGCTGTCTTTAAGAGTTTCTCCTTATGTTTCATTTTGTTAAACTTCATTATAATGTGTCTTGGTGTCTTTCTTCTGGGATTTGACTTTTGTGGAATTCAATAAACGTCTTCAAGAGCTGTGTTCTCTTCTTTCAAGATGTCAGAGAAGTTTTCTGCCAGCAATTCTTTAATAATTCTCTCTGTATTTTATACTGTCCTTCCCTGTTCAGGAACTCCAGTTACTCATAGATTACCGCTCTTGATAGACTCTCACATGCTTCTTAATGCTTCTTCATTTTTGTTGGTTCTTTAACTGATTTTTCCTCTTAAATTGTGGTGTCAGTTGCTTTATCTTCAATCTCACTAATTCTGCATTCCATTTCCTCAGTCCTGTTATTTTGGCTTTTCCCTGAATTGTCTAACTGCAATTTTTATTATTGATCTGCTGAATTTCAGATCATTGATGTTTTAGCAGTTCATATAGCATGCTTAATTTTTCCTTTTGTTCTGCTCCATTGTTTAATCTCTAGAAAGGCTCTATACACAATTCTTTTCTATTCTTCCTCTGGTAGTTTCAGGGAGGCTTCTTCTTCTGGGAAGTTTGTTGATTCTTTATTTTGGAAGTTTTCCAGAGCCATGATGTTCTGCTTGTTTAAATGGTTACATACTAATTGTTGCTTTAGCACAATCAAAAGCTTTTTACCTTTGCCAGTATTGCACCAACAGGAGCTGTAACATAGCTCTAAGAAAGGAGTAAGGGCACTGCTAGACTTGGTTGCAGCTACCACTATGTTATTTATGTACAGCTGACTTATGTACAACTTTTCTGGTGAGAGCAACACTGCCTATCCCTGTGGTACTGCTTGGCTTAGCAGCTGGCTCAAGCTGGGCCCAGATGGGTGGAGGCTCCCTTCTCTTGGCTGATAAATATGACGGCTTGCTTGTCTCAACTCTCTGGAATCGTGCCAGCAGACACTATGGTATAGCTCAGAGAAGGAAGGAGAGAAAGGAGCCACCACTAGGCCCCTAGCCATGCTGCATTGGTTATATGCACTTTTCTTAAAAACTGCTTTTCTGCTGACAGAAGAGCTGTCTAGAATCAGCCAACAGCAGCTGGCCCCTCAGGGGTGGGAGGCCTAGCCTTTTAGGCCGACAAAGGTGGTACTCAAGTAATCTGTTGGGGGCTGCATCCTCAGATGTTGTGACATGGCTAAAAGAAAAGAGGGATTAGGGTGGCCACCAGCCACCATTACATTCTCTAGTTATGATTGTCTTAAAAACAGCCTTTCTTCTTGATGAGGCACTGTCTAGTCAGGTGCTGTTGCTCTCATTAGGGCCCTCAGGCTTGCCTGACTCTACCTCTGAACTGACTAAGATGACACCCTGCCTGAGACACCTCTCACACACTTAGCCAGCAGTATCTGTGTGTTATAGCTTAGAGAAGAGGGGGGCAAGGGGCACCGGTATCCTCAGTTGTCAGGGGCTTCTGGGTTCTCCAGAATGGCTGTCTTTAGCACAAACTCTCTGCTGTGAAAGATACTGTTTACTTAGGCCTTGTAGTTTAGCATGGTAGCCAGCTCCTGACAGACTCTCAGGCTCAGCCGTCCCAGTCCCAGTCTCCCAGTTAACCAAGATGATGTACATATCTCTAAGCCTCTCAACCGCTGTACCAACAGAAACAGAACTCTGTGCTGCTGTCTTTTCTCCAGCAAAGGTAGTTTTCCCCTTCCTGTTGCTGAGTATTATCTTACAACCGTACACCTGATCTTGGGGCTCCCACAATGTCCGCTCTATTTCATTTAATTGTTTTTCTAGGCTTTATTTCTCAGAGGGAATCAAGGAAATGTGTGACAAGCTTGCCATCTTGGCTCTGCCTCCCTCTGAAATGCCCTCTTTCATTGTATCGATAGAATAGAGTAAGCAATATAGGAATAACTCTAATACTTCAAAGGCTTATCAATAATAAAAATATGTTTCTTATGCACAGTGCATGTCCAACAAGAGTAGGAGGAAGATTGGCTCCAGTGAGTCATTCATGGGAATGTGCTTATGAAGTACTGTTTACTGTCTTGTGAAACAATCTAGAAAATGTAGCTTTCCAGGTCCTGTATCAGGAGAAAATAAATTTGGCAATTGCAAGTAAATTTTTCATTATCTCAGCACAGTAGTGACATCTGCCGCTCTCACTTGAATCTCATTGAAATGAGAACTGATTACAACCCTATAAGAGGTCTGAAACAGAGCAGTGTCCAGTGCCGGAACAGAACGACCAAACACTGATAAGCACCACACCATGGAAACTAAATTCTGGTGGAAAACAGGTAATAAGTAAGTAGGCAAATATACAATTTTAGAAATGCTACAAGGACATAGGGTATCCTGGAGGCATAGTAGTTAAGAACTACAGCTATTAACCAGAAAGTTGGCAGTTCAGATTCACCAGGCACTTGTTCCTTGAAAGTCCTGTGGGGCAATAGTACTCTGTTCTGTAGTGTACTATGAGTCAGTATCTATGGCAACAGGTTTGGTTTCTTTGGTATGAAGACATAGAATAAGATAGTGTTATAGAAAATGACACTGTGGAAACAGTGTTTTAGTTAGAAGGGTTAAGGAAGGTATCTCCAAAGCAGTGACGTATAACCAGAGATTTGACTGATGAAAAGGAGGAAGTCATCCATAATCTATGTTCAAGGTAGAAGGAAGAGGAGAATAACAGACCCTGAGATGAAAACACATTTGTTATGCTTGAGAAACAGGAAGTGCAGCGCAGCTAGAAAACTGAAAGAATGGAAAGAGACGAGGTTAGACTGATCACCAGAAAGAGATCATGCAGGACTTTAGTGGCTAGAAAAAGCAGCTCAGATCTCACCACAAGTGTGATAAGCCATTTCAGGATTTGTAAGTCATTGAGCGGTTTGTGGTACTCTCAAATTTATATTCTAAAAGGATTATTCTGTTTACTCTTTGTATTCAATTTTAGGTTGATAAAAGTGAAACAAGAGGGACTAAAGATGTCACTTTTATAGCATCTCAAGTGACAGATTATGATTTTCTGCACTAAAAGTGAAGCCCTGAAGTTGAAGAGAAGTTCCTATGTTCAAGTTGTGTCTAGAGGCAGAGTTGGTAAGATTTGTTGATAAATGGAGTGTTATAAGTACAAGAGAAATAAGGGATCACCTTATCGTATTTTCTGTTAATTGAGTGAATGTCATTTATTGTAATATACATGAATAAATGTGCTGAGGTACAGAAACCAAGAGATGTTCTTGGGGAGGCAGGCATGTCTGAGGTGACTATTAGACTTCAGGTAGTGGTATCTAGTTGTCTGTTTGATATAGAAATCAGAGTTTTGATCAGAGGTCAGGCGAATGATGGTACTAAGCAGATCAGCAGGAAGGGGTTTAATTTAAAGCCAAAAATGTCATTTAGATGACAATAAAAGAGAAGTAGACGATAAGGGTTATGGATTGAACTATGTCCCTCAAAAATGTGTCAGCTTGGCTAGGCCTTGATTCCTATTATTGTATGGTTATCTTTCATTCTACAACATGATTATCTCATGTGATGGAAATTCTGACCTCTAATGGCAATCTGTGGTGGATTAGTGGTTAAGTGCTACAGCTGCTAATCAAAAGGTCAACTGTTCAAATCCAACAACTGTGCCTTGGAAACTCTATGGGGCAGTTCTATTGTGCCCCGTAGGATCACTATGTGTTGGAATCAACTCAATGGCAATGAGTTTTTGTTCGTTATGATGTTAATGCAGCATGGCAAAATCTACAGGATTACATTTTGTCTTGAGTTAATCAGGAGACTAATGAGCAGAGACAAGAGGGACTTCATTACCACCAAGCTAGAAGAGCCAGGAGTAGAGTACATCCTTTTGACCCACTGAAAAGCTCCTGAATCAGCGGAAGATTGATAACAAGGACTTTCCCCCAGCATCAAAGGAGAGAGAAAGCCTTCCTCTGTAGGTAGAACCCTGATTTAAGACTTTTATCTCCTAGACTGTGAAAGTAAAGTTTTTATTTGTTGAAGCCATCCATCTGTGATATTTCTGATATAGCAGCACTATGTAACCAATACAGAGACTGTGGAACAGCGTTGTTGACCTAGGCATTGTGAGGCATGCCTGGATTTCATGGTCATAGACCAGATAGCTACTGCAACTGGGAATTTCACAGACGTTTGTTGCAGATAACAGAAATCAGAGAGAACATGTCAATTATAAGAAAAGAAAAATGTCCTGCACCACCAGAAGACAAAAAATGTTACTTGTATGGCAAGGACAAAACTCAGGCAAAAAAAAACCAAATGAATAAACCCACTGAATAAATCAACAAAACACAAACAACAGAAAAAAGTAAGGCCATTCTCTGATGACTAATCATTAGCTATTTGGAGAGGGAAAAAGAATATGATTTTTTTGACTCTGCCACACTGTATGTTACTGATGTGCATTTCATTGGTAATAAGTACTTCCTGGAGTCTAGTCATTTAGGATGGGTGTGCATGGGAATGCTCCATAGAATTCAAATAGTTGAATGTGATGAGGATCAAAAAAAAGAAAAACAAACAAACAAACAAACTTGGCATTGCAGAGATATGAAAACACAGACACTGGCAATCTGATTTGACGATGAATATTCCTGAAGTCACTGATGAGATGCTCATTAATCCAGCAGTCTGTGTCTTTGCACTGGAATCTTTGGTGAGTCATGTAGCAAATGATGCCAGAATGAGGTACATTAAGTTATAAAAAAATGTTCTTCTATACCATCTTATTTGTTGAAACTTTTTTGTAAAAGAAAGGACATGGATATCAGAGAGATTGGACTAAGAGTCTAATGATGATTATCCCGATGACCATTCCCCACAAAACTTACAGAGGAATTTGCCTCCAGGATTTTTACATATTGTTTGCAGTTCAGTGTGCCCTGGTGAGAGTAATAAGGCCAATTTGGTTGGAAGCTCAGCCTTTCAGACAAGTTACTGAAACTTTCTGAACTTTTTATTTCCTAGAGGGATTGACATGATGGCTGTAACATTGGACTCAAAGATAGCAGTGATTGAGAGGTTGCCCCAGGATTCAGCAGCCTTCTGTTTTGTTGAAACAGACTAGACTGCAGTTAACAACAGTAGCAACAAAGCAGATTATGGTAACTACCTTTAAAAAATATAGTAAAGATTAAATTGCAAAATAGATTTAAACTACTTAGCTGCACAGTATGATTAAGAATGCTGCTGGCACAACATGTATGCACTCTCTTTCTGTAAAGTCCTTTAAAAGTAATGTACCTGCCCGTCCTTAGCAAATAGTCTCAGGTACAGCAGAATTGCTTGTTCTGTACTCTTGCAATGACATAAAGGTACGTTTCTTGTTCTCCCACCTCAGTACGTCTTTTATTGGCCAATAGAAGTCACGCTGAGTAAAAACCTGGGATTTCCACTGGCAATGGGAATATGAGTGTGAATGTGTGCCGAGATGATCACTGTTTCAACTGTAGAATCCAAAGGACATCAGGGTTGTGAGATACTCTAGTACTTATTTCCCTTCCCTGCTGGTTTCTTAGGCCTGTCCATTTTAGATTAGAGCTGTTTAACTTATTTATGAGAAAAGCACAATAATTATATGTTTTGTAGAAAAATGACTTTCATGACTTTTTTGTCCTTGTTTGGAAAAGATGCCTGGATTTATAGCAGACATGTTGACTGTAAGCATACACATGTGAGAATGAGATTCAAAATTCTGAGAACAGCAGAGTAAATATGCGGCAGAGGAAGAAGGAGACAAAGTCAGGTCATTAATGGAATCAGTCAATCCTGCAACTATCTACCAGCCAGCCTCATTTCAGCCAACACCACCAGGTTATCCACAATTGTAATGACACTAATTGATCACTTGGATTACTGACTTTTTAATAAAAGCAAAGTCACCACTTCTTTAAGCTCTCCTGGTCTACGCAAAGCACATTCTAGTTATAGTCTGTTCTTACTCACTTTTACAACCTCAGCACTAATTCCTGGTCCAGGCTTATGGCATGCAGTCCTGAAGTATGTACTGAAGTGGGTTTCACTTTGACTGCAATCCTCCTTCAACTGTTCTGACAGGTAATCAATTATTTTTGTGTCTTACTTTCAAATATTCAATTTCATTTACATTGATGGTCATAATTGATAGTCATTAACATAAAATAATAAACATGTAATCAAACTTTGATTATTGCTTTCAGTTTTTGTCAAAGGTCATACAAGAAACTGCCATATCAAATTGATTACATCATTTGAAGTAAAGATGTTGTCACAGATATTGCTGATTGTATTTCTTTTGAGTCCTTTATGCAATAACGCTTGTGAGAAATTACTTTCAGAGTTCAGTGTTATGTACAGCCTTTCCCTTAAAGAGAATCATTGCTTCCCTCTATTCAATAATGCATACAGTGATACTCTGATACAGGGTCTCTGGGTGGTGCAAACAGTTTGCACTTGACTACTAATCTACACCTGCTAACCATATGATTGACAGTTGGAATCTACCAGGCAATCCTTGGAAACTCCATGAGGCAGTTCCACTTTGTCCTACAGGGTCACCAAGAGTGGGAATCTTCTCAATAGCAGGGAGGTTGGTTTGGGGGTTGTAACCTAAAGGTTAGTTACTAAAAGTAACATACCCAGTAGCAACATGCACGAAAGCCTGGAGTTCTGCCTCCATAAATGCTCTAGTAGAAAGAATGTTTGATATTTGTCATTATACCAAATAATTAGTTCTATTTTGTGAAATGGAAACCCTGGGGGCATAGTGGGCTAAGTACTAAGTCTGCTAACCAAAAAGTCAACAGTTCAAATCATCCAGGTACTCCTGGGAAATTCTGTGGTGCAGTTCTACTCTGACCTCTAGGATCGCTATGAGTTGAACCCTACTAGACTGCAGTGGCTTTTTTTTTTTTTTTCTTTTTATTTGTGAAATATTTGACTGACTAAATTCTTCTAACTGATATATGACAGATGGAGTAACACATGGGGTGTCCATGAGTCAGAATAAACTCAGCAGCAAAAGGGTTAAGCAGTCGATAAATATTAAGTAAATGAATAAAAACACTGTCTAACTAATCGTATCAGTTTGAAGACTTTTAGCCAGTGAGTTGGTTACAACTCATAGTGACCATATAGGACAGAGTAGAACTGTCCCATAAAGTTTCCAAGGAGTACCTTGGATTCAAACTGCTGACTTAAACAATGTGACATCAGACTGTCAGTTCAGCGGGGAAAAAAAGAACAACCTTAAAAACTACATTCTTTTATTTTATTGCTATCATATTTTTATATATCTTGTTTTTGATCTGGAATTTTTAATGCATGTATAATTTGCTAAATATCTGGGTTTTTTTCATTTCAATTTTTCTTACATATTTTGTAGAAAAGAAATAAGACTGAACCTTGAAATATATAAATCCGCATCCAGTATAATCACGTTTTCAGGCTTTTTTTTGGTATGGAATTGTGGATGGTCTGAGACACAGACTAACACATGAAATGATTTATATTGACTTTAGAATTAACTTCATGGCTGTCTCGTTAAATATTAACTGATATATTTTTCCATTTGGCTAAAAAAAGTTAACTTACAACTATCCAAGTTAAGAAAAGTGAGATGAATAGTCCAAAAACAAGCAGAGAAAGTATACTTTGTAATTATTTGAGACTACAATAACAAATGTTCAGTGCTTATGATGCCTGTCACCAGTTTAACTGTTTTCAAGTATTATTTCATTTAAGAGATAAAAATATTATTTTTATTTTCAAACGATGGAAGTCAAGCCCAAAGAGGTTAATTACCCTTTCTGAAATTATAAATCTAGAAAGTTTTGGAATTAGAATTGGAAAACGTACCCTCTAATAGTAGAGCTTACAGTCATAATCATATTGCCTTCCATTCCCTCAAATGGGATTCCTTATTCATACAAAAATTATTTAGTGACAGTCTAATACTTGTTGGATATAAAACAGTAACTACCAAAACAACATTGACTAATAATCCACTTGTGAAAAATAAAAGAAGTATTATACATTTAAAATTATTATTCTAATGTCACTTTTTTTGGTCTATTGTTACATCAAACCAAGGGCTGTTACGTCAACCCAAGTATAGGCTAAAAAGACAAACAATAAAAACACTCCATTGACACCTACCCGAGACTTTTCAGATTTCAGGTAGATATTTAATTACAGAGCAGACATAGGCATCTACCACATATCAGTTTGAAGATTTCAATTAGTCAAACATTTCACAACCAAAACCACCTATTTCATGTAATGACACATATTATTGGATTGCCTTATCTTTTTGTCAGCCTGCTTTACGTGTTTGCTTTTTTTTCCCCTACCTCATCAAAGAAAAATTCATTGCCGTCTAGTCAATTCCAACTCACAGTTCCCCTGTAGGACACAGAAGAACCACTCTATAGGGTTTCCAAGGAGTGTTTAGTAGATTCTAACTTCCAACTTTGTGGTTTGCAGTCAAGCTCTTAACTGCTACACAACCTAATGTATTTTTTTTTTTCTGCATTTCTCTCCAGTTTAGCATAAGCTATAGAAGGCAAGGGTCCTCTGGAGGAGGACAGCCTAGCCCTGACCAATTAAACAGGAGAGGAAAACAACAAAACAAAACAACACAAAATAGCTGTCATAAATTTGAACCTGACTTCATGTATATTAGTTTACAACTGTGCTGTATATGGTTTTCAAGGACTAATTCTTTTTTATTTTTTTATTATTTATTAATTACAATAAATGAATAAAATTTTTAATAACTATCAATTATCTCGTCTGTGATGAACTCTCACCCTCCCACCCACCCTTATAGCCAACACAGTTATTTTCTTCTGTAGATAATTCTATTCTCAAGTACTTATCACATGGATCTCATATAATATTTGTCCTTTTGACACTGACCAATTTCACTCAGCATGATATCTTCCAATTGAAATCATGTTATGAGATGTTTTCTAAAATGTACATTATTTTTTACTGTAGCATATTGTTACACTGAGTGTATGTACCATAGTTTGTTTATCCATTCATCTGTTGATAGGCATCTGGATTTACTCCATCTTGTAGCCATTGTGGACTGTGCTTCAATAAATATTCATGTACATGTGTCTGTCTGTGTGACAACTTTTGTTTCTGAAGTATAAATTCCAAGTAGTAGAATTACAGAATCAAATGGTATATCTATTTCCAGCTTTTTAATGAAGTGCCAGATTGCTTTCCAAAGAGGTTGTACCAACTTGCAATCTTACCAGCAATGTAGAGGAGTTCCAGTGTCTCCACAGCCTCTCCAGTATTTGTTGTTTAGTGTTTTTGGATCATGGCCAACCTTGTTGGGGTGAGATGATATTTCAGTGTAGTTTTGATTTGGATTTCTCTGATAACTAATGATTGCAAGCATGTTCTCATATGTCTTTTGGCTGCCTGGATGTCCTCTTTTGTGAAGTGTCTGTCCATATCCTTTGCCCATCATTTAACTGGGTTATTTATCTTTTTCTTGTTGATATTTTGCAGAACCTTGTAGATTATGGAGATCAGATAACTGATTTCCATAACAACACATAGTTGCCAAATATTTTTTTTCTCATTTTGTAGGTGGTCTTTTAACTCTCTTGATAAAGTCTTTGGATGAACAAAAGTGTTTGATTCTTAGTAGTTCTCATTTATCTATTTTCTCTCTGTCAATCATGCTTTGTCAGATTTTTTAAATTACCTTTAAATTTATTAATTACAGTAAAAGAATAAAACTTCTATTTATCAATTATCTCATCCATGATAAACTCTAACCTCACCAACCCACCTTTGTAGCCAACACAGTTATTTTCTTCTGTAGATAATTCTATTTTTAAGTCCTTATAACAGGGGTCTCATGTAATATTAATCTTTTTGACACTGATTGATTTCACTCAACATGATCTCTTCTAAATGAGATCATGTTGTGAGATATTTTCTAAAATTGTTGTTTTTTTATCATAGCATAGTGTTCCTTGAGTATATGTACCATAGTTAGTTTATCCATGCATTTGTTGATGGGCGTCTGGGTTGATCCGTCTTTTAACTATGGTGGACTGTGCTGCAACAAACACTCATGTACATGTGTCAGTTCTTGTGGCAACCTTTGTTCCTGAAGGATAAATTCCAAGCAGTGCAATTACAGGATCAAATGGTAGATCTATTTCCAGTTTTTTAAGGAAGTGCCAGATTGTTTTCCAAAGAAGTTATACAATTTTTCAATCCCACCAAAAGTATGGGAAAGATCTTATTCCTCCACAGCCTCTCCAGCATTTGTTGTTTTGTGTTTTTTGGATCATGGCCACCCTTGTTGGGGTGAGATAGTATCTCATCGTAGCTTTGATTTGAATTTCTTTAATTGCTAATTCCTAATTTCTTTAATGCTGAATTTCAAGGACAGCTACCTGGCCAACTGACTGAAGGAGATCCATATTTATGCCCACTCCAAAGAAAGGTGATCCAACTGAATGTGGAATTTACTGAACAATATTGTTAACATGCAAGTAAAATTCTGCTCAAGATCATTCAAAAGCAACTACAACAATATATTGCCATGGAACTGCTGGAAATGAAGGCTGGGATTGGAAGAAGATATGGAAACAGGGACATCGTTGCTGGTGTCAGATGGATCTTGGCTGAAAGCAAAGAATACTAGCAAGATGTTTACCAGTGTTGCATCGACTAAGCAAAAACATTCAACTGTGTGGATTATACTAAAATATGACTAATGTTACAGAGAATGGGAATTCCGGAACACCTAATTGTGCTCTTAAAGAATTTGTATATGGATCAAGAGGCAGTCGTGAGAGCAGAATAAGGGGACAATTCGTGGTTTAAAGTCAGGAGAGGCATGTGTCAGGGTTGTATCCTTTTATCATACCTTTTTAATGTGTATGCTGAGCAAATAATCCAATAAGCCTGATTATACAAAGAAGAATGAGGCATCAGGATTGGAGGATGACTCATTAACAACGTGTGTTATGTAGACGACATCACCTTACTTGCTAGAAATGAAGAAGGTTTGAAGCATTTCCTGATGAAGATCAAGGACCACAGCCTTCAGTATGGATTGCATCTCAACATCAGGAATACAAAAATCCTCACAACTGGACCAATAAACAACACTGTCATAAATGGAGAAAGGAGTAAGGCTGTCAAAGATTTCATTTTACTTGGGTCCACAATCAATGACCTTGGAAGCAGCATTCAAGAAGTCAAAAGATGTATTACACTGGGAAAATATTGCTGCAAAGTACCTCTTCAAAGTGTTCAGAAGTAAGGATGTCGCCTTGATGACTGAAATGAGCCTGACCCGAACCATGATACTTTCAATCACATCATAGGCATGAGAAAGCTGGACTATGAACAAAGAAGACAGAAGAAGAATTGATGCCCGTGAATTGCGGTGTTGGAGAATAATGTTGACTGTACAATGGACCACCAAAAGAACCAACAGATCTGTTCTGGAAGAAGTACAACCAGAGTGTTCCTTGGAAGCAAGGATGGAAAGACTGTGTCCTACATACTTTGGACATGTTGTCAGGAAAGGTCAGTCCCTGGAGAAGGACATCATGCTTGGTAGAGTGGAGGGTCAGTGAAAAGGGGGAAGACCTTTGATGATATGGATAGACACAGTGACTGCAACAACAGGTTTAAGCATAAAATCAACTGTGGACATGGCGCAAGACAGGAGAGCGTTTCATTCTGTTGTTCACTGGGTCACTGTGAGTCGTAATTGACTCAATGGCAACAACAACAACAATAGTCAATGACCGTGAGCAATTCTGCACGTGTCTTTTTGTTGCCTGGATATCCTCTTTAGAGAAGTGTCTGTCCATCTCCTTTGCCCTTTGCTTAATTTCATGGTTTATCTTTTTCTTATTGATATTTTGTAGTGCCTTATAGATTATGAACTTGGCTTGGCTTGGCTTGGCTTGGCTTGGCTGTAGATTATGGAGATCAGACATTGGTCTTAACACATAGTTGCCAAATATGTTTCTCCCATTCTGTAGGTGGCCTTTTAATTCTATTAATAAAGTCTTTGCATGAGCAAAAGTGTTTGATTCTTAATAGTTCCATTTATCTATTTTCTCTTCTGTTGATCCTGCTTTGTTTGTCAGATTTTGAAGTCTGTCTACATTGTGTATTAAAACTTCCACTGTTGATCCTATTTTGTCTCGAATGAGCTTTATCATTTTAGATTTTATATTTAGGTCTTCTATCCAATTTGAGTTGGTTTCTGTATAAGCTGTGAGATATGGATGTTGCTTCAGTTTTTGCAGATGGATATCCAATTTTGCAGCACCATTTGCTAAAGAGACTGTTTTCACCCCAGTTTACAATCCTAGCGCATTTGTGAAATATCAAATGATCATAAGAGGATGGTGGCATGTCTGGGATCCCATTCTATTCCATTGGTCTATATGGCTCTTTCTGTACCAGTACCAGGCTGTTTTGACTACTGTGGCAGTATAATAGTTTCTGACGTCTGTTAATGAGAGGCCTCCCATTGTGTTCCTCCTCTTCAATAGTGCTTTACTAACCCAAGATTTCTTCCCTTTCCAAACAAAGTTGGTGATTTGTCTCCCCATCTCAATAAAAAATGACACTGGAATTTATATTACAATTGCATTGTATAAGCAGATCACTTTAGGTAAAATAAACATCTTCACAATGTTAAAGTCTTCCTATCCATCAGCAGGGTAGGTTTCTCTAATTTTGTAAGTCTTTTTTGGTTTCTTGCAGTAAGGCCTTGTAGTTCTTTCTGTACAAGTCTCTGATTTCTCTAGTTAGATTTATTGCTAGATATCTTTTCTTCTTGGGGGCTATAGTAAATGGTATTAATTTGGTTATTTCTTTTTTGATTAACTCTTTGTTAGTACCAAAGAATCCTACTGATTTACTTACATTTATCTTGTATCCTGATACTTTGCTAAACTCGTCTATTAGTTCTGGTAGTTTACTTATGGATTCCTTTGGATTCTCTGTATATAGAATCATATCACCTGTGAATAGGAAGATTTTTACTTCTTCATTGCCAATGCAGATGCCCTTTATTTCTTTGTCTTGTCTAATTTCTCTGACTAGAACTTTTAGAACAATGTTGAATAGAAGTGGTAACAGCGGGCATTCTTGTCTAGTTCCTGCTCCCAAAGGAAATTCTTTCAGTCTTTCACCATTCAGGACCATGAAGGCAGTTGGCTTTATACAGATGCCACTAATTGCATTGAGTAATTTCCCCTCTATTCCTATTTTTCTGAGATTTTTTAGCAATGATTGATTTTTCAATATTAGGCCACTGTTCCAAGGTGATTCTAAATTTTGTTTAATAGCATCTTAATTTTCATTAGAAAACAAGAATATGAATCACTCACAGAAGAACTCATGACTCAAGTGTTTAAGTAACAGATTTGAGTATATAAACTGTAATAAAAAGCTTTTTAATTAGAGAATGAAGGCTTTGTTGTTTTAGAAAAAAAATAGGTAGCAATTGAGTGGTAATATAATAGTACAGTTTTAACAGTTAATATAAAAGATTTAGTTTTCCTTAGAAAGAAATAATGTGTGACTGACAGTTAGAGGAAAAGCTAGCTATCTGCAAGAAGCCCTCCAAGGACATAGCTACTTATTTTACAAGAAACTCAGTGAGCAGTGAACTATCTGTTTCTGGAAGATATTTACATCATTTGAAAACAAGTAATAAACAGCAGTACTACCAGTGGTCTTGAAATGTTTAACAAACTAATAAAAGTCCCTTTTGGTTATCATAATATTGAGATTTTATTCTCTATTAAGTTATATGTATCCTAATTACTCAATTTTATGTTCTGAACTGCTAATAATTTATTGAATATGATGTCAATAAGACAGAAATGAAGCTGAGAGTAGGTTCTTCCTCATCAATCTGATTAAGCTCAAGGGCTGTCTTGATGCATCAATTAGCAATAGCACTAATGACAGACTACTCCACAGAGTAGATTGTATTCCCACTTCATTCAGTATCACACTTAGCAAAATCATCATTGACTGGGGTAGAAATAGAATGATAAATGTATCATAAATTGTGTGTGGCTTCCAATGTTTTCCAATGTAACATGAACTCTTAATGATCTATTGAAATCTCCTTATTTTAACCTTATAAAATAAATCTAAGGTTTAGTATGGACACTTTAAAGACTAGGGTGCAACTATCCCAAGTGTTTTCAGCTGCCTCATATACATGTAAAACCCTCATATACATGCAAAACCCAACTCATATACATGCAAAACCCAGCTTGAAGAAGAATTGATGCTTTTGGGTATGGTGCTGGCAAAGAATATGGAATCCACCAGGGGCTACCAGAAGAATGAACAAATTTATCTCTAAGGTACAGCCAGAGTACTCCTTAGAAGCAAGGATGTTGAGACTTTGTCTCAAGTACTTTGGATATGTTATTAGGAGGGATTGGTCCCTGGAGGAGAACATCATGCTTTGTAGAGTATAAAGGTCAGCAAAAAAGAAGACCTTCAGTGAGTTGGGTTGATACAGTGGTTGCAACAATGGGCTAAAATTAGCAACAATTATGAGGATAGTACAGGACCAGACAACAGTTTGTTCTGTTGCACATAGGTTCCCTGTGAGTCAGAATCACCTCGACAGCACTTAACACCAACAGTATGATCAAATCATTAACTCATGCTCTGCTGTGTCACATATAAGTCCTTACTATGTGGATGGTTCCATAAGGACACCCTCACAAATTTTGTCCACAGAAGCTGCAACCCCTTTAAAAGAAGAAAAAAACAAAACAAAAACAAAACAAACAAAAACAAAAACAAAACAAACAAAAACACCCTGGTTCCTCATCTATTTTGGAAAAAGTCCATAATTGAAAGTCGGGTGGAAGAAATATTGTTCAGTCCCCTCTGCCTGTCTTTATACTAATCGTGTTTCCTGAATATTAAACAGAGACTTCCTCTAAATGAGAGCAATTATAGAACTTGTTAAAAACACGCAAGTGGCTTGTAAAAGCAATGCACACATTAAAGACAACTTCCTAAAAGGCCTTTTGGAAAGGTCTTAAAACATCAAGAGATGAGCAGGTAATGAAAATTCATGGGATATTTAATGACAACACTGTTTACTAGAGAATGGCAAGAAATAGAAGGCAGGACAATGTCAGAGAGGACACAAGTTATCCAAGTCGGGAAACAAATTCACACCGTTAGCTATGTGGAAACTACATTTTCAGGCACTGTAACACAACATTAGCACAGGACTTCAGGGTATTGAAGAAATAGGAAATGAACAAAAGTAATTGCTGAGTCTGTGTACTTAGTGAGAAATTTTGTATCAGAGTTGCAAAAATGAACTTCATATCTACATATCTAAAAAGGGTGGTTTAGCAAGATACAGAAATGAATTCATTTCATTCATTCCTTAACAAATATTATATATATTCTGATTTATTCTGTAGTTCAGAGAATACTTTAATAGTTTTTTTAAAAAAAAAAATACGTGGACATTGCAGTAAAAAATATCTAGGATCCCGTCTTAGATCTACCTACCACTTGCTAACAGCTGAGCTTTTGCACATGTGAAACAATGAATTATTGTCTTCAGTGTTTCAACTGTTTCTGTATCCAAATTCTTTGAGGTGAGAAGTTTCAGTTTTTTGCATTACTGATTTATTGTTCTTTCCACTGTGTTTGGATTTTGCAAGTGCCTAGCTGTGGCCTATGGGGTATTAGAGGCTGTGAAAGAAGCAGAGATCTGATTTGAGCTTGCATGATTGGGCTTGGCTTTTGTGCTTCTGTTATCAGCATGAGAAAAGTCTTGCTTCTGCTCTTCCACTGGCCAAAGACAAGCTCTATGGAGCAGAGCTGGAATCAGTCTGCAGGTTATCCAAGCCAAGTCTAGGTGAATTGGTTCCCAGATAATCCCCAAATGATTGGCAGATGCATACAGAAAAATAAATAATTGTTTTAAGCCATTGAAATTTTGAAATTGTTTCTTATGCACCCAAAATAACTGATACTCCATGTAACTCACTAGTTCTTAAACTCAGTTTTTTATCTGTAAAGTAAGATTAAAGAAAGTGTACACTGTATAGGGTCTTTATGAGAATTATTGAGGCTTTTAAGCAAAAAGTATTCAATACAATACCTGGCACATAATAAGCCCTGAAAACAATAAGCTTTCAGTAGACTATGATCCTTATTATAGCAAGTATGTTTTGCTCGTCACTATTCTTTAGGGCTTAGAACATTGCTGCCGTGTATCAGTTACTAAGAAGAAATATTTTTAAATAAAAAAATGAAATAGGGAGAGTATGAAACTAAAAACAGGAAAACTTGTGTGTACAAATATGTTGTAAGTGCAATTAGAAAAATTTACTTGACTGCCATTTATGGAAGGATAAGGGTAGGCATTTTTTTCTCTGTTTCTTTCATGAAGTATGTTTAAAACCCCTTAAAACTTGGGTAAAATTATCAAGGAAATTGAATTTGCAATTATAAAACTCCCCAAAACGAAACCTCCATGCCAAGAGGGTTTTACAGAAGAATTCTATTATATTTAAAGAAAAATTAACATTGATTCTACATAATCTTTCTATAAAATAAAAAAAGGAGGTAAAATGTCCCAGTTAATTTTATGAAGCTAATGTTATACTGACGCCAAAATTTAAATAAATAAATTGCAGGTATACGTATACATATACGTACTTAAGAGTCTGACAATTGCATCCGAGAACTTAATTGTTCTAAGTGCTACATACCTCATTGCTGAATATCACTACTGTCACCTATAAAGTACTCCCCTTGGGAAGCTATGCACCAGTGCCAGAGTCTAGTCCACCCTTCAGAGCGATTTTGGAACTCTTCCTGGAATGGACGGTGCTCACAGTGGAATGGTGGCAAGCGCACGGACTTAAATGTGTAGTTATTTGTGACAGAGTTTTTAGCCAATAAACAAAAACTATATTGGAACACTACTTACTGACCTAATTTGCCCCCTAAGACTTTTTCTTTAACTGAAGAAAAATTAAATATTGAAAGGAAAACATTTTGATGACATTCAGTACATCAAAGATAATACGATGACAACCTTGATGGCCATTCCAAAAAATGAGTTCCAAAATTGCTTTGAAGGGTGAACTAGGTGCTGGTGTCAGTGCATAGCTTCCCAATGGAAGTACTTCGGAGGTCACTATAGTGATACTCAGCAATGAGGTATGTACTGTTTTTTCTAGGATGAGTTCATGAACTTACTTGTCACACCTACTATGTATGTATACCTACACACACACACACACATACACACATACACACATACACATGCACAGAGTGAGAGAAGAAACATTTATAGCAAGGAAATAGCTCGTGATTGTAGAGGCTAGAACATCATAAGTTTGTTGATCAGGATAGAGGCTTCTCCTGAGTGATGTAGCAGCAGGGTCTGGCCAACCGAAGATCAGAAGGTTAGACAGCAGAGCTCTTGCTCACAGGCTGTGAAGAGGGATGAGTAGCAAGGCTGGCAGACAAAACTGCAAGGCTTCCTCTGATTCATGTAGCTACAGAGGCTGATGACCCCAAGATAGGCAGTTTGGAAAGGCAAACTCTTGCTCACAGGCTGCACAGATTGAGGAATCCCAAGATAGGTAGATAAGCTGCTAGCTCAAGTCCCAAGAACCGAGGTAAAATGAAAAACAGGCAATTGAAGGATCAAGAGAGAGTAAAAGAAAGAACATCCAGTTATATCTAGATGGAGGCTATACAGCAAAGGAAATTCTTTTTCAACTGATTGACTACTCACAGCAGATCATATCATGGGGTGATCACATATGAACACTGAGAATCATGGCCCAGCCAAGTTAATACATGATCTTAAATACTAAGTCCACACATATACACACAAAAAACTCACATAATCTACCAAAAACTAAGTCTTCCTAGAACTAATAGGTAAGCGCAGCAAAACCAAAGGACTATACACACGTATGTGTGTACATATGTGCTCATATATATAGGTATGTGTAAATAAATCAATTGTATATTTAGATACTAACAATAAAACTAAACTTGCATCATACACAATTGCTCCAAAACACAAAGGAGGTACAAATTAAAAAAGAATGTGAATTGGAAGATTTAACAAAGTAAAAAATGTAATTTCTCTCCAAAATAATATATAATTTCTATCAGATTTCAAGAATAAAAAATGTATGTATACATAAGATTATTCTTAAATTTATATAGAACAGTAAATAGAAAAGTGAAAAAATATATTTGAAAAGAAGAGCAGTCTACTGGATTTTAGGGCATATTTTATACATATAATAATCAAAACTAGTATTGGTATAGAGATAGACACGTAAATGAATTGAACAGAAAAGAGAAATCAGAAATAAACCCAAACTCACTGCCACTGAATCTATTTCAACTCATATCAATCCTAGAAATAGACCAACACAAACATGCCCCCAGAATATTCAAAAGCAGTTCAATAGGTGAAACACAGGCTCTTCAACAAATTGTTGGAGCAATTGGACATCCGTAAGAGGAAAGAATAAAAAGAAAAAAAATACCTTATCATAGAATTAATCATGTCCTCACAAAATATCTGTAACTTCAGTGGGTCATGATTCCCACTATTGTGTGATTTTCTATTTATTTGTCATCTAATGTGATTTCCCTATGTGTTGTAATTGCTGTCATTATGATGCAATGAGATAGACTGTTGTTGCTAGATTCCATTAAGTCAGTTCTGACTCCTAGTGATCCTATGCACAATAGAACCAAATACTGCTCAGTCCGGTGCTGTGCTGACAATCATTGTTATGCCTAAGTCCATTCACTGTTGCAGCTACTGCGTCAAACCATCTTGTCGAGAGTCTTCCTCTTTTTCTCTGACCCTCTACTTTAGCAAGCATGATGCCTTCTCCAGCGACTGAGCCCTCCTGACAAGACGTCCAAAGTATGTAAGATGTAGTCTCATCATCCTGACTTCCAAGGAGCACTCTCGCTGTACTTCTTCCAAAGAGATCCGTTTATCTTTTGGCAGTCCATGGCACATTCAGTCTTCTACAATGGCACAATTCAGACGTGTCCATTCTTTGTCTGTCTTCTTTATTCATTGTCCAGCTTTTGCATGCACACGGTGTGATTGAAAATGCCACGGCTTGGGTCAGGTGTGCCTTACTTTTCAAGGTGACATCTTGACTTTCCAACACTTCAAAGAGGTCTTTTGCAGCAGATTTTTCCAGTGCAATGAAGTAAAACTGTATTTCTCTCCAAAATGACATACAAGTTTAAGATAACTTCTATCAAATTTCAAGAAAAAAAATTGCAGATACAGTCAAGACTATTCTTAAATTTACATGACGAGATAAAGAAATAGAAAAGTGAAACAAAAATGTTTTTGATTTCTTAACAGCTGTTTCCATGGGGGTTGATTGTGAAATCAAGGAAAATGAAATATTTGACAACCTCAGTCTTCTCTCCATTTATGGTTTTTACTGGCCCGTTGTGAGGATTTTTGTTTTCTTGATGTTGAGGTGCAATCCATACTGAAGGCTGTGGTCCTTGATGTTTATTAGTAGTGTTTCAAATCCTCTTCAGCAAACAAGGTTGTGTCATATGCATAACAAAGGTTGCTAATGAGTCTTCTTATAATCCTATTGCCTCATTCCTCTTCATATATTCCAGGTTCTCAGATTATGTGCGTGTCATGCAGATTGAAAAGATATGATGAAAGGATCCAGCCTTGATGCACACCTTTCCTAACTTTAAACTATGCAGTGTTCCCTTCTTCTTTTCACATGATGGCCTCTTAATTCATATGTAGATTCCTTAAGAGCACAGTTAGGGTTTCTGGAATTCCCATTCTCCACAATGTTAGCCATAATTTATTACAATCTACATAGTCAATTGCCTTTGCATAGGCAATGAAATGCAAGTAAACACTTTCTGGCATTCCCTGCTTTCAGCGAAGATTCATCTGACATCAGCAATGATATGTCTGGTTTCACTTCCACATCTAAATCTGCATTGAATTTCTGGCAGTTTCCTGTCAATACACTGCTTGCAGTTGCTTTTGAATGATCTTTAGCAAAATTTTGCTTGCTTGTGATATTAATGATATTGTTGGATAATTTGCACATTGAGTCAGATCACCTTTCTTAGGAATAGGTTTAAATATGAACTTCTTCCAGTTACTGGCCAGGAAGTTATCATCCAAACTTCTTTGAATTTTAGTGAGCACTTCCAGTGTTACATCCGTTTGTTGAAACATCTCGATTGATATTGCATTAATTCCTGGAGCTTTGGTTTTTGCCCATGCCTTCAATGCAGCTTCAATTTCTTCCTTCAGTACCATCAGATCATGATTATATGCTACCTCTTCAAATGGCTGAACATCAATATGTTCTTTTTCATCTAATGGCTCTGTGTATTCTCTCCATTCTCATTTGATGTTTTATGTGTAATTTAATTTTTTTCCCTGTAGAATGCTTTATTATTGCAACTCAAGGCTTGAAGTTTTTCCAGTTTCTTCAGTCTGAGAAATGTGGAGTGTATTTTTCCCTTTTGGTTTTCTATTTCTAGTTCTTTCCTCATATCATTATAATATCTTACTTTGTGTTCTTGAGCTTCCCTTTGTAATGTTCTATGCAGTTCTTCATCATTTCTGTCTTTTGCTTTACTCCATGACTGTAAAGAACAAGTTTCCAAGTCTCTTCTGACATCCAACTTGGTCTTTTCTTTATTTTTTGTCCTTTTAATGACCTTTTGCCTTCTTCACGTATGATGTCTTTGATGTCATTCAACAAATCATTTCATCTTTTGTCATTAGTGTTTAAAGCATAAAATCTGTTCCTGAGGTGGTCTCTAAACTCAGGGGGGATATCTTCAAAGTTGTACTTTGGTTCTTGTAGATTTGTTCTAATTTTCTTCAGTTTCAGTTTTTGACTTGCATATGGGCAATTGGTAATTTGTACTGCCATCAGCACTTAGTCTTGTTATGACTGATGACATTGAGCTTTTACAGTGTCTTTTTCAATAGATATAGATGGTTTGATATAGATTAGTGACAATTAAATTGAGAGATTTACAACATTACTATCTCAAGCCAATGTCTTTTGAAATATAAAAGAGAGAAGTGACCCTAGAGACATGGATAACTAGTACCACCAAAAATGAAGGATGCTTTCACTGAGAATAAAGCCTAGCTAGGGGAAGATTGATGGCAATGACGTTCCTCTGCAAGCAACAAGAACAAGACTTCCTCTGAAGCCAATACCCTTAATTTTGACTTCTAGTCTACTAGACTATGAGAAAATAAATTTATGTCTGTTGAAACCATCCATTTCTGGTATTTCTGTTATACCAGTACTAGGTGACTAGGTCAGTCCTACACCTAAATTTCTTATCTTATAAAAAATTTAGCTCTAAATGGATCACTGACTTAAATTCACATGAAAAAATTAGAAAAAGAAAACATAGAGTAAAAATCTTCAGGACATAAGGCTACGAAAACGTTCTTAGCCTTGACTTCAAAAACTCACTGCTGTTGAGTCAATTCCAACTCATAGAGACCTTATGGACAGAATAGAACTGTCCCATAGAGTTTTCAAGGAGTGCCTAGCAGATTTGAACTGCCAACCTTTTGGTTGGCCATAGCACTTAACCACTATGCCCAAGTACAACCCATATAAGGAAAAAAAAAGAAAACATTTAATTTAAATTTATAAATTTTGCTCTGCAAAGAACAAAACTTCTTAAGAGAATGAAAACACAATCTACCGGATAAGAGAAAATATCTGAGGAACCAGCTTCACATGGAACAGAGTCTAGATTTTCCACTGCAGCTCTTCCACCTTGGTCAACCTGGAAAGCTAGTCTATAGACTGGGCCTCCTTGCTGTCAACGATACACACTTGGATCCAAATGATGTTGGGTTTCAGCCCAGTGGTGACAAAAGACTAGCATCTACAAGATGTGTGTAAAAACTCTCAAAACTTAAAAAAAAAAAAAAAAGATCAAATCACCCATACAACTCAAAATGAAAGTGGTTTAAAACATGTAGACACATTTCACTGAAGATATGCAGATGGTAAATAAGCATGTGTAAAGATATTCAACATTGTTAGTTATTAGGCACATGCAAGTTAAGATCACAATGAGACATCTTTATACACCTAACAAAATGGCTTAAAATATAAAAAAGGGGGATAACTTTAAATGCTGAGAAAGTTACAGAGAAACTACATCACTCATACATTGCTGGTGTGAATGGTTTCCAGCTAATCTGTAAAACAGTTTGACAGTCTGTGAAAAATACCTAACATGTCCTTAACACATTACTCAGCAATTACACTCTTGGGCATTTGTCTCAGAGAACTGAAGACTTGTGCTCACATAAAAACCTGAACAAAACTGTTTATTACAGCTTTATTCACAATAGGCAAAAATCCAGATATCCTCCAACAGGTGAATGAGTAACACTGTGGTGAATCCATAACACTAACTAAATAAACAGCAGCAAAGTGCATGACACATTCAACAACCTGAATGAATCTCCAGAGAATTAAACCAACTGCCATGAAGTTCCTGGTAATGTAGTGGGTTAAGTGCTACGTCTGCTCACCAAATGTCTGCAGTTCAAATCTGCCAGGTGCTCCTTGGAAACCCTATGGGATAGTTCTAAGCAGACTTCTAGGGTGATTCTGAGTTGGACTCGACTCGACAGCACTGGGTTGGCTGCTGAGTCAGGCCTGATGCATAGCAACCATAGAGGACAGGATAGAACTGCTCCATAGAGTTTCCAAGGAGTACCTAGCAGATTTGAACTGCTGACCTTTTAATTAGCAGATGTAACACTGAACCCACTACACCACCAGGGTTTCCCCAGAGAATCATATGGGGTGGAAAAACTCAATCCCAACTGTGTTATTTCACATAACATTCTTGAAATGACAAAATGATAAAAAGTGGAAAACATATTAGTGTTTTCTAGAGGTAAGAAATGGTGGTGGGCAGAGAAAGAAGTACAAAAAGGGACATAATCCATTGTCATCAAATTGATTCCAGTTCATGGTTGGAGATGGAAATGTTCTCTGTCTTGACTGCATCAATGCCAATATTCCAGTTGTTATACTGTACTATCATTTTACAAGATATCACCACTGGGGAAACTGTGTAAATTGTACATGACTTTTTTCTGTATTTTCTCTTATGAGTGTATGTGCATTTACCATTATCTCAAAATTAAAAGTTTAAAATATTCATTAAAATTTTTGAAGGTGGGGGTGGGGCCAAGATGGAAGATTAGACATATGCCTCCTCTACTCCTTCTGAGAACTAAGGCCTAGAATGATAATTGAATGGAACAGAGTGGATATCTTGAAGCCCTCAGATCTGGCATAGAGTTGTCAGATTGTACTAGGTACCAGTAAGGGGGACCTATCTCTCTCAAAGATGAGGCAGTTGCAAATTGAGTCCTGGTTCTACTGACTCATCATTTGGGATGACTGCAGGTACTGATACCTTCTTTGTTTTCCAGGAGGCAAGGATTGGGCATGAGCCAGCTAATATGTTAAACTGCTGTGCTTAAGTAAACAGTGTATAGCACAACAGAGAGATTGTGCTTGGGATGGCCACATATTGAGAGCCTGGATGCTGAATGAGGACAACACTACCCCTCCACCCTCTCTTTTCGGACCTGTGTCACAGGCTCTGCTGTGTTATGGCAGGAAGGACATCTTGAGGGGATGCCATCTCAGTCAGCTGTAAGGTGGAGTTAGTCACCCAGAGGTCTCAGCTAATTTACACCAGCAGCCCTTGTATGACACATGCCTCTCTAACAGAAAAATTGTGTTTAGGACTGTGGTACCTAGAGTTACAGGGGGGACCTGGAATAGGATGGTAGCAAGGCCTCAACCTCTCCCTTCTTTGAACGATGTCATAGTGTTTGGGGATGGCTTATGTGGTGCCTCTTTTGTCAGCCAGAAGTCAGGGCCTGCCACATTTGAGGTCTAGACTGATTTTGGCAGCTGTTAGACAGCTCGTGACTCAACACTAAAACCCTTTAAAAAAAAATACCACCCGGAGAACTAACTGCAGAGTGGTGAGGCAGCATCTACACTATCCTTCACTAATCCACATCATAGTGTTGACTGATGGCACCCCAGTGACTCCATAAATAGGGTACCATCTTTGCCAGCCAGGAGACAGAGTGTTTACCACCCTAGAGAGTCCACCTGGGGCAGTCACTAGAATACACAGAGGCAGCTGGTAACAAAAGGTAGTAGTGCACTTACTCTCCAATTAGAACTATGTCTCAGCTCCTGTTGAGGTAACACCAGAGAAACTGAACATCTTCTAGATGGCATGAAGACAACCATTAATAGGTAACCATTTAAATAAGCAGTCCACCATGGCTTCTGTAAACTCCCAAAATAATCAAAAAAATTTCTCATATGAAGAAACCTTTCTGAAATTATTGGAGGTTGAGTACAAAAGAATTGTGTACACAGACCTCCTAGAGAGTAAACAAAATGCAGCAGAACAAAATGAAAAATTAAGTAATCTATTTGAACTGGTATAACATCAATGATTTGAAATATAGCAGATGAATAATAAAATTACAGAATTAGACAATCCACTCCAAAGCCAAAAGAGCAGAATTGAAAAGATAAAAGCCAGAGTCAGTGAGCTTGACAATAGAGCAACTGACACAAGTATTTATGAGGAGAAATCAGAGAAAAGAAATAAGAAAAAATGAAGAAGCATTCCTCTATTAAGAGGAATAAAGTACAAATAACTAGAGTTCCTGAACAGGGAGGGATAGCTGAAAATACAGAGAATAATGTTATAAGTTTCCTGACAGAAAACTTCCCTAAAATTATGAAAGAAGAGAAAATAGATATCCAAGATGCTTATTAAAGGCCACAAAACTAGACCCAAAAGAAAGACACTAAGATATATTATACTCAAGCTTAATAAAATGAATCATAAAGATAGACACTTAAAGTCAACGAGTAAAGCTCACATACAGGGAAGTCTTGCAAGCTTTGGTCTGACTTCTCAGCAGAAATGATGTTAGCAAGAAGGCAGGATGACACATTCAAAGACCTGAAGGAGAAAAACTTCCAACCAAGAATTATATATCCTCAAAAATTGTCTCTCAAATATGTAGGTGGAATTAAGACATTTGCAGTTAAACAGAAGCTTAGAGACTTTGTAAAAACCAAACCAAAACTACAGCAAATACTGAAAGAAACTCTTTGTTTAGAAAAATAAAAATTTCAAGTGTATGCTTAAGGTGACAATGCAGAACACAGCACTGAGAATTCTACTCAGTTAAGGAAATCTGTAAGCTCAATCAAGCTACAATAATAAAACAGGAGAACCAGTGAAACATAATCAAACTAAAAAAAGGGATGTATTACGGTAGTTATATATCTCCTTTCAGATGGAGAGGAAATTCAAAGGGTATGTACAAATTTAAGTCTGGTTTAAACTTAGAACATTAAGGGGGATTATAGTGATAACTGCGAAGCAAAATAACAATGAGATGTACCAGTGCAAGAAACATAATTCAAACATCTCAACAAACACAAAACCAACACTGCAAAATGTGAAAAGTTAACCCATGCAGAAGAATAACCTAGAACAGAATATGAAAAGCAACACAGAAAACATGAACAGCCCAAAAAGAAATGCATCAAAATGATGGCACTAAATACATACCTATCAAAAATTACACAACGTAAACAGAATAAATGCCCCAATAAAGAGACAGTGAGTAACATCCTGGATCAAAAGATGATATGACCCATCTATATGTTGCTTATAATAAACATACCTTAGACTCAAAGATATAAACTAATTGAAAATCAAAGTATGGGAAAATATATACCAAGCTAACAACATACAGAGAAGAGCAGAAGTGCTGATAGTAATTGCAGATAAAATAGACTTTAATGTAAAATCTACCATTGTGGACAAGGATGATTACTATTTACTACTGAAAGGTTCAATGCATAAGCAGGGCATAACAATATTAAATGTTATACAACCAATACCAATGTATCTAAATACATTTAACAAACACTGACTACACTGAAAAATGAGATGTATCACCCAAAATAATAACGCCTCACTTTCAGTAGTGGACAGATCATCCAGAAAAAATTTCAGTAAAGATACAGAATATCTTACTATGACAATTAACCTACTAGACCTCATATACATAATGTTTTATCCATCAGCAGATAAGTACACCTTCTCCAATGCACATGGATCATTATCCAGTAGACCATGTGTTAAGACACAAAGCAAATCACAACAAAATCCAAACCACTGAATTATTGCAAAGTATCTTCCTGGATCATAAAGCTATAAAAGTTGAAATTAATAGCAGAAAAAGCATAGATAGAAATTTAAACTCATGGACACTGAACAACACCTTGCTCAAAAATCCATGAATTGTAGAAGAAATCAAGGATAAAATAAAGAAAATTATGGAATCAAATAAGAATGAAAACACATCCTTCCAGAACCTGTAGGATAAAGCAAAAGCATTGTTTGGAGGTCAATTTATGTCTATAAATGCACATATCTGGAATGAAGAAAGGGCCCAAACTAAAGAATTAACCCTTCAGCTTGAACAGGTGGAAAAACGAATCCCTCAGACACAGAAGAAAACAGATATTAAATATTAGAGCAGAACTAAATGAATTAGAGAATAGAAGAACAATTGAAAAAAATAACAAAACCAAAAATTGATTCTTTGAGAAGACCAACCAAGAACTGGCTAAACTTACAAAAGAGAAACAGGGGAGGGAACAACCTGAATAAGAAATGAGATGGAAGATGTTGTAACAAATCCAACTGTAATCAAAAGTATCACAATAGAATACTACAAAAGACTGTACTCTAATGCATTTGAAAACCTAGAGGAAATGGACATATCTGTAGTTTAATATCACCTACCAGAATTATCACAAGGAGAAGTAGAACAATTTAATAAACCCATCACAAAGGAAGAGATTGAAATAATAATCTAAAGACTACTGACTAAAAAACGTCCTGTCCCAGATGCCCTCACCAGAGTTCTACCAAACTTTTAGAGAGGAGCTAAGTCCAATACTATTATGGCTATTACACAACGTAGCAAGGAGTAGAATACTTCCAAATTCATTCTATGAAGCCAGCGTAACCTTGATACCAAAGCCAGGGAAAAACATCACACACATACACAAAAAAGAAAATTACAGACCAATATGATTCATGAAACCAGATGCAAAAATCTTTGACAAAATCCTAGCCAATAGAATTCGACAACATAGCAAAAAAAAAAAAAAAAAAAAAAAAAAAAATTAATCATGACCATGTTGGATACATATCAGCGATGCAAGGCTGGTTCAATATTGCAAAAATAGTTAATGCGATCAACTTCATAAACAGCACAAAGGATAAGAATCATCTAATTTTGTCAATTGATGCAGAAAAGGCATTCTACAAAATCCAACACCCATTCATGCTAAATACTCTCAGCAAGATAGGATTAGAGGAGAAAGTCCTCGATGCAGTAAGGGGCATCTACACAAAGCCTACTGCCTACATAATTCTGAAAGGAGAGAGACTGAAAGAATTCCTCTTGAGATCAGGAACTAGACAAGGATGCCCACTCTCACCACTTCTATTCCACATTGTACTAGAGGTCCTAGTCAGAGCAATTAGACAAGATAAAGAAATAAAGGGAACCTGCAAGGACAAAGAAGAAGTAAAAATCTCCCTATTTGCAGATGATATGATTGTATATGAAGAAAATACTAAAGAATCTATAAGTAAACTACTGGAACTAATAGAAGAGTTCAGCAAAGTATCAGGATATAAGCAAAACATAAGTAAATCAATAGGATTATTTTATTCCAACAAAGAGATCATTCAAGAAGAAATCACCCATTCAATACATTTACTATAGCCTCCAAGAAGGTAAAATACCTAGGAATAAATCTAACCAGAGAAACAAGATACTTACACAGGGAGAACTGCAAGATCTTACTGCAAGAAAACTAAAGAAACTTACGTAAATGGAGAAACCTATCCTACTCAAGGGTAGGAAGAATTAACATTATGAAAATATTTTACCCAAAGTGATCTACATATATAGTACAATTGCTATACAAATTGTGCTGTCATTTTTTTAATGAGATGGAGAAACAAATCACCAACTTTGATTGGAAAGGGAAGAAACCCCGAATATGTAAAGCACTACCAAAGAAGAGGACCACAGAGGGAGACTTCACACTGCATGACTTCAGAATCTGTTACACTGCCACAGTAGTCAAAATAGCCTGATACTGGTATAAAAAGAGACATACAGACGAATGGAAGAGAGTGAAGACCCTGAAGATGCCACCATCTTCTTATGGACAGTTGATGATCAACAAAGGTCCTAAGATTGTAAACTGGGGTAAAAACAGTCTCTTTAACAAACGTTGTTGGCAAAATTGGATATTCATTTGCAAATAACTGAAGAAAGACTTGTATCTCACACTTTTCACAAAAACTAACTCAAAATAGGCCAAAGAACTAAATAGCAAACCTAAAACGATAAAGATCATGCAAGAAAAAAATAGAGTCTACAATAGAAATTCTAATACACAGCTTAGACAGACTACAAAATCTGAGAAACAAAGCATGATCAACAGAAGAGAAAATAGACAAATAGGAGCTACTATGAATCAAACACTTTTGCTCATCCAAAGACTTTATACAAGGAGTTAAAAGACCACCTACAAAATGGGAAAAAAATATCCACCAACTACATTTTGGATGGATGTCTGATCTCCATATTCTACAAGGTGCTGCAAAATATCAACAAGCTAGCCAAGTGCTTTCAAGTTGAATCCGACTCATATCAACAAGAGAAAGGGGAATAACCCAGTTAAGTAATGAGTAAAGCAGTTAGACAGATACTTCACCAAAGAGAACATCCAGGCAGCCAAAACACACATGAGAAAATGCTCATGATCATAAGCTATTAGAAAAATACAAATCAAAACTACAATGAGAAACACTTACCCCAACAGAGTTGACCTTAATCCCCAAAACACAGAGCAACAAATGCTGGAGAGGCTGTGGAGGGGTGAAAACTCTCCTAAACTGCTGGCAGGATTGAGTCCTGCCTCCAACACAACTACTGCTCATTCTCCCCAATTAACAGAGAGGCAGGATTTACAAGTAGGGACACCACACAATAAGGAGAACCCTGACCTAGCCAAACTGGTCCACAATTCTTTGATGGTGGGGGACAAGGAGGAAACAATTCAATTCATGAGAAACCGGTAAAGTTCAATCATTATTTTCAGTGAAAAAAGTATAGCTTAGTATTTCCATGTCTGCATATTCCACTCCTGATCTTTTTCATACAGATCAGCTAACTATTGTTTTAAGTATGTCCAACAGACGGGAAACCTGTTGAGAGACTTACATTTATTAGCTTAAAAAGTTGTACTAGTGAAGAAATTACAGATCATATAGTTCACTATTTATGTAAAGTTTGTAAAATTGATTTTGCTAAACATAGAGACCTCCTCTACAACAATGCTGCAGATGTGACAAGGTATTATAATAGCAACAACGAGATTTTAGAATGTACTGAATACACCACTTACATACTGTGTGCTTAGTGTTGACTTAATCTTGTAAGAAGTAGCACAGTAGATTGTTGTCCAGAAGCAGTTGATTCGTTTTTTTTGCTATCCTCTACACATTTTTTGCCACCTCAATCCGCTGATGGGAAGTTCTCAAATTATATTTTAGTGAAGATTGACTATTAAAATGTCATTCTAATTCTTATAGGACTGCACATGCTGTGGCATGGCAGAAATCCTGAAATCATACACTCAGATTCTAGAAGCTTAGAAAATGTTGCTGAAGACCAGAAAGATGCAACAAGGAGACCAAAAGAGAAGATGAAAACATTGCCAACAAAATGAAAATATTAATCTTTCTAGTCATCAGAAATATCCCAAAGCAGATGGCTTTAACAAAGGAAAGTTTATTCTTAGTCTGGTAGGCTACAAGTCTGAATTTGTGGTGTCTGCTTCAGGGGAAGGCTTTCCTTCTGTTGGCTTTCAAGGAAAGTTCTTGTGTTGCAACAGTCTTTGGTCAGAGAGCGTCTTGGTGTGGGAACCTGGGATCCGAAGGATGAGCTTTTCCCTCAGGGCTGCTTTCTTGACTGTGCGAGGTTCCCAATTCTCTGCTTGCTTCACTTTCCTTTTGTCTCTTGTAGGATGAAAGGATAAAAGGTGTCACAAGCCACACTCGGAGAAACTGGCTTTACAATGGAGCAGGGCAGAGAGGTTAGGAAGAGATTTACAGTACCACCCTAAATCTTTTTAACATCCAACACAGGAAAATCACAAAATGAAGGGCAATCACACAATACTGATAATCATAACCCAGCCAGATTTCTATATATTTCTTTCGGGGGAGGTGGACATCATTCAACCCATGACAATTAGCATGTATTTATTTTGGTTATATGGAACAATGTATTTCAGTATTTTCATTAGACGAATGAAAGTTTCCAAGATACAGAAGTAAATAAAAACATATGCACAGATCTCTGCCAATCATTAACAGGATGTTTAGACAATTTAAGATTTTGAAAATTTTGAATACGTGGTAGAAAAAAGACTGCCAAATTCCTATTATCAAGTATTTATTTCACTCTTGCAGTTGCATTAGAAAACATTAAATGATGAAACTGCACCAGATTTATCACTGAGCATCAGAGATGAACTTTTGTGTAACCACATACTACACCATCATTGGAACACTTGAATCCTGCATAATAAGAAAGGTGAAAATGTATAAAGTCCTTTCAGATAGATTTTCCTCTTTAAACAATGTGGATAGCCTATTAAAGAATGCATGACAACATACAAGAAATTAGTGCAAGCATATGCTGATGACTTAAATATAAATCTTTATGGAGAAGTATGACAATTTCCTTATTACATGGGAATTACAGAATTAGATCTAGAAAAGACAAAGTTGTCTCGTGTAGGCATGTATGATTCTGTAGCAGAAGATAAAACACAATGTGAAAGTCTCAATATTGAAATTGCTTTACACATCCTCCTGTCTTTAATGATCACAAACTGCACAACAGAATGCTCACTTATATTCCTAAAAAGACTCTGTAACCCTCAGCATCCAACAAAGATTCAAGAAAGACTCGGTCCATTATCATTATGTACGCAAATTTGTCTGACAGCTTAACTGTGATGAACTCACTGAAGAATTTGGAAGAGCAAAGAACAGAAAGAAATGTTTTTGATTATAACCTTAGAGATGAAAGAGCTATCAAAAAATAAAATCTAGTAGTTCAATTCTATATTTGTTTTCTGATCATTATATTTTATTTTATGACATATTTTTGTTTATTTGCATTTATAGAATTTATTATGAAATGACATCAATCCTTAAGTATGAGTTATGTAAAGTACATTAGCGAAAATCATTTTTTGTTGTGGGAGATCAACAGAATTTGACATTGACGATTGAAACAAGAAAGTTTATCAACTTATTTTCTTTGTTGTAGGATATGTGAAATATTTTTTTTTGTAGAAAATGTGTTATGTAGTAAAAACCTTAGTATTACATCTCCACTAAAATTTTTTAATTCAGTTCATCTCATTCTACTATAATGCTATATGTGTATTCTCAGATACCTAAGATGATTTATTACATCCAGTTTATCATTAAATTAGCTGTTGGTTTCTCTTCCTGAATTTTCAGATTAAGATAAAATCAGTGGCATAGTTTTAGACTCACATCTTCTCATTGTCCTTGAAAGAGTCTTGACCTAGGCATCTACATAACTGATCACATAGTTGCAAATGAAACCAGAATCTTTTTTTTTCTTTTCCTTTGTTAAAGTATAATTTTATTACTATTCTTCTTTAAGGTACAGTTTCCAAGCGTTTTGTTTTACTGTAATCTAATCTCATTGTTCTTTGATTGACTACTAAAAAAGCACAAGTATGAGGAGTATTAAATAAAACAAAAAAGGAAGATAGAAAAACAGGAAAAAAGAAAAAAAAATGTCTTAAGGTAAAATACTGTCTAACAGATAACTCTACATTATTCAACCATCCAAACTTCAGTACTTTGTTTCAGAAATTTTATGTACATATAGATGGAAACTGTCATGATAATGTCAGTTCCAACTCATAGCAGCCACACAGGACGGAGAAGAACTGCTCCATTGGGTTTTCAAGGAGCAGCTGGTAGATTTGAACTGCTGGCTTTCTGGATAGCAGATGTAGCTCTCAGCCACTGCACTACTAGGGCTCTGTATACATATATCTTTCTAAAAAAATTAGAACATGTATTCTGGCCCCTAGGGTCACCATGAGTCAGATTCGACTCGGTGGCACTTGGCTTGGCCTATTCTAAAATAAAAAAATAGAATATGTCATACAAAATATGGAATCTTGCTTGTGAAAGGAAGTTTCTCCTCTTTGTAGTGCCCTGACTTTTCACACACCGAGGCAATGAACCACAGTAGGATTAAGAACAGTATTTTATATATGTATATATATACATACATACACACACATATATAGCAAAATTAAATATAACTAAATAAGACAATTTACCACATTGATTTGAGTTGAAGTACACTCATTATTAGGGATTGCTAAATTAATTCTGATAAAACTGGGTCCTAGAAAGTCTATGTCTTCCTTTCAGTATTTGAAAACGAGCCACTCACTTTGCACTCCAACTTGAAAATCACTGAATAATGATATCTTTAGAAACTGTTTCACTTTCAAGCACTCTATAATTTCATAATTTTGTCCATGGGATGAGTGAAGTGTTATCATTTTTAAAAGTAATTATTTTAAATTAGGGTGGAAACAAATATTTTGAAATGGGTGGGACGAAGGCTTTCATTGTATGTGAATCAAGTTACTATAAACTATAACAAAAAAGACTCAGATAAAAAATATCGATTAAATTTTCTGGTAATATGATGAAATAACTTACCTGATGAAGTTTTATTACTGAATGGAACATTTCACTTAAGTGATTAAAGTTGATTTGGATTAAATTAATCTAATAGTGGGTTCTACATTTGATATTATGACCCTAAGTTATATTAGGTATGAGAAAAGCCCATATGAACTCTGAAGATATTGAACACTTATTTCAGTAATCACATCTGTGCAGTCAGTGCTCTACCTTATTCTCCCTAAACCAACCGTGTGATGGAGCAAATAGAAAACTCATAACATCAAGCATTATAAAGCCGGAAAGGCATCTCTTTATGCAGCTCTGTTGCAAAACAACAGTGTAACATCAATTGCATGTTTTCCTAAGTTATAATGCTTAGATGGAATGTTCATTCACTGTTAGACAACAGTCAGCATCGGGTGTACTTCTTGAATCATAAGTGGACTCACATCTTCAGTTGTTACTCAGTGATGTAGCGTCTGCACCTGCACTGCCCAGCAGGGAAGCCTCTAGCCACCTTTGCTACAAACTCTTTGAAACATATTTGGTCTGAACTGAGATGAATTTACAGAAATGTTAACTGTAAGTTTAAAACACACCCTGGATTGCAAAACTTAGTTCAAATAAAATAATTTAAAATGTTTCCTATAAACCATCTTACTTTGACTATATGTTGAAAGATAAATTTAACCTGGATTTCGATAAAGAAGTATAGACGAGCTCCTGGTGTCTGTGAATGACTTTCCAAGGGGAAAGTCAGTAACCTTCGAAGGTTACTGTAGTGATATTCAGCAATGAGGTACGTAACACTTAGGACAATTACGTTTGCAGACTTGTCAGACCTCGTACATGAATGCAATTATTGTCATTGGTTTCTTTTTACATGATTTAATACGAATACTGGAAATTTTTTAATTATGCATGTGGCTGACACAGCTCTGTTGGAGACCTCTAGTGTTGACCAGAGGTCTAGTCTCAGGAAGTTATTCCATCTTGCAAGATGTGTTCTGGTAGTCTTGTTTTATGATAAATGCTCTGTACTCTTAAAATTATTTTCCATTGTCCTCTACCATCCATCAAAATCTGAGTCACACTAGTCCATATATGCCAAGATTATTAGCTCAGAAAATAATTCTAATCTCTCACTGCTTTGCTTCTTTCTGAGACCTTTTAGAGAATCAAGGGTTCAGTTGTTACTAATTCAAAGTTTGCCTACGTAGGAAAGTAGAGGTTAATGATAATAGAAACCAGAACACTGCTGTAATCAGATCTTCCTAGCTAGTGTGAGGTTTTCAATCTCGATTTTTAATCACAGCATTTACTTTTCACAAAGAAACTAATACTTGCCCTCTCTTTGTTGTTTCCCAAAGCAAGACAACAACAAACAGAACTTTAAACTCTTTTTTTCTATATGAAGATATTATTGAACACAGTTGGTATAGAGTTTTCTATACGTGTAGCATAAAGTGAAAATAAATTCTGTTTATGATCAGCCTCTTAATGTCATCACTGGTGTCTTAATGACTGCTTCTTAAACAGAAAGTTGGCCTGGAGGCTTAGACCTAAGGAGGCAGATAGACAACATGGGATGGGTTTTGCTGTTTGCAGCTGTAACTACTGGCCTGGTGAAATTTACCAAGCAGAGAGAAGACCTGCAGCCAAAACGAAAGCCAGGCTGGGAAAGGTACCGAGAAGAGTCAAAACTAGTTTGGAATGGATGAATTTAGAGGCAAGGCAGTGTCAAGTGGAAAAAAAAACAAAAACAAAACTGAGTCCATAAAGTTTCTGCGTGTGTTAGAGTACATGAAAAGCTATGACCTCTCTGTGGCTACAGAAATGTTAACAGGCTAAAAATTTGTTACTAATCTGGGAAAAACTGGACATGTACATGGTGAAAAATGCACACTTAGCATAATGGAGTTGATCAGATGGTATAATATTGATCTATACACATGTGCACTTGGCATACACATGTGCAAGTGATCAAAGCAAGGCTAGAAGTGAGAAACAGGCAAGCAGGAGGGCAAGCATACCCAAGTAAGATTTGGACAGAAGGTAGGTCGGCAGGTAAGTACTCAGAAAGAATCACAGTGGGGAACACAAGAAGATGACTCATTGTCCAGACTCAAAAGTGAGCAGTCAATCAAATCACCAAACACGTTTAGGTTATGTAGACACTAATGGAGCAGTTAAAGCAATGGCGTTTCCTTCAACATTTCAAGAATATAGTTAAACAACTAAAACTGAAGTTAATGAAAGAGAATACTGTGAAATAGATATGAGACACTTACCAGGGGACAATGTTAAAATAAGGTAAATTCTTGTAGATAAAGAAGCAAAGTATGCTCAGGCTGAAGAGAGACACTGAGGAGACATGTGACTGAAGTGGCACGTGGGAAACAAGATGTGCAGATCCTGACAGAAGAGTCAGCTGTTTGGAGTAGAAGACTCAGTTGACCTATTGTCCGCAATGGTTTCTCAGTTCCCTGTACCTTGCTTTTATATTTCAGTGGACTGTGAAACACTTGGGTGTTAATGCATTCTGTGGACACCACTCCCTGGGCTGGTTCATTCAGAGGTGGAACTGTCCCGGACTCCATGGTTCATAGCCTTGCTCTTCTACTTGGTGACCAGTAATGCTCATGGAGAACATCAACAGGTGGTAGAAAGAGTGAAGTGTGTCTGATGTAGTGGCGGAATCTGCAATAGCATTCAATTAAAAGATGAATTATAGTTCCTTCGTATAAACTTAGCTTGCACCACACAAAAGTGATTACAGAATTTAAAAGAACAGTAACTGACATCTTTTTAAGGAAGCAGCTATGACACAGAAAAGTGTAAAAATGTGAGCCATCAAGACAGTACTTCATACCATATAAAACTTAACCACTGCATGTTAGAACTGGGAAAAATTTTAGTTGTCATCCTTTTTGTAATAAAAGGATGACTCAGATGGTTTAAGTAAATAATCTAAAAACATACAATCTGATCATTGATTCTCAAACATTACCGTCCGTCAACTCAATAGGAGGTCACAGTTTTCTGTAACCACATCAGAATTTCTGACTTAGTAGTTCAGGTATGGGTCTCATACATTTCTAGGTACATTTCTAGGAGGTTTATTACTCCTAGTGGGACTGGTCTGGGGAACTCACTTTGAGACCAGCCAAGACTGTGACCTTGGCTCTGTCTAAATTGACAGACATATTTTCTTGTAAGACTTTTTTAATAGACCCCTAGAGGCACAATATCTGCCAGGCGCTCCTTGAATACTCTGGGAGTCAGTTCTACCCTGGGCCCTAGGGTCTCCATGAGTCGGATCCAACTTGAGGGCACTTGGCAAAGGAACAATGGGTAAGATCTTTGGTTGCTAACCTAAAAGTCAACAGCTGGAATCTGGTAGCTTCTCCTTGGAAACCCTATGGGTCAGCTCTACTCTGTTCTATAGGGTCACTATGAGTCTAAAGAAACTGGAGGACAATGAGTGTTATCTTTTTTAAGGCTTACGAAAGATTTTGAGAGATTCAGAATGAGAGAAAAATAGAGAGAGAGAAAGACAGAGACAAAAGAGAAGAAGGGAGACAAAGAGTCGGAGAGAGACAGAAAACAGTTTGTCCTCTCTTTAGGGCTGAGAAGCAAAGTTTTTTCTAACAGTTTAGACAAGTTCGTTTCACCAAGGGGCTTTATAAAACCTAAAACGCAGTGCCTTCGAGTTGATGCCAACTCATAGTGACATTTATAGGACAGAGTAGAACTGCCTCATAGAGTTTCCAAGGCATTATGAGTTAATTTGTTTGACCAGACTCAAGACTCTCCATGTCCCAAGGAACACTAAATGAAGAATGCTTTTCAGAAGCACTCGTAGTGTTGGTCGCCTCTCCTACCAGCGATGTGGCACCTACTGCACCCCTCTCCTGTCATTTCAGGACTGCCTTTAGGATAATGTGGTTCATACCTTGGCAAGCCCCTATCCAGATGTTCCACTTGAATATGTCACAAACAGGAAATGGAAGCTGCTGTAAAAAATGCTGGGGAATGGTGTCCAGAGTTTGTTGACAATAGATGTCTGCCTTGGCCAGACATGAAAGGGGATAACCCTGAATATAGACTAAGCCTTCAATACACACAAATTCTTGATTCCATCAGTTTCATTTGAGGCAGTAAATCCAGCGAGATCTGAAGCTGACTGGATTATTAACATTGACCTTATACTGAATTTCCTGGTCCCTGTGCTGCTTTTAGGCTTCAGGCTGAGCAATCGCAAAGCTCTTCTCCTGAATGTGACCTAAAAGCATGTGGTCAAAGTCACCAGACACAAGGTCTAGGTGCTTTTGTTATTATTATCATCTTTAAAAATGCATGTACCTATTTTCGTGTGGCAAAATGATGGGTAATACACCAAACAAGACACATGCATATTCCGTGCCCTTGAGGACTATTCAAACAAGGACAGTGACAGACACTGATGTGCATACAGCTGTTTAATAAAGCAATTAGAAGTGAGAATGTTGTTTGAACAGGATTTAATTGAAGAAAAGCTGTTTTTGTCAAGAGATAACTTGGTGGGAATGAATTTTTTCAGTGAGCAGAGCTTACAGATATTTGACTAGTGTATGATGCAGAGGTACTGTTTCCCTCTCTCCACCAGTTCTTCAAGTTAGTCTACCCAGGTTTTTTTGCCATGGGGTGCAGAAGTGAAGAAAAAGAGAAACACTCAGCAAAGTTTTAAGAATATCTTCATAAGTTCTTTCCATTCTACTGTGGGTGGTGGCTGTTATTCTAGATGCAATCTAAACCAAGTTGGACTAGGGAATTTTTCGGCATCCTCTGAGATGTCAGCTGAAAGAAAGCCTGAATAGACTCCATGGGGTGTGTGTCAGAGAAGACTTATGAATATCAGTATCTGCTGGACTCCAAATTCAGCTCAAGTTCCATTAAAGCTCATCTAGCCACCTGCTGGCTTCCTCATTTGATCTCTACATCATGGGAACTAGACAAGCAGACAAGCTCATCTCATTAAAATTGTTTCAGAAGCTGGGCTGCTGTTCTAGGCCTAGCTCCAATGCCCTGTGAGGGATGGTTGGGAATCAGCCTTTTAGACATGTGTCTAGACTGTCAACTCTTTAATGCAATCCAGACACCAAGAATAAGTTACTTATTTGCTGTCTTTTGTAATCCAAAATACGTCAGTGGAATTAGCCTTTTTAAAATGGCTAGTTCCCCCTTAACCTTCGTCTAGGATTGGACCTTGAACTAAAATGACATTACATATTACAATTTAGAGTTACTCTGGATTCTTCCCTGTCAAGGATCCTTATAGTCACACTCCAGTTCTAAGTTCATTTGTGATTTCAACTCCTAGTTAGAATTAAATGGGAGATTTGACTCATCTCCTTACTCTACCTCAGCCTGTGATCTTGTAGATTTTCAGGATCTCAAAAGGGACCACAGACACCTCCAGCATCATCACTGCTACCACTATTACTGTTATTTCTACTAATTCTTCTTCCTTGTCTTGTTTTACCCTCTTCCCACTTTTTCTGTCTATCATTAAACTTCTATACTTATTTATTCTCAGCTAGATTTTTCACACATTAAGTAGGGGGCATGGACTTATCTACGTGCCTTAGTGGTAGGGCAAGTCTACATCAGCAGATGTGTAGATTAAGCTGCACAGGGTTAACATTTGTGCTCCAGTGTTCTCTGTGTCATGATACTACTGTCGCTTCTTGTTGTTATTCTTTCTTTGTTGTTGTTAGTTGCCATCAAACAGGCTCTGACTCAGGGCTACCTGAAGTATCACTGAACAAAACATTTCTTACCTGGTCCTGTGCCATCTTCCTGATCACTGGTATGTTTATGTACATCATTGTGCTGCCGTGTAGTACCTTCCAACCTGGTGGTTCATCTTCCAATACCATGTGTGACCTACAAGGATTCATTGGTTATTATTGTTATTTTTTAATGTAAATCTCAAGGTCTTTCTTCCTAGTTTGCTTTAATCTGGATGCTTGATGAACCTTGTTCACCCTGACTGACCCTACAGGTCCGTGCAATACTAGTGGCATAGCTTCTAACATCACAGCAACGTTCAAGCCACCACGGTAAAACAGGCTGACAGACAGGTGGTGACATTCTTCGTGTAAGTTTTCCTCAATCCTATTATGCAACATGGTGGACTTCATCCAGGTATTTATAATGACCTCTTTTTGGAGGTATTTCTTGAACACAATACCTACCAGCTTTCCTCTCATGTACATGGAATATAGCTGACAAAATTATAAATGGATTTAGTAGTAGAAATGCAAATGTTAGAAGTAAAGGAGATTTTGGAGTTGTCAGTTCCTGTGGCTTCTCTTTGCAGGGGTGAAGAGAGGAAGTTCCATGGACAGGGTCTGAAAAAGTGAGTGCAGAATTGACAGTAGGCCTGAAGACACCCTAGACAAGTTGTCTTCCCATGTTAGGGAGTGGGATCAGTCATCACGAACCTACATATTGACATGAATTTTGCAACTTTGCTTTCTAAGACAAAGACAATCAGGATACCTTATAGACAGAGAGTTCAATCTTCTTATAATTAGAATTTGTGATTATCCAGATAAAACTGACATTTGAGGTAATCATCAAGAACTAGTATAATAAAATTTTTCAGATTTTATTGTTAAGAATCCTCAAGATATTTATAAATGATGCAAGTATGTTTCAGACCAATGAAAGCATTTGTACAGCAGTAGAAAATTCTGTTTGTTCCATTGCTGCCTTTTTTCTCGAAGCATTAGAGTTATTAAGTGTAACATCTGCACAGAACAGGTTGTTTGCTTTTCAAATAACTTTAGCAGAAAGATATATTTCATGAATTAGTAATGTGTTTGACCTTGAGAAACTGATCAATATATCTGGTTCGTTGGTCCTTTGCTTTGATGCTTCAGTAACTTTTTTAAGCTGAGTTTTACAAGCCCCTTAGCAAATTGGTTTTGCAGTGATGGTTTTCCTTACATCTGATATATTACTTAGATACTGACAAAACCATTGAAGAAGAAAATAAATAAATAAAGGAAGGGCCAAATAATCAGTAGCCTCTGCAATTACTACAGATACCCAGTGGGTATCTTAGAGCCTTGAATTGAAAACCGTTATGTAAATCCACTTGAACATTTACAATAGTTCTAAAGAATGAATAAGCAGACATATAACTACCACTGAAAGTTAACTTCTGAGACAGTAAAAGATTTTCCTCGGTCTCTAACTTCTGTTCTTAGTCCAGGAAATTTATTTTCTAGACAATTACCTCTATGGAGAACACCCAGGGCTAGAGGGAAAAATTTTACAGAATCTTACTGTTACTGAGTCAGCACTGCTAGCTGTTCAATAACAGGTGGCAGGCAGTGATTTATACGTGGAAGTTACACAGTATAGGTAGTCATCCCATGGAGGCCTTGGCCCTCAGGAAGAAAGGTGAAGATAGAACATCAATACTGTAAAACTAAAGCATCTTGCTCCTTTGTTTAGTATAAATTTTCTTATCTATTAAGTTATAAAAAATACAACCCATGAGCCAAGATACAAAATTAGTAGTACGCATTGACACACATGCAGCGCTCTTCAGTGCCTCAATTATCCTTCATACACATATTAATCACACATTTAAAAGGGAAAATGGTAACCTGTGTTACCTTTTGCTACAGGAGGCACTTGGTATTCATAACAGATTTGTGTAGCAGTGAGCTCCAAGAACCTTTGACTAAGTGTTTTAACTGAAGGAATAAGCCAAAAAGGTTTATTCAAAGAGTAAGTGTGGCTGTCTGGAGGATATTTTTCAATGTAGTATTAATTTTGTCTTCTGACAATCCTGAATATGTTCTTTATTTTATGCAATCTTTTTTTAAGTTTACCAATGTTTTGGGTATTTATGAGTATATGATTGCTAAATTGATTTTCCAGCCTGTCTGATACTACTTACAAACACAGAGCATTTGAAATTGCATTGTTAGTTGTAAGTGAAACATTGAAATTCAAGAAATGAAAGTCAGGAATACAACCCAGAAGGGAGTTTTGCCCGTTGAAACATTGTCCCACAGGAATACACGCAGTGCCATACTAAGAAACAATACCTGAGGAACTACCTCTCTGAGGAAAGAAATAATATTTTTTCCAGGCCCTCATTTCACTAATAGGCTCTAAACCAAACCAAAAAAAGCAAACTGACTGCCTTAGAGGTGATTCCAACTTGTAGCAACCGTGTAGGACATAATGCCCCATTATTACAACATCAGGATTCATTCTTCCCCATAGATGGAAACCCAATGTCTTGGAGCAGAGTAGAATAAAATAAAGCCAGTTAGCAAATTCCTAAAGATTTCATCATCCAATAGATATAAACAATTTTCTTACGCTAGGTTTTCTAGGAAAGCAAAACCAGTAACACATACGTGTACAAGGAAAGATTTATATACAAAGTACAAGGAAAGATTTATCTATAGAGGAAACAGCTCATGCAACTGCAGCTGTACATCCCAAGTCCTGGCACAAGCCTCACATGGCCACGGGAGCTGGTGAACCCAAGGTCAGCAGGTCAGTGACCAGTGTTCTAGATCATGGGTTGTATAGGTCGGCAGATCCCAAGCTGGCTCCCAGATGGAACTGCAGAGGCTGGCAAACCCTGGATCAGCGTGTCAGGGAACAGAACTCTCAAGCATCAGCTGTAAGGATGGATGAATCCAACAGCTGCTAATTCAGGCCCAGGAACCAGATGCCAGAAGAGAGCAGGAGCTGCTGGCTACGTGAGCAGGACCAGCCATAGGTGGTGGAAGGCAGAGAGATGAGAGCTGAGGGACAGAAAGCCACCACAGGCCCCACCCTGTCACTTGATTTAGCAGCCCCACGTGGAGTAGCCAAGTTGACATAATCCTGACCACCACACCTATGCTCTGAGAGTCAAGAAATATCCCAGACAACACTTAAGCAGAGAAGAATTTCTAAGACCCAAATAAGGTTCAGATGGATAGCTTCATATGACTTCCTGTACCATCTCCATGCTGCCTTTTCCAATACAACTTGAAAACATGATGAAGGATGAAGGAATATGTTGAAGAATGCTTGAGGTCTTCGTATGCTTTCCTGTGAAGCTCCCCTCCACTTTTATGTGGTTAGCTCCAGGAAGTGGGTAATTCCTAGCTTCCACCTGTAAATGCTGAAACATCTGGACGTTATCAGATATTTTGCAAGTATTGTTCATCACCACAGTGGCTTATCACATTTTCTATAAGAGAATGAATGGAAGATAGTAAGTAGATTTAAAGTCTATTATTGAAGATATTATTTATTTCTATTAATACACAATATTAATATTGAAATCATCCCTTACAAAGTTTTCCTTCCATCTCCAAGGTCTAGCAAGTAGGTCTCTGTTCCTAATTCCTGCCACAGCCATTGCTCTGTGTGTTGACTCTAGACCCAGTTCTGTGGACTTGATGAGAACAAAACTTTTCACACCTTAGTTCAGAAGACTCATTGTGGAAATTTCAGACTGACTTTTATTAAGAAATTAAAGGCACAGATTTCTGAGTGTAAGAAGTCAACTATCCTGTCTTGTGTGGTTCATTTACCAGGTGTAGAGGCCTTTGTTTATTTTTTCAACTATTTATAAATAAGCTCTAATCTGAAACAATAGCTGCGTGGCTTTAAGTTTAGAGTTTAAATTCTCTGTCTCAAATGTCATTCATGGTGGTTTGTTTCTATACTTAATAACAAAGTGCTGTCCAGTGGGTTCTAACTCATAGCAACCCTACAGGTCTGAGTAAAACTGCCCCATAGAGTTTCCAAGGAGCACCTGGCAAATTTGAACTGCTGACGTTTTGGCTAGTAGACATAGCACTTAACCCACTAAGCTATACTTATAAGCCAAGTCGCCAAGTGCCGTCGAGTCGTAGCAGAACTATTATCAGAATTCTTAATACTCTACAACTTCCCTGTCTTTTAAACATTTTTCAGTTGCTTAGCATTTTGAATGAGGGTGACCCACCCAAAATGAATTAACTTTCTCCTAAAGGTCAATTCGGCCTATACTGTTGCTGTGGTTGTTAGTTGGGATCAAATTGGTTCTGACTCATGGGTACTATATGTGTAACAGAGCTGTAGGCCTCTCAATTTTTCCTTTTAAATTGTTTTTAGTTTCAGGAAGCTTTATATTAATCTTTGACACAGTTTGGTTTTTACCAATGAGTAGTAAGCTCGTAAGTCTGAAAGAAATGAATTTCTAAAGATATTTATTACAACTTCTTATCAAATATTCAGATCCACTTTAAAATATACATCTTAAGTGCAAATCTGGACTCCTGTTTGGTGCCATGTTAAAGCTCTTGGCTACTAATCAAAAGTCTGTAAGTTCAAATACACCAACTGCTCCACAGGAGAAATAGGTGGCAGTCAGCTTCTGCAAAGATTTACAAGCCTTGGAAACCTCATGAGACAGTTCTCCTTTGTGTTATGGGATTACTATGCATCAGAAAGGACTGGAGGGCAGTGGGTGGTTTGGTGTCATTAGTAGCAATTCATTGCTTTGTAGTTCCTTCCTTGTGCTTCCTTTCTGCTCTGTTCTCCTGCTGTACCCAAACTATTGTAATACTTCTTAGAAAAGGCATGTGGTCAATTGAACTTTAAAATAAGTTTTTTTGTTTATTTTTTTCTTTCGAAGTACTTCCAATCTGTAGATGATATACAGAATATAAATAGCATAATATCACTCTTGGTATCAATTTCACTCAATATAACTTCACTTTTGGTGTGAAAACACGTTCCTAAACCCATTGTCGTCCAGTTGATTCTGATTCATAGCAACCCTGTAGGACGGAGTAGTACTGCCTGTAGTGTATCCGAAGACAGCTGGTGAATTCGAACAGGTGACCATCTTGGTTAGTAGCTGAATGCTTAACCACAGTGCCATCAGGGCTCTTTGGTCTTAAAAGTGAACTTAAATAATACTTCAAAAGCTTTATTGAAATTCTTCTACTGTTTCCTTATAAAAATTCACGTTGGTACACTGAGGCCTCTAGGGATGCTGTCCTACAACCCCTCCATACACACAAAGGTAAAACCTATGCTTACCTTTGATACATTTTTCCTACAATTTTTAAATTTCTAACTCTTTTATCTATTTTGTTGTCTCCAAGGCTGACTTTGGAGCCTACCTATAAAAGTCAAGATAAACTGCTTTATGCTGTGGTTGCTGTTTGGTGCCACTGAACTAGGACCAGACTCATGATTAACCTTTATGTTACAGAGCAGAACCTCTCCAAAGGATTTCCTTGGTCGTAATCTTTACTGGAAGAGCCCAGTGACTCAATGCTCAAGCACTTGCCTACTAACAGAAAGATTGGCAGTTGGGACCCACCAATGGCTCTGTTGGAGAAAAGATCTGATGATCAACTTCCTTAAATATTAGCATTCTATATCAGTTGCTGTCCAGTTGATTCTGACTCATACTGACCCTAAAGGACAGAGTAGAGCTGCTCTACAGGATTTCCAAGGATGGCCTGGTGGGTTCAAACTGTTGAGCTTTTGATTAGCAGCTGTGGCTCTTAACCACTACACCACCAGTTTTCCCTCCTAAAATATTACAACCTAGGAAACCCTGTGAGCTCTTCCACTTCGTTCTGTAGGATTACTGGCTCAGAATCAAGTACACAACAGCAATCTGGACTGAAGCAGTGGACTGGTTGAGTAGATTCAAACTACTCCAGAATCTAATGTTTTCCAGGGATAACAAAGGTCATGGTTTGCATTATAAAACACACACAATATTGATAAGGTTGCCAGGGAAACCTGATCTGCCCGGGTATCAACAATTCTCCCTGGGAGTTTTTGATGCAGATGTGGGTTTTTCCTGACAGTTGTGGTGCAAATAGAACAGTTCCTCCTGGTAGTTGTGAGGTGGCTATGGAAGTCTCAGGCGCAATCAGAAGGCAAGTTACTACCTCCACTCCAACCTATGACATCACCCCTTACTTTTGCCTAAAAAAGCACACCAAAGTCTCTGTGGGGTCTTTTTCCATTCATGGAGACAGACCTGTTCCATCTTTGGAACATACTTTCCCTAAAACTTTTCTGTCATTTGCTACCTAAAAGGGTGCATCCTCTTGTGCTTTGGGAAAGGGGGATCCCAGTTTGGCACCCTTTGGGAGACCTAATTTGCTAGTTCAATCTCCTGAACCCTAATCAGGTCATTTGGTGTCTGATCAGCTGCATAAGCTGGACAACACAGCCTTAGGTAACGTCAAAGGAGATGGTGGAAGTTCAAAGCTATCCATGCCCTTAATGAGAGAGAGAACGTTTGTAGAAGGCCCTAAGAGCAAACTCATCATTGAATGTTCCACCTTCCAAATCTGGTTGTCAGGGAGTCTGATGCCTCAGAATACTACATGCTAGCAATATGTTGGCTTCTGTTTCTGCCAAGTCCTATCAGACAATCATAACTTCAGCATATGTACATGAACACTCATTTACAGACACAATATGAGTTTTAAGCTAACTTAAAGTTAGGTCCATCAAAGTAAATTTTACATTCAGAAGTTACTCCAAGGTTCAATTTTTCATTAATCTCCATTTATAAGCTTGTGCCCAAAACAACATATATTCAGAATTCTAGCTAAGACATTATGGTAACTTTGAGTTCTCTTCATATCCTTCCAGGACACTTTCTGGTCCCAGACACGTTCTTTTCTTCTCTCTGTTTTTAATTTTTTATTATTTATTAATTACAGTAAAAGAATAAAATTTCTAATATCTATCAGTTGTCTCATCTATGGTAAACCCTCACCCCCTCCACTTATCCTTATAGCCAACACAGTTATTTTCTTCTGCCGATAATTCTATATTTAAGTCCTTATAACCGAGGTCTCATGCAGTATTTGTCCTCTTGACACTGATTGAAACCATGTTGTGAGATATTTTCTAAAATCATCATTGTTCTTTATCATAGCATTGTGTTCCACTGAGTATGTGTACCACAATTTGTTTATCCATTCATCTGTTGATAGGCATTTGGGTTGATTCCATCTTTTAGCTATTCTAGACTACACAGCAACAAACATTCACGTACATGTGTCTGTTCATGTGACAACTTTGCTTCTGGACTTTAAATTCCAAGCAGTGGAATTACAGGATCAAATGGTATAACTATTTCCAGCTATATAAGGAAGTGCCAGATGCCTTTCCAAAGAGGTTGTACCAATTTGCCATCCCACTAGCAATGTACGAGAGTTCCAGTGTCTCCACAGCCTCTGCAGCATTTGCTGTTTTGTGTTTTTTGGATCATGGCCAACCTTGCTGGGATGAGATGATATCTCATTGTAGTTTTACTTTGGCTTTCTCTGATAGCTAATGATTGCAGGCATGTTCTCATATATCTTTTGGCTGCCTGATGTCCTCTATAGTGAAGTGTCTGAGAATCTCTTTTTCTTATCTCTTAACTGGGTTGTTTACATTTTTCTTGTTGATTTTGCCACAGAACCTTGTAGATTATGGAGATCCAACGATGGTTTGACATGTAGTTGCCAAATATTTTTTCCAATTCTATAGGCAGTCTTTTCACACTTTTGATACAGTCTTTGAATGAACAAAAATGTTTGATTTTTTTTTTATTATTATGATTGAGTGAAAATGTACATTCCCATATAAATTTGCATGCCCATCTATATGCAGCTCCCATTGCTCTCCCTGCCCGGTGACAGCACACTCTTCTTCCCCACTCCATACATGTCTTATCTTCCCAGCAATCTCCCATCCCCTACTCTCCACCCACTCCTCCACCTCCAGTAAGAGGTCAGCAGGATGGCATCCTATAGATGCATAGAACTACAAAGTGCACACATGATATAGTCACTCTGTGTCACTAAGTCTAATCCATTACTATCCAAAGAGTTGACCTCCAGTATGATTTATGGACAGGGGTAGCATCAGGGCCAGGGGCCATGCTCCCAGGGGAACCCCGAGGCCCCTGGACCATCAATTGCAGCCTTTCAGTGGAGATTTCAGGGTGTACCCCTTTTTATTCTTGTGTTGCCAGTGAGGCTCGACTTTGTAAGCTCCATCACGGCTATCACTGGTAGTGGCCAGGCACCATCCTGTTCTTCTGGTCACAAGTCGATGTAGTCACCCACTCATGTGGGTCTGTCTGTCTTCTGTGTTCTCTTTCCCACATGTCATTTTGGTCCTTGGTGATCACCCATTCCTGCTCAGTTGGGACTGTTTGCTGTACCCTCAGGTGGCAGCTTGGCAGATTTTAAGGCCCCAGTCACCACTCACCAAGGGTTGCAGAGGGCTCTCTTAGCAAAACATTAGTTCTACCAATTGTCCTTGATAGCCCCTGAAAGCATGGTCTCCAGCTGCCTGCTCCAGCTACTCTGTCCTTGCAATATTATGTTAAGATGGGAGGAGTAATCATGTTATGCTGAAGTCTAGTTAATATTGATTTTCTCTCTAAAGTGTGCTGTTACAGATTTCACCCAATCAAATTTCTATCAACTAATCTAAACTCTTCCTCTCCTCACCCTCCCTTCCTCCCCACCCTTGCATCCATCAAAGAGTCTTTTCTTCTATGCATGAGTCTGTTTTTAAGTTCTTATTTAATATTGTTAAGTCCTGCTTGTGTATTGAACCTTTCCACAATAAATAGTGTCCATCCTTGTCCACAATGGTGGATTTTATATTAAAATCAGTTGTATCTGAGGTTAGAAATACCACCCCTGCTCTTCTTTGTGTATTGTTAGCTTGATATGTATTCTTCCATCCTTTAATTTTAAGTTTGTTCACATCTATAAGTCTAAGGTGAGTTTCCTGCAGGCAACATATAAATGGGTCATGTCTTTTGATCCAGGATGTCACTCAATGTCTCTTTACCGGAGCATTCAGTCCATTCACAGTCAGTGTGATTATTGATAGATACGTGTTGAGTACTGTCATTGTGATATGTTTATTTTTGAGTTGATGTTTTCTCTGTTGTTATTATTAACCTGTTCTGGGACATTCTTCCTTGTGAGTTGATTTTTCATCTTTTTTTGGGTTGGTTTTGTGGTTGTTAATACTCCTGTATTACATTTCTTGATTTGATGTGTTGCATCTTTATTGTGCTTTACGGTTCCCCATAAGATTCCCCTTAATAAAACTTGCATAAACCAGATTTTAATTGCTACCAGTCTTATTAACTTCCTCTCCATCTGGAAGGAGTATAGTGACTGTAGTACATCCTTCTTTTTAATATGATGACATTATAGTTTTCATGATACAATCACTGGATTATTTCTTTCAGTAATATAGCTTTGATTGAGTTTGGAGCCTTCCCTAACTGAGTAGGTTTCCAGGTGATCTGTCCTGTATTTGCTTCTAGAATATAAAGTGAGTGGTTCTGTTCTTCTAAATCAAGTGATTCTTTCAGTATTTCTTGTAGCTTTCATTTGGTTTTTACAGAAGTCTCTGAGTTTCTGTTTATCTGGGGATGTCTTAATTTCATTTTCATATTTGAAAGATAGTTTTACAGGATATATAAATATTGGTTTGACATTCTTCTCCTTTGAGGCTTTGAAAGTGTCATGCCATTGCCTCCGTGCCAGCATGGTTTCTGCTCAGAAATCCAACAAAAGCTTACTGTATTTCCCTCTGAATGTTAGCTTTGCTTTGAGTCTTGCTACCTTTAAGAGTTTCTGCTTATGTTTCATTTTGTTAAGCTTGATTATAATATGTCTTGGAGTCTTTCCTTTGAGATCTATACTGAGTGGCATTCTATATGCATCTTGGATATCTATATTCTCTTTTTTCATAATTTCTGGGAAGTTTTCTGTGAGCAGCTCAGCAACAATACTCTCTGTGTTCCTGTCTCACCCTGTTCAGGAACTCCAGTTAATCATAGATTGTTCCTCTTAATAGAGTCCCACATGCTTCTTAATGCTTATTCATTTTTCTTGTGTCTTTTTTCAGATTTCTCCTCATAGGTACTGTAGCCAGTAGCTCTGTCTTCCAAGTCAGAAAGTCTGTTTTCTGTTTGTCCCATTCTGTTTTCTTTACTTTGAATTGAAGTTTCTACATCTTTGATTTTGCTCTTGATCTGTTGGAGTTCAGAGTACTGGTATTCCATCAGATCAAACAGCTTGCTTAATTTTTCATTTTTCTCTGATGCATTTTGCATAACGTATAGGAGGGCTCTCTATATAATCCTTTTGTATTCACCTTCTGATAGTTTCAGAAAAATGTCTTCATCTGGAAAACTCTTTGGTTGTTTCATTTGGGGCCTTCTGAAGCCGGGGATCATTTCTTGGTAATGGTTTTCCCCAGAGTTTGTTGCTTTTAGGGCATCATATGAGTCAATAGAGGCTGTGAGAGATGCTGTGAGGATGGACCATAGTTGTTTCTCTAGGCCATCTTAAAATGAAAGGTAACAGGTATCTGACAACTTCCAAAGTCAGTCAGATTTTAGTTGTAGAGTTCTCCCTTCCCATCTGGCAAAGTAAGTACCTCTATATCCAACCCCAGATGTTATAAACTAGTTCAAAATACAGAAAGGCTACTGCTCTGCTGGCCTCTGCTGTTGAGTCCCAGCCATAGGCAACACTGTGTAGAATATTGCTTTTCCACTAGAAAAGCACTTTCCTCTGCTTCCAAGCCTAGGAGTTAGGTCCCTCTGAGGCCTCTGTATGGGTATATCTGCCTCCCAAAGGAACAAGATGGCATCCTGTACAAGCTTCCCACCTGCCCCAGCACAGGCCAATCATTAGTGGAGGTGGAGGGAGAAGCCAAAGGTGCCTAGATTCACAGAGTCCAAAGCTGGTCTATCAAAATATGGCAATCTTGCCCACCGATCCCACCAGCATTGCATCTGAGATCAGCTGCCAGTCAAGTCCCAGCTCTGCCCACCTGCCAAGACAGGGAAAAAAAGTTAAAATAGAGAGCTACTCTCAGCCCATGAAAGTCAACAGTCACCAAGAGTGGGTATCAGTGAAAGAGAGTAAGCTTTCTACTCAGTGGTATGAAGTCCAAGTTAATAGCCCTATGCCATGTCCTAGGGCTCACTAGGTATCCGGAAGGCTTCATTTAATTATCAGTTCAGGTCTTGGTTTCCAGAGTGATTTAGGGAGACATTTGTTTATTCTGTTGTCTGGATTCTGCATTCAGTGTTTTATTCTTAGTAGTTTCTGTTTATCTATTTTCTCTTCCGCTAATCATGCTTTGTTTGTCAGATTTGGAAGTCTATTCAAACTCTTTCTAGTTATTTTGCAATCACGTATTTAGTAAATTGTTCACGATCTCTTCCGATCTCTACTTCCCAATGGTGCTGAGTAAAATTTTTAACATTACCTATATTCTGTGCATCTCCCAGACTCGTTGATATCCTCCCTGTTCTCTGAGTTGTCTCCTCTCAACTAATTTAATGAAGTACCACTTCTTTTTCATGCTAAATAAGGGTGTCTGAAGGAAAAAGAAATAATTGTCTTGACTCCCGTAATGAAGCTGCTAAATTTGTTAGAAACTGCTCTCTACTGCTGGAGGCCCCATGTGTTTCACTGCATTTCACGTGTTTGCTTGACATTTCACAGCAGCAACCACTGTGGCGAGAGGAGGAAAATGAAATAATAAGGAAATTGGATGCCAAAGTTTTTATGCGTATACCCACTCACCCACTCCATACATAATAGAAAATCACAGTGGCCCACTGGCTAAGTGCTGTGTCTGATAACTAAGGGGTCTGCAGTTCAAATCTTCCAGGTACTCCTTGGAAACTCTGTGGGGCAGTTCACTCTGACATACAGGGTCACTTCGAGTCAGAATTCACTTGACAGCAGTTTTATATATATAAGAATATTACTTTATTGTCCAATGCTGAAAACTAAAAATTTTTCTGACTGTATCTTTCACAGCTTGGGAATGTAGCCTTCTTTTCTAGTTGTATCTCATCAGTTTAACCTGTGGAAAATCTCTTAGCACCCGGGGCTGGTCCATCAGCAATCTCCTGTGGGTTATTGTCACAACCTTAAATTATCTTTGTAGTTTCCCAGTTGCCCTTCACCTAAATACATCCTGCTAACAAGAGTTAACTTGCTAAAAAACCTGTGACAGGGTAATTACAGAGATGTTAGTGTTGCTTATTCCCCTCGGTGCTAGAGACTAAAGTAATTAGAGATGGGTTCCTTTCTTCTGAGTCTGGGCTGTTAGGTTAGCTATACTTTCTGTGAAACAAGGCCATAAGCAGATATTTGGAGAAATCCAGAACACGTTCTTTTGTGTGCCATCTTTTATGAAAACAAGCTTATTGAGGGAGATTAGCATTCAGGGTAAAGGAAGCAGAACTGTCTCAACAAAGGAGATACTGTTAGTTTCAAAAGATAGTGGAGGGATCAGAGTTAGTGGTTTTCCAGAGTGGCATGGAACTCTTCCCAACCCCACAGAGTTTCCTGAAAGGGAAAAGGATGAATAATAGAAAAACAAATCTCTCTTAAAGTGACAAAATATGAAAGATCATGGTGTTGCAGCCATGGTGAAAGCATATCTTTATACTTATCTTATGTTTATACTTATGACAGGAAGATGTAGTCAACTTCTTTGAAAGGATCAGAAAGCTTTGAACAAGACTCTGCCATGAACACCACTTAGGACTAAAGACTAGACGCTCTTCTTCCTGTCCCAATTTTTATATGAACCTCAGAGAGTGCAAGATAATCTCCTCATCAAATATAAATATGACAGAGAGAATCTCTTCCCATAGCTGATAGATAAGATCAGACCTGATTTTTCCAACTGGAAAAGTAAAATATGGTGAAAGGCTCCTCATCTGAATCACACACCTGCATTCATAGCCACTACCTATACATAGCTTTCAGATTTGTTGTGTGACTTAAGTGGTTAAGCTATAGACTACTAAACAAAAGATGACAATTGGAAATCACCCAAAATTGCCTCAGAAGAAAGGCCTGGTGATGGTCTTTGAAAAGTTCACAGTCACAGAATCTCTACAGGGCAGAGATGGTTCTATTTTGATACACACTGGGCTGCCGTGAGTTGGAATTGACTCAACAGCAACTGACTTTCTGTTGTTGCTATTGTTATATGCCACTTTCTGCGTTATGATATTCTGTTCAGAAAGCTTCACAGGCTCCTATTTCTCCCTGTGTTAAACCTAAGCTCCACAGCTGAAGAGTTCAGAGTCCTCTATAGCCAGCCTACACATTCTTAAACAAAATTTATTTCCTTCTGTTTACAAATACTCAAGTTTTTCTGTATGTGCCTACTAACTTTATTCCCCTAGGCCTGTATTGGCTTATTCTTTAAATTCTAAAAGCACACTGTCCCTATACAACTCCGGGATAAAAACATATTCCTTTATTTATGTAGTCTAAAATTGTTTTTAGTTGTCTTATAAGGGTTAGAGTTCTTAACAAGATTGAAAGCTTTTCTGAGGCAAGAATCATATCTTATATTTTGATTACTACCTGTTGGACTGAGCACAAGATAAATAGATACTTGTTAACTGATTGCATTAAATCTAAATGCTTCTTATACATGAAGTAGTATCTAGATCAAGTGTCTTATTCAGGGACACAGCATACTATTTAGGATAAGTACTTAGCTGACATAAAAAAAGTTGTCATGGAAGAGAAGTGGAAAAGATGATTGATTGATCACTTCATCTGAAGAACATTGTTTAACTACTTTGGCAGATATGGGAACTGAATCGACTGAGAAACCTGTTAGCTTAGCTCTGTAAGGTACAAATTAATGTTGTTGGGATGATCAAGGCTATGAGTCAATGGCAATTGGTTTGCTTTGGGTAGTAAAATAATAGCCCTGATGGCACAGTGGCTAAGCACTCTACTGCTAACTAATGGATTGGCAGTTCAAACCCACCAGCTTCTCTTCAGGAGAAAGATGTGACAGTCTGCTTCCTTTAAATCTGTAGACTTGGAAGCCCTATGGGGCAGTTCAACTCTGTTCTATACTGCCTTTTATAAATCAGCATGAACTCCATGGCAGTGGGTTAGGCTTTTTTGTTCATTTGGGTGATGAAAACTTTTATGTTTGTTCTTATAGAAGAACTAAAGCACAGGAAAGCTGGTCAGATATTCAAATTTTATAACGGGAAGACTAGAAGCTTTAGGTCTTGAACTTGTATCACCTCTGTGTTATTATTAGGTGTCATTGAGACATTTATAACTCACAGTGAAGCTATGTACAACAGAATAAAACTTTACCTGGGCCTGCACTATCCTCACAATTTTTGTTATGCTTGAACCCTTTTTTGTGGCCTCTGTGTCAATCCGTCTTGATGAGGGTTTTTCTCTTTTTCATTGACCTTCTACTTTACCAAGCGTGGTATCCTTCTCCAGGAACTTTTCCGTCTGTTAACATGTTCAAAGTATGTGAGACATCATCTTACTTACCATCCTTGCTTATAAGGAACACACAGTTTTTCTTACTAAATTTATTAATTTGAATCAAACCAAAACAAAGCATGCTGCTGTTGAGTTGATTCTCACTCAGTTATAAGACAAAGTAGAACTGCCCCATAGGATTTCCAAGGAAAACCTGGTGGATCTGAACTACTAACCTTTTGGTTAGCAGCCATAGCTCTTAACCACTGCATCAATTGAGACTCCACAGTTAGTACTTTAGTAATTACTAAATTTGAAAACCCTGGTAGCATGGTGTTTAAGTATGAAGGCTGCTAACAAAAGGGCCAGCAGTTCAATTTCATCAAACACTCCTTGAAAACTCTGTAGAACAGTTCTACTCCATCCTGCAGGGTCTCTCTGAGTCAGAATCAACTTGATGGCAATAGGTTTTGGATAATCACTAAATTAATAGAAGTAAAATCTTGAGGACTAAAACTGAGGACATTATAAAAAGAAAAATACCAGAGATTTTTGGAATAAATTATTTGTCTACTTGTTTCATTTGGAAAAAGAAAATAGACTTCTTTTTTTTTGCTTTCCATATAATAAACTAAGGAACTACAATTGTTCACTGATACTGTGTTTGTATAATACTAAACAAATTGTAAATAAATGGACAATGACTATCTATCATTGTATTCAACCTTAATAATCATCTTTCAACTATGCTCTGAAAATCAGAGCCAGAAATCTGACTTTGTATTTCAAGACAGGAATGTTTTAAAAGATTAAATGAAGTAGATTATCTTAACATGAAAATTCAATCTTCATTAAAATGTAGACAGTAAAAACTAGTACTGCTTTTGTATGTGTTTTTGTCATAGTCACTGTATCGGAGGAATTCTAAATGACTGGCTGTCTCAGGTCTTCCCTTTCTGCTAACCTTCCTTGTTACGAAAGGCATAAGACAAGAGCAGTCATTGATTGGGGAATTGAAGCTCTCCTATAAAAGATGAGCATGTCAACAGAAATACCATCAATTTCCCAGCATGCAGGTCAAACATTCCTTAATCTCACTAGTGTCAAGGGATCATGTGACCACCCTCAGACAAGGACAGCCAATATTACCTGTACAGGGAGTTGGACCTTTTGAAAACGTGTGGAAAAGCAACAAACTAAAGAACTGCAGTGCCTCCCTCAGACACACAGAAGCAGAATCCAGCTGTATCTCAAAAAGCAAACTAACTCTGTTTTGGATTTTACTGTCTGACATTCACCAGAGAGAAAAAGATAAGTATGTAATCAGGCAAATGGGCATTCTGAGCCTGGTGGATTTTCCCATTACCTTAAGAAATGAGGTTCACAAACATTGCTTTTTGAATTAAAAATTAAAAATGAATTCTGAGAGTATCTCCCACATGTGTCAGAGGATCCTGAATCAATTCAACAATCCTCGGTTCATAAGTGTGCTTGACCTTTTTAATGCTTTATCCTAGCAGTAGTACCCACTTGTTTTCATGTACGTTATTTTAACTTGGTACACAGGTAAATACCAGCATATATGTATTTTCAACAGCTGCTAGATAATATCAACTGGATAATATTTGTAGAAACAATGATAGCAGTTATCAACTGGGTAATATTTGCTAAGTTTGCTATTAATGTACATGCGTTCTACTACTGAATCCTTAACAAAAAGCTGTAAGAAAACGATAGCATTATCATCTTTATTTTGCCAAAACAAAGAAGCTCAGAGACATCATACAATGCTGAAGTGATGGATCCAGACTCTTGAGGAAAAATCGAGTCTTTTTTTCTATGTCTTCTTTCTGGAATGAATGGTGAAGTGACTGACTACTCACAAAAGGCTGACAGTTCATGTGCACTCAAAGGTACTTCTGCAGAAAGGCCTGGCAAACTGCTTCCCAAAGTCCACACAACCTTTGCAACTGTAAAGTACAGTTCTACTCTGACACACGAGGTCTACGTGAATTGTAATTGACTTAACAGCAACTGGTTTGTTTATTTGAATGTTTGTTTTTCACGCTTGACATGATGTTCTCTTCTTTCTGAACTCTCAGCAGACTAAGTATGCTTGTACACATGAACAGAATAACTGATGCATGATTAATATGACTATGATGTGTATAAGTCAACATACCCTTAAGTTAGTCATTTTGCACTGGAGGAAGTGACTGATACTTAAATGCACACAAACACGCACATTCGTACTATATATTTTGGCCTCAAACATATAGTCTTATTCCTGATCTTATTGAGCCCATTGCTAGTGTGTTAATTCTGACTCATAGTGACGCTATAGGAACAAGAGAATTGCCCCATAAAGTTTCCAAGGAACACCTGATGGATTCAAACTGCCAATCTTTTGATTAGCTTCTATAGCTGTTAACCACTAAGCCACCAGGGTTTCCTCCTGACTAAGTAGAAGAGACTAAAAAGTATTTTTTAAAAAATTTTTCCCCCATTTGGGTGATCACCTGTCCATAGTACACAGAAGAGTATACGAAAAAAAAACTGGATCAGATTCTGATATAACATTAGTCAATAATGCTTTGTAATGAATAAATGTTTAATTTCTGGCTTTTAAAGCCCCAAACACTTACTCTCCTCCTGGGGTCTCCCGTGTCCTAGAGTGGTGGCGGAACAAGGAAAAGTGCAGGCGGTCAGAGTTGCAACTGTGAAAAAAAACTGCTACTTACAGTTCAAAGTTTCCTCTCTAATCTGGTCTGGCTCCAGACTCTTAATGCTGCTTCACATTTAAGAAAAAAAGAGGGAAAAAAGAAAGGAAATCATCTCCTAACACCTGTATAAAGTACTTAAAATGTCATTACCACCTGTAATTACAAGGAGAATCCAATTACCACAGCTCACGAATCAGATTGGTACCTACGAATTGTACATGTTGACCATAAAAATTATCACTGGAGCAGCACACAGTGCTGGGTGATTGTGTGCATCTTGGATAAAGCCCTGAAGATCAATTAGAATATAAAAAGTAATGAGGAATAATAAGATGGAATTAGTTTCACTGAAGTAATGGCATGTCATAAGCTTTAGGGTGGAAGTTTCTCTAGCTTTCAGAAAAGAAATTTATCTTCAAATGAGTATCTATATATATATATACCCACTACCATCGAGTCGAGTCTGACTCATGACATAGAGTAAACAAAAAGGAAATATAATAACATTCTAACAGAGATCAGTTGTAATTGCCACGTGCGCTACTCAAATGTCTCCTGTTGCATGATAAAATGTAAGAATCATCCACATATTGTGATAGGGTCCTGGCAGGAATCAAGTTGTTCAGACCTATCTGAATGTCAGAATCAGTGAAATACAGCAACCAGATCCCTTGTTGTATTTGTCACACTCAGTTGTGTTATATCCATTTGTGATCCTTCATATAGGTGGTGAAGTAGTAAATGTGCAACTGCCTGCTATCCTAGTGTATGTGCTAAAGAAGAGAAAGGAATGGAAAAGAACACGAATAAATAACAAATCTAATCATCCAGCAGAACACAAAGGCTTCTGAGGACCTGTTTTGGGTGACAATCCCAGTCTACTGGCAGCCACCTTAGAAAGAAAGACTGCTGCCACAGATGAGTTCAGTTGTGTGAAAGGCAGAAAGCATCAGTATTTAGAGGCTTCAGTTAGATTCTTCTGTCCCATAGTGTTGCTATGACTTGAGCTGACTCAACAGCAATGGGTTTAGTTAGATTTCATCTATACTGTTTGCCACAGGAAAGGCATACACTTTATTCGGGACTCTTTAATACAAACTATTCACGTAACACATGAAAAAAACATACCTGATTAAATTATAAATTATTAAAAGATCCCGTTTTGTGACTGCTAACATTTTTTTCTGAAATTATTTGCTAATATCCACAAGTCTTCTACAGGAACACATAATAAATATTCTTTGATGAATTCATGTGTATGCACTGTCTGAGAATATGCACAATAGTATATCCCACAGGAAGTAATTTGACTTTTCAAACTTGAAATAATGATAAATATTAAATAATGTGGCAAACTGAACTGTTCAATTTAATTGCTGGCTAACTACTATTGTAAGCTTCTTGAAGTCCTTGTTTCATTCTCTGTGTATTCTTGTATTGTTGCAATTCTGTCTTTAAAACTCTCCCCTTTCTTTTCCTCATGACACGGTTTTCTCACAGTTCCCTTCTGACCTCAAATCATTATTTTTCTTTCCAAGTTTAAGTCTGGGCATTGCCAACTAACAAAAATATAAGCCAGGGTTCATTACTGACTTCACTGCTCCCTTCCTTCTCCCCTTCACCCAAGCATGTCTCTGCAATTCACCCGCTTCTTTCTGTACATCTTATTCTTACTGTCTAAGTTCAAGTGAACAGCATTCTTCTACAGCCTTCCTCTGGAATCTGAACTAGTCTTCCTGCTTCCTATGTGCACTCACCAATGTAGATTATAAGCCTTTCTTCTGAGGTGCCTTTGCATGAATATGAACTTCCAACCTTTGATTAGCAATTGTACCTGTTAACCATTTGTACCACCCAGGGGTGCCTCATCACACCTAAAAGGTTTTCTCTCATTTGTCAGGAGATTGTAACCCTGTTGGTATAGTGGTTAAGTGCTATGTCTGCTAACCACAAAGGCTAGCAGTTCAAGTCCACCAGGCACTCCTTGGAAGCTCTATGGGGCAGGTCTACTCTAACTTATGAGTAGGATAGGTTGCAAAGAATCAGAATCAGCTTGATGGCAATGAGTTTCACTTGGGGTAAGCATGTTAAGGCAAAGGCTCATTTCTAACCCAGTGGGTATTCAACAGCTCTTGGGTGAATAAGTAATATACATTAGCTGTACAAAATCTATCTTGATTTCTAGTACATCACTAAATGGCTATTCAGAAACCTGTTCAGTCCCTTCAGATAGCTATACCAGCAAAAAGCAAATTATTTTCATACGTTTTCCTTTCAGAATGAAAGAAAGAGCAGTAAGCTGAATGTCTTGTTTTTACTCTTGCCCATTTTCCTGGTTGTCTTCTTCCCATAAATATTTACTGAGAACTTTATGTGATTGGCATGGTATTTAAAGCTGAGAACAAAACTGTTATATGATAGTAAAAAAGATAATTTCTGCACCAAAATATAATTTTACAGTCTATAATGTGATCAATACCATAAAAATGTAACAACGCAGGGAGTTCAGGAGTTTAGAGGAAAAGAAGCTTCAGTTCACTTGAAGGAAGTCATAATTTTCATAGGGTTGGTGATATTCAAGTTGGAACTGGATGCCTCAATGAGGCTTCTTCACCTGGCAGGGGTCTGTGAGGGGAGACAACTGCATCCTTCAGTAAAGCGAGAAGAGCTCTGTCGCAGGTAACAGTAAATTAAAGGAATTTATAGATACCCTATATATAAGCTCATCGTGAGTTGGAGCTAATTCAGCGGTGACTTACACCAGTGACATCTAAGTCCAGGAAACATAAGAGGGCGTGGGCTGCAGAGACCTTCAGAGCAGCTTAGACTTATACAGTATTCGAAAGACCTTGAGGTTATAAAGTGCTTTGCTTAGGAAAGTGATACCAAAAATCTATCTTTTAGGGCTTTTAACACACTGGTTGCTAGCAGAGGATGCTAACGTCACTGAAAAACTGTTGCATTAGTCCAGAATATAGTGACGGAAGTACCTGCATTAGGATAGTTTCTTGGCTGTGAAAACTAATGAATTTGAATTTATTCAACTTAACCATAAAAAAAATACTTTTAAGAAAAGAATTTTCTTGGGTAAGACTTAAGAAATGAGAGTAAGTACATGTTTAATATCCTACCTCTCACATAGTAACAAGTCAATATATGGTACCTCTCCAGTGTTTACTTAAACTGTAAATACAGCGATTTCTGTTGCCAAGTTGTATTTGCTTCTCAATAAGCAATTACCAAAGAACAACATGCCTACAGTGAGTATATCCTTATCACAGCATACTGGTTAACACAAAGTTTTCTACAAATTAACCAATTTGGAGGGGAAGAGTCACTAACTTTAAATAGTACCATTGGACATATTTCAGCTTTTTTTCCTCTTAAATAATTTGCCTCATTGATGAAATACTTTTCTCTTTGTGTTGACAGATAATAATATTAATAAGTCAAAACTGATACGCCATGTATCAGTAGTTTAGAATTAAAGTTTAATATGAAAAAACAATAAAACAAACCCATTGCAGTCAAGTTGATCCTGATCCTCGTAAGTACACAACAGGACAGAACAGAGCTGTGCTGTAGGGTTTCAGGGAGATGCTGGTGGTTTTGGATTGCTGAGCTTATGTTTAGCAGCCATATCATTTAACTACCACATTGTTTAGTACAAGTCAAAACCAAACTAAACCCACTGCCATCAAGGTGATTCCAAATCTTAGAGACTGTACTGGACAGAATCGAATTGCACCATAGAGTTTCCATGAACACCTGGTGAATCTGAACTGCTGATCTTTTGGTTAGCAGCCATAACTCTTATCCACCACACCACCGAGCTTTCCAGGCTAGACACCGATCCTATAAATTCCCATTCATTGCCTTATAAATGACGTAGCTGAACTGGTTGTCATCATTAATCAATTGTAATAATATCCTTGTTAATTAAACTTTGGTTAAGTTTCTCTCCTTCCCCAAGTCCTCAAACTTTGGTTCACTCTCACCCTGAGCTAACCCACAATCCCTTCCTTAAGGGCCTCTGTTCTAGAAAAAACTTGTCTCAGTGTCAAACATTCTCTGATACCCTATCTCATTGTGTTATCTCTTCACCCCACTTTCCTGGCTTTGTTTACATTTATATCTGTAAAAGAAAAGTACTTGCTCCCTAACACTTGAGATGCTTGCTGGTCTTCTGTTATGGTCAGAAATTTCTCTCCCTATTGCAGTAACATCCCCTCCTTATTGCAATAGTTCCTTTCTTTCCTTGTGACAGTCCTTCTGATTAGTCTTTTCTTACTAAATCCAGATTTATTTTTTTTTATTCAACACTAGCAAGTTTAGCACCACCATCCTTCTTCTGTCTAAGTGTTTTACCATTTTCTAATAGACTACATAAAAAAAAAATTAACAACATTTGATAAGCATGTATAATGTCTAGAAAAACATAAATTAATTTTTAAGCCTTTCATTGGTGTAACCAATGCATTATTCCCTACTGAAAAATAACTAAAAACTCATGAATAAATTATAAAACCTCATCATTTTCCCTAGAACGTTTTTAAATTGAGAGAAAGTTGGTCGTAAATTTAACATGGCAAGCACAGCATATTTAAATGTCTCTTCCAATCTCTTAACAATACAAAGATTAATGCTGCATTTCTCAAGAACAGATGATTTAAATTTCGCATGAGAATTAAAAGAGTGAGTACCTGTAAAACACTTAGAATAGTGACGAAAATAAACCAAACCAAATCTACTGTCGTCTAGTTGACTCCAACTCATAGCAACCCTATGGGTCAACGTAGAATTCCCCATAGGGTTTCCAAGGAGTGTCTGGCAGATTAGAACTGCTGAGTTTTTTGTTAGCAGGTGTAGCACTTAACTACTATGCCACCAGGGTTTACAGGATAACCATTAGCACACAGGAAAGACTGTAGAAGGATGTGTTGTTATTATCATCAGTAGTGTTGTGGGTTATTACCATCACTACTTATATTGCTTCACATCCCTTAGAGAAATCAGTCTGTTATGTTCTGTTTACATAAAGGTCAGAATGTTCTAGAAATAAAGTTCTGAGTCAGATGCCAGATTGTTAAAGCTATTGTTAGAACACATGGTAAATTAGTCATATTCATGTTAAACTAACCTTGATAAAAAGCTCTGGACATCAAAGGCAAGGCTTTCTGAGGGGACACAAAAGTAAATGTAGGGCAATTATCTCAGTTACTTCATTGAAAAGACAAGGAAAACAATTTAGAAAAAAGAAATTCACCATCTACACTAACGATAATTTCTCTTTCTTGTTCTTTTGTTGCTGATGTTTTGTTTCATTTTCTTCCTATTCAAGGAATTTTTTTTTAATTTTGAATTCATAGTTTTCCAAAATGTTGATCTAACAATATTTTAAAATATAAATTATTCTTTTTTCATGCAGCTGACAGAAACAAAAGGAAATATTTGGGATCACTAGCCATTAAAACCCATCATGGTACCTGTTCTAACAGGTACCACAATAAAAGACACCACATAGAACTGGTGAAAGTGTAGAAAAAAAAAATTCTAACTCACAAAAAAATTCATTGCTGTAATGGAGACTGGAGAAATTCAAAGAATATGGCCCTGGACACTCTTTTAACTCAATAATGAAGTTGCTTCTGAAGTTCACTCTTCAGTCAAAGATTGGACCGAGCCATAACAATCCTGTAGCACAAACAATTGTCCCATAGTAATTCCAAGGAACACCTCATCGGTTTGAACTCCCATTAGAAAAACGCATATCAAAACTATGATGAGAAATCATCTCACTCCAACTTTACTTGCATGAATCAAAAGAACAGAAAGCAACAAATATCAGAGAGGCTTTGAAAAGATTGAAGCTATTAAAGCACTGCTCATGGGCGCAAAACGGTACAATCATTTTGGAAAACAGAATGTTGCTTCCTTAAACAAACTAGAAATATATGATCCAGCAATCTCATTACTAAGAATATATCCCAGAGAAGTAAGAGCCATTACACACATAGACATCTATACATCCATGTTCATTGCAACATTATTCACAATAACAAAATTCGGAAATGACTGAAGAGTCTATCAATAAATGAATTGAACAACAAATTATGGTATATATACACACAATGGAGTACTATGCAACAACGTGGACAAATCTGGAGGACATTATGTTGAGTAAAATAAGTCAATGACAAAAGGATGAATACTGTGTGAAACCACTATTGTAAAAACTCATGGAAAGATTTACACATAGAAACAATCTGATGGTTGCAAGGAAGGCAAGGGGTAGGGAGAGAGAAACATTAAGACAACAGAGAAGTGGTAATATTAATGACAGGTAAGACAGTATACAACACTGAGAGGGTCAACACAACTCGACCAAGCCAAAGTTACAGAAGCTGCAGACCCAAAGAGCCAAACCCACTGCCAGAGTCGATTCTGGCTCATAAAGACCCTTATTGGAGAGAGTAGAACTGCGTCATAGAGTTTCCGAGGCTTGTCTAGTGGATTCTAACTGTGGCCTTTTGATTAGCAGTCATATCCCTTACCACGCTGACATCAAGGTTTCCAGCAGCTGTACTGACACCTCCAAAGTCCCTGAGGGACTGAATTGCTGGGCTGAGAGCTGTGAATACTATGGTCTTGGGAACACCTAGCTCAACTGGCATACCTTGGTCCATAATGCCTGGGGTCTTAAATGCTTCTGAAGAGCAGTTTAAGACACACCACTGGTCTCACCCCATCTATAACAAGGGAGAACAAAGAAAACCAAAGACACAAGGGAAAGATTAGTGTAAAAGGACTGATGGACCACATCTGCCACTCTGCTCACCAGACCTGATCCAGTAGGGCTAGACGGTGCCTAACCACCACCTAACTACTCTAACGGGTACCACAATAGAGGACCCTACACAGAGCTGGTGAAAGTGTAGAAGAAAATTCTAACTCACCAAAAAAAAAAAAAAAAAAAAAACCCAAAAAACACCTTCCCCGTCTAATAGAGACTGGAGAAATTCAAAGAGTATGGCCCCGGACACTCTTTTAACTCCATACTAAAGTCACTTCTGAGGTTTACCCTTGAGCCAAAGGCTAGAAAGAGCATAAAAAGAAACATTAGTACTTGTAACTCACCCATGTGTACCAGCCCAGGGATAAGGAAGGAAAGGCAGAGGGGGCAACAAAGCTTTATGAATGAAAATGGGGAACAAAGACTAAGAAGGGGAAAGTGTTGATGTGTGATGGAGTTGGAAGTGATTATCACAAAGCACTACGTGTAGTAATTACTCAGTGGAAAACTACTTTGCTCTGTAAATCTTCATCTAAAGCACAGCAAAAAAAAAAAATGATATAAATGGGTTTTCTTCAAAAATGTTAATGCCCCAGTATAAATTAAATAAATGAGTAAAATGCAGTGTGTTTACGGGTCTCATAATTATGTTAAGTCATAGTCGAAACAGTAGTAACAGCTTTATGGTGCTTACCAAGCCAGCTGCCGAAGAGTCAACTCCGACTCACGGTGACCTGATAGAACAGAGTAGAACTGCCCTATAGTGTTTCCAAGGAGTGCCTGGTGGATTCAGACTGCCAACATTTTGGTTAGCAGATGTGACAATTAACTACTATGCCACTAGGGTTTCATTATGGTACTTAAAAACCTGCTGCTACTGAGTCAATTCCAACTCAGCATGATATAAATTCAGAGAGGTTAAGGAACTTTCTCAAGATCATACAGATAGGAGTGGGGAAACCACTGTCCAACTGAAGTAGCCTAATTTCAGAGTCCCTGATTTTAACCAAAACACATATATTCTAACCAAATTCAGGTTACAAATGGATTCAGAGAGAGGCATGAACACTTGAAAGGAATATTCCAAAGAAAGAATAAAATCCCTCAAAAGTATAAGAATTTAGAACAATGCAAGTAGATCAGTTTTAAACCATGTTGTGACTATAAGATACAAAGAAGACTAAACATATTTGCCTCATTTGGATTAGTGAAACATTACACATTTTACACACACTTTGAAGCAAACCAGTTGACATAAAAAGGCTGCGTGGGCACCAAACACCACCACACCCAAAATCCCAGAGCTGTCAAGTCATTTCTGACACATAGCGACCCAATAGACAGGGTAAAACTGCCTCATAGAGTTTCCAAGAAGCACCTGGCAGATCTCAACTGCCAACATTTTGGTCAGCAGATTTAGCACTTAACGACTATACCACCGGGATTTCCAAACACAGGACTCAGACAAACCAAACCATACTCCGTAGTTGCAAAGACATGAATACAAAGAGGTAATGAAACAATGGGAAGATTCTGTGCTTGACCCTAAGCACTTAGGGGAAATACTGGGTGGGAACCTGGGTAGACTCAAAAAGATAAATAACTAAAATGATGTTTCAAGGTTGTATACAGAAATGTAGACTAAACAATGCGTATTTGAGAATGTCCGAACAATTTAGGTCTTTTGCTTCTCCCATTGATTGTGTGATCAAGTCTGTGCCATTGTATAGCACACAAGGAAAAGGGCAGGCCTTCAAGGTCACAACAAGTACAAAATGAACAACTTAAACAGCAGCACTCCAGTCTGTTTAATAATATTTCTACTCCCACGCACTGTTAAACAGGGACTTACGGGAACAAACCCGGATTTCCCATGCACAATTCTTACTATGATTCGAGTGATGTACCACTCTCTAAACAAATGTGAAAAGCCTAACCCCTGTACTTATAAGTATGATCTGTTTGAAAATAGGAATTTTCTTTTTTTACATAATGGAAACACGCAGACTAGAGCAGGTCCTAAACTTGATCATTTCTGAATGGGTTCTTACAAAAAGAGCAAACTAGACACAGAGACACACGTGCAGAGGTCAAAGACATACATGGTAGATGCAACTACAACTCAGAAATGTCAAGACTGCTGGCATGTACTACAAACAGAAAGAGATAGAGTGCCTTCCTCTGGAACCAGCACCCTAAATTCAGACTTACAGCCTTCTAAACTATGAGAAAAATATCTGTTCCTAATATCACCGATTTATGTTTATTTCTGTTTCCTGGGTGTTTCTTGGGTGTGTGTGTGTGTGTGTCTGTGTGTTGGCTATCACATCACTAGCAAAATAAGATAATTCTATTTATGCAAGAAGAATTAAAATTAGAACAAGTTTTTTTCATTTGCACTATATAAGAATGTTTATGATGCTGAATAGCCGAGATACGTAAAACATGATTTGGAAAAAAATGGAGAAGAGAAAAAAAATAAAGTTACTTCACTGACATTTTTGCTATGGACAAAACAATCTATTTGTGTGTTTTTCTATGAGTGTAGCATGTACATAATTCCTTTATAGTCCAGAAGCACGTGTTATACTTTTTTGGGTAATTCAAAAATATTTTAAATGATCACACAGGTTTTACTATTATCAGTCAATGAATGCATTCATTTCAGTTGTTTTCTCCTGAAAATTTTACCCTAAAATTTTGTTTTCCTAATCCTAAACTAGGAAACCCTGGTGGCATAGTGGTTAAGTACTATAGCTGCTAATTGAAAGATCAACAGCTTGAATCCACCAAGCGCTCCTTGGAAAGGCTACAGGACAGTTCTTTTCTGTCCTGTAAGTTTGCTATGAGTAGGAGTCAACTCAGCAGCAGTGGGTTTTAATCTTAAATTAACTATACCCTGAAATATTGTTTTCTTTTGGAAACCTATCTATGATTAGCTTGGAAATGCTTACCTGAAAATTAAGTTTGTTGCTTCTCCATGGTACTGAAAATTATTGAGGTCTGAAAAGATTCTACCTGTCACTCTTCTTTTAGCCTTGAGCATTGTTGGTAACCTTTAGTGCTCCATTTCTGACAGAAACATGTCTTGTGTCTGTTAAGGTCAAATGCAACAAACATTCGTTCTCCACAATGACTCGGTGAAAGTAAGTAGCATTTTCCACTGTATTATACATAAGCAAGGTGGCTGCAGTGCTACACAAGAGAGCTCAGAGAGGGACAGAGCACAGAGAAAAAATATGAATCGGCAGAAGTTAGGCTGGCTTAGAACTACCATCTCTGCCGCAGTCAGTCGTGCTTCATTTCCGTTTGTTAACTGGGGAGGTATCTTCACTTTTTCTGCAAGAGGTTTTGTTTCTTCAGTTCACTTTCAGTTTTAGGAGCTGTGCATATTGTGGTGAAGAAAGCATGCTAAATCTATGTGATCTACAACTACTGCCCAGGCTTCTTACCCATTCTTTCTACATGATATATTTTTCTGAGAATATTTTCACCATCCAATCATCAATATGATGGTTTTCTCCATTATCACCATCAGCAGGATGAAAGTGTCTGAAGTAGGAACTTGGGACCACATCCTTTAAAAAAAAAAAATTGTGATTGAGTGGAGGTGTACAATCCATTTTAAATTTGTTTGCCTGTCTATCTGCAGCTTCTTCTGCTCCCCTTGCCCGGTGACAGCACTCTCCTCCTTTCCATTCTATACATGTTATATCCTCTTAGCAATCTTCTGTCCCCTCCTCTCCACTCTCTCCACTACCCTCCAGTAGGAGGCCAGTAGGATGATATCCTATAGGTAGATATCCTATAGATGCGTATAGCACACATGATACAATCACTCTGTGGGACCACATCATTTTGACTAATAAGCTGTGTAAGGAATTTAGGACCTGACCAAAAGCAGAGGAGATATATTAGAGAATTAGTAGAAGATATATTAGAGAATAAGTAGGAGATCTGGGACATGAAATTTAACTTCTAAAAAGATCATTCAAGCTGTGCAAAGAGATGGCTGAATTGGGTATGGAGCAACTAATTCAGAAACAGTTACAGACTATTCAGTAGAGATGATATTGAAGACTACGTTGCTACACAATTCCTCCAAACGTACTATAAAACTGTATCAGGTGATATCCCATTGATGGCTCATATTACAGACTTATAGATTCACGCTGACTCCCTCAGTCAAAACTAGTCTTCTCTTCATCTGATTTACTCTAGTTCTCTCTCTTTTCACTATTATCCAATAGGTAAGGTACGCAGAGTGTTTACCAGATCACATTTAATGAACAATTACACTTTTTTTTTTTTTAGTGCATTTAACATTCTGCTTCTATGTGTGGCTAGTATCTGTCTCTCTCCTAATCCCACAGCTCTTTCCTACAGAATCAAAGCCTCTTTCCAAAATGTACAATTCCTGCCAGAGGCAGATGATCTAATAAGTAAACACAGACGTACTCGTGCTTACTTACTTATCTGCTGTGACTTGTGTTTACTCATTAAGCTGCAGTCACTAATCTGTAGTGGACAATTTTACATGAGTTTCATCAAATGACTCTGTGCTTACCTTGATTATTAAGTTATTTGTCCCTGTGTGGCAATTAAGAAAATCTCAAAAATAGAAAAAAGCATTGTAATGCAATCAAGAACTATACACTTCAATGATTCTCTTATGTGTGCGTGTGTTACTAAAAACTGAGACCATCAGAGCAACGAGACAGTGAAGATACTACAATGACAGGATTTTGATTTAAAATGGATAGTCAGATATATTGTATATTACTTAGCTTTGCTTCTGTTTTGCAAGTGTGATAAAAATTGACACAGTTCAGCTGTTTTCCTATATAAAAATCCATTGTTTATGAGTCAATTCCAACTCACAGCAATCCTATAGAACAGAGTAAAACTACACCATAGGGTTCCCAAGGAGCAGCTGGTTAATATCTTTATGGTTAATATCGGAGCTCTTAACCGCTGCACCATTGCTAGGAATTTAAAGAATCAAGTCACACCCTGGAAAGAGAGAGTGGGTAGAATAAGTACTGGTAAGGACTAGCTAACATAATTCTATCAATTAACTGGATATTAGGTATCTCCCACAAAGATAAATCGTCCTTGTTATTGATCAAGAAATGAATCATGTGCACTGGGTGTGTTTGCAATCCAAACACGATAAAAGAAGGAATTTCTATGAGATGCCCACATGATTAACCAGCCTATTGCTGTCAGAGAAACTACTTCCCTTCCCTGAGGACCAGACAGGAGAATACTAAGAGGCTTACAAACCCAAGTATAACCCTCCTGTGGTGTTTTATCAGTGAGTTTGCTACTAAACTTCTTATCGATTTATACGTATTCCTTATATTTCTTTATTAGTGTTTAGTGATGTGCTTATTTTTGATGTCCATCTTCTCTTAGATGGTAAACCCTAGTTGTGCAGTGGTTAAGAGCTATGGCTGCTAACTAAAAGACCAGCAGTTTGAATCCATCAAGAGTCGCTTGAAAATTCTATGAAATAGTTCTACTCTGTCATATAGGCTCACTGTAAGTCAGAATTGACTCAGTGGCAAAGGGTTAAGCATTGTTTTTTACCTTAGATGTGTTAAAATAAAGTACTTCTGTTCGTTGTTAGACAACGTTGTAAGCAAAATGGTACCCCTAGGAAGTAAACAATTGTCACGATAGCATTTCAAGTATGAAAACATTCAAGTGAAGATAATATATACAGAGATTCATATGCAAGTGTTGTTGGTGCACCTCTCTGCTTATGCAGATGTTCTGTTGCCAGAGCAAAGCTCGGAGTCTCTGGGGTTTATGTGGGTGGATAACAGGAATTTCTGTGAAACTCTACCTGGAATTGGCACCTGCTGTAAGTGGTAGGGTTGATAGGCATACAAAAATTCTTAGCTAGCTTCTTTCACAATGCTAAAACCCCTTTCTCCCTTAGGAATGCTGACACATAAAAATGCAATGTTCTCTTCTGAATGATACTCACAAAGTTTTTTTGAGTTTGTTTTTCCAAGCCATTCTTGACCAATAACCAGAGTAAGCCAATTTGCTCTCACTATCTCTGAGAAAAGTTCAACAGCCTGTAGAGGTCAAAGACAACTCACTTCAAGACAAAGAAGTTGTGTCTTCTTCAACCTCGCCACCTCTGAACACTAGCATGCCTCAACCCCTTGTCTACCTCCCTTTCCTCACCTAAATCCTTCTCTAAAACTTACCAGCCTGGATTGAGTGTAAAGTGATCTTCAAGATACTAACCCATCACTTTCTCAGATTGCTGGCATTCTGAATAAATAATCTAGTGCCTGCGTCTGCATTATTGTCTTACTAATGACAGGCAGTGTGAGTTTGCAACTGGATTTTTCTAGTAACATAAGTCCCCGGGGAAACCTGGGGGCTACATGGTTGAGAGTTATGGCTGCTAACCAAAAGGTCAGCAGTTTAAGTCTGCTGAGTACTCCTTGGAGACTGTATGGAGTGGTCCTACTCTGTCCTGTAGGGTCACTATGAGTCAAAGTTGACTTGACCGACAGTGGATTTTATTTTATTTTATTCTTACTAAATACTGGTAATGCTCTTCTCTTTCACTGGCAAAGAACGGCCCTTTGGTTGAGCTATAGTCACCCGAATAATAGCTTTTCTGGGAGTTGTGATCTAGGAACTCATTTGGGTTTACTTTCAATATGCTCGATTTAATATGCTCAGTAACTACTGATTTCATTGTCATTTCTGACATTGTTCTTTTCTGAAAGAGCTGGAGCCTGAGCACTAACACAAATGATGAGCAAGGAATGTTTATATTTATGGTTAATGTGAGAAACTGCTAGAAATTGTTTTTTTCTTGTATAATTTGTTGATAGTTTATTTTGTAAAGAATGAAGTGTAATTACTGGACTGTTGGCCAGGAAGAAAAAACAAACTCATTCCAGAAAGAACTTGTAGCATGAAGTCTACTGAACTTCACTCACTTCTTTAAAAGTGCCATGATCCCTTTCCAGTGCTTGGTAAATGCTGTTAAATGCTGTTCTACTCTCTCTCTGCTTTATTTTCCTATGTGAATTCTGCTCATTCTTCAGGCTTAGTCTGTCACAGAATAGATATTCCACAGTCATTGTATATACATTCTTGACTGTGACAAAGAAACCTCTTGAAGAAAGTTTTGTTTTAATAGTCATTATCTTCCTCAATAGTTTTCAATTAGTATCTTAAGTTGCCTCCTTTCTGCTACTGATTGTCTTATTTCATTGCTTCTTCCTTATAAAGAATTTTTAGATATATATTGTTGCTCTGTTCTAATATAATGCTTTAAAGAAAAGCTAATCTGGAAAATAAACTAATCTCTTTGGTCATCTGTACGGTTTTCAGAAAACAATGTTTATTAGTCAGCATGTAAGTGTTTGATATTCTTTTAAATTCAATTTCCATTGACTGTACAACTGTCAGACTAATAGCTTCAGTATAGCAGAGTAAGCTTAGTGCTTTTATGTAGAAAGGTAATACACATTAAAAATGATAGTTTTTAAAGTCTTTATTTTTTGTCATTAAAAATCTTTTCACCAAATTTTATTATTCATTTCGGATCCGACTCGAAGGCACTTGGCTTGGCTTATATTTAAAATACAAGATAAAAAAATAAAGAAAAAATAATGTTTAAATTGAGCCCCCGGGGGCATAAACACTTTAGCATTTGGCTACCAGCTGAAAGGCTGGTGCTTCTTGGCAAATTAACGCAACAAAAATACACATGAGTTTTGGCATTGACCTGTGCTTGAAAAGACTGGTCATTTTGATGTAAATCATTTTTGTTCCATGAACCTGTCATTCCAAAAAACCCCAAACCAAATCCACTGCCATCAAATTGCTTCCAACTCATAATGACCCTATAGACTGAGCAGAACTGCCCCACAGAGTTTCCAAGGAGTGCCTGGCAAATTCAAACTGCCAACCTTTTGGTTAGTAGCCATAACACTTAATGGCTGAGTCACCAGGGTTTCTATATTTCCCAAACATACCAACACGTGAGATGAATGAAAGAATTGGATTGCAGCAGTCTTGAAACATCCACCCTCCATGCCCCAAATCTGGAATACATATTCAAGTAAATGAGGTAACTCAGTCAGGGAAAAAAAAAATCCAATTTTCTTAATATAAACAGTAATTATTTAATGAGGGAGTGGGCTATAAAGCATGCATGCATACAATGATTTGTAATTAGTCTTAGACTACCCAGAACATGATCTTTAAGGAACAGTCCAGACAGCAAAGAAAGAAGATGCTACTAGATACAGAATTTATCTAAACAAAGTAGACATTCTTTAAGAATTCTTATTCTACTAGGAGACATTTTCAACACACGATCATTCAAAATCCACATGGATAACACACATATTTTAATAGATACTAACACATTCAGGAAGTAAAACTATTAAAATGTTTTATTTGCTTGTTTCAAAACAAACAGATGTTTGAAAATTCTTCCAATCATTTCTAGAACCAGATGTAAGATCTCTCATTCAGAAATATATGTTTACAGTCATGTGGTAAGTAAAGAATCATGTCAGTGAAGAGTCCGATTGAAAATATCACCTACTCTGGAATCAAAAGCCCTGGTGTCTCAGCTCTGAATAAAGACAGTTATGTGAATTTGAGCAAGTTTCTTAGCCCCTTCACGCCTCTTTATGCCATGATCTTAAAGGCGAAAAAGACCTCCAAGTTTATCTTGTCAACTGTCAAGCTAATGTCTGACATTAGCAGGGTAACAGGAATTTGAAACTTCCTTGTCTTCAATGGCAAAGCAAGTAACGTAAATGTGTAAATTTAGGTAATGGCTTTGTGTAATTAAATAATCAGAAACAAGTGATGGAAGATGTAGCTCATAAAATTTACATTTTTGTGTGTAGTGTCCTTCAATATTTAATTATAAAATACATTGATAGACCAATCCCACTGCTGCTCTGTAGCACTGTGATCATGATTGATGGATAGTTTCCCAGCCTCTGTTCTACATACAAAGAAATAAAATACTTCACTCCTGATTTGCCGTTTAATAGTTAAAGGGGGGGGGGAGGGAATTTCAATGAATAAATGGCACAGAGAGAGCTGCCTACCATTAAGAATGTCCTTAAATTTTGAATAAAACTAAAGTGCCACAGTAAGTGAGTTCTTAAATACTTTCGTATCTAAATTTCTTTGTTTTCTGGAGCACAGCTACTCCAGGTGTGTTCCCTGGTATCTGTGTCATCCAGTGCTGCTATAAAAGAAATATCACAAGCAGTTGGCTTTAAAAAGAGACATTTTATTCTGTCACAGTCCAGCAAGCTACTAGTCTAAATTCAGGGCATGAGCTCCAGCCGGAGGCTCTGTATGTTGACTCTGGAGGAAGGCCTTTGTAGTCCATCTTCCTCTGGACAGAGAGTCCCTGAGGCACAGGGTCCCTTTTTTTTTCCAGAAGGACCCGTTATGCTCCTGGCACTGCTTGTTGTAGCGTGAGGTCCCCAAGTCTCTGCTTGCTTCCCTTTCCTTTGTATCTCAGGAGACTGCCTCAAGCCACAGCATGGTCTTACAGACTGAGTCCTTCCCCACCAATGGAACTGCAGCCCATCCTCCCTCATTAGTACCAAAAAGGCAGGATTTACAGCATATGGGAACATCACATAAGACCAGGAATCATGGCCCAACCAAATTGCCACACTCATTTCTAAGGGCACACAGTTTAATCCATGACACCTGGACCAGCAGCATTGGTATAACTCTTGTAACGTAAGAAAAGAAAAACTGAGCCCTTACCCAGACTGCTAGAATCAGAACCTACATTTTAACAAGATTCCTAGGTGATTTGCAGAGACTTTAATTAGGAAATTTTGCCTGCAATGTAAGTTATAACAGGAAAAAAAAAAAAAAAAAGACAACTTGCAGAGAAATAAGTCATCCATTAGAATTTACATAGAAAATTGAGAAACAAAGTACTGTAGAATTTATGGAATCTTTAGGAGTTTGGAATTGTTTCCCAGAGTCCTGCATTTCTAGTGTAGATTGAGTATGTAGTTTCCAAAAATAAGAGGAAGGGTCTACCTGCCCTCTTAGCTTTGGTCCAGCCCTGCCTTCTCAGCATCATCTGTGTTAGCTTGAAATTCAGTGTTTTAAATGGCTGCATTCACATAATGAGTTTCAATTTTTTCCTTTCTTTCAGGGAGTGAGAAAGGTTGAAAGTTCCGCTTTCATTTACACACAAAATTTAGGCTGAACACTGCACAAGACTATTGGTTTTAAAAGAGAAATATTCCCCAAGCATTGTAGATAAAGTTGAATATTCTCAGTAAATATGAATTCAGACCATTGATGAAATGAGTGTTGTTTTATCTATTAGTCAGTTATAAGCTTAAAATCACGCTTTTAGCATACTTTCTCAGTGCTGTATCTTTCAGAGTAATTTGATGCATATAATTTCCAAATCCTCTGCAGAGAAATATTTTCAGATATTCCTTGTATTCATACCTTCAATATAAAGTATAAGTCAAATTTTGAATATCTATCAAGACCCCTTTAAAAACTGCACACATCTTATTTTAAACATTCACTGAGGAAGCACTTGGTTCAAATAATCACTTCAGTTAATTTAATATATGCATCATGTATATGTATATGTATATAAAGGGTTCCTTTACATTCTTTTGAATCTTGCTTATATATACATATATATTAGTATTTATCAGTTTAATATTTTTTCTTGTTTATGTATATATACTTACATATATGTATTACCATTTATCAGTTCTACATTTTATTCTTGCTAATATATGTATATATATTAGCATTTATCAGTTCAACATTTTTGATGTGTACAATGCAGTGGCACTAATTGCATCAATGTTTTAGGAGTAAATTTGCAAAGGGAGCATTATATGTCATTAAACATAATAACTGTGTGATTTTTCAACCATGAAAACCTATTTCTTAGCACAGCACTTGAGGTTATAAAATGCCTGTAAGCACATAAAGATGCCCATAGCCTACTGGTTTCCTTGTACATGAACACATGTTATCGATGTCCTGTATGTATTGCAGTAGGAGATTCAGTGTTTTAGTTAAAACGAGCAGTGGCTAATAACATAATGAAAACTAAATACAATCAGTATGCTCAATCAATGTTTACGTAATTGTAACGTTTACAGAACTCTTTTAAGTTGCCAAATGGGCTGGTTAGACAAGGATGTTGTGCTCATTAGGAGTTGCCTAGGAACCAAATGGAAAAAGGACAGTTCAGTCTTGCAGCCATACTAACTCTTATTTTTTTCTTCTGTATCACCATTTAAGCTATACTAGCAGCCATAACTTCACTTACCCCTCCCCTAGTTTCCCTTCTTTAAGCTACCCTAATCGACAGCGTTATCAAACAGGAGATATGAAGAAAATTATTGCTTTTTATAGAATGATAGTGATGTTGTAGGTCAACATTATCTCTTTCGGAAAGATTGTTGTTGCTCAGCAAACAGGATTTGGAACTAGACTAACTTTGGCTGTTCTGGAAGAAAGTATTTTTTGTTAAGAAAAAGGGAAGTAACTTGAACCATGAGTTTCTCAAAGAAATGCAAATATGCATTTATCCTTATTCAAATAGGAAATAAAACATAGTAAAACAAAGTCACTTGCCCTCATCTAAACATAAAGTGATCAAGAAGTGCAGTAGTACACACAGACACACACAGACACACACACACACGCTTTTTGTATAGAGTTGTGGGAATCCTGGTCATCTACTCAGCTTTCTGTTTGTATCTGTCAGGTGACAAGGTTAAGGAAGTGAGAAAAAGAAGTGGCAGTGCACAAGGTGCATGATTTACACTTCTCTGTAAGAATAATTTAGTTAAAGAATTCACATATCTACCTGTGTGTTGGCGTGCACATAATGGGCTATTTCAGCTAAGACTTCTACCAGTAATGCTAATTAGTGTATATTAACGATGGCTTGTGATTTGTATGACAACTGTTGTATAAGCTAAAAGTCAAAAGAGAGAGAGTGAAATTAGCCACGTAAATGAATTAAGAGGTGTTTTAGTCAGCTAGGCCTGTTCTGCAGGAAATAACACAAGTGACGGCTTTAAAAAAGGAAGATTTATTCTTACACAGTCCGGTAGGCCACAAGTTCAAATTCAGGACGCCCCCTTCAGGGGCACTGGAGGAAGGTCTGGTCTTACAGCAGCCTTTGTCCAAGGAGCATCTTGGCCCAGGAACCGTGGGTCTGAAGGAGGCGCTCTTCTCCCGGTGCTGTTTTCTTGACCGTGTCAAGTTCCCAGTTCTCTGCTTGCTGCTCTTTCCTTTCATCTCTTGTAGGATGAAAGGATTAAGGGTGGGGCAAGCCATACTCCAGGGGAGGCAGTCTCCTGAAGGGATTTACAGTCCCACCCTAATCCTTTAACATGTAGTACAGGTAAATCACAAAATGGAGGACAATGACAAAATATTGGGAATCATGGCACAGCCACATGGCTACACATATTTTGCCGGGCACACAATGCAGTCCACGCCATCTAGTATGTTTAAGAAACCAAAAATAAAGACGAGAATTTAAAACTGGCTAATATCTTTGTTGACTAAGGAGAGTACCTTAATATGACTTAGAAAGTTGGTTGAGGAAGACTGGCTCATAAAATAAACAATACCTCCCTTGAGTACTATGCTTCTTTAAAAAATAATCTATGTGAGGAAATTCCAGCCTCTGCAATCACATGAGCCACTTCCCAGTTATAAATCTCTGTCTCTGTTTGTGTGTCTGTCTGTCTGTCTGTCTGTCTGTGTCTGTGTGTACTGGCTTTACTTCTCCTGAAAACCCAGTCTAAGACAGATTGGAACTTCATTTGCTGTGTGACCATTCACCAAAGACATAACAAAATGATATAAAATTTGTTGGTTTTTTTTTTTTCTCTTTTTTTTTAAAAAAAAGAAAGTAGCTGTGATGGGGCCCACAATGTTGCATCTCAGTGGCAACATGAGAAAAAAAGGGGTGCGTCCTAAGGACTTCACTCTAAGACTGCAGTTGGTAGTTGAATGTCTAGAAGCTCCCCTAGGAGCGTGGTTCCTAGACTTAATGCTGCCCTGAGCATAGATTATCACTAAGTTTAATTCTTCAGAAAGGAGTGGAATGGACTTGGGGACATACAGTGACTTATTGTGTGTGCACTTCATGGTTCTATGCATCTACGGGATGTCGTCCTACTGGCTTCCTACTAGACGGTGTGGAGAAGGTGGAGAGGAGGGGACAGGAGATTGTTAAGAGGATATGACTTGTACGGAACAGAAAGGGAGAGTATGCTGTCATCAGGCAAGGAGAGCAGTAGGAGCGGCCCATAGGTGGGCGTGCAAATTTAAACTGGATTGTATGCTTTCACTCAATCACAATAAATAAATAAAAAAGGAAGAAAGAAAGCCCATTTTGTTGTGGAACTCCTTAAAGCCTTCTAAGGCTTGTAAGAAAATGTACTATCTACTCTATATGACCTACTGGAATCTATTTATACCTTCTTTTAGTACTGTAAGGAAACTCTAGCAGTGTAGTAGGGAAGTGTCATGGCTGCTAACAGAAAGGTTGGTGGTTCAAATCCATGAGGAGCTCCTTGGAAACTCTATGGGGCAGTTCTACTCTGTCCTGTAGTGTTGCTATGATTTGGAATCGACTTGACAGCAGACAGTTTGCTTTTTTTGTTTTGTTTTTAGTATTGTATGGTGTTAATTATGTTAAAGATACAATACGTCTAATCATAGCCAAGGAAATGATGTTCCTGAGAATCTTCCCAGCTGCTGTAGTTTTTTTTTTTTTAAGACAAGAAGATAATATTTGTTAGAGACATCCTATCAATATTTATTTAAAAGGCCTTTGTTGTGGCTTACCTACAATATTAATAGTTTTATTTCATAACTGATAGGGTAGATTATGCTTCAGCAAGAAACAGACTCAAATATAATTTTCATGTCACACTAAGTGGTTATTACGTCTCATGTAACATGTTCATAATAGTTCAAGTGCAAGCTCTACTCCAGTTCTCTTCATTTATGGACCCAGGTCAACAGTGAAGCTAAGGTTTGATTTTACCTAGAGAGAAGGAAAGAGTGCTCTTCTGATGATTGACTTCTCTGGCCTAAGGTTGGCACATGTGACATCTGTCCATACTAGTCTCTGTGCCTTGTAAACACGAGGGGGCCAGGAAATATAAAACCAGCATACTCTAAGAAAGAAAGCAGAGACTGGGAAATATTTGTAAACAGCAAATAAAAGTGAATTTATCAAAGTATACATTTCTGAGATATATTTATGACACTCAACTAAGGTAACATAGCTGGTAAATTCCAATATTTCCATGGCTCAGGCCCTGCTGTTCTTAACTGAAAAACTTCTGACAATGTAGCTATAATTCATTTTTAACAATTTCTGTTCCAGACCCAGGCTTTTCTAAGAAAGTGGGATTAAATTTGAAATAGAAATGGGAAAAAAAAAAAACAGTGAAAAACACACAGGAGGCAAATAAAGTGAATAAACTTATGAAAGATTGGAATGCAGTATCTGTTGGTGATTGATCCCTTCCTTGACATTTCTTTTGGTTTCATTTTTGCCATGCAAATGTTTATAATGCAGTTATTATTTTATATTTTCAAAAAACTTGCTTTCTCTTCTTCTCAAGAAAAGTACTTCTATTTTTCTAAAATCGCATTCCATGCCCTGCAGTATGCCATGGTGGTAGGTGCTTATTTCTGCAAAACAAACGGCTCCCTGCAGTACGACTATCAGATGAGCCCATATCAGATCTCATAAGCTGAGCTAAGTAACGGCTGTGCACAAATGAGATCTCCAAGGAAAATCTAGATAGTGCAAGAAAACAGTTTCAGGGACCCAGTAAATAACATTAGGAGGTGATCAAATAATAACAAAAATAATACCTTACCTTTAGCACAATGTTAAATTCAACATCATGGTCCTTATTTCAGACAAAATTAAGCCAAAATCTTGTCTGATAAAAATCTTTGTATCCATTTTCATTTGTGTATGTGATGAAAGCCTGGAGAACTAGCCAGATTAAAAAATAGCAGAAGGGTATTATTTTGGTTTGCACTAATTTTCTTAAAGCCACTTTTTCCTGAAATATTTTCTCTCCTTTGTGTTTACTGAAACTCTTTTTCTCTATGTCAGTACCCAAGAGAATGAAAAACTAGAGTGTACTAGGGACACCTAATCTTCACTAAAAATTGTTTATACTTTTAAACTATACAAATACACCAACCAGTGCCACGTGATGACAGTTTTTACATTGTGTGTTACTAAGTCACTTAGATATATGTTTAAATGTCTTGAATATAGGAATAAGAAAGTCTAGTTCATGAAGCTTCTGCTCAGTATGAGAAGCCGTTTATATGATCATGACTGTCCAACAAACTAAAAGGCTTCTATATATCGTTAACTACCATCGACTTGACTCTGACTCCTGACAATCTTATATACAACAGAGTAAAACACTGCTCATTCCTGCATCATCCTTATCATCAGGAGCATATCGAAGTTTGTTGCTGGGGCTGTTAAACAAATCTCTCTGAGGGCCTCCGTCACTGTTTCTGGTCCTCTACTTTAAAAAGCACATCCTCCTCCAACTATTGATCCCGCTTGGTGACATGCTCAAATCGAAGGAACTGTACAATGTTCTGTTGTGTTCCACACAGTTTTCACTGGTTAGCTTTAAGACACTGATTGCTAGGTCCTTCTTTCCAGTCCATCTCGGTCCAGAAGCTCCACTGAAAACTGTCCACCAAGGGTCATCCTGCTGATACTTGAAAGACCAGCGACATAGCTTCCAGGATCACAGCGACAAGAAGGACCTAGCAATCAGTGTCTTAAAGTGATTCTTAGACAGAAGTGAGCTTCAAAATCTTAGAAAGGTTTTAAGCAGACACTAAAGACCCTAGAGAATTACTGGAGAGGGATCATGGCAGGGGACTGATCAAATGACATGTAAGTTTTGCTGCCTTTCTAAGATTCTGTTTCAGCTAATAAATGCAATACAAATACTCAGCAAAACCTAATACATACTTAGTGCTTTGCATAGCCGAGTAGTTTGCCATCCAAAAGATATACCAAATTCTACAAGGCAAATGTACAGTCAAGGCTGTCCACTGACTTTATATCTAAAACTATCTGTAACAACACTAAAGTTAGAAATGGATTTTAAGCCCTTGAAGCCCCACCTCTAGAAGACAAAAAAAAAAAAAAAAAGCCCAAATTATAGTGTGTGGGACTCAGGGAGGAGGAAGCCGTATTAAAAGAGAAGAGGCAGAAGGAGGAGCAAAACCAGATTTCTAAAGTTGGAAAGGAACATCCTACTGTCAGGTTGTACCCTCTTACCAGGCAAGGGCTTTGTGAAGAATAATGAATAAAAGATTAAAAAGCCCCTTTTCAAAGACTGAGTTCATGCTAGCTCCCTAAGGAGTGGAGAAAGAGATTTAGCTGTTACGTGGCAACTTGGAACATCTCAGGCACTTACCTAGCACCCTCCTGGGCTTAAGACAAAGTCAAGCCCATTAAATACTTCAGTTTTAAAAGTTCTGTTAAGTTCTGTTCCCTGAACGTGTGGATTTTAATCGTGGCTTGACAAAGTTCAGCAAGTAGATCCTCGGGTGGGCAGATGAACAAGGGGCTTGAATGTATCTTTGTTATTTCTCACAGTTGAAAGTGCCTAAGTGCCTCTCAGATAAATGCATTTGCACTCTGGCATTTTAAAAACAGCTCGTTTAGAAAAAAAAAAAAAAAATGTGTTTGTAGTATAAGTCAGGAAGCAGCAAATTGATGAGGGCTGTAAATCTAAGGGGAGGGGAACACTCTAGTGAAGGACCAAAGAAAACCTCAGCATGTTATTAAAAAGTTACCTCCTGCCTTTCATTTCAAAGATAAAGACCTCAGCATAAAAGACAAAATAAGTGTAGAAAGAGGTCAATTTACTCATCATTTTAATCAAGCTGCCTTCAAAGTACAAATTTATTAGTGTCAGCCACAGCGTCAGTGGCTAATACAGCAGACAGAACAAGCCTCAGTTGGTAAATCTACTGGACTGTATACGTAGATAAGAGATAATATCACCACTGGTTAATAATTTCTTTTCATCTCTATGTGATTGTTTTTAATGATGGACCTTGGATAACAAGACGCTAGTGGAATTAAGGAAGTAGGTGAGAGCCATTATAAGCACACTGGAAAATGCAGCATTGACGTACATTTCTCTGGGTGTGGATACCAGGGCCTGGGGCCTCAGAGTTGCAGCAGACGGGCTACAGAGTCAACACAGTCCTCAAACTCTCACCACAGCCTGACATGAATCAGGAACTTCTCTAGGTAGTCCGCTGTGGAACTTTCTGAAAGGCTGGCCCTAGAGATGGTCTATCAGTACAGCACAAGTACTGAACCCAAATCAGAAACCCAGACCAAGAAGGTATTATGAGGAAGCTGGTGCTAAATCTGCAGCTTATTATTCATAACATTATCTAGTAGTTTAAGCAAAGTCATAAATGGGTTACGGCAAGCTTCTGTCTCTGCCAAAACCAAACCAAATCCCTTGACGCTGAGTTGATTCTAACTCATAGCAACCCTACAGGGCAGAATAGAACTATACTTTAGGGTTACAAGGAGTGGATGGTGGGTTTGAACTGCTGACCTTTTTGTTAGAAGAGAAGCGCTTAACCACTATACCACCAGGTCTCTCTGTCTCCGCTGGTTATGGCAAGCACCATGTCCAATGAAATTATACTTCTACCTTTTGTTCATCATTCTTCCTTATAGTTGTGATCATTAAACCTATATTACAGTGTTGGGAATCAATAATATGACAAACTGAACATATCTTTAAATTGAATATTCTATGCATTAGCATATGGGCACGAATATTCAGTTTTATTTTTGGTCTCTGTTGTTTCTAGGTGCTGTCCAGTCAGTTCTGACTCACAGCAACCCTCTGCCCGACAGAACAGAACACGGCCCGGCCCTGCACCATGCCCACTATCGATTTTGTGCTTAAGCCCACTGATGCAGTCCCTGTGCCAATCCATTTTGCTGAGGGTCTCCCTCTTTTTCCATGACTGTCTACTTTGCTAAGCATAAAATCCTTCTCCAGGGATTGATCCCTCCAGACAACACATCCAAAATATGTAAGACATATTACCATACTCCCTTCTAAGGAGCACTCTGGTTATGCTTCTTCCAGATCAGATCGGTTCGTTCCTTTGGTAGTGCATGGCATATTCAATATTCTTCTCCAATACCGTGATTCAAAGGTGTCAATTCTTCTTCTAAGATCCTTATTCATTGTCTAACTTGCATATGCATGCGATGCAAGTGAAAATACCATGGCTCGGTTCAGGCACACCTTGGTCTTCAAGGAGACATCTTTACTTTTTAACACCTTAACATGGTCTTATGCAGGAGATTTTCCCAATGCAATTCATCTTTTTGATTTTCCCAATGCAATGCTGCTTCCATGTGCATTGATTGTTGAAATGAAATCCTTGAAAACCTCAATCCTTTCTCCATTTAACATGATGTTGCTTACTGGTCCAGCAGTGAAGAGTTTTGCTTTCTCGATGTTGAGGTACAATCCATACTAGTGTTGCAAATCCTCCTCACTTTCAGCAAGCAGGGTTGTGTCATCTGCATAATTCAGGTTGCTAACAAGCCTTTCTCCATTACTGATGTATAGTTCTTCTTCATACATTCCAGCTTCTCAGATTATTTGTTCAGTGTACAGATTGAAAAGATATGGTCTAAAGATGCAGCACTGAAGCAGGGATGGAGATTATGCATTGGCTTACTGACATGGTCTTCTAGTCACCAACCCTGACTTGACTACAACTACTCCTGAATGTGCACTTTGCCAGCAGCAGAAACCAACACTGATCCCCTGATATGGCATCATTTCTGGAGGTGATCAGCCAGCAGTCTGCTGGTGGATTGATTACTTTAGGCTACTTGCATCATGGAAAGGAGAGCTTTTTTTTTTTCTTATAGGAATAAGCCTTTACTCTAGATATGAATTTGCCTTCCTTACATGTGATACTTCTGCCACAGCTAACATCTGTGGACTTCAAAAATACTGTATCCACCCCTATGGTATCCCACATAGCATTGCACCGAACAAGGGACTCACTTCACAGAAAATGAGGTGCAGAAACGGGTCCACGCTCGCAGGATTCACTGGGCTTACCACTTTTCCTATCATTCTGAAGCAGCTTCTTGATAGAATGGTGAAATGCTCTTCTAAAGACATAATTATAGTGTCAACTAGCTGGGAATATCCTGTAGAGTTAGGACAGTTGTCCAGAAGGCTGTAAATGCTCTAAACTGGTGTCCAATATATGGTACTGCTTCTCCCATAGCCAGCATTCCTGAGTCCGGAAATCAAAGAGTGGAGATGAGAGAACCATCACTCATCACCTGTACTGATCCAGTCATAAAATTTTTTGTTTCCTTTCCCCATGAACTTATGCTCTGTGGTACTAGGAGTCTTAGTTGCAAAGGGAGAAATGTTCCCACCAAGAGACACAACAAGGATTCCTTTGAACTAAGAATGCCACCCGATCACTTTCAGCTTCTCACGTACCCAGATCAACAGGCAAGGAAGGGTGTGATTGGTTCCGATAATCACTAAAGGAGTTAAAGAAGAGTACGTCTGAAATGCAGGGGCTACGTCGAGGCATCTCTCAGCGCTGTCATGTCCTGTGATTAAAGCCAATGGAAAACTAGAGCAATCCAATTCTGACCCAACTGCTAACAGCCCAGATCCTTCAGGAATGAAGGTTTGGATCACCTACCAGGCAGAGATCCACAATGCACTGAAGTGTTTGCTGAAGGCAAAGAAAATAGAGAATGCGTGGTGGAGGAAGGTTGCTCTAGATATCAGTTACAACCGTACTTCCAATGGCAGAAGTAAGGAGCATAATTTTTCTGAATACTTCTTCCTTGTTTTCTTCACTTACTGAATATGAAATGCAAATAGCAACGATATGCTTTTGGTTGTACCCATTTTAGTTGCATCATGTTAGGCAAGAATTGACTTTCTAACTATCTTTAAAGATTGTTTAAGACTTAAGATGTATAAAGGTGACAAATTGTCAAGGGGTGGGTGTACTGTGATAAAAGGTATCAGCTTGGCTGGGCCATGATTCTCAATGGTTTGGCAGTTATGTAATGATGTCTTGGGAAGTTCTGCGATGATGCAGTTGAGCAGTTACATAATGGCATAATATGACAGCTATGTGATAATGTAGTTATCATCATTCTGTGATACAGTGCAGCCATCTCCATGACGTGGTCTGATGCAATCAGCCAGTCAGTTGTAAGGAAAATTTCTTCTGGGATGTAGTCTGCATCCAATATATATGGGCATTCTGTGAAAGCTCACTGGCTTTTGCTTGCTGTGGATCCTGCATCCAGATCGTTATCTGACCTCCAGTTCTTGAGACTTGAGCCAGTGGCCAGCCACACTGCCTAATGATTTTGGAATTCATCTGCCTCCACAGCCTGTGAGCTTTCTCTGTTATTCTTGATTTTGTCAGCAGTTGTAGTTACGTGAGTCAGGGGAAGCCTTCAGCTTGACATCACACCCATAGTCTTCAGATTTACTAGTCTCTACAACCATGTGAATAATTTCCTTGAATTTAATCTCTCTCTCTCAAGCCTATATATATGTACATGTACGTATATGTGCATACACATATATTTGTATATGTATATGTGTGTGTATTTATATATGTATATATGCATATGTATATACATATATGTGTATATATGTGTATATAAATCCCAAAACTATGGGTGTGATGTCATGTTGAAAGCTTCTCCTGCCTCATGTAACTACAGCAACTGATGAGATCAATATGTATATTTGTGTTTATATATCTATATCATAGCCATTTGGCTGGCTGGCTATATGTATATATCTATACGCACACACACATACAGAAAGAAAGGGGAGGGTCTTTGCTGGCTTTTTTTCTCTAAAAAACCCGGTCTAAGAAAGTTGAAGTAGCTAGAGCGAACGTATTACTCAAAATATGGAGATCACGTCACACGGGAAAGTACCTTTTCATTTGTTCCTTCTAAGAAGAAAGAAAATGAGCAAAAATAAGTCATCCACAGTCATTTATCTGGCAAGCATTTAACAACTGTATAGCTCAGAATTTCTATACTCTAGTTCAGTGAAGCCTGAAATCAAGGTATTATTTCTCATTTTGCTCGTATGTTATATGTATGCTTGAATGTACTGCTAAATAGGTTTGGATGTGAACTATCAGTACTAAGTGTAATGTTTCTCTTGTACAATTAGAGCACTTTCATGTAAGTACTCAGGATTGTGATACAGTGTTTTATAATGCATGCTAGATTGCTGGATCGTGTTTCATTCTTCAGGGTTTCTAGCAATATTCTACATTGACAAAGCTAAGTGATGTTGAGTACATTAGCCATCTAGATTTCTCTGGAGAGAATTGCTTTACCTTCATAATACTTCACATTAGCTAATGAAAGCAAAATGACGTATTTATAACATTTCAAAATATTTCTCTGTTTAATATCTTATTTCAAAGAAGTTACATGTTGTCTAAAGTTTAATTTCAAATTACAAACATGCGCTGAGATTTCACTCTTGCCTTTTCATTAACAACATCAGCAGTTGTATAAACCAAAAACCAAACCCAGTGCCAGTGAGTCAATGCTGACTCGCAGTGACCCTACAAGGCAGAGCAGAACTGCCCCCTAGAGTTTCCAGGGAGTGCCTGGCAGATTTGAACCATCACCACACTTAACCATGACACCACCAAGATTACTCAAAATCTTTGGCAGCTTAAAGGTTGATATTGTGGTTAGATGCCACAGAGTTGCCCCCCTGCTCACGGCCACTCTAGATACAACAGAAGGTAATACTGCTTTGCCTATGCCATCCCTATGTCATCCTCTTGAGTTGCTGCAAATCAGACTGCTGTAATTTATAAGGTTTCACTTGATTTTGGAAGGTGATTGTCAGAACTTTCTTCCTACCCTGCCTCTGAAACCCATTCAGCATCACAGCAACACACAAGCTTCCATGAGGAAGGGGTAGTGGTTGTGCACGAGACAAATGGCTGTCAATCAAACCTGGGTCTCCCACATGGAAGGCAAGGATTCTACCACTGACACACCACTGCTCCCAACTCTAATTTAGGACATTATGCTATCACGTTTCTTTCGAGATAAGTGTCACAAGAGTTAAATCACTGAAGAGTGTGCACGGAACAAAGCACCCATTCAAGTACACTGGGAGAGCAGAGACTGAATTGCTAATATTGAGTGTTTTAGGGAAAAAAAATGCCATCAAGTCAATTTAGACTCATATCAACTCTATAAGATAAGGTAGAACTAACTCATAGGAGCATATTGTAGATTTAAACTATCAGCCTTTTGGTTTGCAGCTGTAGCACTTAACCATTATGCCACCAGGGTCTGAGAATTATGAAATTGTATAGCTAGCAGGCATCTTGAAGGTAATTCAGTTTGATATTCTAATTGTATATATAAGAAATGAGATCACAATAATTTTTATTGTTGTCAAGTGATTCCTAGTTAATTCCGACTCATGGTGACACCATATACACCAAGTAGGACATCTCCGTGGGGTTTTCTGGACTGCAATCTTCATGGACACAGATTGCTGAGTATTTCTTCTTCAGAGCTGCTGCATGCTTCAAACTGCTACTCTTTCAATTAGTAGCATCACTAGGCCTCCTCACAGATTGCATAAGCCAGTAAAAGTACATGAACATGCTTAGATTAAGCAAACAAAGTTGTAGATGGATGGCAAAACCACAAAGCCTCCACTGGAGAGAAGTAGTCAAGAGTTTGCCATACATTGTCCAAAAGCATGTAGTATATTAGGACTCAAATTGATTTGTAATACATTCAGATAGGACCATAGAACTTACCATCTCAAGTAACTACCAGCTTTAATTGCATCTGGTCTACTTAATACATATCTGTTATGTACCTTTTTGCCTGTTGACTTTTGAGGTTGTGCATGCTGATTTACCCTAGGTAGAGACAGCTAGTAACATCGTAGTACATACTCTAATTATCACTTCATTGAACGTCATATTTTGAAAAATTTTTGATCACTACACAATTTATGCTATTAATTGGGGGCATTTCTCTAGTAGCTACAGCACATTTTAAAACAAAATTGTTCCAGCTTCTCCTTCTTATACATAACCCTCTTACTTTACAACTTGGTAGTAGCATTTACTGTGACATTGGGGTTAGCTGGAAATAGTAGTTAGGAGTTACAGCTGGTGGTATAGTGGTTAAGAGCTACAGCTGCTAAACAAAAGTTCAGCAGTTTGAATCCACTAGGTATTCTTAGAAACCCTATGGGGCAGTTCTCCTCTGTCTTACAGGGTCTCTATGAGTCAGTATAGACACATCAGCCAGGGGTTTGATTTCTCTGGTTTGATGTTAGCCATCTGACTTCCTTTTGCTAAATAGAGGTAAGGATTCTTGACAAAGAAGAGGCTAGAAAAAGCACTCGGACATCTAGGTCTGGCCACTCTTAAAGCTCTACCACTGCCAGGAGAACATACCCAGGATGGCCTGCTGAAAGACGAAACATGGATACCACAGAGGAGTTGTACATACAGACGTGCTCCGCTGAGCAATGGGGTTTTAAGAATTTTAGGAGTTTGATGCCAGAGAAGCTTGAAGTTAAGGAATTAAGACCATAAATGTACAGAAAGAGAGATAGGACCATAAGATTGTGGGTGTCGTTGAGCACACAGATTGGTTTGGGATGGAATTCATAAAAATTACACAATATCTCTTAGAGAATTATGTTGGCAAAAGTAATGGCAAATTCCATAAAAGGAGCGGAGACTGTGCAAAGCAAAATAACCTCTGGCCACCAAGTTTTTATAAGGAAAAAGTTGGCTAAGGAGGTTGCACAAGTAACATATTTTCTAATGCCTTCTTCAAAAGTGAATTAGGAGGAAAATGAATTCAAAAAGCATACCTGAAAGGAAAGAGCTAAGAGTAGAGAGAAGGATGGACAGGAGAGGCACAACTTAGAAACAGAACTGGATCTAATCAAGGTATATTTTCAAACCCCAGACTGATAAATTCTATCTATATTTTCTCAGTGATATTTCAGAACACTTATGAACAGAAGACTTGTCTGAATCGCTCTCATAATGTCCTTTTTCCAAAGTAAATATTTATTGTAATTATCCTTCCTGTTCCTGTCTGATCATTGTAATTTGGATACGATATAACCTGTCTTTAAATTTCATAGATATCTGGATGATGAGGACACACATATGAATCTGAAATAGATTATGCTATTCTAGAGTTCAGGTCTGATGATGTGATTGAAAGAGACTTTTGGGAGCTCCGAGGTGAAGGTGAATGTATTTGCATATATGAAGGATGTAAAATATTTGCATCCAGAGAGAAGACAATAGTGGATCCAGCATTAATGGGTATGATGTATCATCTTCTCCTGTATCCTCTTCCTTTACATAGTGACATTTTAGCTGCCACCCTGCTTGGTGGTTAAGTGTTCAGCTGCTAACCAGTGGTCGGTGTTTGAACTCATCAGCTGCTTTGGGAGAGAAAGACGTAGCAATCTGCTTCCAAAAAGTTTACAGCCTTAGAAACACTCTGAGGCTGCTAGAATCTGCCAAAAATGTTGTTGGAATGGACTCTATAGCAACAGTTTTTCTTTTCCCCTTTTATTCTTAGACATGTGAATTATTCTGGCCAATAAAGTATTAGCAAATGTGACATGAACACATGTAAACATGTAAACCTAGTTGCACATTTTTGTTGTACTTTATTTTTATCGCAAGAGAACATACTCAAGCTAGTCACTAGGAGAATAAGAGATGGGTTTATCAGAGCTAAGGTGATTAAGTCAAAACAGCCCAAACCACCAAACCAGCTTGACATCAAGTTGCCTTCCATGATCATTCAAGTTGTTGTCTTGAGGTCTGCATGGAAATGCAGGTAGTAGAACCTATGACTCTATCTCTTAATATAGCAGTAGTGTAAGGTTCCTTTATACCAACAGAGATCGCCAAAGAAGAAATCACCAAATCAATACCACTTTCTATACCCCCAAGAAGACAGAATACCTGGGAATAAATATGACTGGAGACATAAGAGACCTATACAGAGAGAACTACAAGACCCTACTGCAAGAAGTCGAAAGAGACTTACATAAATGGAAAAACCTACCTTGCTCATGGATAGGAAGACTTAACATTGTGAAAATGTCTATTTTACCAAAAGTGATCCCAGTTTAAATTCCAGTATCATTTTTTAATGAGATGGAGAAACAAATCACCAACTTTGTTTGGAGAGGAAAGAAATCCCAGATAAGTAAGGTACTACTGAAGGAGAGGGACACAGTGAGAGGCCTCACACTACCCAACTTTAAAACCTATTACACTGCACAGTAGTCAAAACAGCCTGGTACTAGGACAAAAAGAGACACAAAGACCATTGGAGCAGAGTTAACACTCCAAAGATGCCACCATCCTCTTACAAACATTTGTTACACGACAAAAGTCATAAGACTGGGGTGAGCTGTTGTAAAAGCAGTCTTTAATAAATGGTATTACCAGATTGGATATCGATCTGCAAAAAAAAAAAAAAAAAACTGATACGAGACCCATATCTCACATCTTACACAAAAACTAACTCAAAATGGGTCAAAGTCCTAAACATCAAATATAAAATGATAAAGATCATGCAACAAAAAATAGGGTCAACAATGTAAGTTCTAATATAAAGTTTCAACAGACTTCAAAATCTGAGAAGCAAAGTATAACAACAGAAGAATAAATAGATAAATGGGAACTACTAAGAACAATCAAACATCTTTACTCATCCAAAGACTTTATCAAAAGAATTAAAAGACCACCCACCAAATGAGGGGGGGGGGACTATCAACTACATGTAAGACTGATGTCTGACTTCCATAATCTACAAGGTTCTGAAAAATGTGAACACGAAAAAAAGTAAATAATTCAATTAAGTGATGAGCAAAGGAGATGGACAGACTTTTCACCAGAAATGAGATCCAGGCAGCCAAAAGACACATAAGGAAATGCTCATGATCATTAGCTATTAAAGAAATCCAAATCAAAACTACAATGAGATATCATCTCACCCAACAAGGTTGGCCATAATCCCCCCAAAACACAAAACAACCAATATTGGAGGCTGTGGAGAGATGGGAGATTTCCTACACTGATAGTTCAATTGCCAAATGGTATAACCTCTTTGGGAAGCAAGTGGTGCTTCCTTAAAAAGGTGGAAGTAGATATAACGTTTGATCCAGTAATCCCCCTGTTAGGAATATATCCTACAGAAACAAATGCTGTCACATGAACAGATAAAGGCACACAAATGCTTATTGCTGCACAGTCAGTCCAAAATAACAAAAAGATAGAATCAATCCAGATGCCCGGCAACAGATGAATGGATAAACAAACTACGGTACATATACTCAATGGAACACCATGCAATGACCAATAATAATAATAATAATAATAATGAAGATTTTAGGAAGCATCTCATAAACTTGTTTCAACTGGAAGACATTATGCTGAGTGGAATCAGTCAGCAGCAAAAGGGAAGATATTGTAAAGAAAAAAAAAACCCTGCTATAAATACTTAAAAATCTGAGTATTTCTTCTTATGTAGGGAAGAAAAGACTCTTAGAGGGTTACAAGGGCAGGGAGGAAGGGAGAGGGCTGGTCATAGACTAGATAGTTCATAGAAATTTGGTTGGTGAAAGCAGTGAGAGCACTCAGTAGAAAGAAGATCTTAACTGGACTTAGCTGGACTTCACCATATACTGAGAAAACTTCTAGAAATCTCAACTCAAAAGTGCAAGGATAGAGTGACAGGGGTGGAGTCTGCAGACCACAGTCTCATGGGACATAGAGGCTAACTGGAATAATTAGCCTATTGCTAAGAGATTCTTCTGCATCCCATATTGGTGAGTGACGTCTGGGGGTCTTAAAAGCTAACAAGCTGTCATCCGAGGTACATCAAATGGTCCCAACTCTGCTGGAACAGACAATGACTGAGAACAACAAAGACACATGTAAAAAAGATCTCAGGAGACAGAAGGACCCATGTGAATGGGAGGCTGTGTCAACATGTAACCAGAAGAGCCAGATGAGGCACAGCCACCACCAAAGACAGCCACGATGGGGCACACGCTATTGAGTCCCTGAGGCAACATGAGAAAAAGAGAGCTGTAGCTCAAGAACTCTACTAGAAGGTCATAAGTGATGGTCCAATGCCTGGGCGCCCCCTGGGAGCATGGCCCCAGACCTGCTGCTGCCCCTGTTCTGAAAACACTGCTGTGGTCAACTCTTTGGACAAAAATGGACTGGACATGGTGACAAAATGTGACCATATGGTGTGTGTACCTTTTGGCTTTATGCATTTATAGGATGCTGTCCTACTGATCTCTTTCTTAATGAGATAGAAGAGGGTGGAAAGAAGGGGACAGGAGCTTGTTAAGAGGATGCAACAAGTATAGAATGAAAAGGAATGTGTTGTCTCCTGACAAAGAGAGTAGAAGGAGTTGCAGATAGGTGGGCATGCAAAGTTGATTTGGATTGTACACTTTCACTTCATCACAATAAAATAAATAAATAGATAAAAATGACTTCCTTTTAATGTTTCCTTTATCTTTCAGTAAATAAATAAGTGATTGGGGGCCAGATAAAGAGAGCAGGGAGAGAGTTCCAATACAGTCAGTTATCTGTTTACTGGCTAAAAACTCCCTCACAGATAAATATACAATGAAGTTGCTGAACTCGCCACTGTGGCACCGGCTGTAATGGCCATTCCGGAAAGAGTAACAAAATTGTTTTGAAGGGTAGACTATGCCCTAGTGTTGGTGCACAGCTTCTCAAGGGGAATATTTCAAAGGTGACCATAGTGATATTCTGGTATGTAGCACTCAGAACAATTAAGTTCGTGGACTTAATTCTTGGATCTTGTATGTTGCTGAGAAAAGATATTTTCAGCAAAGAGGTCATTGATCTTGCAAAGTTCTATCATACAATTCCCAGTGCCATTTCTATTACTAAAGCAATGTTTTACAGCTAGAAAGCCTTCTTTGTTTCCAGCTTTCACATTCCACTCACCAATAGCTGTCAATGCATCTCTATTACATGTTTGACCAGTTTCAGAATGCAGAAATCGATAAACAGAAACCTCAGTTTCTACACTTTTGGCATTTGTAATTGATGTATCAGTTTGGCCAATAGTCATATTAACAGGTCTTTGTAGGTATATGGATATTATCTAACCACTGACAGCATTTTACTTCAGGATAGATCTTAAAATGTTCTTTCAACAATGAATGCAGTGTCATTCCTCTTCAATTTTTCATTCCCAGCATGGTAGACTACCCTATTGTCCAATTCAAAATAGTCAATACCGATCCATTTCAGCTCATGAATAGCTAAGATATGTATCTTCAAGGCATTTTATTTTTGACACTTCTAATTTTCCTAGATTCATGCCTTGACCAATCCATATTCCAATTATTAATTAATGTTTGCAGCTATTTCTTTTCATTTTGGTTGTGCCACATCAGTTAATAAAGGTTTTGAAAGTTTTATTCTGTCTATATCATTAAGGTTGACTTTACTTTGAGGAGGTAACCATTCCCTAGTCTCGTTTTGAGTGACTTTCAAGTTGAGAGGCTCGTTTTCTACCTATGTTGGAAAATGTTCTGCAAATATTTGTAAGATTTTCACTGTTGATATTTTTTAGAAGTAGATCACCAGATCCTTCTCCCTAGATTGTTTTAGGCTGAGAACACCACTGAAACCTATCTACTGCAGGTAATAATACTAGTATTTGAAATACCAATTCCGTAGGTTCCAGTGTCATAGCAACATGTAAACCACTACCATGTAACAAACTGACAGGTGAATGGTAGAGCTTTGTTTTATGAGCATTTTAATGTCTTTTAGATAATAGATATAAATGTATTTTAGCAACTTAAAAAAGGTTATTCAACTACTTGAAATCATAAAATATTGTTTTTTAACTACATTTGTATTTCCTCTCTCAATTCCCCATTACACTTCCAATATTTCTTCCTTAACATGTATGCATTTTTACCAAGAGATACAACAGTATTTTTATATGGGCACATAGAGAACAGAAGTTTCTGGCAAGAACAATTGCTAAATTATACTTACAAATAGCAATTGCTAATTTCCCCAAATTCCCAAATATTTAATATCATATTTGAACTCCACAGCAGCTCCATGTGGTAGGCATATCTAATGTTATCTCACAGATAAAAAAATGAGTGACCCAAAGAGTTCAATAACCATGGCATCAGGTGTCATTTCCTCTCTAACTACCAGTTACTGCTACAGCTTGGAGTGGAGCAATGTCTTCAAAGGCAGTTGACTATAATAACTTGGAGCAAACTGAAGAAGGAAAAATAGTTTTTCTTCTCAGGTTTTAGTGCTGTATCTCCCAAGAGTAGAAAAATTAGTAATGCATCTGATAGCCTCTTCAAATTCCCTTCAGCTCCATTATTATTACAGCTTTATCCAGTCAGCATAGCAGAATAGCAGAGGTCATGGTCTGACATTTTTTATTTCTCAATTAGACTGCACATACGATTCCAGTATATCCACTCAGAAAAAGGTTAGTGAGAGTTGCAGAGGAACACATTTGTCAGATTAAAACCACTTACATTCATTCTTATTCATTGCCACTGCTAATATTTATTACTAGTTGCATGTAGAATCTGATACCTTAAAGCCTTTGGAAAAGGAAGACTGTTAAAGAGAGAGCTATAGTGAATGTAAGTATTTTTCCTCTTCAGGGGAAATTTGATTTGTAAATAGAGAACATGTTTTAGGAAAATATAAATGAGTTATCTGCTCTCATGGATGAATATCTTTGTCATATTTTGAAAAGGAGGTCACTTATATTTTAATATTTCAAAATTCATACTCTGTCTCTTGAAACTTAGTATGTGAAGAATGCTTGAAATTTTAATAAAAATGATAACAACTAGCATTCTTTTCAATTATGGCTCCTTGGAATAGCTGTTTCTTCACTTTCAAATTCAGAATTTAAGTCTTCTATGAATGCAATTATGGGGGACAATCTTCATGTATTTCTGTTTGTGTTCATATGAGTAGATTTAAAACAAGATATATGGTTGACACTAAAGCAATTGAATGTTGCATTCTAAAAATGCTTACTTTATTATAGATCATGTGAGTTCTTTATTTCTGAAAATGATTAATGGTCTTGGATCAATATGTCAGATTGTTTATGTATGTTCATGCTTTTCTCATTTGCTATTTTGTTTCATGTCCTTTAAGGCAAATTGATTTTTTTACTGAGAATATATGCATAACAAATTTTACCATCTGAACTAGGTTAACTAATCAATTTTGCTTAGACAAACACACATACTTTTATAAACGAATGCACATGCATGCACAGGGACTCCCATGAAGCAACCAATAAAACAGTGACGGAAAAACAATACAATTTGAGAACTAGATGTTTAACTGGTGACATCTCTATCAGATACAGAAACCTTGCTGGTATACAAGTTACTAACTATGACTGCTAACCAAAAAGTTGGTAGTTCAAATCCAGCAGGCATTCCTGGGAAACATTACGGGGCAGTTTTATTCTGTCCCTTGGGGTTGGTATAAATTGGAGTTGACTAGACTGCAACAGGTTTGGTTTACGGTTTATACCAAAAGCTAACAGTTTGGTATGATTTTATTAACTGTAAAGCCTATGGAAGTCGATGAGATTTAAGCCAACTCAAAACTTAGCAGTGTTTCAATTTTGTCAGAAAATAAGGCAATCTCAGTGTACAGTGGAAATTGCCATAGAAGTTTGGATATGACGTGTGATAGACTATTAAAGCAGTGAAAGTCAGCATACAGGGTAAAGTAAGAATAAACCCCAATATCCTGTGAAGGCCATCAGAGGCCAGATGTAGTGACATCCATATTAAAATCATGCATGTGATGGTGGAGAGAAAATAAGAACTGACTTTTCTTAAGCACTCTGCTTTCAGATAAAAGAATGAGAAAACTAAAGATACTAGACATCAAAGTGGAAGGATTTTTCTAACTTTCAGAAACGTATATGCATTTACAATCAGAAGACTCAAGGATGTGTTATTAATCAATGGTCTACATCCCGCATATATTTACTTATGGCAGAAAAGTAAATCAGAAGTGGTTGGTTTATGTTTTGCTTTTGTTGCTGTTTTAAAAACCTCTGAATCAAGAGTTGTGTTAGTCATCCAGTGCTACTATAACAGAAATACCAAAAGTGGATGGGTTTGACTAAAAAAAATTTATTTGCTCAGAGTCAATTTTGGAGAAACTGTTGGCAAACTGGAACACTTATACACTACTGGTGGGAACGTAAAATGGTGCAGTTACTTTGGAAATAGATTTGGTGATTTTTTGAAAAGCTGGAGATAAAAATGCCACATGATCCGAAGTCGGAGATCTGAGAGTTTCCCGACGAACATGGGTGGAGGAGGCTTGACGCCGAACACTTTAGGAAAGAATAGACACGAGACAGTTTGGGAGTCAGGGGGCTAACGGCTATCTGAGCCGAGAGCCCAGAGCAAAGTTTTATTACAGCATTTATACTCTTTTGGTAACTGGGCATACAAGGAACTATAACATACAGTAACTAAGTCAGTTGGGCACAGTTTCGGGTCATACATTGTTCTACATGTTCGGGCCAAGGGTTTGGAAGTATTCCCAGACTGCTTCTAGGTTTCAGTACACAAACAGTACAAGAGGTTGTACAGAGTTGAAGTAATGGTTCAGCATCCCAGATGGCTGAACTTATGTCAAGAGAGTTTAGCATGATTTCCCATATTTCCCCCTTTTTTATTTAATAAAAATGAAGCTAAAGTGTTTTGGTGAATTCAAAAGTTCTCATGGCCAGGGTAACACTGTTTGTCATGTTTGAATTTCAGATGAAATCATAACGCAAGAAACCTTCTTGCTTTTCTCATTGCCTCTAGGTGACTGGGCCTTATCTTAGGTTGCCCCTCCCGTGAGGAGCCTTACCCATTTGGCTTCACCAGCCCCTTTTGGCTTCGCCAGCCCCTCCTCAAGGAGACTTACCCATGGGACTGTCCAGCGGAGCACAAGGGATCAAGAGGCAATATTATATCTCTTTCGTGACCCATTCTAGGTTTCAGTGAAACATGACATCGGTGCACCAGAGGTGCCAGTCTCCATGGCCAGTTTGGTGAATACAAGTATTTTAACTCAGGGGGACAATTTTAGACTTATAGGATAAAGTCAGTAATCTGGAAGCAGTAAGCTAGGAAGTCCAAATACCCATACATCAATCCAAAGCATAAAGAAATGAGACATAGAGAAACAAGGAACATTATTATTAGAAAGCAGGATCTTCATTTTTGTTTTCCGTAGTAGGTAAATCCTGTGTGTGTGAAGGGCTGCTGGGGCAGGTATCAAGGTCTTTCTTATTTCCACTCTTGTTATCTGTTCTGCCAAGTACTCCATATCTCGGGTGAATTCTTTGTGATGGAATCCAAATAGGCTCCATTTCAGGTCCTGAGGAAACATAAGCAAAACCTTCTTCCCATAGTTAACAGTTTTCCACCGTTTAGATTGTTTCTGGATATGAAATCACTGGGCCTCAGCAGCTGAAATTGTGTAGATTTGAGGGATATCTAGAAAATTTTGAAATGTTTGCATTGTGCTATAGGGGGGCAGGTGTCTGGCTGGGCGTCTCTCCCTTTTTTATTTAATAAAAATGATAAACTAAATTAGTGGGTTGCAACCAATCAACACTTTCCAACAGTTTTCAAAAAAAAAAACGTATTTCCAGATCTGTACCCTCTGAGGGAGTACTTTATTTGTCGACTGAAAGCTGTATTTAACCAATGTTCTGTTTCTATTTTAGCCATTCAGATATTAGACTTTCTTTTTATCATAAACATAGAAGAATCTTAAGGACTGAAAAAAGGTATTTTCTACTCTCTGTTCTAATTGTTCACATATCAAAGTTGGTGGGGCTGACAATTGTTCTTAATTTGAATAATTTAACTTTTGTTTAGGAGGACTTTTATTTTCAAATTAATTTCTATAATTCTGTTACTCAGCTCCTGTAGTTTCTTATTTATTCTAATTTATACCATGAGCCTCCTAGTGTACCAAATGTTTGATCTGATCCCAAAAGATTTTTTTTTTTATTTTTCTAAAGCTCAGAAAAGATAGAGAAAAGTAGAGGAGTACTTGGTGTTAATTCCTTTAGAAGAGTATTTAGCCTTACTTTCTTAGAGGGAATAGGAGAAAATGGAAGAGCAGGAGAAGGTGGCAGCAGCCATCCGCCTCCCTCTCCCTCCCCACAAATTCCATTTCCTGGAATATATTCTAGAGAAATAAGAGCTGCAAAGCAAATAGACACATGCACACCAAACTTTATTACACCATTGTCCACAATAGCAAAAATATGGAATCAACCTAGGTGTCCACAGACAAATGAATGGATAAGCAAACTATAGTATATTCACACAATGGAATATTATGCAATGATAAAGAACAATAATGAATTTGGGAAACATCTCACAATATGCAACAATCTGGAAGGCATTATGCTGAGTAGAATTATTTACAAGGGGCCTAATATTATATTAAGACCACTATGATAGGGACTCAAGAAAAGGTTTAAACAGAGAAGAAAACAGTCTTCGATGGTTATTAGGCGTGGGAAAGGAGGGAGAGGTGTATTTACTTTTAAAAAAATATATAATGAAAAAAAAAAGATCAACTCTACTTAAGAGCTAAGGAGGCAGCTCTTTGCCAGTGGTATTTTGAGTGCCTTCCAAACTGAGGAACTCATCTTCTAGCACTACAAGTTCTGGCAATTAAATTGGTGAACTCATCCTAGAAAAAGTGCTGCATGCTGTATTGCTGAATATCACTATGGTCACATTGGAAGTACTCCCCCTGGGAAGCTATACACTGACACCAATATCTAATCCACCCTTCAAAGCAATTTTGGAATCGTTTTCCTGGAATGGCCTTCAGAGCTATAATTGCATTACCCTTGGTGTCCTGAATGTCATCAAAATGTCTTCCTTTCAGTATTTTCTTTATCTCTGGGTAAAGAAAAAGTCACAGGGTGCCAGATCAGGTGAGTAGGGAGGGTGTTCTGATAAAGTTATTTGTTTACTGGCTAAAAACCCCTCACAGGCTTGCCATGTGGGCTGGTACACTGTGGTGATGCAAGAGCCATGAGTTGTTGGCAAAAATTCAGGTTGTTTTCATCTAACTTGTTCACACAGCCTTTTCAGCACTTTCAAATAGTAAACTCAGTTAACTGTCCAGTTGGAACAAATTCATAATAAGCAATCCCTCTAATATCAAAAAAGTTTAGCAACATCGTTGTGACTCTTGATTTGGACTGAAGGAACTTTTTTTCCACTGTCCTCTTTGATGCTTAGTTTCAGGGTTATGTTGGAACACCCATACTTCATCACCAGTGATAGCCCGAAACATCATCCTGCCTCTCCAAAAGGTATTATCAAACTTCAGCTCACCTTTGTTTTTGTTTATCAGTGAGCTCTTTCAAGACCATTTTCGCACATACTTTCTTCTCATACTAACATGTTCAGTTAAGCTTTTCCTAACTTTCTCTATTAGTGTTCACTTGGTCTGCTATGTTTCTTGCAGTCAGCTGACAATTCAACAAATTTTTGTCATGTTTTCACCAGTTCTGCTCAGTTCTGACCATCCTGACTTCCCTTTATCAGGGATGCTTTCTCTCACCTCAAAAATAACTTTAATCCATTTGTTCACTGCTGTTTTTTCGTGGAATTATCTCCATAAATTTGGACTAACGTGTCCCTGATTTCATTTCCACGCTTGCCAAGTTTAACAGGAAACTTAATGTTTGTTGCTCTTATTGAAGCTCTAACATTCTCGCAATGGCACACAAAAACATTCAGCAACAATAACAAACACCATCCAGCAAGACACCACCACAGACTGACGTGAACACAGAGGTGAGACACTAATATACCAAGGTTATAAAACCTTACCGAGGTGTTTGTACAGTGCACCAGTGTAGAGCAAACAGTGGCAACTGCGTGGACTTAACTGTCAGTCCTTGTATGTAAGATAATGTTCTGGTGCTACTCTAAAGGTTTTCACTGGCTAATTATTTTAAGTAGTGGAGCACCAGGCCTTTCTTCCTAGTCTTAGTCTGGAAACTCAGCTGAAATTTGTCTACCATGTGTTACCCTACTGCTATTTGAATACAAGTGACAAACCTACTGACATCACAGCAGCATGCAAACTCCCACAGTGCAATAAACTGACAGGTAAGGGAGGCTTTTACAATATATAGAACATTTAATAAAACAAAGCAAACAAACATAAAGGAAAACCCAGTGCCATTAAGTCAATTCTGACTCACAGCTTCCCTACAGAATAGAGTTGAACTGCCCCATAGAGTTTCCAAGGAGCACCTAACAGATCTGAACTGCTGAACTGTTGGTTAGCAGACGTAGCGCTTAACCACTATACCATCAGATAATATAAGAAGTTAATATATAGTAAAGATACAAATGAAAACCTCAATCTCTTTAGTCAGAACAAGACCATACACTGACTTTGGAATGGACCATCAATTTGCTCATATGCAAGTTCAAGTTGAAGCTGATGAAAACTAAAACAACTCCATAACAGCAAAGTACAGTCTTAGGTATATCCCACCTGAATTTAGAGACCATCTCAGGAATAGATTTCACACATTGTACACTAATGACCAAATATAGGCTTTTATTATGAAGCACTTTAAGATACTAAAAATCTCTTCCAACCATCACCTATTATCAATTCCAAAACAATTGCATTTTGATTTGTTAAAGCGGCACCCCCCACTTCTTAAACCCAACCCAGTGCCTTTGAGTCGGATCCGACTCATGGTGACCCTAGACATCAGAGTAGAACTGTCCCATATCCAAGGAACACCTGGCGGATTTGAACTGCTGGCCTTTTGGTTAGCAGTGGTGGTACATAACCCACTACACCACCAGGGTTTCCTGGTCCCACTTCTTAGTACAAAGTAGTATATTAGATATCCAAAACTGCAACAGCAGAAATACCACAACTGGGTGGCTTTAACAAAAAGAAAAGTATTGCCGCACAGTTACGGAGACTAGTATGCCCAATTCAGGGTCCCACCTCTAGGGAAAGGCTTTTTCTCTCTGTCAGCTCTAGGGGGAGGTCCTTGTTTCCTCTGAGCTTCTGCTTCTAGGCAATCTTCATGTAGCTTGGCATCTCTCTTCTCCCACTTCTAGTTCTGTTGATTGTTTAATCTCTTTAGCATTTACAAAGAGATTGACCTGAACTAACATCCTACGCTAATCCTCCCTCATTAACATAAAAAAAGAAAACCCATTCCAAAATGGAATGATAATCACAGGCACATAGGTTAAGATTTACAGCATATATGAGTCTTATTGAGAGGCATAATTTACTCCATAACAAATACTAATGGTGGTTTCTGGAAAACCTGTCCCAATATTGAGTCTTTGCCCGTTCACAAATCTCATCCCAATGCACTCTATGAGTGAAGGTAAGAGCAAAGCATGAGGATTTAAACTGAGTTAGCCAGTAGAATATTCTATGCTCTTCTGGATTTGTTCTCAGAGGAATATTTACCTTTCTTGCTTCTTGATTAAATATTAGATATCCTCCAAGACAAGACATTGAGCGAAGAAACCCAGTCCTTACTCCGTAGTCAGAGAAAGACTACTAAGTGACTTGCACATTCCCATTATTATGTTGCTGCAAAGGGGAATATTCCAAGGCCAACATATGTTTTATAATTTCCTTTCTCTGCCTTTTGTACTTTTTCTTAACTTGATAATTGTAGCAGGAAGAATATTGATTCTGACTGTCAACTGAGACCAACAGTTCTAGATCTTGATTCTAAACTCTACCTTTAATGTCTCCAATTTAAGTCTTTGCAAAGATCATCAGAAATATAATTAAGGAAAACCAAATAGGCTCTAATTACCTTATAACCTGTTGCCATTGAGTCAATTCTGACTCATAGAACCTCTATGGAACAGAGTAGAACTACTCCATACAATTTTCAAGGAATATTTGGTGGATTCAAACTACTATCTTTTTAGTTAGCACTTGTAGCAGGATTTTCAAACATGTTGTAGCATGATTGCAATAGCAAAATACTCTACAGGGAAAATATTAAGTGACTGAAGGAAGCATCAAAAGAAGATGGAATGAATACACAGTCATTATACCTAAACAGAATTGGTCGACATACAACCACATCAAGAGGTAGTATATGATCAAGAACTGATAGTACTGAAGGAAAAAGCTGAAGCAGTACTGAAGGTATTGGTGAAAAACAAGACTCCGGGAATAGATAGCATGTCAATTGAAATCTTTCAAGAAATGTTCAGTGCTAGAAGACCTCACTTGTCAACGTCAAGAAATTTGGAGAACAACTACTTGGTCAACCAGCTGGAAGAAATCCATATTTATGCTTATTCTCAAGAAAGGTGATCCAACATGGAAATTATCAAACAAATCATTAATATCACACATAAAAATGCACTGCCACAGAGTTGGGTCCAAATATCACACATAAGTAAAATTTTACTAAAGACCATTCAAATGTGGCTGCAGCAGTATATTGACAGGGAACTGACAGAAATTGAAGTCAGATTCAGAAGAGAACGTGGAACTGGGATGTTATCGCTGATGTCAGGTGGGTCTTGGCTGAAAGCAGAGAATATCAGAAAGATGTGTACCTATGTTTTATTGACTATACAAAGGCATTTAATTGTGTGAATCATAAAAAATTATGGGAAAGTGAGAATTTCAGAACACTTAATTGTTCTCATGAGTAATCTGTACATGAAACAAGAGGCAGTCATTCAAACAGAACAAGGGGATATTTCATGATTTAAAATCAGGAAAGGTGTGCATCAAGTCTGTATCCTTTCACTGCACTTATTCAATCTGAATGCTGAACAAATAATCTGAGAAACTGGACTATATGAAAGAAGAACAGGGCATGAAGACTGGAGAAAGACTCATTAACAACCTGTGTTAAGCATGTGATACAACCTTCTTGCTGCAATCAAAGAAAAATTGAAACACTGATGAAGCTTGAAGACCACAGCCTTCTGTATGAATTACTTCTCAACACCAATAAAAATAAATTCTCACAACTGGGCCACTAAGCAACATCATGCTAAGCAGAGAAAGGATTCAGCTTGTCAAGGATTTCATTTTACTCGGTTCCGCAATCCACACTTACAGAAGCAGCAGTGAAAAAATCAAGGGACGTGTTGCATTGGGAAAATCTGCAGGAAGAAAAAAAAAAAGAAAGAAAAAAAAAACCTCTTTAAAGTATTGAAAAGTAAAAATTTCACCTTGAAGACTAAGATGCATCTGACCCAAGTTATGGTGTTCTCAATCGTATCATATGCATTCCAAAGCTGGACACTGAATAAGGAAGACAGAAGAAGAATTGATGTCTTTGAATTGGGGTGCTGGAGAAGAATATTGAATGTACCATGGATGGCCAAAGGAAAAAAACAGATGTCTCCAGGAAGAAACACAACAAGAGTGCATCTTATAATCAAGGTTAGTGAGACTTGTATGACTTACATACTTTGGACATCGTGTTAGGAGGGATCAGTCTCTGGAAAAGCACGTCAGTCTTGGCAAAGCAGAGGGTCAACACAAAAGCAGACCTTTAATAAGATGGATTAGCACAGTGGCCGCAACAATGTACATTTGCACTCAGTCGTAATAATAATAAAAAAAAGATAAAAACAATTGTGAGCATGGTTTTGAACTGGGCGGTGTTTCGTTTTGTTGTTCATAGGATCACTAAGAGTAGGAAGCAACTCAGTGGTACCTAACAACAACAGTATAGTTAATTTGAACATTGAGTTTTCCTAAACTTTCATTTACTGAAGAATCATCTCTATCAGCAGTTTGCTTTTTGGTTTTTTTTTTTCCCCCTGTTTGTCAAAGATGTTTTTCATGTTGAATACTGCTCCACTTTTCCAAGTCAGTCAGACTGAAATGACTTTTACTTGGTCTAAAACCCTCATTAATAAATGTTGCCACTGTGTGCTGTCAACTAGATTTCAACTCACTGTAACTCCATGTAACAGAGTAGAATTGCTGCATTGAATTTTCTTGGCTATAATCTTTATGGATCGATTCCTGAAAAAGGATACTATGCTTGGTAACATAGAAGGCCAAGGAAAAAGAATACCTGCTACAAGAGGGATTGGCACAGGGGTGGCAGCAACAGGCTCCTGCATAGCAACAATTGTAAGGATGGCATAGGATCAAACAGTATTGCTTTGTGTTATGCACAGAGTCACTATGAGGGGGGACTGATTCTATGGAATATAACAACAAATTTTTATTCAAACAGATTAACAGGTCTTTCTGTCATAGAGTCACTGAATGGGTTATAACTACCAACCACTCCATTACTAATCAAACAAATGCTGTGCCATCAGGACTCCTATTAATAAGTACAGAACTTCTTAACTTTTTGTTTGAATATGTTTCTAATTATCAATTATGTAAGGCAGAATCTTCTCCCCCATAATCTTTAGGAAGTATTACAAATTAATCATGATTTCAGAGTGATGCTTCCTTTTTTTTCTGTACTATAGTCCTCCAGAAAATCTCGGTTGCATAGTAGTTATGAACTGTATTTGCTAACCTAAAGATTAATGGTTCAAATCTACCAGGCACTCCTTTTAAATGCTGTGGGGAATTTCTAAACTGTTCTTTAGTGTCAGTATGAGTCAGAACTAATTCAATGGCAATGGATTTGGTTTGGGAGCCCTCTAGTTCTATTTGAGCATTCCTAGTGAAAACTCTTTGTGCAGGTCTTCCACAGCAGTAGGACAACCAAATAGAAAATAGATTTGGAACTAAATATGAGACTCCTCAGGGGGAAACTATACACAGAAACACTACACATATAAATAGAAAATAAAATAAAAACCCCACTGCCTTTGAGTTGGGTCCAAATATAAAGATTATACATTTATCCTTTATGCTTTATCTAGCCTTAGACAGGAATGGTAGCAACAGGGGAATTTTACTTTTGAGATTACTTTTATTTGTACAATTTCCTCTGGTCTAAGCTTATTTTATAAACCTTTTCGAATGCATGTGACTTTCTCCATATAGTGCTTGCCACACCAAAGCAAGGGCCTTGCCTATCTTATTCTCAAGTCTATTCCCAGTAAGCTCTTCACCTTTAACGACTCTGCAATATTATTGAGAAAAAGTGGTTAGAAGATCTAGAGTTGACTGTGGCTCATGGCAACCCTGTATGCATAGTACAATTGCTTCATATTGTTTTCAAGGTTATAGTGTTTTAAAAGAAGAACCCCAGACCTGTCAGTATGCTGTGGCAACTCCAGGTGGCTCTGGACCACAAACTCTTTAGCTAGTAATCAATTGCTTAACCACTTGTGCCACCACAGATTACTGCTACACATATAGCTGTAAGTTTCACTTGAATATATCCCTCCTGAGTTTAAAGACCCTCTCGGGAACAGATTTGATATGTTGATTACTAATGATCAATGACCAGAGGAATTGTGGAATGACATCAAAGCCATCATCCATGAAGAGAGCAAGAGCTCATTAAAAAGACAGGAAAGAAAGAAAAGACCAAATGGAATGTCAGAGGAGACTGAAACTTACTCTTGAAGGTCAAGCAGCTAAATCAAAAGGAAGGAATGGTAAAATAAAAGACCTAAACAAAAGATTTCAGACAGCAGCTTGAGGAAACAAAAGAAAGTACTATAATGGCATGGGCAAAGAGCTGGAAATGGGAAACCAGAAAGGAAGAACATGTTCTGCATTTTTCAAGCTGAAAGAACTGAAGAAGAAATTCAATCCTCAAGTTGTAATAGTGAAGGATTTTATAAAGAAACTATTAAAAGACTCAGAAAACATCAAAAGAAAATAGAAGGAATACACAGAGTCATTATACCAGAAAGAACTAGTCGATGTTCGGCCACTTGAAGGCGTAGCAACCAATGGTACTGAAGGAAGAAGTCAAAGATGCATTGAAGGGTGTGTCAGGGTTGTATCCTTTCACCATAACTTTTTAATCTGTATGCTGAGCAAACAATTTTAGAAGCTGGATTATATGAAGAAGAATGAGGCATCAGGATTGGAGGATGACTCATTAACACTCTACATTATGCAGAGAACACCACGATACTTGCTGGAAATGAAGAAGACTCAAGGCGTTTACTGATGAAGATCAAGGACCACAGCCTTCAGTCTGGATTGCACTTCAACATCAGGAAAACAAAAATCCTCACAACTGGATCAGTAAGCAACATTGTCATAAACGGAGAAAGGATTGAGATTGCCAAAGATTTCATTTTACTCGGGCCCACAATCAATTACCTTGGAAGGAGCAGTCAAGAAATCAAAAGACCCACCAAACTGGGGAAATCTGCTGCAAAGGACCTCTTCAAAGTATTCAAAAGTAAGGATGTGACCGTGAAGACTAAAATTCACCTGATCCAAGCCATGTTATTTTCAGTCACATCATATGCATGCAAAAACTGGACTACGAACAAAGAAGACAGAAGATGAATGGATGCCATTGAATTGTGGTGTTGGAGAAGAATGTTGAATGTATGATGGACCATCAAGAGAGCAAATAGATCTGTTCTGGAAGAAGTACAACCAGAGGACTCCTTGAAAGCAAAGATTACAAGGCTGTGTCTTACATACTTTGGACATGTTGTCAGGAAAGATCAGTCCCTGTAAAAGGACATCAAGTTGGGTAGAGTGGAGGATCAGTGAAAAAGAGGAAGACCCTTGAGATGGATTGACACAGTGGTCGCAATGATGAGCTTAAGCATAAAAATAATTGTGGACATGGCTCAAGACCGAGCAGTGTTTCATTCTGTCATTCATAGGGTAGCTATGAGTTGGAACCAACCCAAAGGCACCTAACAACAAGAACATGACAAGCAATTCATGAAGTGGTATGAAATAAGCCATCTGTATTAATCCTACTTGAAAAGTCAGAAGTTAATGCTCTTAGAGCTGCCGAAGGTATGAGTCTCTATCAGTAAATAGAATGATTGACTATAACACCCCAGTGTCTTGTCGGTGCAGCATTTGCTGGAAAGAGCCTAAAAGTTCTTTGTAGGTGTTAGATTGTTTCTACCCATTGTTGATCAATCTCTTCTGTAATTTCCTGAAAAAAAAATTAATCATCAATACTATAAAGCAATAATATTTTTCTTCTATGTTATTATTGTAAATATAATGCATGTTTATTATAAAAAAGTTTACAGAAAATATTAGTATTTTTAATGAAAATTCCAGAACACTTAAAATATGCTAATGAGGAAACCATACATAGACCACAGGCAGTCATTAAAACAGAAAAAGGGATACTGTGTGGTTTAAAACCGGGGAAGTTATCCATCAAGTTTGCATGGTTTAACCTTACTATTCAACCTATACGCTAAGCAAGTAGTCCAAAAGGCTGCACTATACAAAGAAGAAAGCAGCATCAGGACTGGAAGAAGACTCATTAACCACTTGCCACATGCAGATGACACAACTTTGGGTGATGAAAGCAAAGAGAACTTAAAGCACTTATGGATAAAGATCAAAGACCACAGCCTTCGGCATGGTTTATATAACATAAAACAGAAATCCTCACAACTGGACCAATAAGCTGCATCTCAATAAATGAAAAAAGAAAATATTGAAGTTGTCAAGGATTTCATTTTATGTGGACCCACACTCAATGCCCGTGGAAACAGTAGTCAATAAATGAAGTCATACATTGCATTGTCAGATCTGCTGCAGGTGGCTTCTTTAAAGGGTTAAAAAAGCAAAGATGTCACCTTGAAAACTAAGGTATGCATGATCTAAGCCACGACACTCTCGACTGTTTCACATACATGTAAAAACTGGATAATAAGTAAGGAAGATTGCAGAAGAATTGATGACTTTGAATTGTGGTATTAGCAAATAACGCTGAATATACTATGAAATGCCAAAAGAATGAACAAATCTGTCTTGGAAGAACTACTGCCCGATTTGATCTCATGTATTTTGAGCATGTTATCAGGAGAGACCAGTCCCTGGAGAAAGACATCATTCTTGGTAAAGTAGAAGGTAAGAGATGGATTGATGGAGTGGCAGTAACAGCAGGCTCAAACCTAACAATGACTGTGATAGCACAGGAAGTCGCTATAACTAAGATTCTACTTGACTGACACATAACAATCGCAATGTTCCCTTTAATCTGTCACTATAAAACTTCGTTCTCTCTCTCTCTCTCTCTCTCTCTTTCTCTGTGTGTGTGTGTGTGTAAAGAGAGAGAGACTCAGTGCCACTAACTCAATGGCCAACTCATAATGACACAGTTGGACAGAGTAAAACTACTCCATAGAGTTTCCAAGGAGGGCCTGGCAGATTTGAAATGCAAAGCTTTTGGTTAGCAGCCATTGTACTTGACTACTACGCTACCAGGGTGTCTTTGTAGACAGAGTGTCTCTTATACACAACTGGAGACCTGTTAATGAAAAGGTATCTTCCACACAAATAACTGCTCCCATATAGGCAATATGCAGTGTTGGAAGAATGCAAAGGATAAACGCTACAGACAGTATTGTTCATAAAGGCAGAAAGTGGGAAGTCACTGTGTCACAGCAATACTGAAATCTAGCATTTTGCCATCTCCTTGATTAAAGTTCAACCCCATTCCCTTGGAGTTGTTCTTGGTAGTTCCTGGATCCACCTCAAAATTGTCAGTTCCAACCCCTGAATAAATCTCCATTTTCCTCAGACAATAGCCTCTGCAGATGAGTAGATTTCTCAATATGCTGTCTTTCAAAAGGTCTGTGAGGAGCTAATATAAATGTTTCTGAGATACCAGAAAAGAACATTACAGGCCCAAGATGTATTTGATTTTTTTCCCCAATGTAGTGTCTTAATTTGAGAATTGTTTGCCATCTGGAAAATCTTGAAATGAGGAACAGTTTAATTTTCCAATTCAACAAGTCCTGGCAAACTTATGCTTTCTTTAATTTCTGATTGAAAAGTGAACAGGTCCTTTTTCTTTTTCCTTTTCTTCTTCTAATCTCTCTTGTCACATTTTGTTTTAGTCAGATAGAAGCAAACAGGTGGTACTTTGAATATCCTACCTGGAAACCATAAGGGGAATTTTCTATTTTCTGCTTTACTGAAGGCAAAAGTGGTGCCAAACATTCTGACATTCGTGAGAATCCTCTTCATTGTATTTTCCAACAACCTTATCTCATTTTCTCCTAATTCTTCATTTATAGTTTTCTCACGTCACTTTAGATTTCTAACATTCTTCTTTATACCTTTTAGATTTTCTCTAACAGTGTCTCTAATGATCTTCCAAATTCTGTCCTCTGCCAAGTCCCAATTTCACCTAAAGCCAATGTCACATATTTGAAGGATATCTTACTTCAAAGTACAAAGTCTGCTTTGTTATTTTTCATCACATAACAAACTACCTCAAAATTTCATGCCTGTGTTAGTTATCTAGGGCTGCTATAACAGAAACACCCCAAATGAATGGCTTTTTAACAATCAGAAGTTTATTCTTTCACAGTCAAGTAGGCTACAAGGCCAGATTCGGGGTGCCAGCTTCTGGAGGAAGATCATCATCATCATCAATCTGCCCCTGGTCTAGGAGCTTCTCATGCAAGGACCTAGGGTAGAAAGGATGCACTCGACTTCTGGAGTTACTCTCTTGGAGGCATACGATCCCCATGTGTCTCTGCTGCCTCTTTCTTTTATATCTCAAATCTCAAAAGAGACTGACTCAAGATAAAACCTAATCTTGTAGATTAAGTCCTGCTTCATTAATCTTACTGTCTCTGATCTTACTTCATTAACATCATAGAGGTAGGATTTACAACACATGGGGAAATCATATCAAATGAGAAAATGGTGGAGAATCACACAGTACTGGAAATTATGGACCAGCCCGGCTGACACATGTTATTTTGGGACATGATTCAACCTGCAGCAATGACCTAGGAGAAAAATTATCATTTATGTTGTTTGTAACCTGTCTTTTTGTTAGGGATCAGTATGAACAGATCACTGTTCTATGGATAGGTAGATAGACAGGCAGATAGATAGGTATACAGTTAGACAGGTATATAAATAGACAGGCAGAAAGATGATGGATGGTAGATAGATGATAGATGAATAGATGGATGGATGGGTGGATGAGTGGATGGGTGTGTGGGTGGATGGGTGTGTGGGTGGATGGGTGGATGGATGGGTGGATGGGTGGATGGATGGATGGGTGGATGGAAAATTAGTGGAAGGATAGAATCTTTATTTACTCTGTGTAATGTTTATACTAAGTATGCACTGCCTATTGAGAATTTAACAAGGTGAAAGACAAATGTCACCATTTTACAATAATAATTATACTTACTGACAAGTATAGTTATCTCCAAGAGATCATAAAAGGAATGAACTCTGTGATTAGGACTGATCTGATTCCTGTGAAGGCTGGTTAGCCAGTTTCTAACAAGTAATTCTAGACCACTAAATTTTGCTGGTAAAACAGGATGTTGGCTGTTTATGGACTTAGAGTAAGAAAGTATGGTCATTGTTGTGGACTGAATTGTGTCTATCTAAGTAGATATTGAAGTCCCGGCCATCTGTACCTGTGGATGCGATCCTGTTTGGAAATATGTTTTTTCTTTAGTTCTGTTAATGAGATCATACCTGTGTAGCGTGGATCCTAAATCTAATCAATTCTGATCTATTAAAAAATAAACTAGGCACAGAGATACACATGGTGGTGGCAGGCATCAAGAACATCAAAGTACTTCAAGGACTGTATCAAACTACTAGAGGGTAAAATAGACAAATGAATGACCTCCCCCCACGGCCACATATTAAATTCAGAATTCTACCTTCTATATCTGTGAGAAAAATAGTGTCTTGGTCTTTAAAGTCACCAATTTGTATTACTTTTGTTTCAGAAAAGCTAAGTAACTTACACCGTAATATGAAAAATTTTGTATAACCATGCTTTTCAACAGTTTTAAGAAGTTAGACTACTCACATTTCCAAATAGTCTCAAAATACATGTACTATGCATTTCTACAAAATAACGTGTACTGTTTACTGATAAGTGTGATTCAAATCATACGATATAAATAACAGTCTTTTCTCAATAACATTATAAGCTCCTTGAAAGCATGGCTGATTCTTCATGTTCATCGTGCATAGTCATTGATTTGACAAATATTCCTTGAAGGTCTATGACATGCCAAGCACTGTGCTTGATGCTGAGCATAATGATGCCCACAATGAGCAATGACCAAAGAGGTTACATTACCTTAGTCTTCTAAACAGATCAACTAGTTGAATACACTTTAGATTTTAGTGCTTCATATATGCACATTAATATGTGGTAAAATTGTCTGTGAGAGAACAAAAGACACAAGGAGATGCTTCTGAGATGAGGGCATGAGTTGAGACTTGAATGACAAGATGAGTCCTAATACAGTACTTCAGGTCTATCCATTGATGAACACTATTGAAACATCATCTTTTATTTATTAGGTTATTTTTGTACCTCTTTAGATACCCATAACCACAGGAAGATATCTCTAGAATGATAATCAGCTAATTACCTGTAAGGTTATCACCTCTCAAAGATGACATTTTAACCACAATTTTCATGTTTTCATGGTAGAATCTTTAAGGAAAAAAATCTATTTTCTTTGTTTCCAGAAGCTTGCTATCACTTGAAATGTATAATGAAGTGTCTAGTATATCCAAACACCTTCTTGGAAGCATTCAGTTCCCAGATAATTATATGATTTGATTCACAATCTAATGCTAATAAAATTTATCTATGAAACTCATTTCTCCAGGCTTCACTTTTTGGTTTTATGAGATGTAGGGTTGAATCTCTCCCCAAGCTAAACTTTGAAAAGGCTGCTGAGCAGAACACAAATTTTGAGACATAATACGCATACCATTTGGAACTATCACTGTCAGCAGATGGGTAATTGATCCCAAGAAAAATCTGAGGTTTCTTAGCACTAGTTTAGTTTAAGATGTTTTACAGAGTTTTCCAAATATGTCATAAAACACACATTCCTTTAATTCACATATACGGGATAATCCAAAAAAAGTACTAGGTTATCATTTTTTCCTCTTTTCCCAACTTATTTTACTCATTCCACCTATGAAATAGGGCATATTGAAAAAGATTGACCCAAGCCTATTGAATTCCAAAGTATGCATTATTTTATCCCCTGGAACTCTCTCTCTTACCCACTGACTTTGTACTCAGTTTCTCTTTGCAGTCCCCATTTCCCCGAGCAACGTAATCTGTTCTTCTACAAAATGTTTTCCTCACTACGCTCAGTTTGAGCTTGGCTGGTAACAAATGGTTGGCAGTTTAACTTTACCGGCTGGTTCTTAGAAACGCTGTGGAAACCCTGCAACAAAGTGGTTAAGAGCTGCAACAGCTAACCAAGAGGCAGACAGTTTGAATCCACCAGAATTTCCTTGGAAACTCTATGAAGTAGTTCTGCTCTACCGTATACAGCCCCTGTTAGAGCTGACTCAATTAATAATAGGTTGCGTTTAGTTTACCATACGTGTGTATTTGTTAAAGAAAATCATTCACTTAAGTAGTTTTCTAAACAATGGGATCATAGAGCATACTCTTAATACAGTGATATTTAGATTGGTAGAATAATGACTATAACATAAAGTCTATTAAAGAGCTCCAGTCTAATTCAGAGTTTAATTACATCTATTGAATGGCCTTGAACAACTGAATTATGCACCTAAACCTGAGGTACCTCATCTATGGCTAATGGCAACAGTGTGTTTCTTGTTTATTGTGATAAATGAATATTTGTAAACTGCTTATTTGTTAGCCTTTCTTTTCGCTTCCTTTTCTTATCTTCACAAGAATTAACAGAGAAACAAATTTCTCTCATGAAAGCTAAAGATCTGCACCCTGTTTAAGAGTCTGCATTTTCTAAATTGCTGTATATTTACCTAAATCCGGATGCCTCCCAAATATAACAGAATAATTAAGGAAATATCTGAAAGAGAGACTAGAAATGCATAGAATAAATGATGAAATAATTCTCCTGTAGTTGTATGGTATTGCAGAGTACCTTTAGGAACACTAGATTTTGCTGAGTTTCTTGGTAAAGTAGCATACTGAGAGAACTCTATCCAAAATCTTCTCTGAAATATGAAGACTTGAATCTGGCATATTTACGTGTTACCACATTAGCAAGAACAAAGTAGCAGTATGATCCCACTACAAATTTGCTGAATTAATAAATGAGCAAACTGTCCCAGTCAGAGACAATGGTGTAGTGTTGAAGAAGAGACATTGCTGTACTTCTGAATTAAGGTCTATGATGGTTAATTTTGTGTGTCAACTTGCCAGGGCCGTGATTTTCAGTGGCTTGGCAATTATGATGAAGTTTGGCAGTTATGTAATGATCTAATAATTTCCAAGATGTGATATGATATAATGTCCTCCGTGAGAAGATCTGCTGTGAGCAACCGATCAGCCAGAAAGGAAATTTCCTTGAGGATCTAGCCTACATCCAATATACATGGATTTTCTGGGAAGATCACTGACTTTTTCTCTGCTCTGGATCCTGCATTCAATTCATCATCATTTGAATTCCAGCTCTTCTTGGAACTTGACCCAGCAGCCTGCTTACCTCCTGATCATTTATTCATCAGCCTCCACAAACCAGGAGTCAGCAGCCTGCCTCTGACCTGCCAGTCTTGGGTTCATCAGTCCTACAGCTAAGTGAGTCAGGAGAAACCATCATCCTGGCACCTCACCCATGAGCTGGGGCTTTCCACCACCACCAGCATTTCCTTAATATAAGTCTCTCTCTCTCTCACTGGGTTGTTGTTATTCTGAAGTGCCATCAAGTGGATTCTCACTGATAGAAACTCAATGTACAACAGAACGAAACACAGCGTGGTCCTACACCGTTGTCACAATTCTTGCTATGTTTGAGTTCATTGTTACAGTCACTTTATCAATCCATCTCATCAAGGGGATTCTTTTTTGCTGACCCTCTAACAGACTAAATATAATGTCCTCCAGGGACTGGTACCTCCCAAAAGCATGTCAAAAGTACATTAGGTGAAATCTTACTGTCTTTCTTTCTAAGAAACTATCTGGCTATACTTCTTCCAAGACAAGCTTGTTTTACTTCTGGCAGTCTATGGTATATTCAATATTCTTTGAAAACACCATAATTAAAAGACATCAATTTTTCAGTCTTCCTTATTCACAGGCTACATTTTACATGAACATATGGTGATTGAAAATACCACGGCTTGGGTCAAGAGCACCTTAGTCCTCAAAATGCTGTCTTTGCTTATAACATTAAAGAGGCTTCATATTTGCAAAATGCAATGTGTCATTTGGTGTTTTCTCTGATACTTCCCTGGGACCTGATTGTGGATACAATAAAATGAAATCCTTGACAACTTTAATATTTTTGCTGTTTATCATAATGTTGCTTATCAGTCCAATTGTGAGGATTTTTGTTTTCTTTACGTTGAGATGTAAGCACACGGAAGGCTGTGGTCTTTGATCTTCATTAGTAAATGTTTCAAGTCCTCTTCACTTCCAGCAAGCAAGGTTGTTAATAAGTCTTCCTCCAAGTCACAATTCTGATGCTTCATTATTTTTCACGTAGTTCCACTTCTCATACTATTTCCTCAACACACTGATTGATGAACACTTCTTCTGATTTTAAATCACACAATATCCTCCTGTTCTGTTGGGACAACTGCCTCTTGATCTAAGTAAAGGTTTCATATGAGCAAAATTAAGGGTTCTGAAATTCCCGTTGTCTGCAATATTGTCCATAATTTGTTATGGTCCACATAGTCAAATGCTCCAGTGTAGTCAACAAAACACAAATACACATCATTCTGGTATCCTCTACTTTCAGCCAAGAACTGTCCGAAGGCAACAATGATATCCCTTGTTCCATGTCCTCTTCTGAATCTGGATTGAGTTTCTGCAGTTGTGTGTAGAGCTACTGGTTCAACCACTTTTGAATGATACTCAGTATATTTTTACTTGTGTATATTATTAATTATATTGTTTGATAATTTCCACATTTTGTTGAATCACCTTTATTTGGAACAAGCACAAATAGGGAATTATTCCAGTCAGTTGTCCAGTTAGCTGTCTTCCAAATTCCTTCCAAATTCCAGCACTGTACCTATTTATTGAAACACCTCAGTTGATATTCCATCAGTGCCTGAAGTCTTGTTTTTCACCAAAGCCTGCAGTCCAGATAGGATTTCTTCCTTCAGTACCACTAGTATTTGATCAGGTACTACCTCCTGAAGTGTCAGAACACCAACCAGTTATTTTTGATACAGTGATTGTATATTCTTTCCATCTTCTTTTACTGTTCCCTGTGTCAGTCAATATTTTTGCCACATTGTTGTCGTTAGGTACCACTGAGTCAGTTCAAATGTACAGTGACACCATGTACAATAAAATGAAACACTGCCGGTTCCCGTGCCATGCCCACAATCATTTTTGTGCTTGAGCCATTGCTTCAGCCACTGTGTCAGTTCATCTTGTTGAGGGTCTTTCTGTTTTTCACCTACCCTGTATTTTGCCAGACATGATCCTTTCTGACAACATGTCCAGAGTATGTAAGACACAGTCTCTCCATCCTTGCTTTCAAGGAGCGCTCTGGTCACACTTCTTCCAGAACAGGTTTTTGTTGCTTTGATGGTCCATGATACTTTCAATTTTCTTCTCCGATGTCACAACTCAAGGCATCAGCTCTTCTGTCTTCCTTTTCTATTGTCCAGCTTTTGCATGTACACGATGAGACTGAAAATACCATGGTTTGGGTCAGGTGAACCTTAGTCTTCAAGATGACATCTTCACTTTTTCACACTTAAGGAAGTCTTTTGCAACAGATTTTTCCAATGTATTGTGTCTTTTGATTTCTTGACCACTGTTTCTTTGGCTATTGACTGTGGAAACAAGTAAAATAAGATCCTTGAGAACCTCAGTCTTAAAACCTTTATCAAGATGCTGTTTACTGGTCCATATGTGAGGATACTCACGTTTTTGAAGTTGAGGTGTAATCTATACTGAAGACTGTGACCTTTGATCTTCATCACTAAGAGTTTCAAATAAGCTTGACCTTTAGCAAGAAAAATCGTGTCATCTGCATAACACAGGCCCTATTCTTGTTAATATAGGCTAGCTTGTTGAGTAATTTGATAGACACACAGTTTGAAAAGGTGTGGTAAAAAGATACAAACTTAACATGAACCTTTCCTGATTTTAAACCATCCCCTTATTCAGTTTGAATGATTGCCTCCATGTACAGATTCCTGATGAATACAATTAAATGCCATGGAATTCCCATTCTCTGAAATCTTATCCCTTATTTGTTACGATTCACATTGTCAAATGCCTTTGTAAAGTGACTAAAACATAGGTAAACATCTTCTGGTATTTTCTGCTTTCAGCCAAGACCCATCAGACATCAGCATTGATATCCCTGGTTCCAGCCCTTCTTCTGAATTCAGCTTGAATTTCTGGCAGTTCCCTTCAATATATTGCTTCAGGCACTTTTGAATGATCTTTAGCAAAATTTTACTTGTGTGTGATGTTAATGATATTGTTCAATAATTTCTGCATTCAGCTGGATCACCTTTCTTGGGAATAGGTATAAACATGGATCTCTTCCAGTCAATTGGACAAGTAGCCGTCCTCCAAATTTCTTGTCATAAATATTGAAACATCTCAGTTGATAGCCCATCAGTTCCTGGAACCTTGTTTTTCACCAATGCTTTCAGTGCAGCCTTGACTTCTTTCAGTACCATCAATTCCTGGTCCTACATTATCTCTTCAAAACGGCTGAATCCCAACCAGTTCTTTTTGTATAATGACTCTGTATAATCCTTCCATCTTTTGATGCTTCCTGTTTTGTCTGACATTTTCCCTATAAGATCCTTCACTATTCTAAGTAGAGGTTTGAATTTTTTCTTCAGTTCTATCAGCTTGTGAAAGGCCAGGCATGTTATTTCCTTTTGGTTTTGTATGTCGAGCTCTTTGCACATGTCGTTATATTTTCCTTTGTCTTTTTGAATTATCTTTGAAATCTTCTGTTCAGTTCTTTTATTTTGATCATTTTTTCCCTTTGCTCTAGCTACTCAACACTAAAGAGCAAGTTGCAGAGTCTCTTCTAACATTGAGTTGTTCTTTCTTTCCTGTCATTTTAATGACCTCTCCTCTTGCTTTCTTCACATATGATGTTTTTGATGTTATTCCACAGCTACTCTGGTCTTAGGTCATTAGTATTCAACATATCAAATCTATTTCTTTTTTAGCATTTTATTGTGCTTTAAGTGACATTTTACAACGCAATGCACACATACTGCTATGTAACTCTCGCTGCTCTCCGCACCCTGTGACAGCATACTCCTGCTTTTCACCCTGTACTTTCTGTAATCAGTCAACCAGTTCCTGTCCCCCTTCTTCCCTCCATCACAAGTCTGGACAAGAGCTGCTCAGACAGCCTTGAGTATATATTTAAGCCAAGAAGCACATTCTTTGCCAGCAACAGTCCATGTCATACAGCCCAGTCCAGTCTTTGTCTGAAGACTTGGCTGTAGTACTATTTTAAGCTCTGGGAGTCCAGAGGCCATGTCTTCAGGGGACCCTCTGTTCTGATGGACCACCAACTACCGTCTTTTAATAGAGTTCTGGTTCTGCACACCCTTTTTTCTCCCACTGCCTCAGGGACTTTGTGTTGTGTTCCTTGTCAGGGCAGTCATTTGTGGTAGACAGAAACCATCTAGTTCTTCTAGTCTCATGCTGACATAGGCATGGATCATATGGCATCTTCCGTGTCCTCAGCTCATATTTTCCTCATGTCTTTTATGTACTTCGTTCTCCTCTGCTCTGGGTGGGTTGGGACCAGTTGATGACTACTTAGATGGCTGCCTGCTAGCTTTTAAGATCCCAGACTCCACACACCAACGTGGTAATTAGAACATTTTCTTTAAATAATAATAATGAATGTATTTACGCCAGTTAGCCTAGACGTCCCCCCAAACCATGGCTCCCAGACTCCTTTCCCTGATGCTCAATTCTTCAAAGTGTTGAGTTGTATTTAGGAAAGCTCTTAGCTTCTGATATGGTCTAATTGTGATAACCCACCTTTTATAGTGCACTGCCACTCCCTTCACATAACCCATTTGCTATCTACTATCTGTGGAGACCCAGGAGGCATGGTGGTTAAGTTCTATGGCTGTTAATTAGAAGGTCCACAGTTCAAATCCACCAGGCATGCCTTGGAAACTTTGTGGGACAGTTTTACTCTGTCTATGGGGTTGCTATGTGTTGTAATTGACTTAATAGCAGTGCTTTCTTAAAAAAAAAGAAAAAAAAATCTAATCTATAAATACCCTTCTCCCTCACCCTCTCTCCTCGTGATCATCAGAGATTATTTCCTTCTGTGCTTAAACCTTTCCTTGAGTCCTTAGAATAGGGGCCTTGCACAATGCTGGTCCTTCTGCCGCTGACTAATTTCACTCAGAATGACTCAGGTGACTCCATGTTATGAGCTGTAAACTAAAATCATCATTGTTGTTTATTATGGCATGTTGTCCCACTATGTGAATTTACCATAGTCTGTTTATTCATTCATCTGTTGATGGGCAGACTTTGTTAAATATCTTTTCTGCATCACTTGGTAAAATCTAGTGTTCTTGTCTTTGTTTTATTTGTGTAGTTGATTACATTAACTGTTTTTCTAATGTTGAACCATTCCTGCATCCCTGGTATGAATCCTGCTTGTTTATGGTGATTTCTTTCTTTCTTTTTTTTTTCAGATATGTTGCCGAATTCTAATCATTAGAAATTTGTTAGTAATTTTTGCATCTAAGTTCATAGGAAATAGTGGTCTGTAATTTCTGTTTTTGTGCTGCCTCTACCTGGTTGTGGTATTACAGTTATACTGGCTTCATATAAAAAGTTTGGAAGTATGCTGTACTTTTCTATACTCTGGAATACCTTTCATAACAGTGGTGTTCACTCTTCTCTAAAATTTTATTAGAATTCTCCAGTGAAGCCATCAGGACCAAGGTTGTTGTTGTTTTTTTTTTTTTTTTTTAGTTGGGAGTTTTTTAAATTGCCTTTTTAATCTCTTCTTCTGTAATAGGTTTATTTAGCTGTTCTGCTTATGTCTTTGCTAGCTTTGATAGGTGAAATGTTTATAGATCTTTATTTCAAATGTATTAGAGTACAACTTTGAATAGTATTCTGTTACGATTCTTTTAACTTCATTTGACTCTGTTGTGATATTATTCATCTCATTTCTTATTTGAGTTATTTGCTTCCTCTCGCATTTTACTTTTTCATTTTACCCAGTGACTTACCAATTCCGTTATTCTTTTTAGAAAACTAGCTTTTGGTCTTACTAACTCTTCACCATTTTTCTAGTCTCTATTTCATTTAGCTATGCTCTAATTTTTATTATTTACTTTCTTCTGGTGCCTGAGATGTCCTTTTACTGTTCTATTTCCACTTGTTCAAGCTGTAGAGTTAATTCCTTCATCTGGGCCTTTTTTTGTTTTTGGACCTCTCAATTTATTGAGAAAAATTGACCTCTGAACACTGCCTTTGCTGTGTTTCATCAACTCAGGTAGATTATGTTTTCATTCTCATTTGATTCTATGATTTTTTTTTATTCCATCCTTGATTTCTTCTGTTACTCAGTAATTTTTTCTTTCTTTTCTTCTGTTAATGATTTCTGCTTTTATGACCTTTAGGTCTGAAATGATGTTTCATGTCTTTCAATACTTTGAATTTTGTTAAAGATTGCTCTGTGCCCTAGTATGTGGTCCATTCTGGAAAATGTTTTATGCACATTGGAGTGTTCTATTAAGAGTTCAAGTTGGTTGATTGTGGCGTTTAGATCTTCATTGTCTTTATCAATCTTTTTTCTAAATGTTCTGTCTTTTGCTGTGAGTGGTATGTTAAAGTGTCCTACTGTTACTGTGGAGCTGTCTGCTTCTATTTCTAACGCAGATAGTGTTTGTTTTATGTATTTTGGAGACATTTCTTTGGGTGCCTAGATATTTAAAATGGCTGTGTCCTCCTAGTGTGACAAGCTGAGCACTTCACTGTTATATAATGTCCACCTTTATCCTGTGTAAAGGAATTACTTTAAAATGTATTTTGTCAGAGATTAATGTTGCCATTCTTGCTCTTTTTTTGAATGTTGGTAGCCTATTGTGTATATTTTTTCAATTCTTTGAGTTGTACTTTGTGTCTTTGAGTTTTTGAGTCTGAGGTGTGTCTCGTGTAGGCAGCATATAGATGTGTCATTTTTTTAAAATCCAATCTACCATTCTCTATCTCCTTATTAGTATATTTAGTCTATTTACATTCAGTATGATTATTGATAGGTATGAGCTAAGTGCTGTCATTTTGACCTCTTGTTTTGTGTGTTGTAGACAATTCCTTGGTCCCATTTAATTTTTTGTGTTGAGTCTTTTTAATTTATGTGGTTTGTTTTTCATATTTTCAGTGTTCCTGGTTTGTATTTGCTGAGACTTCATGTTTTTCTTTTCTTTTTTTAATTTTTTATTTTGGTGCATAGGACTGATAGTCTCCTTTGCAGTTATGTCTATACGTACCCCTATTTTTCTAAATTTAAAGCAGTCTTTGATTTCTTTATATTGCCCTGACTTTCTCTCTGTATGAAAGATCTACAACTACATTTTCTTTGTTGCCTGTCTCTTTTAATATAATGTTTGCATAATGATATCTCTCTCCTTATTTTCAGTATTTTGCCTATGATTTATATTTATGATTCCCCTATTTTGACTGATAGGCAGCTGTTTTGTTTTCTCATCTGGTCTTGGGTATTTGTTTTCTATCCAAAGGACTTTCTTTAGTATTTCTTGTAGTTTGGTTTTCTCAAAGTCCTTAAATTTCTATTTATCTGGAAATACTTGATTTCATAATGTTTGAGAGACATTTGTGATGATATATAATTCTTGTCTGGCAATTGTTTTCCCTCAAGGCTTTGTATATGGCATCCCATTGCCTTCTTGCCTGCATATTTTCTGCTGAGTTGTCTGATCTTAGTCTACTTGACTCTCTTTTGTAGATTATTTTTCATTTACCTTTAGCCATTTTTAAATGTGCCTCTTTATCTTTAGTTTTGGCAAGTTGGATTATAATATACCTTGTCTTTCTTTGGGGATCTATCTTGTGTGGTGCTCAGTGAGCATCTTGGATAGATAACTTCTCATATTTCATGATACGAGGAAATTTTTCTGTCACAAGTCTTCAACAATTCTCTCTGTACTTTCAGAATCCTCCCTCCCCCATTTTGGTACTCCAATCACTCATAGATTATTGTGTTCATAGAGTCCTACATAATTCTTAATGTCTTTGAACTCCTTTATCTGATTTTTCCTCAAATATTATGATATCATATGCTTTATCTTTAATCTCACTAATTCAGGCTTCTGTTGTCTCAGTTCTCTTCCTATGACTTTCTACCAAGTAGTCTAATTCTGTAGTTTTATTATTAATTTTATGAATTTCTAAATTATTGAGGCTAAAGGCTTCTTGCAGCTTGTTCAATTTGTCATTAAGCTGGGCTGCATTTTGCCTCACCACCTTCTTCATCTCTTCAAGGATTCTAAATATTAATTTTTTGTGTTCTACCTCCGGTAATTCTAGAAAGTTCTCTTCCTCTGGAAAATTTCATTGTTTGGGGAGCTTTTTGAAGAGATCATAGTCTGCTCCTTTAAGTTTTGATATGGACTGCTATTTCTAAACCATCACTGAATTGTAGTTATTAATATTAAGTTTGCCTACTGTGTTTCAGCTAATTTCAAAATGTACAGTTTGTTTCCCTTATACGGAGTCACGATGAGTCAGAATCAACTCCATGCCAGTGGGATTATATGGACTCAGGTCGTGTACTCCAGTTGTCAGTTTCTCAGTGTGTAGTGCAGGCTATCACCTACTGTCTTTGATGGGCAGGGGTGTTCAGTACAGGCACAGGGGTCTGGCTGTAGACACTGAGAAATTCCAGGGGTTATTGGTCATCCCTGAGTGTCTATGAAGTTGGGATAAACCCCTTATGTTTCAATCTAAGTAAAAGAACAGTTTCTGCCCAAATTTTCCAGCTTAGGGGAGTTGGCAGGAAAAATAAAAAAAAAATAACAACTCTTTTTTCTGCATCCCTCTCCCCTTCCCCGGGTTTTCAAAAATATTTCCCTCTACTAGTTGGATCCAACTCAACGACACTTGGCTTGACTTGGCTACCAGTATCAAATAATGGCTCAAGAAGAGCTTAAAAGTGCTTCGTTTGGCTCATCCTATGACATTAGACTCCAGGGCTAGATGAAGTGCAGAGAAGGGAGGGACAGAACAGCTCTAGGTGGCCTTGAAGTGTTCTACTTCCATCTCAGTGATGTCAGACTCTAGGGCCAGGCACAATCCAGAGATGGAAAGGGAGAGAACTGGGAAAAGTGAGTCAAGCCCACATCAAAGATTGAAACCTGCAGTGCAGATTCCATGCAATGACTTAGCTTTCAAAGATCTGGTACTGTTCCTCACTTTTTCTGGAGATGCAAGCAGATTCTCTAGATTTTTCCTTCCATGGTGCCCTCACCATGGGGCCTCCATCCAGCAAGTCCATGAAGTCTCGTGCATTCCCAGTGCTGTTCTCCCTTTTCCTTTGCTCAGTTCAATTTCTCAACATTCCCTTTGGTGTCCCGAGCTCATAGAATATCGTATGTATCAGATTCAACTGTTATTTTGGGTCTTTGTTGTTGGTTGGCTCATGGGAAGTGGCTATCTACTCTGCAATTTTGCCCTCCCTCCCTCTTGCTTTCTTCATGTATGATGTCATCCTACAACTTTTCTGGTCTTGTGTCATTAGCATTCAGCGCACCAATTTTATTCTTGAGATAGTCTCTAAATTCAAGTGAGTTATACTCAAGGTCATATTTTGCCTCTCAAGGACCCATTCTAATTTTTTTCATCTTCAACTAGAACTTCCATATGAACAATAAATCGTCTGTTCCACAGTTGACCCCTGGCCTTGTTCTGACTGATAATACTGACTTTTTTCATTGTCTCTTTCCACAAACATAGACCATTTGATTCCTGTAGGTACTGTTGCCATAAACGCTGTTAAAAAAAAAAAAGTGATATTTGTAATGAAAAAGTCACTGTTGCAAAATTCTATCATGCTAACTCTCATGTCGTTTTCATCATCAAGGTCACTTGCCTATGTAGATCCCCCTTTTTATTTCCAGATTTTGCATTACAATCATGCATCTTTTTTGTTGTTGTTGTAATTAAGTGAGAGTATACAATCCAAATCAATTTTGTAGGCCCATCTTTCTGCAGCTCCTTTTGCTCTCCTTGCCCAGAGACAGTATATTCTTCCTTTTCACTCTATATTTGTCATATTCCCCCAGCCGTCTCTGTCCCTTCCTCCATACCCTCTTCAATCCCATCCAGAAAGAGATCAGTAGACAGCATCCTATGAATGCACAGAATCATAAAGTGTACAAATGATACAGTCATATTGTGTCTCCAAGTTGAGTCCATTTTTGTCTGAAAAGTTGACCTCAATAGTGTTTTCTGGGCAGAGGCAGCAGTAGGTCCAGGGGACGTGCTCTGAGGGTATCTCCCAGGCTGTCAAATCAATAATTTTTGTCTTTTGATACAGTTCTTGAGTTGCACCTAGCTTTTTCTCGGGTTGACACAGGGACTCAACGTTGTGTGCACCAGCACGGCTATCTTTGGTGGTGGCTGGACACCATCTGGTTCTTCTGGTCACATGTTGGTACCATCTCCCATTTACATGGGAGGCTCTTTTACCTTTGTGTCTTTGTTGTTGTCAGTGGTCATCTGTTTCAGATGAGCTGGAACCAAATGGTGTACCTTAGACATCAGCTTGCTCGTTTTTAAGACGCCAGGTGCCACTCACCAATATGGGGTGCAGAAGACTCTCTTAGTAATAGGCTAGTTGTGACAGTTGGCCTCGATACACCAGACCCTGCTCCTTGTGCTCTATCCTTGCAGTACTGGATTGAGATTAGAAGAACTTTCAGTTTATGGTGAAGTCCAATTAATTTGATCTACTTTCTATTGTTTGTTTCACTGCTTTCACCCAACCAAACTTCTATCAAATATCTAATCTATGACCAACCCTCTCCCACCTTCTACCCCCTTGTAGCCATCAAAAAGTCTTTTCCTCTGTAAACAAATCTATTTTTAAGTCCTTATAGTTGGGGTCTCAGGCAATATTTATCCTTTTGCTGCTGATTGATTTCACTCAGTATAACGTATTCCAATTGAAAACAGGCTATGAGATGCTTCCTAAAATCATCACTGTTCTTTATCATCACATAGTGTTATACTGAGTATATGTACCATAGCTGGTTTATCCATTTGTCTGTTGGTGGGCATCCAGGTTGATTCCATCTTTTTGCTATTGTGGACTATGCTGCAATAAGCATTCATGTGCATGTATCTGTTCATATGACAGCTTGTGTATTGGTAGGATATATTCTGAGCAGTGAGATTACTGGGTCAAATGGTATATCTATTTCCAATGTTTTAAGGAAGCACCAAATTACTTTCCAAAGAGGTTGTACCATTTTTCAATCCCACTAGCAGTGTAGGAGAATTCTGATCTCTCCACAGACTCAACAGCACTTGTTATTTTGTGCTTTTTTGGATCATCATCAGCTTTGCTGGGGTGAGATGGTATCTCACTGTAGTTTTGATTTGGATTTCTCTGATAGCTAATGACCATGAGCATTTCTTCATGTGTCATTTGGCTGCCTGAATGTCCTCTTTGGTGAAGTGTCTGACTACCTCCTTTGCCCATTGCTTAATTGGGTTATTTACCTTTTTCTTGTTGATATTTTGTAGTATCTTGTAGATTATGGAGACATGTAGTTGCCAAATATTTTTCACTGTTCTGTAGAGGGTCTTTTAACTCCTTTGATAAAGTCTTTGGATGAGCAAACGTGTTTGATTCTTAGTAGCTTCCATTTATCTATTTTCTCTTCGGTTGAGCACACTTTGTTTCTCAGATTTGGGGCTGTGTATTAGAACTTCCAATGTTGACCCTATTTTTTCTTGCATGATCTTAATTGTTTTAGGTTTGCTACTTAGATCTGTGATACAATTTGAGTTAGTTTTTGTGTAAAGTATGAGATACGTGTCTTACTCTTTTTTTTTTTTTTTTTTTTCAGATGGATGTCCAATTCTGCCAACACCATTTGTTAAAGAGACTGTTTTTACACCAGTTCACTGTCTTAGGGCCTTTGTCAAGTATCAACTGTTCACAGGAGTATCATGGCATCTCTGGGGTTTCAACTCTGTTCCATTGATCTATGTGTCTCTTTTTGTGCCAGTACCAATCTGTTTTGACTACTGTGGCAGTGTAATAGGTTCTAAAGTTGGGTAGTGTGTGGCTTCCCCCTATGTTCCTCCATTTCATTAAAAATGGCACTGGGATTTGTACTGAGATTTCATTGTATATGTAGATCACTTTGGGTGAAGTAGTGATTTTCACAATATTATGTCTTCCTATCCATGAGCAGGGTAGGTTTCTCCATTTACATAAGTCTCTTTTGGTTTCTTGCAATATGGTCTTATAGTACTCTCTGTAAAGATCTCTCGTTTCTCTAGTTAGATCTATCCCTAGGTATTTTGTCTTCTTGGGGGCTATAGCAAATGGTATTGATTTGGTGATTTCTTCTTTGATGGTCTCTGTTGGTATAGAGGAATCCTACTGATTTACTTATGTTTGTCTTCTATTCTAATACTTTGCTGAACTTTTCTACTAATTTTAGTAGTTTACTTATGCATTCTTTAGGATTCTCTGCATATACAATCACATCATCTGCAAAACGGGAGATTTTTACTTCTGCTTTGATGATGTGAATGCCCTTTATTTCTTTGTCTTGTCTAATTGCTATGGCTAGAACTTAAAGTACAACGTTGACTAGAAGTGGTGAGAATCAGCATCCTTGTCTAGTTCTCATTCTCGAGGGGGATTCTTTCAGTGTCTCTCCATTCAGGATGCTGTAGCTGGTTGGCTTTACATAGATGCTCCTTATTGCATTGAGAGATTTCCCTTCTATTCCTGTTTGATGAGAGTTTTTAGCTTGAATGGGTGTTGGACTTTGTCAAATGCCTTTTCTCCATCAATTAACAAAATCAAGTGATTCTTATCCTTTGTGCTATTTATGCAGTTGATTACAATAATTGTTTTTATTTTCTGATGTTGAACCAGCTTTGCATTCCTGGTATGAATGCAACTTTGCCATAAGGAAGTATTTTTTGATATGTTGTTGAATTCTATTGGCAAAGATTTTGTTGAAGATTTTTGCATCTAGGTTCATGAGTGCTATTGGTCCATAATTTTCTTTTTTTTTTTTTTTTGGTGGGATCTTTCCCTGACTTTGGTATCAGGGTTATGCTGGCTTCATAGAATGAATTTGAGAGTATTCCATCCCTGTCAGTGATGTGAAATGGTCTCAGTAGCATTGGCGTTAATGCCTCTTTAAAAGTTTGGCAGAATTCTGTGGTGAAGCCATCTGGGCCAAGATTCTTTCTGGGTGGTAATTTCTTGATGACTTTTTCAATCTCTTCCTTTGTGATGGGTTTAGTAAGTTGTTCTACTTCTCCTTGTGATAATTATGGGAGGTGGTATGAATCTATAACTGTCCATTTCCTCCAGGTTTTAAAATCTGTTAGAGTTCAGTGTTTCATAACATTCTGTTACGATACATTTCATTTCAGTTGGGTCTACTGTGACATCTTCCATCTCATTTCTTATTAGGGGTTATTTGTTTCATCTCTTACTTTTCTTTCATAAGTTTAGCCAGTGGTTTACCAATTTTGTTGATCTTTTGAAAAATGAATTTAATTTTGTAAATTTTTTCAATTGTTCTATTCTCTAATTCATTTAGTTCTCTAATCTTTATGATCTCCTTTATTCTGGTGTCTGAGGGATTTCTCTGTTACTCTCTTTCTACTTGTTCAAATGGTAGGGTTTGATCTTTGGTTTGGGTAATTTCTTTCTTCCAGATGTGTGCCTTTATCGAGATAAATTGACCTCTGAGTACTGCTTTGGCTGTATTCTGTGGGCTCTGGTAGGATGTGTTTTCACTCCCATTTGATTCCATAAATTTCTTTATTTCATCTTTGATTTCTTCTCTAACCCATGAGTTTTTCAGCAAGGTATTGTTCAGTTTCCATGAGTTCAAATTTCTACATTTTTTTCCCCCTGAAGTTGATTTCAACTTTTATGGCTATGTTTTGAGAAGATGCTTTGCAATATTTCAATGGTTTGGATTTTGTTGAGACTTTCTTTATGTCATAACACATGGTCTATTCTGGAAAATGTTCCATATGCATTGGAGAAGATGGTGTACTTATTTTTTGAAGGGTAAAAAGTTCTGTATATGTTGACGAGGTCTAGTTGTTTGTCACAATAAAATCTTCTGTATCTTTTCTGAACTTCTTTCTAGATTATGTGTCCACTGCTGAAGGTGGAGTGTTGAAGTCTCCAACTATTATTGTAGAGTGATCCATCTCATTTCTCAATGTAGGCAGTGTTTGTTTGATGTATTCACATGTTCTGGTATTACTTTCATAAATATTTAATATTGTTAAGTCTTGCTTGTGTGTTCAACTTTTCAACAATAAATAGTGACCATCCTTATCCACAATGCGGATTTTATTTTAAAGTCTATTTTATCTGAGATTAGTATTGCTACTCCTGCTCTTCTCTACATGTTGTTGGTTTGTTACATGTTTTTGCATCCTTTACTTTTCAGTTCATTTATATCTTTGAATCTAAGATGTGTTTCTTTTAAGCAATATATAGACAGAATGTGTCTTTTGATCCAGGAAGTCACTTACTGTCTCTTTATCAGAGTGTTCAGTCTGTTTTCTTTCAGTGTAATTATTGGTAAACATTTTTTTTAGTGCTGTAATTATTATGCATCTCTTTTTGTGTTGTTGATGTTTTCTATGTTGCTCTTAATATCTTGTTTTGGGTCATTCTTTCCCTAATTCTTGTTTGGGTCATTCATTCCCTAACTCTTTATGGGTTGACTTTTCATCTTTTTCAGTGTTGGTTTTGTGTTTCTTGAGACTCTTGTATTAAATTTCTCATTTTGATATGTTACATTTTTATTTTGCTTTGTGTCTATACCTATGATTTCCCTTACTGTTCTAAATTTAAACCAGATTGTAACTTCTGCATATCTTTTTTTAATTTCTCACCATCTGAAAAGATTGTAGCTACTGTAATATATCCCTATTTTTAGTGTGATGATATTTTCATGAAAGTATCACTGATTCCCTTCTTTTAATATTGTAGCTTTTTTTGAGCTTTATGACTTCCCTAATTGAGTAGGATTCTGGATGCTTTAACCTGCATTGTCTCCTTAAGTATACACTTCATGTTTTCCTTTCTTTAAGAAAGAGCTTCTTTCAGTATTTCTTGTAGTTTTTGATTTAGATTTTACAAAGTCTCTAAGCTTCTGTTTATCTGCAAATGTCTTAATTTCATCTTCATCTTTGAGAGACAATTTGCAGGATCTATAACTCTTGGTTGGAAGTTTTTCTCCTTCAAGGCTTTGAACGTGTCATACTGCTGCCTCTGTGCCAACACAGTTTCCGCCAAGAAGTCAGACAAAAGCCTATAGAGCTTCCCTCTGTAGGTTAGCTTTACTTTAAGCCCCTCTGCCCCTAAGCATCTCTCTTTATGTTTCATTTTATTAAGCTTGATTATAACATGTCTTGTTGTCTTTCTTTTGGGGTCTCAATTTTGTGAAATTTGATAAGCATCTTGGAGAGCAATGTTCTCTTCTTCATAATTTCAGTGCAATTTTCTGTCAGCAATGCAACAACAATACTCTGTATTTTCAGCAATCTCTATCTGCTCAGGAACTCCAATTTTTTTGTAGATTATTCTCTTTAATAGAGTCTCACATGTTTCTTAACACTTTTTCATTTTTCTTGTTTCTTTTCTCTGATTTGTCCTCACAAATGCTGATGCCATTTGTTCTGTCCTCAATCTCACTAATTCTGGTTTCCAACTCCTCAGTTCTGCTCTTTTACCTTTGGAATCGATTGTCTAATTCTCTAATTTTATTGTTGATCTGTTGGATATCAAATTGCTGATGTTCCATCAGTTGAAATAGATTACTGAATTTTAGTTAACCTTTAGGAGACCTCCATATATAATTCTTTTGTGTTCAACCCATCTCCAATAGTTTCAGAAAGTCTTTTTCATCTGGGAAGTTTTTTTTTTTCTTTTGATTTCTTTAATTTGGGAGTTTCTGGAGCCACAGTAGACTGTTTTTTAAGTGGTTAGCTGTGGACTGTTGCCTTCATGCCATCTAGAAGCTGTTCAGTTTGTCTTGTGTTTCCTCACCAGGAACTGAGAAATAGTTGTAAGAGGGGTGTTGACCACCAGCTTCCTCTGTGTACTCTACTGAC